>OY482674.1:38999178-41445428 GCA_960531455.1 Urophora cardui | reverse complement strand
TACCAAGACCTAGTGTTTTTCCCGTTTAATATATAGTTATCTCACATGCCCTCACACCATTTTTCAGTACCCTACTACAAATATTTCCAGAGATATTCGCTGTGAAAGTTTCAGTTTGTATGCGAGGTGCCCATCCCTGCTTTACCAAGACCTAGTGTTTTTCCCGTTTAATATATAGTTATCTCACATGCCCTCACACCAGTTTTCAGTACCCTACTACAAATATTTCCAGAGATATTCGCTGTGAAAGTTTCAGTTTGTATGGGAGGTGCCCATCCCTGCTTTACAAAGACCTAGCGTTTTTACCCGTTTAATACATAGTTATCTCACATGCCCTCACACCAGTTTTCAGTACCCTACTACAAACATTTCCAGAGATATTCGATGTGAAAATTTCAGTTTGTATGTGAGGTGCCCATCCCTGCTTTACCAAGACCTAGCGTTTTTACCCGTTTAATACATAGTTATCTCACATTCCCTCACACCAGTTTTCAGAACTCTACTACAAACATTTCCAGAGATATTCGCTGTGAAAATTTCAGTTTGTATGCGAGGTGCCCATCTCTGCTTTACCAAGACCTAGTGTTTTTCCCGTTTAATATATAGTTATCTCACATGCCCTCACACCATTTTTCAGTACCCTACTACAAATATTTCCAGAGATATTCGCTGTGAAAGTTTCAGTTTGTATGCGAGGTGCCCATCCCTGCTTTACCAAGACCTAGTGTTTTTCCCGTTTAATATATAGTTATCTCACATGCCCTCACACCAGTTTTCAGTACCCTACTACAAATATTTCCAGAGATATTCGCTGTGAAAGTTTCAGTTTGTATGGGAGGTGCCCATCCCTGCTTTACCAAGACCTAGCGTTTTTACCCGTTTAATACATAGTTATCTCACATGCCCTCACACCAATTTTCAGTACCCTACTACAAATATTTCCAGAGATATTCGATGTGAAAATTTCAGTTTGTATGGGAGGTGCCCATCCCTGCTTTACCAAGACCTAGCAGTTTTACCCGTTTAATACATAGTTATATCACATGCCCTCACACCAATTTTCAGTACCCTACTACAAATATTTCCAGTGATATTCGATGTGAAAATTTCAGTTTGTATGGGAGGTGCCCATCCCTGCTTTACCAAGACCTAGTGTTCTTCCCGTTTAATACATAGTTATCTCATATGCCCTCACACCAGTTTTCAGTACCCTACTACAAATATTTCCAGAGATATTCGATGTGAAAATTTCAGTTTATATGGGATCCCTGACTTTTAATCAGATTGAAAATATGCCTATAGCAATTACCGGGTGAAAATACCTAGGTGTGCAAAGTTTCGTGAGGATCCGTTCAGCGGTTTTCTCGCCAATTGAGTTTAAACACAATTTCCATTTCACATTTATAATATAAGATTATTCAATAATCGATCGTTAAACAATTTATAGCTTTGGTTAGCCTTGATATGAAGTTTTAATGATATTAATAAATCATACACTAAAAATAAAATTTCGTAAAATAACTACGAAAGACTTTCGTAGTCTAGAGATTCGTAATATGTACGAAAGTTTCGTATATATTACGAAAGCATTTTTCTCAACAAAATCTAATTTTACGAATCTTTCGTAAATATTACGAAAGGGCTTTCGTAAACCATTTTCTAATATTTTTTTCGTATATATTACGAAATATTTCGTAAATATTACGAAACACTTTCGTAAATTTTCTTAAAATTTTCTTTACGAATAATTTCGTATATTGTACGAAAGTTTTCGTAACATTATCAAAGGATTAAAAGATTTACGAAATACTTTCGTAATATATACGAAATACTTTCGTAACACTATCAAAGGTTTAAACAATTTACGAAATACTTTCGTAATATATACGAAATACTTTCGTACAATAATATTTTACTGTACAAGTCTTCTTTCATTGTAAAGTGTTGAGTCGGTGCAATAATATCAAAAATTATTTTAAGTAGTAAGTGCGTAATGAAATAATGCGTAAAAGAATAATGCATTGTATATAAAAAGACAATATTGATTTACAAAATAAACTGTGATATTTTCCAACTTAATTAAACTTAAAGGTGAGTACAGTAGTTGCATTTACTTTTTCCTTTTTTCGGTCTTATGTATTTTCCTAAATAAATACTCAATAAAATAATATAAAGAAATATTTCTACACTCAGAGAAAAAATTTTAAAAACATATGAAAATGGGCTTAAAATTTGCAAAAACGTATTTAAAAGTGATGTAGATACGACCATTTTTATTTTAAAAAGGTTCATTGTAAAATTGTAAAATCAAGAAAAAACATTTTAATTTAAAAATGTTTATTTTTAATTCAAGCCCTATGAGATTTTGAACCTGAAACTTGCGCTTTTATTCCCTTCATTTTAATTTTCAATTTAAAAATTATTCTATTTAATCCAAAATACATTTTTATTTCAAAAGTTTCATTTTAAATTTACAAATTTTCATTTTTAAAATAAAAACGATCTGGTTTAAAACGTGCATTATAAAAATAAAATTTTTTTTTCACCGAGTGAAGCTGCTTGAATTTTAAGGTTTTAAGTAGTTTCCCTTTATCTTTATCTTTATCTTTATCTTTATCTTTATCTTTATCTTTATCTTTATCTTAGTCTTAATATTAGTCTTAATTTTTAATTTTTATTTTTCTTTGTTTTTTCATTTTCTTTTTTTTTTCTTTTTCTTTTCCTTTTTCTATTTCTTTTTTTTTTTACTTTTTCACAGGGATATCTGTTTAAGTGGATCGGAACGATGTCCACATTTGCAAATTGCGATTTCCAAAGTTTCCTATGTTTGTAAGAACACGTATAGGCAATAAGTACCTCTTATTTTATTAGTTACTAAAATTAATATTAATATAAATGTAAAATATTAAAATAAATAAAAAACTTTTAAATGAATTGAATAAATTAATTTCAGTAGATATTTAAAACCAAAATGAAATTATCTAAACTTATTTCTTATGCATATATAAGACATCTTTCTCTTAGCATTTTTTTATTGATATACATATTTTGAAAAAGTTTTCAAATTTCGTTGAAATATACATCATATGTACATAAATATATGTATGTAATAATTAAGGTATTTTTAACTTTAAGCTAAAAAATAATTTGGTCAATTGTACAACAATTTGACAGCTCTAAGAGCCTTCATAAATGTACGAAAGCGGTTTCGTAATATTTACGAAATCTTTCGTTGCTCAAAAGTACGAAAGTATTTCGTAAATAGTACAAAAGCCTTTGTAAATACTACGAAAGTATTTCGTAAATATTACGAAAGTATTTCGTAAATACTACGAAAGTCTTTCGTAAATAGTACGAAACCTTTCGTAAATACTACGAAAGTATTTCGTAAATAGTACGAAAGCCTTCGTAAATATGCGAAAGTATTTCGTAAATACTACGAAAGTATTTCGTAAATAGTACGAAATAGTTTTCGTACTATTTACGAAACCATTCGTTGCTCAATTTTACGAAAGAATTTCGTAATATGTACGAAAGATTTCGTAATATTTACGAAATATTATTTTGAGTGTAGATTGCGCCAGACTGCAGATATGTACATGTGTACATACTTATGTAACTACTTATTGATGTACACAGATAGATAGTAGATATGCTGACTTGCTCGTAAAAATTTGCGTAATATAATGTAATTGTATGTATACATTTTATGTAGTCATATTTCACCCAAATGTGATGGAACAACACTTCTTCTCTATGATTCTTTTACTCGATAGAGAAAATCGTTTTACCAAAAACTTTTCTTGGTTTCTACGCTCGTATGTCTGTATGCATAACCAGACTTGCGCATTATTCGAATAAATTTTTATTTAAATAATTATTTGAATAAAAATTTATTTTTCAAATTTTATTCAGATAAATTGCCTACGAATAATTATTCTGTGGTTTATTCGTTATTTCAAATAATAAATAAAAACTTCATTCATAAAAAATAAAATAGGTTTATTAAACTCTTATAATTCAAAATTTGTATGGAAATGTCATTTTAAAAAGCTCTATATACCTTTGATATTTTTTATGAATAAGGGGGTTAGGGTACAACAAAAAATAAACAACTGAGTAATAGTAAAAAAAAAAATTGTTTATTTTTTTTTTTGTTTGTATGTTTGTTTGTTTTTACATATCGTCGTACCATACGAAAACTAATATCAGATTTTTTGTGGCTGACGAAAAGTAAAAAGTTCAAGTTTTGGCCGACGAAAAGTAATAAAATCGAGTTTTGGCTGACGAAAAGTAATAAAATCAACTTTTGGCTGACGAAAACTATCAATTTCGTATAAACAACAACAATTTTAATGTAAAAACAGTATATAATTACTGATACATTTCGTCAGCCAAAAGTCGATTTTATTACTTTTCGTCAGCCAAAACTCGATTTTATTACTTTTCGTCGGCCAAAAGTCAAATGTTCTACTTTTCGTACAGAATTTTTTTATTGATAGCTTTCGCCAGAAATTTTAAATATGTTAGTTTTCGTATGGTACGACGATATGTAAATGAAAATTATCTATTATTCGAATAATTTGGTTTCTGAATAAACAAAATTATTTATTATTCAAATAAAGATACAAAAATTTATTCATCTATTATTCGTTATTCGAATAAATTTTGCCCAACTCTGTGCATAACCAATTCTGTCTGTCTATATCACTTTCATTGTACGGCAAATGAATTAATGCAGCGGTGGCCAACCAAAGACTCTTTGACTCCCAACAACGAACAAATCGCGCGTTGTCAGCCAAAAAGCTCCATGTTCCGGCATTTAGTATTCTCTGCTCCCAAACTAAGACTTCGTTACCTTTTTACCTGCTCCGGCTTACTACAATTTTTCACCCAGATATGTATACCGAAAATCAAAAATCTATTTACACTGGCGGTGAGAGTCCTTTTTTTTGGGATGGAAGCTCCAATTTTCGGGACATAAAACTCAAAAAGAGTTTTGCCTATCATAAGTATTTAAATTAAGTACGCACTTAGGTTCTACGTCTGCAGTGATATTATCTGACGATGAGTGAGAAATGAGTTGATAACCACTCCACCCAAACTAATGGCGTTTTCGATTCTGGCATAAAATGTTACCTTTTAATATCTCAATTATCAAATTACGTAGCCTGTATTCGTTTTAAATGGCTGGATTTGTAAATAATGATGCCCTCTGACTTAGCTAGAGGTCAATATTCGCTGAAATTACCACACAAGCTTACAGAATGGCTAAGAAAATCCAGCAGGGCAACATTTTTTCCAGAAACGAAAACGGTATTAGACTTCGTTCCTTTTTACTTTCATTTCATACATTTTCTACATTTTCTCTTAAGTGCAGAGCAGACATTAACGCCATCGATATACAATGAATGTAAACAGTAGCAAAATAAAATATTTCATATTGATTACTAAGTAGTGTCATGAATCATTTTAATGGTTCGATTAAATGTATAGATGATGCATGTATGTCAACCCCCACTTGTAACTATTTGTTTTCCAATTGGAGGGACATGGTAGTTTTGTCTTCATCTGAAGGTCAAGAAACCTCTTTATCATAATAAATTGCATTCATTTTAATCTACTAAATTCTACATTATGGTCACACAGACGAGAATATATAAATGTGAACATGTTTGTTGTTGCTAAAGGTTCTCAGCCGCTTGACACATTGTTATCGAACAACCAACTAGGCCCATTTGTAAGGTGATTCGAGTTTTATTCATGTCATGATCCTTGCTTTTGTTAGATATACCGCAGGTACTCCTAAAGTATGTTGAACGACACGTACAAATTGAGCAGAGATCATTTGTTCACTCACTAAAGTAGGAGTTAGGAAGAGTAAACCGAAACAGAAAAATTTACACGAATGAAGTACATAACAAAGTTAGATGGTAGGCATTTGTATATTCAGCACTACATACTGCTACAATTCATGCTGAATACTTAACAAAATTATAATAACGACCATATGAAAAAAGCATGCGGTTTGTAATAAAAGCCCGACCCTTTCGCTTCATTGCTTTTTTACTATACAACAAAGTCATTCATGCGAAGGCGGCCATCGTCGTGCGATAGTCATGGGGCATAGTCAGGAAGTTGTTATCTTCCCTAAAGGAAATGTAAGGAGTAAAGTATTGATGATTGTAGCACCTTTGGGCCTACTGGGAAGATACAACAATACGCATGTATGTACATACACATGTATGTATGTAGCTTGAGGGAATCGGAGAAAACTACTGAATGGAAAATATCATTGACCTTGAAGAAGTAAAAGGCATCAAAGAAAAAATCACAAAAACACATACATACATATATCGGATTATCACTTGTACGTCAATTTGTACGCCACCTTGTACGCTTACATCTGTAAATTCATGGTTTTATTTTAATATTCCTTAATCAAATCAAACAGGTAAGAGCGCGGCTGTCTTCGGCCGTACCAAAGACTTCATACCTGTCATGAAAGGGGAAATGAAAAGTTACCAATGAACACAGCCCGATTAAGTTTAATTTCAATTCTGTGGGTTATTTATGGAAAGATTTATTAGACAAAATGGTGACTGAGCTATCTAATTAGAGAAGTTATACCCAAAAATGTGTATATATGAACTAGTGCTGGAAGCGATATCGATATAATATCAATTCATCGATGTTTTTGAACTTTTTCGATATATCGATATTTTTTTTCCGAAATTCGATATATCGACGGTCATGGATCCATCACTGATAAACGCGGAAAGAAGCTGGTAAAAGCAGCATTGCCGTTTTGTGGGTAATTCCCCAAATTTGGAGATTTTTTTAAAATTTGATTCCTATGTAGAAATTCCTGTGTTTAAAAGTAATGTAAATACGAACATTTTTTTTTTTTAATGTTCATTGTAGAATTGCAAAATCAAGAAAAAATATTTTAAATTTAAAAATTTGTGTTTCTATTTTAAGTAGAGCTTACGATTTCTCGAGTTCGAGCGAGACGAGATTTCTCGCGAGACTCGACGTCTCGCAAGATTCTCGAATCTCGAAAGGCTCGCGAGCTTCTCGACATTCAACTACATCGCAGAAATAGCGGTATATGCCTACTATGCTGTTTTATAGCATGTTCTGATTTTATGTATTTACTTACATGTGTATTCTGCATAATAATTCAACCATTTTCAGGTGTATTTCAAGAAAAATTCAAATTTGTTTCGTAATATTAATTGTTTTCTTTCCAATGACATACAAGAAATTTTTGATATTCATATTTTTTTGACACAATACACATAATGTGTTATCGAGAAATCCGAGAAACGAGATTTAATCGAGAACCCGAGTCTCGGTTGTCTCGATTCTCGAATTTCTCGACACTGCACGAGATCGAATCGTAAGCCCTAATTTTAAGCACTATGAGATTTTGAACCAAAAACTTATGTTTTTTTCCATTCATTTTTATATTTAATTTAAACACTTTCTTTTTAAATTCGAAATACATTTTAATTCCAAAAATTTCATTTTTAATTTAAAAAATTTCATTTTTAAAATAAAATGACTTGGTTGAAAACGTGCATTATAAAAATAAAAATTTTATTTTTGATTTATTTTCTGTGAGTGTAAAAGGTATTTAGAATGCGTTATTAATTTATCTATTTCAAATCTTTTAGTCTTTAACCTGGTTTTTTAAATAACTTAAATGCGAAATATTTCAGTGAACCACTGTAATTGATACCTACTCTTTCTGGCTGGAACAGAATTTACCTTTTTTGTTTTTGTTTTTTTTTTTTTGATTATTGAATTCCCTTTTCAAAAAAGATTTCTGTTGATAATATATTGAAATATTTACTTAGTTTAAATGTTTATTTAGTTAATTTTGAGAGTAATATAAATAACTGTCACTCTCGTTCAATTCAGGGCAGAATAATGAATGCAGACATTTCGAAAAATAAAGCTGTTATATGTGCATATATAGATATGTTAAATTAAGGTTTATATAAAGTAGAGCTCTCGATTTTTTTTGAACATTTTCGAGTAGCCCGAACAAATGCTGTTCAAATTCTCGAACACTTGTTTGTTTGTTTGTTTATTACCCGTATGTTTGCACGGGCATTTGAAGTTTGTATTTTTCGTTTGTTTATTTTTTTTTTGTTGTCTTCATATGTATATTTTTTATTTTTGTTTTCCTGATACAATTTTTTTTTTCTGTAAGCTCGAGTGCTCGAATGTTTGTACGGGCATTTGAACAACAAACGAGCCTCAGACAAATTCAATCTTTTCGAATTGTTCGATACCCGGGTATCTAGAGCTCTAATATAAAGGTCGATATATCGATAATATCGATGTTTTTTCTCAAAAATATCGAAAATATCGATACTCGTAAACATCGATGTTTTTCCAGCACTAATCTGAACAATCGGTTGTATGGGAGCTATATGTTATAGTGGTCCGATCTTGACAATTTTCGGTAACCTTATTTGGACCAATATGGTTACAAACACAACAAAGTTTCATGCTCTTAGCTGTTACATCCTAAAATTTGTATTTGAACAAGCGGTTGTTTTCTATATATTGTAGTGGTCCAATTGCACATAACAACAAACTTGTATTCCCAATTTCATTCAGATGTCCCAAAAACTGAGTGACTAGTTTGCGTTCACAGAGACGGACGGACAGGCTTAATGGACTCAGCTCACGATTCTGATCAAATCGGTATATATTTTGGTGGGTCGCCCACGCTTCCTTCTGGTACTTTCGACAAAAAAAATTAGGCACAAAGTTATATCGTCGGTCTTCTGCCAGAAACACGAATGTGAAATTTTTTATAAGTACGATGTCTGCTCTTTATCGGGTATATATTGATGTAGTAACAATTAATATTGGTATAAATTCTTGTGTAAACATACATACACAATATATACTTGTATGTACATAAGCATATATACAAATATTAATTGTTATTATATCAATATATACCCGATAAAGAGCAGACATCGCACTTAGAAAAAATTTCACATTCGTGTTTCTGGCAGGAGACCGACGATTTGTAATAAAAAATTAAAGCGTGAATAACGGGTATTCATGAATATTGATGTGTAAACAGTTTCGAAATCAGATATTTATTCCGTTTTCCTTATTCCTTTTTTCCTGGTTTTCTATGGATTAAAAGGCGACTATCGTTTTTGTAATTTTTTGTTGTCATTGTGACTGCTGCTATTTTGTTGTTTTTGTTTGTTTTGGTTTTTGGTTTTTGACTTTTGATTTTTTATATTGTTTTGTTTTGTATTGCTCAGAAACATGCAAGATCATCCGAGTCCACGTTTGACCCATATCTGGAGACCCGGCCTAGGGGTCACAATGAAAAGAGTTTCATATCGAAGTCCTGCTCAAAACCTTTCATTTCATACCAATATTGCTCAGAAATATTCAAGGATCATCCGAGTCCACGTTTGACCCATATCTTGAGACCCGGCCTAGGGGTCACCATGAAAAGAGCTTCATATCGAAGTCCTGCTCAAAACCTTTCATTTGCTACCAATATTGCTCAGAAATATTCAAGGATCATCCGAATCCTCCTTTTGGCCCATATCTGGAGACCCGGCCTAGGGGTCACAATGAAAAGAGCTACATATCGAAGTCCTGCTCAAAACCTTTCCTTCGATACCAATATTGCTCAGAAACATTCAAGGATCATCCGGGTCCTCCTTTTGACCCATATCTTGAGACCCGGCCTAGGGGTCTCCATGAAAAGAGCTTCATATCGAAGTCCTGCTCAAAACCTTTCATTTGCTACCAATATTGCTCAGAAAATTAGATAGGTAGATGTAGGTGTGCATCAGTGGCGGACCTAACATAAATTTCCTGGGCAAGCCTATGTGTGAAGCATAACCATTAGCCATTTATGTAATTTCCTTTGCTGTATTATTTAAAAGTCTGACTGCGTTCCGTCATTGACTTTGATTTAGAGTTCTCGATTTCTTTTTAACATTTTCGAGTGGCCCAAATAAATGCTATTCAATGCTCGAACGCTCGTTTGTTTGTTTATTACGCGTATGTTTGTACGCATTTGAACAATTCGGGTATTTGAAGATCATTTTTTCTCGTTTATTTTTTTTTTGTTGTTTTCATATGTATTTTTTATTTTTGTTTTCCTGATACACATTTTTTTGTTTGTATACTCAGAGAAAGGGGATAAAATTTTTATTTTTATAATGCACGTTTTAAACCAAGTCATTTTTATTTTATAAATGAAAATTTTTAAATTAAAAATTAAATTTTTTAAATTAAAATGTATTTAGGATTTAAAAAGAAACATGTTTAAATTAAAAATTAAAATTAAAATAAAAATAAACATTTTTAAATTAAAATTGTTTTTTCTTGATTTTGCAATTTTACTCTGAACATTTTTAAAATTAAAAATTTCGTATTTACATAATTCTTAAATATAAAAACGTGCGCTAGGGAAATCTTACACGAAAGCGCAGAGGTATTTTTAGTTTCCTTATACCGACGGAAATTTCAGCAGTAGCAAGTGTATTTGCTTATTGCCTAAAAAATGGGTGCTTTAGTGTTTAAAAAACTGAGGTCCAATTTGATTTCCACCGCTTTTTAAAATTATCTTGATATTGTGCCAATAGTCGCCAAAAATCGCAATCTACCCTTTCATAATCTGGTATTAGATATTTATGTTTGCATGCACATGCAGATGTAGGAAATTATGTGCATAAGTATGTACCTACATGCAAACGAAAATCAAATCAAATATGCATATGGCTGTGAATACTGAACTTTTGAATGCCGAAGCCAGCTTCATATTCGCATACAAATTTGATGTGAAAAATAAAAAAGTGCTTTGCTACCTTTTTTTTCAATTTAAGTCTGAAAATAAGCAATTGGTTTCTCCTTAGCGAAAGCGAGAAAACAAGCTATGTTATTCTGTTTTGAAAGCCACGTAAAAGCTAATGTGTGGAAACGTTGAAGCATGCTCACTGTGCTGTGATTGGCTGTACAAACAAAATACACATTGTGAGGTGGATTGGTGGTGTACTTGCGTTATTTTCTTAGCAGGCTTTTAGGGGCATGTTACAGTGGGGGCTATATTATTGAGAACTTAAATAGTAAACACATTTAAAACGTAAAATAACCAGATTTTAAAGAATTTCGTATGAAATGAACGAAAATGTGTACGCAAGCCGGGCTTCTCGGCTTGTATGAAGCGACCGCCTCTGGTGTGCATATCCATACATTTGCATACATGTTCAAACAGGTTGGTCCTTTTTATTTTGCCTATTTGTCGCATTGTTGCAGAAAACAACAACAACAACAACTTCACTTCGCTTCGTTGCTGTTGTTGTTGATATTTGCATTTGCACGGCTATGCATGCAAGCATTTGTAAGTACATGTCTATCTACCTACCTACCACTGACAGTGCCAAGCGATTCACACGGACGCAGCAGTGCACTAACACAAAGGTCATTTACGTTTACGCGTAAACTTTACCTGTTTTTCGAAATCACTCGTAGCTACAGCAAAGATGTTTACACATCAATAATAATAATACAATAGCGCTATTATAACTCTGACGAGTTTTATGGCCGAGCTTCTCTCCCAATTCGAGGTGTGCTTCTTTTTGTTTTTTCCTACTAATTGGGTGGACCTACAGTTTTATGCCAGCTCCGAACGGCGCACAGTGCTACGTCTCCATATAGTGAATCGGCAAAATTAGGGGAGTAATCTCAGAACAATGAAAGTTTGTGTACAGACATAAAATAGTAGAGATCAGAGGCGGGCGCTTCATACAAGCTGAGAAGCCTGGCTTGCGTACATATTTTCGTTCATTTCATTTTAAAAAATTTCTTTAAAATCTGGTTATTTTACGTTTTAAAAGCGTTTACTATTTAAGTTCTAAGGAGAGATCAATTGCTTATTTTCATACTTAAATTGAAAAAAAAAAACTAGCAAAACACTTTTTTATTTTTCACATGAAATTTGTATGGGGATGAGAAGCTGGCTTCGGCATTCAACAGTATTCACAGTCATATGCATATTTGATATTTTCGTTTGCATGTACATACTTATGTACATAATTTCTTACATGTACATGTACATGCAAACATAAATATCAAACACCAGATTATAAAAGCGTTGATTGTGATTTTTGGCGACTATTGGCACAATATCAAGATAATTTTAAAAAGCGACGGAAATCAAAATCAAATAATATCAAACATTTCACGACTTTTGGTAATTGGACCTCAGTTCTTCAAACACTAAAGCACCCATTTTTTAGATATTAGATAATAAGCAAATACACTTGCTACTGCTGAAATTTCCGTCAGTATAAGGAAATTAAAAATACCTCTGCGCTTTTGTGTGAGATTTCCCTATAAGTTTAGCGTCATCAATCAAAATGTGGACCCGGATGACCCTCGAATGTTTCTGAGCGATATTGGTAGCAATTGGTCTTGATGAGGACTCCAACATACATAGAACTCTTTTAACTGTGATGCCTTGGCCGGGTCTCCAGATATGGGTCACAACGTGGACCCAGATGGTCCTCGAATGTTTCTGTGAGATATTGGCATCAAATGATGAAGACTTCGAGATAGAACTATTTTAATTGTAAGGGCTAGGCCGGGCCCCCAGATATGGGCCAAGACGTATTTAAAAATAATGTAAATACGAACATTTTTATTTTAAAGATGTTCATTGTAAAATGGCAAAATCAAGAAAAACATTTCAAATTTAAAAATGTTAATTTTTATTTTAAGCACTATGAAAATTTGAACCAAAAAATTTCGTTTTATTCCATTAATTTTCATTTTTAATTTAAAAATGCTCCTTTTTCAATCCTAAATACATTTTAATTTTTAATTTTCATTTTTAATTTATAAATTTCCATTTTTAAAATAAAAATGACCTGGTTTAAAACGTTCATCATAAAAATAAAAATTTTATTTTTGATTCATTTTCTCTGAGTGTACAAACAAAAAAATGTGCATCAAGAAAACAAAAATAAAAAATACATATGAAGACAAAAAAAAAAAAAAATAAACGAGAAAAAACAAACTTCAAATACGCGAATTGTTCAAATGCCCGTACAAACATACGGGTAATAAGCAAACAAACGAGTGTTTGAGCATTTGAAAAGCATTTATTCGGGCTACTCGAAAATGTTAAAAACAAAAATCGAGAGCTCTAGATCAAAGTCAATGACGGAACGCAACCAGACTTTTAGATAATACAGCAAAGAAAATTACGTAAATGGCTAATGTTTATGCTTCACACATACATGGGCTTGCCCAGACAATTTATGCTAGGTCCGCCACTGGTAGAGATAAGAAAAAAACGAAGTTTTGACCAAATCGATGCAAGGATATGACTACCTCCCATATGTCCTTTTTTACAAAAAGTAATTTTTAGATTAACATGTAATCACAATACATTAAAAACGAACTATAACATATATAATTATCCTTTTAGAATCAAGGATGGACTACTCCCGTTAGTTATTGCAAAAAATGGTTCTAAAGAAAATTACTTTTAAATTTGTTCAGAAAATATGTTGGTTGTGAAATCAACCAAAAATCAACAAATTTTGTGGTTAATTTTTTTCAACACGATGCTTAATGTATGCCATCATGTAATCGTGTAAATTTAACACTACTGTCAAGTGTTAGTTTAACAGGATGACAACTGTAGAATTAACACTAAAAAGTATTGGGTCTTCCTGTTGATTTTACAATTTTAACTAGTTAAGGTTACAATAAAAGCTGGTTAAATTAACACGAAATGGTCCTGTTGAATTAACAATAACATCTTTTTGATTTTACCTTAAATTTATTGTTAAATTAACTAGAAAGTCTTGTTGATTTTACAATTTATTTTTTTAAATAAAAAACATAAAATATATAATCATCAGACCAATAAAGCATATTCGAGTACATCACCCGCACAACCGACCAAATTGAAAGCGTCCTTCTCATACGAATAGTTTATACTTGGGCTAAACTCCCATCATTGCCACGGCACAAAATTTTCTTTTTGTTAAAAAAAAAATAATATTGGTTTTTGTTTTGCACGAACAGCAGAACTTCAAACGTTGAAAAAATTGTGTATGTTTCAAAATAGTTTTGACGTTCTTTTTAACACTTTTTTAGATTATATTTACACTATGTTCGTGTTGATAAACCAAAATTCCAAATGACGTTTATGTTTGAACATTGTTTCGTGTTATATCAACCAACTTTTATTGTTAATTGTGGTTCTTGTTGTTTTAACATTTGTTTTCATGTTGTATTAACACTAAAATTGGGACGTCATTTTTCTAACATTTTTTTTAGTTTATATTGACACTATCATCATGTTAAATAAACCAAATTCCAAATGGCATTTAGGAATAAAATTTTATATTTGAATCATCTTGTATATTTTAAAATTTCTTCATGTTGTATCAACAATAAAATTTGGTTGAATTTACCAAATTTTCAGATGACAGCTACAAAGCCAAAATCATCTTTCAAACATCGTGTAATTTAAAAAAATTGTTGCTGTTCTATGTGTAAAGGTCGATCGTGTTAATTTTACATGAATCGTGTTGATGATTTTTTTTCTGAGTGTAGTTTAATGCAATATTTTGTTGCAAAATGTCAATATGATTTGGCACATATCAAATTGTAACTTTTAAAAGCGCAATATTATTAGAGTTAACATAGAAACAATTTTTTATTATAAAATTTTTCCATGTAAAAAATTAAATTTTTGGGGTGTTAAATAAAGTACCAAATTAGCGATTTCCGGCATAATTTTTGAACCTTTTTCTTTTTTGGTAGCAAGACCTCCTAGCATAGAAAATTAAAATAAAAAATAGTCGTTTTTTCTTGTTTTTTTTTTTTTTAATTTTGTCAAATTTTGTAAAATTTTTTGTGTCTCACCTAAAAAAGTTAGTATTACATGTATGTTTTTTGTGAGTACCCACCATGCAAAGCTCGAGAAATAGGCAATAATCGTCTATAGCAACAAATTGGCGACTAACTGATTCATTGCCTTTGAGAGAAATCGGCAAAATTTCTAATTTATTGCAGCAACGTATCGATTTATTATTACAAAAAATCGGAAACATTTGTTTCCCCTTCTCTTCTTGCCAATTTGTTGCCTTTATAATAAATTAGAAATAATTATTTGTTTTTACTTGGTGATGAGAAATGAAAATATCAGAAAGCCTTGAAAAATATATGTATAATAACAAAATAAAATAATTCTGAAATATTATTTAATTAAAATAAATAATAGCTTAAAAAAACTAAAAAAACACGCTTTAATCTTAAAAATCGTACTAAAAATTGAGAAATAATTTAATTAGAAACAAAATGATGAACGAAAATATAAGTATTTAAGGAAAAGCGTCGGGTGGTGCTCAGTATGTCAAAAAATATTTAAGATCGCTGTTTTTAACTAACATTTTTATTTTAACTTTTTTGAGATTTCATATAACGTACTCTTTAATTTCGCAACTAGGTATGTATATTTTTGTACTAGTTGTATATATTGAATATTTTCATGTTCAAATATTATTGAGCACCCCCACGCTTTTCCTTAAATACTTATATTTTCGTTCATCATTTTGTTTCTAATTAAATTATTTCTCAATTTTTAGTACGATTTTTAAGATTAAAGCGTGTTTTTTAGTTTTTTTAAGCTATTATTTATTTTTAACTTTTTAGTGAAATTTTTCATTAAAGGATGTTTTATGCGGACGCAAGAATAAAAGTAAAAAGAAGTCTGATGAAGGGATGTGGTGATCTCCGAAATAGATCTACATACATATGTATTTATAACTTCTACCAAAAATATTAATTTTTCACATACATTTTTTCCTTATAAAAAAAAAACATTGGTCATAAGAGCTCAAAAATAAAGCCTAAACGAAAAAATATCAACTAATATGTACTATGTGTATCGAAGCAAAACTATTTCAGTTTTTAATCGGAGATATGCTCTTCTTTATTTGCCTGTGCATATTCACAATGAACAGTTAGTGCTTCAAAATATTCTGATTGTCCTATAATCACTTCCATATTTTTCTTGTATACCAAAAATTGTAAACAACTTCTTGAAAATAAAAATTGCCAAACAGATGTGAAAGTTACCAAGAAACCAACAGTGAGAAAATAACCTATTTTGGTAATTACCAAGTTCGGCAACCGTGCTATAAATAGAATTTGAACCAGGGTTTGAAATTGCTTAGCTGCTTTTGCTGCATTTGCTTTTGCTTTGCTTTTGCTAACGAAAAGTAAATTAGCAAACTCGGCCAGCCGAGTAAAAAACGAGAACACGATTCATTCGCTTCAGTTTTCAGCTGAGCCGTGTTTGCTTGTATAGTTAAGCAAAAGCAAAGCAGCGCGATTTGGGGGATTTCATTTTACTTCCAGCAATTAGTTGTCTTTGCATTTTTTCTGCTTTTGCTTATTGCATCTTGTTAACATTACCAGAGTTGAGTGATGGTGAATTACAGATTTGAGAGAAAAGTTGAAAAAATTAGCAGCGCGCTGTAGAATGGAATGTTACTTTACATTTGTGCACATCTGCTGATATTCTTAGTTTTATTCACATACACCGATTTCACCAATGCACCAAATTCCTAAAACAGCAAAGTAATTTTAAAATTTTCTTATCGAATTTCAATTATAAATAAATTTAAGAATTAAAAAAAATCAATTTAAATTAGTTTCAATTTGACTTTTCTGGGACTCGAACCTGCGCCTCTATGTGCATATCTTTCTGTATTAAAAAATTATAATTCAATAGATGCTTTTGTGTACACAACAATTTTTTGATATGTTTGGGGGGCAGTAGGATTTTCGTTGATCAGTCATCAGAGTCTAGCAGCTGCTGTGCCCCGAACACCAAGATGAATGGTGAGGGGTTTGAAGCAGCCACCAATTTATTATTGCTCAATAGATGTACATATGTATGTACATATGTACATATGTATTGATGCATCATCTATTTGTTCAGAGAGGGTGACAATTAAATTTCATTGGCATAGGTATAGAGATGGTTGATCGTTGCTCATCAACGAGGTTGATGGGTTGGCCATCAACAAGATGAAATGGACAACAAAATGTTTTTACATTTTCAAAATTTCGAAAATTTTAAAATAATTAAAAAATCGATGTGGAAATTGTAAAAATACTCACCGGTTGTAGCAAACTGGTGCATTGTTGTATGGTTTTTAATACAGAAAATGCATTGATGCGCAGGTTCGAGTCCCAGTAAAGTCAAATTGAAATTAATTTTAATTGATTTTTTTTTTAATTTTTAATTTATTTATAATTCAAATTCGATAAGAAAATAGTTAAAACACCAGCAGTTTTGGGAAATTAGTGCATCGATGGAATTGGTGTATGGGAGGAATAATGAGCCATATCAGCAGATGTGCAGAAATTTAATATAACATTCCTTTCTACAGACGAACTCGTTCTACTTCTGTTATTTTAACAGCCAGCTGTGTTGAATTAAAATTTTTTATTCACCAGATGCACTAACAGAATTTTGTTGGGTCTCTGGCTTCCACGATTATTCGTGGTTGCAACTTCTCTGTTCATCTACGTTCTATGTTATTGGCTTGCATACGGGAGTGAATTGAATGAAATTCATAGAGGCTATTTTGAAGAGAGATAACATAAAAGCCACAATGAAGCATAGAGTATAATGTTGAATCTCATTATATGATGTCGTTGGGTTGAATCACATGTTGATGTCACGTTTCGAATCCGGAGGTGAATAGAAATAATAGAGGAGAGAACACAATAAAAGTAAAGTGAATGTTTCAAAAAAATAATAATTGAGTAAACGTTTGCAACTTTTAGGATGGGATGAATTCATTAAGTTACATACATACATACATACATACATACATACAGGTGAAGCTAATAAAAGCGTGTTAAAAAGAATAAGTTCAGAAAAAATAAAGGTGCGTTTAAAAAAAAAAATTAAAGCGTGAATATAACATAACGGGTATTCATGAATATTGATGTGTAAACTGTTTCGAAATCGGATATCTATTCCCTTTTCCTTATTCCTTTTCTCCTGGTTTTCTATGGATTAAAAGGCGACTATCGTTTTTGTAATTTTTTGTTGTCATTGTGACTGCTACTATTTTGTGGTTTTTGTTTGTTTTGGTTTTTGGTTTTTGACTTTTGATTTTTTATGTTATTTTGTTTTGTATTGCTCAGAAACATGCAAGATCATCCGAGTCCACGTTTGACCCATATCTGGAGACCCGGCCTAGGGGTCACAATGAAAAGAGCTTCATATCGAAGTCCTGCTCAAGACCTTTCATTAGATACCAATATTGCTCAGAAACATTCAAGGATCATCCGGGTCCTCCTTTTGACCCATATCTGGAGACCCGGCCTAGGGGTCACAATGACAAGAGCTTCATATCGAAGTCCTGCTCAAAAACTTTCATTTTATAACAAAATTGCACAGAAAATTAGAAAGGTAGATGTAGGTATGCATATCCATACATTTGCATACATGTTCAAACAGGTTGGTCCTTTTTATTTTGCCTATTTGTCGCATTGTTGCAGAAAACAACAACAACAACTTCACTTCGCTTCGTTGCTGTTGTTGTTTGCATTTGCACGGCTATGCATGCAAGCATTTGTAAGTACATGTCTATCTACCTACCTACCTACTACCACTGACAGAGCCAAGCGACTCACACGGACGCAGCAGTGCACTAACACAAAGGTCATTTACGTTTACGCGTAAACTTTACCTGTTTTTCGAAATCACTCGTAGCTACAGCAAAGATGTTTACACATCAAAAGTTCCAATGGACATATTTATAAAAACTGTATATTTTATCCTAATTAGGCTAATTTCCTATAGCATGAGAGAAAAAATAGTTCCATATATTAATTTTGGTAAATTTTTTCCATACCATATATACATATAAGGTTCTGTAGAATTTTCTAAAATATTGAAAATATGGCTTTACAAAATTGTACAATTTCTACATTTCCGTCAAAAAACAGTGCAATTTGTTTAAAGATTTTACTAGACCACTTCAAAGTTAACCAAATTCGCAAATAAAAAAAATAGGCGTTCTTTTTTAATTTTTTGTTTGACTCCACCAAACTTTAGTAATTTTTTGAACTCCAATAAAAAAGTCGCAAATGTTTCGATGGAACTAGTCACCTTTATGAAATAAATCATTTATCAAAAGTTATTTCAGCTATTTGGGCATATAATGGTAAGCAATTGTGGCAAGTTTCAGAGTAATACGATTTAAAATGAATTTTTGGCAATTTTTTTTTTGGAACACACTAAAAATCGTATTACCTTAAAACAGTTTTGCCTCAAAATTGTACTGATTTTGGTGACCTCTATTGGCAACAAAATTATAAATTCTATTTATACATTTATTCCAGGTGATATGTTAGCTTCACAAAAACATATATTACTTGAATAAATTACGCAGTTTATTGATGGGTAAACATCTTTGCTGTAGCTACGAGTGATTTCGAAAAACAGGTAAAGTTTACGCGTAAACGTAAATGACCTTTGTGTTAGTGCACTGCTGCGTCCGTGTGAATCGCTTGGTATTGCAGTGGTAGGTAGGTAGATAGACATGTACTTACAAATGCTTGCATGCATAGCCGTGCAAATGCAAATATCAACAACAACAGCAACGAAGCGAAGTGAAGTTGTTGTTGTTGTTGTTTTCTGCAACAATGCGACAAATAGGCAAAATAAAAAGGACCAACCTGTTTGAACATGTATGCAAATGTATGGATATGCATACCTACATCTTCCTATCTAATTTTCTGTGCAATATTGGTATCAAATGAAAGGTTTTGAGCAGGACTTCGATATGAAGCTCTTTCATTCTGACCCCTAGGCCGGGTCTCCAGATATGGGTCAAGGTGGACTCGGATGATCTTGCATGTTTCTGAGCAATACAAAACAAAACAACATAAAAAATCAAAAGTCAAAAACCAAAAACCAAAACAAACAAAAACAACAAAATAGTAGCAGTCACAATGACAACAAAAAATTACAAAACGATAGTCGCCTTTTAATCCATAGAAAACCAGGAAAAAAGGAATAAGGAAGAGGGAATAAATCAGGGTACGGAAAAAATCACTCATGAACGCTCAAAAATACATTCTTCTCATATCACAAAAAAATATTCAAAGAAAAATGTATAAACACTCAAATAGCGAGCGAACTAACGCACAACAGCAATCGATCGCTCATAGCGGTGGCGATAAACTCAATGCATAAATTCACTCAAAAATGAATTATCGTACAATTTCTCTGGTAAATTCACTCTTTGAGTTTATTTTATAATTTATTATATTATTTAGTTTATCATTTTTTGATCGCTCTTTGAGTTTATCATTTTATGCGTTCACAAGGGTTTTTTGTGAGGTTTAAGCAGCTAATGACATCGTGAAGGCGCAGTTTTTGGATGATGGCGTGCGTTTATTAGATGATAAATATGATATATGTATATATGTACATACAAATGAATGCATTTGTGTACGTATATATGTATGTACATATGTATGTATATATTTATAATATTTTAAAAGTGATTCATTAAGGATTCATTGCGGATTTTTACTGCAGGGTATTTGTGTTCATTCGACACATACATACTACATATGTATGTATTTTCTGAAATAGGACGTTATTGAAAAAATTCTGAAATAAGACGTTTTTCAAACAATTTTTGAAATAGCCGTCGATATGTAGTCTATATAAATATTTTATTTAACATAGGTACCTACATCTTTAGATTTTACTTTAAAACTGGAATTGAACAACTGGGCGTACGTTCAAAATACAAGTTCGGATTTTATTAAATGGTACATATGTATGTATGTATGTATATAATATTAATGCATGCACATATGTATGTCTATTCAATAATGGAATGCGGGTAATGATATTTTCCATTTCGAATGTATATATGTACATACATGTGTACAAATAAATAAAATGCGAACTTATTTTTTGAACGCTCAATTGTTGTATTCTAGTTTTCAAATAAGAACTAAATCCATACATATGTATGTAGGTATTTATGTTAAATAAAATATTTAACAACCCTTAACTCATACATATAGACTACAAATGTACATAAATATATATGTAGGTACATCGGTATGTAAATATAAATTTTTATAAATATTAATTTAAATAAATTGAATAATTTAGGTAATTAGTTTGAATAAATACATACTTAATAAAATTTAAACTCGATATACCTACATACATATACATACCTATCGCTATGAGAGCTAAGGCTTTTTAAAATATTATAAATATGTACATATGTATGTATGTACATCCATATATACGTACACACATGCATGAATATGTATGTACATATATACATATATCATATTTATCATCTAATAAACGCACGTCATCATCCAAAAACAGCGCCTTCACGATGCCATTAGCTGCTTAAACCTCACAAAAAACCCTTGTGAACGCATAAAATGATAAAGTCAAAGAGCGATCAAAAAATGATAAACTCAAAAAATGATCGCTAGCGCAAAAAATTATAAAATAAACTCATAGAATGAATTTTCAAAAAATGAATTTTCAAACGATCTCTCATTTTAAAATGAATTTATGTAAGAGTTTATCGCCACCTCACAGACCCATCGATCGCTGTTGACGTTCGTTCATTTGCGTTCGTTGTCGCTGTGTAGTTGCGCTCGTGAGAGCGTGGCATAGCTCAGAATTATAAAGTGATAATTCGTTTGAGTGAGTTTATTTTGAGCGTTCTTCGCACCCTGGAATAAATATCCGATTTCGAAACAGTTTACACATCAATGTTCATGAATACCCGTTATTCACGCTTAAATTTTTTATCTTAATTTTGCCTATGGGACGAAGCACTGTGCGGCGAATGCATTTTTTGTGAGAAGCTTTTTCATGGCAGAAATACACTCGGAGGGTATGCCGCCCACTGCCGAGAGGTAACCGCTGGTCTTAAAAAACCAATAATTGGATTTTTACTAATTAGAAAAATTGTTTGGTGTTTTGTTCGGACCGTGGTTTGAACCCGAGAACTCTGGCACAGCAGGCGAGCACTCTACCCACTGCACCACAGCGGCCATTTCATTCCCATGAAAGGTATAAAAATACAAAAAATACTTACATAGATAGTTGCCAATGCATTGTTATAGTAAAAAATCCCCTATTTATATGAATCTCATAACAAATCACTATGGAATTACAATAATCCGATTATGCTAAGGTGAAAATAGGGAGAAAAGCATCGCGTGACTTGCAGTGCGGTGAATATACTTACATGCAAATGTACATACATACATAGTGCTTGGGTACTCTGTACATATGTAAATGTGTTTAGGAATGAATCGATTTGGAATTACAGGATTTCCTGATATTTGAGAAAAATATCTTATAAATATTTTAGAAATTCGTTAAACATAGAATAAATCTGTGCGTGGGTGTTTGCAAAATTACAAGTGGAATCCAACTTCTTAAATATCGCTCATACGCCATGGTGCTTTTGAGTTTAAGCACGTACATAACTTGCAATAGATATTTGCTACTCATGTCAACCCTTGTCACATCCTCACTTCGTAATTGACTTGAGGAATCCACTTTTGTATAAGGAATGCTATAAATAGATTTATGTAAAACTAAAAAATTTGCCTTAATCTAAGCAATGTCACAGAAGCAAATTTATGCTTGTAATTTTTCAATGATGCCTAATTGATTTCGGATATACATATGTACATACATGCATACATATTTTACATATTTAGAACCTACATATTTTATTTTGGACTAAACATGGCAAATAAATTAAGCTAAATTCTCAAAAAATAGTACATTTTGTAAGAGATAACTTAAATACATAAATAAAAGAAAACAAAAAGAATACGAAACGGTTTGAGAGCCATAAGTACGTAACCTTTTGAAAGAAATTTCAGGTTAAATATGTACATAAGTACTTATATTGCGAAAATCGCATTTTAAATTTAAAGAAATATTTTGTAACCGAATTTCTATTCGTATTGATATCCATAATCACATGCAACCTATAAATATCTCTATCGTCTATCTATTTTCTAACTTGGCAAATCGATCAAACCCAACATGGCTTTTCGTTAGCGTCTAGACGAATATGTGTCAATCATTTAGAGGACATATTTTCGATTGCTTTTGTCACCTATGTACATATGTACATACACATGTACTTATGTATGAATCCCCGAGCTTAAGTTTTTCGCAGCGTAGGTACAAGTCTGTCAAAGTTTAATGTTCCAACACGTATTCTCCTTTTCAACGCAAATTTATTTATACATATATACATATGTATATATCCATGTATTTACTAGAGCTCCAGATTTTTTTTGAACATTTTCGAGTAGCCCGAACAAATGTTGTTCAAATGCTCGAACAGTTGTTTGTTTGTTTATTACCCGTATGTTTGTACGGGCATTTGAACAACAAACGGGCTTCAAACAAAAACGATCAGTTCGAATTGCTCGATACCCGGGTATCTAGAGCCCTAGTATTTACATATATCTGTAAATACCAGTGGCGCACACAGAAAAATATTTTGGGGGGGTTTTCAAAAAAAAAAAATACTCAAAACTCGTCCAGACAATTTTTACTTAAATCTATTTATGTTTGGGGAGTGGACCTACGTATGCACACATTAAACAAAGGCACCTTTTAAAGCTCAATTCATTGCATTTTCTCTGTATTTAAACTAAAACTAAAAGGGAAGGGTCACCTGTATTATTGCGTCATAATTGCTACTGAATTCATATTTTTCGTCATGTAGCAGCTACATTGTAGCTTTGGTGGAACGAATTGGATTATGGTGAATTAAATATTCGTTAAGTCCACATCTTTGTCAGCCCTACACACAAAAGTAAAAAATGTTGATGTTTCAAAAAGAAATTTCTGTCATGCATTTCCGTGGAAAATATATTGAATTTTATAGAAAACCTCCTTCTATGCGCAATAGACACCATTAAACGTTACTTTGGCTCATTTAAAGTCAACACATTTGAAAAAAAAAATTTTTCTGGAAAAAGTTTGTATAAATAAGTGTATTATGATTTTCGCGAGATTTCAAGTTGAACGCTAAAAAATGCGGATATCTATGGAAACGCAAAAAAGAGGTATGTTTCATGATTTATCGAAAGAAAACAGTGAGAACAATTTATTTTTAGCAAAATACAAGATGAAGAAATCTTAGTTTTTCTATGAGCGTAATTTTCAAGCATTAGCATTTACATTTAAACTTTTAACAACTAAGGACCACTCTGGACCAGGTCTTATAAGCAGATTGCCAAGCACAAAAATATCAAAAAGTATCAAAAGCACAACCGTGGTTTTAAAAATTTTCATTTGAAAAACAAATAATAAGTAAAGTTGTCTAATTCAGACCAGTTTTTTCTGGTTGTTTTTATTAAAAATATAGACATTTTAGTTAAGACACTCAAGTATTTTTTTGCAGATAGCATAATTTTTTTTTAATTTATAAATTTTTTTAAATTTATTTCACAACAGTTTGCTCTTGGAATGAAAACTAAAAGTCATAATAAATGAGTTTTTATTTTTCCTTTATTATGATTAACAATAAACTCTAAAAAATAATAGAAACCTTATTGGTGACTTTTCAGTTCAGAACTAATTTTCAAAAGAAGTCCATTTTCGACTCACAATTCCCCTTAAATCTAAAAAAATCCAGTTCAGTAGCCACAGAGTTATAAGGCAAACTCATTACTTTGAAGCAAATTAAAATTAATTGGCCTACATTCCCACAACTTTTTAATACTATCCAGATACAATAGGTTTGTTTTTAGTTTAACATTTTCATAGTTTCAAAAAATTAAATTCTATCAGCAGAAAAGTATCAAAATAGGCCGTTTGTGAACAAAAAAGTATCAAATCACAAAATTTAGAAAAAAAGTATCAAAAAAGATACAATTGTATCAAAACGGCAACGCTGTTAGTGACTAATGTATTCATTTATTTTACATATTCATACATCGTCGGCAGAAAGATTGCTTTGAAAACACCAAATTACAATTTTTCAAATGACTATGTAGAATTAAATTCTATTATTCAAAAATTCAATTACTTTGGGGGGGGGGGTTTAACATCCCAAAACCCCCCCCCCCTGCGTTCGCCCCTGGTAAATACAAATATTTACAGCGCACTTCCGAGTTACATGGCCTTCAATTACTATTACCCACATGAACTCGTGAAGCAGCAGCTTGATTGTGATTGTATGTATGTATATTATGGTGGTCCTTAAAAATCAATTAGTGATTTTCTTCGGTCTCACCCCCTACTTCGTTAACAGCATAGTCAAAGATATCACATAAAAATTTTGGTCCCGATTGGATATAGTAAAGGGATGTCGCACAGGAGTCAGATATGGTAATATGACCAATCTGCGACACCCGTTAACCGTCTCCGATCGGGACAAAAGTTTATATGTATGTGGTATCTACGACTATATTAGCATCGACCTAGGGGGTGAGTTTGAAGAAATTGTATAAAATTTGTCTCCATATATTTGGCGACTTCCCTAATACACATACATATGTACATACATAATATCCCAGCAAGCAAAATTAGTTTAAATAAAGTTTTTTTTAAGCTTATAATTATAAACATTAAGCTTACAAAATGTTGATTTACAAAAGACTTCAAAGTAAGCGTATTATAAATGAAATTAGACCTTGGTTGTAAATGTTCGAATATAAATTTATAAAAAATATTTAAGAGGAAGTTTTTTATAAGCATAAGAATATAAACTAATTGTAAATGTTTGAATGAAACCTTTTATAAGCTTTCGAATGTAAGCTTATTGTAAATGTTCTAAAAAAGGCTTTTAATAAGCTTTTTAATGTAAGCTTACTGTAAACGTTCCAAATAAACCTTTTTTGAGCTTACCAATCTAAACCTTTTCCAAATTAAAACAAAGCACGTCATAAACAGTATTTTAATAATTTATTTTGACGATATTTTGAACTCGTGGTAGCACATACATATGTACATTTGTACACACGTATTAAAAATAGTACAACAATAAAATCATAAATGTATTAGCTAAATTAAACATGAAACACAAAACACGTGCATCAGATTTTAACTTCATACGATTGTTGGCAAATTGGAAAAATGCTTTTGAAGCAGCTACATAATCTGTTTCATTCCCACCGTTCTCATGTACAAACGTTTCTGAAAAGAATATAAGAAAAATTTGAATTACGTGTGTATGTACATATGTATATACGTATGTAAGTATATGCACCCCAAGTATATAAGTTTTGCCATAGCATGCAGTTGTATGTACATATATAGTTTATTATTGAGTGATTTTATATATGTACTTACGGCGTGTAGCTAATCCAATAGTTAGACTGCGAGCGCAAATTTTAGTTTCGGTCCCTCTCCATGAAAATGTTTGAGCCAGAAGAGGATGCAGCTTTGGAATCCATTTTCTGAAACATATTAAAATATGCAAACCAAAGTTACAAACCTAATTTTCTTAAACGCATGCTGTTAGTACATATTAGGGTTGATCAATTTGTATGGGCTGATTATAAGCCACAGTGTTCTTAGCAAATTCGGAATTTGCATCAAATTCTAATAAAGAAAGTCATCTAGACATGAATCTAAAATCAATTACGAGCATGCTCAAGACGACTTTTTTTCATAGAAT
The DNA here is from genome assembly GCA_960531455.1 of Urophora cardui. NCBI lineage: Eukaryota > Metazoa > Arthropoda > Insecta > Diptera > Tephritidae > Urophora > Urophora cardui. Next base: position 41,418,666 of record OY482674.1, on the reverse strand, counting down.
TTAATGCAGAATCCGAATTTGCTAGCAATACTATGGCTTAGAAAATTGATACAGCCTAGTATATATACATATATATCTTTTACTTATAAAACTTACCAGCTGACGAAACTTTTCCTCGTCCTGCTGAATTTCTTTTTCATATGAAAGTAAATTTTCTAGGCTGCTAAATGGTTCCTTGTTCAAAACGATTGGATAACCTCCTGGCATGGCTTTCCTAAGCTCACCTACTTCTCTCCTTAGCGCTGTTACTTCTTCTAGTATCCGTAAAAGGACGGCTTTGTTTTTTCGTCAACTTTTGCTATGGCACAGTCAATGAGAGATTGGGATGCTATAAAAAAAAAAGAGATTAATAGAAGGTACAAATTCATTAGCAATTAAACTGAATACTCACCTAATGGGTTATGAGTATATTGGACTCGCCGCTATTAACTATTGAGCATCCACACGTATTTTATTTAATTTTTATTAATAGGAAAATTTTTCTTACGTCAACTATTCAACACATACAATAGGTTTATTTAAAAAAGCTGAAAATAATCTTAATATTGTAAAAGCTTATTTAACTCTTCTTTTAGTAAACTTACTTCAAGCTATTTTTCAAACACTTGCATTTCACTTTTAAAATCAACGGTTTTATAAACATGCGTTCTCAATGTTTACAAAAGATTTATTTGAAAACATATAAAGTAAGCTTAAGAATGTAAATGCTTACAAAACACTTGTAGTAGCAAGCTTACTTTAAGTTATTTTCAAAAACGCTTACAGGAATGCATGTTGGGAATTATTGATAATTCTTCGCGCGTGTGTGTGTTTGTTTACCGCCCCATTCCCCTTCAACAAACAGGAAATGTGCTGCTCTCCTTGAATGGAAAAGGACACGTTTGAATATCACAGTCAACGTTATTGCATTTTTGTGTTCGGGCAGCCAGACAAACAGTTGGCTTGGTGACTTCATTCCCCCGCGGTACTGCCACACAACGCAACATCATTTCAGTATTAAATCCTTGAATATTTCAATCTCGTCGAAAACCACGAAGCGTTGAAAAGAAAATCAAAAACAAAACCATAACCAGTGACAATACAAACTGACTAACCGCGAAACCACAGTTGGCATGACAATAATATGTGGCGTTATGTTATTTGTGTAATTTCACTTAACCCATCAAAAGCAACATTTTTGGAGGATAAAACAATGTGAAGTTCTTTCAAGTACATGACATTATACATAAATTCGAAAGGATACCACATGAGACTTTCATTGTAACAACAAATAATAAATATGTGTCTTAGGTTACTTGCAGCCAGTACATAAAAAAAAATTATGATTTTTGGCAGAAAAAAAAATATACTTCTGCATCGGCCGGGAATCGAACCCGGGCCGCCCGCGTGGCAGGCGAGCATTCTACCACTGAACCACCGATGCGATGCATCGCTTGCTTATTAGATTTGAATTTGAAATTTTAACTTTTTACTAACCAAACAACTTTAAACTATTGCACAACGTTATCTACTCATGCGCTCGAAGAGCTTTATCCGCGCTCTTCTTCATCCGGCGTTTATGCTCCTAACAAGTTTTACTAACCACACGATCACTTTATTAAACTGCAGCGTTTATGTCAGCCACAATTGCTTCACCCTTCTGCCTATCAGTCAGCCTCTCTATGGCTGTAAGCACATCTGCTGCGCTGCCGGTGTCGTCATGTGTCGTAGTCATTCAAAGCTCATAATTGCACTTGCCGTTGCTTTAAAAAAGGACGGTAATAATGATGATGCAAATGGGGATGGGAGGCTCCAATGGGATTGTACCAACTTCTTGTTTCTTATTTGATATGTGTCTAAACGAGGAAATTAAGATCAGCTCAAGTGGCACAATGAAGAAGCAGATAAGCAATTGCCGTTCAATGTAACCCCTACTGATTTTTATGGTGAATTTTTCTAGAACATTTTAACCCACTAGCACCGCCAATTAAGAATTGTTTTGACACGCTTTTTTCGAAATTGAGGAAAATTGAATTTTTAAAGTCCCTATGGAATGTTTTCCGAAAAGAAATCATATGGGGAGCGTACGGTGGACTTTTTTTGTCCATCTAAGGCTAGACGGCCTAATGTACATATTTACATAACTTACCCATTTTAATAAATAGCTAAAACCAAAATCTTATGAAGCCTTAGTCAAGCATTATAATACATTTTATCCGAAGGTTTGTTAAAACGCAAAAAGGCTGGAATGAAAATTAAAAATTATGTATCTATTTGATCTGCCATGCAAAAGCTTGTGGATTCGATCCTTCCCCAGAAAAACGCCAAAATTCAAATTCATTATTAAAATTTGCTTGAATTTTCGCGCTTATTCCAAAAATTAAAAAAAATAATAATTACTTAGTTAAACCGACGCACCGAATTGGCAGATAAGCTCGGCCTAAATAATTGTAAGTGTATAATATGTACATACATATATTTATTATACACATACAAAAATTCTATGGAATTATGTATGTAACTTTGTGCAAAGATGATTCCTAATCTAATTTTCCGGTGAAAGATTTTCTACTGGAGTGAGGTATATTGCGTTCCTTTCCACCGCTTTGATAGAAAGGCTTTTCAGAAGCCGATGACTATTTAAAATATAGAAGGTATACATGTATGTATACATATATCTACATTAGGGTGGTCAAGAATTATATGAAGAAAATACAGTTCTCCCGAATTCCGCGGAACAACCCGCATTTTATGCGACTGTACTACGGAAATCTATACTGAAAAGTTTGCCTTAAGATATTAATTTAATACTAGTATCGCCGGTGCTCGAAATTCGACCATGCAATTTATTTTTTCAACTTTGTATTGGTACAAAAATTATTCCTTTTCGCGGAGATAAGTAACACTTTCCAAATTCCAGTTGTACCGCAACACTGATTTGCCCTTTTGATCACGGTCCGACGCGAAATCATGGTCAATATCAAGGCAGATCGAGGAAGGTAGGCCCGGTGGCAAATTCAGAAATTTCCCATGTATTTTGTTATTGTAATTGGTAGAGCGTAATGTCAAAATGATATTTCGCCGTGGTTAAAATCTGAATTCGCTTGGGGCTCGTCCATTCCTATTGGCCATGATGTGATTTCGCTTTGATTTTGACATTACACTCTACCTTTGTAAATAAAAAAATAAATTTTTCAATTCGCCGCCGAGCCTACCTGTTAGATATGCCTTGGTCAAAATTAAAATTACTCAGTGTGCTCTCCCGCCCTCTCTCTCATTTTTCGCTTTAATGGAAAAGCAATAGGAGATATTTGGCCGCGTTGATTTTGATCTGAGCGTAAACTGGGCCAATGCATATAAAATAGAGTGAGCGCTTTTAAACTAAAGCGACTCTTCAACTGTGTTTGCGATATTTGTAAACACGTTTACGATATCTATTTCTCTTAACTAAAAATTTTATTTATTAATTATAAACAAATTAAATAATTTATAGAAAAGATTATATGCCTATGCACTGCTCCTGACTCATACGAACACATCCATATAAATTTTACGTGGATAGGAGTATGTTAAATATGCTAAACAGCCTGGCAATTGTTTGTATGGAAAAAAATGTTAGCCTATTAATATATAGAAGATTATTAAATGCCTCAAAGTTTCCTTCTGCTTTTAAATCAGTGATGACACATACCTTTTTTGAAAGTCCTTAATGAACAAAAAAGATGTTTTTTATCATTAAAAAGGGAAAACATAGTGTTTTTGGAATAATAGCATAAAAGTAGCATGCTTTCGCAATGATTTTTTCGGTTTTAATTTTCTAGACCACCTTACGTATGCAAAAGTTGAAATGATTTGAGCAACCTCTAAATAAAATTTTTTATCATCAAAAAGGGAACACATATTATTTTAGGAGTAATAGCATAAAAAAGCCTTGTTCTGCAATGATTTTTTGGGTATTAATTTTTTGGACCACCTTAATCTGCATACATATCTATGTGCATGTGTTTGATGTACATATGTATGCAATTTGTTATGAAATATCGTATCGTAGATAGAGTTTTAATGTCGCCATGTTTAAGTGCTCTGTCGAATTTAGCAATTCATGGAAGGAATTACAATCAGTGATGCCGTTTTGATACAATCGTATCAAATATGATACTTTTTTAAGCCCAAGATACGTAGATACTTTTTATTTTGACGTAGAACAAATTTGATACCTTTTTAATCAGCATCAAATAATTTTGATAAGATTTAATCAAAATAAAAGAATATTAGCTTAATATTCCTTTTCATATTTAAAAAAAAATTTAACAACCTGTATTTGCCGCGAAAAATATGTATTGTGAAAGTCTTGAAAATACCAAAAATGGGCAACATTTTATCAAACTGTATAGTAGGCATCACTGCCCATGGCAGGCATGAGCAAACAGCGTTATGTTTTATATTAACCATTATTTTAATAGCCTTTATGATTTTCCTGAATTTATTTGAATTCGAAAAATCTAAAATGATACCTAACTATTCATTATCTTTATATTTTTATATTGGTAAATGTAATAAAAAAACGATGTCACGTTAAAAACACGAAAGCAGCTTATTTTATTAATTTTAATTTTTTTCAAAAATTTTCAGTGATACGAAAAAAGAAATTGCCCTATCAATGTTATACGGGTTAAAAGCCCGAAAACAGATTTTTTTATTAATTTAAGTTTTTTTCCAAAAAATTTTCGGTGCTACGAAAAAAACCATGAAAGTATCAATTTTTGATACCAAATTTTTTGAGGCTGCGGCAACACTGATTACAATTGTCGTTTACACTCACCAACAAGTGAAAAGCATGCTTAAATTAAGCTGCTCGTGTTTGCATTCATAGGCATGTATTTTCTTCATAACAGTAAGAAAATTTCTAAAAATTCCTATGGGTATAAATACTCGCAATTTAATTCATCACTTTCAAGCAATTTTTACATTATCCATCGGTGTTCTCTTGCGAATAAGTTAAATAATACTCGGTTGGTTTTCAATATTCCTGCATGTTTTATATACATACATATGTACATAATAAATATATTTATGAATTATTATACATACAGACATACACTGAGAGAAAAAAAATATATGGAGGGGTCAAAGAAATTGTTTACCTATTTTGAACACTACTTTCTTTGTTTTGAGTAAATTTTCCTTAAAACATGTTAAAAGGTTTATAAAATATTGTTGTTACATGCGTTACCATGGTTTCGTATACTTGTTTTGAAAAAATTCATACATTAAAATAATGAAAAATTCTTTAAGCGCCATTCCATTCCCAACTTTCCTTGTTTTGAAGACTTGATTTCTTTAATTTTGAGAAATTAAATTCCCATACAAATCCCCATGGCAACGAATTTGTTTGAATGTTTTTTTTTGTTTTTTCCACATTTTTGAAAAAATTTACACAAAACAAAGAAAATTTTGTATTGGGACGCGTGTTCAAAATAAGGAAAATTATGTCTTTGATCGAGAGAAATTTTTTTTTTGAGTGTACATAAAAAAAAAATTTATAAATCCATACAAGACGTTATCTGGTAATGCGTTCATTATTTCAAAGTTTGTCAATAATATTTATTTATCGCCATAATAAAGGATTAAATCATAAATTATAAGTTATGAGATCGGTTAGATTCACTCTCTTCATTAAGCCTTTTCAACATCCTTTTATTAGTTTCAGCTGTGCGTTTGTATGTAAACAAATTACGTATACGCAGTGTAGATATCTTTCTAAATATATAGGGTGTTTTTTTAGTTCAAACTAGAATCTTATAATATTGAAGTTCTCATTTCACTCATACGACTTGTCATATCGATCTAAATATATTACTAATTTTTTTTTTAATAGATTTCCGTCAACAATGAATACAACATCACCGAAGTCTTCATTAGCCAAATTGGGCATACACACTACAAAACATAAATCCTTAAAAGTAATGGTGCTCGGACAAAGTGGAGTGGGAAAGTCAGGTAATAATAAAATAAACCCAGACTCCAGGCACTGTAGAATATGTACTTGCATTCATATACAATTTTTTTTTCTCTAAAATAGCAATGGTTGTACGTTTCATCACACGCCGTTTTATTGGCGAATATGATCCCAATCTGGAGAAGATCTATACATTTAACACAACATTTGACAATGAACTAATAACATTTGAAATATTAGATGCTGCTGGACAATCGAATGTAAGTGCGAATATTTAAATTTTTTCTTTTCAAGTTAAGTACAACAACAAAACTCAACTTAGAAACTCGTCCATTTCTAGAAAGAGGATTGCGTTAGTTTGGATACAAATATACGCTGGGCAGATGCATTTATCCTCATGTATTCGGTGACAGACAAATGTAGTTTCGATGAATGTAATCGACTGAAATTCCTGATCAACTATAATAAGAGACGACGTAAATTGGGATCAAATAGTAAGGTAAATGTGCTCATCAATGTATTTTCATCATGTTGATTGGCAAGCTGGCCATGTCAGCATATACACCGCATTAAAACTGCAACTTCTGGGTTATTTTAACACGCTTTTATTAGTTTCACCTGTATGTATGTATGTATGTATGTAATTTCTAGCTGCTGTCTAAATATATGCAACATATTTACTAATGAGATTAGGTTATAACCACCGCTATGCCCCAACAGATGGCGCGCGTGTATTTATATTTTTAAAATATTCACTTATTTTGTTTAATTAAGAGTTCAGTTCATTCAAAAATTTCTTCCTCCGCAGGACTCACTCTCCGATGTGCCAGTCATTTTGGTGGGCAACAAAACAGATCAAATCGGTGATCGTATGGTGAGCCTAGAAGAGGGTCAACGACGCTTTCGCGAACTATCATGTGCCTGCTTTCATGAGATCTCAGTTAGAGAGAGCGTTGATCAAGTGAGTTGTAGGTCGCGAACGAAATTTTTGGTTTAAGTCAAAGCTAAAAGAGATTATGACAAATAAGTATATATATGTATATTTATTCCATTCAACAGGTCCAAGCAGTATTTCGTGATGTATTCCGATTTTGGCGCGTTTTTACCAAATTCCCAAAATTGAAGCGATCCACCAGCGACGTACAAAATGCATCCGATTCTGCGCTGAGTCCCGATTCGGGCTGTTCATTCTACGATTCAACGTATTCGTATAACAAAGAAACGAGAAGATCTTTTTTTATAATTGGTATAAAAGACTTTTACGAAACTGGTGCACTCTGCGAAATTTTCTTAACTTGCTTATCTTATTCTGTTGTCTTCTCTTTTGGTTTTTATCTAGGCAATGCCTGTCTGGAGGAGAACGATCACACGGAGTCGACGGACGAACTTGGCTCGAGTAGCTTATGCAGTTCACGCACCGACATCGATACACCATTCCGCAGTCGAGCCTCCACGGATGGTACTTTGCTGTCGCGACCACGACGCTGGCGTTACCCGCCCCCCGGCTGCCTCATGCCACACACGAATCGCGTGGAACGTCGCATGAGCATTTCAACACGAGGCAGTAATGCCAGCTATTGACTGAGAATGCGAAATGTGGAAAAAGATTTACTAATTTTACTTTAGTTTAGGTGGAAGTACGAAGAGCGAGAAGGAGGAGGAAAAATAAGTATTTTATAAAAAATTTTAAATGGGGGCCAATGCACGCTTATGACAAAGGCGAATAAATGTATATCTATGTACATAAGTATGTACAAGGAAGTTTGTGCAGTATTTTTTGGAAAAAACTTTAATCGATTAGATGCTTAGATTTTTTATACATGTATTTTTTCTATGTGTAAATAACTAAATATTCCTCAACGGTTTCATATTTATATGTACATTGTATATCGTTGCTAGAATAACGAAATAGCGTATAATGTATAGAAAAGTCATACATTATACGCTGTTTCTTTATTCAAGCGACGATATGAACTCGTATTTAAAAAAAATAAAATAAAAACAAAATAGCCATGAAAAAATTTACACATATAACGGAATTATACACAATGGCATTGCCATAACCATTTGTTTTGCTTTGGTTTTACTGATGAGGATATATGTACATACATATTTGCCGAGTTCCCGTGGCAGTGATCCAGATCCGGATAAGAAGTTTGCATGCAAATGCAACAAGAATTTTGTGATCCTGGTGTTTATCTGTATCAATTTCGGATCCGTATAGATTGTGATAGATTTTTTTGATCCATATAAATACCAGGATCACCAAAATGTTGTTGCATTTGCTTGCAAAATTTGTATCCGGATCTGGATCACTGCCACGGGAACTCGCCTATTATGTATTTACTCATTGTTGGCCATCCTGAAGCTGTGCAATGCCTAACCCAATAGGCCCAATTGTGAGGTGATGCGATTTTTTTCATGCTTTGGTTAGATATACCGCAGGTACTCCTAAAGTATGTTGAACGACACGTACAAATTGAGCAGAGAGCATTTGTTCACTCACTAAAGTAGTACAATACTGCTACCATTCATGCTGAATACTTAACAAGATTAAAGGCGGATTCATCGTTCGAGTTCTGAACTAAAGTTGAATTTGACTTAACTAATAAAAATAGTTCAGAACTTTTCGGAATTCCTCTCACACTCCGAAACCACAACAACAACCACATGGCAAAAAAGTTCTGAACTCGAACGATGAATCCGCCTTAAAGCCGGATTCATCGTTCGAGTTCAGAACTAAAGTTGAATTTGAGTTAACTAATAAAAATAGTTCAGAACTTTTCGGAATTCCTCTCACACTCCGAAAACACAGCAACAACCACATGGCAAAAAAGTTCTGAACTCGAACGATGAATCCGCCTTAAGGCCCTTGGCAACAGCATTGCCGTTGAAAAATTTTCGTGGTGGCTAGATTTGATTTAATTTGTGGCTAAAAATGGCTAAAAAATTTGGTTCGTGGCTAAAAATGGTGGCTAAAAAATTTTGTTTGAAATTAACATGTTTTAAATTTATTTTTAAAATTCAGGCAAAAGACTATTGCATACAATATAAGGAAAAAATCATAAATTTGTGTAAAAATAAAATATTCATACATACATAGTATGTACTTAACTATATCTAAAAAATTAGATATCACATTCAATATCTATCATTATAACGTCAACACTAATTGACTCTTTCTCTTCATAAATTAATTCTTTCTTCATTAATTTAATGAGATCTTCTGTTATTTCAAATTCATTGCAACATTGCTTTACATTCTTTAGCCATTTCTTATAGTTAAAATTCAACATTGTAAAATTCATTTTGTTTCGATTTTTGGTTTTGACAATATTCATTACGGAAAAGGTTCTTTCCTCTTCGGAGTTGCTAAGTGGTAGAAGTAGCAAACAATATACAAAGTCAGTTAGATCCTTATACGGACTTTCATCGACAGCCTACTATTCCACTAGCGAGTATCAACAGGCATTTATCGATAGTTGCGTTACTTGTTTTGTTTTTTAACACTTAAGGCCCTTGGCAACTTACAATCTGGATTGAGAGTAAGTGCATATGTGTGAGTGTCGGGTGATTGACGCAAATATCAAAAAAATTTGATTTTCGTCGCCGCGAGCCGACAACAAGTACGTGCAGCACCACGGTTGCCGATTGCAATAACACACACAAAAAACAATCAAATTTGACTAACTCACTCAAAAAAACGCTCAAACTGGACAATCCAGATCGAAAGTTGCCAAGGGCCTTTAAATCGATTTGTGATAATCGCTGAATTGAATTATCGTTACCACATCCTTCCTATGTGCAAAATTATGGTTCATTACAAGCGGTGGCTAAAAACGTGGCTAGTGGCAAAACCCAAATTTTGGTGGCTAAAAAAACACGGCGGTGGCTAAATCTAGCCACCAAATGGCTAAAACGGCAACGCTGCTTGACAACTTACAATCTGGATTTAGAGGTAATGTATATGTGTTAGTGTCGGGTGATTGACGCAAATATCAAAAATTTTAGATTTTCGTCGCCGCGAGCCGACAGCCAGCCGACAACAAGTACGTGTAGCACGACGGCTGCCGATTGCACTAACACACAAAAAAAAACTCAAAATTGACTAACTCACTCAAAAAGACACTCAAACTGACAATCCAGATTGCAAGCTGACAAGGGCCTTTATAATAACGACCATATGAAAAAAGCATGTGGTTTGGAATGAAAGCGCGACGCTACTACTGGGCACTTTTTTAAACCAAATTCACAAATGAATTATATGCGGAAAAATGTTCATGCCGCGAAAGATCCAAATGTTCTCTACCATTAATCACTCTCATTTATTGCATTGGAGTTCGCTAACAAATTAGTTTAAAAAAGAGAATTAGCTAATAAAAACAAGAAATATACATATGCATGTGTGCATGTGTGCAATCTTAGATACGAGTTAAAAAAGTTCTGCAGCTCTACCCAAACTCCATTTAGAACAGTTAAGTAAAATTCCATCCAATTAATATTCCTCATCGACTTTCAGCAAATACTCCTCAGCACGTAAAGCCAATTCGCGTATATTACGCAAACAACCAGCAGCAGCCAATTGAGTTTCTTTGTTGGTCGAACAAACGCACTCCAGCAAAAACGGAACCACTCCACTCTGGTAAAGCAAAAAATATGTATAGAAAAGATAATGAGTGGATGGTGGAAGAGAAGTAAGGACGACTTTAGTTGGGCAACTCACTCACCTGGTGCATAATAATGCAATTTTGCGGATCCATCGATAGCTTCTCGAGCGCCATAGCTGTGGTACGATGTACGGCCGGATTGTTGCTGGTCAAGTAGCTTACAATGGGTGTGACAGTACGTAGGCGTCCTAATTCTTGTGTATTATTGCCATATGTGGCACAACTGGCAATGGCAGCTGCTAAATTCTCGCGCAACAAATCTTCCTCGGTATTCACTTTTCGATATAGAAAAGAGATGTTAATTTTATAAGTTAGGCGAGGTTAAAATATTTATTCTCTCGGAAAATATCCCCCTCCCAATTGGAAAATTCCGGGTATCGCTAACAAAACTCTAAGGCATATTGTTCCACTCGGACAGATCGCAAAGACTTCGCCGGGTGGTTGCCAAAGCAAACAAGTTTTTAATATAATTATCACGGCTATTTTCTCTGAAATACTCACTTCATAGCCAACTAAAAGGTCACCTTCTAACCAATTGCCAAGTTCTAAGCACCAAATACCCATTAGCACCACATCCATCTTTTACAAGGAACAAAGTGGTGGAGGACTCCGCTCTAAAATGAAGGCAATATTTACCCCAGCGAGCCACTTTCATGAGTTATTAACTGTGCGATTGAACGTTCAAATTCCCGATCGATTTTACTATTATATTAGATATCCAGCAGCGTTATACAACATGCACAACCTAATATTTTCCATCCTATTATGGGTTATAAGGGAATATATGATAGAATACGAGTAATGCACGTTGTTACATTCGCTCGGCTTTCTTAGGTAAGAAGCGATGAACTACCGGAGAAAATTCCTACTACAATCTCTATCGAAACGATTTCTTTGATAAACTTTGTGTTAAATCTGTCTCTATCTTTTGGTTAGATTGACCATTAACCCTCAACACAAACAATCTTCGGTAAAGTAGATTATACACATAACTCCAGCAACTCTTATTCGAGTTAGACTCAATAAAACTTACCCAATTCAGCCAACTTATAAATAACCTTAAGATCCGTCAAAATGGCCAAGTTAGTGGTGTCCTTTGCAATTGTTGCTATGGCAGCACATACCGCAGACAACACTTCCACATCGGTTGATTTGAGCAATTCTACAACCAATTCCATAGCACCGACCAAACTTCGTACCAACTCACCAGATTCACGAGCATTCTCTACACACGGACATATGGCATAAGCGGCATTGGCTTGCACTTTGGCATCGGTATTCTTCAACAGCGACCATATCAAACGCACTGCATCCAAATCCTCCAATATACGCATACTTTCAATGTCCTGGGCACATTCCTTTAATGCTTTAGCTAAATTAACCAGTAGGGGTGCATGCGAGGAATTCAGTAAGGAAACCAATGCTGGTAAGCCACCAGCACCGCGCAGCACTTCCCGATTATTTTGAAAGCGTACACATTCAGCAATGGCGCCCACGACATTGGTTATCACATCGTCCGAGTCATCGTTCAGCAACGGTATGAGATGATGGATCAAACGTAGTGTATCGAGTTTCTTGACATTCGCATCCGAAGCGGCGCACATCCAAATAGCTCCGGCAGCACCAATCAGCAATTTTTTATTGTCACGCACATTTTTATCTTTAATAATGGCAACGAGTGGCTCCAGTCCGTGTGCGGAACGTACCAAGTCGCGTGTCGTCTGATCGAATGCGCATTTGTAAATTGCCGTACTGCCTTCGGTCTTCAAATCCAAACTATCAGAATGTAAATGTGTAACAATATCGGCGATCATGCCTTCGGTTGTGATGGCCAATTGGAATTTCGGCTGGTTGTAAGGGAAAAATGTGTGTGCGGTTAGAATTAAAGAGTTTTAATTAAGGTTGAATTATTGAACATTCCCGTACGAAAATCTCGACTGTGGAATCATTATATCTAATGCATATATATTTTCAATATATCATAGTTGGTAACGGTTCAACAATCGAAAAACCGTTAAATGCATAGGTTTTCGCTGTAATTACCTGCGAAGCACACTCCTGTATAGTACCCATTATAGGTATCACCACATCTGTGTGACAAGACTTGAGTAAACGCGCCATTAACGGTACAATACCGCTCTTGCGCATCAACTCCTTATTGTGACGAGAGAGCGACAGCGACCAAAGAGCGCGAGCACCAGCACGTGCCATATATAAACATTCCAAATCGGTTGGACTGAGCTCCTCAAGTGGTGTTTGTAATACACTAAGAAAAAATTAAAAATAAAGTTATAGAAAATAATATAATGGAATGCGAGTTCTGTCTCTTATATCACCCCCTCCTTACTCACCGCAAATTCACATCCAACATATCAACCAACTTGGGTATACCACCACAAGTTCGCACATATTTCCTAGCCAATCGCACCTTGCATACATTCGCCAACGTCTCGGCAGCCATTGTCTTTAGCTCTTTCGAAATCGAACTCAAAATATCCACAATCAGTGGTATTCCACCCAAATCGACTATGGTCTTACGGATATCGATGTTCAGCGAGATATCAGTGAGTACCGCCAATGAACCCAAAGCGCAATTGGATTCTTTACATTCCAGTATATTGACCAACACCTCCAAGCCACCAATATCTTGTACAGCCATTTGATTGATTTGGCTGCGAAGATCGTAGTCACGCAGGCAGCAGAGTGATACTATGGTGGCCGTTTGATTGCCTGCCTTAATATATTTTATCAGTTTTTGTATATTATAATATTCAGCGGGTATTTCAGCGGTGCGTGCAATATCCTTCCAACGTTCCTCCTCCTCGGTGGATGATTCAACTTCAGTGGAATCGGAATCCTGCACCACAATGGTTTTTTTGCCACCAAAAAAGGCATCAGGGCAGCTGCCGCAGTTGCTACGATTACGTCGACGTACATCTTTCTTCTTTTTTGGTTGTGACTTTTGTTCTTGCTGTTCGGCAGGCTGTTCACCTTGTTGTTGTTCTTTTAATTTTCTCGCTTGGATTTCTTGTAAATGTTTTTGTTGTTCCGGTGTTTGTCCTTTTTGCTCCAGAGACTGTTGGACATTGAAAAATTCTTCCTCATCTTCTACTACTCCACTAGCCATTCGTTAAAGTTTTAAGAAGTTTTTGATACGATTATAAAACGTTGGGAGGAAGGTGATTTGTCGGAAAGTGAATCCTTCTTGCTTTCCTTTGTGCAGGAATTTTCAAATGAAAGTTGTTTTCTATTTTTTCTTTCTCTTACAAGGTCATTTGATATTTACTTGAATTCGATTGAAGCGAATTGGAGTTGTCTTAGAAACGATTGGTATAGGAATAACAAGCGGGTGAAATTTAAGAGATTTTATTAATATAATACACTGGTACGGATATAATTCCAACGAGTTTTAAGGCCGATCTTCGCTTGGAGGGTATGCCTTCCACTGCCGAGGGATGACCGCTATATGTAAAAACCCAACTCCCGCTATGTACTCCTCTTATGGCAGGCCAGCATTCTACTCACTACATCACAATGGCCACGTTTTAGGGGTTAGTGCATTGTACATATGTACAAACATACGTATATATTGTCGTACAATACGAAAACTAGCACCATTAAAATTTCGTTCATATAATTTCTTTGCAAAAAATTTTGAAAGTGCTAGTTTTCGTATGGTACGACGATATACGCATGGATGTATGATGGTATATATTTTTTTTTTACTTTTAATAAATATTTTACTCTTTATTAATTAAATTTTGTTCATATTTTTTATTTTTTATTTTATTTTATTTCCTTGCATCATTCATTAACATCATTCTCCATTTTATTTCATTTCATTTCATTTCATTTTATTCTAGTTTGTTCTATTTTATTTTATTTTAGTTTATTTTATTTTAGTTTATTTTATTTTATTTTATTTTATTTTATTTTATTTTATTTTATTTTATTGTATGCTATTTTATTTTATTTTAGATATTTTACTATATTTATATTGTTTTTATTTGGCGAAAAGCGAACAAGTTCAAGACTACGTAATACCAGCGATGGTAGAAATGATAGCTATTTCGAAGAAAACCATATTGTTTTATTTCATTTTATTTAATTTTGTTTTCTTTTATTTTATTTTCCTTTAATTTATTTTAATTTATGTATTTTAATTTATTTTCTTTTTTGTTGTTTGCTTTTCCGACAGGGTAGGATTGCGATGTATTGTGGAACGAATTTCCGTCATCCCTTGTCAAGTTGTCTTGTTGACAAGGGATGACGGAAATTCGTTCCACAATACATATTTTAATTTAATTTATTTTTCTTTGCTTATATTAATATCATTCTCTATTTTATTTATTGTATAATTTTAATTTATTTATATTTATTTTCCTTTATTTTATTAAAATTTAATTTATTTTGGTTTTTTTTTATTTTATTTTATTTATTTTTTTATTTTGGTTTATTTTGTTACATTTTGTTTTATTTTATTTTATTTATTTTGTTTTATTTTATTTTATAAATAAATTTTATTTTTAATTTAATTTATATTATATTATTTTATGTTATGTTATTTTATTTCATTTTGTATTATTTTATTTTATTTTATTGTATGTTATTTTACTTTATCATATTTTATTTTATTTTCATATATTTTATATTTTATATTATTTTGTTTTGTTTTATTTTATTTTATTTTATTTTATTTTATAAATAACTTTTATTTTAATTTATTTAATTTATTTTAATTTATATTATATTATTTTATGTGATTTTATTTTATTTCTATTTTACTTTATTTGACTTTATTTTGTTATATTTTATTTTGTTTTAGTATCCTTTATTTTATTATATTTTATTTCATTTTATTATATTTTATTTTATTTTGTTTTAATTCATATTATTTTATTTTATTTTATTTCATTTTATTTTTTTTTTTTATTTTATTTTAATTTATTTTATTTACTTTATTCTATTTTATTTACTTTATTCTATTTTATGTTATTTTGTTTTAATTTATATTATTTAATTTTTATTTTATTTCATTTCATTTTATTTTATTTTATTTTATTTTATTTATTTTGTTTTATTTTATTTTATTTTATTTCATTTTATTTTATTTTATTTTATTTTATTTTAATTTATTTTTATTTTTATTTTACTTTAGTTTATTTTATTTTTATTTATTTTATTTTATTTTATTTTATTTTATTTCATTTAAATTCATTTTATTTAATTTCATTTTATTTTGTTTTATTTTATTCTGTTTAATATTATATTGTTTCTTTGCTTACTTTATAATCATTCTCCATTTTATTTATTTTATAATTCTCTCCCAATAAAAAACAAAAATATTCTTTCTCTCTTAACCTATTAACCGACATTTCAACACTCGAAGAAAAAGCGGTCACGCAACGTTTGGTTGATACAGTCATGGGTTTAAGTCACTTGTCACTGTAACACCATTTCGCATTCTGGGTCAAAGTTCAATAAAGTGTAATTGAAATTTGAATACGCAGCGGTAAGTAAAATAATTACTAACATGCGAAAAAGGCAAAAGCCCATTTACCTACATAATATGTATGTATGTATTTCAACTAATCTTAGTTAAAATATTCTACTTTGTTGAAAAGTCAGTTCAGTCTAGAAAATGAATTGGCTGAAATTCGTATTTTTTATATCAATCCTGCCTTTTACACCGTTAAGTAGCTCAGTTATGCATGGATTGAGGTATGTACTTATATGGAATTTGAATTAGGTTTAATAAAGTCAACAAAAGTTTACTTATGTACTGTGTACATACATATCTGTGTACTTACATATTTACATACATACATACATATTTGTATGCATATCATCAATCAGCATCCTGGAAACATCTGTAGTCGATGTGCCGCCCCACCAGGATCTGCACCTGCTACTCACCCAACTCTTGTCGTCGTCACGTATCGAACGTTGTTTTGTTGTTATCACCGATATCACCTATCAGTTACTTTACGATAATGAATTCTTTCGCAGTCAACTTTTGCCTACCGCCTACTACTTTGTAAATGTGCCGGCGGCTGAAGACTTATTGGCGCCAAATTATCAAACTGTACGAGTACTGAAGCAAATACGTGCGCAGAATTGTGAATTTATTATCATCACCCTGTTGAATGGACTGCAAGTGCAACGATTTTTGCGATTTATCGAAAAGAATCGAATACTAAATTTACAACGCCGGTATGTGTTGTTGTATGATAAACGGGTGATGACAGCCGAGATGTGGTATATTTGGAGTAATATGATATCGACGATTTTCGTGAAGGCGGTTGATAATCACAGGTGAAACAATTTTCACACTTGCATACAAATATGCATGCATACATATCGTCGTTTAAACCTCAGACCCGCCTAAGTGAAACTCTGATAACCGCCTATGCCAAAATTGAGATTAGCAAAACTTTAACTACTGGCGTCTATCAATACATACCATAAATTTGATCTTTGGAAAACTCTATATTTCTTTCTAATGTCCTTCTCAGCTCTGAGAAGGGTTGGGTGTAAGGAATTCAATTTTAATTTTTGGCATAAATTTCGGTTAGGCGGTTATTAGAGTCTCACTTAGGCGGTCATGAAGCTTAAACAGCGATAAGTACCTTTACCGTTATCATTCAATATAAGGGTGGATTTAAGAAATACATATTTCTTCCTGCTTTTTCAGATTTCTTTTAAGTACTGTCGCTTATCCGGAAATTTTAAACGGTTTAGTGGTCACCAAGCGTCTTATGCTGTGGGAGAAGGGAAAACGTATTAAAATTAACCAATTATATCAGGATAGAACCTCAAATTTAAAGGGTTGGTAACTATACCCACTAATTTATTACTTCACTTTGTTCTCGTTTCTCATTTCGTCCTACACAAACATAGGGTTTACTTTGCCGATTGTGGTGTTCGAACATGTGCCTATGGTCAAACGAAGCACGGTCAATGAAAACTACGTTGGCGTGGAAGTGGAAATATTAAAAGCGCTCGGTTTCAAACTCAACTTTAAGCCAAATTTCTATGAAACCAGTGACGCTACAGTCGAGCATTGGGGCAGAGAATTGTCGAATGGTAGTTACTCGGGTATACTTGGCGCTATGGTGAGTAATTAAAGAATATCTCAGAATAGGCTGCGGCACCATTTATGCTGCCTTTCAACAGATATTTTCCTACTACTTAAGGTAAATCGAAATGCACGCATCGCTATCGGAAATCTACATATGTTCAACCTTTACAAATCCGTTATTGATCTTACTATGCCACACAGCATCGAGTGTTTGACTTTCCTAACGCCAGAGTCCTCACAAGATGACAGTTGGCGCACACTCATACAGCCTTTAAGGTGAGGTGAAAAGCTTGCAAACATCATATTCCAGCCAACCACTCACCTTCACCGTTATCTAACACCTCTCTTTCTTCCTTCACCGTTATCCACCATATCTCTTTCTTCCTTCACCATCATCCACCATCTCTCTTTCTTCCAGTGGCAGCATGTGGGGAAACGTTCTGCTTTTGCTTTTTATAGTTGGCACCGTTTTCTATATAATCTCCTGTCTGCACGCCATACTTTTGCAACGTCAGTGCCGTATACCCCGACGCATCCTAAATTGTTGGCCAGAGTGGCGTAATAAATGGCACGGCCATCTTCCACGTCAGCAATTCGATACGAAGCTCTTTCAAAATGTAAATTTTCGTCGTTATTTAAGCCGTTTGAAAGCGGAACCGAAACGAGATGCCGATCTCTTCGACGAATATTCCAACTGTTTGTTGCTAACTTACAGCATGCTAATGTATGTTTCCCTACCACGCCTGCCGCACATCTGGAGTCTGCGTGTGCTGACCGGCTGGTATTGGCTCTATTGCATTTTACTTACGGTAATCTATAGAGCGAGTCTGACGGCTATACTAGCTAATCCAGCAGCGCGGTATAATATTGGATTTAAACCCTCATTCACTATTAACATTTTGTACAAAAAAAATATTAATTTCAGCATCACTATAGATACGTTGAAAGCATTGACTGAAAGCTCTGTTACCAGCTCTGCTTGGGTAAATGAAAATAAGCAGCTATTTGTGGAGGCTTTCGATGAAGTTGCGCAGGAAATTGGAAGGAAAATGGAAATAGTAGATAATATAGAACGTGTTGTGAGTATGAACGGCGTGCGGTGTGGTAAGTGTACTAAACCAGAGTACGGCAAAAATGTGAGTTTGTGTTGGTGAACGCAGTCCGATTTGCGATAGCTTGGTTAAAGTGTGTGTGATGCTTCTCATTTGCCCGTGCGGCCACTTTTGCCGGTGCCTGTACTAAACTCTTGTTTTTTTTTAATTCAATTTTTGTCCTCTTCCTCCTACAGACCGATCGCATTGCCAAGGGTGAATATGCTTATTTCGATAATGAATATTTCCTACGTTATTTACGCATGAAGGGCGCTCAGCGCCGTGAAGAGCAGCAAGTCACTGAAGTGGTATTACATATTATGAAAGAATGTGTTGTACAAATGCCAGTGGCATTGGGTCTTGAAAGGAATTCACCCTTACAACCGAATGTTAATAAATATCTGAGGCGTCTAAGTGAAGGAGGTATGTGAGATCAAGTTAGTGTAGAGATAAGAATAAGACTATTTCTGTCGCTCTGCTTTTGCCTTTTAACCTTTACTCTATCTTCTTTTATTTCATTTATGTTGAATCACTGAGGTCTAATCACTAAATGGCTAAAGGACGCCACTGCCGAACTACCCGCCGAGAAGAGTACGCCCCAAGAGGCTGTTATGGATTTACCAAAGATCTGGAGTTCATTTGTGGCGCTTGGTATTGGCTACCTTTTGGGCATATGTGCCATAGTGGGCGAATGGCTATATTTTAAATATGTGGTGCAAAAACATCCACTTTACGATGTTTACAATAAGAATTTATATTACAATTTTAAACGTAAATTTTCAAATTATTAAATCAAAGCTTAAATAATTTCTGTATGCCTTTACTATATAGCTAGTGAGTTGATACGAATAATGAAAAGCAAAAACTTTTAGTTTAACACTAATTAATTAATGTTTAACCTTTTCATATTTATTATAAGTACATACATACATACACATAAAAAGTTACATTATATTTATTTTATACATAATATTTGTCTCTACAGACTTGATTAGATTACGCATAGCGTTAAAAATTAAAATAAAAATATAGAATGTGTGTGCTGTGCTGAAGTTTTGAGCTTCAGTATGTTCTTATAAACTATGTATGTAATAATTATCATAGTTGGGGGTAGTGCACTAAACCGGGAATGCATTCCAGGTTGCATTAGCATTACAACTATTGAAGAAGTTTGAGTCTGCACTATTTTTTTTAAGCTAGCTGATAGTGCAGGCCTTCTGCATTACCAGCAAAAAAAATAGTGCAATATTTTGCTGCATTATTACGACTAAGTCGTTCACAATTTTACCAGACAATTTCTGATTCAGACAATTTTGAAAAAAATCTGAGTACAAAGTTGACTATGTAGACATAGCTTATGGATTTTTTATAGATTTCTATTTTGTTTCGTGCGTGAAAATTTCAATTGTAAAAATACAATAGAAAAGTTAATTTAAGATACAAAACATTCTCGATAAATAATAATAAATACAACAGAATTAAATAAAATATATAATCAGTAATTAAAGATAAACAATATGTCGTGTCAGGCTTTTAGACAAGGAGTCAAGCGAAACGCGAAAAACTTATTAACGACTCTGGGATATTACTGTTGTACAAAATGTATACAAAAAGGTTATCATTTTAGTGGAAGGATAATATTCCGATAAACCAGTGCAATTCTACTGTCAGACGAGGCTTTTAAAAACAGAGATTATTCTGAGCACCACTTAAATTTAGAACCCCTGATATTAGAATCTGTTGGCGTGGGGTGTGTTACACAATTTCCACTCGATTATATGCACGTCGTATGCCTAGGAGATACCAAACAGATTATAAAGATATGGATCAAAGGAACAGGAGGAATATTTAAACTTGAAAGTAACAAATTAAGACAAATCCATCAGATTCTTCGGCATTTAAATCAGAAATCCTCACGATTTTTCTTCTGATATCTGTTAGATATCAGTCAGATTTGTCGGAAAATAATAGAATTTCCCTTCATAGTTCCTTCAGAAATCTGTTAGATATCTGTCCGAATCGTCGGTTATAAACACAGAATTTCCCAAGACATGTCTGTAAGAATTCCTGTCAACGTCTTCATACGTTTCTCTTGAAGAAGTCGTACAGAAATCTTATTGATTTCGGAGTTTTTTGCCGACAATCTGATAGAAATCTAACAGATTTCGGCTAAAATAGTTATAGGGTCTATACACGATGCGTCTGATTCAAGAGTCAGTTTAGGCGTATTGGTGAAAATGTGCAAGACTCTGGCATGACTCAAGAAAATCAAAATTAGTTCGATATTTTGCTGTGACTGGCCTGTCAAATTTTAATGACGGCGAGTCTACACAGATGACTCGCGAGTCAGACGCACTGTGTATAGACCCCATTATCTGGGAAGCTGAAACAAGCACTACTCAAAAATTACAACAAAAAAAATTTAGTTGTCATTTGAAAAAATTTATCCAATTGGAAATTTATGAAAAGCCTCCACATACAGCAATAAGCTGAAAGGTTACACACAATAGACGGTCTGGGGGAATTAGATTATGTTTGCAGAGAATTGATAAAAACGTTTACTCAAAGATTTAAAATCTTTTTTCAAGGTATTAAATCAGTTAGAGAGTCTGATATAATTTAGCGAATAACAATTTTTCAGGAGATGGAGGAGCAGTGTTAGCTTTGCTAGCTGGAATGTCCAATCCAGCAGTTAAATTTCGTTTTTTTCCAATTTTAGAACAAACGGCACTGCATTTCACTGTAGATGAACTAAAAAAATGTTTATAAAACACGCTTCAAAATTTTGCCCAGCCATCGAAGAACCAGCTCCGAAAACCAATGTCGCTAATGGATTCTTAGATTACGGAGAAACTTATAGTATAGTTTGTATTCTATAGTTTTGTTATTTTATAATTTATTTTTTTTTTTTTTTAATAATTTTTATACTAGGGCCTAGAGTATTAGTGCAAAAAGATGTCATACGAAATGAGTTGGAGTCTTATCTGTTGGACCTGGATACTAGTATATTGAACCTGGCGAAATATCCACTAATAAGACAAATGTTTTTGAAATTCAACACACCTTTGTCGTCTTCTGCTCCAGTCGAACGCTTGTTTTCCTTAAGTGGAATGATTGACACGCCTCGAAGGAAAAAGACAAGCGACTCAAATTTCGAGAAGCTTGTGTTGCTAAAAGCAAATAATTGCTAAAATTCCGTAGTTATGACGATACGCCAGCAGCATTAACCTCAGCCTCATTACCATTACTGCTGAGTGCGGCTGATAGGACTTGCACTAGCACTAAATAAAATATAATGGTAGCGTAAGAATAGTGCATTAGCCCTCGCTGGTGCTGGGGCTGAACCATTAATGCACTACCCCCATGTATGATAATTATTAAGCAAATAATATTATAAATTAAATACAAAGAGGTACAATGACAATATATAAATAAACCAACACACGATTTTTTCTTAAATATATAAATACAAATTAATCATTTATAATACTTGATGTGCGGAATGTGTTTATACTGCGAGATGTGCCCACAAACAGAATCTCCAACGTTGGAGAGTTTGTGGAGACTACATTAAACTCTCTCTCATCGAGAGCGAGGCTAGAAAACTACACTATAATTCGATTGGAAGCTGATTAGAGAAAGAGCCAGATCTTAATGTCTTTCAAATAAATTCGCATTCTCATTAGAATCCTATTAATGATGTAATTCGGATTCCGATTCGAGAATTATAAATGACTCGATTTGAAAACTAAGTACTTATATCCCATTTTGTTTGAGAACGCTATGATTCTCGAGTTTTTCGAGTCGTCCTGTAACGTTAGCGATGTGAGAAAAGCGCCAAATTTTCAAGTCATTCTCCAATCGATATCTAACCTCAATGTTTTTTGGGGTGCGGTGAGATGTATTTGCATAAAAGTGTATACATAGAACGTACATATGTACGTACACGGAGAAAACTTAATGGATGCGACATCCATATTTTTTATATACCCATTACAAATATTTTTTTGATGTGATACCCATTATATTGATATGATATCCATAGTTTATGGATCAGACAGGATTATCCATACATGTATATGGATGTGACATCAATATAGTTTTTTCCGTGTATGAATAGAAATTTCAGCAAAATACTTTGGGAGCCATTATTCGTACATAATTTGTGCCACAGACTTTATTACAAGATTTCTTAAGGTTTTTAGGTTAGGTTAGGTCAACTCTTCTAAATTCGCGCCTAACAATTTAGACTTTTGGTCATACAACCTTGTGTAAAAAGTAATGCGAGTGTTTGCAGTTTTAAATTATATATATAATAAACGATGATGGCGTTGTAGGTCTGCAATCTTAAATTAAAAAAAAACTTAAACTAAATGGAATATAAATATGTAAAATGATTACAAAAACCCTAACTGAATAAAAAAACTTTGATTGCAAGTTTATCAAACACGCCCATCACACATGCTTACGTTAAAATAAAAAAAAAAAAAAACTAAGGAATATACATAAATATAGAGCAAAAGGAACAAATCGGTATAAGCGCTTACAATATCACACTCATTTACGTTTTCACTTTCCGACCCAATTTCGTAATGGCATATTTATTACTATGTTGCCCGTGACTGTTCATACGTTTGTTATTATGTTTTGCTGCGTTGGCGGAACGTAAAATGCCATTTGGTTTTGTGCGTGTTTCGAAGAGCACATCGGAATCGGTTTCAGAATCGCTCAGCGATGTTCTACGAGAAACTGAAATAAAAGAGAGAGAGATAAAATATGTGAATAAATGATGTATGTATGTTAAAATCTATTTATTTTTTTTTTATAAGAACTCACATTGCGGTGCCTCTTCATCATTATTGCCTATCAATGAATATTTTTGTAATTTCGGTCGCTTTAGCGGTTTCTTCGTTTGCCGACAAGCACATGTAGCGCCCCAAAACAAGCCCGATAATAGTAAAAAGCACATAATTATGCCAACAAAAACGTATAAAATTGACCAATCTGTTGGAAAAATATAATGTAGTATTATTTAGAGAATAGCTAACACTTATTAAATGGTTTTTCTTTTGCTCAAACTCACCACAGTTGGCCTCTTCTATGCCCCAGTAATAAGTTATCGATGGCATCCAGAATGACTCGCAAGTGCAGGCGCGCGTTATAGTGTTACAAACACCATGGCCCGAACATTTATTTTGGCACACAGTTGTGCGTATGTCAGTAAAATCGGTGCCCAATAGTCCGGCGTCACGCTGTAGCTTATCTTTTAATAATTGCTCAACGGTTAGACCGCTCACCGGATGACTCAAGCCATTTGGGCCAATGGACTGAAAGTAGATTAAACAACTAACTGTAATTTCTTCAATTAAAAATATGCATGCTCCCTTCCTACCTCCACATAGAAAACTAGTATGGTAGAATCGGCGCGCCTGGCATCGGTTTTCAGCTCACGCACGAAAATTTTCATATCACCCAAAAGTAGGCCCACTTTTTGCACGATCGAGTTCAACTCAGCTTGTGTTAGCACTGATGGCCCCATAGGCAGTGTTATTTGCACTAAATTCAGTAGAAGCGGATCGGGATGAACCGTAATGGTAACCGTATCGCTGCTGGATAAACCTTGCTCATCGAACACAGTCAATTTGAAGACGTAGCGGCCGCTTACAAGATTTGTGAGCTGTAAGAAAACAGGAAGAGAATTTATGGATTCAAAGCGTTTCCCCAACGTGAAAATGAACTTACAATCATTACAGGCTGCTTATCGCTATTGCCCACAATTACACCCGCTGCCAAGCTCGTCTCCTCACGCGTCCAAATATAACGTTCAACAGCCAGATCATCTGAAGAGGATGTGCCATTTAAATAGATCGCCGTAAGCGGTAGCGTAACGCTTTGATCGCCACCAGCATGAGCAGCAGGTGGCGCGTTTTTCTCTGTTGACAAAAAAAAAAAAAAAACAAAATGTGATCATAAAACAGCATGAAAACAGCAAACGAAACTCTAAAGGTAATTCTATAAAACAAGCTACAAACCCTGCACAACTTTTATCCAAACACTGTCGGTGGCTGTATTATTATCCTCATCGACCACGCTCAGCACAAATTCATACAAGCCCAGCGTTAGTGAGCTGGCATTTGTGGCCTTAAAGAGAATCATGTAATCATGTTAGGCATTTTTTTTTTTGTAATTTTAAAGCGCTTGTGCAAAACTCACCACAGCTGTGCTATTTGTTAGTACTGCCGTATTTGGACCAGATTTTTGCTTCCACAAATAATTTCGTATGCGTATATCATCCGTTGAGGCGGAACCGTTTAGCACAACCCAATTTAACGGTAAATTTATAGTCTAAGTATATATTAAAAGAGCGACCGTTTTATTTTTGCTTTGAAATTGAATTGTTAATTTTATACCTGATTGCCACCAGCCACAGCAACGGGCGGTGTATTCGTTTGTGCCTTTACAAACACATGTACTTTAGCTGTACTAAATTGACCACTGCCATCCGTTACTTTTAAAACAAAAGTGTAAATGCCTTCCTCCAAATTGGATAGCTGTATGAGAGTAAGCAATAAATGAAAATATTAGTTGCATTTCTAATCAAAAATATGCAAATGTATGCATATGTATGCACTTAAAAAGATTGTAACACATATGTACCTGCAAATATGGTGTGCGTGTATTTTGCATATCAACCGCTTTTGTATCATCGCCAGCATCTTTAGTCCACTCCCATGCGACGATTTCATGATCATCGGTACTGGCAGTGCCATTCAAAGTGACATTATTATTGGGTAAATATAAAATTACCGCATCGCCTGAAGCAATTGAAATAAAAATAGACACGTTATTCATCACACTGTGTGGTGCATTTTCACGAATAAATCACATCATACCTGCATTGGCTACTGGTGGGTAGTCGGTACCCTTCAACACCGTTATATTAGCTGTGGTCGAATTAGTCACATTATCCGAATCGGTGACGGTCAGCTTGAAGGTATAGTTGCCCGGTGAGGTGAGATCAGTTAGCTGCAGTGTATTCACCTCTGGCAGTTTCGGCTGATAACCAATTGGACCTTGCACCACTTCCCAATGCCAACTTAAAATCTTATCATCATCAGTGCTGGTGCTACCATCCAAAATGGCGTTCGTTATCGGCTGTCTAATGGTTTGCTCTTTCGGCTTGATTATCACTTGCGGCACACGATTGATTCGCTTCACGGGCAATACCGTTACATTTGCCATAGCTTCGCCATATTGACCATTCTCTCCCGTCACAGAAACTTTGAAAGTGTACAAACCTTCGGAGAGATTGGAGAGTTTCACTTTGGATTGGCTCTGATCGGAAATAGTGCCATTCATTGGACCTTTCGGTTGTGTTATGAGTGTCCACAAATATTTATATTTGCTAACGCTGGACTGCTCATCGGGTATGGTGAATGCTTCTAGAGTTACCTCCTTTTCTGGCAGACGCACTTCCTTTGACTCAACCGAAACTATTAGCTTCTTATCGATTTCGGTTTTGATGGTAGTAAGGCGTGAGTAATCGGCGATATCGCCATCTTTGTTCTGTTCGACAATGGTGGGTAAAAGTTCGGATGCAGCAGCAGACATTGAGAAACGTTGTGGTAACACCTCTTCCAGAATGGGATAGTCAGCTGCAGCAGCCGATTCGTTTGGCACAATGCATTCACGCTCGCGATTACGAACCAGACCAGCCAGACATTGACAGATGCCAGTAGCAGAGTTGGAACGTATTGGTACGCATTCTTCTTTTGAGCCACAGCGCGAATTCGCTCCAATTTCCCTTATATCCAACTCGCATCTGACATACTTACTTAGTTCGGATGCCAAGTTAGAGCTAAAGAATGGTAGATCGTCGTTATTGGCTGCAGCTGCCATTGGCATAAGCATTTGTTTGACACGCTTTTCGGCAATGGGAAAATCATCTTCGTCATATGATGCGAGTTCCTATAAGAAAAACGATTGTAAATTTATTAATTGAGATCATAGTCAACTTTTTTTTTTTTAACACTACAGAGCTTTGCTGTATTACAACAACAATTCAAGAGGCGCTCTTCCGTGATTGATTACATATGATGATTACTCACTTGATTCCTGCCTGTATAATGAAATTTATGTGGCTGCTTCCAGAAACTCAACGAATCCGATGGACGATTGCCAACAACTGCACCACTTAAGACTTCCTCCGATGGCATCAACGAGTCAATACCTCCAGTACTAACACCTCCTCTACCCTGTCCGCTATTATTATTCCTCACAGACTTCACCACATCCATCCACGTCATATTTTCATCATCCACACCCGGTTGCTTAACTGGACTAACGAGCATCATTTGCAAACGTTCCTTACCTTGCGGGCGTTGCTTAGGCAAGCAGCCTTCATTACTCCGGCAACGAACATGATAACATTTGCGTTTATAGATAAAGACCACATTGCAAGTATCATTACTGCGGGCTTTCTTACAACATGCCGCCATGCAAGACAATGAATCCACGTCCTCACCCAAACCAGTGTCAAAAGAAGTATATTCTTCAAACTTTCCTGCACTGTCCTCATCACGTGGCATAGCGTTCTCGAAAACATAATTTAGCATACTGGGACACATTGCTAGGACAGCATCAGCGTTACGTGCGTTTACCGGTACATAATTTGTGGCGGAATACCCTGCACCTCCACCTGCTCCTCCTTCGTCCGAGCCATGCCCTCCTTTATCCGCCTCATTCATGTTTGTAGCTTCTAATCTCGGTTGAAGTGAGTTTTCTGGAGTGGTTGTTGTTGTTGTTATAACTGCAGTAGCAGCATAACTACTAAATATTAATAGTAATAAGATAAATCGATTAAGTACTTCGAAGGGGACCATTTTAATTGGATAAACTCTTTTATCGCACTTCCCGATTGTTTCCCAAGTATTAAATTGTTGTTGTTATTGTAGCAGTTTCACGGTCGAGTGATTAACAACAGATGGTGTAATGTTCACTTATGCAAATGTATACATTCCCCACTACATGTTCTTATTCTGTAAAAAAATCTCTTGGTTATTAGAACGTAAATTATATCGCTATATTTTGTTTGTTACCTTTTTATATATCTCCAAGATTATTTTTACAACTGCATAAAATTTTTTTCCAATTTTACAGAAATTTTCTTCCAATTAGAATTATTTTATTGTGTTCTTAACCCTTCCTTTTCTTGCTTATTGGCATATGCTAGACTGTCAATATGAATCGCGATATTTGAATCGCGATTCATATTGATGGTTTGATGGATCGCAAACTGGTGCTACACGTTCAATATGAATATTGCGATATTTTTCTCGCTCTGAGATTCAAAATATTATACTTCCGTCCTTTTCCCACTTTCACTTTCAATTCGTTTATTGCAATATTGCGATCCAGATCACAGATTTCAAAATTTCTAAAAAGACATGCATTTTCATGGATCGCAAAATTTTCATGCTATACAGTCAATCCGTATTGTCAATATTGCGATCCGGATCGCGGATTTCTAAATTTCTAAATATACACGCATTTTGATGGATCGCAAAATTTTCATCTGCTACATTATCAATATATATTGACGAAATCCGTGGATCGCGATTCATATTGACAGTGTAGCATCGAGTATTGATGGATCGCGATCCTGGATCGCGAATTTTTAGAAATTTTGCGATCCGCGATCCGGATCGCAATATTGACAATATGGATTGACTGTGTAGCATGAAAATTTTGCGATCCATCAAAATGCGTGTATATTTAGAAATTTAGAAATCCGCGATCCGGATCGCAATATTGACAATACGGATTGACTGTATAGCATGAAAATTTTGCGATCCATCAAAATGCGTGTATTTTTAGAAATTTTGAAATCCGTGATCTGGATCGCAATATTGGCAATAAACGAATTGAAAGTGAAAGTGGGAAAAGGACGGAAGTAAAATATTTTGAATCTCAGAGCGAGAAAAATATCGCAATATTCATATTGAACGTGTAGCACCAGTTTGCAATTCATCAAACCATCAATATGAATCGCGATTCAAATATCGCGATTCATATTGATAGTGTAGCATTTGCCAACGTCAAACGTCAAAAAACGTCAAAGTCAGCTGTTTGAAAGAATTTTGTGATGGGTTGTCTTAAGTACGTTTCTATACCAGGAAAATTTTCCAACCGTCTACCACGCGTTGGAAAAAAAGAGTTACTGTGTAACCTAAATCAAACGCACGCCGTCAATTTACTGTCAAAAATTTCTCATGCCCATACAACTTGTATGGGAGTAACCGAAATTGAACGGCGTGCGTAAAAAGCAAATTCGACGCCCAATTTTTGTTTTGCGTGACAGTTGAAATTAAGCATTGTGGGTGATTGTTTGCAAAAAAATTGACACTTGTCGTGTCTGTTAGGTACATATTCCACAAAATAACAAGATTTTCTCTGATTTTCTGTATTTTTCTATTTCTTTATCTGAACACGCACGCAAGTCAATTTCGGTTCAACGCATATGAAAAATTTGCGTGCGTGCGTTAAATTGACGACTTGCGTTTGATTTAGGTTACACAGTTAGGCACTCTGCACATGAGGCGTATCGTCATAGACGCGTACGAGACATTTCATGTAGAGTCGATTTCTCTACGCCTCAAGATCTGCACACGAAGCGACTTGAAACTTCGCTACAAACAAATTAATAATACGGTATTTGCTTTAAATTTCGAAACTTTAAATAGAAAAGATGAAAAATTTTACGGAATCTTCCATTTTCTTTCATTATACACTCATTTTTCCGATTTTTTACACAAATTTTACTGCTTTCATAAATTCCACCAAGTGGAAAAATGTAAACAAACATCTTCTTCTTCCTGTTTTCTAAGCGTAGTACGCCTAGCTACCAGCACTGCTTTACGCCAAGCGACATGTAGCCAGCATACTTTGACGAATGCATGAAACTGACGACTCGTGTGCAGCCCTCAATTGAAATATACGTGCGCGACATCAAAGCGTACAGCTTTCGTCTGTAGTATCTAAGGCATCGAGCCCGGGAAATCCCGATCCCGAATCCCGGGCCTCCCGTACAATTTTTTCATCCCGAAATCCCGGGATAGTTTTTATTCGAATCCCGGGGTTTCGGGATTTTGCGGGATTTCATATATGTAGTAATTTAATAAAATTATTCAACGTTTTTGATGAAGTTGTTTCTGCCATATTATTTTTAAAGTTACAATATTAAATCACAAGACACCCCCTGTGTTTAAAATTGCTCAACTGCTATGCTTTATATTTTTAAGATACTTTTTGAAATAAATATGTACCTTTATATTATATATTTATATAACATTTGTGTTAAAGTATACAATACAAAACTTTTTTTTTTTTCTTTTCAAAAGTTGAATTCAATAAGCTTTAATTTTTTCTACAAAACATTGAAATGAAATAAATGGTATGTTTTAAAGTACTCATATGTGTATG
This sequence comes from Urophora cardui, assembly GCA_960531455.1. Taxonomy (NCBI): domain Eukaryota; kingdom Metazoa; phylum Arthropoda; class Insecta; order Diptera; family Tephritidae; genus Urophora; species Urophora cardui. The sequence continues at coordinate 41,388,408 of OY482674.1, read as the reverse complement.
TTTTTTAAACAAAATTTCAAAGGTAACAGTCTCTTAGGTAATCCCGAAAAGGCCGTCGTCACAGTGGGAAACGAGTTGGGGCGTATTGAATTTTTCTGCGTTGGCGGCCTTCGGCCGCGCTTATTAAAAATAACCATGGGCTACGCCCATGAATTAACAAATAATCAGATTGTGCATTCAGCGGTCCCGCTAGGCGTTCATGCAAAAATTGACAGAATCAGCCGATTTAGTGACGTAGTAACATAAATTCTCTTTCACCCAGTTTCGTTTCCGGTTTTCTAATAACTAAAGATTGTGTGCGATTAATGTTATATTTATATTAAAAAACTATTTTAAATAAAGAAAAATGAAAAGCCGCGTATTTATTTGTGTGAATAATAGTTCAATAAAGGTATTTTTTGCCTGTTTGCAAATTTTCTTTCTCGTCGATAACGTAGTTGATGACGTACTAACCAAAATGAACCCAGTCTCACGGATGAATATTTTGCTGAATATCGCTGAGTGCACAATCTTCTTTATTTCGATCATGGGCTACGCCATGAATTAACAAATAACCAGATTGTGCATTAAGCGGTCCCGCTAGGCGTTCATCTAAAATTTGACAGAATCAGCTGAATTAGTGACGTAGTAACTTAATTCTCTTTCACCCAGTTTCGTTTCCGGTTTTCTAATAACTAAAGATTGTGTGCGATAAATGTGAAATTTATATTAAAAAACTATTTTAAATAAAGAAAAATGAAGTGCCGCGTATTTATTTGTGCGAATAATGGTTCAATAAAGGTATTTTTTGTCTGTTTGTAAATTTTCTTTCTCGTCGATAACGTAGTTGATGACGTACTAACCAAAATGAACCCAGTCTCACGGATGAATATTTTGCTGAATATGGCTGAGTGCACAATCTTCTTTATTTGAATCATGGGGCTACGCCATCCGTCCGGACGTGTGCCCTAACCGTGGCTACCGCCACGGTGATGTCCCTCTGCGTAGTACACCCTTCAGCGTAGGCGGCCTTCGCCTTTATTTACTCATTTCATTGGCTCCGAATCGCGCACTGTGAATGCGACCTTATCATGTGACTTACTTTTTGGTAGATGTGGTATCACCACATGAATCAACAAATAAGAGATTGTGCCTTCAGCGGTACCGCTATGCGTTCATCCAAAATTTGACAGAATCAGCTGATTTAGTGACGTAGTAACATAAATTCTCTTTCACCCAGTTTCGTTTCCGGTTTTCTAATAACTAAGGATTGTGTGCGATAAATGGGAAATTTATATTAAAAAGCTATTTTAAATTAAAAAAAATGAAGTGCCGCGTATTTATTTGTGTGAGTAATAGTTCAATAAAGGTATTTTTTGCCTGTTTGAATATTTTTTTTCTTGACGATAACGTAGTTGATGACGTAATAACCAAAATGAACCCAGTCTCACGGATGAATAAATTGCTTTATATGGCTGAGTGCACAATCATGATGGCCAGCAAGCAAATGCGACAACAATTTTGTGATCCTGGTATTTATCTGGATCAAAACAACCTATTACAATCTATACGGATCCGAAATTGATACAGATAAACGCCAGGATCACAGAATTCTTGTTGCATTTGCATGCAAACTTCTTGTCCGGATCTGGATCACTGCCACGGGAACTCGCCTAATGGCCACCAACATATAATGGCCATGCATGATTCAAATAAAGAAGATTGTGCACTCAGCCATATTTAGCAAAATATTCATCCGTGAGACTGGGTTCATTTTGGTTAGTACGTCATCAACTACATTATCGACGAGAAAGAAAATTTGCAAACAGGCAAAAATACCATTATTGAACTATTATTCATACAAATAAATACGCGGCACTTCATTTTTCTTTATTTAAAATAGCTTTTTAATATAAATTTCACATTTATCGCACACAATCTTTAGTTATTAGAAAACCGGAAACGAAACTGTGTGAAAGAGAATTTATGTTACTACGTCATCAAATCAGCTGATTCTGTCAAATTTTGGATGAACGCATAGCGGTACCGCTGAGTGCAGAATCTCTTATTTGTTCATTCATGAAATATATGGTTTGATGAAGTCGATAATGATGCGTTAATCAGAGGTTGAGTAAACGGCCCTAAAAGTTATTTCCCTCGGGGAGTGCTTCCTTAATGGAAATCCGCCCCTTTTTTGGTTTATAACGTGTTTTTAGTAAAGATGAGAAAGAAACTACTTATTAAAGATTTTTTCGCTGAAATTACGATTTTTTATTTCAAAAATTACGATTTTTCTTCAAAATAATACGGCAAGGCTGGTGATGTATTGAAATATCGGGAAGAAATATCGACGTATCGATATTATATCGATATCACTTCCAGTCCTACTGCTGCTAAATAATCGCACATATTTACATTTTTCTAAAGAATTTTTTTAAAAATTAATTTTTCACATAAATAAAAATATAAATTTTATCACAAGGCGGTGCCAAGAAGAAATAGAAGCCCAAAGATTTTGTGTGGTTACTGAGAATAAATACATACCAGATAAAATGGCGTTCAATTTTACGGCCTTCTCGTATATAATCGCGTTAATAGGCGATGCATTTCTAATATTTTTCGCTATATTTCACGTAATCGCTTTTGATGAACTAAAAACTGATTATAAAAACCCCATCGATCAGTGCAATAGCCTAAATCCGGTGAGTATCGCCCAGATTTGCAAACACCAAGGCGCTGTACTACAACATATGTATATAACGAAAGGGCTGCCCTTTCAACCATTCCGACTGCCTTTTTCTATTAAAAAAATAAATCGCAAATCATGCGTTAGGTCATAATTATTTTTTCTTTTATTTTGGTAGCTTGTATTGCCGGAGTATTTGCTGCATATTTTCCTCAATATATTGTTCCTCCTGTGTGGTGAATGGTTCTCGTTGTGCATTAATATACCATTGATTGCATATCACGTGTGGCGGTAAGTGAATAATTTGCTGTAGTAAATTTGAGGTATGTATATGGTTGATAGGCAATTGTATATTGGTGCTGTTTTATTTTACAACTACCACATAACAGGAATATGAAGTTGAAAGGGGCACACTAAATTTTAATATTTAGAACATGAATCATCATAATGACTAAAGTTCAAGGGTCATGTGATGCAAAGAAGTCTTCTGTACCACTTACACTAAGCATCACTATATACATATGTACAACATTGAGTTTTCGCAAATTCATAAACTATCTTTTTATTACAGCTACAAGAATCGCCCAGTTATGACGGGAGCTGGTCTCTATGATCCGACAACGATATTGAGTACTGACAACTTATCAAAGAATATGCGCGAAGGTTGGATTAAATTGGCTATATATCTAATTTCATTCTTCTATTACATATATGGGTAAGTTTATTGCGTTAATAAATTGTATAGCTATTCGTTTTTTCGAAGTTGTACCTATTTATGATAAACGATTTTTAAACAATTTCCCACCTTTTATAGCATGGTCTATTCACTAATCTCAACGTAGAAGTAAAACCAAATGCAAAGATCTCGAAATCGAAAACAAAGATAAACGTTATAATAGCATTGCAACAACAATCAACTCACTACTTCTGCGACTAAGCCAGATGAACAAAGCAAAGGAATCACGGTCATCATTTTTAAGTGAAACAAAGCGTTTGCGTTGCATAAAATAAGTCACTTTTAGTTCTTTCAAATAAACTAAAATATAAAAGTAAAATAATAAAAGAAGCAAGACAGATCGAAGACATTGAAAATTTAGAGATTTTTGGGATGTAATACGTATATATTATATAAATTGCAACTATAATATTCAAAAGAAAACCGTTTGTAACCAATTAATTTGTAGTTTTTTTACAATGTATACATATGTACATACATAACAAAAAGTAACTAACGTATATGTAAATTTGTCATCATTAACTTTTAAATATTTAATTATAAAGGTATATATGTACATAAAAACGTACAATACTAAAAAATAAATAAAAGATTGATTATCTTATCAGAAGTGAGATAGTAATTTAACTGTTGAAAATTTGGAGGTGAGATATAGCTGAAAGTTTTTAAGCAGATCTAATTACTTTTACGACTTTAAAGTAGGTATGTATGTATGTTGATGTTACTTGGGCTGATAAAATTTTGTTTACTTCTTTATTTCAGTATTACTATTACCATATTAGAATATATAACATAAATGTATATACAAATGTATTCAGGTATATACCTACAAACTTTAAAATACTCGAATGCGAAAGCCGCAAACCACAACGTATGTATGTTGTTATTATGTTAGAAAAACAACGAAAAATATGAAAAAGAATATCAGCACCGCAAAAATTTTAATCATAAGCCAACGATTTTTCGAAACCGTTTGGAAGTACTTCAATATTTCACTGTGTGCCGCCTCGATATTCAATTCAGCATCTTGTATATTTGTATCGATGCGCTCCACAGTCTCTTCCTGCTCTTTCACCATATGCGCCAATTGTTGGAATATACCGCCTAGCTCGACGATAGTTGATTCAATATTTTGCATTGTCTCGGCCCGTTGTTGCACATAACTATCGGAATCATCATACAGAGCCATTTGTTGTTGCATCTGCAAACCGCCACCACTACCACTGCCGCCGACCGCACCCAACAAAGGCGTTGTATCGCTAGAACCTCCTGCCGCCATATCAATACTCACTGCCGTATTCTCTTCGCTTAGCAACAACGAACCCTGTTTTGCTGTGCTTGAGCGAACTGTGCTCGCAGCGATGGCCGATTGACCAAATTGGTCACGGCGTGCTTTTTGATGTTTTAAATTTTCCGTACGCACTTCAAGTATCTGCTTGAAATCGGCACCCATGCTAGCCAATTTCGATTGCAGTGCGTATACCATATTCGAGGAATGTAATTGGAGATGTTTACCAGAGCTGGTGCGACGTTGATCTTTCGAGATATCTTGAAGACGTGCAATTTGTTGGTTGAGAGCATTCAAATCGCCTTTTAGAATGTAGGTCAGCTCTTGAATTTCCTGTGGTCGATCATCGAAGAGACTCTTCTTCTTGGCCACTACATTGCGGAAGAAAAAAAAGAAAGAAATTAACTTTCGCGGCTTAAACTTGGTTAATAATATATGTATGTATGTATAGATATGATCTTTCCAGAACTTTTAGTGCCAAAATTAGTTTTTTTTTTTATTAATATATGGACATCTACGGTAAAAATATCCCAGCAGAATTTGAGGTAAGGAGGTGCATATTCAGTAGAATATTCATTATGAAAAATACCCTGAAACTAAGTTCAAAATTCATTGCTGAAAAAATAACTGAACACGCAGTGAAGACATCAGGTGTACTGAAATACATGCTATGGAAGTTCTCCCTGCGTATTCAGGCCTTTTTTCCTACAGAAACTCTCCCTTCTCGTTCAGCAGTTTTTAGGTAGTTGATTTTCGACGCCACCTTTATATAAAAACGAAAGGGAAATTTCAGATTTTAGAACTACATCTCTACTGAATATTCAGTAGGAAATATGTGCTGTTTTCCAGCTGATAAATACTGCAGGGATATTTTATTTTCTCATACTCACATAACGTCAACTTCTCCAGCTTAGCGTAAGCGCTTGCTATATTCTTGCCAATATATTTGGCAACCATCATAAATTCCGAGTAGCTTTGCACTTCCTTCGCCTTGCGTGGATCCCGTATATTAACGGCGCGTGTAATATTACGCGATTGCAATGAGCGGATAGCATTATTAAATTCACTTGTGCGATCTCGTGAAGCCATTATGAATATCTCTTCCTCCTCTTTTTCAAACAATTCAGTGTCCTCTTCTACTGTCGCTTCACCCAACCTTCTTCCTATTTCTTCTGTTTTACTTACACCGTAAGCTCCGTAGGTATTATTCAGTTGTGTATAACCACTGTAATCTTGCGTCGTAGGATGATTTCCTGTAACAACAGCTGCGGCCGCACTTAACGGCTGCTGTATATAATTACGTATTGCCGCACCGGAACTCGCTTGCAAACGCGAGGATAGGGAACGAAAATTCCACTGCCGGTTAGCTTTACCGTACTTATCGTCGTCTGGATCTTGTATCTGTGTGCTCAGTTGGGCACCGTATTGTTGACCACCGTTGGTAGTGGTTGCTTGATGGGTGTTGTCGGTGTAATCTCCAATCAGTATCGTCGACTCTTGAGCAGACGAGTAATTGGAAGCGCCACTTAATGAAGGGCTACTTGTCCCAACAAAAAGTGGATTTTTAGAAAATTGTGTATTATGTTGTTGCTGATCTGGTTCTTGTTGTTGTTGGTGACCTTGAGTTGCAACTAGTGGGACACTTTGCTCGTACAATAGCCTTGTGGAATCTTGTGGATAATGGCGGCGTCGTGTTGGCATCTCATAATCTACGGATTAAAGTATGGGGTTTCTAGTGTTCAAACTTTTTGGTTTTTTATTTTGAACTGCTGAAAGAAACGAAATAAAAAAATCTAAACAATCGTTTTCATTTGCTACCTCTGCGTATACGCACTTTGCACAATGTGTGTTGTGGTGAAAAATTTTGCAACATACAAACCGACTTGTAGAAGTTAACTGCAATTACTTCTTATATTTTTCTTTATCAGAACTTTAAATAGTTAATTCACGTAAATTTCTCACTTATATACTTTTTAAAAAAGCGTTGTAGAATGCAGAAAAAGCAGAAAAAATTAAAATGAAAATAAAATCAAGCAATTTGATACGTGTCTCCTCGTCACAGCTGTCATTGCGTTATGGATGAGTATCACCAACCGGTTTTTTACTATTCCAGGTTTTTAGCGATAAATAAAAACCGGTTACGCAAGGTTGTAAAAATTTTTGAGAAGATATAACTCATTTCCGAAAGCTTTAATATATAAATAAGTTTCAATAAATACATTAATGAAAATATCACGAACCATATCCGAAAAAGCAATATAACGCCTTCAGCAAAAAGTCTCTTGAAATTAACCTGGGGCCTCACTCTGTAGTTCGATTCGAACGAAAATTCGTTCGCTTTCGAGTGCTTTTCCATATATTCTATACAACACGAATGTGCTTTCGAATCGAATATCCCTTTCGAATCGAACTACAGAGTGAGGGCCCTGGATTTCTGAAATTGTTTTGCCACACTATTTAGTAACCGAATAGCTGCAATAATTGCATTAATGTCCGAGCACAGCTCTATTTTTTACTTCGAATTCGAAGTACGAAATTATCCAAATCAACAGGGCATGATCAAGACCAATCCATACAGGTCGTCTGATGTGAAGCAGAATAGGTGATTACAGTTAGATGGCGTCTTTCAAGAATGTCAAAAGCAGAGAAAACGCGAGCGAACACACAACCGAACACACAAACGCACAACCGAACACACAAGCTATTTCCACGAAAAACACGTGCAAGAATGCAAAATCAAAACAAAAGACGATAGTTTGACATAAGCTACAAACTCGCTGAAGAAGAGCTACTCTCCCTTGCATGGACTTCTATAGTTAGGTTATGGGCATGATTCAACTATAAAGGTTTACGCATGACGACATACCTTCATACATAGTGGGGCGATAAGTGTCATGCAAAGAGGAATGTAGAAGAATTTGACAGATACGGCCCCTATGGAAATGCTAGGGTGCGTGTGTGTGTGGCATATGTCAACAAAAAAAATGCTTGTGTTCGTGTGTTGTATGAAGATTGAAGAAGAAGTCAGCTGATCTTATGCATTCTCCTTTATTGTTCCTCCATGCAACAGGGTTACCACTTGCAAAAAAGACCAACCAAAATTTGGAAAGAAAACAACCGAAAAAACCTGTAAATTTTATTTCTATGTATTTATTGAAAAAGTAATAATAAAGGAACTTACTTTCACAACATTGTTCCTGATGCTCGTCCAAATCCATGGTTCAATAATAAAAGAATAACAATGACAGCTTATGACGTCAAACTTATAAACAGGTTACTCACAGGCCACACGTACTGCAAAAAATATCTCGCTACATTTATACCATACATGTCAAATCAATGCAGATGTGGTAATGCAATAGAAACTGCCGACCATCTCATATTTGAATGTACTAACTTTGACAATATACGAAACAAGTTTGACATGTTCAAAAACAATACATCACTAACAGAAGTTCTCAAAACTAAAAATTATAATATATATGAAGATCTCATCAAATTCATATATGAGGCACAAATTGAAAATAAACTGTAGACAAAATAAATTATCTAAAATCAGATAATAAAAAAAAAAAAAAAAAAAAATATTAATAAAATGTAATAATAATTAAAAAAAAAAAAAAAAAGACCATGTACTATATACATAACAAATATATTATTCTCATTACACATTTAATAAAAAATTAGATTAGCTTTAAGATTAGATTATAATATATGAATTACTTTAATGTTATAAAATTAAAATGTAATAACTGTAAAGATTCACTAACTTTGTAAATCCACTCCAACGATAATTGATCGCAAGGAAAACACATTTAATAAAAAATTAGATTAGCGTTAAGTTTCGATTAGGATATATGAATTACTTCAATGTTATAAAATTAAATTGTAATAACTGAAAAGATTCACTAACTTTGTAAATCCACTCCAACGATATTTGATCGCAAGGAGAACAAAAAGATATAACAAGAAGCAACCCTGCTACATTCTTGACAAATGGCTGTATAAGGTGTCAATTGAAAGCACCTTCGCCAACTCTCAGTATTCATGTGAATACGAACATATCAAAAAAAAAAAAAAAAATTTATTGAAAAAATATCAAAATTTATTAAATTTAAAAAAAGTTTGAATACAAAATCATATTACGTATGTACATATAATATCTATGTTAAAAGATCGCTCTTTTTCAAAACTTGTTTCAAAAATACCCTATTTCAGAATTTGATTCAAAAATGTCCCAGTTGAGAGAAATTTTCATATATATTTTATACATGTTATATTGAAAATAGGAATTGGTTTATACATACTTAATATTACTTTAGAACATCTACTTTGATCCTGGAACTCAACAAAAATTAAACATATCGCGCCCTAAATCATAAATGGGCACAACTCAAAATTTTTCGAAATCGAGTTTTTTTCATAAACGGGTATACGGAACATATCTCTGGAGATTGCCAAAAAAAAACTTTTGAATAACTTGTCTCTTTCAACCGAAAAAAACCATTATACCTGGCCCTTTGCCATACAATTGCTTGTAATGAAAAAGTTTTTTGGCTCTCCTGAAAATTTTTGAATTTTGAGTTGTGCCCCTTTATGATTTAGGGTGGGATATGTATTAAAAGGTCTATTTGGTGAGATTTTGGGTAGAATGCTATTTTATGGCAAACTGAAGATGATGGCAAAAGTTAAACAAACGCATTTGTGCGAAATGCTATTTAGTGTCAAAAATGACGCTTAGGAACAGTGTTGCTACAGCCTCTAAAATTATGGTATCACAAATTGATGCCTTCATGGTTTTTTTTCGTGGTCACGCTTTCCTTTACCGATCGTAAAAAGCGTTTATAAAAGGGGCGTTGCACCGTCCTCCGATCCTATATCTGAAGTCGGAACAGTCCTGAGGCCGATATTTTTGGAAATATAAATATTTGTTTTTTTTTTTCAAAATACCTTTATTTTGGTGATAACGGGTTGAAAGAACCACACAATCCTCTTTCCGGGGCAAAATCTACGTACCCATCCACAGTAATCCTGCGTAGAATACCTTCATCGCTTTCATGTGGGAGTACTTAAATTTATAAAAAAAAAAACACCTAAGCACAATTACATATGAATGATACGTAGATAATTTTTATTTTGGCTTAGAACAAATTTTATTTTTATCAAACTTTTGGTTGGACCACTCCGCATAGCATGCATTTTGACTTACAGGAGGACAGCGCGACAAAAATTTAAGAACTGATTCAATGACTCCAAATCAATTCCAGAATCAGCTCTGGCAACTAGATCACCCAGCTCATTTGACCCATTGCATTTTATAGAACTTTTATATTACTCGGTACAGTACCAAAGTATTCATATTTATTTGCATGTGAAATTTAAGTATTATCTTTATATTTTTATATTATTAAAAAAAAAAACGATATCGTTAAAACCACGAAAGTAGCTTACTTTATTAATTTTAAGTTTTTTTTCAAAAATTTTTCTGTTAGAACCCCAAAAGCAGCATATTTTATTAATTTTAATTTGTTTTTTCAAACATTTTTTGGTGATACCACCTCTGATCCTCTCGCTCTTTTGTGGTAAAATTCCTGCAACTCATACGCTTTCCTACACTCAACAAACGCTTTTAAAATTACATTTAAAATCTTACCTCTTTGGCTTGTAGTTTCTTCTATTGAAATTTGGTCATAATTTTTATAATTGTTATCTTTTTTAGAAAGAAAATTATCCGATATTTAAGTAAAAAGAAACAACCAAATCAGAAAAAATTTATCAAAAATCCAAATTCGAACAAAAAATAACCAAGTTTGGTTTCAAACAAGCAACAGTGGCATCCGTGCAAATCACCTGTCCAAATCGATTTTGGATTTTAGTTTCTAATTAAATAATAATTAATTTCTTCGTTATTGCAGAATAAAAAAGTTATGACGCTATATCATTTTGGGAATTGCATAGCGCTCGTTTATGTGCCGTATTATCTTACATATAAATATTCAGGACTGTAAGTATATATGCATGTGCATAACTTAAGCGAAGCTGGCACAAATCCTAACCCGTTATTGTGCTGGTTTTGGTACCTTTACACTTCCAGATCAGAATATGGTGCATTCTGGAAATGTATACAAGCTGGTGGCATTTATATTTTCACACAATTATGTAAAATGTTGTTACTTGCTACCTTATTCGATTCCGATACGCTAATTGGCTCCGGCGAGGAGGGATTCAATTTCTTTGCGGTGATGATCAACAACGAAATTTGTTTATAGACAAACCAACGATATTTAATTTTTTTTTTGACATTTCAGGAGTTTTTGAAATGTAGCGTTAATATTGCTGATTTATTCGGGTTCGCTCTAATACTCTCCCGCATTCCCGGTAAAGGCCATAACAAACTAGTTACGACTGGTTTAGGTTGGGCTGGCGCAGAAGTTCTGTTGTCGCGTGGTATAATGCTGTGGGTGGGTGCGCGAGGTACAGAGTTCAGTTGGATTTATATTTTGAAATGTTTGGAATCGAATGTTTTATTGGTGAGTTGAAAAAAATATGTATATATTTTATCGGACGTAGCATGGCGATCCATAAATAGTAATATATGACAAAAAATGGTTCGACCATCTTTCACCACAGCAATAATGCCTTGTATTCATTGATCGAAATTCTTCCGTACCGTGCTAATTTTGTTTCATTTCAGGTTCAACACATTACCACCGCTACCTTAATGTGGCTATTTTCACGGCATGATCTCAGCAAAGCATTGAAGCCAATAGTTACAATTTTGCTGGCCTTGACCATCTCAAAAGGTATTTGGCTTGAGGGCTTATTGAGTGTACTTACATTTGGTCCATGGTCAACTATTGCCATCAAGGCGTTTATAGCCTCGCTTATGGGCTTTATGTCGTTGCATATTTACACTGGATTAGCTCAACAAATTGGCATTTAAGCGGTGTTGGAGGATCGGGAGATTTGTAAGCTAAAAATTTTACATCTTGTAAAGAACAATTTTATTTTAATCGTAAAGTAAACAAATAAAACATGTTAATGCTTCTGCATTAAAAACAAGTTATTTCTTGATTTGATCTTTAACAATGCTTTTTATTTTAACTTCATTTCTTCATAATTCACTTTTCTATATTTAATATGTAGCAATCATAATAGTATAACAATGTAGGAATTTAAAATACTTCTTAACAAAAATTCAACAAGTATCTTTTAAGTAGATATAACAAATTCATATACATATACACACATATATATGTATTTATGCGAAAAACAACATGATATACATACGAGTCATGCTCGTAATATAACAATTTTCAATTCGCGTGTATGCGATAACCACAATGATGCCGCCGTTTTAATGTTATGCCATTCATATCGCTACTTTTTTGTATAAGCTTTGCTGAAGCCGGTCCAAGCTTTATGTGTTCAAGCTGGATGGATTGCTTAGCTGCTAGTAAAATAATAAATCCCTTTGCTGCAAGTTCTTAGTATATGCAAAGAGAGGAAAAATATTTTTATATTTTTAATTACATAAATAATTTAATAAATTTACTTAGTAGCGCAGAAAATGTTTTAGCAGCTTGTTTCCTCGAGGTTTCAGTTAGATTAAGAATATACTCAATTCGGATTTCTTCACCTAGGGCAGATTTAGTACGCCACATATTCAAAAGTTTTACCATAACATCGAAGGAATCGCTTTCATCAAGGTTATTATTAGTGGTTAACTGAAAAGGGAGATAAATGTAAAGGAAAATCTATTAAATTACATCGGACCAATATTGAATCGCTTATGAAAAGGAATAAGCAAACGACGGCGACTATTGAAAGAACCAATGCAGTCCCGGGATCTAGATTTTTTTTTTGGTATTCAATTAAAAACTTACCGAATTTTCTGCAAAATTTGTAATATTATTATTTAGGTCGTTATTTAAATTTAACGCATCACTTGGCAGCTCGTTTTGTGGCACCATTGGTATGTGATTGTAATTATTTTCCTCTTGTGGCGTAAAAACGTTTTCCTGAACCTGATCTTGCCAACGATTTCTAATGTTTTTTACAGAGTTTTTTTCATTTGTTACATAAATTTCATTCGCCAAATCATCCGTTATTTCACGACCGAGAATTTCTCTTAACATATTACGGTAGGAGGAGCAATCAGTGTTGATGTTGGAGCTTGAGTTAATCGCTGGCCTCTTCAATTTCAGTCTTCGCATAACAATGCAGCTGCAAATGTTTAAGTGTTAAGTTTAAGCTATAAGCTTGGTACATACTGTTACCCAGTTGTGCATCTCATATCCGCTTTAACAAATATCTAACCTGCGATTTAATTGACTTAGCAACGCACTGGTTGTTGGTAATATGCGTCCATAGTGTTTGCTGCTCTTCTCAAAATATGCTTTGCTGTTCCATTTAATTTTAGCTCTCATTTTACTTAGTTTTTTCCTCAAACTCATTTGTATTTGCATTTGAATACGCATCTCAGCTTGCGTAAGCTCTGTACGTTCATCGATAATTAATTTCGATTTGGTGGTTTGTGGACACTTCAAAGATTTGCTGGAATTGCTAGTGGAAGAGCGCCGCTCCTGTGTGGATAATACAAATTGCGAATATTACTGAGATCTTGGTTATTGGTAGGAATGCATTATACCTCTTTAGAAATTCCAGCAGTGTTTATAGCGTGTCTTCCAGGACTATTCACATCATTGGTGACGACATTTTCAGTGGGAATACTCACACTTCTATTACTCATAGCTTCGAAACTGAAATTGCTGCATGTAATATTTAATTTAAGGAAAGTCTCAAATAAATTTTTAAGAAAATTTCGAATATTTCTACATACATACATACTATGCCATATTCTAATTTTTTAAAACATATCCTTTTGTTCTATGCTCTATTATACAAGCATTAACTAACATGTTTCCATCTTACCTTTCATTAACGGAGCTTTTTTCGATATTGATTTCCCTAGCAGGACTAAAGTTTTTACCCACAAAATTATTGTTTGTTTCAATACAACGTGGCATTTCTATTTCCGTGTCCTTAGCAAGAATTTGAGTCTCTTGATTTGCGGGCGCTTGAAACAATATGTACATGGAAGACATGGATTTCGTTTTTATAATAAAAAATCACTTCCATAACTTTACTACCAACCATTTTCAATTCTCTGCCGTTTTTCATAACAATCTGGAATGTCCACCATCTACATATGTATGTAAGTGTATATCGATATATAAAAACAAATAGCATTATTAAAGATATTTAATGTGAGTATATTTTTTTTTTTAATTTTTTTACACAAACCTTTCTTTTTGTGCCTTTTGTTCCTGCCTCTGCAATAGATTCGTCTGTTGGTGTGTTTAGAAAATTAATATATTAAATATATTATAATATAATATGTATATTAAATATATTATAAATATATTTATACTAATACATGTATGCATGTACATTTATTTTCATTTCATTTATTGGGTATACGTAAACACATACGTGTTTACAATAATCAAAACTATACCTTCCATCATTCTCAGCATTGTAGTTAATTCATCGGCAGAAGCATTACCAAATCCATCCACATCATCTAAGGAATAACGATCATTGCGCATGTCCACTTCATTAATTGTAATTTCGCGTATTTGAATGCACCTAGTTCTACCATGACTACAACTTGTTTTTGATGTTATCTAAATGTTTTTTTTTTACCATTTTTAAAACAAATCACAACTATAAATGCGTATATATGTACATATGTACACATATATGCCATACTTACATTCGATGATAACTTTTTATTAACAACCTCTGCTGTTTTACTCCATTCGACAAAGTTTTCCGATTCATCCAATAATTGTGTGTAATCCGTGAATGATATGGAATCTATGGAATGTGTCACGGATCTTTGTCTTTTGCGCTTAGTATAAGAGCCATTGTAAGTGATGGATTGACTAAATTAAAAAATATATATATGAAACAATAATACAATTAGTAAGACGAATACATTCATTTTTTGATGTGTCAACCAGATCATAATACCCTTGGCCGGCTGCATATAGAAATTATTAAAAACTTGCTACTAACCTGCTCTTTCGTTTCATTGGTAATTTAATTGCGGACCAGCCCCCACTCTGTGTTACCAGCATTTCGGATCTGCCTATTATTTCGTTTAATAATAGTATTTTCTTTATTTAAAAAAAAAAGCAAACTTTAACTTACTCAACAAATCGTTAACTTGCAGCTCATATACCCTTAAAGTGGTGTAATAAAGGCTAGATACTGAACGAAAAGTGAGCTCCTTTGTGTGATTTTTTAGTGTGACATCCATCGTATTGTGTTGTAAGCCATTACGCCGCTGTGTAATGGCTAAACACAGCTTTTCACTGGAAAAATGGTAAATGATTGAAACATCATTGTGATAAAAACAATATTAACATTAATAACAAAAATATTGATAATTATGCCTCTATGGGCACATTGGCGTTACATCAGAGGCAAAAATTTAACATTTAACGAGCATTTTTCTTGAGATTTAGTATTTGCAAAAATACGACAATTGCATTAAAATGCAGTAATGGAGCAAATATAGTACATAGAATGTACCTCATCCTGCTGATTATTGATTATCTCTTCATCTGCTACTTCATAAAAATATACTTCGTTAAAACAATGTTATACATATATGTAAATAATAAATTATTTTATAAGAAATAATACAGATGCTTCAAGTGCCGTTATATTACAACTCACCAAGTTCTCGCCACATTTATTGCCTGCACTTCATTCGGATTTGGTAAAGCGCCTTTTTTACTTGTCAACCATAAATCCTGTAAATCGGTGAGCATTTTTGATTTGTTTCGTTTTTTTTTTAACTTTAATTTTCACCAAAAATGTGAAAATTAACGTAGCAAGAATGATGTCAACCAGTTCTCTTCTCCATTTAACTGCGACGATCGTTAGTTAATGCCGTTTCCGGTCTTAACGGCACTTGGCTTTGTGTTGTTGTAGATATCGCAAGCATTTTTTTCGTTCTAAATTAAATATGTAAGCATGTATATGCAGTTTTTTTGTGCTTGAGTTTTAAGTCTAATAAAAACTCTTAACTGAAAATACACGGTCATTTAAATTTTAAAATGCCGGTTTCCTTTTATGGGTTATTTAGATACTTCAGAATGCCACAAAAAAAAACAGAAAAAAAGCTTTTTTGTTTGCACTTGCGGATGGTTGATCCTGTAAAATTATCCGGATTAAATGACTTGTATTTATTTCGACTAACCTCGAGCAATACTGCTTCCCTTTTGATGAAAGGTTATTAAATACGAATCTATGTATATATCTATTTTTAAATCCATTGAACTTGGTAAGTACATAATATTTAATATATATATATTTTAAACATACATAACATGTTATAAAAGTGTTAATAAAGCAATTAACCTCAACATTGGGCGCGTTTCAATTATTCCATCGAGCTCTGGATCAAGCTCAATTTTTACTGAAACAATCGGGATCATTATTATGTAAATGGTGCCAACACATGGCGAGTTCCCGTGGCAGTGATCCAGATCCGGATAAGAAGTTTGCATGCAAAGCAACAATGATTTTGTGATACTGGTGTTTATCTGTATCAATTTCGGATCCGTATAGATTGTAAGGGTGCCGACAGTCATCAACGAGTCGACCGAACGAATCGAGTACCCGTAAACATAACGAGTTGAACGAATTTCATGCCCGCATGACAACACAAAAATCAGCTGTTTTCTATTTTGAACAGCCGTGTGAGTGTTGCCGTATTTGAAATAATGGGAAGACACAAAAATTTCGCATGAAATACCCAAACTTAGTACCGATATTTATTCTCGATTTAAATTTTTAAATATATTGTTTTCTTTCTGAAAAAAAGACGTAGGCGAAAATTTTTAATAAAAATATGCGCGATTTTGTATTCAAAGTTTTGGTATTTATCTAGTTTAGGTGACATGGTGAAAATTGGTAAATTTTCAAGAACTGGGGTGTCAATCGACGCGTTTTGATCACATGAACACGAATTCGAAGCGTAACTTAATTTTTTAACGCAATAAAAAAATTGTTAACAAAAGACGGCGGGGTAAAAACAGTTTTTTGAGTGGTGTGGTCCTGTCCCTCCTCAGGAGTCAGAGTTGCATTTCTGATGCATTTTGTAATTTTCTTGTTGAACAGTGAAAAATAAGTAAAAGAAAATACACTTTTTTGGCAATAAATAAAGGAATAACCATAAGCATTTTTATTTCGTGCTTACACAAACAATTTTCTAAAATCTGCCTTCGTCGCAATTTTGTTTGCCTGTGTGGATTTTATAACGGAAAATATCAGTTGTTCACTACCCCCTGGCCCGCTATCCGTTGATCCGTTCAAAAATGGTAAAAGGGATAATTTTGAAATAAAAATTACTTTTATTTATTGTAAATTACTCTTTTCTTTTCATTGCCTAATTTCTCATTTATTTGAAAAATACGCTATCCATTTCCTATGTAGCAGGGATATAAAATAACTATTATTTCATTCAAACATGTACATTTTTCAACTATAACATCATTTATGCAACTTTTTTATTTCATCCTGTGCGAAAAGTTATGATCCGAAGAACATAAAAGTTATAACTGGAAAATATCGATTTTAAGTTTATTTGAAACTAAAATAATGGCATTAAAAATCGTTACATGTGAATTAATAACATATACAGAAATTATAATTATTTTCAATAAATGAGCTAAACAATTATCTAATAACTCATATTTCGCTTAAGTAAACTTAAGCGGTTTTTCCTATGAACAAAGATATATTATATTACGTTTTACACTCGCATTGATTTCGTTTAATAATACAATGAAAAATACCGTTCAAATGTTTTAGTGGCTAAAAAAGTTCGTTCGGCAACACCGCGTTGAGCAAAAGCAATCAGCTGACACGTTGTTATGGGAAAAATCAAAACTCGTTTGATTTCTTCGATACGGGCGGCTATGGGCGTTTATGTCAGCGTCGGTGAGATTTCGTTTACATGCAACTCCCATAAGATAGATCGTGTCAGCTGACACGGGTATGTGCGGGCGTTTATGACTGTTGGAACCATAATAGAAATCGGACTCGGATGAAAAGGCGGAAATTCTCAACCATTGTGAATGGATACAAGTGACTTGACTCTGGGATGTGTGTTAAAAAGGTCGAACAGCTGTGCTCAGCTGATTTCAGGGTTGCTGTTATGGCCCAATAACGATGGTGAAAGCAATAGAAGTTGCTCTTCTTCTTTCTGTTTTGTAGGTTGTTGATTTTACATTCTTGCACATGTTATTCGTGGAATAGCTGGCGTTTACGCTATCACCGGGAATTGCGTTTTAGGAACTCAGCCTTAAATTGTTTTCGGAATTATGAATTGGTTTTTTCAATTCCCAATTCCGGAATTGCGTTTCTGTCTTGATTGCTACGACCTTGTCATTATGGTCCCTTTTCTTACAACAACCACATCCGGCCGCCATACCAATCTGTACCCCCGGAAGTCGCCGCCATACCAATCTGTCCCCGATTTTGATATTTTTCGATGACTTATCGTCTTTTTTTTTATCGAATTTCGACTACGCATCCCAGAGCCATTTCACTGTATTGTTACGTATTTGTCGATAGCTCGATTATTTCTATAGGGTTCGTATCGCTGAATTGTTAAATAAAAGTCTTTATTTACTTCTTAATTCACACTGCTTTATTTCACGACTAAAAAGTCTACACTTGTTTTACTTGACTTGATGTTAACACTTCTACGGTTAAATTACGACTGACTCTGGAGCGCCTGCTCGCCGCCTTATATAGTCTGTCAAACGCAATCTGGAAAATTCTGGCAACACTGGAAATTATCTGGTATCTTCTTCTAGTTCTGGCACTTTCCCTAGAGATGTGTTCAATCATTTTAGTGATGTAAGTGGAGAACCGATTATATTCGCCACACTGCCCTCCATCTAAGTCTGATCGTCTCGATCTGACACATTACTTGTCCCAAATGCTGCTAGCCTTTCCAGATGAACCACTTTCATTTTATTCCTTGGTCTTCCAATCGTTTGTATGCGATACACAACATCGTTGAGCCGTTTAATCACTTTGTAGGGCCCTTCCCAAGTACACTGCAATTTCGGGGACAAACCTTTCTTTCGCTGCGGGTTGTATAGCAAAACTAGATCTCCCTCAACAAAACCTTCTGAGTTCATTGCCTTGTCGTATCTGGCCTTCATCTTGTCACTCATGATCTTTGTTCGCTGTCTTACAAGTTCATGTATTTCTCTCATTTCCTCTTCCAGAACGTTGTTAGATTGTCTGGCATTTATTCCCGCATCAGCACTTATCCCAAATTTCAAGTCAGCTGGCAGTCGAAGATCACTACCAAAGATTACTTTTGCAGGAGTCTGACCTGTTGTATCGTGTACGGCCGATCGATATGCCATCAGGAACAGAGGAATATGACTGTCCCAATCTCTCTGGAACTTGTCCACCACTTTTCGTAAATGTTCCTCTAATGTTCTGTTAAATCTTTCTACCATGCCGTCTGATTGTGGATGCAACGCAGTTGTTCGGGTTTTCCTAATACCCAGTGTTTTGCACAGCTCCTGAAACACAACTGATTCGAAGTTCCTTCCTTGGTCAGAATGTAGCTCTATAGGTGCACCATATCTCGCCACCCAATTGTTGGTGAATACTTCGGCTATAGTTTCTGCTTCTTGATTTGGAATCGGGTACACCTCCGGCCATTTGCTGAAGTAATCCATGACTACCAGTACATATTTGTTTCCAAGTTTGCTAGTAGGAAATGGCCCAGCTACATCCATGGCAATTCTCTCAAATGGTGCTCCTGAGTTGTATTGTTTCATCAGCCCATGACTCCTGGATTTGGGACCCTTAGCCTTTATGCACACATCGCAGTTCGCAATCCACTCAACAACTGTCTGACGGCAGCCGACCCAATAAAACCTCTTCTTGATTTTCTCTACCGTCTTTGTTACTCCAAGATGACCTCCACTTGGACCATTGTGTAGTTCATTTAACACATCCGGTATTCTTTTCCTTGGAACAACTATCAATGTTTTAGAACTTTGACCATCTTCACTCTCCCAAACACGATGTAGGCAACCATTTACCAATTGCAAACTATTCCACTGTGCCCAATATGATTTGGCAACAGGACTTTCTGCTGACATCTCTTCTTTTGATGGTCGTTCGTTTTGCTCCAAACCAATCATTACACGTGCCAGATCTGGATCTTCTATCTGACACTTCCTTAGTTGTTCCACATCCCATTCGTCTGTGGATGTTATTGTCATTCGCCGAACATTTACGATGACTTCCTTTCGCTCAGCTCTGGAGGAATTCTTTTGTTCGCGGTTACATGGTTTTCGCAATATTGCATCAGTATTTCCTTGTATGGTTCCTTTTTTGCGATCTATTGATCTGGACATCTGCTCATGCCCGTCAACCTTGCGCTTTCGCTTGTCCACAGTGCTGAAATTACTGGAGCCCTTGCTACAATGACGTGCTATGTGTCCTGTTTTCCTGCACCTGAAGCATTTCACAGCTCTATTCCTCTTTTTCTGCAATTCATTCAACACCTCCAATATCTTAGTTAGCAAGTCTTGCGCATCCACTTCCACCCGATGAGCTTTGTAAGTGGGCTTACTCAACAAAGATGCTGTTTCCTGCATCAAGGCATATGAGACCGTTTCGGCAAAAGTCCCTTTTGGATTTGCATAGGTAGCCCGCTTCGTTTCAATATCTCGTATTCCATTGATGAAGCTTTGAATTTTCATTCTTTCGATGAATTCTTGAGGTGCTCCTGCGTTTGCCAAATGAGCTAGCCTCTCAATCTCAGAAGAAAATTCTTGTAATGTCTCATTTGGTTTCTGGAAGCGATTCTGCAACTCCATTTGATATATCTGCTTCCTGTGTTCGCTACCATAACGTCTTTCAACGGCACCCATAATTGCGTCATAGCTGTTCCTTTCGCCCTCGCTAACAGTCTGTAATATTTCTGCTGCAGGTCCTTTCAATGCTACAAATAAGGCAGCTACTTTGTCCTCAGGATTCCAATTATTTACAACTGCCGTTTTCTCAAATTGTAGCTTGAATACTTGAAATGGACCACTTCCATCAAACGACGGAGGTTTTATCTTCTGTGTAGCAGTTGAAGCGACTGGACGACTTAGTTGAATATCCTGGAGACGGGCTTTCAATGCTTTTACATCGTCCTCTAATTTTTCTTGTCTTTCTTCAAGGACCTCCTTAACTTGTATAATTTTTGCATCCTGTGCCTTGAATTGTAAGGACATGCGTTCTTCTTGTGCCTCCAACTGAGCCGCAATGCCGGACACCTGTGATGAAAGTACTGACTGTTGCAATTCCATTTTTGACGTTATCTGTGCCTGTTGTTCTTCGATTTTTGTCGACATCTGTGCCTGTTGATCTTCCATTTTTGCCGATATCTGTGCCTGTTGTTCTTCGATTTTTGTCGACATCTGTGCCTGTTGATCTTCCATTTTTGCCGATATCTGTGCCTGTTGTTCTTCCATTTTTTTCGACATTTGTGTCAGCACAGCCAATATCGAGTTCATGTCTACGTTTGCTACTGACTGTGGAGCCTCTTCCTTCTGGGTTTCTTCCTTTTGCACCTCTTCCACATCATCGTTGAAATCAAACTCATCTACATTAATGTTATATGCTTCCATAGCTACTCTTAACCTTGCCTGTAGTTCAATTTTATTGCCGGTGGTACTCAGGTTTCTCTTTTCTAACTCCCTTTTAAGTTCTTGGATTTTCAGATCATTTAACTTTGCCATTATTCTTATTTCGTTATCCTTGTCTCGTTATCCTTGTTTCCTTATCCTTGATTCGTTATCCTTGCTTCGTTATCCTTGGTCCTGGAATTTATTTAACAATTCCAATTCTGACACCAATTGTTACGTATTTGTCGATAGCTCGATTATTTCTATAGGGTTCGTATCGCTGAATTGTTAAATAAAAGTCTTTATTTACTTCTTAATTCACACTGCTTTATTTCACGACTAAAAAGTCTACACTTGTTTTACTTGACTTGATGTTAACACTTCTACGGTTAAATTACGACTGATAGTCCAACTCTAATGCACCGTATGCGAATGCGTGTGCGTATGCGCATCTAAACGTTTTCTTGCGTGCGGCCCTGGCTGCTCCAGTGTATGCGTATGGTTGCGTCTGTCAATTACACTACATACATACATATATACAATTTCCGCCGTTGTTATTTTTGAAAATACATATTTTACCAATTCGCGAAAGATTCAATAAAATGTATAATGAATGGGGATTTAGAATTGATATTAATTATGATAGGAAGTGTTATTACCGTATATACGGAATACGTTAAAATTATTAAAAAAAAAAAACGTACCATTCGGGAACGTGATTTGTATTTGGAAAGGGAAGTTAGTGTTTTTTTTAATTTGTTGAAAACCCGTGAAGTGGATCAATTCCAAATTAATAATAATATAATAATAATAAACATAATAATACATTGGCATTATAACTCTGACGAGTTTAATGACGAGCTTCTCTCCCTATTCAAGAAGTGCTCATTTTGTTTTTCCTAATTGGGTGGACCTACAGTTTTATGCCGGCTGCGAACGGCAAATGCATTTTTTGTGAGAAGTTTTTCATAGCAGAAATACACTCGGAGGGTATGCCGCCCACTGCCGAGTGTGACCGCTATTTCTAAAAACCCAATAATTGGGTTTTACTTAATTAGAAAAATTTTTTTGGAGTTTGTCTGGACTGGGGTTAGAACCCGAGACCTCTGGTATAGCAGACGAGCACTCTACCCATTGCACCACAGCGGCCATATTGCCAAATTGCTATCCGTTGATTTTTATGTATTGTAAGAATTACAGTTTCTTTGCCTTAAAATATAAGACTGAAAATTTTGTTTAATACAAATATGTATATGCACGACCTCTGAAATCTGGTGTTCTGTTATACCAAAGCGAAAACTCCCTATTCAAAAGAATACTCACTTCACTTCATTATTTTTTTACTGTTAAACTTATTTAAGTTTCAATTATGTATTTAGACACGGGTAACTACATATGTATATGTAATTTAAATTCATGTACTATGTACATGGGTATGCAGATAGTAATTAATATATAATTAATATTAACCATCTCTAAATATATTCAAAACCCATTTTAATTAACATTTCTGCTGGCAAACACATTTTCACTACTTCACTTTAAATCAATTTAACGAAGTTTTTACCAAAAAAATATGTATACCGATGTAGCAACCAACCTAATATTAGCTGCAACACGCATAGAAAACGCATAGAAGTAGAAAATTTTCAACTTAGCTGCGTTCGAATGCGTGTTCGAAATCATCTTCGAATTTTCTATGCGTGTGGTGCATTTACATCCGTGCCACTGGAGTTTGCCTCATTTAAACACAAGTATGCAACACGGCTGTCAGTGACACGCACACGCATACGCATCTGCATACGGTTCATTAGAGTTGCACTATGACTCTGGAGCGCCTGCTCGCCGCCTTATATAGTCTGTCAAACGCAATCTGGAAAATTCTGGCAACACTGGAAATTATCTGGTACCTTCTTCTAGTTCTGGCACTTTCCCTAGAGATGTGTTCAATCATTTTAGTGATGTAAGTGGAGAACCGATTATATTCGCCACAGTATGCTATACACTATGTTCTCAACTTCGATTATTTCTTATCGATTATTTTCGACTTGAGAGGAAAAAGGTTAATCGAAAAAATAATCAAAAGGAAAAAACCGATACATTTTAACCGTTAACCGAAAGAAATTACCCGATTATAATCGTTTTTCCGGTTATTGTTGCCTTCCCTAATCCCAGTGTTGTACTATTAATAGCGTTTGTTGAGTGTAGGAAAGCGTATGAGTTACAGGAATTTTACCACAAAAGAGCGAGAGGATCAGAAGATGTGAGCGAGAAAGAAGACTAGCTATTTGTAGGAATCCGCACACAGAATTTGTGTGGGTACTTTCCTAAAATGTGTCAAAATCTCTGAAGAAGAGGAAGAAATTGTAAACAGTGTTGCCACAGCCTCAAAAAATTTGGTATCACAAATTGATACATTTATGGTTTTTTTGGTATCACCGAAAAATGTTTGAAAAAAAAAATTAAAATTAATAAAATATGCTGCTTTTGGGGTTCTAACACAGAAAAATTTTTGAGAAAAAAATTAAAATTAATAAAGTAAGCTACTTTCGTGGTTTTAACGATATCGTTTTTTTTAATTATATAAAAATATAAAGATAATACTTAAATTTCACATGCAAATAAATATGAATACTTTGGTACTGTACCGAGTAATATAAAAGTTCTATAAAATGCAATGGGTCAAACGAGCTGGGTGATCTAGTTGCCAGAGCTGATTATGGAATTGATTTGGAGTCATTGAATCAGTTCTTAAATATTTGACGCGCTGTCCTCCTTTAAGTCAAAATGCCTGCTATGCGGAGTGGTCCAACCAAAAGTTTGATAAAAATAAAATTTGTTCTAAGCCAAAATAAAAATTATCTACGTTCATTCATATGTAATTGTGCTTAGGTGCAGCGTTGCCGTTGAAAAATTTTCGTGGTGGCTAGATTTGATTTAATTTGTGGCTAAAAATGGCTAAAAAATTTGGTTCGTGGCTAAAAATGGTGGCTAAAAAATTTTGTTGCAAATTAACATGTTTTAAATTTATTTTTCAAGTTCAGGCACAAAATTATTGCATACAATATAAGGAAAAACTCATAAATTTTTGTAAAAAATAAAATATTCATACATACATAGTATGTACTTAACTATATCTAAAAAAATAGATATCACATTCAATATCTAACATTATGTCGTCTTCTCTTCATAAATTAATTCTTTCTTCATCAATTTAATGAGATCTTATGTTATTTCAAGTTCATTGCAACATTGTTTTACATTCTTTAACCCATATCTTATAGCTAAAATTGCATTCGACATTGTATGATTCATTTTGTTTCGATTTTTGGTTTTGACAATATTCATTACGGAAAAGGTTCTTTTCACTTCGGCGTTGCTAAGTGGTAGAAATAGCAAACAATATACCATGGAGCAACAATAAAGGAGAATGCATAAGATGAGCTGACTTCTTCTTCAATCTTCATAAACACACGAACACAAGCATTTTTTTGTTGACATATGCCACACACACACGCACCCTAGCATTTCCATAGGGGCCGAATCTGTCAAATTCTTCTACACTCCTCTTTGCATGACACTTCTGGCCCCACTATGTATGAAGGAATGTCGTCATGGGAAAACCTTTATTGTTGAATCCTGCAATATACAAAGTCTGTTAGATCCTTATACGGACTTCCATCGACAGCCTACTAATCCACTAACGAGTATCAACAGGCATTTATCGATAGTTGCGTTACTTGTTTTGTTTTTTAACACTTAAATCGATTTGTGATAATCGCTGAATTGAATTAGCGTTACCACATCCTTCCTATGTGCAAAATTATGGTTCATTACAAGCGGTGGCTAAAAACGTGGCTAGTGGCAAAACCCAAATTTTGGTGGCTAAAAAAACACGGCGATGGCTAAATCTAGCCACTAAATGGCTAAAACGGCAACGCTGCTTAGGTGTTTTTTAATAAATTTAAGTACAGAGAAACCTCTCCCAACAGACACCTCTCATAGTCGGACACCTCCCTTGAGCGGACATTTTTTCATGCACCAAGGTTTAGGTTCAATTTTTAGAACAAATTGCCCTCTCTTAGAGCGCTTTCACATTACTCGGTGCGGTATCGGATCGATATTTTTAGTTTTTGCCGAAAGTATACCGAAACCTTACCGACCACATGTATTTCAATTGGCACTTTCACATTAGTGTTGCATACATGAAATCGGAGCGGATTAATTTCGGTATACCGCAGCGCGGTAAGACCGGTCAGTAAAATTTGAGGAATTACTGCATACATTTTTGCGGCGTAATAAAAGAAGAAGAACAAAGTCAGTAAAAACTCGTTTCGGCTATAAATGTAGCAAGTTATAATGTCTTCGTCTTCGCTAGAAGACATTATTGTTATTATTGAGTGATTTGTTGAAGTTAAAAATTTTGTTTTGCAAATTTCGATGTTTGTTTTCCTATTTTCTGCCGATAACGCACCGAAAGTATTCCCACAAGTGTGAAAAACACAGCAACGCGGATTCGTTTCGGTAAGCTGGAAATACCGAGCAAAAAATGTCGATCCGATGTCGTACCAGTAATGTGAAAAAGCCCTTAGGCGGACACTCTCCCTGCAGTAAATTTGTTTCACTGATGAATGATCATTGGTGATCCTTTGTTGAATATTCATCACTTTCGTCATAACTGAGTACAATTGTTATTTTTTTGTTTTTTTTTTTACTGAGGAAAGCAAACCATTTATATGAAAAATTCATCAGTCTTTATATGAAAGTATTCACTGATGCCTCCTCGTCATAGGTGAATTGTATCAGTGATTCATTAAGGATTCATTACGGATTTTTACTGCAGGGCTCTTGACCGGACGCGGACAGTTTTTACTATTGAATTGAACTAAAAACCTCTATTAAGCGGACACGAACCTCTCGTCAACGGACACTTTGATTTTTTTTCATAACGAATCACATAAAAACCTCTGTTAGGCGGACACGAACTCCTCTTATGCGGACAAAATATAAGTATGTATAGCAATATAAAAAAAGTTCGTGGAATGTTCGTTAGTAAAAAGCGCTACGATGAAAGGGGAATCACCAACTAAAATAAATGTCCGCATGACTTTATTGGAATAGATATAACAACATTCACGGATTTCCAGTTAGATGTTCTAACTAACGAAAACGTCGAAACCATTGAAGATGATAGTACTAATACTAACTACCGCTGAAAGTAGGTAATGCAATCTCCTCGAACGAAATGGCTTTGACTGCAGTTTCAAATTTGAAAAGATTTTGCATGGAAGACCTTATTGCATTTGAATTGTTGAAGAAATTTGAAAGCCATCTGCAAAACAATTTTATTTTAAATAAGCAAAAAACCCCTCGTCAATCGACAATTTCGCAATTTTTTAAATAATTTCAAAGATATTCCAACATTTCTAGTTCTCAGCAACTTACTAATTGATATGTAATATGTATGTTAATACTTTATGTATATGTATACATATGTACATACATAAATATCTATGTTTTTATGTATTTAAGTGAAATTTTGAAGACATAAGAATCCTTGTTTTTTTCAGTGATATATGAATAAATAAATCCTTTAAAATTCTAAAAATTTCTAAAATAGCAACCCACTCCCTTAGGCGGACAAAGGGAGGTTTCACTGTACTCCCTCATGAAGGCAATGAAGGTATTCCACGCAGGATTACTGTGGATGGGTACGTAGATTTTGCCCTAGAAAGAGGATTATGTGGTCCTTTCAACCCGTACATACATAAATATCTATGTTTTTATGTATTTAAGTGAAATTTTGAAGACATAAGAATCCTTGTTTTTTTCAGTGATATATGAATAAATAAATCCTTTAAAATTCTAAAAATTTCTAAAATAGCAACCCACTCCCTTAGGCGGACAAAGGGAGGTTTCACTGTACTCCCTCATGAAGGCAATGAAGGTATTCCACGCAGGATTACTGTGGATGGGTACGTAGATTTTGCCCTAGAAAGAGGATTATGTGGTCCTTTCAACCCGTTATCACCAAAATAAAGGTATTTTGAAAAAACAAATATTTATATTTCGAAAACTATCGGCCTCCGGACAGTTCCGACTTCAGATATAGGATCGGAGGACGGTGCAACGCCCCTTTTATAAACGGTTTTTACGATCGGTAAAGGAAAGCGTGACCACGAAAAAAAAACCATGAAGGCATCAATTTGTGATACCAAAATTTTTGAGGTTGTGGCAACACTTTTGACACTAAATAGCATTTCGCACAAATGCGTTTGTTGAACTTTTGCCTTCATCTTCAAGTTTGATATAAAATAGCATTCTACCGAAAATCTCACCAAACAGACCTATTATTAACTTCCGCAAACATTATTCTTGCATATAGTGATGGGCGAGTCCGAGATGTTTAGACAATCGAGAGAATCGCCATCGTTGCAAAATCACAATCGAGTCAAAAGTTGACTCGCTCCTCGACTACACAATCGAGATGTTTTTGCGATTGTTCCGAGTCGGGGATTCGGAGGTTGTTTCGATGACATCTCGACTGCACAAGCGGATGATTTTGCGTTTGTTTCGAGTCGGCGAGTCGTAGGTTGTTTCGATGACATCTCGACTACACAAGCGAGATGTTTTTGGGATTGTTCCGAGTCGGCGGGCCGGCTGTTGTTTTGATGATAGGTTTTAGTTGATAAAATAAACTGAATGAGGTTTGTTGATAAAGAAAGTAGGATTTTTAATGGAAGTGAGGCAAATACATAAATAAATTAACCAAATTGAAAAATATGCTATACATAGACTCTGCATTATTGCAATCACAACTAAAGAGTGTCGTGCATAATAATAATAATTAATTATTTAAACATTAATAAATTTTCTGAAGTGAGACGCTTATGAAACAAATGAATTTTACGAGTAGCAACAACGGCAATAGATTTGTACCACTCTGTATGTTTTGTAAAGCAATTTTAATATTCAAGCGGCAACAACAAATATTATGTATTTTTTGCAGCGAGTCCGAGATGTTGTAGGGTTGCTTTGAAAACGAGAGGAATCGTTGGCGAGTCCGAGATGTTTTAGCGATTGTTTCGACTGACGGTCATTTACTGTGTAACCTAAATCAAACGCACGCCGTCAATTTACTGTCAAAAATTTCTCATGCCCATACAACTTGTATGGGAGTAACCGAAATTGAACGGCGTGCGTAAAAAGCAAATTCAACGCCCAATTTTTGTTTTGCGTGACAGTTGAAATTAAGCATTGTGGGTGATTGTTTGCAAAAAAATTGACACTTGCTTTAGATATCGTGTCTGTTAGGTACATATTCCACAAAATAACAAGATTTTCTATGATTTTCTGTATTTTTCTATTTCTTTATCTGAACACGCACGCAAGTCAATTTCGGTTCAACGCATATGAAAAATTTGCGTGCGTGCGTTAAATTGACGACTTGCGTTTGATTTAGGTTACACAGTTACGACTTGACTCGAATAGGAATGAAAACCATCGAGAGCATTCGAGATGTTTCAACAATCGAGAGAATCGAATAAAACATCTCGGACTCGCCCATCACTACTTGCATATACATAAGAAAATACTCAGGGAATTTGTATTCATTAACTGCCTGCCATCAAAATAAAATAAAACTAACTCAATATGGTGAGTACATAATCTAATGCGATTAAATAATTGCGCAAGATTTTTGCAATTATTTCGATTTTGGCCATTTGATATATGACTAATTTGTGGCTGTATATTTCTGTGTACATATGTTTATATACAAGAAAAGGGTGGGGAAAATAATAACAGCACTGGTTGTTGTTGTTGTTGTTATAGCAGTACTAAGCCCTGCTTAGCCGGCGCGATAGGCTCATAGATCGTCGTCGGGCTCACTTAACGGGAGGCCCAGGAATGAGGCAGCGCTTTTTGGGCTAGTCCATAAGGACAGGGGGGTTAAGTGAGTAGGTTTGAGTGGACATATGAAGAGATGCTGTGTGTCATGCGGCGTCTCTCCACATACCGGACATGTATTAGGTATTTCAGGATCAATTCTGGCCCTATATGAATTCAGGCGACTGCAAAAGCCTGATCGTAGTTGCGCTAGGGTGACGCGTGTTTCTCTTGGCAGCTCCAATTCTTCTTCTGCTATGGGGGGTGGTTGGTCTCTTAAAATTCTGTATGACGGACGGACTGAAACGAATGTGGTGATGGTGTCGGTGTGAATCTCCTTTAATGCCTGCCTGTAAGCCGTTGGGTCTAATGGTTGTTTTATGTATTTTTCAACCTCAGGGGAGAGGTCGAGAAGGTGTCTCCTGATGTGCCGGGGAGGCGGTTCCGGTTCTAGCAGGTGGCTATTAGGATGGCCCCTGCGGTGGCATCCCAGCAGGAACTGCTTACTGAGCATAGTGTTGTGTTCTATGACTGGGAGAATATTGGCCTCATGGTGTAGATGGTGTTCCGGCGCCATCAGGAGATTACCCGTGGCTGTTCTGAGGGCTGAGTTTTGGCAGGCCTGGAGTTTCTGTCATTGTGTTCTTGAAGTCCCCGGCGACCATATTGGCGATGCATAGCTGAGGACCGGCCGGCCGATTGCTTTGTATGTAGATATTATTGTTTCTTTGTCTTTACCCCACGTGCTGCCGGCTAGCTGTTGTTGCATTAATAAGTGAATCACAACAGTTAATTAAAAAATATGTCCATGTGTTTTTTTGTAAATGATTAGCATTTGTTAGCTGCTATTTATTATATTTTTTTAACTGCTCTATTTACAGGGCGATAGCAAAATATGTGACATTAGCGATGATGTGCGTGACGCATTGAAAAAGTTTCGTTTTCGCAAAAGCACTGCGAATTCTGCATTGATATGTAAGTAGATATGCAATCCCATTCAAAATAGCATATTTTTGGAGTAATATGCATATGTATATAACAAATGTAGTAAACAACCTTAAAACTGAAATCAAATTAACTTTAATTCATTATATTTTCCATTTCAAATTTAGTAAAAGTTGATCGCGAAAAACAATTGGTTATATTGGATGAACTTTTGGAAGATATCTCCGTAGACGAGTTACAAGAAACACTGCCAGGACATCAGCCACGCTATATAATATATACATATAAAATGATACATGATGACCAAAGAATTTCCTATCCAATGTGTTTTATATTTTATACACCGCGTGATAGTCAAGTAAGTTGTCGTTATACATATAATTTTTATATATACGATTTTTTCTCCAACAGATTGAATTGCAAATGATGTATGCTTGCACGAAAAGTGCACTGCAGCGTGAGGTGGATTTGACGCGTGTCTATGAAATACGCGAATTAGATGAATTGACCGAGGAATGGCTCAGGGAAAAACTTAAGTAAAAGGCTACTACGAAAACAAGATTAGCGATACGACTAGAGAAAACTATAGGTGCATGCAATGGTATATTTACGATAGCTAAAAGGTTTTTCCATTGACAACCCTTTGTGGAATCTATTCTTCAATTTTTGTTTAACTCCGAACTTATATTGAATAATTTATTTAATTTTTAAAGCTATCGAATATTTCAAATCTTTTTAATCACACTTCGATATGCAATTAAAGGCGACTTACTAACTAAAAAAAACAAAGAAAAATTTCGCAATTGAATTTTTTTATATTTAAATTTAATCTTCAAACCATTAAAATTGGAAATTATTTTAACGAATTTCGCAAACAAAAGCGCTGAAAATTGCCATACGTATAGTTTTCTCTTAAACAGTAGACATACAAGACCCCTTGGTAGTCGGGGCTAAGTACCGGAATGATCCGACCAAGAACAGCCACTCCGGCTACATTTTTCTGAATATTTGGGATATGTTTTGGTCGTTACAATAACAACAAAATAAGCAATATTGTGTATAGGCTCGCTGGTGTACGTAAAACTACTGAATTACCAACGATTTTCCACCAAAAATTTATAATAAGAAATCTATACATCAACTGTGCATCATATATACATATTTGTATGTGTGTAATTGATATTATGTATATAAGTAATTTTTAGTTATAAACATGCCAAAAGGTTGAGCACTATAAAAATTATTCCATGACAAAATTAAGCAAAAATGCATTCCGAAATTCGCATTCACATAGTACATGTACATACATATGTATGCGCACATGTACTGAATAATAAAAAAGTAGCTTACGCAGTATTTAGCGGAGATTAAAACATATATGTATGTATTTTTAATTTTTAAAACGTGAGAAGCTGTGCTTGCCAAACTTGCTTTAATTCATTTTTTGCTACACATTTTGTTACTAATTATACATTAAATACACTATATAGTAGGTAAAAATAGTGTATATAAATATTTAAAAGAATAACCTACACTTTGTACAACATATTTTATCAATTTATACGTAAAAATAAATAAATATATATATATACAGTAGAAATAACCCCGCTTATTTTAAAATGGATGCAGTCGCTGTGCCGCATGCATCATACTTAATGCCGCACTGCTTTGGACTGCTGCTGCCATCGATGGCGCAGATGGCGGCGGCGGAGGTGGTGGTGGCTGTGCCGCTGCCAACATATGAGCCATATGAGACGGATGATGTGTCATATGAGTGGTGTGAGTAGGCTGTAGGGGCGCATTTAAGGCCAAGTGATGCGTATGCGGATGGAGACCATCGTGAGTGAGCGAGGCATGTGTTGGTGGAGGTGGCGGATGGGGATGTGGTGGAGGATGAGGATGAGGCGCAGCTGCAGGATGGGTATGGTAGTGATGGTGATGCGACATTTGGCTTGTTAGCGGTAAATTCAGCAAACTGCTACTAGCATGTGTACGAAAGTGAACACTTAAGCTGCCAGCCGAACTGAACTCCTTATCACAATCTGGACATTTGAAAATGTCATGTAGCATTGATGTATCCGGTACTATGCCAGTCGGTACTGCGCCACCAACATCAAGGCAACCGCCGCCTACAACAATATCCGGATCAGGGCATGAGGTATCGATCGCCTCATCCTCGTCATCGTCACTGCGCTCCTGTAACGTATGCAGCTTTCGCTTATGCGCCTGCATATCACGTTGCCGACTAAAGGCTTTCCCGCACACATCACAATGATGTTGCTTCATCTGGGTGTGTGTAACCATGTGTTTGGTGAGGTCTCCCGCACTGTAGAATGCCTTCTGACACACCGGACACAACTGATCACGTATGCCTGTGTGTATCTTTTGGTGCGCCTGAAAGTTGCCCAATGCAGAAAATTGCTTTGAACAGATTTCGCATTGAAATGGTCGTTCTCCTGTGTGCGTCCGTTGATGTATATGTAAATTGTACTTTTGGGCGAAGCGTCGCGGGCAATAGTTGCAAGCGTACGGCTTTTCCCCGGTGTGTGTGCGCAAGTGCATTTGAAGTTGAGCGGAACATTTGAAGGTTTTATTGCATTCGTAGCATGTTAGTGGTAGTTTTGGTAATGGTTTTGGTCCGCGGCGTTTGTGCTGCTCAGGTGGTTTACGTTGATAACGAGAACGGCGTTTGCTATTGCGATTATTAAAGTGTTAGTAGCAATACATTTGCGTAGCATTTAATAGCACGTACCCACCTTTTTTTCCCAACGTTATCAGCCACATCAGACTCGTCCTCAGAATCCGGTTCTAGAAACGCATGTTTTTTATTGCTCAGCGAAGTTGTAGGCAAATCGGTGTTCGTTTCCGCATCGCACACTCTGTTTATGGAAAACCTACTTAAAAACATAAAAGGAGATATGAAAAAAAATATTTACCCGTATCCACGATCATGCAAGCCCAAATACTGCCTCAATCTCATATCAGAGTTTTCGCATTCTTGTTTAAAATGATATGCAACACCCAAACGATATATACAGTTGTTGCATATCACAGCCGGAAGTCCATCACTTTTATAAACCTTTTTTTAAAGTAAAAAACGTATATAGAAGTGTAAATTAATCAAATTCATTCTGTCTGTAGAATTACCCTTATTTTGGCGCATATCATCAGCATCGTGCATGGCATCATTGCGAATTCGGTGCTGTATATAGATGTGAGCGCACCTTCCTCCAAGCAAACTCGACATATCTTATGTATATTATAATCCATTTTTTAAATCAAACACAAATATTTTCTGCACATTAGTAGTTGATTAGTAGAAAGAACCATGGAGGAACTATAAAGGAGAATGCATAAGATCAGCTGACTTCTTCTTCAATCTTCATAAACACACACGAACACAAGCATTTTTTTTGTTGACATATTCCACACACACACGCACCCTAGCATTTCCATAGGGGCCACATCTGTCAAATTCTTCTACATTCCTCTTTGCATGACACTTCTGGCCCCACTATGTATGAAGGTATGTTGTTATGCATTCTCCTTATTTGCTCCTCCATGGAAAGAACAATGCTAGGGTGCGTGTGTGTGTGGAATATGTCAACAAAAAAATGCTTGTGTTCGTGTGTGTTTATGAAGATTGAAGAAGAAGTCAGCTGATCTTATGCATTCTCCTTTATTGTTCCTCCATGGAAAGAACCAAAAAATCTTTCTAGAGTCCTTTGTTTACGAATGTGACACACCAGAAAAAGTTAAAAAATTACAAGGCTTGCCGGATCGATATTTTCTAATTGCAATTATCGATAACATGGCTGCTTCACAAAACTTATTGCACACATAAAAACGGAAGTAATATAACCTCTATTTGGATAAACCTTGGACGGGAATTACAAGTTTTGCTCACTGAGCAATATATGCATCTTATAAACTTTGTTAAATATATTAAAACTTATATTTCGTGTTGCGTAAGTAGCTTATGCCTCCGAAATATTGGTCCAAATTGAATGAATCATGAATGGTGATGTGAATACCGTCATTAGACAGCACTACTATATCGACTATAATCGATTAATCTTGATTGACAGTTTGGCCAACTACAGCCAAGCTTACACTATGTAACTGCCTTACCAACAACTTCCTTTCTAGTATTTTTCTTTGAGGTATGTGTACTTTATTTTGGACAAATAATTTTAAAAATCCTTAAACATCTGTGAATTGCAATGATTTATATAAAAATGGAAGATTTCTTTGCGATAATAGATATTTAGTGTATCTGCGAAAAGCTAACTAATTTGATATTTTCGATTCTTTCATGTTCTTATCTCAATTTCCCCCGGCTTGTACAATGGCATTGGAAAATGGATGAATTCGTGCATTGACGTTCGTATAGCGGGCAAAATGGTTCAACGTTTAACTTTAAGGAGACGTCTGTCGTACAATACTAAGTCCAATAGGAGGCGTATGTAAGTATGCATTGGATATATGCAGCCGCGGTAAACCAGTTGCTTTCCTGTGTTCCAAACCAAATTTCATTGTGCTACCTAGAACAGTACACCACAGGCACATCATAAAGCAACTGCTTACTGCAATATCTTCCCGTCTACGAATTGTTTATGACTACGTAATTTTCTAATTCCAGTGTTCGCACACCCGGCGGTCGCCTTGTATACCAGTACGTAAAGAAAAACAAGACCGTACCAAAATGTGGCCAATGTAAAGAAAAACTAAAGGGCATCCGTCCCACAAGGCCATGTGAACGATCCCGCCTGTCGAAACGTCAAAAGACTGTTGCGCGTACGTACGGAGGAGTTTTGTGTCACACATGCTTACGCGAACGAATTGTTCGAGCATTCCTAATTGAGGAACAAAAGATCGTTAAGGCTCTGAAGAGCCAACGTGAATTGTTGGTGAAACCTGTAAAGCCAGCAGCTGAGAAGAAACCAGCCAAAGCTCACCAAAGCAAATCGGCGGGAAGTGGAAAGTCCGCTGCCAAGAAACCAGCCCAAAAATCCACTGGTAAATCCAAAAAGTAAAGAAATTACTTGGAAGTGGTGGAATATAGAGGGAAGAGAGTTTGTGAAAGTAGTATAAAAAATAAATGCGCTATTATTTTTTAATTGCAAATTTTCTAATATTTAATTGTAATTGTATTACAAGGGGTTTAGATAGCCTACCGGAATATGTATTACATGCCGATGATGGATATTTGTACCAGATTATAATGTCAATTCAATCACAAGACAACTAAAATACTAGGAAGAAAAGCTCTGATAGGATAGAAGTAAATAAATGACAACAGCTGGAAATGTACAATTTGTTTCAGACTTGCATAGTTATTTTTATACATTTCAGCAGAGAATTAGTGAACTAGAAAAACTCCTATATTATTGAATCATGTTTTAAATTCTTTCCAGTAAAATAGAG
The DNA here is from genome assembly GCA_960531455.1 of Urophora cardui. Lineage (NCBI taxonomy): Eukaryota > Metazoa > Arthropoda > Insecta > Diptera > Tephritidae > Urophora > Urophora cardui. The sequence goes on along the minus strand of OY482674.1, from coordinate 41,352,727 downwards.
CCAACTGGCAAAAAATTGATAGCGCGAAAATGAATTCCGCCAGCTCACATTGCTGTTTTTACTGCACAAATTTCTAGCAGCAGCAAATTTTACTAGCGAGAAGGAAGAATGTAAAAGCAAATATCTGCCAAAAAGAAGTAAACAGTAGGTCAAATTAGTTGTTGCTTAAAAAAAAAAGGTGGCAATGGAAACAGTAAGCAAGTTTATGCCAAAACATGGAAAACTTTGTAATTTTCCACTGAGACCAAATATTTTACTCTCACAAATTTCTTCGAAAGGGGTGCGCTCCGTAATCCCGAATTTTTAAAATCCCGACAGGACATAATCCAGACAATTTTAAAAATCCAGAAACTACAAAATCCAGACAGTTTAAAATTCAGACAGGACAAAATCCCGACAAATCATAATCCAGACAAGACAAAATCCAGACAGATCATAATCCCGATAAGCCAAAATCTAGACAGGGCCATCACTCTGTAGCTCTATTTGAAAGCGAAATTCAATTCGAAAGCACAAGCGTAAAAGTAATATCAGGAGCAAGAAAAAGAAGATGAGGAAGAAGTAGCAGGAAAAGTAGAATAAAAATAATAAGAAGAAGAAGAATGAGGATGATGACGATGATGAAGAAGAATAAAAATAAGAAGAAGAGGAAGAATAAAAATAAGAAGAAGCAGGAAGAAGAATAAAAATAAGAAGAAGAAGAAGAATGAGGATGATGACGATGATGATGATGATGAAGAAGAATAAAAATAAAAAGAAAAAGAATAAAAATAAGAAGAAGAATGAGGATGAGGATGATGAAGAAGAATAAAAATAAGAAGAAGAAGAAGAATTGTGATTTTGAAGAAAAAGGAGTAGAAGAAGAATAATAAAAATAAGAAGAAGAAGAAGAAAGAAAAAAGAAGAAGAAGAATGAGGATGATGACGGTGATGATGATGATGATAAAGAAGAATAAAAATAAGAAGAAGAAGAATGGGGATGATGATGATGATGAAGAAGAATAAAAATAAGAAGAAGAAGAAGAATGGTGATGATGAAGAAGAAGAAGGAGAAGAAGAAGAAGAAGAAAATGAAGAAGACGAAAGAAACAACAACCAGATCTTTACCAACACCAACAACAACAACAACAATAAAATCAAAAACAATAACACTGTTATGATGCTTACTAAACGTGAAAAATCCCGACAAATATAAAAATAGTTTAAAAAAAATCGCGCGATTTTTTTTAAACTATTTTTATATTTGTCGGGATTTTTGTCGGGATTTTTTTGTCTGGATTGTGTAGTGTCTGGATTATGATTAGTCTGGATTTGGTCGTGTCTGGATTTTGATTGGTCTGGATTTGGTCGTGTCTGGATTTTGATTGGTCGGGATTTGGTCGAATCTGGATTGTGTATTTCTGGATTATGTGTTTCTGGATTTTGTTTTTCGGGATTTCGTTACACACCCCTTCGAAAGGTAGTTGTAAGATTTGCAGTTAATTTTTGCTAGAAACGTAGAGAAACACAGCTAGTGTCATCTATTGACAACATAGCTGAAGAAAGGAAACTGCCGATGAAGGAATTACTGACTCCTTCATGAAACTGCCACAGTATTTACGTAACCACAGCTATAGTTTCCTTGCGCTCTTCAATTTACATCAGTCATCATAATTTCAGTACGGAGATAGCCCAAAGTACTTATTTTTTATTTGGCAATAGAAAGCATTTGAAAAAAGGAGTACATACGAAACTTGAATTAATCGTTTTCAACTTATCGATAAAATCGCCCACACTTATCGCCCCGAAATACAGTCCTGCGTGTTTTTATCTATCTCACCCACTGTTTTCATTTGCTTTCATCACTGTATTTGTGTATTTTGATTTTTCCATCAATCGCTTTTTCGATTATAAAAATGGCCGAAGTGTTGTTGTATCGCGGACGCAGTCGCGCTCTTGTTTTTAATTTTTTCCTCTTCACCGCACTTCTATTGAACGCCGAATGTGGTAAGTAACATAAACAAATGTCTGGTTTATACAGTGATTTTAAAATTGGAGCCAAAAATTGTGGGAATTCGTTGCATTTTCATGTGGAATTTTTGTGGCTTCAGTGATTTTTTTGTTGGATCACCAAATGCAGGCGTTTAATGTGTGCTGGTGCATGTGTTTGTGTGTGTATGCGTATGTGTGTGTGCCCTGCCATTGCGTTTCTTGTTTTTTCTTTTTTGTTTTTATTTGATTTTAGTGGGTGCGTTTCCATGCTTTTTCTCATTTTTTTGCTAATTGGAATTTCGCTCACAGACCTATTTATAGTGATAGCGAAAAGTGAATACTCGATTAACGAAATGCTTGATTAATCGAAAGTTGTTTTATTGATTTTCATTAATTATGAAAGTTAATTTTAGAAGTGAACTTTGAATCGAAAAGGAAACTCGGTCAAATCAGCTTCTCGCAAAAGAGCTAATTATTTAATAACAATCAGAGTTGAAATCAAAAGTTCTTAATTTTGTTCTTCGGGCTTTATCACGTTAATGTGAAATTTAAAGTAACCTTAAGGGTTTTCATCTAATTGAAATACAATCTCTTAGGGCCTGGTTATGGTTACAATATTGCTGGTCGAGCACCGTGAAATTGTTGTTGTGCACTCCGACGGTGAGAGAATTTTCGGACTCTCACATCCAGCAAATCTGCTGTGTGAAACAGGCAGTTAGTTAATAAAATATTAAGATTCAAAGCAAATGAAAAAAAAACATTCCACTGTAATTGGATTTATGCATGATTGATAGTGCCATCACTAGCTGTGCGAGAGTCATTTGCTTGAATATGCTTGCACTAATGAATAACAGATGGCGCCGTACGCAATTCTCCAAATTGTAGCTGTTAAAATCGTAATTTAAAATTTGAAAATGTTTTATGTTTGTCAGGGCTCACTAAGGTTAACTTACTAAACCGTTCATTTTTATTTTTTTTCTACTTTTTTTATTTATATGAAGGAGCTTATGTCAAAATCATGTGCATTTGAAAGATGCGAAATACCTATGTATGTATGATTTCTACACAGGTGTCCTAAGATTTTGACAGAAGATGTACATATTTATGTTGTATTGCGATAACCTTTATAATTGAACCATGATTAGAATTGAAAAAAAAAAATATTTTTTCAGACTAATTGACCCCAATATGTGCATACATACATATACAGTATAGTATAATTATATACATACATATCTAGACCAAGAAGGATTAACGACTGGTACAACAATAAAAAAATAGAGATTGCTAAAAAATAAACAACAAAAATTGATGTCTCTTCCTCTTCATTTATGCCTCCTAATCATCTTAATCATTATATTCTCTTTCGTCCGCAATACCAAACCATTTTCGTAGCGTATCTCTTCCAGAGATGTAACCGGCAACAAGTGGAAATTTTGTAAAATACCCAAAAGTATGGCTTTAATCTCTAGCATAGCGAACTTCTGACCTGCAAGGGTGGCAAGAAAATCATGAAATGGTGGAAAAAGGGGTTTCTTTTGTATATACATATGTATGTATGCATGTAAGTACGTACCAATGCAATTCCTTGAACCCGCACTAAACGGTACAAACGCAAACGGATGACGATTCACGCAGTTCTCGGGTAAAAAGCGATCTGGATCGAATTTCAGAGGATCCGGAAAGTGACGCGCATCACGCATTATATCATATATATGTATATTAATCTCGGTATTGGGCGGCAGGATAAGACCATTGAGTACCGTCGTTTGGATGCTGTGGCGCGCTATGAAGGGTACAGATGGATAGAGCCGTAACGACTCCTTAACAACACGCTCCAAATACTCCAGTCGGCTGAAGTCTGAAATGCTGAGTGCTGGCAACTCTGCAAATATTTCATGTAGAAATAGTATACAAAATTATCAAATAAAATTCCACAAAAGCTTCAAATTGCTCATTGCCTACCGAAGCCCTCCATTTCCCGATAACATTTTTCCTGTATATCTTGATGTATAGCCAAATTGAGCAATGTAAAAATGAGACAGGTCGATGTCGTATCGTAACCCTCGAACATGAAAGTGTTCACCTCATCACAGATACCTTGTAGATCGATGATGCCTTTGGACTCGGCATCGAGCAGTGTGTCGAGCATGGCATGACGCTTGAGCTTACCCGTTTCGTCGCTAGAGAGGGAGAGAGAGAGATGGAGAGCGAGAGAGAGAGGGATGGGTTAACTGTAAGTGTTTTCTTTCAGAATTCCGATCCCACTTACTAGGCTTCATCTGCATTTGGTTTCTTGCGTTGAAACTCCTCGCGTTTCTTTTTTATAATTTCAAGAGAAAAGTCGTGCGCTATTTTTAGATCTCTATAAAAAGCTTTATGTTCACCAAACAAATAGAAAATAACTGGGTAATACATTAACGGATTGCAGAGACGGTGTACCATAACCAATTCCAAATTATGTATGATCTTACGGTATTCGGCACTGCCAGGTATGTCATCTAAGGAGACGCCAAGCGCGGTTTCTATAATGGGGAAATGAAATCGATTTAATTAGATCTGTGCTTTATAATATTTTTAGATCACTAGTGACATTCACTTTCGCTTTCTAATGTACATTCTTTTGCATTGATATCTTACCACAGACAGAATTCAAAGTAAATTGCGGAATAGTATCATTGAGATTTACATTTTGTTCCCTTTGAGTATTCAGCAATCTCACGAGTTTAGCGCTCTCAGTTCTGCAATTTAGGAGGAGAAACTTGAAAAAATTCTAGACTTATAATTAAAGTAATTATAAAACAAACTTACTTAAAAACTTCGATAAAACTTTGTAAAATGTTAAAGTGAAATGCAGGTGTTAGCAATTTGCGTCTGGCATGCCAAAGTTGATCTGTGCAATAAGAGGATAAAGAGAAGAAAGGTTCAAGGTAATGAGCACAGAACGGTGAAATGTAATGAGCACAGATTTTCACCTTACCAGAACTCACCAGCAAACCATCGCCCAAAAATGGACGAACCAATTCGTATACAATTCCTTTTGTTATTAAAGTTTGACTTTGGAAAACCTCTTGTACATCTTCTGGACTTGTTATAGAGTAAATAGCAACTTTGTAGAATTTTAACAAGTACGGTTTGCCTTTGGAGCGTTGGTAGAGTTCGCGACACCAATAGAATATATCCTCTAAAAAGATAAGTTAAATTTATAATGAAAAGGTTTTATTTCGAGCAAAGTAGTATGTAGTTTTTTATACTCATGTAACCTTCTACGATAACACTAAGACAAAGGATAATAATAGGTGGAACTAGTTTAAATACATATCCCTTATGGAGTCGAAAGTGCACTTCTTAACGTTGAGCACAATATTTTAATATTGCGGTATGATATAAAAATTAATTCAAGCCACTTTACTATCGTCATATCAAACGCAAAAAAGAAACTCACCTGCTGTAGAACCCAATAAATCGAAATTATTGCCAAAAATCGTGCATCCCGGTACAGTATATACTCTATCTGACAAATCACTACCATCAACTGTCTTTAGGCGCTTACAGAGTGCCAGCAGATAATAATCCTTATTCAACTTTTTCAAATATAATCCTATTGCTAATATAAAAAAAGTAAATATTATTGCAAAAAATAAGCTTGTCATTGTTTAGACGATATTTAGCATGATACTTTGTGAACTGCACTTGTTTGTACTACTGCACCAGAAATTAAACTAAGTTAAACTATGTATGTACATATGTTAGTACGTAAGTATTGGCAATCTTTAATCGCTACGTATCCCACAAAATAAAAAAATGAATGAATTAATAAGCAAACGATTATAAGCTATAATTGATAGCAAATGTGTATGTACATATATTATATGAAATTTGCATATGTATGTACATTAGGCATATAACAAATGTTGACGAAAAATTTGGCATACCACCACGTGGTGGCAAATATTGTACAAGTAATGAATATCACTTTTTTAGGTGATTTCGGTTCAAAAACGTTCCGCGCACAGCTGTGTTATTATTATATTGAATCAGAATTTTCTGAAGAAAAATTAGGGGCACTTCCCTTAGGTCCATTAAAAGGCGTTTGGAATAATAGGAAGATTATTAGTTAAATAAATATCTATTATTATGAAGAAAAACGTGTACACTGTACACAACTTTTTGTTTTTTTCAGCAGTTCTGATAAAAAAGTAACTTCGTTTTGCGCGGAAACTTTTTTGCAATTTCGCAAAAAAAAAAATAATGGGGTTCATACTTTTTTATGCTCTATTCGACTATGGTATGCCGTTTTTCGTATTTGCAAAAATTGTAAAAAGTTATATGCCTAATGTAGGTTAAGTGAAATTGTTTCGTAGTATAATAAATTACCCAATAAACCAAAAGGCTTGAGAATAATATTATAACAAGCTTACAAATATAAGCGTTAAGCTTGAGGAATGCTTGTGTAAAGTATTGAGAAAGACTTAAGAACAATTGTAGAAAAATCAAAACGGCACCCTTTTTATAAGCTTACAAATGTAATTGGGACATTCCATCGTGACTCCTGGGACATTTGACTCCAGAGCTTAGTCAACTTTGAATTATAAAACTGACATCGGGACTTAAATTGCTATGAAATATATTTATCGACATGGATAAATATCCAATACAATAAATGCATTAAAAGAATAGGCTGAATAATAACAAATAGCTTTGTAACTACTCAGTTAATGAGTGTGACTCCTGGGACACCGAAAAATCCCTTTGTTGCACCTTTATGAGCACGAATACGAATTTTAGATCAACTATTCAACTTTCACCTACAATTTGTATATGGTCGAAAAAACATACTGCATAGTACCATATTCTATAAAAATATTTTATATATTCAAATTCAATTAACTATTTTCAATATTTAAAATTGTGACTCCTGGGACAAGTTTTTGTGACTCCTGGGACAAGTGCGAAATATGTTATATACTAGATTATTGAAATCAGTTTTATTATTGTTTTAGCCCTTTTTGACCAAGTTATTCATAAATCTCTCCCAGCAGAATTGAAACCAAGCCAATTAATTGAAAAAAAATAAAGTGAATGCAAAATAATACTTATATTTACTTCAAAGTTCTGATTAAATATACTGGATCACCAAATGTCTGTACTTTGGACGCGACTAACCTATCTATATGTAAAATCGGTCGCTGATTCCGAAAATCGGGTTAATTTTTAATTCTATGGGAAGGTTTTTGAGATATCGGCAATTTACCGCTATTTGGCCAATGGCTCCACTTAATCCTGTATATCTCTTTAACGCAGTGAGCTATCTTCCTTGAGGTGGCACCGAACGAAAGAAAATTAAATTTGCTTTTCGCGGCTCCCATAACATTTTTCTCTATCTCTTATAGTTTCTGAAATTTTGACGATTCAATTTGAATTTTGTTCGATTTTTTACAATTTTTTTTAAGAAAAAATTGATTTTGTCAGGCAATATCCACCTTTACGTGAAGCTCCATTCCATTAGCAAAAAAATAAGCTATCAACAAAGAAAATCCATTGTAAAATGGAAAAGTTATAGGCGATCAAGTAAATACAGCCAGGTCGCGCATGATATTTTCTTTCGTTTGGTGTCACCACAAGGAAGATAGCTTACTGCGTTAAAGATGTATACAGGATTAAGTGGAACCATTCGCCAAATAACGGTAAATTGCCGATATCTCAAAAACCTTCCCATAGAATTAAAAATGAACCCGATTTTCGTAATCAGCGACCGATTTTACATATAGATAGGATGGTCGCGTTTAGAGTATTTTATGGCTGTAGAGCAGTGATATTTATTTAAAACAAGTCGAATTCAACTTCTCTAGAAACAATTATTTAAAACTATATAATAAAAACTAAAAACATTTCAAAATTTCGTTTCAGAGTCTTCTATTTTAGGTACAGGTTTGCCCTAATACATTAGAGTTCAGAATCGTGTGACTCCTGGGACATATTTCAAAATAGTCTAGACACCACAGTATGACCCTATTAACTTAAAAAATGTATTTAGACGGTGAACAGCCTCTTAATCCTTACTTCCATAAATATCTGGTTTCGTAGGGTCATACCTGAAGTTACCAGACCAATTTTTATGCCTTTTCGTGTGACTCCTGGGACACCCCATATGAATCAATTTTTGAAGATATACGCAAAAATCACATATCCTTTTTTAATTTTTTGTGATGCAATTATTTAAATTTTTCTCTGCTTTAATTGAATGACATGCAATTTTTTTTTACAAATTAAAATATAGCTAATATAGCAATGCAAACATGACCTAACTTTTTCCGCAAAATAGTTAGGTGTGAAGTCAAAGTTCTATGGACAAAAATTTTGGGTTTTTACATATTTTTCTATATTTCTGTTACCAGATTAGGAAAATATACACATTTAGTTACAGGTAACTGAATAAATAGGAATGATTAGTAGCATTTTAAATTTTATGTCGTTTTCCTCTTTTGGCTGGAATGTCCCAATTGTAGAAAAATATTACTTGTGAAAGCTTGTTGTAAGCTTATAAATATAATTGTATTATATATATTATTTGCATATTTCTTTTCATTTTATTTCCTTCTTCAACTTCACTGCAATGTTCTTTATTTTATATTCTCCTCCTGTTTCGAACCATAACATCAACCTGAAATTCAATCCAACGGTATCATATAGTGGGACATTCAACATTATATTGAATTTTATTGAGGCTTTTATACTTCCCTTTTCGAAAAAGGAATCAATGAATTGTATGAATCATTGTAAAACCAAAATTTAAAAAAATTTTACAGCAAGCTTAAAACAATGTTATTATTAGTAGTTTTTTAAGCTTTCATTGCAAGTGTAAAGTAAGCTTATTGTAATATTGTTTTCAAGCTTTTTAAGTAAGTGTTCCTCAATTATTACAATCATGCTTGTGAATAAGCTTACAATTAAGCTTATAAAAACTGTATTGCAATAAGCTTACAATGGACAATTGTTATAAGCTTGTTCTCAAGTCCTATTACATTTCGCTTACATCCTGGTCTGTTGGGTATTTACTTATCTTTATTGTGTAATTTATATGGGTGAATTGCAAAAAAGAACACTTTCATGCTATTTAAAAAAAATATATATATAGGCACATGTTTTTGAGATTTTCCCAAAAATACATACCAGTGCCTGTCAATTTATACAAGAATTTTGACATTCGGACAACGCTTAATTTTCTCCCATTTTGTTCCTTCCTTCAAGGTATATATTACTTAAATAAATAAAATGATCAACCCTAATTGGCAAGGCTTTGTGATTATATACGCAATTGTTATTATTTTATGAAGTTTAAAATAAAAGCAAAAAATGTGTCAGCAACCTTTTTTTTTGTTGTTAAAATATACATATGCATGTACAGTGGCGAGCATTAATGGATGAATGTTTCCCACTTCTGTGCTTATGTGTTCATAAAACCTAATCCAAGCGCCTAATTTCAACCAAATTTTTTTATTAATTAGCATATATATTATTTTAATAGAAAACATACAAAGAAATTTAATTCCATCTTGATTACCACGTTTTTCAGGGCGAAAAACTCAAACATCCACATTCATCCAATTTTGCTCGTGGGGAAAACAATTATTTGGTATGGAGTAATAATATTTCCTCCGTAGCCCCTTATATTTTGGGGCTGTTTTAATGCGCGTTGGCATGCTTTTCTTTAGTTCTGCTATGGTTACCCTTAATTTCTGTGGACATTTGAAAGAACAACCTAAGTCGACCTAGGTGCATTTTCAGTTTTTTTTATCATAAATATACATTTTAAAATACGCTTCTTTCTGTCTAATCGGTGTTACGATATCATTTCGGGTTCAGGAGATATGATGAATCGAAAATCATCTTAAGTCTATATTTTTCACAAATGATTTTGCCAAAGCAACTTAACTTAAGACAAGATAGAAGTGATAAGAAAAATTGCAAGAATTCCTCTTGAAAAAAGAACCTAATTTAATTTAGGTGGCATATTTTTTTCAATATGCTTTTGAAAAACCAACCTAATTAGCAACTTAAGTCGATTTTCTTTCATATTTCAGTTTGCCAAATGAACTTAATTCCAATTAGGAGGCTAAAATTCTATAAAATTTTGATGAAGATCAATTTGAAAAAAGAACCTAAATTGAGATAACTTGGTGTTGTTTTTTCAAAAAACAATTTGGAAAAAGCACTTATTTTATTTGAAATCCATTTAAATAAAAACCGTTACGCCAAGAAATAAATATTCAATTTAAAATGAACAACAGAAGATTATTTTATCATGCCACGCTCTTACTTCTATGAAAATATATGATGGAAAGTCTCTGTGCACTTGCAAAACTGTTTTTTGCTCTCCTGTAAAATTGCGAATTTAGACTTAGGATGCTTTTCCAAATGTCCACAGATTTCTTGGCCCATTCGTCCTCAACTCGGGGCCAAAGTTGATTAAAATTTGTGGGAAATTTTTCGTACACAGCCATCCCCCATTTTAAAAATCCCACAGATTTTCGATGGGATTAGGATCTGGGCTTTGGGCAGCCCACTTTATCACACCAAATCCTTGGCTAGATAACCAGTTTCGCATGATTTTCGCCTATTTTTGGGTTACCGCCTTGCTGAAATAGTACCTCGTCATCGGAATATGCGCTTATTCCGGCGAACTCAGGCAAATCTATTCTTAAAATATGGAGATAATCTTCCTTTTTCATAGCTCCACCCATTTTTATTAATGGATCAAGTTTCCATCAGGTGAAACCGCCCCAACCCCTATAATTTCCTCCACAGTTTTCTTCGCTTGGTGCCTTTGGAGTGTTTCATGTGGCCAGTGCCAAAAGTATTGTTTGCCATCCGACTGGAAGCAATTTATTTTTGTTTCGTCTGACCATGTATCTCGTTTCCAGTCTGATGGCAAACAATACTTTTGGCACTGGCAACATGAAACACTCCAAAAAGACAAATTGAAGAAAACTGTAAAGCATGGAGGGGGCAATTTTATGGTTTGGGACTGTTTAACCTGATAGAAACTCGATCCATTAATAAAAATAAGTGGAGCTATGAAAAAGGAAGATTATCGTCATATTTTAAGAATAGATTTGCCTGAGTTCGCCGGAATAAGCGCATATTCCGAAGACGAGGTACTATTTCAACAAGGCGGTAACCCCAAAAATAGGCGAAAATCATGCGAAACTGGTTATCTAGCCAATGATTTGGTGTGATAAAGTGGGCTGCCCAAAGCCCAGATCCTAATCCCATCGAAAATCTGTGGGATTTTTAAAATGGGGGATGGCTGTGTACGAAAAATTTCCCACAAATTTTAATCAACTTTGGCCCCGAGTTGAGGACGAATGGGCCAAGAAACCAAAGGTAACCATAGCAGAACTAAACAAAAGCATGCCAACGCGTATTAAAACAGCCCCAAAATATAAGGGGCTACGGAGGAAATATTATTACCCCATACCAAATAATTTTTTTCCCCACGAGCAAAATTGGATGAATGTGGATGTTTGAGTTTTTCGCCCTGAAAAACGTGGTAATCAAGATGGAATTAAATTTCTTTGTATATTTTCTATTAAAATAATATATATGCTAATTAATAAAAAAAGTTTGGTTGAAATTAGGCGCTTGGATTAGGTTTTATGAACACATAAGCACAGAAGTGGGAAACATTCATCCATTAATGTTCGCCACTGTATATATGAATGTAGGTACTTATTATGGATGTGACTATTCGAATAAAAAGTCCTTCTATTCGAGATGTATTCATAATTCGAATAATATTTACTAGAATAATTTATCCGTGTATTCGAATAGTATTATTCGAATAGTGTTATTCGAATAATGCAATGGAATCGAATGTAATTGCGGTAGGTCGGTGCAGAGAAAATGCTCTGTGCCGCCGCCGTCCTCCTCCTCCAGTCAGTATAGGTATAATGAGCTCTCGATCAGCCCTATGGTGGCCATGTACTGTCCCCATGATTTTTGTCCTGTAATCAATCCCACAAGGGCCCGAAGCTCCCCTCCTTCTCTGCTTGAGGAGGAAGTTTGCTACCTCCTGTTAGGTTTTTTCAGAAAGCACTTTGGCATTTTACAGGAATCTGTAATGTTCCAGTGTCTCCCATAAGTTTCCTACACGGAGTCCCTGATTTACTTCACAGTGCCCCTATACTTGGTTCGATGTTTGGCTGCGGACTATTCGAATACTATTTGAATTTTTTGAAGCGAATATTATTCGTCTATTCGAATGTTATTCGAAAATAGTCCCACTGCTAGTAAATATGTATGTATGTATATTCACATTTTAAATAAATCTATATTTAATAAGCGGCGTAAAGGTTAAGTTATTTAGAGCTGTGGTCATGATAAATCCAGGAGAGAGAGAGAGAGAGAAAGGGAGAGAATTAAGCCGGCTCTTGATTATTGATAGTAATCAACCTTTTATGCTGACGTGCTGAGTGATGGGCTTTCCCAAATCGGCTTTTTGATGCCGGGCTGTTGCATATTTCAAGGAGGCATAATTCGACATGTGCTCCTTAATATTTACTTTTCCTACCAATTGGATGGACTTGTAGTTTTGTGCCGGCTACGAATAGCAGGCGCGCACTCTGCCCACTGCAACAACGTGGCCACCTTGTTGATTTAGAGTCTAAATTGTAGACTCTCTGAAAATGGGGTCAGAAGGGCCATTTCATGACAATATTCTACAAAATTGTTTTTCTTCAAATTTTACTAAATGCACCCAAACTCCATATTTAGGTTGTATATGAGCCTTAACAGTTTTTCTTATCTCTTATTAACTTCGGGAGTTATATCGCTAAAAAGATAATAGTGATACATACGTAGGTACATACATATCCGAAGTGGAAATATAGGATAAAATCAGTAAACGTTAGATTTTCTGCACCTTATGAGTATTTTGTGGAAATTTTCATTTTGTTTCTTTGAGCTTTGAACTAAAATTGGTTCTCATGAATAAGGCAGGTTCTCCCCATCGATTTCAATTCTTCTTCAATTGCACCGACAAACTTGCAAAGCGCAAATGAATTATGGTCACACTGACCATTTAAAGAGCACATATGCATCACTATCTAATCAAAAAATGTCCACATATGGGATGGGTTTGTTGTTGTCTGTCATAAATGATGATAATTGTTACTGACTGCAATGCCTTATGCATTAACATTGCTCATGCAACCACAAATACCATTTAAGTTGTGCTTCAACCCAAAGAAGCTGCGTGCCGTACATATAATGAAAATAGTTTTACTGAAAACCAAGCAAAAAAAAAATACACATTATGTACTTTAGTTACTTTGTGAAGAAGCAACAATTGAAATGACCGATCAATGTGCGTTGATCACTGATCGTTGGCCGCTGATTGTTGATTGACAGTTAGCAATTGGCGTTGTGCGATCGGCAAGATCATTATGAGCGATGACAAGCCAGTGGTGTCTTACAGTATCGTTAACCAAACAAGTTTATTTCTATGACAATTGTCCACTTCTGCCCTCGCAGCTTTACCTGCACTGCATTTAATAGGAAACCAATCATGCTGCGAGATGGATGGGCGGTTGTTGTGCGTTGCTATTAGAAAATATCGGTTAACGACTGTTCTGATGATTTTCCCATAGATGCCTGACTGCATCTATTTGGTTTGAGCATTTTTTTCGCATGCGTGACAAAATTCGTATGCATTCGTCCATCACAAGCTCATTAAAGCTGTACGGGAAAATTAATTCTACTCATGGCCACAGTATGTTTTCATTTTCCCTTCATTTGCTTCATATGTATCCACAAATTTATTTCTTTGCCGCATTGGTTGGATTTTCTTCTTAAATCTCGATCGATTGGTAGGTCCGGCCCAACTGACTGCTGTTTGCTATTTTTGTATTGGAAATTGACAGCTCTCAGCAGGCATGTAGAAAGTTTTCCGTATGTATAATAAGAAATGCTAATGTCGCAGAGTGCGCTGCAATTGCAGTTGCAGATTGATTGCCAACACGCCACTGCAACTGGCTGATCGTAGTAGCAACTATAAAAGCTCCTATAATCAACACTAAGAAGGAATGGTTAACACGAATGTATATATGCATGTATGTATCAGAGATCAGCATGCGATACATTTTTTGTGATTTAGAGTATACTCATAAAAAATACGGTGGGAGTATGACCGCAACCGCAAAATATGCGATCATAATAAACACCGTACCGTATTTTCCTGATCAATTCCGGTATGCGGATGGATATCACAACACCGCATATCGTAAACACCGTATACCGCAAACACCGCATATCGCATACACCGCATACCGCAAACACCGCATTTCCCAAATAGGGATATTTACAATGTTGCCAGTGCGATTTTTTGTTTGTAATTTTTACCGTCTTATGGATTTCTGATGAAAAATACTACTGATTACAATTTGAATTTAACCAAAGAATATCTATACAGGAAAACTCTCAGGATTGGTTTTTATACTCAGCTGTACTAGTACACAGAGTATTATAGTTTTAATCACATAACGGTGGATTGTAACAGAGTGAAATAATCGAGATAGATATAGACTTATATATATCAAAATGATCAGGGTGAAAAGAGAAATCGATTTAGCCATGTCCGTCCGTCCGTCCGTCTGTCCGTCCGTCCGTCCGTCCGTACGTCTGTACGTCCGTCTGTAAACACTCTAACTCGCGCAAAAATTGAGATATTTTGATGAAATTTGAAATGCAAGTTGTTATCGAGACTGGGACGGTTGGTATTGATAATGGGCGAAATCGGACCATGACCACGCCCACTTTTCCTATATAGAAATAATCGGAAATTTGGTATCTCAGTCACTAATATAGCTAGAGCGATGAAATTTTACCCACGTGTTAAGCTCAGGCCCCTAGGAAGAAATTTGATGAAATTTTGGAAAATGGGCGGTGCCACGCCCACTTATTAAGGGTCAAACATTGCAAGTTTTATATGTCATAACTCAGAAACCATTGAAGATATATCGACAAAATTTGGTACGCGTGATTTACTTACTTAGGCATACGTTTGGACGGAAAATAGTTAAAATCGGTTGACGGCCACGCCCACTTTTATATATGTATATTACAAACTGACCTAATAAAAACATTTTAAGCGATATCTCTGTCAAATATAAAGATCTGTCATTGAAATTTTGTCGCGTGAGTCCAACTGCGGACATAAAGCGAAAAACACAAAAATTTTGGAAAATGGGCGGTGCCACGCCCACTTATTAAGGCGCAAACATTGAAAGTTTTATGAGTCATAAATCAGAAACCGTTGAAGATATATCGATGAAATTTGGTACGCGTGATATACTTACTTAGTCAAATATTTGGACGAAAAATTTCCGAAATCGGTTGAGGGCCACGCCCACTTTTATATATGGGTCTTATAAAGTGACCTAATAAAAACATTTTAAGCGATATCTCTGTCAAATATAAAGATATATCATTGAAATTTTATAGCAGGAGTCCAACTGCGGACATAAAACGAAAAACAAAAAAATTTTGGAAAATGGGCGTGGCACCGCCTCTTTTTATAAACAGGAATATACGAGATTTCTGAGCCCATAACTCGACAAATAATTTGTATATAATGACGAAACTTGGTGTGTACACTTTCATTACTTGTGGTAATACACGCTCAAAATTTTAGCGTAATCGGTTGACGACCACGCCCACTTTTATATATGAGAACTATAAAGGGGCCTAATAAAAACATTTTAAGCGATATCTTTGTCAAATATAAAGATAATTCATTGAAATTTTGTGGCATGACTTCCACAATAGACCGGAAACAACAAATAGAAAATAGTGGGGAAAATCCAACAGCTTGCACAGAGTCTCAATGGCCGAGTGTGTTTATCCGTTGGGTCATTGCGGCTGAAGTTGGAATGGACTCGGGTTCAATCCCCGGTGCATCCACTTCCGAAAAGAGTGCTGATGATCGAAAATGGTTTTTCGTGAAATAGCTATACACTCAACCTTCGCTGTAAATAGTTGTTGAATTTTTTTCCACTTACCCCAACAATTAAAAAATTGAATTAAAAATAAAAATTTCGTGCTAAGCACTAAAAACTCTTACAAATAGAAAAATTTTGGAAAATGGGCGCGGCACCGCCTCTTTTTACACAAAGGGATATACGAGATTTCTTAGCCTATAACTCGACAAATAATTGAGATATTATGGCGAAACTTGGTTTATACACTTTTATAACTAGCCACGCAAAAATTTATTGAAATCGGTTTATGACTACGCCTACTTTTTAAGAAAGATATTTCTGGAACACCCTTTGGGAATTTGTAACGTGACATCTTTGTAACTAGAAGTCATAAAGGAATGAAATTTTGCACAAAGTATAATATTGATATGCTTAGTTGGATGACTGATAAAATTTTAGAAAATGGGCGTGACTACGCCCACTTTATGCAGCACTCGCTTTGTATTAAGTGCACCGTGTTGTGAGGACCCCAATCCTGAGGAGTTGGAGTCCCCCACAAGAACGTACATACTTGCATACATGAAGTCCGACCCAGCCTAATGTGATCATCATACAAATAGAAATTGGCATACATACATACATATAAATATATAACGTGAATTTACATACGAATATATATGTACATACAATTGGGATTTTTATACATCCATGCATACAGGAAATCTGACCCAGCCTAATGTAATCATCATACGAACAGGAACTGGCATACATACATACATACATACATATATATATATATAACTTGAATTTACATACGTATATATATGTACACACAAATGGGATTTTTGTACATTCATGAAATCTGACCCAGCCTAATGTACAAATAGGAATTAGCATACATACATACATATGTATATATATCCTTATATAACTTGAATTCACATACGTATATATATACATATGCACATATATACAATTTGGATTACATACATATATATTATTTGTACATACATATGTACATACCAGGATACATACATATACATATATATGTATATCAACATTGAAATCATACATATATATATATATTATTAATATATACATATATATACCTACATACATATCTACAGCCGAATTATATACATAAGCAGTATATACATAATCATACATAATTTAAATATAGTACATACATATATACATATTAAGGTACATATGCATATACATATATACACAGTCTAATAATTAAAATTAAAGTCTTTCACCCCAAAATTAAGGTTACTAAACTTTAAAAGTTTAACATATGTACACACAAACAAACATGTATATTTTACATTGTAAAATATAAGCATATGTATGTACACTCAACTGCACACGCATTGAACCATAGGCAGCCGGCCAGTAAGCGAAGGTCGCACAAAGAGGAATACGGTAAAATGCAAGTGCACAGCGACATACATACATACGTTAATATTAGAAATCAGTTAAGTTAAGAATACATATTTATATTAGAATTAGCAACAAATGTAAAAGCTACGGGAATTTAGTGCAGCGATAACTGTCCGCCGCTGTCAGGATTTTTGTATAAAAGGGCGACAGCATCCTGTGGAAAATCAGTAGGAGTTAGGCAAGCGTTAGGTATACTTGTCGGTGGCATTAACACACCGACAAAGGAGTACACCTGGGGGTCTTAACACCCCATCTGTACTTAGAATTATATTATTATTATTTGGTAGCTTACGTTATACATTTAGCACAGGAATCAGAAGCAGGTATATTTGTCGGTGGAATTAACACACCCACAAACGGCGCACACCTGGAGGTCCTAACACTTCATTTGTGTGCAGTTATATTTGGCAGGCGGTTTCCACCTCTGTCAACGGAAGGTCAGCGGGCGGGTAAGAACACCTCCGCTACCTTTATACAGTCGTAGGAATTTTGTAGGGAATAATTTATGTTTAAAGAATATATTAATAAATGAATTTTATAACGTAACTAAAATACAGGGTTTTCTTTAATTGGGAAAACTAGGAATTCTTATAATTTCAGGAACCCTGGACGGACTGCGCTACCCCAGCAAACCCAAAGGAAAAGTCCGTCACAAATGGCGCCCGAGCAGGGACTCTAAAAGTATACGAGGACTTGAAGAGTACAAAACATCAAAATTTGGAAAGTTAAACGAAGTCAGCGATTTTAAGTAAGAAGCAAGCGTGCGAACTGAATCCAACAGCAAATAACAAGCGTGATATCGAGTAACGTCCAGCGAACGGCAAAGCGTCCAAAGGGAGTCTAGTCAGTAAGTAACCAACGCGAGGGAAAAGCATCCAAGGAAGTGAACATATAATACGCAACGATGGTGAAGGTTTCATGGGTATACCACCTCAGCCGAGAGGAGCTATGTAAGTACGTCGGCGAATTTGGGCTAGAAGGCAGTGGAACGGTAGAAGAGCTTCGCAAACGTCTGGTAACGTTTATCCAGGCACAAGGTAGCGACCCGAAATTCCAGACCCGCTTGGAAGAGTTGGAACTGCAACATAGTCGATCGACGATCTCGGTACAACCTCCAACACCGAAAGAAAATGTACCAATATCAGCCAGTGGCAGCAGAGCAACATCACCATTTTATCCGGCGATGGGATTTGATGAGCGCGCATACCGATTTGTAACACCTGGCGAAGCAATGCAGCATATGTACATGATGCCTCAACCAACGACATATGCCACAACGATGGACCGAATACGCAAGTGGGGATTCAGGTATGACGGCGGTAATGACCCACTCAGTTTTATCGAACGCGTCGAAGAACTGGCGGATGGGTATGATATTAATCGCAACTCCATCCCACGAGCGATGCCTGAATTGTTGAAGGATAAGAGCGTTGGTGTGGTTCAGAAATAACAATCGACACTGGCAAGAATGGGATGCATTCAAGAGAGACTTCCTCAAATTTTTCCTGAACTCCAGATATTTTGAAAATTTGGATGATGAAATACGACAGCGAGTTCAACGTCCTGGTGAGAAGTTCAAGGATTACGTGTTAGCGCTGCAAGGACTCATGCGACATGCTGACTACACGGAGGAGCAAAGGTTGAGTAGAATTTATCGAAATTCCCGCAGAGAGTACCAGCTGTATGTGAAACGGAGTGAGTTCAAAAGCCTGGAAGAACTGGTAAGTCTGGTTGAAGATTTTGAAAATATTACACCAGAGAAGGAAGCGTCAAAGCCAACAGCGAGACCGTTCGTACCCCGGCGTCCAGAAGAGAGATACCATTGTTTGCGAGCCGATGAGGAGTCAAGGAAGGATGTACCACAAGAACACACAGGAAGACCACAGCAAGGGTATGTTGATATACGAGCCGCATGTAGAAGATGTGGCGAAAGTGGGCATTATGCACGAGGCTGTCGAAACGCTAGGAAGGATTTCTGCTGGACGTGTGGTAAGATAGGTATCCTTACACGCGAGTGCTGCCGTACGAGTTTAGGGAAACGGCCAGGGGCCCCATTAGTATCGAGGGATGGGGTCTCCACAGCAACAACCTCGAACATAACGAACGTTTTTAAGCAGGTGCAAGGTCGAGTTTTGGCGACAGTGACACTGGAGGGAGAAGAAGTAGTGGCGGCGATCGATACGGGAGCGACGAGGAGCTTTGTGAGCGACACGATGGCAGCGAAGTTAAGCAAATTCAAAGAGGTAGAAACAGGAGTGGTGATGGGCGATGGAAGACGCCGAACGATAGTAGAGGCAGTGGAAGCAGAGGTTAAGTTGGGTGATCAGGTGCAGAAGAGTGAGCTACTAGTGTTACCAGGGTTGGCAGACAACGTGGTCATTGGAACGGACTACTTGGCAAAGGCGAATGTGGAGCTAAGGTGCGGTAAACATGCTATAACGTTGCAGACAGAGAATCATAGGGAAGACATAGCCATGTGTACCGCAATAATCGAGGAAGAGCGCAAGAGTCCAGACGGGGGCGTAGAATACAAGGCAACCGCCCCGACAGCAGTTGGCAATACAGACACTAGGGTGAGTGAATTTCTAAAACGTGAATTACAGATGTTCGAGAAAATGTCAGGAGTATCCAACATAGCCACACATAAGATAGTGATGCGAGATGACCGTCCGATCAAGCAAAGGTACTTCCCGAAGAATCCAAAGATGCAGGAGATTATGAACAAGGAGATCGATGAGCTTATCGAGATGGATTGTATCGAGCCATCAAATAGCCCACACAGCGCGCCCATAGTTCTGGTAAGAAAGAAGAACGGCAAATGGCGACTCTGCGTCGACTACCGCCAACTGAACGCCAGGTCAGTCCCAGATGCGTACCCGTTGCCACGTATCCAACACATTCTTGATCGGTTAAGAAGTGCACACTTTATCAGCAGCCTAGACCTCAAAAGCGGATATTGGCAGATCCCTATGGAGGTAAATAGTAAGCAATATACAGCATTCACCGTACCGGGGCGAGGATTATTTCAGTGGAAGGTAATGCCGTTTGGGCTACACTCCGCTCCAGCAACTTTCCAAAGAGCACTCGATAGTGTTATCGGCCCAGAGCTAGAACCTCACGCATTCGCGTACCTAGACGACATCATAATTACAAGTAAGACATTAGAAGATCATATACGACATTTATCAGAAGTTTTCAGGCGATTAAGGCAAGCAAATTTGAGGATAAATCCAGAGAAGTGCGAGTTCTTTAAAAGGAAACTGAAGTACTTGGGGCACGTGGTCAGCGAAGACGGCATTCATACGGATCCAGAGAAGGTCGCGGCGATTAAAGAACTCAAACCACCACACAATCTACGAGAGATAAGACGATTTTTAGGGGTAGTATCATGGTATAGGAGGTTCGTCCCAGATTTTTCACGCATCTCACACCCCCTAACGTCAATGTTAAGAAAAGGCAACAAATGGAAATGGACAGAGGAGCAGCAGGTAGCGTTTGAAACGTTGAAGAGCGCGCTCACACAGGCACCCATTTTAGCGTGCCCAGACTTTACGAAGAGATTTTGCCTACAAACGGACGCAAGCGATTTTGGTATTGGCGCAGTACTTACACAAGGAGCAGGAGATGAAGAACGAGTAGTAGCGTATGCAAGCCGCCGATTGAATAAGGCGGAAACAAACTACTCAGCGACGGAAAAGGAGTGTCTGGCCATAGTATGGGCAATAAGGAAGATGAGGCAATACGTAGAAGGATACACGTTCACGGTGATCACCGATCACCTAGCATTGAAATGGCTTAACGCTATTGAAAATCCAACAGGTCGAATCGCGAGATGGGCGCTGGAATTACAGCAGTATTCATTCGACATACAGTACCGAAAAGGGAAGCTTAACGTTGTCGCAGACGCACTTTCACGCCAACCACTCGAGGAAAAGATGGGTACAATAACGTTACAACAGGAGGAGAACAAATGTAAGTGGATTGAAGCAAAGGTGGCGGAAATAAAGAAGGCACCAGACAAATTCCCGGATTACGTAATAGAGGAAGGAGCGCTGTATAGGCGAATCAGTAATCAAATGGACGGTGAAGACGCAATTCCGTGGAAACTGTGTGTACCAACATCACAAAGACAGAGAGTGTTAAGAGAAATCCACGATACACCAAGCGCAGGGCATATGGGCATAAAGAAGTCGATTTCACGCGCAATGGCACGATACTATTGGCCTGGAATGTTCAGAGACGTGAAAAGGTACGTACAACAATGCCACACATGTCAAATATATAAACCAAACCAACAGCAAGCCGCGGGAAAGATGCTCACGCAAGTTGCAGAGGAACCTTGGGCAACAGTGTGTGCAGATTTCGTTGGGCCCCTACCACGTTCGAAACATGGCAACACGATGGCGTTAGTATTCTTCGACAAATTTTCAAAGTGGGTAGAGATTGTAGCAATACGCAAGGCAACAACCGAAAACTTGGTAAAGGGATTTAGAGAGCGAATTTTATCACGATTTGGCGTACCAAAGGTTCTAATCACGGACAATGGAGCACAATTTATAAGCACGAAATTTAAGAAATACTTACAAGAGTTGGGAGTAAAACACCAACTGACGGCACCGTACACACCGCAAGAAAATCCGACCGAAAGGGCAAACCGCAACATTAAAAGAATGATAGCACAGTTCACCGGCAAGGAACAGCGAAATTGGGACGAGTTGTTACCAGAGATAACACTGGCACTGAATACAAGTGTATGCGAATCAACAGGCTACAGTCCAGCATACATAATACAAGGCAGAGAACCACGGATTCCAAACGCGCTGTACGACGAACGAACATTCGGCACTGGTCAGGAGGAGGTCAATCTGAGTGGCAAACAATCGAAGATGAAAGAGATTTTTGAAATGGTACGACGCAAACAGGAGCACGCATCCGCAGAACAGGCACGTTACTACAACTTGCGAAGAAGACAATGGCGACCGGCCGTCGGCGATTTAGTTTTGGTAAAGGAGCACCAATTGTCTAAGGCAGTTGACAATTTTGCGGCCAAACTAGCGCCTAAATACAATGGGCCACACCGTGTAGTGAACTTCATTTCACCAGTCATCGTAGAGTTGGACAAAACACGTAACGGCAAGAGGATAAGGGCACACATAAGCGAGCTAAAGACGTATCATGCAGCGGCAGCAGAACACGATGACGAACCCACAGTATCAAACGCGGCGCAACGTAAAGACGAGAACGTAAGGTTGCAGGAATCCCGAAATGAGCAACGCATAAAGGTACAGAAGGAAAACAGCACGCAACCAATAATAACACCACAGTCAACAACAACACCCAAGAACACGGCGAAGAATACACCAGCACTGAGTAATAACACACCAACGGAGCAACCGACAACATCACGTGCTATTATACCAAGGTCCACAAACGTTAATACGAACACAGAACGCCAGCCTGGTATTGTCGCACACTACGGCGCTATAGCAATGGAAAACAACACAGCGAGTTATGCACAGGTTGTACGCCAAGATGTGCGAATATGTAGAGCTCCAAACCCAAGCAGAGCAGAGAGGAACCATGGTCACAGTATCACCAGAGCGAACGGGATCGGTTCAGCCATCGAAAACGCATACAATTTTGCAAATGAATACGGTTATGAGGTGAGTCACTATACAGTCACGTTCGATTTTCTCCCTAGAACAGATTGCCAACACGCATATGGTAATAATGGCGGCATACGAAATTTTCGGGACCACAGCGCGACATATTGTTTTCGGGATCAGCACGTGACGAATCGACACCTCCAATATGAGGCTACGACACGCCAAGCCATAACGCCACAGCAGTAATGAACGCTATACATAGATCGATGACGAGAAACAGTGAGAAAAATTTCGGGATCAGCATCCAATTTACACATCACCATATCATGAACGCGGCTGGTGACGGTGAGTCACCGTCTGGAAGGTGAGGGGGGAGTGTGAGGACCCCAATCCTGAGGAGTTGGAGTCCCCCACAAGAACGTACATACTTGCATACATGAAGTCCGACCCAGCCTAATGTGATCATCATACAAATAGAAATTGGCATACATACATACATATAAATATATAACGTGAATTTACATACGAATATATATGTACATACAATTGGGATTTTTATACATCCATGCATACAGGAAATCTGACCCAGCCTAATGTAATCATCATACGAACAGGAACTGGCATACATACATACATACATACATATATATATATATAACTTGAATTTACATACGTATATATATGTACACACAAATGGGATTTTTGTACATTCATGAAATCTGACCCAGCCTAATGTACAAATAGGAATTAGCATACATACATACATATGTATATATATCCTTATATAACTTGAATTCACATACGTATATATATACATATGCACATATATACAATTTGGATTACATACATATATATTATTTGTACATACATATGTACATACCAGGATACATACATATACATATATATGTATATCAACATTGAAATCATACATATATATATATATTATTAATATATACATATATATACCTACATACATATCTACAGCCGAATTATATACATAAGCAGTATATACATAATCATACATAATTTAAATATAGTACATACATATATACATATTAAGGTACATATGCATATACATATATACACAGTCTAATAATTAAAATTAAAGTCTTTCACCCCAAAATTAAGGTTACTAAACTTTAAAAGTTTAACATATGTACACACAAACAAACATGTATATTTTACATTGTAAAATATAAGCATATGTATGTACACTCAACTGCACACGCATTGAACCATAGGCAGCCGGCCAGTAAGCGAAGGTCGCACAAAGAGGAATACGGTAAAATGCAAGTGCACAGCGACATACATACATACGTTAATATTAGAAATCAGTTAAGTTAAGAATACATATTTATATTAGAATTAGCAACAAATGTAAAAGCTACGGGAATTTAGTGCAGCGATAACTGTCCGCCGCTGTCAGGATTTTTGTATAAAAGGGCGACAGCATCCTGTGGAAAATCAGTAGGAGTTAGGCAAGCGTTAGGTATACTTGTCGGTGGCATTAACACACCGACAAAGGAGTACACCTGGGGGTCTTAACACCCCATCTGTACTTAGAATTATATTATTATTATTTGGTAGCTTACGTTATACATTTAGCACAGGAATCAGAAGCAGGTATATTTGTCGGTGGAATTAACACACCCACAAACGGCGCACACCTGGAGGTCCTAACACTTCATTTGTGTGCAGTTATATTTGGCAGGCGGTTTCCACCTCTGTCAACGGAAGGTCAGCGGGCGGGTAAGAACACCTCCGCTACCTTTATACAGTCGTAGGAATTTTGTAGGGAATAATTTATGTTTAAAGAATATATTAATAAATGAATTTTATAACGTAACTAAAATACAGGGTTTTCTTTAATTGGGAAAACTAGGAATTCTTATAATTTCAGGAACCCTGGACGGACTGCGCTACCCCAGCAAACCCAAAGGAAAAGTCCGTCACAGTGTTTCCATCAAACGCAAACAAACAATGAAAGCATACAGCTGAGTATCTAATGTTCGATTCCACTCGAACTTAGGCTTCCTTACTTGTTTTTTTTTAATTTTTTCATTGAAATTTGACTAATGAATTTCAAGATAAAAATATGTCCTATTTACATGAAATAGAGTTTTTTCCTAAAATCCTTGAATCACATTTATGGCTTCTTAGTAACACACATAAGTTTTGTTTACACATTTTGTGACATAATTCTTTATTTTCCAACGAGGCATTCATTCAATTTTCACAATCGACAAAATTGGCTACAATACATTGATTGAAACCGAAGTTTTTGTCATTTTATTGGAACAACAACAATACACATGTTTATTTTTATACATTTTATCATGGTAGAAAAATAGAAGGTAAAATCACTTATTGACGTAGGCAGCCATCTTAGCCATTTGACTTTTATTGAATTTATGACATTTCATTGAAATCATGCTACCAGAGTAAACAGCAGCAAATGTTTTCTTGGGCCGAAATCTGAAGTTTGTGAAAATAAATTAATTTATTTTCAAAAAAGCAATTGTGATTTGTGCAAACTAAATAAATAAATAAATTTACTTTCATACGCGTAATTTGTGAAAAAAGATTTGAAAAATGAGCTGCCTCTTCAGGGGATGCGAAAATACCGTGCACTTTTGCAAAGGCCAAGCGGTGAAGTTTTTTAGGTTTCCAGCAATTCCGTTTATAAGGAATCAATGGCTTCAAGCGTGCCAAATAGAGGAAGTTGATCTTCCAAAGAACTCGTTGATGTGCTCAGTGCATTTCGGTGCTAGCGATATTAGTAGCACAAACAACAAAACGTTACATATACAAATACAAATATGTATTTTTTTAGAGTGCAATTAGTGGAAAGCTTTTGAGAACAAAAATCTCGAAGCTGTAGATACGTTAATTGAAAATATCTCGAAGACATCCTGTTGAAAAAAAAAAGATTACAAAAACAAAAAATGAAAAAAATTAAAACTTAAATGAGTTTAATAAAGAACTTCAAAATATAGCTTCTTGTTTCCTTTAATCTGAATTCTGCATTTCTGTTCCACCAAATTTTTGCTTGTATTGTACTCCTTCTCTTCCCTTTCTGTAAGATAGAAGTGAAAAAGAACGAGCAAAATGTAAAGAAAAAATTTGTTCGGACATAACGATGACTCCAGCCTTACTTCTTTGTTAAATGCTCTGTCTGTTGTATTGCGTAAGGCTTTGTATTAAATATTCGAGCCAAATACTTCTCACTTTTCACATCCCTTATAATAATATATGACTTTCTTTGATAATTTCTGAGCTTTCTTCAACTAAAACTAAAATTACCAAAATTTTCTTAAAAAATCTCTATTTTTATATTTTTACAATATGGCAGCCTCACTCATGATGTTTACAAAAAAGATACATCAGAAAAATTCAATAGCCGTCAAAAAGATTAAAGTGAAATTACCTTCTGAATTTTTATACCATGCATTTTATTATGCGCCCGTCGCACATAGGGGTATTTTATCAATCTGGGCGGCCAAAACCTCATTTCCTAAAACTGGCCCGATTTCCAAAAAATAAAATTTTTTAGTAGGCCAGGACCCTAACGCATCATTTTCAATAAAAGTTTATTCTCAAAACTCAAACACAAAGTTTTTACAGTCAATGAAAGTTTGGTCATTCGTGTATTTCTCACGGCATTTTATAACGTTCTTAAAGTTTCAACATTTCAAATTAATATTTTTACGATTTTAAGTGAAGTTTTTTAGAATACTGTTATGGATTCTTATAATACAGGTAATCGAGTACAAAATTCATGTTTATAGAGATTTAGTTAGTTGTTAGCGTCTTCTTAATTACATTTTTAAAAAATGATGTATTAAAAAAAAATTTTTCCCAATTTTTTGTTTTCAAAAGGGTTTTTGTTTAGGTGCCCGGCATTGTCCGGCACTGACTCTTTTTTTTCTAGATAGTCTGTTCCCTGTTATTTTGAGTTCAAGAAAGATCGGTCCCGGTTTTTTCCGGTTTTAAGAAAAACAGGCGATTTTTCAAGTTGGGAAAAATGACCCCACCACACAAAAAAATTTGGATTCGACAACACCCATCTAGGAACATATAAATCGACGTGCTCCGAATCCAAAGTCCGCTTGTTCAATATACCCGCAAAATTTCGAGAAAATTGCGAAAAGCTAAAAAAGGCCCCAAATGGCACATTTCATCGACCTAACCTACTAACATGTATTTCGACGTTCTGAATCCAAATCTGAGGTCGGTTTGGTCTCACTACATCACTTTTTAAAAATATACAGCCACATTTTTTTTATGTTAAATTGAATTGAAATCACCATGGGTAACATAATTAACAATTTTAAGCCAAGAAAGAGTTTTGGCCGCCCAGATTGATTAAATACCCCAATGTGCGTCGGAATGAATACTTTTCCGTCAATCTAGCAATTCGTTTAACTAAGAAACATAGTTGAATTAGATGTCTTTTTTATGGCAAAGCTGAAATACTGAATGTGTCGATCGTCATTTAAATACATTTAATTCAACTACATATGTACATATGTTGTCAATTAAACGGATTGCTAGTTTGACGGAAAGGTATTCATTATGACGGTCGTATTGGATTTCAAAAATGAAATTTTTTGATTATTTCATTATGGAAAATTATTTCATAATTCAAAAAACTGCCACAAAAAACAAAGCACACAAAAATAAAAAAAAAACTTGAGAATAAATTTGCTGTATATCTTATAATCCGGCACACATATCTTTGTATTTATGTACAAACAAAAATGAATTTTCAATTGCCTATACCTTTGCAGTGTGTGAAAAATTTCCGGCAACACTGAATTGTATACAAATAAACAAATGCGGTGTTTGCGGTGATTGCGGTGTTTGCGATATACGGTGTTTGCGATATGCGGTGTTTGCGGTATACGGTGTTTGCGTTATGCGGTGTTTGCGGTATGCGGTGTAAACAACACTAAATACCGCAATATCAATGCGGTGGCGGTGAATTTTTTTCTGGGTACTTATTTTTTGAGCCACTTAAAAAATAAGTATTTTTGCGGTGCTTTAGAAAATGCGGTGCACCGCTGCTGATCTCTGGTTTAGAGAGGATAAAATCTTTTTGCTTATGAGAAAACTTGAATGAAATCCAGAGAGAGCACTCGATATGTTTCAACAATCGAGACAATGGAATAAAACATCTCGGACTCGCCCATCACTGGTATACACATACTCTCTGCCGCCTGTTCTAAAATTAAGATACAAAATATCCCAAATTAGAATAATGTACTTGAATCACGAAACATTTTCTTAAAACAAACTCAATTTGTGGTCAAATCAAGAATATCACAGATATTCTTATTCATAGTTTGAAAATTCTTTAAACACGAATGAAAATCCCTAAAATTAAATTCAACGACGCTCACGATATTGTTTTGTGGCATGCACATTGAATCTAGCAACAACTACAATGGCAATCAGTTTTTCTTTAGTTTTGCTTTTTACAATGATGACATCAATTCACAGATTCTTTTTCGAAAAAATAAACGTACGTATAAAAGCATCACTAAAGTCCAATATAATGTTGAATGTCCCACTATATGATGACGGTGGATTGCATTTCAGGTTGATGTCATGATTCGAATCCGGAGGAGAATATAAAATGGACAACATAGCAAGCAGTGATGGCGAAGAAGATGCCACAATGAGAGAGGAAGACGAGAACAAGCGTAGATGAAACTGCATATTTGTAGTTGGAAAAAAGTTATTTTTAGGTCATATTAGGAGGTATAAAATATATGTATGTGTCTAATCTAAGAATAATTATTCTTGAAAACCTACCAAGTGTTCTTAAATGCGAACGAAATCAGTTTAAAAAGTAGAATTTTCGATCTTAGAGAAAAATTCTTGAAATAAGATTTTTCTACTCAGCATATTCGGTATTACCTTTTTTTCGTGACCAAAGTTCCTGATCAAGGCCAAATTTAAGTAAAAAATTTTAATTTTTTTCTCTGAGTGTACACGTGTCTAATCCTTTGCTGTTTGAGTTTGCTACTTGCTGCAGCTTTTCCCATCCACTCCCTGGTCGGTTGGCTTGTTAACTGTTTGTTGTTGGCTCTTGTTGGTTGACCACATTTTCTTCGCATCAAATTGCGGCGAGATCTCAGCTCAATGCATACATACGGTTCATTGTGAATGCATAACGCGTTATTGGCCGTTTTTAGAATTACTAATTGAACCAAAGCATTTACAAACGCACCATTGTACCTATTCATGTTGTTTTTGTTTTTATCATTACAAGTTTTTTTAGTTTTTTACTTTCTTAGATTTTTGTTGTTACTGTTTCTTATTACCTATTCCACAAAGTCATTGCATTTATTGGTTGTACTATGTTTATGTTATGTTACCGTTTTTGCTATTTTACACAGTCGTTTATTTAACCATTTATAGTTTTTTATCTTTCATTTATTATGCATTATTTTAATTTATTATCCATCGTTTTTTTGTCTAACCTTGCTTACAGCGTTGAACTATCCAGTTGTTATTTTATTGTGGCTATTTTCATGAATTCTATCGTCAGAGTTATGTTTAACCTCATTTTATTGGTGCTATAAACATGCTTGTGTATATACAAAATTATTGAAGATACATACATAGATATGTACATATATTCTAAGACCTTTAAATCTCGCCGAGCCTCCCCAAGATACATTGATTTGGAAAATCAAGAATACCTATAGAAGTCGGTGTGCCCGATGGGCTAAACTGTTCTTTGCTTCCCTCCCTAGGAATAATCTAGGCTTAGCAATAGGCCATAGAATGTTATCTACCTAAAGTGTCTGCATGCCACAATACATCACAAAAGGAGCTGGAACAAAGGGCCAACATAAGCACATAAGAAATTTCCATCTTTCAACTCAAACAGAGTTTGCTGGTACATATGTATCTACATATCGTCCCCTACGGACGATGTCGTATGTGCTTTTTTTCGAAATTGGGATCATTGCATATTCATAGTAAACTGTGCTTGCGCTTTCGAATGGTGCTATCAGTTCGTTCCTAAACCCTGTAATTTGTGAGATATCCGGCATGCACTTTGTCTTATGTAACATGGTTTCATCGTCCACTGTATGTATTTTGTCGTATGTGCACCAAATTTCGAACATACGACAATATTGTATTGAAATTCATGATTTTTTTAATTAAAAATACATTTGTTGTACGTCATACAATTTTAGAGTAACTTATTATACCCAGCTGTACTACATAATACACAGAGTATTATAGTTTTAATCACATAACGGTGGATTGTAACAGAATGAAATAATCGAGATAGATATAGACTTATATATATCAAAATGATCAGGGTGAAAAGAGAAATCGATTGAGCCATGTCCGTCCGTCCGTCCGTACGTGCTCTAAATCGCGCAAAAATTGAGATATTTTGATGTAATTTGAAATGCAAGTTGGTATCGAGACTTTGACGGTTGGTACTGAAAATGGGCGAAATCGGACTATGACCACGCCCACTTTACCTATATAGAAAAAATCGGAAATTCGGTATCTCAGTCACTAATATAGCTGGAGCGAGGAAATTTCACCCACGTATTGAGCTCAGGCTTCTATGAAGAAATTTGATGAAATTTTGGAAAATCGGCGGTGCCACGCCCACTTATTAAGGGTCAAATATTGAAAGTTTTACACGGTGGGCAGGAAGCGACGATAGGTTGCATGAAAATGTCGCCAAAAAAGGAAAGTGGGGTTGTGTTATGTGATGTTTATAGATGAAACATCCGTTGAAATTAAAATCCGAGCTGCTCCTTTTTCAAGGATATCCACATTTTTTGTTTTTTTTTTTAAAAGGATCAAATATTGACGAAATCGAAAATTCGCCAAAGTCCAAATTTTTCCGATTTCAGTACATTGTCTGGTAGCTAAAGGATACAAGAAAAGGTATTAAAAAGAAAAC
Organism: Urophora cardui; assembly: GCA_960531455.1. Taxonomy (NCBI): domain Eukaryota; kingdom Metazoa; phylum Arthropoda; class Insecta; order Diptera; family Tephritidae; genus Urophora; species Urophora cardui. Next base: position 41,321,783 of record OY482674.1, on the reverse strand, counting down.
AGGACAGCTGTAGTGGAAAAATCCAATGTGAACAGGACCTAAAGTATAACCACTGAAATATAAAATAACACAAAAAGGACCCACTTTAATTTGCGTATAACTCCTAAAATGTTAACTCTACGTGAAAATTGCTTATGATATGTTTCATTCGTAATAAATAAAGCAATATTTCTTTAATATACAATTTTGATGTACCTGCAGTGCTTAATGTACTTTGGTGCATCTAAAGTAAAAATTTAAAAAAAAAGTACGTTTTTTTATGGTGGTATTTTAAGTTCAAATATTTTGCTAGTTTATGTAAATATTTTAATCTAATGATCCAATTCTCATTCATAGGTTAATAATCAAAAAATGTTAGAGCTGAGATACGCGCTAGCTGTGCACGGTGGGCGGGAAGCAACAATAGGTTTCATGAAAATATCGAAAAAACGATGGCCCAACGAATATGTGCCTAGCTGTGCGCTGGTACTAATTTTCGTTTAAAAAAAAGTGTTGGAGATGTTACTCACGCTTGCTGTGTGTTTATGAAGTAGATTAGAATATCATTTTACATAAGTTTTTAGCCGGCCATCGTTTTGTCGATATTCTCATGCAACCTATTGTTACTTACCGCCCACCGTGCACAGCTAGCGAGTATTTCAGCTCAAATTCTTTTTAATATTAACGTATAAATATGTAAGAATGAGAATTGGATTATTAGATTAAAATATTTACATAAACTAGCAAAATATTTGAACTTAAATTAGCACCATAAAAAAAACGTACTTTTTTTGAAATTTTCACTTTAGATGCACCAAAGTACATTAAGCACTGCAGGTACATCAAAATTGTATATTAAAGAAATATTGCTTTATTTATTCCGAATGAAACATATCATAAGCAATTTTCACATAGAGTTAACATTTTAGGAGTTATACGCAAATTAAAGTGGGTCCTTTTTGTGTTATTTTATATTTCAGTGGTTATACTTTAGGTCCTGTTCACATTGGATTTTTCCACTACAGCTGTCCTGTTTTCTTTTTAATACATTTTCTTGTATCCTTTAGCTACCAGATAATGTACTGAAATCGGAAAAATTTGGACTTTGGCGAATTTTCGATTTCGTCAATATTTGATCCTTTCAAAAAAAAACAAAAAATGTGGATATCCTTGAAAAAGGAGCAGCTCGGATTTTAATTTCAACGGATGTTTCATCTATAAACGTCACATAACACAACCCCACTTTCCTTTTTTGGCGACATTTTCATGCAACCTATCGTCGCTTCCTGCCCACCGTGTTTATATGTCATAACTCAGAACCCGTTGAAGATATATCGATGAAATTTGGTATGCGTGATTTACTTACTTAGGCAATCATATGGACGGAAAATTGTTAAAATCGGTTGACGGCCACGCCCACTTTTATATATGTGTATTATAAAGTGACCTAATAAAAACATTTTAAGCGATATCTCTGTCAAATATAAAGATATATCATTGAAATTGTATGGGAGGAGTTCAACTGCGGACATAAAACGAAAAACACAAAAATTTTGGAAAATGGGCGTGGCACCGCCTCCTTTTAGAAGCAGGAATATACGGGATTTCTTAGCCTATAAATCGAGAAATAATTTATATATAATGACGAAACTTTGTTTGTACACTTTTATTACTTGTGGTAATACATGTTCAAAATTTTAGCTCACTTTATGCGGCACTCGTTTCATATAAAATACACCCTATATCGAACAAACGCAAACAAACAATGAAAGCATACAGCTGAGTATCTAATGTTCGATTCCACTCGAACTTAGGCTTCCTTACTCACGGTAGGCAGGAAGCGACGATAGGTTGCATGAAAATGTCGAGAAAAAAGGAAAGTGGGGTTGTGTTATGTGATGTTTATAGATGAAACATCCGTTGAAATTAAAATCCGAGCTGCTCCTTTTTCAAGGATATCCACATTTTTTGTTTTTTTTGAAAGGATCAAATATTGAGGAAATCGAATATTCGCCACCGTCCAAATTTTTCCGATTTCAATACATTATTTGGTCGCTAAGGGATACAAAAAAAGGTATTAAAAAGAAAACAGGACACCTGTAGTGGAAAAATCCAATGTGAACAGGACCTAAAGGATAACCACTGAAATATAAAATAACACAAAAAGTACCCACTTTAATTTGCGTATAACTCCTAAAATGTTAACTCTACGTGAAAATTTCTTATTATATGTTTCATTCAGAATAAATAAAGAAATATTTCTTTAATATACAATTTTGATGTACCTGCAGTGCTTAATGTACTTTTGTGCATCTAAAGTGAAAATTTCAAAAAAAGTACGTTTTTTTTATGGTGCTATTTTAAGTTCAAATATTTTTCTAGTTTATGTAAATATTTTAATCTAATGATCCAACTCTCATTCCTACACATCTCTACGTTAATACTAAAAAAGAGTTAGAGCTGAGATACGCGCTAGCTGTGCACGGTGGGCGGGAAGCAACAATAGGTTGCATGGGAATATCGTAAAAACGATGGCCCAACGAATATGTGCCTAGCTGTGTGCTGGTACTAATTTTCGTTTAAAAAAAATGTTGGAGATTTTATTCACGCTTGCTGTGTGTTTATGAAGTATATTAGAATATCAGTTTACGTAAGTGTTTAGCCGGCGATCGTTTTTTCGATATTTTCATGCAACCTATTGTTGCTTACCGCCCACCGTGCACAGCTAGCGCGTATTTCAGCTCCAATTCTTTTTAATATTAACGTATAGATATGTAAGAATGAGAATTGGATCATTAGATTAAAATATTTACATAAACTAGAAAAATATTTGAACTTAAAATAGCACCATAAAAAAAACGTACTTTTTTTGAAATTTTCACTTTAGATGGACCAAAGTGCATTAACCACTGCAGGTACATCAAAATTGTATATCAAAGAAATATTCCTTTATTTATTCTGAATGAAACATATTATAAGGAATTTTCACGTAGAGTTAACATGTTAGGAGTTATACGCAAATTAAAGTGGGTACTTTTTGTGTTATTTTATATTTCAGTGGTTATCCTTTAGGTCCTGTTCACATTGGATTTTTCCACTACAGGTGTCCATTTTTCTTTTTAATACCTTTTTTTGTATCCCTTAGCGACCAAATAATGTATTGAAATCGGAAAAATTTGGACGGTGGCGAATTTTCGATTTTCTCAATATTTGATCCTTTCAAAAAAAACAAAAAATGTGGATATCCTTGAAAAAGGAGCAGCTCGGATTTTAATTTCAACGGATGTTCCATCTATAAACATCACATAACACAACCCCACTTTCCTTTTTTCTCGACATTTTCATGCAACCTATCGTCGCTTCCTGCCTACCGTGTACTTGTTTATATTAAGCATGGGCATGTAATGAAAACTGTAAATATAAGTGAGCACAAGCGACTAGGTTTTTCTTGTTTAGGCCCAACTTAATCTAGATAGTTTTAAATCCTAAAAAACTTCACGAAAGTAAAATAAAAGACCTGAAAAGTATGGTATGTTACTTTGTCAAAGAGAGCGATGGCAAATTTTATGAAGAACTATTTCAATAAATAATATATGTATATGTATTATTCTTAAATAATAATTAATAATCATTTCGCAGTATTATTATTTTTGAATAAAGGATTAACAACACAAACTGTATTTTATTCAGGGACCCAATCAGTTATGACTTTTATGATAAAAGTTACGATCAAAAAGTTATTTTTTGACTTTATTTTTTTTCGGCAGACTATAACTGTTAAAAGTTGACTTTTATTTTTTCAGTCAAATAATAACAGTTAAAATGTGACTTTTATTTTTTCCGGCAAAAATAAAAGGCAATTTGACATTACAAAGAGACCGTTAGTCCAACTAGGGTAAATTTGGTATCAATGGACTCGTCGTAAGTCCTAGATTCCAACGACATATAATACATGTATACATACAATTATGTATATACATATATTATGACCAAATATGTAATCTATGTTATTGTATGATGAAAATATCAACCACTTCTTAGAAAAAAAACTGCCAAAAATCAAAGCGATTTCCTATAAAGCTAAAAGTTACACTTTGTTAGGCTGGAATTATTTGGTCTATAAAACTGTGTACTCAGAAGTTTTCTAAAAAATCAAAAAATAAAATAAAAATTTTTTTTGGAGTTAAACTCTCAAAAACAGTTATTTACGACAAAAATAAAAGGCAATCCGAAACTACAAAGAGACCGTAATCCCCACTAGGGTAAATTTGGTATCAATGGACTCGTCGTAAGCCCTGGATTCCAACGACATATAATACATGTATATACATACAATTATATACATATACTAGCTGTACCCGGCCAAGCTTTGCTTTGGCCCACTTCCAATTATAGGTACTTGAAGCGAAAAACGGCTTACTTTAAAATATGTTGGAACTATCTAGAAACCGAAATTACCTCGGGCTGCAGAGCTCGACACAATTCATATAAGTTTAAAAAAAGTGAAGGAAAAAATTTATATTTTCAAAAGTTTGCCCTCTTCATGTTCTTATCCCATTTTTCTTCGTATTAGTCTCCAACTGCCTTTCCCTCTACTTTATTATTTCTCTTTCCCTTTTCATTTATCTTTCCTTTCATTTGCGTTTCCTTTTTCCTTTCCCATTACATTTCCGCTAACCTTTCTCTACCGCTCTTTCTTACCTCTCCTTTTCTGTCTTTCTCCTTTTTATTCCCCCCTCTTATTCCTTCACTAATTACCTGTCTTACTGTCTCTCTCCCATCCTCTTCATTCCATTTTTATTATATTCTCCCTCTCCTTTTCCATCCCTTTGCCTTTCCCAGTCTCATTACTCTTCCCCTTTCCCTAGGGAACTGGGCTTAGCATAACATACCATGCATTCCACTTCTCATTTCATACCATCATTGCTTAAAAACATTCCGTGACGTCCGAATCGTCTCTTTTACCATTAATTGGGTATCGGGACTAAGAATCACTATGAAAATATCTCTATATAGCAGACCCGGTCAACACTTTCATTTTATATCAGTATTGCTCAGAAGCATCCCGGGCTCATTTGGGTCCACTTATTGACCCACATCTGGGAACTTGACCTAGGAACCATAATGGGTACGGTATCTGGAGACTTGCCCAAGAAATCGTAATGGGTACGGCCCTACATGAGAGTCCGCTCAACACCTTTCATTTGGTACCAATATCCCTGAGAAATATCCCGGTGTTATCCGGGTCCGAGTGTTGACCAACACCTTGGAACCCGACCTAGGGAGTTCAGTTCTATGTAAAATCCCTGCTCAAAACCCTTCATTTGATACCAATATCACTGAGAAATTTTCCGGGGTCATCCGAGTCCACGTTTTGACCCATATTTGGGGACCCGTCCTAGGCATCACAAATAAAATAGATAGTTCTATGTAAATTCTCTGCTCAATACCTTTCATTTGATACCAATATCGCTCAAAAACATGCAATGGTCGTCCGGGTCCACGTTGTGACCTATATCTGGAGACGCCGGCTAGGCATCACAATTATAATAGTTCTGTGCTGAAGTTCTCATCAAGACTTTTCATTTGATACCAATATCGCTCAGAAACATTCGAAGGTCACAAAGTTCCATGTTTTGACCCATATCTGGAGACCCGATCTAGGAATCACAATGAGTACTATTCTATGTAAATTCTATGCTCAATACCTTTCATTTGATACCAATATCGCTCAGAAACATTCGAGAGTCATCCGGGTCCACGTTTGACCCATATCTGGAGAACCGATCTAGGAATTACAAGGATTACTATTTTACGTAAATTCTCTGATCAAAACCTTTCATTTGATACTAATATCGCTCAGAAACATTCGAGGGTCATCCGAGTCCACGTTTTGACCCATATCTGGAGACCCGACCTAGGAATCACAATGAGTACTATTCTATGTAAATTGCTGGAAACCTAAAAAACTTTGCAAAAGTGCACGGTATTTTCGCATCCCCTGAAGAGGCAGCTCATTTTTCAAATCTTTTTTCACAAATTACACGTATGAAAGTAAATTTATTTATTTATTTAGTTTGCACAAATCACAATTGCTTTTTTGAAAATAAATTAATTTATTTTCACAAACTTCAGATTTCGGCCCAAGAAAACATTTGCTGCTGTTTACTCTGGTAGCATGATTTCAATGAAATGTCATAAACAGGCCCGACGAGAGGGGGGGGCTGAGGGGGTCAATTGCCCCGGGCCCGGGCTTTAGAGGGCCCGGGAATCTCAAAATGATATCCAAGTTTTTGCTTACAGAAAATAAACGAACAACACCTTTAATCACCTTTCGTAGATAGCAATCATTTTAAATTTCAACAAATTTTATAAATCTCTTAAAGTGTCTGCACCCCACTTAAGGAATTGTTGGTTTTTGGCGTCGACTTTGCAGCATAAATTTGAATTCGTTTTCTGTTGCAACAGAAAAATTCGGTATGATGCAAATTCTTATACAGCGATATGGGTATATCCTGGGCGTTTCGGACGGTATGTTCGCACGATTTTTTGAACTTTTGAGGCAGAAATATCGCGAAATATTGTATCGTTTTATGATAAAAGGAAAGATTTAGGCCACAGCTAATGATTAAAGTATGTTACCGACAGAAATTTAGTTTAATGCCTCTGTTTTAGCCACTTAAACTGCGTTCCGGACGCTACAAAAACACGTCCATTTTTTTTTTTTTGAGTGGCTAAAACAGAAGCCTGGCATAGCAGGCGAGCACTCTACCCACTGCACCACAGCGGCCATGTATAGATAAATTAAAGTTCGTAACTATATATTCATTGAATTTTGATTTTGAGAATTTGTTCATTTAGTATGGGGGCCCTTAGTTATTTTGACCCCGGGCCCGGATTTTCTCTCGGCGGCCCTGGTCATAAATTCAATAAAAGTCAAATGGCTAAGATGGCTGCCTACGTCAATAAGTGATTTTACCTTCTATTTTTCTACCATGGTTTATACTAATATTATTTGATTAAGATGATAAGTACTTGAAAGAAAACTTGAAATTTAAATAATTGGCGTTACTTTTCTGTTATTAGCATGTTAATAACAGCAATACCGTATAATAATTGTAGCGTTTGTTGAGCCGTAGGGAAGTGCAGGAACCGTAGGAATTTTACCACAAAAAAGCGAATATAAGTACAAAGAATGTAAATTGTGGTAAAATTCCTGCGGTTCTTGCACTTTCCTACGGCTCAACAAACGCTAGAATTATAAGTAATACTTCGTGAAAAAGCGCTAAATTTCGAATTACCAATTTCGAAAAATTACTATTCTCATTGATTTTTTCCTGAAAAAGAAATGTATGCTAATAAAGTCAAAGATGGTTTTATGCTGTTTTAACTCTGCTACAGAAGAATATTAGACCAAATTGTCTGCAATAATGTGGAGTTGTTTATCCTCCAAGGGTGTTGGCGGACTGCGGATTTTTAATGACCTGATGATGAAGGAGGTTTAGCTTGACGAGTAGTCGAAGATCGCAATAAAAATTTGCATTTTTTAACCTAAAAACGCCAATAAATTAAAGTACAAGATGTACCTGAACAACGTTCCTAAAAACAAATCGTTGCTGTGCAGGACTTGGGTACTGCATAATTGCACCAAAGCAATGGATACACCTGCCCAAAGTCCCAGGTTAAGCCCAGTCAAACTTTTTTAGCCTTTCTTGAAATAACAAGAGAGAAAACGAGGGTCTACTAGCGAAAAAGGCTGTAATTAATGCCATTCAGGAAAAATGGCATAAACTACGCGAAATTCATGGGCTGCAGGGCCTAATTCATTCCATGACCCTTCGTGTACAATGTGTGGTCGAGGCTAGTGGCCATCATACCAAAATTTCAACGATCAGGTCTGCTTTTTTCAGTTTCTGTCACATGTGAAAAAATTCCAAAGAATTAATTTACAATGTGTCTTTTCAAATTTTTTAAACTTTTGTTTCTTTTCTGTTGTTTCAATGCTTTAGGTTTTGGATTTTGTTGGCTCTAAATGCTGTAACCATATCTGTGGACATTTGAAAGAACAACCTAAGTCGACCTAGGTGCATTTCGGCTTTTTTTTATCATAAATATACATTTTAAAATACGCTTCTTTCTGTCTAATCGGTGTTACGATATCATTTCGCGTTCAGGAGATATGATGAATCAAAAATCATCTTAAGTCTATATTTTTCCCAAATGCTTTTACCAAAGCAACTTAACTTAAGATAAGATAGAAGTGATAAGAAAAATTGCAAGAATTCCTCTTGAAAAAAGAACCTAATTTAATTTAGGTGGCATATTTTTTTCAATATGTTTTTGAAAAACCAACCTAATTAGCAACTTAAGTCGATTTTCTATCATATTTCAGTTTGCCAAATGAACTTAATTCCAATTAGGAGGCTAAAATTCTATAAAATTTTGATGAAGATCAATTTGAAAAAAGAACCTAAATTGAGATAAGTTGGTGTTTTTTTCAAAAACCAATTTGGAAAAAGCACTTATTTTATTTGAAATTCATTTAAATAAAAACCGTTACGCCCAGAAATAAAAATTCAATTTAAAATGAACAACAGAAGATTGTTTTATCATGCCACGCTCTTACTTCTATGAAAATATATGATGGAAAGGCTCTGTGCACTTGCAAAACTGTTTTTTGCTCTCCTGTAAAATTGCGAATTTAGACTTAGGTTGCTTTTCCAAATGTCCATACATATTTAGTTTAATATTAGCTTTAAAAAAAATTAAAAAGTTATTTTAGTTGACCAAATACCAGTATGAAAACAAATTTCTGAACTGTTTTCATTTTGCAAAGAACTAATTGACAGACTGTACATATATTATATGTCGATGGAATCCAGGGCTTACGGCGAGTCCATTGATACCAAATTTACTCTAGTTGGGCTTACGGTCTCTTTGTAATTTCGAATTGCCTTTTATTCTTCGCTCTTTTTGAGAGTTTACTCGAAAAAATTTTTTTTTTATTTTTTAGAAAACTTCTGAGTACACAGTTTTATAGACCAAATAATTCTAGCCTAACAAAGTGTAACCTTTAGCTTTATAGGAAATCGTTTTGATTTTTGACAGTATTTTTTCTAAGAAGTGGTTGATATTTTCACCATACAATAACATAGATTACATATTTGGTCATAATATATGTATATAATTGTATGTATTATATGTCGTTGGAATCCAGGGCTTACGACGAGTCCATTGATACCAAATTTACCCTAGTGGGGATTACGGTCTCTTTGTAGTTTCGAATTGCCTTTTATTTTTGTCGAGTTTAACTCCAAAAAAAATTTTATTTTATTTTTTGATTTTTTAGAAAACTTCTGAGTACACAGTTTTATAGACCAAATAATTCTAGCCTAACAAAGTGTAACCTTTAGCTTTATAGGAAATCGTTTTGATTTTTGACAGTATTTTTTCTAAGAAGTGGTTGATATTTTCACCATACAATAACATAGATTACATATTTGGTCATAATATATGTATATAATTGTATGTATATACATGTATTATATGTCGTTGGAATCCAGGGCTTACGACGAGTCCATTGATACCAAATTTACCCTAGTGGGGATTACGGTCTCTTTGTAGTTTCGAATTGTCTTTTATTTTTGTCGAGTTTAACTCCAAAAAAAATTTTTGTGGTTGATATTTTCACCATACAATAACATAGATTACATATTTGGTCATAATATATGTATTGTTACGTATTTGTCGATAGCTCGATTATTTCTATAGGGTTCGTATCGCTGAATTGTTAAATAAAAGTCTTTATTTACTTCTTAATTCACACTGCTTTATTTCACGACTAAAAAGTCTACACTTGTTTTACTTGACTAGATGTTAACACTTCTACGGTTAAATTACGACTGACTCTGGAGCGCCTGCTCGCCGCCTTATATAGTCTGTCAAACACAATCTGGAAAATTCTGGCAACACTGGAAATTATCTGGTATCTTCTTCTAGTTCTGGCACTTTCCCTAGAGATGTGTTCAATCATTTTAGTGATGTAAGTGGAGAACCGATTATATTCGCCACACTGCCCTCCACCTAAGTCTGATCGTCCCGATCTGACACATTACTTGTCCCAAATGCTGCTAGCCTTTCCAGATGAACCACTTTCATTTTATTCCTTGGTCTTCCAATCGTTTGTATGCGATACACAACATCGTTGAGCCGTTTAATCACTTTGTAGGGCCCTTCCCAAGTACACTGCAATTTCGGGGACAAACCTTTCTTTCGCTGCGGGTTGTATAGCAAAACTAGATCTCCCTCAACAAAACCTTCTGAGTTCATTGCCTTGTCGTATCTGGCCTTCATCTTGTCACTCATGATCTTTGTTCGCTGTCTTACAAGTGCATGTATTTCTCTCATTTCCTCTTCCAGAACGTTGTTAGATTGTCTGGCATTTATTCCCGCATCAGCACTTATCCCAAATTTCAAGTCAGCTGGCAGTCGAAGATCACTACCAAAGATTACTTTTGCGCAGGAGTCTGACCTGTTGTATCGTGTACTGCCGATCGATATGCCATCAGGAACAGAGGAATATGAGTATCCCAATCTCTCTGGAACTTGTGCACCACTTTTCGTAAATGTTCCTCTAATGTTCTGTTAAATCTTTCTACCATGCCGTCTGATTGTGGATGCAACGCAGTTGTTCGGGTTTTCCTAATACCCAGTGTCTTGCACATCTCCTGGAACACAACTGATTCGAAGTTCCTTCCTTGGTCAGAATGTAGCTCTATAGGTGCACCATATCTCGCCACCCAATTGTTGGTGAATACTTCGGCTATAGTTTCTGCTTCTTGATTTGGAATCGGGTACACCTCCGGCCATTTGCTAAAGTAATCCATGACCACCAGTACATATTTGTTTCCAAGTTTGCTAGTAGGAAATGGCCCAGCTATATCCATGGCAATTCTCTCAAATGGTGCACCTGAATTGTATTGTTTCATCAGCCCATGACTCCTGGATTTGGGACCCTTAAAACCTCTTCTTGATTTTCTCTACCGTCTTTGTTACTCCAAGATGACCTCCACTTGGACCATTGTGTAATTCATTTAGCACATCCGGTATTCTTTTCCTTGGAACAACTATCAATGTTTTAGAACTTTGACCATCTTCACTCTCCCAAACACGATGTAGGCAACCATTTACCAATTGCAAACTATTCCACTGTGCCCAATATGATTTGGCAACAGGACTCTCTGCTGACATCTCTTCTTTTGATGGTCGTTCATTTTGTTCCAAACCGATCATTACACGTGCCAGGTCTGGATCTTCTAGCTGACACTTCCTTAATTGTTCCGCATTCCATTCGTCTGTAGATGTTATTGTCATTAGCCGAACATCTATGATGTCTTCCTTCTCCTCAGCTCTGGAGGAATTCTTTCGTTCGAGGTTACATGGTTTTCGCAATACGGCATCAGTATTTCCTTGTATGGTTCCTTTCTGGCGATCTATTAATTTGGACATTTGCTCATGCCCGTCAACCTTGCGCTTTCGCTTGTCCACAGTGCTGAAATTACTGGAGCCCTTGCTACAATGACGTGCTATGTGCCCTGTTTTCCTGCACCTGAAGCATTTCACAGCTCTATTCCTCTTTTTCTGCAATTCATTCAACACCTCCAATATCTTAGTTAGCAAGTCTTGCGCATCCACTTCCACCCGATGAGCTTTGTAAGTGGGCTTACTCAACAAAGATGCTATTTCCTGCATCAAGGCATATGAGACCGTTTCGGCAAAAGTTCCTTTTGGATTTGCATAGGTAGCCCGCTTCGTTTCAATATCTCGTATTCCATTGATGAAGCTTTGAATTTTCATTCTTTCGATGAATTCTTGAGGTGCTCCTGCGTTTGCCAAATGAGCTAGCCTCTCAATCTCAGAAGAAAATTCTTGTAACGTCTCATTTGGTTTCTGGAAGCGATTCTGCAACTCCATTTGATATATCTGCTTCCTGTGCTCGCTACCATAACGTCTTTCAATGGCACCCATAATTGCGTCATAGCTGTTCCTTTCGCCCTCGCTAACAGTCTGTAATATTTCTGCTGCAGGTCCTTTCAATGCTACAAATAAGGCAGCTACTTTGTCCTCAGGATTCCAATTATTTACATCTGCCGTTTTCTCAAATTGTAGCTTGAATACTTGAAATGGACCACTTCCATCAAACGACGGAGGTTTTATCTTCTGTGTAGCAGTTGAAGCGACTGGACGACTTAGTTGAATATCCTGGAGACGGGCTTTCAATGCTTTTACATCGTCCTCTAATTTTTCTTGTCTTTCTTCAAGGACCTCCTTAACTTGTATAATTTTTGCATCCTGTGCCTTGAATTGTAAGGACATGCGTTCTTCTTGTGCCTCCAACTGAGCCGCAATGCCGGACACCTGTGATGAAAGTACTGACTGTTGCAATTCCATTTTTGACGTTATCTGTGCCTGTTGTTCTTCGATTTTTGTCGACATCTGTGCCTGTTGATCTTCCATTTTTGCCGATATCTGTGCCTGTTGTTCTTCGATTTTTGTCGACATCTGTGCCTGTTGATCTTCCATTTTTGCCGATATCTGTGCCTGTTGTTCTTCCATTTTTTTCGACATTTGTGTCAGCACAGCCAATATCGAGTTCATGTCTACGTTTGCTACTGACTGTGGAGCCTCTTCCTTCTGGGTTTCTTCCTTTTGCACCTCTTCCACATCATCGTTGAAATCAAACTCATCTACATTAATGTTATATGCTTCCATAGCTACTCTTAACCTTGCCTGTAGTTCAATTTTATTGCCGGTGGTACTCAGGTTTCTCTTTTCTAACTCCCTTTTAAGTTCTTGGATTTTCAGATCATTTAACTTTGCCATTATTCTTATTTCGTTATCCTTGTCTCGTTATCCTTGTTTCCTTATCCTTGATTCGTTATCCTTGATTCGTTATCCTTGCTTCGTTATCCTTGGTCCTGGAATTTATTTAACAATTCCAATTCTGACACCAATTGTTACGTATTTGTCGATAGCTCGATTATTTCTATAGGGTTCGTATCGCTGAATTGTTAAATAAAAGTCTTTATTTACTTCTTAATTCACACTGCTTTATTTCACGACTAAAAAGTCTACACTTGTTTTACTTGACTTGATGTTAACACTTCTACGGTTAAATTACGACTGACTCTGGAGCGCCTGCTCGCCGCCTTATATAGTCTGTCAAACACAATCTGGAAAATTCTGGCAACACTGGAAATTATCTGGTATCTTCTTCTAGTTCTGGCACTTTCCCTAGAGATGTGTTCAATCATTTTAGTGATGTAAGTGGAGAACCGATTATATTCGCCACAGTATATTATTGTATGTATATACATGTATTATATGTCGTTGGAATCTAGGACTTACGACGAGTCGATTGATACCAAATTTACCCTAGTTGGGCTAACGGTCTCTTTGTAATTTCAAATTGCCTTTTATTTTTGTCGAGTTTAACTCCAAAAAAAATTTTTATTTTATTTTTTGATTTTTTAGAAAACTTCTGAGTACACAGTTTTATAGACCAAATAATTCTAGCCTAACAAAGTGTAACTTTTAGCTTTATAGGAAATCGTTTTGATTTTTGACAGTATTTTTTCTAAGAAGTGGTTGATATTTTCACCATACAATAACATAGATTACATATTTGGTCATAATATATGTATATTATTGTATGTATATACATGTATTATATGTCGTTGGAATCTAGGACTTACGACGAGTCCATTGATACCAAATTTACCCTAGTTGGGCTAACGGTCTCTTTGTAATTTCAAATTGCCTTTTATTTTGGCCGGAAAAAATAAAAGTCACATTTTAACTGTTATTATTTGACTGAAAAAATATAAGTCAACTTTTAACAGTTAATATGGGACTTTTTCCGAAAAAGTTGGAAAAATAAAAATCATGTCTGATTCTTGGAGAGGAGGTCGAGAGGACTTCAGAAATATGAAAATTTTTTTTCTACGGCGATAATTTGATTTTGACTTTTTTGTCTAAAAATATTTCGATAACAGTTATTATGGGTCCCTGATTTTATTATCTAGAACTAAAAATTGCCAACAGTTTTTTTGCTGATCATTAATCGCCCTGTATAAAGCTCTTTTCTATTGCATTTCTATTGGGTTCTGAATTCTTGAATTCAATTGATACAATTACATTATAGTTGGTACCTCAAAATCAGCGCCAAATGAGCGCCATCATTTCTTCAGGCTGATTGCTAAGCTAAAAAAAATTCTCTGATCACCGTACCTGTTCACGTCTGGGTTCACAAAAACGGAATATTGAAATTTATATGCATTCGAAAACGTTCGCAGATGTTGCATGGTATAATATCTGCATTGACTTGTCCCGTTAGTCGAATCATAATTGGATGATACTGTTATTATCTTCAGAATCTTCACAACGTTCAGCAAAAAATTTATATTATACATATTTTCAATATGTTTTTTGTCGTATATCAAAGAATTTTTCCGTCTTGTGAAAAAATGTAACATACGACAAAATGCATTCTAAACAAATTAGGTTATAACATCTTCCCAACAAAACTTACAGTAAGATTGGATCAGTCCGATGGGAGGGAAATATTTGGGTTATATCGAGTCCCAAAATTGAGAAAATCCATAGGGCCATTTTAAAAATATTTAATGTTGAACTTAAAAAACCGTCTCCTGAAAAGTCAAGATTTGCTACATACGACATCCGTATTTTGTATGTACATAATTATATTGCATATCCATATTTATGACACCAAAAAGCAGTGGCGGAAAACAATTGCAATACTAATTACTTACACTCAATGCTGCATTGCCAACGAAGTTCAGAGATCAGTTAAACAGCCAGCGTGTTCTCTGATTTGGATACTTGTCCATGTGTGTGCCTGCCAGTAAGCAATTGAAACTGTGAAACTCATTGTGGCAACTTTTCAGTTTTTTGCAACTCTTATTCGCTTACAACTTGCATGTACAACTTGCTACTGCAACATATAACTCCACATTCCAATTAACCTTTACAGCAGCCTTTCAATGATTGGTGGAAGCCCTTAAGAAACGCATGGCAAGTCACCTGTGTTGGTGTTGCTGCAACATCATTTGTTTGTTGCTTATCGCTTGTGTTTATGACTTTGGGTGTACTTTGATGGCTTGCAGGCCATACTAGCTGAGGTGAAGAAGGTGCCTAGTAACTACGGGCAGGTTCGTTCTCAAAAGTTCATCATGAATTTTGTCTGCATAGCGAGTTGGTAGAAAAGAATCAGCACTATCATGAACTCCATGTGAAAAATTTCCCTCGAAAAATAAAAAGCAAAACAATAACAATTTTTCACATTTTGTTTTTGTTCTGCTTTGTAATTTTTGGGAACATTTTGTTCACATGAAGTTCACGATAAGGCTGAATAAAAACATTAAAAAGGTCTTAAAGGTTCGGTTGGAGGCAAGCAATATATACCCAGCCGTCCAAGGTTAAACTGTTGCCATTGGATAGACATGCTTAGTATATCGTTAAACAGCTGAGTACATACCCAGAAGGACTTGTGATCATCGCTTTCTTAATACGAGAGTACTCACTTGCGAGTACTTTATTACACCGCATTAGGGTGTTCTGAGTATAAGCATACAATTTTGTATACTCGCTTTTAACATTGCATGCCCTAGGAAGGTTAGTAATAAACACAAACAAAATAAAACAAATTTGAAAAAAAAAAAAAAATTGATATTTCTCGAAAAGGATGTCAAATGGAGTACTCCGCTATTCATTGCTTGGGGAGATCTCGCTCCAATTGAACTGAAAGTTCACTGTGCGTATATGTAGATACATACAGACTGTGTATGGATATATAGTACGCGTGCGTGTTTGGAATGATTGCAAGCAATCACTCATTGCATTGAACTAAACGTTTTTTACAGATTCTTATATAACAGCCTTTTGGCGCCCATAGTGTAATAATTCTTGAAAAGTTCTTTCGTGTTTAGTTTGTTAACCTTTTTATTACGCTCTCAGGTCTTATGCTACGCAATTTGTATGCTATTGTTGTTGCTGCTTGGGTGTTTGTTATTTTTTGTTGGTGCTTTTCTTTCAGAGTTTTCCGTGTTGATTTTTTTAAATGCACTCTTACTACATTCTTACTTAATGTACGTACATGCTTACCCTCCAAATAATCTACACCTTATTTAACGTTTATTCCAGAAGATTTAAGAGCTTACGAAATAATGCCTGAAAATTCTAAGCGACAAAAAATTGTATGGGCAAAAGTTTATAATAAGGCTGATTTTCTTGCGTTGGTGTCATCAGGCTGTAAGGAGTACTCTCTCTCTCTCTCTCTCTCTCTCTCTCTGAGGCTTATGCGCCATGGGAATAAGGCTTAAATAATTACTTATACTAAGACCTTATGTGGCGTCTATATGCCTTATAATAAGGCTTATTCGCCATGGAAAATAAGGCTTAGATAATTACTTACAATAAGACCTTATGTGGTGTCTATATACCTTATAATAAGGGTTAGTTGCTATGGAAAATAAGGCTTAGATAATTCCTTACAATAAGACCTTGTGTGGTATTTAAATGCATTATAATAAGAGATAAAAAATGAAGTTTTTTGTACATTGTCTTCTCTTTGCCCATGTTTGCGCATAAAGCTCAATTCCCTCCTCTCAATTTGAGATACATATTTGTATTTGTATATGTATGCCATTTGCGCATGTGCAGCTTTCACAAGTAACCAAAAAATTAACCATACTCTGCGGACATCCTTCAAAAATTTCTCATCACCTTGGCTGTCTGTATGCCACTTTAAAAATTACATACAAAGTTGCAAAATTTATTATATTTATGGTTACTTTGCGATTTCACTACATGACTTAAGGCTTTAAAGATTAAAGCATTGAGTGTGTATGCCCAGGATTTTGTTCAGTAATATAATTTATTTTTGTTTTGCATTTCGGCCCAAGGTGTTAAAAAATTGCCAAAGCAGTTAAAATGCCATGAAAATAATGATTTGCATTTGGCTGCAAAGGCAATTAGCACTAATATAACGTTGTTGTATTTTATAATTTGTTGCCGTCATAAATATGTATGTATGTACATATGTAAATATGTATGGTTTTGATTTAGTAAAAAAAAAGAAAGAAGAAAATAATACGAGTAAAGACCATGCTACAAATAGAAAATCTGGATCTCAGATACTTATGTTTGACATTGCATCGTTAATTCCATATCAAAACAAAGTCACCTGTCGCCTGTCTGAACACTGAAGAAGAAAATCAGAGATAGAAAAATATCGACTTAAGCACATATGTGCCTACTTTGCCGTACCGTGTACTAATTGTATGTATGCATCCCTATTATGATTAAAAAGAACTTACTTAACTAATGTTTCATATAACGATATACATATGTACTTGCATGAAGTAATTTCACAAGAACTCAGCAAAAATCTTAACCTAACCTAACTTCCTAACTTAAACTCACTTTATATGAGTTTAGTTCAGCACTATATGAGCTGTTTCTCCAAATGTCAAACTTGTATTTACGCTGTTCATAGATTGGGCAGACATTAATCTTTCTATAACTTAGCTCCCAGAACTATACCGAAGCAGCTACCATTATTCTCAATTGGTTTCCACTTTTCTTGAGATTTCAGAACTTCTCATTAAATTTTGTTTGTTCTTCTTAAATTTTTCCCCTATTGGATAGATACGCCTATTCCAAATTTTTGATAAGTTAGTTCCTGGCATGCTAATAACTTTTTTTTTTAAAGCCCCAATTCTTTCAGTAGGTATAAAAACTAAATTCCGTAATGGTTATGGATTGTCATGAGCTCTTGGTTAATCTACATATATTATTAATACGCTAACATAAATTTTGTTCCATCTTCTCCGTCGAAACTACTGAACCGATTTTAAAACTAAGAACACCATTAGAAAGGTATTGCTCTTATTAAAATTGGTTGGAAAATGCGTCCACAATCATGGTTGGAAAATTTTCGTGTGGTTGTTGTTGCATGCTTTCGAAAACAACAGAGCTGTGTTAATGCACATGCATAGGTGAGTTTGTGCGTGCTCACCAAACTTACCATGCAATTTTGAACATGTTTGGCTGGAAGTGCTTTGTAGTTTCAAAGAAGTAGATACATTAAAAAGTAGCCAAAGCACTACAACAAAAACACAAAGTCATGTAATAAGAAGGATAAGAAAGAACAAGTAAGAAAGAAAGTGAGGAAAGAAAAGAGCAGAAATAGAAAGAAAGAAGTAGGTAGGAGAATTGTGAAGACGAGTAACGACAACAACACCAGCCACAACAGAATAGTAGCAGCGACAGTAACAACAAAAGGAGAAACATCAACAGGAGCAACAACAAAATAGTAGCAGTGACAATAATAACAAACAATTATACAAAAACTATAGTTGCACCTTAATCACAAAAAACATCTAAAAAACTGTCGAGTTTCGACAGTAGGCAGAACTCTAGTTTTAATAATTACCGTATCCTGTGCGGCGATGAATGCCAACTAGCTAGACAGAAACATCTTCTGAACAAAGCATCGCAAATGTATTCAATGATTGAATTTCAATCTCCCAATAAACCAAAGTCGTAGATTTGGTATTTATTCAGCTTTTTATGATCTTATTAAGGCCCTAATGCTCGTTGCTATTTCTCATCACTATAGAAAATTAATTTAATACTTGTCGTTTTCGATTCGCCATCACACAAGCGAGGTCGGATCGAACAAAAATGTTTGAACCCATAATGAGTAGTAGCCATACTCGCTAACTGGTCGATAAAAATTTCCCTCTGCTAGCATTCACATATAAATTTGACAGAAGGAAATTTATAGCCAGCAGAGAAATTGTGAATCGAAAGCGGCTACTAATTCCTACCCTTCGCATGAAATATAAATTTTCATTTGATTTGTATAAGCCCTGCAGGAAGAAAAAAATCAATTGCTAAAAGTAGTTGACTTTTAACTAGCTATTTTGAGACAATTGAAAAAAATAACCAATTTGTATCAAACAGCAAGAAACCCATTTTTATTAGTGGCTTTGTCATGCAGGAAAATCCAAAAAAAGGAGAAAGTGTGCATTGACAAAAGCTTTCAAGTCTGATGAAAATATTTTTATTCTAAAATGTTTAAACTGATAGAATTTTGCTGTGAAACTTCCTTTTTTTTTGGATTTGGGAATTGAAGCAATGGAATGATATCGAAATTTTTGCGAATTCCATGAATGTAAACATGTATGTATGTAAGAGCCACATCGGCAACCATTTCCCTTGTATTTCTTTGTATAATTTTCTAAAAATGAATGATGTTATATATTGGGATCAATTATTTTTCACCCAAAAAAAGTTAGTTTATAGTTACCCTCCAAGTAATGCAGAAGTACACCAGACTGGCTTTTTTATCGCCATTCCCATACAAAAGTAGTTAGCTTTTTTCAAAGAAAATATACAATTAAAAGTGACCACTAGTGTCTTTGTGAACAGTGTAAATTCAGTTTTAAGTTAGATACACTTCCTTCAGGGAGAATATAATTAGCTTCTAATTCAAACTTTTATTTAATTTTTATTCCCGTTGTATTTACCAAGTTTGGCAGAACAATATTATACAACAAACAATATTTATTCTCTTGCGTAACTGCATATGGCATTCAAGCAATTCCGGTAGCAATTCGTTATCCCATAGAAAAATTACTTCCTGCCTTTTGCTATCTGAGATGGCATTATTCACTTAACGCGCTTGTGACTTTATATGGACATTGGATGAACGTATGTATATAGGTATGTATGTATGTATGTTGTGTAATAATAAAGCTCGTCTTGTCATCTTCATCAAATTGTGCAGCGCTTATCTTCCCATGCTACTAATAAAAATGCGTTTGCCTTTCAAGGAGATCCACGATCACAACCCAGCCCATCAAACACGTAAACACACACCTAATTCCATACATACAGATTACGCGATGCGGCGAGGAATGAGTTTTGCCATTTGGAGTTGGTTGTTTTGTCTATTTTCATCTTTCCTACTTTTCGCGCATGCGTACACGTTCTGGCAGTGGAATGGATGTACGTATGTACGCGCGGATAGCACGGCATTTTCTGCCGTTCTTATTCACCATTTTCTTTTTACCGCCTATTGCTATTAAATGAACTGAGAACTGAGCTTCTGAGGTGGCTCTTGGCCTTTCCTTGCTTGTGGCCGGCTCAACCGTTCGCGGTGTGACAACGGTAATTGTGGCCGTAAAGCATGGGCGTATTATGGTCATAATATCACAAAAGTGTCCATAAATGGCACATACATAAACAATTCGTATACATACATATAATCCGCATCGTTGCGTATGTACATTAGGCCGTCTCGCGTTATAGGGAAGCAAAAATAAAGTGCGCCGTACGCCCCCGCATATGATGTCTTTTTGGAAAACATTTCCGGAAAAGTTTTTTATTTTTTTTTTGGACGCCGCTAGATGTCGCTAAAATTTATTTTTCTCATATCTTCGGTATTTATAGTCCAATCTCAGAGTTTAATACACCAATGTCTTTGGCTTGAAAGGACGCCTTATACTATGGAATATTATTAACCCAATGTGCGTCATTGGGGTCACTACCACCCAGTATTTATTTTATACCACCCTAATGTACCTTTCTTACGTCTGCATGTTAAACGTAGTCAAAAATCATTAATCTTTTGCAAAAGAAGTATTTCGATCGCTTCAGCAGAACCCGAAATAAAAAAAGTTCAACATCCCGAGGAATATAGGTTTGTCGGTTCCTTTGGTCTTTTAGGTTAATTTTACAGAAAAATTTTCTGAGGAGACCCATAGTAAAATTTTATGCCAAATAATTTTCTAGAACATTTTAACCCTCTATCACCGCCAATAAAGGGTTGTTTTGATCCCCTTTTTTTTAGAAAATCAGGAAAAATAGTATTTTTAAGGTCGCTAGAGGGTTAAAATGTTCTAGAAAATTATTTGGCATAAAATTTTACTATGGGTCTCCTCAGAAATTTTTTCTGTAAAATTAACCTAAAAGACCAAAGGAACCGACAAACCTATATTCCTCGGGATGTTGAACGTGTTTTATTTCGGGTTCTGCTGAAGCCATCGAAATACTTCTTTTGCAAAAGATTAATGATTTTTGACAACGTTTAACATGCAGACGTAAAAAAGGTACATTAGGGTGGTATAAACTAAGTACTGGGTGGTAGTGACCCCAATGGCGCAATTAGGGTTAATAATATTCTACAGTATAAGCCGCCCTTTCAAGCCAAAGGCATTTCTGTATTAAACTTAGAGATCGGACTATAAATACCGAAGATATGAGAAAAATAAATTTTAGCGACATCTAGCGGCGTCCAAAAAAAAATTAAAAAATTTTCCGGTAATGTTTTCCAAAAAGACATCATATGGGGGGGCGTACGGCGAACTTTATTTTTTGCGATACGGTCTAATGTACATAGCTCACAACCATTTATAGTTTGAGTTATGCATTAGAAGAATGCTTTATGGACGCAGCTAGTTTGTTAGTTAAACAGATTATTTATTTAACAACAAATGCAATTAAAGCGTTTCCTTAATAAGTTTGCCGTCTTGATTAATTTGCGATGTTTATGCGGGCGGAATTACATGTTGATACTTTATAAGGGTAGTACCTACTTTAATAATCAAGTTCCTCTACCTCCCTCGGTATTAGAGGGCTTATGCGGTTGGTTGGTAGCTGTGCTGCCCAGCTTTAGCCTGTCCCAATTAGCGCACAAGGCATTATTTTGATGCACGTACTCATGGACCAAATAATACCTATCGTCACGGTTCAACATCAGTTCGAACCGATTTTGGTTCCCTCGATAAACCTACTGAGATCGGTTGTTGTTGTTACGGTTCATCATACTTTTCGAACCATTTGGTTCCTTCGATGAACCTGTTAAGGTCGGCTAGGGGGCAATCGAATAAGTCCTTTAGGTCCTGGAATTCAAAGCTACCAAGGATTTTGTGTATATGATACAGTGCAGGACATTTGCACTGGAAGTGTGTGATCGATTCCTCGCTGCCGTCTTGGTTGCAGCTTCTGCATCTAGTGTTGAATGGCATTTCCATCCGTTCGGCTTGGTTTCTGAATTGCCAGTGTCCCGTGATAGTGGCTGTAATTCTGAAGATTTCTTTTCTACTAAGGAGTTCCCTAGTTCTTGTTATGTTGTAGTCTAGCCAGGTTTGCTTCGTGATCTTGCATGTTGCTGTAGATTTCCACCAAAGTGTGTGGCCAGTTCCTTAAGTTTTTATGGATGTGTTTTTTAAAAGCTGTTAAGGGGCAGCTTAGCGTAGCTGCTCTTGATAGGTCGATAGACGCATCGCCTTTAGCCAGTTCATCTGCACTTTCGTTGCCCTCAATATTCCTGTGACCAGGAACCCAGATGAGTGAGATGACCACACCTTCTGCTGCTATTGCTTCAGCAGCATTTTTTCAGCTTCGGACGGTCTTGGATGTTGTTATGGGAGAGTTGAGCGCCATAAACCCCTCTTGATTGTCTGAGTATATGTGTACCTCGCGTCCCATAACTCTACTTTCCAGCAAGAACTCGCAGGCCCGCTCTATGCCTTGCAACTCCGCTCGGAATATGCTGGATGAGTCTGGCAGACGGAAAAAGAGCGACATGTTTGGTTGCTCAGAGAAAAACCCCGAACCCACACCTGTGTCCATTTTGGACCCGCCTGTATAGATCGAGATTATTTCCTTCTTCCGCACGCTATCTCTTCTTCATTCCCTTCTCGAAGGCAACCTCAGATTAAAGTTCCTGCTGAAGTTCAGCGTGGTTGGGAGGTAGTCTGATGTCGTCTGTATATCGGGAAGCATATTTATGATATAACCATGACCATATCAGTCCAGTGGCAATTTAGAGAAAGACTTGGAATTAATTGTTCCTGGTTTCGCTAATCTATTCTCTGCTCCTTCGAGGCAATATTTTTTTTTGACACTGCAGTATTAATCCGAGTTACGTTAATCCCGCTTTTCCATTCATTACAGTAACGCGTAAAATTCAGTGAGGAAGTAGGAGATTAAGGACAGGCTGCTTATGCGGACCTCGACGTCACAGCAACGTTAATCAGTTTTGATATTTAACGTTCTTAAAGTTTTGTAACAATTTTCTTATATTGTTTACCAAAGATACTTAACAACCCAAATAGGCCTTTTCCTGGACATGATCTCCTAAAAAATCTTAAAATGAAGTCATTAATTTTAATAAAATCCCTCTCTCAAAGAAATAAACCCGCAAGTAATAACTCAGCCAAATTTACGAAACCTTTATCTCCAATCCAATGCATTATGCATTTTTATGATTGGCAAACTAAATGCAACCAGCCAAGCCTGCTGTGATTTCAGATTTATTGCCACATTTTCTTATTATTTTTTTTTTTTTTTTTTGTAATTCTAAAACTTGCTCAACCATCATAAATTTGCATTTTTTATCTAATATGATTTATGAGCAATTTTCTATGCGTTCAATAAAGTAAATTCGTGCGAATTAAGAAACAACTACAAACATGTGTACCTACTAATACTCATAAAAAAGAGGCAATACATCAATCAATATACATATTTAAATATTGTCTACAAGTAATTGGACAAGCACTCTCTATCACTACTCTGTCTGGTGATCTCGACCTGATTTGATGTTTTTTTTACATTGTGTGCAATCTATGCACATTTGCATGCTTTCTTTAGTCACCGCTGTTTGCCATATTTTGCATATAAATTTGTTTTCTCTATTGGGAAGCATTTGCCTTTTACGTCTTGATGAAATCATTTCCTTTCAGAGATGCTTCTCCATTATTAAATATACGAGTATGTAGCTCAAAATTGCTTTTTACCTAGTCGGAATTTATTGTTGTAATTGTTGTTGGAAAAACGGCAAAAGGTTGTCTCCAGAATTTTTGAGTTGATGGAGTTACAGCGGTCCGAGATTGGCTACAAATCTGAAACTTTCCGGTGCTTAGGACCCACTGGTTGGTTCAACTGCTTACTTGAGGACTTTGCCTATTTATGAATTAGAATTAACTCCAAAGCAGTGTCAGCCTTCAAATTTAACGAAGGGTTGCACTTTAGAACAAGTGCTAAATAAAGTGCTACTTTGGACTAAGTACACTCAAAAAAAAAAATTTCTCTCGATCAAAGACATAATTTTCCTTATTTTGAACACGCGTCCCAATACAAAATTTTCTTTGTTTTGTGTAAATTTTCTCAAAAATGTGGAAAAAACATAAAAAAACTTTCAAACAAATTCGTTGCCATGGGGATTTGTATGGGAATTTAATTTCTCAAAATTAAAGAAATCAAGTCTTCAAAACAAGGAAAGTTTGGAATGGAATGGCGCTTAAAGAATTTTTCATTATTTTAATGGATGAATTTTTTCAAAACAAGTATATGAAACCATGGTAACGCATGTAACAACAATATTTTATAAACCTTTTAACATGTTTTAAGGAAAATTTACTCAAAACAAAGAAAGTAGTGTTCAAAATAGGTAAACAATTTCTTTGACCCCTCCATATATTTTTTTTCTCTCAGTGTAGGCAATTTAAAAGTAAAGTTCTCTTCTGACAAACAAAAATCAGGATCTACAAGCAGGCGCAGAAGCATGGGCCGATGAGACGGCACTGAAGTATTCAAAAGAAAAGTTTTTCGGAATATTTATGATCCTTTGCCAAGGAGATTTGATGAGCTGTGCGGTTTTTCCACGAGTTCCTCTCTTTGGAAACAGTAACTGCAATAAGCAAATCTCACACTGAAAAACTTCAGTGTATGAATACACACTCTTTCGCCTAAAAGTATGCAATTTTTACATACATACATAGAGGCGAAACTAATAAAAGTGTGTTAAAAAAGACTTATGGTGATTTAGGTTTTTTTTTGAATACTAAAAGCGTTTACTCTGAACCCACTTTTTTTGATTATTTCCATACAAAATTACATGATTTATACAATTACATACATACATATAGTTTCCATTTGGCACACGTTGTCTTTGTGCCACTTACTAACGCGTACACTTTATATTAATCTTTACAAAATCGATTACCATTCATTAATCACCAACAAATAAATACATACACACGTACATACTACATGCATGTATACAAAACTACAAATTTGGACTTTACGTTCTAATCATTTGCATTTTAAAACATAATTTTTCGCACTTTAAAAGTTATGTAAATATATATATACATATGTATGTAGCACGTTGTTTATGTTCAGCTCAAATTTGTGTTTTATAATTTATGTATTAACCATAAGTCACATAGAAAAAATGGCAAAGAATAAATAAAAGTATAATTCAATAAATTTAAACAATTTTACGTGGTGCAGTTTTTCTGGCTTGCTTTGCGCTCTGATGCATAATAACGACCGCTGACTTAGACGTAGAAAGTATACTAAGACAAAATATTATAAAATAAATTATCATTGGAAAATGGCAGATTATTTATGCAACTAAATCTAGAACATTAAATTTACATTA
Source organism: Urophora cardui (assembly GCA_960531455.1). Classification (NCBI taxonomy): domain Eukaryota; kingdom Metazoa; phylum Arthropoda; class Insecta; order Diptera; family Tephritidae; genus Urophora; species Urophora cardui. The sequence continues at coordinate 41,296,264 of OY482674.1, read as the reverse complement.
TTTTATTTTTTATTCACTCGGACACAAACCTTTGTTTGCGAGTTTTACAGGAGCATAACTACGGATGCTAATTAGGGACCGTAACGGTTATAAGTAATATGTATTCAAAAAAAATTGATTTCCGATTTTTATGAATTACTCAGTCAAAATTTAAAAAATAATTATTATTTGCAATATCTGATGCCAACACATACATACATATCGTCGCTTAAACTTCATAACCGCCTAAGTGAAAATTTCATAACCGCCTATGCCAAAATTGAGATTTGCCAAACTTAAGCTTAACTTAATCTGGGCGCCAGATCTATCGATCCATGCCTTAAAGTTGGTCTTTGGAAAGCTCGGGAAGCTCTATATTCTCTTCTAATGCCCTTTTCAGCTCTGAAGATGTAGAGTTGGGCGTCAGGAATTCAATATTAATTTTTGAATTTTATGAAAGTCTCACTTATGAAGTTAAAACGGCGATTGTATGTATTTATATCCATAACCATATATAAAATTTATTATCCTTGCAAAAAATATGTGATTAATCCCGTAAGAGATTTGTCCCGGATTGATCTCTTTCGGGAACTATCGGTCCATAATTAGTCTCCGATTGTTTGCGAACTGGCATAAATGTAGACTAATTGTCAAGCAATTGTTCCCGAACGGGTATAAATGTAGAGAGCAATCCCAATTTCGGTGGCACGATATCGATTAATTTCCCTCCATACAAATCGCCCCGGCCTAACCGCACAATTGCGTTGACATTAGTGGTTTGCACTGGTTAATAGTGCAGCCATTAAAGTGCTAGCTCCGCTTGCTGAGTTGGTTGATAAATGGGTGTTTTTTTTTTCTATACCCAGTTGCTGAGAAGTCGATGTTATAAAAAAGTCAACCAAACCAATATTATTGAAAACTTTATCGACATTTTAAAAAATGTTTAATTTACTTAAATTTAATCGATACTGAAATATTGGAAAAAAATCGTAAATACACGCAATGGAAATACCCGCAGCTGGGTATACAAAGTTTGACTGAAAACTGCAACGATTTTTTATCGTTGGGACCAAATAGGTGCATTAGTAAGTTGGTCTAGTTGTAAATATTGCGAATAAGCGACCTGCCGTTCAGCAAGTTACATTCATACATTTATGTACATATTATGTACATACGAGTACATACATACAGACATATGTATTTAGTTAGCTGTTGATTTCATGTCAGCTTCACTTGGTTAAAGTGGTTTTAGCTGTTTTCGCTGGGTGCCGCTTGCGGTTGCTGCTCCACGCCACACCAAACAAACTGACAATGATTTACGGACATAATCAACATTAATTCGATCAATTTTCATTGATGATCGTATGTACATGACAATTTTTGTTTGCTGTAATTTTAGATAAGCAAAAGTAAAAAAAAAATGCATAGAGTGGTCAGCATGTAAAAAAAAACTAAGTATTAATTAATATGTAAAAGTGGTATATTAAATTACCTACTTGAGTTTTTTATGGTAAATTTTTGTCATGCAAACAATATTAAATTAGTTTGTATGTAAAAAGACTGTTCATAAGTTTATAGCTAAAAAAATATTTATTGTATAAAAAAAAATTGTATTTCATTTAAAACAAAAAATTGTATTGCATCGGCCGGGAATCGAACCCGGGCCGCCCGCGTGGCAGGCGAGCATTCTACCACTGAACCACCGATGCTTGTGATTTTGCTTGGACAAAAGCCATTTACGAAAGAGTGCGAGAGAAATTTACTGGCAATGTGAGTGAGTAGAGTAAGAAAGAAGAAGTAGCAGTGACGGCAATAACAATGTGTTTTTTTTTATAGTCGTATCAACGCTGCTAAAAATAGATTTCTTAACAAATTTACTCTTAGGCACTCTGCACACGGAGCGTACTGCTTTAGATGCGTATTAGATACTACAGACGAAAGCTGTACGCTTTGATGTCGCGCACGTATACTTCAATTGAGGGCTGCACACGAGTCGTCAGCTTCATGCATTCGTCAAAGTATGCTAGCTACATGTCGCTTGGCGTAAAGCAGTGCTGGTAGCTAGGCGTACTACGCTTAGAAAACAGGAAGAAGAAGCTGTTTGTTTACATTTTTCCACTTGGTGGAATTTATGAAAGCAGTAAAATTTTTGTAAAAAATCGGAAAAAAAGAGTGTATAATGAAAGAAAATTGAAGATTCCGTAAAATTTTTCATCTTTTCTATTTAAAGCTTCGAAATTTAAAGCAAATGCCGTATTATTAATTTGTTTGTTTGTTTTGTGCAGCGAAGTTTCATGTCGCTTCGTGTGCAGATATTGAGGCGTGGGGAAATCGACGCTACATAAAATGTCTCGTACGCGTCTATGACGATACGCCTCGTGTGCAGAGTGCCTTAAGCGTATAGCATATACATGCATATGCACATATTACTTACATACCCACAAAAAATTAATGCCTTATATAATGCTTATTTCATACGATGATAAGGCTAATTAAATAAGGACTGAAATTTCTAAGGGACATTAGTTGTATGCAGACCTGGGGAATACTGAGTATTAATTGGACTATTATGTACTTAAATACTTTATATTTCGATCTTGAAGTAATTAGTCCGTACTAAGTACTTTTAGAATATTCAAGTACAAGTACAAGGAATTGCAAAATAATTGAAGGTTTAGCAAATACTTCAAATTATTTGAAAAGAGTTGAAAGTACTTGAAAAGAATTGAAAAATGTACTTGAATCGATTTTTTAATTGTTTTCAAGTACTTTCAATTATGTACTTACAAATCGATTCAAGTACATTTTTCAATTCTTTTCAAGTACTTTCAATTCTTTTCAAATAATTTGAAGTACTTGCTAAAACTTCAATTATTTTGCAATTACTTGTACTTGTACTTGAAAATTTTGGGAATGCCAGTACCAGTACAATTCCTTTAAAATGTACTTGTCACAAGTCGTACTGGTATGTACTTGATGTTACCCAGTTCTGGTTGTATGGACAAAGACTTTTAATAAGGCTTATTTTTCTGTGTCGATTTCATTTCCAGTCCATAAGGACTTTTATCTATTTCTGTTAATTTGTTTTCGATTACATTTTAAAGCATACAATTAGGCGAAGTATTTTCTGTGGTTAGCATCTTGCCCTTTATCCCGAGGTCGTGGGTTCGAATTACAGCAAAATCTTTAAATTTTTTAAATTTAATTTTTTTTAATTTGATTTTTTTAATTAAATTTTTTAATAATTAAAATGAAGTGTAAAAAATAAATATGAAAATAGATAGAGAAAAATACAAAAAAGTGGAAAAAAGAAAAAAAAAAAACCGAATATCATACGACGAAAACCTCTACGTTGTCGACTGCATTTAAAATTAAAAAACAAAATTTAAAAAGAAAAAAATTGTCTTCATAAAAATAATAAGTTAAGTTGTTAATATCATTTCTATACAAAAAAAAAAAAAACAAAAATAGGGAATAACAGAACATCCAAACGTGTGCACGTATCGCATTTATGATTAAAATGAAATTAAAATTATCCACATTACGTGCAAGCTAAACACATTTTATGACTTAACAATAAAAAGGGATTTGAACAACGTCAAGTAAACTAATGAAAAAAAAAAAATATATAAGTCCATTCAAACGTGTTCCAAAAATTTAACGATTTCAAATTTTTACAGCCATGACATTTCCTCGGCCATAAATTTAATAAAAAATACAATTGAAGGTTCACTTTTGCTGTTTACTGTCGCGAAATAAGCGGATTTCACGTCTACAGCCTACATATGACTTAACCGCAAAATGTTGGGGCGGATTTCGAATTAATGCCATATTTTATTACTTTATTTAAATTTTTCCTGCTCAAAAATTAAGCTAAGATGCTGAAAAAAAAATGTTTAATTCTGCATGAATATGCCATAAAAAGTAAATTTTATTGCGTCTTCCTCTGTTAAGATTTTTTTTTTGGATTTTCAAATACATAAATATGGATTACTAAAGAAAAAATACATTAAAAACATACATATATGTACATATACAGTACATATGTATATAAATAATAAAATAAACAAATTTGCTGAAATATTTTGTAATAACGTTTCATTCAAGTATGGAAATTAAAGTGGATAAAAAATCTTGTATGATTATAAATTTAAAATAATTGTTGTTGCATCGGCCGGGAATCGAACCCGGGCCGCCCGCGTGGCAGGCGAGCATTCTACCACTGAACCACCGATGCCAGATAGATAATGCAAAAATTTGCTAGATTATAAAAATACACGATAAAAAGATAATGAGCCTTCTTTACCTAGAGGCAATACAATAAAACAAAAAAAAAATCATAATAAAAATCAGAAGTGTGATATTGATAGATTGCAAATTCCCTAAGGTCCGCAAACCGCAAACTCGAATGATCTACTATCATCACATCCTTAGATGGAGTTTCTTAGATCAAATGCTCAACTTCCTTAGTGAGCAGCTCTTTAGGATTTCTTTCGACGGCGTGCATTTGTTCACCAACTACATATTTAAATCACACAAAAAATCAAAAATCTTGAGCTGATAATGCTGATCGCAAGCGAAAAGTGAAAAGTAGAGCACACACACATTTTAAGTCAATGTCACACTCAAATCCAGTGTGTAGGCTGAATTCATCTGTGTATAGGTGTGATGTGTGTCGAATTGGTTAACGACCACAAAAGGAAATACAGCCTCACTACAACGCTTAACGATTTGAGAGCGGTTTAAGAGGATTATTTATTGTACATGGGAATTACATATTTCTATTATGAGAAGGTACTTGTTGCATTGGCCTGACGATTTGTTTTTCGTTGCTTTGTTTGCAACAGCGGCTGAACAGCAATGACGGTCATGGTGGCGGCAACCTTTGATGATATTAAGTTATAGGATCGTGCTTATGCACATACGTATGTACATTAGAGTGGTCCCAAATGTATGGAGACACATTTTATAGCATATTTCCTCAACCTCTCCCGAGGTCGATGCTAATATAGTCGAAGATATCACATAGAAATTGTTGTCCCAATCGGAACGGTTAAGGGGTGTCCATATAGTTATCTGTAACTTGAGCCCTTTTCGACACTCCTTAACCGCCTCCGATCGCGATAAAAATTTATATGCGGTATCTTTAAGTACAGCAGTATCGATTGTGAATATTATTTTTTTGAGTCTTCATATGATAAACTGAACTTTGACCCCTATGCGACAACCTTTAACAATCTCCGATCGGGTAAAAAATTGATATATGGTATCTTTGCTCATGCTGTTACCGATCTAGGGGGTGAGACCGAAAAATTCGCTAATTTTATTTTTAAAGGCCACCGTAATGTACGTACAGATGTGTGTATTTTTCATTGCAAGTATGCATTTAGTATTATGACTACTTAGCACTTAAAACTAGTTTTGATCTAGCTTTAGCCCTTTCTCATTCCCTCCATTCCTTTCTTCTCCCATAAATATTACCTTGGATCCAACTTTAACAAATTGTATATTACAAGAGAGAGAGAGAGAGAAATGGGAAATACCGAGCAGAACTTATTGCTAACTGATTTCCATGAGTGTATCTGTACATATGTATGCGTACTTTATCAACACTTTTTATCGAGATATATTTCGCATTTTTTAAAACTAGGAACATTTTATTATATGTATTATTTTTATATTATACTCGTCCATAAACTCTAGTAAGTTTACTTGTGACTAATCCGCACTATCTTCTAGTATGCGGTAAAACAAATGACGCTACAGCGCCGTCTATTTTAAGAAGCATCGGTGGTTCAGTGGTAGAATGCTCGCCTGCCACGCGGGCGGCCCGGGTTCGATTCCCGGCCGATGCAGCCGAAATTTTTTTTTAAAATTTTTTAATTATTTTTATTAAGAAATATAATTCCTAAAGAAATAACCAACTTTTGCATAGTCTGTTAAAACTAACTCTAATATTTAGTCTGAAATCGAAGAAAAAATAGAAGAAATGAAAATAAAAAAACTATCCGCAAATTCAAAGCACCTTAAGCCACAAACAAACCAGCCATTTGGCGATTTGCAAAGCAATTAAAACCGTTCATCATTGGGCCACCGAAATAGAGATTTTACATTGAACGGCAATTGCTTGTCTGCATGTTCATTGTGTCACTTAAGCTTATCTTAATTTCCTCATTTAGGCAAATATCAAATAAGAAACAAGAAGTTGGTACAATCCCATTGGAGTCTCCCTTCTGCATCATCATCATCGTCCTTCTTTTCTGAAGCAACGACAAGTGCAATTATGAGTTTTGAATGGCCACGACACATGACAACACCGCCAGCGCAGCAGGTGGGCTTACAGCCATAGAGAGGCGGGCTGACAAGCAGAAGGAGGATAGACACTCGTATGGCAGATCGGTGAATCACTTGTGGCTGAGAGAAACGCTGCAGTTTCATGAAGTGATCGTGTCGTTAGCAAGACTTGTTGGGAGAATAAACGCAGTTGCCGCGCGAAGATGAGCGCGCATAAAGCTACCTGAGCGCATGAATAGATAACACTTGAGTAGATAACAACGCGCAATAGTTTAAAGTTGTTCGGTTAGTAGAAAGTTAAGAGTACATATTCAAATCTAGTAAGCAAGTGATGCATCGCATCGGTGGTTCAGTGGTAGAATGCTCGCCTGCCACGCGGGCGGCCCGGGTTCGATTCCCGGCCGATGCAGAAACATTTTTTTTCTGCCAATAAATCTTATTTTTTAATTAAATAATTTTTCCTGAACATAGTACTCCGTTCCTAACTTGATTATTTAAGGACCCAATTAGTTGAAGAAGTAGAACGCGGGACTTATGTACCGACCCTATGAAATTATTTTGCAGGCCCAGTTTTCCAAATAAATATGTACGTTCGTAAAATTGCTTGACTAAAAGTCCATTAGCGGAAATTATGAAAGTATTCGTCCTGATTTCATGTGGTTGAGAAACGAGCAAGAAATCTTAGTGCTAAGCTCACATAATTTCTCTGAAAAATTAGAGGTTCGAACTGCAAGTAATGCAATGGTAAAATCGACAGCACCACCATCAACTATCAAGATTTTAGAATCACTAACGTCCCTTTCGGATAATATATTTTGAAAATAATAGCTTGCTTTTGTTGCAAATGGAAAGTGAACCATCTCCTTGGCTCTTCAACCGTCCTTCGCCTTCACCAAAAACTGTCATATGTCAAATAAAGTAGTTGATTTACCTACACAAATTTGCGGTTACTACATTAAATTGTGAAACGAGGTGGGCATTCAATTAAATGTGGTTTTAATGATGAGCCCTGCTGCGCAGCCAAAGGTGTCGTTTTAATGTCTTTCTTAAACGTTCGTCATAATTTACCATATTTTGCTCTGCCGCTTTGCCAATTGTGGAGTTTGTGTCCTTCAATTCTCGCCTTGTATGAATTTTGAATGCAGCGAAAAAACATTCGGAAATAAGGAGGGTCACTCCACGCGATACTGCTGTGTCGTCTTATAGTTAAGACAACTTTAAAATGACCGAATTTCATTATGACTTTGTACCCTACCTTGTCATATATTTTCATTTTAGCTGAGCTTCTGTGTGGAATTACACTTAATCACGGGTTATAACCTCACTTGTCAAACTTGTTACATATATGACATTAACTTTTGAAATTTATTATTACTTACATATCGCACACTAAATCAAAAAGCGTTACAACTCAAAATTCAAAAATTTTCAGGAGAGGCAAAAAACTTTTTAATTTTTATATGCAATGATATGGGAAAAGGCTACGTCTAATAGTTATTTCTCAGTTAAAAAAGACTCTGATGGAAAAGATTTTTTGGCAGCCGCTAGAGATATATGTATTCTGTGTACCAATTTATGGAAGAAACCCGATTTCGAAAAATTTTGAGTTGTGACGCTTTTTGATTTAGTGTGCGATATGTACAGTGCCGAACTAAAGTATTGGCACAGCAAGATGCTTCAACCTTAACACTGTTTTTTGGCCGCATATGAAGAGATTTCAAAAAAATAAAAAACATCCCTGGATAGAATGATAAATTGTTAACCATTTCCATTTTATTTCATTTAATTATCTCTTTTATTGAATTAAGGGCAGCGGTTCTAAGAAAAAAAGTAATGTTTTGGGCTGAACAAAAGTATTGGCACAGCTAAATATTACTGTCTATTTTGCGCTGATTTATCTGTCTAGCAACTTTTTTTAATTTGTCATGCTACGATAACGTGTGACTTACGTACGTTGCTCTTAAAATACGAGCCGCGGACGTCGCAGTGTCGTAAATAAGTAGATTTTCCATTAAAGTGACTAGCAGAAAAGCGAAACCGCCGAATCTCGGCGAAAAATTATGTCGCATTAGCATGATTATGGAAAATCATTCTCTGAGATTGGTGAAATGATGGACAGAAACCGCCACACTATTCGGAGCATTGTTCAACGTTCAAGAAGGCTTATCTTTGCAAAGTGTACAAAGAACGGATAGACCTACGACTTTAAACGACCGTAAACGCAGTCAGATAGTAGGAAGAGTAAAAAAAAATCGTAGAATATATTCCACCAACATTGCAGATGACGTTAAGACAGAATTCGGAAGAAATATGCAGCCATAACGATCCGGGGAGCCTTACAGGAAAATAACTATCATTCCCGTATAACTAGATGCAAGCTGTTATGGTTTCCCCACACAGTTTGCCGGTCATCAAGTTGGAAAATACTAAATTTTTTTTAATCCGAGTAAAGAACATTGTTTCAGCAGTTGCTTGGCTTACTTAATATTCTTTTACATGAGCTAAACGTTTATTTAGGCTTATTTTTGGAATAAAGGGCTTTCGGATAGCTATACGAGAATGGTAGTTATTTTCATATACGGCTCCCCGGATTGTTATGGCGTGCATATCTCTTCCTAATTCTGTCTTAACGTCATCTGCAATGTTGGTGGAATATATTCTACGATTCTTTTTTACTCTTCCTACTATCTGACTGCGTTTACGGTCGTTTAAAGCCGTAGGTCTATCCGTTCTTTGTACACTTTGCAAAGATAAGCCTTCTTGAAACGTTGAACAATGCTCCGAATAGTGTGGCGGTTTATGTCCATCATTTCACTAATCTCAGAGAATAATTTTCCATAATCATGCTAATGCGACATAATTTTTCGCCGAGATTCGGCGGTTTCGCTTTTTTGCTAGTCATTTTAATGGAAAATCTACTTATTTAAGACACTGCGACGTCCGCGGCTCGTATTTTAAAAGCAACGTACGTAAGTAACACGTTCTCGTAGCACGACAAATTAAAAAAAAAAGTTGCTAGACAGATAAATCAGCGCAAAATAGACAGTAATATTTAGCTGTGCCAATACTTTTGTTCAGCCCAAAACATTACTTTTTTTCTTAGAATCGCTGCCGTTAATTCAATAAAAGAGATAATTAAATGAAATAAAATGGAAATGGTTAACAATTTATCATTCTATCTAGGGATGATTTTTATTTTTTTGAAATCTCTTCATATGCGGCCAAAAAACAGTGTTAAAGTTGAAACATCTTGCTGTGCCAATACTTTAGTTCGGCACTGTACATATTTTTTCTCTTTTATAAAATAAAAATCCTTTCTGCTGATTATGAGTTATGAGCTACAAAGCCACTCACAGCAACGATAAGCGTTATCATGAATTTTGTATGCAAGTTTACGAGATTTCAAACAATTTTAAAAATGTCATTTAAATTTATGAAAATTACAAGTTGACAAGTGTAATGTTTCAACAAAGAAATAAAATTGTTGATTTATGAGTATCTATATACATACATACATACATATTTTTATGAAAGTTTTTTTTTTTTAAGAATTACCTAATTTCGACTTCTAATGCCTTTAAACCGGGTAAAAATAACGAAATTAAAATGCGACATGTTATTACATTTTAACCCTGTTGGATTAAGAATAATGCAAGGGTTAAAGGGTGTCACACAGGGCCCAAAGTTCTGATTACCGTATATGTATAGACCAAAAAATTTAATTTAATTTTTTTATACCCAATGGCCGAAATGAATTTTCTTGTATTCAAGGATACCAAATATATATTTTGGTCCTGATCGAAGACGGTTAATTAGTATCGCACGGGCGTCCCATATGGTAATAAGAACTTTGACCCTTGTGCGACACACTTTATCAATCTCCGTTTGGGACAAAAATTTATATGTGAAATATTTGAGTGTGCTGTTACCGACAGAGAGGGTGAGACCGAAGAAAACCGCTAATATGATTTTGGGGACCACCCTAATGTACATACATGCCATAATAGCCAATATTGTTATTATCTATCTTGATTCCTGCCGACTCCAATAAAGCGCGCCAGTCGTTTCTGCTTCCTGCTGCCTAGCGCCAATTGGAAATACTGAAGGAGGACGAGTCGGTCTTTGCCTGATCTCCTCAACGCAGTAAAGGCTTCCTTTTTCTTCTGCCTTTAGCGAGTTTCGATAGAAATACTTTCTGGGCCGGAGCACCTTTATCAATTCCCAAGACATGACCTGCCCAACGAAGCCGCTGGATCTTTCTTTGCTGAACAATGTCGATATCTACGTAAAGCTCGTATAGCAAATCATCAAATCTCCGTCGATACTCGTCCTGACTAACGCGCAAAGGTCCCTAAATATTCCGAAGATCTTTTCCTCTCGAACGAAGAGCGTGCTGTAGAGCGTGATTTTTGATCGTCGAGAGGAATTTAGTTTTTAATTGGCTACTTTGTCCAAAGTAGTACTTATTGACAAGAAACAAAAACAAGCTATGAACTTAGTATTCAGCAGAGATTGCCCCAAGTAACTGTTGACTCAGTTCCACCATCAACGTCCTCCGCTCTGTCACATCCTGTTGCACTTAAAATTGTGAATATTGTTGCTTTTGTTTTAGTTACTCTGTTGTTGTGTTTTTCTTACCTACACAATTCCCGTTTACAGCGCATGTTTATGAGAATGTTGTTTTCAGGGTTCGGATTTGCCTCATTTTGCCTCCACACTCACACATGCCGCACTCATGAGGATCCTGTGAGTGTGTAAACAACGGAGGCCACACAATAGCGTGAGCGCTCCGCATGAGTGGCAACAGAGTGCGCAGCCAATAGGAGGCAAAAATGAAGCGTTGGCTCTCCTCCGCTGCGCCTCCATATTTTACTCCGGAGTGAGTGAGGATGAGCGAGGCCTCATAGCTTGGCGATGAAGCAGCCAAACGTCTGTAGTGTGTAGTAAGCAGATGCATGAATGCTACAAATTTGTTTATCCTCTACAGTGTGCACAGCTCATTCTGCAAGCTAAACAACAAGCGGGACACGTTATTAAGCAGTCATTGTGCAACAGAAACTATGCAAGTAAACTTTAAGCAAAAGTTGGAGAATCTGGCATATGCTCAAAGAGTTCCTTGTGAAGTAGATATTCTGAATTACTGGAAATCCCGCTTATTAAATGATCAGGACTTAGGAAACCTGATTCAAGTAGTATTAGCGGTTCCATCGACTCAAGTGTCGGGCTACAATTTTAACAAAACTGCGCACGAGGCTTTCAAAAGAAACCTTGAATAATATATTGATTGTTAAGCTAAATAATGATATTCTCGGCAAAGTTTCTTATTTTGATTAAGTACCTAAGTGTTAAGAATAGTTAAGAAATATGTATGTACATACATACACATCTGTGTTCATATCGAACAGTAGCTTATGTCGAAAGGAAAATTTTAAAGTGCAGTTTCCCGCACAATATTATTACATGAGTAATTCATTGAGACTGAAGTTGGTTGAAGGCCTAAGAAAGAGTTAAAAAAAAAACTGCAGAATGTACTCTCTGGGATGCATTACTTCTGCTTTTTCCAAACTGACTCAATTTTTCCTTAAGTACACTTAAGCTACTGTTCCATACGAACACAGATATACATATACTGTGAGTTATGATTTCTATTATGGAGTAATAAATATTTCGTTTATGCAAAAAAAAATATGATTCTAATGACGAATAAATAGTTTTTTGCGTTAATCGCATAATAAATAAAAACTAAACAAGTAGGTAGGTACCTACATACATATGTACAACGAATAATGCACATTCTTAAAAATAATTTTCCTTTTACCTACCTACCTATATACGTACATACATATGTAAATATGTATTCGTAATTGCATCTGGTGAATTAAATACATATTTACATACCTACTCAATCGCCTGAAACGGGCATAAATACGAAAAAAAAGGCAAAAAAAAGCATACATGCTATTTAGCAGAAAAACCATAGCACTAAATTGCACACTGCAACATACATATGTATGTATGTGTATGTATGCATTTTTATGCAGCGCCATTACCCTGCAAAAATTCCGAGTACTCCATTCGCTAATCCATGGAGTGCTCGCTATGGACCAACCGATTACTCCATAACTTGCCACATTTCATACAAAAAATATGGTCCATTTAACATTGCATGTCATTGCAATGGAGTATATACTCCAGTCCCGCATAACAATCACATTAATCCATGGAGTACCTACATTGGATTAATTGATGGAGTACCTAACAGTTAGCCGAACATAACAACAAAAACCAAATGTTTATCGCGACGACGACGAATGACGTGTATACATTCAAACATATGTATGTATGTAGCTATGTATGGATACACATATCGTCTTCGTCGCGATAAAAATTTGGTTTTTGTTATGTTCGGCTAACTACGAACCGATGCAGATACACGAATCGGTCGTTTGGGCTATGTTAGTGGTCACTTTGAAAGTACTCCAACTTACCACAAATGGAGCATATAATCCAATGATTTTTGCAGGGTACGCATTCCTCACTCACACGCTCCCACACATTACACCGTGAGAAGAGGAAACCTACGGCGCACAGTGGGGAAGCTTCCATACATTCAGCGGAAAAAAATAGAAGGAGTTGTCGTAGGGCTTTGAAATTTTGCAGACAGGTTATATATGAGCTAGTTAAGAAAATTTCCAAAAATGGTTGAAATCGGTCAACTCCTAGGGGTACCTCCCTTGGACCTATAGTAAAAAATTAAAAAAAAAATTTAAATACAAATTTTAATTTCAGCCGAAAAAAGTAAGATATCTTCACAAAACTTTGCATATCAGTTACCCTCATAAAGGGCATTGACGGTACAAAAAATAATTGAAATCGGCCACTCCCTAGGGGTACCTCCCTTGGACCTATAGTAAAAAATTAAAAAAAAAATTTAAATACAAATTTTAATTTCAGCTCAAAAAAGTAAGATATCTTTACGAAACTTCGCATATCAATTACCCTCATAAAGGGCATTGACGGTACAAAAAATAATTGAAATCGGCCACTCCCTAGGGGTACCTCCCTTGGACCTATAGTAAAAAATAAAAATAATTTTTAATCCATACCTGTACTTAATTGTGAATAAAAGCGAAACGCGTTCATCGATTTTCTTAATTTATGTATCATTTTGTTCATAGGTTATGCGACTTTACGTGAAAATAATAGGACTTTGAACTTTTTTACCGTTTTCGATTTTTTATGAATTAAAAAAAAAAAAATTATTTTTAGGCAAAAAATATTTTTTTTTCTCCATACATTTATTTATAACTGGGAAACTGTTGCCTATATAGCGAAGCGTTATATAAACAGATGAAATTACTAGTAATTCTTGATTTTTATAAATTTGTTTAAACAAAATCCGACTAGTGGTTCTTGAGTTATGTTAAACAAAAGAGCCTTATCAGAATTGAGTCGCGAATCAATTAGCTGAAAAATGTTGTACTGTATAATACAATAAATTGAAAAGGGGCACCTGGGGGCACTTGAAATTGATTAAAAATGTAAAAACAGATATGAGACAATGTATTAGTAGTGATTTCCAACTGGAGGCAAGTGGCGCTAAAATTACAGGTCCAAATGTTTGGAGAAAAAAGGGATTTTTGTTATATGTTCATAAAAATAAACAAAAAAAAAAACTTAAGTCTCTGCAGAGTTTATTTTTTCAATTTTAGTAGACTGAAATATCCTACTTTAAATAAAAAATAAAAAGAAAAACGTTAGCTCACATAATAAAAGATTATTCGTTTTGAAATTCTTAGGTTTAAATTAAGTTGGTTCGGTAAAACATACAAGTACTGAGTTTGAGACGGCTATAAAAAAAAAACTAGCAGTCAGATCGGAGTAATTCTTTTTGATTTGGTTGTACCATTTAGTCTAAATTCCAAAATATCACTGCATATTGCATGAAGAGTATGTTGACAATTTGACTTTTTTCCGCAAAATCCCCAGTGTGCGGCGGCTCACTCCACACACAGCGTGAGCGGCTCCTTCGAACCTCACTCCAACCGCACACGCAGTGAGCGGCTCCTTCGAAACTCACTCCAACCAAAGGAGCGGAGAAACAAAAAAAAAATACTCACTCCGCGTTCTAGAGGAGTGTGAAACGCAAACGGCCACTCCACAGCACGCCGTGAGGAGGAGTTTCCTCATTCACTCACACATACTCGGAGTTTCTTCCTACCCTGCTTGTTTTAATCGTTTTCGTATTTGTTTTGTGGTTAAACCGCCGTTTTTGGTTGTTTTTGTTGTTCGCATTGAGGTTTTTCGTATCTTTATCTTGAACGTCGGCAATAAAATTGTAATAAAATCGATTTTTATGCGCTGATATGAATGAAACATTTATAATTTATGGCCGTACTTAGGTGAATGTGACTTTAAGTGTTTCGTTGTGTTTTTTTATTCCTTTGTTGTTGTCTTTCTATATTTTCCTCTTTTTTTCCTCCGTAAATTTTGTAGCCTTTTCGTTGAAGTTCAATAGGTCAATGCGGTACATTTGACACTCAGATAATAAACATGTATATGCATACTATATACTATCTGTTAGAATACAAACTTTTCCTGTCTAAAATGATTACATTAGGCAAAATCGCTTACCGGGGGGTATAGAAAGGTGACAGTTTTAGAAAGAATTCACACGTAACTACATAAACTGGTAAGATTAAAATTTTGATCAGTTGTCATGCCAACATCTATCCCAAGCCAAGGTCGTTTTACTTATATGGGCTTTATGAGCCGGAAAGTGATTAGGCGTGAGGTATAGCTTCTGTTATTGCTGCTGTCTCGATTTTTCTCGGCTTCAATATCTTTGTATTATTATATTTATGGTTTTTGTTTTTTCTGTCACTTTATTGCCATTTTTATTTTGTCTTAAACTGTTCCTTTTGTCGCTTATTCCTGTTAAAAAACATTAATGCCACATTCCGCATTTCACTGCTACGCTAGGATCCAAACCCACCAAAGAAGCCCACAATCCGCTATCCACTCCATCCTTAGCTTCGTTTTTTTTTCAATTGCTTTCGGATTTTTTTACTGTAGCTTATTTCCATGTGCACACGCGGTTGTGCAGCGCCACGGAAGTCCAAAATTCGACAGTATTTTAATTAAGTCACACAATTTTAACACTACCATAACTTTCTTTTTGTATTTTTCTTTTGGTTTAATTAGCATGGCGCGCGTACGGGTCGATCTGTATATACTATGTATATTAGAGGCGTTTTTTTTTTAAATATTCCCTCCGGCGCCGGAATATGAAAACAGGGTGTTTTAGAGCAATTAAACTGAAAAAAAAATTTGACTTTTCCAAAAACTAGATGGAGCTACACCGAAAACCGCGCAAATTCCCAGAATTCCAAGGTATGTTTAGATTTACATATGTATGAAAAATGTTAGGATTTTGCACAAGAAAAAAATGTATATCTACTCATACGTAGAATTAACCGTTAAAGCGAATGGCATACTCAGTTTTTTGGTACACTACCCAGGGAAGGTAATATCGCGGCCTAAAGTGATGATTTTCTTTTTTTCTCATGAATCTTCAACTTCTTGCCCTATACTCTTCCCGAAATCGGAAATTATTTTTTAATTAAATCACACGGTAGGCTGCGCGGTTTTTGGTGTAGCTCCATCTAGTTTTTGGAAAAGTGAATTTTTCTTTCAGTTTACTTACTCTAAAACACCTTATTTTCATATTCTGGTGCCGGAGGGAGGATCTGAGAAGGTTTAAAGAATCCCATACAAAAAAAAACTCATCTAGTGTACTTGTACATACATATGTATACAGAAACAGATTCTCAACTACAGCTCTTTGACTTGGGTTGCTGATGAACGCCTCAAGGTGCACAACACGTTTCCCAAAAGGGAATACGTATGTATATGGCCTTTACATACCTATTACATACATATGTATCTCGATCGTCTTCTATACATAAGCTTACGTACATATGTGTGTATGTGAAAATGCGCTTCTGCTAAATTATTCCTCCTTGGGGCTCGCCACTTACCTTTTTACTACGTGTTAGCAAGGAACGCGCCCCAGACAGGCGACGATGTGGCGACACGTTGTCCGTCTGCTGCCACCTTTCTCTCTGTCTGTCTCTCCGCTCGTTCCCTATTTTACGCCGCACCGCACCACTCGGCAACACTCTTTCGTTCCTGGTATTGTGTTTGACTGACCGAACCGACAACTCGCCCAGCAAGCTCGTTTTTTGGTCTCCGCTGCAAAGACAAACGATCCTCAAAAAACGTGGTGGCATAGTGCCCAGAATTTAATGCGAGCTTTTGTATCTTACGTTTTACATTCATAAGTATGATTGTTTGTATACTTTTCACATGACAGTTTCATGATTGCTCCAGAGTTCACCAGCGCTGGGCTGCCTTAATTTAAGTCGTTTGTGTTTTGCACGCTTCTTCTTGGCTTTGCTGTCGCCGTTCGTTGCCATTTTCACGGCTTGCTGATGTTTCCTCTTATTCTTTGCAATATTTTCAACCTGCTTTGCTTTTGCTTTTGTTTTATTGTTTTTAAATTTGTTGTTGCTTGTACTTGTTTTTTTCTATCGTGCTTACAATTAATTCAGGTGGCGCTCAATGTTGAATGTTCCGAGGATTGCGTGGCCTCACAGCATCCTCTTGTTCTGTAATCAATGTGTATTTGTTGCACGGCGGCCAGCAAGTGTGGCAAGTACATGTGGTAAGACATATTTTGAGAGACAAGTGTACAACAAGTTATTTGGCGGTGCATGCGGACATACTTAGGCAGGTCATGGGTATTGCAACTTATGTATGTTTGGGATCGTCTACTAGTTATATACTCGTATAACCTATGTATCTCGGATTAACAGAACAGAGAACAGCTGAGATCATTTCTTTGTTACAAAAGACTTTGAATTTCGTTTCCCAACACTGAATTAAAAGCTTGCAAGATTATTGAATCAGAAAACATACTTTATGTGCTATCAACAGCTGAGTATAATTATATGATGTTTCCCATTCTCGCACATTTGCCTTGACCACGCACACAGTGCATTCACTTACATGCAACATCACGTGGCGGTAGGACTGCCTTCGATTAGCTGTCTCCGGCATGCCATATCCAGTGATGTCATTTTCACTTCGTTCGAAGTATTTCACTTCACTTTTATGCCCGTCACTTCGACACTTCCTCTTTCCCCAAATCACTTCGATTTTGACCAATCAGAATTAACTTACTTTTATAATTTATTCTTACAAATTCTAATAAAATTTGCATATGCAAGTATGCAAGAGATAAATGTTTATACAATCATAAGATATGGCATCCCTGATTGAGATGAATAATCGATTTTTTAAAAGCTTCTCTTATCTCTAGGGTTTTATCGCTTTTTTTAAGAGTTTGGCACAGGGCCCCGGAGCGGAGTTCGAAGCAAAAAAATTGGCAAATAATTGCCCGTGCACAATTCACTTTAAAGCAAAGCGAAATTCCAGATGCTTGCTACAATTAACACTTTGACAATTTCCACTTCACTTTTTTGCTTTGATTTATAACACTGATTTTGTGCAAAATATTTGGGGAATCGACTTTTTTCTGCTTATTTCAAATGTTATTTTTTACTCTTTATTGTTCATTTTAAGTAGTTGCGCGAAATCGCTAAAATAAATGTGGATAAACAAAGAATACACACACACATATGAATTAATGTATATCATTTTATTTCTTTTGAATTTTCAAAATAGAAATAATGGGTCATGTAATAACTCACCCGGCGTGCCACGTCCTCGGATTCCGATATAAGATAATGAATACAAATTAAGTATTATATGGTTTACTCCGGGTATAATGTATATCTAAATAGTTTGTGTCCACTCACGTCCATACTCTTCGGCTCATTTCTATTAACTAACTCCACACTCGCTGTACCTCACACTCATGCCATCAACTCGTTCACACATACATGTATCCAGTTCTATACATCCCTCCCTTATTTTAAACTTATTTTTTTTTCGACGCTCGGTATAGTGGAAGGGTTGGTGGAATTTGTTTGCGCTTTATTCTACGGATGTTAGAGGCGATCCAACTTGGACAGCCTGGTCGCCTTTGGTATGTGCTGGTGGTACTTTTGTTGTCGTAGTTTGTGTGTTTGTTTCTTCGGAGCGTTGGTTTCCTTCCGGGTCTGATATGTTATTGTTGTTGGTTACTGGCAGTCTTTTGATGTGACTAATGTTCCTCCTTACGATATTTCCATTCGCAAATACTGTTACCTCGTTGCCATTTATTTCTTTAACTTCGTATTCTGTTGGATCAAAAGTCGGGGTGAGTTTGTGTGGGAAAATGACGTTTCGTAAAAGAACTTTGTCCCCCACTTCGATTTCCGGCTCTCTCGCTCCCCGTTTCGCATCTGCCTTCTCTTTCCCCTTCCACTTGTTGATCATGTCTAAATCTCTGGCTGCTGAATCCAGCATCTCTTCCGTCACATCATGTATTGTAGGAATTTTGTCTCTGATGACGCGGTTGAACATAAGTTCTGATGGTGATGCTCCGGTTGTACCGTGAGGAGTTACATTGTACATCAGGGTGAAATTTTGAATTTCTTTTTTATAATCCCTTTTGTTGTTGTGTGCTATTATTAGCCGTTTCACCAACGACCGGTTCATGTTTTCGACCTCTCCATTGGCTTGTGGCCAATACGGGGGTGTTGTGATTAATGTTATGTTATGTGCTTGACAGAAACTCTTGAACTCGGAACTTACGAATTGTCGTCCATTATCTGCTCTCAATGATTTTGGTATGCCCAGACGGCTGAATATCTCTTGCAGGATCGAGATGATGACTTCCGATGTAATTCTCTTAGTGAATTTTACCTCTTGATATCTGGAGTAATAGTCGATTAGCACCAACACATATTCGTCATTTGGGAGCGGGCCGAGTAAATCAGTGGCCACACACTGCCACGGTCCATTTGGGAATGAATGCCTGTGCATTGGTGCTGGTTTATTTGGCTGAGATACCAACAAACAATCCACGCATTTCTTTACGAAACCCTCAGCATCTCTGTCTATAAATGGCCACCACACCTTTGACCGTAACCTCCGTTTCATAGCCGACTCCCCCGGGTGTCCTTCGTGAGCCAGCTCTAGTGTTCTGTCGCGTAGGGTTTTTGGGATTACAAGGCGAGTGCCTCGAAGTAAAATATTTCCCATGGTTGACAACTCGTATCGGAATGGGTAGTAAATGTTAGTTTTGTTTTCCCCCCACATGTCGTTTCTAACATGTGATGCCGCAGCTGCAAGTTCGTGATCCTTAGCGCTTTCCGTTTCAATTTCGCCAATGTCCATAGCTGACGGTGTGGAGGCTTCAATTATGTGAAAAATGTTGTAGTTATGATCCTCGTCGAATGTATTTGCTTTGTTGATTTTGCAGAGTCTCGACACGGAGTCAGCGATGTTCTCTTTGCCTGCTCGATATATGACATTAAATTTAAATGGCTGTAATCGAAGAAGCCATCTTTCAATCCTGGCCGGAGGTTTCGACGTAGGTTTAAATATTGTTTCAAGTGGTTTGTGGTCCGTGACAAGTTCGAACTCCAACCCCATCAGGTAATAATAATATCGCTCTACTGCCCACCCCAAAGCTAAACTCTCTTTTTCCGTTTGCGAGTACCGTTTCTCCGTGTCTGACAGGCTTTTACTAGCAAATGATATAATGTGTGCCTCACCCCACACTGGTCAGCCCCCATACACAAAAGTCAAAAACGTTGGTGCTTGAAAAAGAAACTTCTGTCATGAATTTCCGTGGGAAATATATTGAATTTTATGGAAAACCTCCTTCTATACGCAATAGCCACCATTAAATGTTACTTTGGCTCATTTAAAGTCAACACATTTGAAAAAAATTTTTTCTGGAAAAAGTTTGTGTAAATAAGTGTATTATGATTTTTGCGATATTTCAAGTTTGAGTGCTAAAAAAATGCGGATAACTATGGAAACGCAAGAAAAACGTATGTTTCACGATTTAGCGAAAGAAAACAGTGAAAACAATTTATTTTTAGCAAAACACAAGATGAGGAAATCTTTGTTTTTCTATGAGCGTAACTTTCAAGCATTAGCATTTTCATTTAAACTTTTAACAATTAAGGACCACTCTGGACCAGGTCTTATAAGCAGATTTGCGTTCTTTCAAGTCTTCTCTTAAGAAGCCTGTTTATACATTTTTCCCTTTTTTTCCCTCTTTCTTAAAATATCATATTAAATGTAACTAGTCTATATAAAATATTGTTACCCTTTTACGATTTTTGTACATATTTACATCGACTGTTTTCGATAAAACTTTATTTTCAATCTGAGTAATTGAGTTTTGTCCGACTCTCCATAAAAATTTTTTTTTTGATCCCGCGAAATATAGCCGAATAATTTTTTTTTTATTGTAAGTTTGTTATTTGACATCGGATTTTTAAAATCGAAATGTCATTAGTTTAGTCTTTGGAAGCTCTATATTTTCTTCTAATGTCCTTTTGACCTATGAAGTCGTTTTCACATAGTTAAGTCACCTAACCAAGTTTTTCGTCCAAAATATCCTTTTTGTTTCACAAGAAAAAAATCGCCAAAAATAAAATATTTATCGGATCTCTCTGACATTACGCTTAAAGTCTTTGCAATTAAACGGGCAAATTTTTAAAGTAATAAAACTTTCCTGATTTTTACAACTTTATATAAAAACTTAATTTGAAAATAAAATTTTTTTCAAAAATCGCAAAAAATCCACAAAATTTTGACATTGACCAGCTTTCGCTCAGCGAGTTTTTATTAGACCACTACAAGTTGTATGTCGTTTGAAGCGTATTTTAATTGCCTTTCGAACGAGATACTGCTTGCGTTTATCGCATTTGTAACTCCAGAGAAAATAATTTTTGAATGAAGTGATAACAAAAAAACACAAAATTACCGTTATCTCAAAAACCTAACTATACAAAAAATTAAAAAAAAATAGTTCCAAGCTCACCAGGTCAATTCCTATCCTCCCCCATTCCTGGTTTTCTTGTTTTTTTTTTTGGCTGTAAACTAGCGTTAGTGGTGGGCGTGGATTACAAAATATATGCTTTTAATTTTTCTGAAAGATGAGTCGTATAGTGGGACACCAATGTGCCAAATTTGGTTTCGGTAGGTCCATCCGTTTCCAAGAAATTGAGTTTTGTCCCACTCTCCATACAAATGAGACCAGTGTGCACCCGTAGCGTCGATTTGTAGCAGCACAGCACCCAAAGCTACAGGACTGGCATCCGCTATAACGCGCGTTTTTTTCCGGGGATCAAAATATGCAAGTTTGGGTATCTCCGATAGGGCGTGTTTCAATGTGTCGAATGCTTGTTGTTGACGTTCATTCCAAACAAATTTGTAATTCAGCTTCAGCAGCTCTCTTAGCGGTTCGGTGGTATTGGCAAGATCGGGAATAAATTTACCTACATACGTTACAAGTCCTAGGAAGCTACGCACCTCTTCCTTTGATTGTGGGGCTCGGAATTCTTTTATTGTTTCGATTTTATTGGGATCCGGTGCGATACCTTCATCTGACAGTAAATGTCCAAGAAATTTTAATTTCCGTACCTTACATACACATTTTTCCTCGTTCAGTAATAAATTATTGTTTTTGAATACGCCTAGCACTTTTTGAACCGCTTCGTCGTGTTCCTGTTCAGTCTTTCCAAAAATGATGATGTCATCTATATAGTTCAGTGCGTTTTTGCATGAGCATAAAAGTTTTTCTATTACCCGCTGGAAAATTTCAGGAGCAGAGTTTATGCCGAACATCAATCTTTTGTATTGGAAAAGGCCCTTGTGTGAAATAAACGTAGTAATATGTCGGCTCGACTCATCCAACTCCAGTTGATGGTAAGCCCATTTTAGGTCAATTCTTGAAAACAGTTTTGCTCCTCTTAGTCTCGTCATGAACGTATCGAAGGTTGGAAGTGGGTAATTTTCCCGTGAAATAGCTTTATTTGCTTGCCGCATGTCTATGCACAGTCTAATTTCGCCTCCATCTTTAAACACAATCACTGTTGGTGATATCCACGATGTGGGCCCTGAAACCGGCTCGATGATGTCTTGTGCAAGCATTTGTTCTATCTTCTCTTCTACTTGCTTCTCTACAGCTACAGGCACTCGTCGCATTGCTTGCTGTACTGGTTTGACTGCTGGGTTTATTGATAATTTAATTTTTACCCCTGACATTTTCGGAAAAGGTTTTACATTCTCAATCCTATTTACGTTCACACCTAGTTTCAGTACCCCTAGCTGCAGGGCTGTATCGCGACCCAACAGTGATTGGCATCCGTTTTCGATCACGTAAAAGGTAGCAATTCTTTGCCATTTATTTATTTGTATTGGTTCTTCGAATACGCGTAAGACGTTCAACGATTGATCTGATGCGTACGCCTTGAACTGTGTGACCGAGTCTTGCCGTTCATTCCATACAGCTGCTTTACCCTTCCTTAAAATGTTCCAGTCTTTTTCGCTCAATAGATTAAGTCGCGTACCCGAGTCGATAATCATTGATATGACACAGCCCCCAATTTCAAATTTTATATTTTCATCACCCGTCATATTGCTCAAGATTTTAAAACAGTTTAATTCTCGGACTCCTTCTTGTTCGTCCTCTTCTTCTACGTTTCGCACTTTGAATGTTCCCACTTTTCGCCTCTTTGGGGAACTATGTTCGTTTCCGGTGAATTTACGCTTTTTGGTTTTACATTTTCTAGTGAAATGTCCCACCAGACCACGTTTGTTACATTTTAGGAACCTCGCTGGACACTTGGAATCTTTTGCCCCATGACCTTTTTGACCACATCTGCTACACTCTTCAACATCCTGCTTTCCTCCGGTTGCTTTAGTTGAGATTTTGTTAACTTTTTCGTCGTTTTGTTTTGTAAACATTGACCCCGATTGTTTCCCAATTTGTTCGAAAATTTGGCAAGACTCGATTATACTGTTTAAACTCTGTTCTTTTTCTAGCAGCTTACGTTTTAGCTCAACAGGTGCCCATGAATCGATTATTTTATCCTTCAAGCAGATTTCGATGATTTCTGATGCGGTTTTCCCGAACTCGCACTTGGACACCTGATGTCTAAGGCGCAGCAAATATTTATTAAAATTTTCGCCCTCGGTAGGAGCCAGATTTCGGAAGAGATGTCTCTCGAACGTGGAGTTTCGTTTTGGTGAAAAATATTCGTTTAGTTTGTTTACTAGTGTTTGAAAAACATTTATTTCCCCATCAGTCTCAACCAAAGCACCGGGGATGTTGAATGCCACCTCTTGTAGCTGCGGCCCGCCCAAATGCAACAATTTATTCTTCTTCTTAATTTCATCTTTTATGTCTTCAGACTGAAGATATAAAGAGAAAGACCTATACCACTTTTCCCATTCGGAACGTATCAACGCCTTGTCGATATTGTCACATAGGAACTGACGAATTTCAGTCATTTTGTATGCCCAATTAAAAAGGTTTAAACTAAATTAAATCTGAAACTGAAATTAATTATATTTCTCTACGCTCAATTGAATGTGCAACTTTCGTACATACTTGGTTGTTAATTTCTTCCAATTTATATGATTTGTTTATCGTCTTTCTTTGAACCGCTGGCAGAATCCAAACCGCCACAATTGGTTTTATTTGCTGTTGTCGAAATTTAATTCGCCACATTCAATACGCTTATTATTTTTTTTTTTTTAATTTCTCCCAAACTGTATGCTTATTTCAATTTTCTCTAAACCACTGGCAAAATTTAATTCACCACATCCGATTTCAAATTGTTCTCGGCGAATTTTAATTCGTCACATTCGATTTATCTGAAATCAAATAGTTTTATCGTTTTTAGTATTAACGAGTATGGAGTTTTCTGTATATGCACAATCAAATGTGCGTGCTCAGTATAATCTTTATTATACACAATTAAATGTGTTTATCGAGTTTAAAAGTGTATTCACATTGGTGCAACTTCCGCCACGTTCATAATTTCGCAAAAGTTACTCATAACCTACATCGTTCTGCCATATAAAATGGCAGGCGAAACACGAATGCGGCTTATCATTCCCCATGTGAACACACCTTAAATTTTCGTTCATTCTTCTAGTCTTCGTTTGTACTCATCACTATCTATAACACAATCTAATGTGTCACAGCTCTAACTCGTTATTGGCAATGGGACGTTTACTCGGTACTAGTAATTACTACTAGTTACGCCACTTTTAGCGAGTTTTAAATCGTTCGCAAAAACACCAGAAAAATGGCTGCAACAACCGTTAGCTTCACTTGATAACTTTTCACTTAACTTTTCTGATGTTTTATCCCATCTTCGTCGCCACTGTAATAACTCACCTGGCGTGCCACGTCCTCGGATTCCGATATAAGATAATGAATACAAATTAAGTATTATATGGTTTACTCCGGGTATAATGTATATCTAAATAGTTTGTGTCCACTCACGTCCATACTCTTCGGCTCATTTCTATTAACTAACTCCACACTCGCTGTACCTCACACTCATGCCATCAACTCGTTCACACATACATGTATCCAGTTCTATACAGTAGTGAGTTTCTGTAAGAAATCGAGTGGATTTGTCTATTTTGATGACGTCACGTCGATTCTATCAAAACTTCTCTATTGATCGATAGCGAGTGTTTCTACAAGCATTAATCGATAAAATTCGGAACAGTGTAGGAAATGAAACGCCAATCGAGAACTTAAACGCCAAAATAAATGTAATGCTCTAAGCACATTCGAACCGGCGAGCGAAAAGCAGCCAGCTGTCAAAAGTAAAATGCACACGTTCTTATGGGCGCACACATTTTAACGCCAGCACGACTTCACGGCAGAAGGGTTGCATTTGTCGCTGCCGCAAATATAGACCTATTTCTAATTTGACAAGCGACAATGCGCATGTACAGGCAGAAACGTGTGTATGTGTGCATTTTGGAAGTACAAAGACGCTCCTTAAGAGACTCTACAAATCCTTTAAATATATATTAAATATATTTAAATGTATATTCATTAATATATAGTATGTACATATATACATAAATAATTTGTTTTAATTAAAATATACTCACATTCTGGCTGAATTCGGCTGTTTTGTCCATTTTTTCGACCGGTGAAAGCTTTCTCACCGTTTAAAAAGTTGGCGAGTATATTGATAGATAATATATCGACTATTTTGCTTACAGAAACACCTTTAATCGATCATTCCTACTGAATTGGAATGGAACATATCAGCTGATTTGTCAGTTCTATCGATCCATTGGACTCATTTTCATACAGAAACGCATGCATCGAGAATGACGTCATGATGACGTCAAATCGACTATTTCAGTAGAGAACATTGATCGATATGAGTTACAGAAACTCACTACAGGTCATATTAATAAAAGCCAAGCATTTGCTTTTGCCTAAGATTTCTGACCTTTTACTCAAATTTTGAAATTTTGTTCATACAAATTAATGTCAAATTTCTGAAATTTTGAGTAAAAGCATTTGCTTGGATTTTATTAATATGGCCCAATGAATATGAAATGTTTTTTTTTTAGAAAAAAAAATAACCATTAACAGCCAAAAATAGCATTCAAATAATTATTTGCTAATTTTTACCATTTTTCCGTTTCTTGATTTCCTGTTCGTTTTGCGTAATTCATTGTTTTCTTTTCCTTTACTTGAAACAAGCCTAAAATGTTGAACCTAAATGTTGTGCTGAACAAGTTTTGAAAGTTTATTCCTTTAACATTAATTTTGTCATCCTTTGATATTCTGCAATGGTCTGCCCTTCGTATTAAAATTTGTTCTACCCTACCGTGTGGTACTTTTTTTCTACATTGAATGAATTATAACCAGTACCTGTTATACTTAAATAAAATATAATTTTACAAGTACATACTTAAGTATACAAAAGAATACTTAGTACAACATTATCCAATGCCCTCACTCTGTAGTTCGATTCGAAAGAAAATTTCATATTCCATATAAACTATATTCTACAGTTTACGAATGTGCTTTCAAATCTAATTTCACTTTCGAATAGAACTACAGAGTGAGGGCCCAGGAATAAAAAAGATCTTCTATTTATATACACGAAACCTATATAAACAATTGAATATGCTGCATTCATATATACATGTGTACATAATGTATGTACATATGTACGTGAATTTGAATTTGATGGATTTTTTTTTGCATTGTTAGAAATAATAAAAAATAACATATCGTTAAAAAATTTAAGCATTTTATTTTATACATATGTAGTTTTAATAGTTTTTCTTTGAGATGATACTTAAAAACAAAATGCATATAACTATTATTCCGTTTTTACGATCCAAAATTTCTTGACCTCGCGGGAAACGTATGAAAAACCATTTAGCCGCGCTTCACTTCGATTTACTTCGAATCACTTCGATTTTTCAGCCGCTTCACTTCACTTTAAAATTTGGCGGTGACAACACTGGCCATATCTCGCTGACAAACCTGACGGCTGTTAAATATGTAACATTTGAGATAAATGTCAAAAGGTTTTTAATTTATTTAGATAATTTCCTATAAAACTATTTAAAAACAATTTACAGCAGCTGTTAAATGTATTGAGTGTGAATTTTAATTTTTTTTTACCCTTTTATTTCATTCAATAATGCTTACATTTATTGCAATTAATTATTTTATCCTTTTTCCTTTCTCTTTTATTTCTAGGTAAGTTGACGGCGAGTATTGCCGGAAGATATGTATTTTAATTGGATTTAAATGGAAATAAGAGCCCTCTCTCTCGGAGAATGTGATATTTGAAAGTGCTTAAATTGAAAGAACAAATGCTGGCCAAGTATTATTATTATTATTATTATATTTGTCGTGTAATCAAAAAATCTTTTACAAAAAATTAACCCACTAGATGGCGCTGGAGTCGAGATATTCAGAAAATCCGTATTTATGATCCGTTTATGTTAATTTTTATCACGTGTGTGTGTTATGTAACGAAAACCTCGGTTACAAAAAATTAACCCACTGGAGAATTTAGATCATATTCAGATCAGGTACATATCTCAACCCCTTTCCGAGATATGGGCCAATATATATATATATAGTAGAGCATGCTATGTGGAAATCTCAGTCGGTTCCCGAGATACCTGAACCGATTCAAATGATATAGACCGATTTGTAGACCTGGATGGCCACGGAATGTGGTTGATAGGGAACCAGAGAAGAGGAGAGAGTGTAGTACATATAAGAGGAGACAGAGATAGAGGTAACGGGAGATGGAGAGTAGTAAAGAAATCATTGCAAAGCCTCAGCAGCTTTGGTCATTACTAGGTACTAGTATCGCCGGTGCACCGCGGTGCTCGAAATTCGACCATGCAATTTATTTTTTAAACTTTGTATTGGTACAAAAATTATTCCTTTTCGCGGAGATAAGCAACACTTTCCAAATTCCAGTTGTACCGCAACACTGATTTGCCCTTTTGATCACGGTCCGACGCGAAATCATGGTCAAAATCAAGGCAGATATAGGAAGGTAGGCCCGGTGGCGAATTCAGAAATTTCCCATGTATTTTGTTATTGTACTTGGTAGAGTGTAATGTGAAAATGATATTTCGCCGTGGTTAAAATCTGAATTCGCTTGGGGCTCGTCCATTCCTATTGGCCGTGATGTGAATTCGCTTTGATTACACTCTACCTTTGTAAATAAAAAAAGAAGTTTTTCAATTTGCCGCCGAGCCTACCTGTTAGATATGCCTTGGTCAAAATTAAAATTACTCAGTGTGCTCTCCCGCCCTCTCTCTCATTTTTCGCTTAAATGGAAAAGCAATAGGAGATATTTGGCTGCGTTGATTTTGATCTGAGCGTAAACTGGGCCAAGGCATATAAAATAGAGAGAGCGCTTTTAAATTAAAGCGACTCTTCAACTGTGTTTACGATATTTGTAAACACGTTTACGATATCTATTTCTCTTAACTAAAAATTTTATTTATTAATTATAAACAAATTATATAATTTATAGATAAAATTATATGCCTATGCACTGCTCCTGACTCATACGAACACATCCATATCAATTTTTTGTGGATATAAGTATGTTAAATGTGCTAAACAGCCTGGCAATTGTTTGTATGGAAAAAATGTTAGCATATTAATATATAGATGTCCGAAATGACCATGGTAGAAAAATAGAAGGTAAAATCACTTATTGACGTAGGCAGCCATCTTAGCCATTTTACTTTTATTGAAATTATGACATTTCATTGAAATCATGCTACCAGAGTAAACAGCATAGTTTATATCTACAAGTTGCGAAACTCTCAGCTGATCGTTTGGCATGTTGTGCCTGTCACCATGCAGTGCTGTGCAAAAGTTACAAAAAAAAAATTGAAATGAATTTTGAAATCTTTAAATCTTTAAAATTATTGTGTGAATTGAATTTGTAATGCTATATTTGTTGCGATAATAACAAATATTTAACATATTTTTGAGTTTTAATTGATTTTATAAGGATTTTTGGCTATTTTCTTGTGAAGATTTTGCTACGTTTGAATACAACACCGTGGTCGATTCTTCTTCACATTTGGTTTATTTAGTTTCCCATTCTCCCATTGACACATAATGTGCCTGTCACTTTTTGCAACAACAATTCCCAGGGATGAAGTTTGTTTTGATGGGAATACAGTGAGTCACAGTGAAAGTGAGCTATAATTTATTCAGAAATTTTTATTATTAAACATCTTTGTTAACAATTACTTGACATTCCTAATTTCTTTGCAACGGAAAACTTTCAACAACATGCCAGAAATGATGAAAAACAAAAACATACACATACATACATATATACGCAACACAATCAAAGTAATTTTTCTAGCAACTCTAATTTAAATACTTAAAGTTTCTCTCAAGAATTATTATTTTTCTCTTATATATTTTTACAGTTCACATTTTACATTATGTGTTAATTATGTATATACAAAATCTATATAAAAAGGGATTCAGGCAAATATTTTCCGACAACATACGCTAGAGCGCGTAAAAATCGTGTTTTGTTAGATGAATAAAACACATTGCATGCTAATAAAAATTGTATTATATTTAACCCTCCGTCGGGCGCAACCGATCTGTGAGGCACAGCCCTCACATTTTTTTGTCTCATTGCTACGTTTTTTACCGTTAACTATGCTGACATTCAGTAGCTGAATCTTTTCACGTGCTTTATACAGCAATACAACTAATTTTTTGTTTGACTTTCAAAACGAGAAGTTATGCCGAGTTTGATCAGAAAAACTCATTGCGCCTTTTAGGAAGTAAAAAATACTGTATTTATAAAATAACAATAAATAATGAAATAAATGGATTTTTATGACAATGTTTACTTATAGGTTTTATTCACATCCTTAAGCACCATATCATAATTTCCCAGATATCTAAACAATATTATATAATGTTTATTATGTGTTTTTAAAAGTGTGCCAGTTAGGCACATTGCGCTCTAACTCGTTACAATTTTTTTTTTTCAAAATTAATACATTAAAAAAATAATAATAAATAATTAAATAAAAGGATTTTTTCGAACATTTTTAACTTATATGTCTTATGCACATCTTTAACGATGATATCATAATTTCCTAAATATACCAAAAATGTAATAGTATGTTTATTAAGAGTTTTAAAAGTGTGCCTGTCAGGCACATTGCGCCCGAAGTTGAGAGCCTCTATATTGCGCCCGACGGAAGGTTAATTCATTAGGGATAGAGTAATTGAACTATTAAAACAAGGCAACAGAGTATTAAAACCGTTTTAGGGCATATTCCTCTTAGTGGCTAACTTTTACTGTGAGCCCGTTTCATGAACTTTTCCGGTTTTAACTATTACTAGTATCGCCGGTGGTCGAAATTCGACCATGCAATTTATTTTTTCAACTTTGTATTGGTACAAAAATTATTCCTTTTCGCGGAGATAAGCAACACCTTCCAAATTCCAGTTGTACCGCAACACTGATTTGCCCTTTTGATCACGGTCCGACGCGAAATCATGGTCAAAATCAAGGCAGTTCTATCAAGGTAGGCCCGGTGGTGAGCGCTTTTAAATTAAAGCGACTCTTCAACTGTGTTTACGATAGTTGTAAACACGTTTACGATATCTATTTATCTTAACTAAAAGTTTTATTTATTAATCATAAAGAAATTAAATAATTTATAGAAAAAATTATATGCCTATGCACTGCTCCTGACTCATACGAACACATCCATATCAATTTTATGTGGATATGAGTATGTTAAATGTGCAAAAGAGCCTGGCAATTGTTTGTATGGGAAAAATGTTAGCCTATTAATATATAGATTAATATATAGATAGTGGGCACATTTGCCAACGAAGCAAAAACGAAGTAAATCAAAAATGGTACAAAACTAAAAACTTTATTTATTAATTATA
Organism: Urophora cardui; assembly: GCA_960531455.1. Lineage (NCBI taxonomy): Eukaryota > Metazoa > Arthropoda > Insecta > Diptera > Tephritidae > Urophora > Urophora cardui. The sequence continues at coordinate 41,265,537 of OY482674.1, read as the reverse complement.
AAGAAATTAAATAATTTATAGAAAAAATTATATGCCTATGCACTGCTCCTCACTCATACGAACACATCCATATCAATTTTATGTGGATATGAGTATGTTAAATGTGCAAAACAGCCTGGCAATTGTTTGTATGGAAAAAATGTTAGCCTATTAATATATAGATAATGGGCACATTTGCTAACGAAGCAAAAACGAAGTAAATCAAAAATGGTACAAATAAAAATAAAGTAATAAAGTATAACAAAGACGAATTGAGTAAAATTGAAATAAAAAGAACAAAATATTTAAATAAAAAGAAATAATATAATAAATAAATGGAAATAAAAAATAAAAAGAAATAAAATAATAAATAAATGAAAATAAAAAAATTAAAGCGTGAATAACGGGTATTCATGAACATTGATGTGTAAACAGTTTCGGAATGGGATATTTATTCCCTTTTCCTTATTCCTTTTTTTTCCTGGTTTTCTATGGATTAAAAGGCGACTATCGTTTTTGTAATTTTTTGTTGTCATTTGTGACTGCTACTATTTTGTTGTTTTTGTTTGTTTTGGTTTTTGGTATTTGACTTTTGATTTTTTATTTTGTTTTGCTTTGTATTGCTCAGAAACATGCAAGATCATCCGAGTCCACGTTTGACCCATATCTGGAGACCCGGCCTAGGAATCATAAAGAGTAGAGCTCCGTGCAGAAGTCCTGCTCAACACCTTTCATTTGATACCAATATTGCTCAGAAACATTCCGGGTTAATCCGGAGTCACATTTAGACCCATATTTGGGGACCCGACCTAGGACTCATAATGAATAGATCTCTATGTGAAAACCCTGCTCAAAACCTTTCATTTGATACCAATATTGCTCAGAAACATTCAAGGATCATCCTGGTCCTCTTTTTTCCCATATCTCGGGACCCGACCTAGGAATCATAAAGATTCATTTGATACCAATTTTGCTCAGAAACATTCAAGGATTATCCGGTCCTCGTTTTGACCTATATCTGGAAACCCGGCCTAGAGGTCACAATTAAAAGAGCTTCATATCGAAGTCCTGCTCAAAATCTTGAGCCTCATTTGATACCAATATTGCTCAGAAAATTAAATAGGTAGATGTAGGTATGCATATCCATACATTTGCATACATGTTCAAACAGGTTGGTCCTTTTTATTTTGCCTATTTGTCGTATTGTTGCAGAAAACAACAACAACAACAACAGCAACGAAGCGAAGTGAAGATATTTGCATTTGCACGGCTATGCATGCAAGCATTTGTAAGTACATGTCTATCTACCTACCTACCACTGACAAAGCCAAGCGATTCACACGGACACAGCAGCGCTAATTTATATTGGTTACCTGTTTCTGGTTTTGGTTACTTTAATTTTGTATTTTGGTAAATTTTAAATTTTTTAAGTGGCAACGCTGCCAATGTTCACATCAAGAAGGAAGAGAGAGAGAGAGTGCTTTGAAATTAAAGCAACTCTTCAACTGTGTTTACGATATTTGAAAACATTTTTACGATATCTCTTTCTCTTAACTAAAAACTTTATTTATTAATTATAAACAAATTAAATAATTTATGAAAAAAATTATATGCCTATGCACTGCTCCTGACTCATACGAACACATCCATATCAATTTTATGTGGATATGAGTATGTTAAATGTGCTAAACAGCCTGGCAATTGTTTGTATGGAAAAAATGTTAGCCTATTAATATATAGATAATGGGCACATTGCCAACGAAGCAAAAACGAAGTAAATCAAAAATGGTACAAAACTAAAAACTTTATTTATTAATTATAAAGAAATTAAATAATTTATAGAAAAAATTATATGCCTATGCACTGCTCCTCACTCATACGAACACATCCATATCAATTTTATGTGGATATGAGTATGTTAAATGTGCAAAACAGCCTGGCAATTGTTTGTATGGAAAAAATGTTAGCCTATTAATATATAGATAATGGGCACATTGCCAACGAAGCAAAAACGAAGTAAATCAAAAATGGTACAAAACTAAAAACTTTATTTATTAATTATAAAGAAATTAAATAATTTATAGAAAAAATTATATGCCTATGCACTGCTCCTCACTCATACGAACACATCCATATCAATTTTATGTGGATATGAGTATGTTAAATGTGCAAAACAGCCTGGCAATTGTTTGTATGGAAAAAATGTTAGCGTATTAATATATAGATAATGGGCACATTTGCTAACGAAGCAAAAACGAAGTAAATCAAAAATGGTACAAATAAAAATAAAGTAATAAAGTATAACAAAGACGAATTGAGTAAAATTGAAATAAAAAGAACAAAATATTTAAATAAAAAGAAATAATATAATAAATAAATGGAAATAAAAAATAAAAAGAAATAAAATAATAAATAAATGAAAATAAAAAAATTAAAGCGTGAATAACGGGTATTCATGAACATTGATGTGTAAACAGTTTCGGAATGGGATATTTATTCCCTTTTCCTTATTCCTTTTTTTCCTGGTTTTCTATGGATTAAAAGGCGACTATCGTTTTTGTAATTTTTTGTTGTCATTTGTGACTGCTACTATTTTGTTGTTTTTGTTTGTTTTGGTTTTTGGTATTTGACTTTTGATTTTTTATTTTGTTTTGCTTTGTATTGCTCAGAAACATGCAAGATCATCCGAGTCCACGTTTGACCCATATCTGGAGACCCGGCCTAGGAATCATAAAGAGTAGAGCTCCGTGCAGAAGTCCTGCTCAACACCTTTCATTTGATACCAATATTGCTCAGAAACATTCCGGGTTAATCCGGAGTCACATTTAGACCCATATTTGGGGACCCGACCTAGGACTCATAATGAATAGATCTCTATGTGAAAACCCTGCTCAAAACCTTTCATTTGATACCAATATTGCTCAGAAACATTCAAGGATCATCCTGGTCCTCTTTTTTCCCATATCTCGGGACCCGACCTAGGAATCATAAAGAGTAGAGCTCCCTATAGAAGGCCTGCTCAAAACCTTTCATTTGATACCAATTTTGCTCAGAAACATTCAAGGATTATCCGGTCCTCGTTTTGACCTATATCTGGAAACCCGGCCTAGAGGTCACAATTAAAAGAGCTTCATATCGAAGTCCTGCTCAAAATCTTGAGCCTCATTTGATACCAATATTGCTCAGAAAATTAAATAGGTAGATGTAGGTATGCATATCCATACATTTGCATACATGTTCAAACAGGTTGGTCCTTTTTATTTTGCCTATTTGTCGTATTGTTGCAGAAAACAACAACAACAACAACAGCAACGAAGCGAAGTGAAGATATTTGCATTTGCACGGCTATGCATGCAAGCATTTGTAAGTACATGTCTATCTACCTACCTACCACTGACAAAGCCAAGCGATTCACACGGACACAGCAGCGCTAATTTATATTGGTTACCTGTTTCTGGTTTTGGTTACTTTAATTTTGTATTTTGGTAAATTTTAAATTTTTTAAGTGGCAACGCTGCCAATGTTCACATCAAGAAGGAAGAGAGAGAGAGAGTGCTTTGAAATTAAAGCAACTCTTCAACTGTGTTTACGATATTTGAAAACATTTTTACGATATCTCTTTCTCTTAACTAAAAACTTTATTTATTAATTATAAACAAATTAAATAATTTATGAAAAAAATTATATGCCTATGCACTGCTCCTGACTCATACGAACACATCCATATCAATTTTATGTGGATATGAGTATGTTAAATGTGCTAAACAGCCTGGCAATTGTTTGTATGGAAAAAATGTTAGCCTATTAATATATAGATTTGTATAACTAAAAAATAATTTTCATCAAATATTTTTTGAAATACTAAATTGTGGTTTATTCTAAAATATACGTAAGTACATACATAATTTTGTTTTTCAATCGGTTTGTGTATAATTTTTTATTTTCATAAACCTTCGGACAACATAACGTGGCTCATTTTCACCGCGACTCACTGTATGTGTTAAAAATATTGATACACATTTATTTATTCAAAACAAAAATGAAATATCCATGATGCTAATCGTTGCTACCCAATAAACATTTATGTGGGAAATGCATTTGAATTCATTTGATATCAAATCCATTTTCCAATTTCCAACAATAATTTTTTCCTTGAAATCAATTGCAGAAACAACCCATTCTCCGGCAAAAGGGTGCTTTTTTGATATGAAAAAGTTTCTGTTTCTCCACTTGAAAAAAAATATTGGAATTCGACTTGAATTCTATCGATATTCTCCAACCAAAATCAAACGTCAGAATAAAGCTTTTGAGCAACGAATGCTCATCCGATGGAAATAAAGGAACAAAAATGTAACAATTATGATTGTCTGTTTAACTTATTTGCTCACTTTTTTGTTATGCATTTAAAAATAGTAACAACATTTTATATGTGGCCGCTGTGGTGCAGTGGGTAGAGTGCTCGCCTGCTATGCCAGAGGTCTCGGGTTCAAACCACGGTCCGAGCCAAACACCAAAACAATTTTTCTAATTAGTAAAAATCCAATTATTGGGTTTTTTAAGAGCAGCGGTCACCTCTCGGCAGTGGGCGGCATACCCTCCGAGAGTATTTCTGCCATGAAAAAGCTTCTCACAAAAAATGCATTCGCCGTTCGGAGCCGGCATAAAACTGTAGGTCCACCCAATTAGTAGGAAAAACAAAAAGGAGCACACCTCGAATTGGGAGAGAAGCTCGGCCATAAAACTCGTCAGAGTTATAATAGCGCCATTGTATTATTATTATTAACAACATTTTATACACAAAAATTAGTTGAATTATACCTACATTCCTTTTTTAATTTTATTCTTAACTCATTTTTAGTTTACTTATTTCTAATATGATTGAATTTAATTCATACTAATTATACTCTCAATTCAGTTTGGAAAAGTGTTGTACCTCAAGTGTAAAAACATGTTGAGAATTGAGACTTTTCTCCAATATTGGATACGTGCTAATTGAGAAATATCCAAATGTAGGAGAATGTAGAGTTTCCAAAGCAACCAAAGCGTTCAAAGACATCCAGGCATTAATCAAAAAGTATGAATTGGCACAGCGTTTAATCAGCAAACACAATCTCTAACGGTAGAGAGTGTAATTCTCAAACTTATCTCTAATCCAAAGCGAAGGTAGAAAACTACACTAGAAATAAATTGGAGGCTGAATAGAAAAAGAAGTATTTGCGAATTCTCATTAGAAAACTACATTGGATTTCAATTCGGAAATTATAATTTTCTAAATTTCAAAATTATGTCCCATTTTGTTTGAAATCGCTATGATTCTCGAGTTATCCCCTAACGTTAGAGATTTTAGAAAAGGGCTAGTTCTTGAGTCATTCTCAAACCTATATCTAACCTAAATGTTTGTTGGGTTTCGCCATTACAATCCACCGTTATGTGATTAAAACTATAATACTCTGTGTACTAGTACAGCTGAGTATAAAAAATACATACATATAAAGAAAAAATAATAATAATAAACAAAAGAAAAAAACAAACTTCAAAAAGAGACCCCGAATGAAAAGTTTTATTGTTGGCAATCGCTAGAGATATCGCACACTAAATCAAAAAGCGTTACAACTCCAAATTTTTCGAAATCGGGTTTCTTTCATAAATCGGTACACAGAAAATATATCTAGCGACTGACAAAAAATCTTTTCCATCAGAGCCTTTTGTAACTGAAAAATAACTATTATACGTGGCCTTTTCCCATATCATTGCCTATAAAAAAGAAAATGTTTTTTGGCTCTCCTGAAAATTTTTGAATTTTGAGTTGTAACGCTTTTTGATTTAGTGTGCGATATGTTCTGTGTACCAGTTTATGATGAAAAGTCAATTTAAAAAAATTTTAGTTGTGTCTCTTTATGATTTAAGGTACGATATATTTTTATTAAAATCGTTTTCGTAGTGAAGAAAAAAATTCAGTAAAAACGGAGTAAATCCTAACTAATTTGCTCCCATTTTGGTAGTAACAGCAATTCTACGAAATTGCACAGCATTGATTCCTTCATTCTCTCCATTTTCGCACAAACACATACGCATTTTTAAAATTGATCAAGAAGAAGACCATTTGAGTTACCAAACTATTTAGTATAAACAATGGTAAACAGCAGCAAATTTGGGCCGAAATCTGAAGTTTGTGAAAATAAATTAATTTTTTTTTTTCAAAAAAGTAATTGTGATTTGTGCAAACTAAATAAATAAATAAATTTACTTTCATACGCGTAATTTGTGAAAAAAGATTTGAAAAATGAGCTGCCTCTTCAGGGGATGCGAAAATACCGTGCACTTTTGCAAAGGCTCAGCGGTGAAGTTATTTAGGTTTCCAGCAATTCCGTTTATAAGGAATCAATGACTTCAAGCGTGCCAAATAGAGGAAGGTGATCTTCCAAAGAACCCGTTGATGTGCTCAGTGCATTTCGGTGCTAGCGATATTATTAGCACAAACAACAAAACGTTATTATCGAAATGTGCAGTGCCAAGTGATAATGCGAAAACAAAGTATGGGGGCAATAATTAAAATGTGCATAAATCTTAATAAAATATGTATTTTTTACAGTGCAATTAGTGGAAAGCTTTGTGGACAAAAATCTCGAGGCTGTAGATACGTAAGTGCTTTATAAACAAACATTTAATTGAAAATATCTCGAAGACATCCTGACTAAAAAAAAGGTTACAAAAACAAAAAAAATTAAAAATTACAACTTAAATGAGTTTAATAAAGAACTTTAAAATATACCTTCTTGCTTCCTTTAATCTGAATTCTGCATTTCTGTTTCACCAAATTTTTGCTTGTATTGTACTCCTTCTCTTCCCTTTCTGTAAGATAGAAGTCAAATATAACGAGCAAAATGTAAACAAAAAATTTGTTCGGATATAACGATGACTCCAGCCTTACTTCTTTGTTAAATGCTCTGTCTGTTGTATTGCGTAAGGCTTTGTATTAAATATTCGAGCCAAATACTTCCCACTTTTCACATCCCTTATAATAATATATGACTTTCTTTGATAATTTCTGAGCTTTCTTCAACTAAAACTACAATTACCAAAATTTTCTTAAAAAATCTCCATTTTTATATTTGTCCAATATGGCAGCCTCGCTCATAATGTTTACAAAAAAGATACTTCAGAAAAATTCAATAGCCGTCAAAAAGTGTAAAGTGAAATTACCTTCTGAATTTTTATACCATGGAAATGACTGGTTTCATCTGAAATGACATTCATTTCAGTTTGATTTTAAAATCAAAGGTCTTTGTTGAGTTGAGCATGCTCAAGCAGTTTTTTGTTTAAAATCACTTGATTTTCTTAATTAACTTTATGCTGATCGATTTAAAGAATTATTCATGGCAAAGCCATAACAACTTTTTGTTTACGGCAAACAAAAAACAATGGAAAAAAATGCAAAGGCCGAAAAAGCTACATATCATTTTGGATATTCGAATTAAACTCTTTCTCAATAAATCGAATTTATTACGCTTATTTCCTGTCATTTTTGTTTACCACTTTTTGTTTTTTTTTTTTTTTTCTGTTTCGCTTTACCTTTTGATTTCATTTTTCTTTTGCCATTTTATATTTATTGTGATTTTACATTTTGTGCGCTCACAATGCATTGATTAATTTTGACACCATTTACCACGCGCTCCACGGCATAATGCTTTCTTTAGGAATATGCATACATATATTCCCGCAAGTTCAAACAAAAGAAAAAATGCCAAGAAAAATTAAAGCCAAAAGAATGAATACGCGTTCAACAATCGCAGTTGCTTCGATTATTCTCCTGGCTGATTCATTAGCGCGGCAACGGCTACAGCAGCGCTTTACAATGAAATCCAATCAAGCGATTGGTTGCGCATGCGCGTGAAGTTTGAACGGGCACAAAAGTGCCCTAAACTTGCTTACCGGGCGAGCTATACATGTGTATGAATTAGTAGTGGGACTTTTTTCGAATAATATTCGAATAAATATTATTCGAATAAACGAATAATAATATTCGAGGGAAAAAATTCGAATAGTACTATTCGAATAGTACTATTCGAATAGTAGTATGTATGTACTTGCATAATTTGGTAATTCCACTTGCCTCCGCGCAAGCCTGAGTACGTATATATATATATATGTACATACATATGTATGTTTTTACAAAAGCAAAAGCATACATACATACATTCAATAGCTATTCGCGCATAGTGGTATTCGAATAGTGATATTCGAATAGTACTATTCGAATAGTATTTATTCGAATATACGAATAAATTATTCGAATAAATATTATTCGAATTACGAATACCTTTCGAATAAAAGGATTTTTTATTCGAATAATTTTTATTGGAATAGTCCCATCCTTAGTATGAATGTTTATTTGGGTACATGAGCATCAACAAACGGCTTTGGGAGCTTAACGTGATAATCTAGATTTGAGGGAAAAATTAAGGAGAAGGCAGTAGAAGAAAAAAGCAATATAGAATATGTTATACCAAGCTGCGGGTTTTATTAAAACCATTTCCGTAGTGTGGTCTACTTACGGATTTTTACCGAATAATTCAATGTAATAAGACCCTTTTTGTTGTTATAGCAGTACCAAGCCCTGCCTAGCCGGCATGATTGGCTCACAGAGTGTCACTTAACGGGAGGTCCTGGAATGAGCGTTTTTGGGCTAGTCCAGAAGGACCGGGCGGTTAAGTAAGTTTGTTTAACTGGACATGTGAAGAGATGCTCTGTGTCATTCGGCGTTTCTCCAAATGCCGGGCATACATTAGGGTATGTCTGCGTCTATTCTGGCCCTATATGAATTAAGGCGGCTGCAGTAGCCTGAACGGAGTTGCGCAAGGGTGACGCGGGTTTCCCTCGGCAGCTCTAATTCCTCTTCTGCTATGGGGGTGGTTGGCCTTTGAGTATTATGCATGACGGACGGACTGAAACAAAAGTGGTGAGGGTATCGGTATGTATCTCCTTTAGGGCCGGTCTGTAAGCCGTTGGGTTTAAAGGTCGTTTGATGTATTTTTATACCTCTCGGGAGTTGTAGAAACGGTGGTTCCAGATGTGCCGGGGGAGGTTGGGGTTGTGGCAGGTGGCTATTGGGTGGCATCCCACCAGGAACTGCTTGTTTCGCATCTTATTGTGTTCCCTGACTGGGAGTACCTCATGGTGTAGGTGGTGTTTCGGCGCCATCAGGAGATTGCCCGTGACTGTTCTGAGTGCTGAGTTTTGGCAGGCCTGGAGTTTCTGCCATTGTGTTCTGGAAGTCCCCGGCGACCACACTGGCGATGCATAGTTAAGGGTACCGGCCGGCCGATTGCTTTGTATGTTGCAATTATTGTTTCCTTGTCTTTTCACCAAGTGTTGCCAGCTAGCGAATTGAGGAGTTTTTTAGGGCTTTGGGCCTTATTAGTAATCGCGGCCGTGTGCGCGAAGAAGGAGCCAAGACTGCGGAAGGTAACACCCAAGATCATTGGGTTGTTTATGGTAGGGATGGGTATATTCCCTATCCGTATGCCATGTAATTCAATGTCTGCTTAAGAAAGCTGCTGAGCGGAAAGAGTTTATTGACTGAAGGGGTATGGGAAATGGGCCAGAATAGTACGAAAAGATGGATACAACGAAGTGAGGACAATTGAAACATATAAATGTATTTTATTCTCTGTTCAACCTAATCCCAAATGGGTATAAGAAGTTGCAAAATCTGGCAAACAATTGCTGCATGATGGCTAAAATTAACCCCAGTGTAGGCCACTGCATCTTCCACTCTTTCTCGTAGTTGCTCTTGGAAGCCTACTTAAGAGCTGGTGTATAGGTTAAAATCCATGTAGCAGCCACGTTCCAATAACCAATTTCGAGTATTTTTCAACCCAACTGGAGGGATAGCGGCCAGTGGAGAGCTGGGAGGCGTCGTTGTTGTTGTTGCTACAGATTGTTGTGTTGTAGAGCTGCAACAAATCCAATTTGACACGCAATCACGTAGAACCAATCTTTTTCGGGTTCTTATTCCCCTTAGTATTTACCTCCTTCCTATCATCTTCTACCTCTTTCACATTCGACACGCAAGCAACTTCTTAATAGTTTAATTGATGCATTTGCGCCACACTCGATTTAAAAAGAAATGCAATTTGCATTATTTTTCATTGCTTCTTTTCTGCTGTGTTTGCTCTTTTGTTGTTGCATCATTTTGTTTTGAAAGTTGAGTAATCTGCGATTGCGCACGCACAAACAACTCGCAAAGCTCGCTAGCGTTGCGGATGTGAGGTGGTTGCAGTTGGGTTGTAATTCAAGTACGTTCTATATATGACAGCAGCCAGCAGCTAGAAGTACAACAAAAAAACATGAAACAGCTTAAGATCTCGAAATCTGTAAGTGGTGGTATTGCTTGCGGCAACAGCGTTGACGCGTCTGCGCACATTTGCAATATGATTAATATCGTTTCGTCTCTTCGTCCTTAAAAAAGCACGTCGACTAGTCCCTGACTTGATCCTGTAAAAGCCGAAAAATTATGTGCGTGATTTTGTGATAAGATGACTGGGAGGCCACAACATTGTTGCGTCCGCAGTTCACAAGCTAAACGCTGGAAGAACCACCAGCACCTTAATTCATTCAAAACGTGCAACTCCGTCGAGTCAGCGATGGCAAATGTGGCCGTTGAAGCGTTGCGGCTTGACTCGCAATTGACACAATCTCTGCGTGGAAATCTTAAGGTGAGTTAAGCTTTGGCAAACCACCAAGCCTCCACCAACCTCTTGATATTTTCTTCTCCTCTATCATCCGCACTCTTCTTCTCCATTTGCCGCCTTCATAAATATGCGTAGTGGATGCCTTCGCATTTATGGCAACAATGCCAATTTATTGCGCTACTTGTTTTTTGCCCTTCCCATTCCTTTTTACCAACTTCTATCTTTGCTGTTTAACTCTCCCGCAGCATTTCGCCAATTGGAGATATTTTTTTTTAGTTTTCGCTTTGCTTTCAAGTATTTTTATGGCGGCAAATAATTTATTTCATCACACTTTGAAGGTTTTTTACTTTGAAGGTGAAGCCGAAATGCGAATTTCGCATTGTTTTCCTATTCTTTTGCGGCATCCTCAATCCCCTTCGCCCCCAACCAACTCTGGATTGTGGCGATTCAAATTGTTGTGGCTGATTTGTGAGGGCTTTTTGTTAAAGATTTATGCTCTGCGCTGATGTTTTTTATTTTTTCATTGAGAATTAGGCATACCGCACGTACTTGTGATGCCTTTAAATAGTCACTGTCAGTTCTGTGAAAGTTTTGTTGGTGAAAAATGTAACGTGCCTTCTGAGATAAAAATGTAAAGAATTTTCTTTCGCACCTTAGTTAACGATTTTTTAAAAATTTGGCTATTTTAAGGCGAAAATGTGTAGTTTTTTATAATAAAAGGTTGAGTAGTGACAGGGGTTTTTTCGTATCATCCTTAGCACATGCCTGACTCGACCTTAAAATATTCACATAATAGTCACCGAAGTTCTAAAAAGCACGTTTTTAATATGGAAGGAAGTGTTGAATTGATTCTTCACGGTCTTCTTGATTGCAGCTTCTACATACGTATTTTATTGAAAGGGAATCCTCGTCTTTCAGCGTGCTTATCGAACGGCCAGTGTCCTGTAATCGTTGCTGTGTTCCGAAATATCTCCTTTCTGGACCTTCTGATTATGTTGTTGTTGTTGTTGTTGTTGTAGCCACCAAGACACTGACGCAGGTTTTGGGTAGTATAGGGGAAGTAACAGTCCTTTGCCAGATATATCTGGTACGCTCGGATACTAGTCCCTTCTGACACTAGTCCTACTGTCGTGCGAACGATTTTTTTTTTGACCATTATCTACCTTCTAGGCCAGTGGATTTTAGTCGCCTTTTACGACAGGCATTCCTTACCACGGGTATATTCTAAGCCCCCCAACCCGCTGGGGTTGGTTCCTGTGGCATCATAGGAGGACCATGTTTACCTCGTGGTCTTACAAGTATCCGCGGAGTTCCATCGAAGATTAGCTCGCTGCCGGAATTTTAGGTGGATGTCTCGTTTTATAGATGTGAGTGGGCAGCTCAAGTTGGCTGCCCGATTAACGTCCATGGCTGTCCTGCTTTCTCCAGTTCGTCAGCCTTCTCATTACCATCGATATTCCTATGAGTGCTGCTCATATGATGAATATCGATAATCCTTTAGCGCGGCCGCTGCTTGAAGCATGTTTTTGCAGCTGCGTATGGTTTTGGATGTCGTGATAGGACAAGTACTTTCAATGCCAACAACTTTCTTGGAAGATGCTGGCTGAGCTGCGAAGACGGAATGAAAGAAACACATTAAGTAATCCAGAGAAGAAATAAATAAAAAAACAAACGGGGTGAGCTAAATAAAACCGTTTAAAAAACTCCAGCTCCAACACCACAGTCCTTTTTGGATCCATCAGTGTAGATAGAGATTGCTTTCTTCTTTCTATTTTCTTAACAGGAACGTCACATTGAAGCCCTTTTCAAAACTTAGTGATGGAACAAGGTACTTAAACTCCGTCAGGGAGCCTGCTGAGAATGCTGCTATGACCGTACTGTTTTTCCGTCCAGCAACTCGACTTCCGGTGTTCTTAAAGCGCTGCAGGTGGCGGTTTCACGGATATGGGGATCTATTTGTAATAGGTTTGGAACGCTGTTTAGTGCGTCCGATGGACAAGATTCATGGGATACCGCTTATTCCGGTATATGTATTAAGTATTACTCTATTCTCCAAATACCTATGAATATACATACCTAAGTACATTTGTATGTATTTTTCAATTCTGTTTCATTTCCATCCATAACTAAAGCCGGAGAATTGCCTGCCTGCCTGCCTGCCTGCGTGTTTAAAAAGCTCAGCTTCATCAGCTGCAAAAATCTTCGTACCGAATTATTTCCTAACTGACTGTCTGCAAGACTGCCTTACTTTACCTACGTATATACCTTGCCGATCTTACGATCAACGGAACTGGCGGCATCAGCGCGTCAACATCAGCTACGCGAATGTTCGTGCCTTGCACAAACAGAACTAAACCAGGATCCCAGTCAGGCTCCAAATTCACTTAGGTTTGTAAGCAACAGGCGACGAGCAATTGGTTGGTTGCTTGTTGGAGTTAGTGTTGCCTGGGCATTGTGAAACATTGACAGCATTGGCGACGTAAAGTCGCGTCTTTAGCGCGTCTGCAGCGCTGATTTGCGATTTGTGTTGCGCCGTGTTGCTTTTGCGCTGCGTTTAACTTTTTTCTCTCTTCTTTTTCCTGCTTTCAATTTATTTATTCGTTTGTTTGTCTGTTTGTTTGTATTGTTACCTTTGGAGGCTGTGTGTTGAGGATTGTTTTGTTCTTAAATTATACTCGCACCTTTTTTACAACCAATGGGTGGAGTGGTAGAGATAAGCTGGAGTAATACAGCTTCCAACATTAATGCGCGCGCAACTGAGTATACAATAAGCGGTTCCAGCCGAAGTTTAACATCCTGTTTCTCGTTGTTTTTGATGTTTATGAACGAGCTTTGCAAAGATTTTAAGATTCATTCTGCGATTTCAACAAACAAAAAAAAACAAAAAAAAAAAAAAACTGAAGCAAAGGACGGACCAGCGGACGAACCAACATACAGACGGCTGGACAAATGCCTTGGTGCGAAAAAGGGTTGGGTGAGGACTGGGATTTTTGTTGTTGACTACAGTGTGAAGGTTGTTGCAAAATATTTCAACATACGTGAAGACATAACTTCTCAAATTGTATGAGAAGTTCACTGTCAATGTTCGTTATTGGCTACGCTGTTGGTTGTGCGCATGCGCGCAAAATGCTTAACTGCTTTCGACGAGTTTTAGTGCAAAATCGTGTATGACTTTGCATATATGCAAGTGCATATTTTGGAATCCTATGTATGTATGGTATGAGTATGTACTGTTGTATGTCTTGGTCATAATGCAGCAGCAGCTGCAGTCCAGCAGCGCATATTATAATATTTTGACTGGTAGGCGATCGTTTGAACGCTCCGACAGTGTGAAATGTGCAACATGTTGCATTGACGCGGCGTCCACAACAGCAAAACCAGTAAATGCATTTAAGTGAGAGAAAAACATGAAATCTCCATTTCATTGGCTTTTTCCTTAGCCTTTTTATGAATTTTTTCCGGCTGTTCAAATTTTGTTAATCAACTCATTCCACTTTCTTGATTCACATATACATACATAAATACGAATCGAAAGATTCAATAAAAAAGACGTGGTATAGTTAGTTATTTGGAAAATCCTAGAACTCACCGATATCAAGTCCAGTTATAGAGGCGTATAGAAATAGAGATAGTTTCGAACACTATCTATGCAGTTGCCCTATGCCGTCGTTTTCCATGTATATATGCTCTCAAAAGCTGAACATTTTGCGCTTCATTAAGTGCTGGCTTGGCTTTGTCACCGTTCCTTAAAAGTCACTGGTCACTGCCTATGATTCACAGTGACAAAATCGCTCCTAGTAACTGGAACGCAAAAAATATCAAATGACAAGTCACTGTTCCATCGAACCGTTCCTTTCAAAAACACAAAATCACTGTTCCATCGAACTATTCCTTTTTAAGAAAAATTACAGGGACAAAATCACTGCTCATGTCACTGGAACGTAGAAAGTAACGCCGACAAAATGATATTTGGCTAGCGTAGACTGATCTATCTAACAAAAGTGGAGAAAACAGATGAAACGCGTTTTAATGCGGTGTGCGATTGTTAATGTATGTTAAGTGAATATTGTAAACTATTATGTTAGCTTAATAGTTAACTTAATATTCTGCATTAAAAAAAATTATTATAGAAACGTTTTTTATATAATATTTGTTTGTGACAAGAAAACTTGTTACATAGACCACTTTAGAATTATTAATTTTTAAGGAAGTTTGAACTACAAATTGGAAATTATATGAATAAAACAACAAAAAATATGTGAAAGGAAGTACTTTAATTACAAAAATAACATACACATGTTCGTAAATGAAACAGTAACCTAGTTTTATCCACGGCGGGCTGGTAGAAAATCTTCTAGGTTGTTTTCTGTTTCATCTCTGCGGCTTACATGTGGAGAGATAGGTAAAAGGGGTGATGAATCGGTGGTACAAATTTCAAAATTTTTTTTATGTCCTGCATTTTTTTGAATTTCAAAACGCGTATGTCGCTGCCCCGATCTGGTGTAAAATTCTGCAAGAACTCTATGAAATCATGTAGGTTCACGCTAGATTTCTTTATATCGACGGATTTATATGTTCCACAACAATCATCATTAAACTGCATCACAGATTCACCCTTGACAAATTTTGCCTTTCGCATTTGGGAAACTTTTGCGCCGTCGTCTACTATAATCTGGTAGTCCCTGAACATTGGCCATAGTTCGTCAAATTACATAAATTTCTCCACCATATTATTAACATCAAAAAGAGCATGCTTTCTACAATTTTTAACCAATTCCATCCACTCATCTGGTGTAAGATCATACTGGTCTATGGTAGTCTATGCTAGTTGGACCACTTTAGAATTTCTTGAAATGACAAAAGGACGTGAATTCTAAAGTGACATTTTTAGCGTTTGGACACTTTAGTGCAGAAATAAGACCTACATCAATTTTGCACGGATAAATTTATGATTTTCAAGTTCAAAAATGTACATAACTCGATTTCTGAAAAAATGTTAGATAGACCAGTTTAGTTCTACGCTAGCCATTTTATGTGTTCGTTCTTATAAAGAAAAAAAATTGCCAAAAATGAACGGAATTTTTCACAGTAATAAAAGTTTGACTTTCTTGGGCTATAATAAATTGGGCAAGGCAAATTCATTCACATGGTAATGGTAAGTTAACAGCTGACTTCTTCTTCTTCTTCTCGTTTTTAACTCGCCGTGTACAGAAGAATACAGAAGAATGTCAAACAAAGAAATATTTGACTTTGAGTTTGACATTCTGATGGACTTAAAGCGAATCGAGGCGAATATTGTCGAATTCGCCCTACCATTACCATAATGAATTTGCCTTGAAATTGGGCTACAAAACCGAATACTCGAAAAGTTCATGAAAATTCTGAAAACATTAAAATTTCAGTTTTAAAAGAGGTTAAGTTTTGTTTTTCAATTTCCAAATAATCTTTTAAATTTATTTCGACTAATTTTGTTAAAGATTTCCAAATGCATTTTTAGGGAATTAAGTAAAATGCATTTATTTTCCAATTGATATGAATTTTTGTTTTGTTTTATTAGCAAAAGCTTTTATTTCAGACTAAAAAGTATCTGGGCAAGTTTAGCTTTTATTGCTGGACTTGAAAAGTGCAATGCGATTAAACACATTTTTTTACTTTTATATTTTTACTCTTATTAAAAAATGCATAAAAGTCCCGCTTCTTGACAGGAACACCTGTCACTGAAAAAGTCACCGTGACTGAAAAGTAGCAGTCACGAATCACTCCGTTCCTCAAGAATTACGGGATCGGTCATCTCTATACTACATACATAAGTACCTACATAAATACATATTTGCTAAGCCTTATCGCACATTTGTATAACTCATAATCAATATATCAATAAATGGCTATATTTATGCATTTATGTTCGATTTGTTAATTGATACAAAAATAAATATATGTACATCTGTAGATTGAGGTCTTGCAAGTATTGCTTAATACTTATTGCTTATCGATATGGAATATCTTTATTGTATTTAAGCAAATAGCAATTGAGTTAAGCGAATGGTTTTTATACTCAGCTGTACTAGTACACAGAGTATTATAGTTTTAATCACATAACGGTGGATTGTAACAGAATGAAATAATCGAGATAGATATAGACTTATATATATCAAAATGATCAGGGTGAAAAGAGAAATCGATTGAGCCATGTCCGTCCGTCCGTCCGTCCGTCCGTCCGTCCGTCCGTCCGTCCGTCTGTCCGTCCGTCCGTCCGTCCGTCCGTCTGTAAACACTCTAACTCGCGCAAAAATTGAGATATTTTGATGAAATTTGGAACGCAAGTTGGTATCGAGACTGGGACGGTTGGTATTGAAAATGGGCGAAATCGGACCATGACCACGCCCACTTTTCCTATATAGAAAAAATCGGAAATTTGGTATCTCAGCCACTAATATAGCTAGAGTTTTAAAATTTTACCCACGTATTGAGCTCGGGCCCTTATGAAGAAATTTGATGAAGTTTTGGAAAATGGGCGGTGCCACGCCCACTTATTAAGGGTCAAACATTGAAAGTTTTATATGTCATAACTCAGAAACCGTTGAAGATATATCGATGAAATTTGGTACGCGTAATTTGCTTACATAGACAAATGTTTTGACGAAAAATTATCAAAATCGGTTTACGGCCACGCCCACTTTTATATATGTGTATTATAAAGTGACCTAATAAAACCATTTTAAGCGATATCTCTGTCAAATATAAAGATCTATCATTGAAATTTTGTCGCATGAGTCCAACTATGGACATAAAACAAAAAACACAAAAATTTTGGAATATGGGCGGTGCCACGCCCACTTATTAAGGGGCAGACATTGAAAGTTTTATGAGTCATAACTCAGAAACCGTTGAAGATATATCGATGAAATTCGGTACGCGTAATATAATTACTTAGTCAAATGTTTTGGCGAAAAATTATCAAAATCGGTTGACGGCCACGCCCACTTTTATATATAGGAAATATAAGGGGGCCTAATAAAAACATTTTAAGCGATATCTCTGTCAAATATAAAGATCAATCACTGAGATTTTGTGGCAGGAGTCCAACTATGGACATAAAACAAAAACTACAAAAATTTTGGAAAATGGGCGGTGCCACGCCCACTTATTAAGGAGCGAATATTGAAAGTTTAATAAGCCATAACTCAGAAACCGTTAAAGATATATCGATGAAATCTGGTACGCGTGATATATTTACTTAGCCAAATGTGTGGACGAAAAATTACCAAAATCGGTTGACGACCGCGCCCACTTTTATATATGTGTATTATAAAGTGACCTAATAAAACCATTTTAAGCGATATCTATGTGAAATATAAAGATAATTCATTGAAATTTTGTGACATGAGTTTTACAATAGACCGGAAACAAAAAATAAAAAAGTTTGGAAAATGGGCGTGGCACCGCCTCTTTTTAGACAAAGGGATATATGAGATTTCTTAGCCTTTAACTCGACAAATAATTGAGATATTATGACGAAACTTGGTTTATACACTTTTATAACATGTGTTAATAGACACGCAAAAATGTATTGAAATCGGTTTATGACCACGCCTACTTTTTAACAAAGATATTTCTGGAACACCCTTTTGGAATTTGTAACGTGAAGTCTTTGTAACTAAAAGTCATAGAGGGATGAAATTTTGCACTAACAATAATATTTGTATGCTTATTTGGATGATTGATATAAATTTTGAAAATGGGCGTGGCTGCGCCCTGTTTATGCAGCACTCGTTTCATATAAAATACACCCTATATCGAACAAACGCAAACAAACAATGAAAGCATACAGCTGAGTATCTAATGTTCGATTGCACTCGAACTTAGGCTTCCTTACTTGTTTTTATTGATTTCAATTTTTTTAATAAAACAAGAAGCGCTTCAGGTAAACCAATCTCTGGATTGCAGCACTCAAAAGGCTTAACGATAGTATGAATCACAAATGAAAGCATTAAATTATGAATTTATTTTTATGAAATTGCTGTAATAAGTTATTATCATAAAATTTTCTTCATTGTAAAGCAATGGGTTGAACAAAAAAAAAATAATAATAAATATGAATGTACCATAACATACATACTACAAGCAAATTAATAGACTAAAGTCAGATGAATTTTTTTAAGCAAATTTACATATTTTTATACTCAATTGCGCCTGCACCTCACTTCAGTTGTACAATTTTCATAGAACTCCTTGCACATACTTTTTATTGCATTTCCCGAAAAGGTGCCGTAAATGTACAATGTTGAATTGTAACAAAATTTTTTTTTTGTTAGTTACCTTCACAATTTTCAATTACTACTTCAAATATAACTCTGATCTTTATCGCTTGTCACTTTTCTGACATTATCGCATAATTTTGTAACCAAAGCATGGAATGAAACTGTCAAATAAATGTTTAAAAAAAAAACAAACAACACAGTGGGTCATACATAAGTACATCCATAGGTACATATTATATAATGTAATATAATATGTAAGTATGTATGTAGAGCACGTGTAAGACAGTGCGCTGCAGTTGATCAGTAATATACACGCCTCCGCTTTCCACATAATTGTGTGTCAATTGCAGTCGATAACAATTCGATAGAAACTCAAAAACATTCAAATGTGCACAGTTGCACCCATTTTTCCAAGTCGCCACGTGTGTAGCACTTTCCAGTGCTCCCTTCTACACTGCTCTTCTCCATCAACTTCGTCGTTCGTGGAATCACCACAGTTCTGTGTTGCTAATATTTAAACATACTTGATTTTTTTGGGTTAAGAGGCAATCGATTGATAAAAATTTACGATTACAATGGTTGTTTATGTTAGATACCTATAAATGTACATTGTATACATACCTACATATATGTATATGCATATGTGTTGCGACAAAAATTTTTCCAAGTACGAGCGTATTCATATTTAAAACTAAGCAATAACCATAAATAACATTTTATTTTTATTATACCTTTGTACTTACTTTTATATTTTTTTCTTCTTTGAACACAATTTATATCGTCGCTGCGCCAACAAAAAGAGCTATACGTTTTTCAGTAACTTTTCAGGAGAGCAAAAAAACCGTTTTCTGGTGATCCTAGAGAATATTTTTTCTAGTTTGAATTGTTAACTAATGATACTACACATATGTAATAGACTTGTGCAATTTTTTTTTTACTTTTTTTGACCAACCATTTCGCATGAAGCATTTGCGCCGTTTTACAGCACATAGCTCTTTTTACAAATTGTTTAAATTTGCTAGGGGGGGTAAGAAATCGTGAAAGATGTGTATACAATTCTTCGCTAGGGTCCGATGCAATTAGCGATAGCTTGGAAATGCATTATTTAATTGACCAGTGCCCCTCCTATTTTGAAAATTGGTCACATACGCTTATTTTAAACAATTTTTTTACACAAAAATAACCTGAAATCAAAAAACAATTATACGAAAATAGATGTATAACTGATTTTACAGAGCATTTCTACTACTGAGAGCATATAGCTGTGTTTGATAACTTCTAATTAAAGAAGGATATCAGAAAACGGGAAATGCAGAAATTTATTACATATTTATTTAGCGCTATCCGCTAGCCACATTTCTGCATTTCCCGTTTTCTGATATCCTTCTTTAATTAGAAGTTATCAAACACAGCTATATGCTCTCAGTAGTAGAAATGCTCTGTAAAATCAGTTATACATCTATTTTCGTATAATTGTTTTTTGATTTCAGGTTATTTTTGTGTAAAAAAATTATTTAAAAAAAGCGTATGTGACCAATTTTCAAAATAGGAGGGGCACTGGTCAATTAAATAATGCATTTCCAAGCTATAGCTAATTGCATCGGACCCTAGGGAAGTATTGTATACACATCTTTCACGATTTCTTACCCCCACTAGCAAATTTAAACAATTTGTAAAAAGAGCTATGTGCTGTAAAACGGCGCAAATGCTTCATGCGAAGTGGTTGGTCAAAAAAAGTAAAAAAAAAATTGCACAAGTCTATTACATATGTGTAGTATCATTAGTTAACAATTCAAACTAGAAAAAATATTCTCTAGGATCACCAGAAAACGGTTTTTTTGCTCTCCTGAAAAGTTGCTGAAAAACGTATAGCTCTTTTTGTTGGCGCAGCGACGATATGTTGTTACCTTTTATCACAACTTTTGTTTCTGTTTTTTTTTTGTAATATTATTCTACTTTCTTCCGTATTATCTATATATATAAAAATGGTGTAAAAAATGTTACTAACCTCATCAGATGAGAACGGATGGACCGATTTCTGTAAAATTTTTTGTCAGTTGTTAGTATTCTCGAGGAGATGGTTCGTAGGGAAGAAAATTTTGGAAAATCCCTCCGGAAAAGTCCGAAAATTGGAAAAATCGATGTGTATGTGTGTATGTGTGCATCTGTGGATGTGTGTCCTTTATAAACTCCCAAAGTAACCAACCATTCTTTATGAAATTTTCACAGTAGATTCACGTGGTGTTAGTGCATATAGTAGGGTATCAGAATTTCGAAAAAGTGGAAGCTTCCTGGAATACAGGCCTAAATGAGGGCCCAGATCGATCCAGCAAGTCTTCGAGCAATATTGGTATCAAATGAAAGGTGTTGAACAGGCCTGCAACATAAAGTTATTTTCATTGCGATACCTAGGCCGGGTTCCCAGATATGGGTTAAAACGTAGGACCGAGTGACCCTGGAAAGTTTCTGAGCGATATTGGTATCAAATGAAAGCTGTTGAGGAGGACTTCAACAAAGAGCTTTTTAAATAGTGATGCCTAGGCCGGGTTCCAAGATTTGGTAAAAGCGTGGAACCGGATAACCCCTGAATGTTTTCAAGCGATATTGGTAGCAAATGAAAAGCGTTGAGCAGGCTTCCACATACAGCTTTTTTCATTGTGATTTCTAAGGCTTTTTCCCAGAGATGGCTAAAGTAGTGGGCCCGGATGGTGATGGACGGTCCCGGTAAGGTAAAGGTAGGTAGCTATAGGGATATGGATAGGGATAGGGATAGAGATAGGGATAAGAATAGGGATAGGAATAGGGATAGGGATAGGGATAGGGATAGGGATAGGGATAGGGATAGGAATAGGGATAGGGATAGGGATAGGGATAGGGATAGGGATAGGGATAGGGATAGGGATAGGGATAAGAATAGGGATAGGGATAGGGATAGGGATAGGAATAGGGATAGGGATAGGGATATGGATAGGGATGAGGATAGGGATAGGGATAGGGATAGGGATAGCGATAGGGATAGGGATAGGGATAGGGACAGGGATAGGGATAGGGATAGGGATAGGGATAGGGATAGGGATAGGGATAGGGATAGGGATAGGGATAGGGATAGGGATAGGGATAGGGATAGGGATAGGGATAGGGATAGGGATAGGGATAGGGATAAAAATTGAGATTGAGATTGAGACTGAAATAGAGATAGGGATTAAGATAGAGATAGGGAACGGGGGAAGTAGGTTTGTCGCGGCGAATATAACTATAACTTTTATTCAGAGAATAGACAATTTTTTATTATTCGAATTCATTAAGATGGACTCTAAAATAATGATTAGCAATACGGTAATCAAAGACTTTTCTTTAGGCTTCATGGGAATAAATTTTAGCGGAACAACGTCTGCCGGGTCAGCTAGTTTTATTTTATTTTAATTAATTTTTTTTTTGTACCGATTAGTTAACCGGTGAAATGTCCAGGCTAATCTGGGAAATCTGGCTAAAACATTCACACAGCCTCTCCATTAGATACATAGTGGGTCTTCTAAACAATCCTCATGAGTACCCAAAGCCTAGAGGAAAACGACTTTGATCATAGCCACAGGCACGAGCAAGAGATTGAGGTTGTCGAATGCTACTATGCCACTGTACTGCCTTGTCGATAATCACTGCTTTTATACATGATCCAATTAAAAGGTCATGTCAGTTCGCTGGCCGCCATATTTCTTTCGGCTTTAGAAAAAAGTATCAGGTCCTCATACGTCATTTACTTTTGCAATTGGCACAGCTGTTTGTTTGGCTGTTCGCGGCTTTATTGGTCCTGTGACGTAAGCAGTATTTGACATTTCCGCCTACTGGCATTACCGTCTCAATACATATACCGTGGCTTTTATAGGTATTGCTGTCTGATAGGTATACATGCCTAGAACAGATAGATTACGCAAAGATAAAGCACTTTTTTTTAGCTTCATTAAGTAATCGGCTGGTTTGGCTTTATAGGTGTCCAATCTTGGAAAGGAATTTAAGGATCTAAGACTACGTGTACCTCCGCCTTGTACTACTTGGAGGCAGCTACTTTCAACTAAACTAAATCAGCAAATTTTCCAATGGAATGTATAATCCCATTATCCAATCAATCCGATTCCGTATTTGAGATTATAAGAATTACACTTTTTGACAGGATATTTGTAGATTGGGGTAGTTACTTTATTTAGACCTAACTGCTGTGGTTATAAATATCTTCTTTATTCTAACCTATCACACTGTCGTATTTTTTGTCACATTTTAGACATGCCACACTTCAGATTTTATAATTAAAAATTTGATCTCTCATTTATTATTTTTTTTTTTGGGTTGTGGTCATGTGCATAGCCATCTTAAGGCTTCTACTTTTCCGGCAACAAAACCACGCGACTACAAATGAACATACCTGTCTTCATACACATGTATGTACTTATATGTATCTTCAAAAATTTATAACGAAAAAAGTGAGAGAAGCCGTAAAAAATAATCAAATTTAATATAGTGAAACCTCCCTTGGGCGGACACTCACCGTCGGGCAAATTTTGTCCGCCCAAGAGAGGTGTCCGCTTAAGGGAGTGGGTTCCTATTTTAGAAATTTTTTGGATTTTAACGGATTTATTTATTCACATTTCACTGAAAAACACAAGGATTCTTATGTCTGCAAAATTTTACTTAAATACATAAATATGTACATATGCATACATACATATGTATGTATGTATATACATAAAGTATTAACATACATATTAAATTTCAATTAGTTGCTGAGAACTAGAAATGTTGGGATATCTTTGAAATTATGTATTTAAAAAATTGCGAATGTGTCGATTGACGAGGGGTTTTTTGCTTATTTAAAATAAAATTGTTTTGAAGATGGCTTTCAAATTTCTGCAACAATTCAAATGCAATAAGGTCTTCCGTGCAAAATCTTTTCAGACTGCAGTCAAAGCCATTTCGTGCGAGGAGATTGCATTACCTACTTTCAGCGGTAATACTTTCAGTATCGGTACTATCATCTTCAATGGTTTCGACGTCAGTTAGAACATCTAACTGGAAATCCGTGAATGTTGTTATATGAATCGTCCATTTTCAAAACCGGTCATCTCCAAAATTTTAATTTTTTAAGCTAGGTATCAGATCCAATTCTAAAACATCACCTGTATTTAATATTAAAACAATTTCTTAACCAAAACCTGCCATATTCAAGTCAAATTACTCTATAATAATAATAAACACAAATCGTTTTAGCCATTGGTTTCTTAAGAGCAGTTTTTTGCATTTTTCTCACAAACGAATTGAGTTGGGATGGCCGGTTTTGAAATAGGCGATTCATATCTATTCCAATAAAGTCATGCCGGCATTTATTTTAGTTGGTGATTCCCCTTTCATCGTAGCGCTTTTTACCTAACGAACATTCCGCGAACTTTTTTTATATTGCTATACATACTTATATTTTGTCCGCATAAGAGGAGTTCGTGTCCGCCTAACAGAGGTTTTTATGTGATTTGTTATGAAAAAAAATCAAAGTGTCCGTTGACGAGAGGTTCGTGTCCACTTAATAGAAGTTTTTAGTTTAATTCAATAGTAAATAACTGTCCGCGTCCGGCCAAGAGAGTGTCCGCCTAAGAGAGGGCAATTTGTTCTAAAAATTGAACCTAAACCTTGGTGCATGAAAAAATGTCCGCTCAAGGGAGGTGTCCGCCCATGAGAGGTGTCCGTTAGGAGAGGTTTCTCTGTATTTAAAAATGTAAGGCTAAAGGAATGTCGCCAGAGTTCTTCTACTTGAGCGCTCACGCTACGGACACACCAACCAATCATACATTATGCGATTAACATACACAGCTACTGTCGTTTGCTCGTAATTCCATAACCTGCGGTTGTTATGCGAGATAAGGATGTATGATACCACAAATGCGGAGAAGAAACACCGTGCACGAAGAGCCAAAGGATGGCAGCAAGATCATAGCCACCATATGATGTATACATGCTGGCACACAGTATGCTAAGTGAAGGCACGCCGAACATTGTCAAATGAAACCTTTTGCTTTCGCTTTTTTTCTTTTTTATTAAGAACTGCTTAAAAATTCACTAGAGCGCATTATACTTTTTCCCAATCTTCGTGCTGGTAGCTTTGGTAGCATTTTTCATAACAATAATAATAAAAATGTTAACGTGACATTTGATTTATTAAAAATATTTTGACAGATTACTGTTTACATATATGGGTGATAGCTAGGTAGAGCGGAAAAGGGACAGATATAGGCACAGCGCGGCAGCAGGAAGAGAGCGGTTGAAACCTGAAGCTACCGTGTGCGATGATCGTCGATCGTTAAGCATTTACGTGCTCCTGCCTTTGAACTTTCGTAGCGACGATCACACACAATCACGTTTTATTCATAAAAATAAAAAATAAAAAAAATTGCTCCGGCCACAATAAGTCACTTAAATTTTGCGTTATTTCTGAGAAATGACAGTTTTAGATAAACGAACTTTGTACGAATTTAAATACATATACATACATATGTATGTACGGAGAGTATATACTAGTAAACACGTATGTACATTAGACCGTCTCGCCTTATATGAACCAAGAAAAAAGTCCACCGTACGCCCCCCAATATGATTTCTCTTTCGAAAACATTTCTGGAAAAAATTTTTATTTTTTTTTTGCGCGCCGCTAGATGTCGTTAAAATTAATTTTTTCATATCTTCGGTATTTATGGTCCGATCGCTAAGTTTGATACACCAATCTCTTTGGCTTAAGAGGAGGGTTTCTACTTTATAATTGTATCAACTTTATGTGTGCCATTGGGGTCACTTTCATCCAGTACTTAGTTTACACTACCTTAATGTAACTTTTTGCCGGCATGTTAAACGTCGTCAAAAAAATTAATCTTTTGCAAAATAAGTATTTCGATCTATGCAGTACAACCGGAAATAAAACACATTTAACATTCCGAGGAATATAAGTTTTTCGCTTGCTGTGGTCTTTTAGGTTCATTTTACAAAAAAAATTTCTGAAGAGACTCCTACTGAAATTTTATGGCGAACAATTTTCGAGAACATGTTATCCCTCTAGCTACCATAAAAAATGCGATTTCCTGACTATATTTTATTTCCTGACTGTATAAAAAGGGGTCAAAATAACCCTTTTGTAGGGGTGCTAGATTATTAAAATGTTCTAGAAAATTATTCGGCATAAATTTTCAGTAGGAGTCTATTCAGAAAAAATCTTTGTAAAATCAACATAAAAGAACTCAGCAAGCGAAAAACTTATATTCCTCGGAATATTAAATGTGTTTTATTTCCGGTTCTACTGAATCGACCGAAATACTTCTTTTGCAAAAGATTAATGTTTTTTGACGACGTTTAACATACCGGCAAAAAAAAATTACATTAAGGTGGTATAAACTAAGTACTGGGTGGAAGTGACCCCGATGGCGCATATAGGGTTAATACAATTATAAAATAGAAACCCTCCTCTCAACCCAAAGAGATTGGTGTATCAATCTTAGGGATCGAACCATAAATACCGAAGATATGAAAAAAATGAATTTTAGCGACATCTAGCGGCGTCAAAAAAAAATAAAAATTTTTTCCAGAAATTTTTTCGAAAAAGAAAACATATGGAGGGCGTACGGTGGACTTTTTTATGGTCCATATAAGGCGAGATGGTCTAATGTACATGTTATGTATGCCCACACGATCAGATCTTGCTCAGAAATTTGAATTGTTAATTTTGGGCGTTGGTTTTATAACGTTCATTTGATGTATGTATGTACATATCGTCGTACCATACGAAAACTAACATATTTAAAATTTCTGGCGAAAGCTATCAAAAAAAAAATTCTGTACGAAAAGTAACATATTTCACTTTTGGCTGACGAAAATTAACAAAATCGACTTTTGGCTGACGAAAAGTAACAAATTCGACTTTTGGCTGACGAAAAGTATCAGTAATTATATACTGTTTTTACATTAAAATTGTTGTTGTTTAAACGAAATTGATAGTTTTCGTCAGCCAAAAGTTGAACATGTTACTTTTCGTCAGCCAAAATTCGATTTTGTTACTTTTCGCCGGCCAAAAGTCGAACTTTTTACTTTTCGTCAGCCACAAAAAATATGATGTTAGTTTTCGTATGGTACGACGATATGTAGATGGTGATACGTGAAAGGTATGTATCTCAGTACATAGTAATTTGTATCTATTTTGTACGTGCATTTAAAATTCCTTCATTCGTTCCTTCCTGCCAGAGATGCCTTTCTGTGTTCTACATTCGAAGGTTTTGCACTACAGTGGTTCAGTTTACCAATAGACCCGGCTGAAGAGTTTAGTTAAGGTACCTATTAGAACACGACGTTGGCTTTCGTCCTCATTTATTTCTTTAATGAAGTCTCTCAGACCTTGCACATGAGTCTCGTAACAACTCCAACATGAGGCTGAACGTCCTCTGCTATTGTTCAGTGATCACTTTCAAGTAACGGCTTCTTCTTTGATTGATACATCTCGCAATTTACGAACCTTTGATGTGCCTTGAATTGTGTGTGTTAAACCTCTTTAAGACCTCTCGCCTATAAACAGCGCGGTGGAGAAGGATTCTGCAGTAGTAGCACGAAACTCTCCTCAAATTGTTCTTTTCCTGTGATTATTTTATTTTTATAGTTCGGTGGATATTAAAAAGGCCAGTAGAGGAATAATTCTATACTTCTTACAATTTTTTTATTTGTCTTAATCCTCAGGAATTACGTAATCATCATTTCATACATATTTCCTTGCAACACTCAGAACGGATTTATATACTTAAGATGACAGTGCAACTGAACATTTCACATTTCAGCTGTAAAAAATTTAAGCAGATTAAATCTTTGGTTGAAACTCCAACGAAGCGAGCGAAGTCATTGTAGAAAAATATCAAATCAAAAGAAGCACGAAAAGAAGGTTGGCATTGAAAATGAGCTAAGCAGTTTATACGGTGTGCTTAAGAAGACAGTGGAGACGCATTTAAAAAAAAAAAGAAAAAGTGTGAAAAAATCAGGCTTAATAAGAAGGCTGTTGTTTGTGTAATTAAAAATTCCAATACAGGGATTTTTTTACGTAGCAATGATAAAGTCTAAAGCTAAGATCACACGATTTGTACATTTGGCTAAAAATTGGCCAAATTCATAGGCAAACCGTGTGAACGGTAAATTTCATTTGACACAAATCACAAAAGCCAAATATTTAGCCTCTTGTGGCAAATCAAAAACAGCCCTTGTAGCCAAATCGTGTGAACACAAATGTGATACAGAAGGTAAATAAAAATAATGAAAATGGACAAATTTTCATTTGCCACTTGGATACAAATGATTGTGGCAAATATACAAATCTTTTTTGACAACTATAAAATAAATTATATTTAAAATAAAAAGTATATGGAAATACAAATTTTAAATTGGCCTCTTATAAGCTTCTGCTTTGGCCGTAAGGGGAAAGAAGAAGTCCGAAGAAATATTATACGGCGCACTGGCTTCCCTTTATAACAAAGAATACACAGATATCATGCCATTTGAGTTCATAATTTTTTTATTTCAGTAATTTGAATTCCAATTTCGAAAAAAATTAATTTTTGAAATAAATATTATTTTCATTTAGTTTGAAGTTTAATGTCAAACAAATTGTTTTTGATAGAGTACTTAGCTCTGTTCGTGCCGCTGTGGTGCAGTGGGTAGAGTGCTCGCCTGCTATACCAGAGGGCTCGGGTTCAAACGCCAGTCCGAACAAACACCAAACAATTTTTTCTAATTAATTAAAACTCAATTGTTGGGTTTTTAGAAACAGCGGTCACCTCTCGGCAGAGAGTATTTCTGCCATGAAAAAACTTCTCACATAAAATGCATTCGCCGTTCGGAGCCGGCATAAAACTGTAGGTCCACCCAATTAGTAGGACAAACAAAAAAGGAGCACACCTCGAATTGGGAGAGAAGCTTGGCCATAAAACTCGTCAGAGTTATAATAGCGCCATTGTATAATTACATTATTATTTAGCTCTGTTCAATAACAAAAAAAATTATTACGTATTTTTCGTAAAAAATGACAGCTCTCCATATAAAAATGACAGTTTTTATGAAAAGTAAGTAAACAATTTTTAGTAATTGAACACTGGTTTTGTCTCTTTTCAAAAATTGTTTTTGTATTTTGACTTTCGGTGGTTTTTTCAAACCAAATATACCAGAGAAACAAGTAAGAAAGCCTAAGTTCGAGTGGAATCGAACATTAGATAATCAGCTGTATGCTTTCATTGTTTATTTGCGTTTGTTCGATATAGGGTGTATTTTATATGAAACGAGTGCTGCATAAACAGGGCGCAGCCACGCCCATTTTTAAAATTTGTATCAATCATCCAAATAAGCATATAAATATTATTGCTAGTGCATCCCTCTATGACTTTTAGTTACAAAGACTTCACGTTACAAATTCCAAAAGGGTTTTCCAGAAATATCTTTGTTAAAAAGTAGGCGTGGTCATAAACCGATTTCAATATATTTTTGCGTGTCTATTAACACATGTTATAAAAGTGCATAAACCAAGTTTCGTCATAATATCTCAGTTATTTGTCGAGTAATAGGCTCCTATATTCCTTTGTCTAAAAAGAGGCGGTGCCACGCCCATTTTATAAACTTTTTTTATTTTTTGTCTCCGGTCTATTGTAGAACTCATGTCACAAAATTTCAATGAATTATCTTTATATTTCACAGAGATATCGCTAAAAATGATTTTATTAGGTCACTTTATAATACCCATATATAAAAGTGGGCGTGGTCGTCAACCGATTTTGGTAATTTTTCGTCCACACATTTGGCTAAGTAAATATAGCACGCATACCAAATTTCATCGATATATCTTTAAGGGTTTCTGAGTTATGGCCTATAAAACTTTAAATATTTGCCCCTTAATAAGTGGGCGTGGCACCGCCCATTTGCCAAAATTTTTATACGTGTTGTTTTATGTCCGTAGTTGGACTCCTGCCACAAAATTTCAGTGATAGATCTTTATATTTGACAGAGATATCGCTTAAAATGATTTTATTAGGTCACTTTATAATACCCATATATAAAAGTGGGCGTGGCCGTCAACCGATTTTGGTAATTTTTCGTCCACACATTTGGCTAAGTAAATATAGCACGCATACCAAATTTCATCGATATATCTTTAAGGGTTTCTGAGTTATGGCCTATAAAACTTTAAATATTTGCCCCTTAATAAGTGGGCGTGGCACCGCCCATTTGCCAAAATTTTTATACGTTTTGTTTTATGTCCGTAGTTGGACTCCTGCCACAAAATTTCAGTGATAGATCTTTATATTTGACAGAGATATCGCTTAAAATGATTTTATTAGGTCACTTTATAATACCCATATATAAAAGTGGGCGTGGCCGTCAACCGATTTTGATAATTTTCCGTCCAAAGATTTGTCTAAGTAAGCAAATTACGCGTACCAAATTTCATCGATATATCTTCAACGGTTTCTGAGTTATGACATATAAAACTTTCAATGTTTGACCCTTAATAAGTGGGCGTGGCACCGCCCATTTTCCAAAAATTCATCAAATTTCTTCTTCAAAATTTTATCACTCTAGCTATATTAGTGGCTGAGATACCAAATTTCCGATTTTTTCTATATAGGAAAAGTGGGCGTGGTCATGGTCCGATTTCGCCCATTTTCAATACCAACCGTCCCAGTCTCGATACCAACTTGCATTTCAAATTTCATCAAAATATCTCAATTTTTACGCGAGTTATCGTGCGTACGGACGGACGGACGGACGGACGGACGGACGGGCGGACATGGCTCAATCGATTTCTCTTTTCACCCTGATCATTTTGATATATATAAGTCCATATCTATCTCGATTATTTCATTATGTTACAATCCACCGTTATGTGATTAAAACTATAATACTCTGTGTACTAGTACAGCTGAGTATAAAAACGTAGTGTCATATAGGCCGAAAAATCATTTTTTAACGTTTACCTAGAAAAAATTAGGCATAATTTTTTATTCCTTATTGAGATAATTTTGTATAATGAATACATTTTTTCTTATTCACGTTATTCAATTATTCTTGCTAGTCAACCAAGTATACTTTTTCAAAAAGTGATTTTTGGAATACTTTCCCAAATTAGGAAAGAATATTTGCTCGAATTTGAACCGAATGTTTTCCCGAAACTGAACCGAATATTTTTCCAAATACTTTCCCAAATCAGGAAAGAATATTTGCCCGAATCTGAACCGAATGTTTTCCCAAATGCTTTCCCGAATCTGAACCGAATATAAATAAACATGAACCCCTGGTAATAACTCAGTCAGTTTCCGAGCGAATTTAACAAAACTTTGCACGTGGCTATATCCTACTATTACCCTAACCATTTCGAAAAATAATCGAAATCGATTTATGGTTTTGATCCTTTATTTGTTTCTAACTCCGAAAATAGTCATTCCCCGCAAAAAAGTAACAATATCACTTTCATTCAAAATGAGTACATAAACAATTTCTTCATATACGATTTCGACGTATCTGCAACATTTAATTCACTTTTGTACAACCAAAGTCGAAATTTCATAATGACAATTTTTTTGGAGCTCGTTAAGACACGTATTCTATTGAATGAATTAAATTAGCTTTATATCATCTTACAGAGAATTAAAAGAAGTATTATCCAGTTTTGAAATCGTGAAAATACATGCACTTATAATGATTTAATACTTATTTGATTAATTTTTGTTAATTTTTCATAAAATTTTCTTCCAAATAATGCCCAAAAGTATGCTTCTATATTTTTCTTACGACTGTTTTATCATGATTGGTTAAATCGTGTGAACGAATGTGAACAAATTTGCCACTTTACTTTTATGTACAAATGTGTGGCAAATCAAAAGCTAATAAATCAGGCAAATCGTGTGAACGCAAAGAAAATCATTTGCACATCGATATCAAAATGGGCAAATGTGGACAAATTTAAATTTTTCATTTTTTGTACAAATGCGCAAATCGTGTGATCTCGGCTTAATGGATCTACGAGTATGCCGGATATGAATTAGGCATGTTTCGGAGCTTCTTCCATCCTTCTTTTCAAGTCGGTGTATATTCTTGTTTTTCAGTATTCCTCGCTAAAGTGTCCCCACCTTTTCTGTTAATTCCTTTACTCTGCTCTGAAAAAACGTGAGATCTTGTAGTGACGTGCTTTTTTTTTTTTGAAATGGTTTTAAGGTTATTTTGGAAATAGGTAAGGAATGTTTTTATGAGACCTGATGAAGTGGAATATTTTAACTCACGAAACAATCGCTGTATTTTGGCATAAAATTGATATGAATACAGTTAAATTTGGGCAGAAAATTTTATTTCTGTTCTTTCTATTCCTTCATATTCTTTTTCTATTCTCTGCTGCTAAGCTCTCTTTCTCTACGAAGCCTTCTTCTTTCAAACTGCTTCGCATCATAATCCAGGTATCAAGCTGAAAATATTACAAGCTATAAAAGGCGGCCGCGTTTGAACTTATTTAGCGTTTCACTTGCATAATTCCCTCAAGAGAAAATCCTTCAATCAATAAAACTTGCTGGCAAGAAACAAAGATACCCAAAATAAATAAGATTCCTGCAACAGTTATGCCGGGTTCTCTTGTCTTCGCATTGAGTGCAATAAATTATGATTATTTTTACATTTAGCAATCTGGCAAAGAAATATGTATATGTACCTACAAATAAAAATACATACATATGTACATATATACATATGTGCCACAAATCAGCGTTGCCGTTTTGTGGGTAATTCCCCAAATTTGGGGAATTTTTTAATAGTTGGGTAATTTTTGGGGAGTGCTTTGATTTGGGGAATTCGCCTTTTAATAGTTTTATATATGAATAATAATACCTATAAAAAAATTAATTATTTTCATGAGCTTCTATTACATTCGCATTGTGCGAAAGTGTGCATGAGTTTTTGCAGCATTTATTTAATCTTGAATTACCGGCTGGTCGAACATGTAAAAGCAAATTTCATAAGCCCATTAAAGTAAGAAGTTAGCTAGGACAAAAATAAGTAATTTTATACCATTCATGAACATGAAATGGTATAACATTGAGCCAAAACAGGTTTGTTGAAAGTTCCAGATGGAGGAAAATTAGACCCACCAAAATATATGCCGATATTATCAGAATCATGAGCTAGTTTTTCAGTTGTTAAGATACGCTGATCATTTGTCGGATTCGGCCAAATTGGACCATTATAACATATAGCTCCTCTACAACTAACCATACATTTTGGGGTAAAACTTCTCCACTTAAATTGCTATGATCATTGCAATATTTTTTTATAAATATTTGCATAAACAACCCACAGAATTGGAGGTACCTATAAATTAAAGAAAATCGGACTATTTAATGTTTCATTTCTCTCTTACTTGTTTTATGTTTCTTTATAACTTTTTTTAACCACACATATACATACATATATGCACATGAATTTAAAAATACAAATCGTTATAAAGTAAAATAAATTTGAAAGTACTTGTTTATTGGAAATCTCTTGATAACACTACCCTACAAAAAAATATCCTCAACATTTGATTCCTATGTATTCCTACTGATTCCAAATATGTAATCAAATGGTTCAAAAGTAGAACAGTTTTCGAGATATTTTGAAATTTCAGTTTTCGCGCTAATAAGAAAAGGAGGATTACTAATCTGTCAATCTCTCCGCCATTACCGTCTTGAGTTTTATGTTATTTCATTTCATTTTGAGAGGATGAAATACCCTTTCCAATTCCACATAAAATCGACGTTAAAGTGACGGAATTACAAAAAGATTTGACAAAATATTTGTTTTTATGCAAAAAATAAGTTAAATACAAGATGTATAAAATGTCGAGGATATCAAAATTTTTGAAATTTTGTCGGGCAGTGTAATTTTAAAATTTGTATGGGGAATTTCAGGCAATTATGGGTAATTTGAATATTTTTTTGGGTAATCTCAAGAATTTAAAACGGCAACGCTGCCACAAATATATAAAGCTAACTTAAGTAAGTTAAAGGCAGAATAGAATATTTCGTCTTCTACCCCTTTTACAGCGTTCCATAACTTCTTATCAGAGACACAATCAGCCGCGATCTCGCCAATCACCTAAACATTAACATCAAAGTTAATCCAACCAACGGCAGATGTGCGTTGGTCGTGCGTATGTATGTATTAAAAAATAATCGCTTTGATGGCATCGTTTTGCCGACGTCCATGTTTGATGTTGGTGATGTTAAGTATTGGTTGGAATACACACAAGTGTGTCATCGAACTGTGGACATATCATTTAATTAAAAAGCGATAAATAAATTAATGTAATACCAAAATACACAGTATTCACACAGTGTACTCATACATACGTGTATCTTTTTATGGATATGTATGTATCAAGGCAGAAAAAACGAAGGTTTGAAGGGCTAGAATTATAAAACACGTCAGACATGTTGCATTACATCACAATGTATTCTTCTACGTAATAAATATTTAATTGCTTTTTTGTCTCTCTATTTTTAAATTTTTGTTTACTTGACTGGAATAAATTAGTTAGTTTTATAATAAATTTTTTATATCTTTTATGAACATGAAATGGTATTAAAATTTGGGTTCAAAACACGAGTGTTGAAACTATCAGAAGAACCCACTAGGCCCATGATGTGATTTTTTTCCATGCCAGGATATTTGCTTTTGTTAGATATACCGCAGGTACTCCTAAAGTATGTTGAACGGCATGTACAAATTGAGCACATATCATTTCTTCACTGACTAAAGTAGGAGTTCAGAAGAAGATGTATACGAAAAATGTATACGAATGCAGTACATAACAAAGTTCGGTGGTAGGCAGCGTTGCCACTTTGGTTACTTTTTACCAAAATTGGTTACAAACTTTTCGTTTGGTTACGTGGTTACTTTCGGCAGATTTTGGTTACCTTCAAGGTCCATGTATTGAGCACACCATGGTTACATTCATTTTTTAGGAATACGCTTTTAATTTTTCCAAACTATAAAATATTTGTTATCCAAATTGGTTTTTTTTTTTTATTAAATTCCAAATAATTTATTCTTGGGGGTAAATGGAAAAAATTCAACAACCATTTCCAGCGATGTTGAGTGTAAATAAGGCAAAAGTGGGAAAAATTCAACAGCTTTCACAGAGTCTCAGTGGTCGAGCGTGTAAAAGCGTTCATACATTGCTCTGAAGATGGAATGTATCACGGGTTCGATCCTCGTGAGGAGCATCCACTTCCGAAAAGGGTGCTAATGATAGAGAATGGTTTTTCGTGAAATAGCTATACTCAACCTTCGCTGGAAATAGTTGTTGAAATTTTTCCATTTACCCCCAACAATAAAAAATTAAATAAAATAATTTTCGTGCTAAGCACTAAATAAAAAGCTTTTAAGTCCAAATAATTTATTTGACAGGAGCCAGCGACCACATTAGAAATAAATCTATTCTGGCGAATTTTCGTCGGGCGATTTTCGTCAGCTTTTTGGCTCTGTTCATTCTCATACCTGACCGTGTTTTTAAATGTTGATAGAACGCTACAACGGGGCGATATTTCACTCGACGTTGGATCTGTTTATATTAATTTAGTTTGGTTACTTGTTTCTAGTTTTCGTTACTTTTATTTTGTATTTTGGTAAATTTAAAATTTTTTTAGTGGCAACGCTGGTATTCAGCACTACAATACTGCTACAATTCATGCTGAATACTTAACAGGATTATAATGACGACCATATGAAAAAAACATGCGGTTGGGAATGAAAGCCCGACGCTTCCGCTTCATTGCTTTTTTTCTATACAAAGTCATTCATGCGAAGGCGGCCATCGCCATGCGATAGTCATGGGGCATAGTCATGGAAGTCGTTATCTTCCCTAAAGGAAATATAATGAGGAAAGTATTGATGATTTGTAGATTTTTGGGCATACTGGGAAGGGGTGATGGACGCACCAACACATTCAACCAATTCTTCAGATATAGGTACACGTTTCGGTACATTACTCCTCCAGTATATGTACTCATATGGACCTAAAGACTGTTACTAAAAAGATCAGATCAATTTAACACATAAGTCCCATACATCCAGTTGTTCTTCAGTTGAAAAGATAAGGACATACCACCTTTGTTTTCTTTTATTTATTTTTTTATTTATTAAAAGCTAAATTTACAATATAAAATTATAAATTAGCTGTATAGTCATAGCGTCAAAGGCCTTAGGCAAATACCACGTTTGTGTAAACTGCTAGATGTGACAGATCATGTAAAACTTTATGTCGCCATTTATGAAGGGTATAAATATCTCGGTGGCCGCTGTGGTGCAGTGGGTGGGTAGAGTGGGTAGAGTGCTCGCCTGCTATGCCAGAGGTCTCGGGTTCAAACCACGGTCCGAGCCAAACACCAAAAAATTTTTCTAATTAGTAAAAATCCGATTATTGGATTTTTTAAGAGCAGCGGTCACCTCTCGGCAGTGGGCGGCATACCCTCCGGGAGTATTTCTGCCATGAAAAAGCTTCTCACAAAAAATGCATTCGCCGTTCGGAGCCGGCATAAAACTGTAGGTCCACCCAATTAGTAGGAAAAACAAAAAGGAGCACACCTCGAATTGGGAGAGAAGCTCGGCCATAAAACTCGTCAGAGTTATAATAGCGCCATTGTATTATATTATATTATTATAAATATCTCGGTAGAGCCAAAAACAGCGGTGGTCCTACTTATTTTATATTAACAACATTAGACTTATTGTTGGAGTTTTATTGTTATATATTTTTTTTATTTTTTGATACGTGATATACATATACATATATACATACACACATAATACTGTTTTGAGTATCTATGTTCCCAATTTTAACGTAATTTTAAGTCCTCTATCTATGTATTTATTTACTTACATCAACTTCTAGTTCGTCGTCAAGTACTTCTGCTTCTGTGGGGCACTGCTTTCCGAGATCTCATTTCAGAAGAGGTATTTAAGGATCCGAAGCAAATCTATTCTGAAATATATATAGATATATATATACATATGTATATATGTACATATATATCTATGTTATCTTTTTAATAATGTGCATATTCCTTTTGGCGACTTGTGTATGTCTCCACATCCTTATAAGTTGAAGTCATTACTTGTTTGTCTGAGGAACACTCCTTATTTACTTACTTGAGCTACCAAAACTTTCTCTGAGAGCAAACAAATATTTTTATTTTCCGCGTCAACAACCTCATCACCTTCTTTCTCAGTATGATGGTTAAGATCGATGATGTTTTAGAGTTTAGCTACACTAGAGACTGTCGAAAATTATGTCAGAATCAGAGAGAAAGCTCTTCCGAAGTTGTGTGAAAACCTCTGTGAGTATAAGACATTCATCATGATGAGTCATGATGTGATAAAAAGCCCACTACATACTAATTTGTAAATGAACTTGGATGCATTTTATTTTTATGAAAACATCGTTCTTTTTGATGATTCTATATTTGGAACCACGACTTACATACATCCGTATGTATGTAAATTTAGTGAAGCTTAATTTCTTCAAGAACCAAACCTTAAGAACATGAACACAAACAATGCTAAACAAAAGAATTTTAAAATAAACTTTAAGTAAAGAACATCATAATCAGCAGCAACAAAGCACAAAAATAACAGCAGTGATCGCAACAGAAGTGCAATAATAATATATGACTCTCATTATTATCAAGATCGCTTGTTTAGTAGTTGTTTGGTTGGATATGATAAGATCGCTCGATTAAAAACACCTCATCAACGGATGCCAATTCCTGGTGCATTTGATGAAGAAGACAAGAGAAGATGAGTACGTGTATGATGATGATGATGTGATACCATGAAAAAATGTAAGTTTGGTATAGCTCCTGGTGTGATTATCACAACGCTTTAAGAAAAGAGTCAGACACACGCACAAATTTTGTTTTGGCATCTATATCGAGCTTTAACCGTCAAGTACATATATGTACATACATACGTACAGATGATGTATGAAAAATAAGCCCAGCACTTAATAATAATAATAATCGTAATTACATTTGACGCCCCGAGGTGATGATTATATTTTGAACAAAAAAAATTTAAATAAAAACAAAAACAAAAGGCAAGAAAGGTTGTAAGCAGTAGCGGCAGCAGCGACAACGATGACTTGTTTTGTGTGAGAAAAATAATAAGATCTCGTTTTAGCTTTTAAATTATAAGTTTGGCTTACTGACTTTTAAGATTACATTAATTTCAGAATATTTTAATAGAAGATATTTTTTGTTATGATGCACTTATTACTACGACGTGGTCTGAATTGCGTGATGTGCGGTTATATGGTTAAATAAACGAGCTACTGAATATATATATCAATAATACACTGGCATCATAATATAACTCTAACGAGTTTTAGGCCGAGCTTGTCTCCCAATTTTAGTTGTGGTACTTAATTGTTTTTACCACCGATTGGGTGGACCTACAGCTTACTTATGTATGTCTGCTCCGAACGACGAATACTTTTTATGACAAACTTTTTCATGGCAAAAATACAATCCGACGACATGCCGCTCATTGCCGAGGAGTTGGTTGGTTTTTAATTAATTAGAACCCAGAACCTCTGGCATGCACTCTACCCACTATACCACTACAACACTGAAAGTATGGAATGGAATTGAATTGTGGTAGGCCGTGAAAAAATTTGTATTTCCCAAACACTCAAGCAAATTTGCCGATTAAACTCAAGGACTTTAGAAAGATGTAGGGAAAAGGGTGGGATATTGGAATCAGGGTTCCTCAGCAAACTTCCCAGATTCTTTAATAAATCTGAAAAGTTTTTCGAGTGGTAAATAATGTGCATCCGCCATTTTCAATACATCCGACCCGAGAATGCGCAAACTTAGTCTAGCGAAGGCTGGACAGGTGCAGAGAAAATGCACTGTGCCGTCGTCGTCCTCGTCCAGGCAAGGTAGGCATACTTAGTGAGCTCTCTGGTGGTCATGTGCTGTTCCCATGGATTCAGTCATGTAACCACCCCCACTAGGGCCCGAAGCTACCTCCTCTGAGTTTCCCTCATGGAGTCCCTGATATACTTACAGTGTCCGCTATACTTGGTCCTATTATTGGCTGCGGCCCAGTTGGTTGTTTAGCTGATCCGCAATTTGCAAACACCAAAAAAAATTTTTTTTTCTAATTAGTAAAAATCCACTTATTGGGTTTTTTAAGAGCAGCGGTCACCTCTCGGCAGTGGGCGGCATACCCTCCGAGTGTATTTCTGCCATGAAAAAGCTTCTCACATAAAATGCATTCGCCGTTCGGACACGGTAGGCAGGAAGCGACGATAGGTTGCATGAAAATGTCGAGAAAAAAGGAAAGTGGGGTTGTGTTATGTGATGTTTATAGATGAAACATCCGTTGAAATTAAAATCCGAGCTGCTCCTTTTTCAAGGATATCCACATTTTTTGTTTTTTTTTGAAAGGATCAAATATTGAGGAAATCGAATATTCGCCACCGTCCAAATTTTTCCGATTTCAATACATTACTTGGTCGCTAAGGGATACAAAAAAAGGTATTAAAAAGAAAAATGGACACCTGTAGTGGAAAAATCCAATGTGAACAGGACCTAAAGGATAACCACTGAAATATAAAATAACACAAAAAGTACCCACTTTAATTTGCGTATAACTCCTAACATGTTAACTCTACGTGAAAATTCCTTATAATATGTTTCATTCGGAATAAATAAAGGAATATTTCTTTGATATACAATTTTGATGTACCTGCAGTGGTTAATGCACTTTGGTCCATCTAAAGTGAAAATTTCAAAAAAAGTACGTTTTTTTATGGTGCTATTTTAAGTTCAAATATTTTTCTAGTTTATGTAAATATTTTAATCTAATGATCCAATTCTCATTCTTACATATCTATACGTTAATATTAAAAAGAATTAGAGCTGAAATACGCGCTAGCTGTGCACGGTGGGCGGTAAGCAACAATAGGTTGCATGAAAATATCGAAAAAACGATCGCCGGCTAAACACTTACGTAAAATGATATTCTAATATACTTCATAAACACACAGCAAGCGTGAATAAAATCTCCAACATTTTTTTTAAACGAAAATTAGTACCAGCACACAGCTAGGCACATATTCGTTGGGCCATCGTTTTTACGATATTCCCATGCAACCTATTGTTGCTTCCCGCCCACCGTGCACAGCTAGCGCGTATCTCAGCTCTAACTCTTTTTTAGTATTAACGTAGAGATATGTAGGAATGAGAGTTGGATCATTAGATTAAAATATTTACATAAACTAGAAAAATATTTGAACTTAAAATAGCACCATAAAAAAAACGTACTTTTTTTGAAATTTTCACTTTAGATGCACAAAAGTACATTAAGCACTGCAGGTACATCAAAATTGTATATCAAAGAAATATTCCTTTATTTATTCCGAATGAAACATATTATAAGGAATTTTCACGTAGAGTTAACATGTTAGGAGTTATACGCAAATTAAAGTGGGCACTTTTTGTGTTATTTTATATTTCAGTGGTTATCCTTTAGGTCCTGTTCACATTGGATTTTTCCACTACAGGTGTCCATTTTTCTTTTTAATACCTTTTTTTGTATCCCTCAGCGACCAAATAATGTATTGAAATCGGAAAAATTTGGACGGTGGCGAATTTTCGATTTTCTCAATATTTGATCCTTTCAAAAAAAACAAAAAATGTGGATATCCTTGAAAAAGGAGCAGCTCGGATTTTAATTTCAACGGATGTTCCATCTATAAACATCACATAACACAACCCCACTTTCCTTTTTTCTCGACATTTTCATGCAACCTATCGTCGCTTCCTGCCTACCGTGCGGAGCCGGCATAAAACTGTAGGTCCACCCAATTAGTAGGAAAAACAAAAGGAGCACACCTCGAATTGGGAGAGAACCTCGGCCATAAAACTCGTTAGAGTTATAATAGCGCCATTGTATTATTATTATAAGGAAAAATAAAAATGAAGCAAAAAGTATTCAAAAAGTAAGACTCTTTTCTGCTCGATGTCAACTACATACGAATTTATTACCTCGAACTCTGATAATCTTAGTTCAATGTGAAGGAATGCTCTGTCATAATCTTAAATACCTGCCCAACTAAACACTTTCACGTATTCTGCATACTTATGCTTAATAAATGTATATACATACCTACATACGTGCTTACGGCACTTTTCTCAGTACTTAAGATCTGCCACGTCCTCACATCACTGGGCATTTGGGTTGTTGGTCGGTCGGCAGGTTTTTTTTTTCTCTTTTTATAAACAAAGTCTGCCGGCTTAAAGCCTAATCGATAATTTATTGCTATCGATGTTTTCTGTCGTTCGACATTGCGTAGTTAACGAGTCGCGCCACATTGGATGCAGCCAACAACAAAATGCAATAGCAATAACACTATAAATGATGCGCATGCGCAACTGCATACATAAATAAATGTGTAGATAAATCAGCCAGAGAGAGGCAATGAACGTGAAAAGGCCGACAATATAAAAGCCAGTGACTGCGCATAATTCAGTCAGAAAGGCTTACAATGTACAGGGCCTTCAAATGTATACAGTACGGGATTAAAATTTTCTTATTTTTCAATTTTTAATTAAGGAATGAAAATGTTTAAGAGAACT
Organism: Urophora cardui; assembly: GCA_960531455.1. NCBI lineage: Eukaryota > Metazoa > Arthropoda > Insecta > Diptera > Tephritidae > Urophora > Urophora cardui. The sequence continues at coordinate 41,223,888 of OY482674.1, read as the reverse complement.
AAGTACTAGACATCTGATGTGGTAGAACAACGAATGTGATTGCCACGAATTAAAAAATCTGACTTCTTTAGCGACAGGAAATATAGCAAAAATAACGACTGAATTCAAAGTACAAATGTATATCTTAGAAAAGATTTTATAAAGTATAGAACTAATTAATACTAGTAAACCCTGCCACGCGATGCTGTGGCTTTGAATTACACTGTGCGATAATTTGAGGGTGGAAGACCACTTATTGCCACATTTGACAATTTTTTTGTATTGCCATTTTAAATTTGACTTTCCCTTAAAAATTACGGAATATACATTGGTTTAAGTCCATAGGTTCTCAATAATCTATATATATATAAAAATCAAGCCCATTTCTTTGTCGCCGGCTTTCGCCCAAACGCGTTTAGGGATTTTGACCAAATTTACACACCAGCTTAGTACCTTGCCCCAGATGGTTTATATGCATTTTTTGAAATCCGGAAGTCGGTTCCCGAGATATAGGTCAAAAGGTCAAAACGTGGATCCGGCTTTCCCCTGAATATTTTTGGACGATATTGGTATCAAATGAAAAGTATTGAGCAGAGAATTTACATAGAATAGTACTCATTGTGATTCTTAGGTCGAGTCTCCAGATATGGGTCAAAACGTGGACCCGGATGACCCTCGAATATTTCTGAGCGATATTAGTATCAAATGAAAGGCCTTGATTAGAACTATTATAATTGTGATGCCTAGCCCGGGTCTCCAGATATAGGTCACAACGTGGATCCGGATGGCCTTCGAATGTTTCTGAGCGATATTAGTATCAAATGAAAGGTGTTGAACAGAGAAATTACACAGAATAGTACTCATTGTGATTCCTAGGTCGGGTCTCCAGATATGGGTCAAACGTGGGCACGGATGACCCCGGAAAATTTCTCAGCGATATTGGTATCAAATGAAGGGTGATGGTCAGCACCTGGAACCGGATAACACCGGGATATTTCTCAGGGATATTGGTACCAAATGAACGTCGACCCGGATTTCCCCGGAAAATTTCTCAACGATATTGGTGTCAACTGAAAGGCAGAGCTTTTACATAGAGATAAACTCATTATGATTCCTAAGTCAGGTCCCCAGATGTGGGTCAAAATGTGGATCCGGACGGCCCCGGATAATTTCTAATCGATATTGTTATTTAATCACGGGGCATGACGAGTCCTAGGTGGGATCCCAAGATATGGGTCAATATGTGGACCCGGATAACACCGGGATATATCTTAGGGATGTTGGTACCAAATGAAAGGTGTTGAGCGGACTCTAATGTAGGGCCGTACCCATTAAGATTTCTTGGTCAAGTCTCCAGATACCGTACCTATTATGGTTCCTAAGTCAAGTTCCCAGATGTGGGTCAATAAGTGGACCCGGATGAGCCCGGGATGCTTCTGAACAATACTGATATAAAATGAAAGGTGTTGACCGGATCTGATATATAGAGATATTTTCATAGTGATTCTTAGTCCCGATACCCAATTATGGGAAAAAAAAGAGATGATTCGGACGCCACGAAATGAGAAGTGAAATGCAGGGTATGTTATGCTAAACCCAGTTTCCTAGGGAAAGGGGAGGAGTAATGAGACTGGGAAAGGCAAAGGGACGGAAAAGGAGAGGGAGAATATAATAAAAATGGAATGAAGAGGATGGGAGAGAGACAGTAAGACAGGTAATTAGATAAGGAATAAGAGGGGGGAATAAAAAGGAGAAAGACAGAAAAGGAGAGGTAGGAGAGAGCAATAGAGAAAGAGAAGCGGAAATGTGACGGGAAAGGGAAAGAGAAAAGTAGAGGGAAAGGGAGTTGGAGACAAATACGAAGAAAAATGGGATAAGAACATGAAGACGGCAAACTTCTGAAAATATAAATTTTTTCCTTCACTTTTTTTAAACTTATCTGAATTGTGCTGAGCTCTGCAACCCGATTTAATTTCGGTTTCTAGATACTTCCAACATATTTTAAAGGGTGCCGTTTTTCGCTTCAAGTACCTATAATAGGAAGTGGGCCAAAGCAAAGCTTGGCTGGGTACAGCTAGTAAAGTATAAAATGAAGCATATAGGTACATACATAATATATATAATACAATGGCGCTATTATAACTCTGACGAGTTTTATGGCCGAGCTTCTCTCCCAATTCGAGGTGTGCTTCTTTTTCTTTTTCCTACTAATTGGGTGGACCTACTGTTTTATGCCGGCTCCGAACGGCGAATGCATTTTATGTGAGAAGCTTTTTCATGGCAGAAATACTCTCGGAGGGTATGCCGCCCACTGCCGAGAGGTGACCGCTGCTCTTAAAAAACCCAATAATTGGATTTTTACTAATTAGAAAAATTTGTTTGGCTCGGGCCGTGGTTTGAACCCGAGACCTCTGGCATAGCAGGCGAGCACTCTACCCACTGCACCACAGCGGCCACTAGGTACATACATAGTTACTGGTTATTTTTATTTTTTATGGACCTAGATTTCTTATACAAATATTTTGTTCGAGGAGCCCCATAGCGAAGTTTTATGCTAAATAATTTTCTAGAATATGTTAACCTTAAAGCGACCTCCAAAAGGCTCTTTCTAGTTTCCTTTCTACTCCTCTTTTTCTTCCCTTTCATATGACACCCCAAATTTAAAAATCAAACAAACTATTGCGCAAAAATGAAATTTTGAACAGTTGGCAACCCTTTTTGTAAAAATTATAATAAATTACTTATTTTCAAGCAAACCCCTTTTTTATGACACCTCAAATTTAAAAACCAAACAAACTATAGCGTAAAACTGAATTTCTTAACAGGTGGCAACCCTTTTTGTAAAAATTATAATAAATTACTTATTTTCAAGCAAACCCCTTTCATATGACACCTCAAATTTAAAAATCAAACAAACTATAGCGTAAAACTGAATTTTTGAACAGATGGCAACCCTTTTTGTAAAAATTTTAATAAATTACTCACTTTCAGCTCAAGCTGTTTAATATGATACCTGAAATTTAAAAATCAATCAAGCTATACAGGAGAATTAAATTATTAAACAGGCGGCAACCCTTTTCAGAAATATTAAACCTTCCTGCACATCTACAGGTCAAGCCCTTTCATTTGACACCCCATTTTCGAAAATCGGTATAACGGTGTAGAAGTTATGGTGCGTACAATAATCGCTTAGCGTAATATATATAAAGATACGAAGATTTCTAAGGCATGGGATACATCGGAAATAATGTTATAAGGTTAGGATCCCCTAGAGAAGCAGCGATTATCAATACCCTATATAGCCTACCAGAAAGTAAGAAAATTTAGCTAGACCAGACCAGAGCAGAAAAACAGTACAAGAAGAGATGTAAAGCCGTAACAAATGAGGAGACATCTTACGGGAAAAAACAACCTTCTCCGGTGTTTAGTTTCGTTGAAAGGGTAAACACCTACATATGTTGCCGTGAAATAATTTATGAAAAAAATTTTAGGATGATCAAATCAGTTACTTTTACTGGAGTCAGGGTGAGTTGATGGAAAGATGTTCAGCTTTTCCAATAGTTCGGTTAACAAATACTTTCCTCTAAAACTGTTGCTGATACTCTTCACTTAGACATTAATTTTTTTCTTTCTGAGAGACTATCTTAATTTTAAATGTATGATGAAAGAATCACATATCGACGCTTCCAAACAATACTGTATCGACTTAGTACGTTTTCCTGTTCTTCGATGTACTTCTGGATCTGCTATGTTATGAGAATTGGAGTACATAGACAGCCGTCCCAAAAAGTGTCAAACAGAGCTAATGCTGATCTTATGCGATACCATTATTAGATATATTTAGCAATGACCCGCGCTGATACGAAAGAACTGGAGCTGAACTCGTTGAAGAGTCAGAACTTAGGTATTCAAATTTCATATTCTTACTGTCTAGTTAGCTTATTACTCTTTGCATTTCTATTGTGCAATGTCCATTTTCTTTCAGCTTAGTTTGTTCGCCGCTCAATTGGCCTGCGTGCCATACCGAACCATACCTTACGGCCATAGATAATCTCAACTCCATTTCTGGGTATAGTACGTACAAAGTTAAGGGTTTTGTCGTTGTCGGTAGTCCGTTTGTGTCGCATAACGTATGTACATTCGTAGAAATATTACATTTTCGTTTATCTTATTTAACTCATCGCATTCATGGCCCCGTTTGTTACTTGTGTGATGGCTTGCAGCAGTTTTGGCAAATGCAATATTGCGACGCTGATGCCAGCTGGATAAAACAAAAAACAAAAAAAACAAAAACAGAACGATACGGTCTCTAAACGTCGCAGCTTGGCGTTGCCGTAGTATGTTTCGTTCATTGTCCGCCATGCACTCCTTCATGAGCATACCTTTGCTTAGCTCACTGTTGTTACTTTTAGCGCTTTTTTGCCACAGATTAATTTTGGTGCTTCAAGTAAAAACTCTAAGCCTATGCGGAGCGAGGAGCAGTGGTGTACCGCAGTGGTGTGCTTCCTATTTAGCTCATTGCCCTTTAAGGTTTGGCCGTAACTACCGCTGTAGCTGCAGCTGTGTTTTAAGCAGTAAACTAGTTGCTGATTGGAGTTGCACAGTGGGTCCAAGGGTGATTGAATCTTGATATTTCTAATTAAAAAAAATGGAAAAATTCAGGAGAGCACAAGAATTTGCCTCATGCCAAAAGTGTCCAGGAATAAATAAAGTGAGTCGTTTAATTGCCTAGATCACACTGCTGTGAGAGCAAGTGGTTGGCTCGAACTAACTTTATTGCTTCGCTGATCCCTCCGTAAAAGCTACTACTTAAGATCAAAAGATTTTAAACAAAAATATTTCACGAAAACAACGATTGTGTTTATCCAAGTTAGAACACAACTTGGTCCCAGCATAAAAAGCGATTAGTAGAATATTCTGTGAGCCTCTTCCATAACATATGCATGCCAACTTAATATTCCCATGTAGAATTTCAGCCTCACCATTCATATATGTACCTACCTACATAAGTAAGCAACTCAGCCATCGCTGTGGGCCATTTAAGGCGTCAAGCATCTTATTAAAAGAAATTTGCAGCACTTGCATCAAATCACAACCAGCAATAATCAGCCGCTCCAACCGCACCAGCCAGCCACACAATCCCATTTAGTCCATTCAACTAAAGTACTATTCAATTTCATGCTGCTTATCCATCCATCCATCCGTCCATCCGACCAGCCAACGCTTTGTCCAGCCAACAACAAACCACTCATCCACATCCAATTCCAATTCCAAATTAAAAAGTAAAAAACCAGTAGAAGCAACAACAATTGAAACGAAAGAACTGGCAAAAATATTTCACAAACATCGATACATAAGATGCGCATTTCAAGATCTTTCCGTTTCATTCGTTGCAGTCGCATAAATTTCCTGTTTCATTTTGTAAACTCTGTTTCGTTTTCTTGGTGTTTTATACTTATTTTTCTTTAGTTTCCACATTCGCTAAGCTTTCATTGTATTTTTTGTTGGCCGCTGCGCAGCCGCTCAACTAACTGCCTGCCAGTCAGTCAGTTGGACCATCATTATGATTATTATCCTTTTTATGCTGGCAACACGAAGTGCTCCTAACCAAGCTTACCTCTTTACCCGCATATGCTGTACATAAATGCATACATAAATTCGACTCGCCATCCATCTATACATTACAATACATTATATTAACTATTGACGTCGAGACACACGAGCATGCTGGCTGCATGGGGGCTCGCTGTGGTTCTTATCGATCCTAAGGAATCATTAGTTCACACTTGTAGGCCGCGCAAAATACTGCGCACACAAGGATTTAAACACGTGTTTTGTATGTACGTTCGTAATACATATGTATGTATTTTTATATTAGTATGCATGTCCATATTGGAATTACGGGCTATTTTGACCGTTTGTCCATTTCCTTAATTGTAATTCAAGCAAAACAAAAAAAAAAACAAGTAAAAGCGCGGATGGGTACAAATACTTCAAAATTTCACACCGTTAGCTGTTAAAATGGAGGAGTTATACACCAAAATGTGCATATCGGAACAATCGGTTGTATGGGAGCTATGTATATGTTATAGTGGTCCGATCTTGACAATTTTCGGTAATCCCGTTTGGGCCCGTATGGGTACAAATACTCCAAAATTTCACACCGTTAGCTGTTAAAATGGAGGAGTTATACACCAAAATGTGCATATCGGAACAATCGGTTGTATGGGAGCTATGTATATGTTATAGTGGTCCGATCTTGACAATTTTCGGTAATCCCGTTTGGGCCCGTATGGGTACAAATACTTCAAAATTTCACACCGTTAGCTGTTAAAATGGAGGAGTTATACACCAAAATGTGCATATCTGAACAATCGGTTGTATGGGAGCTATATGTTATAGTGGTCCGATCTTGACAATTTTCGGTAATCCCGTTTGGGCCCGTATGAGTACAAATACTTCAAAATTTCACACCGTTAGCTGTTAAAATGGAGGAGTTATACACCAAAATGTCCATATCTGAACAATCGGTTGTAGGGGAGCTATATGTTATAGTGGTCCGATCTTGACAATTTTTGTAACCTTGTTTGGGCCAAAATGGGTACGTCTACTTCAAAGTTTCACGTCCTTAGCTGTTTAAATTGGGAAGTTTTGCACAAATTACATCCAAAAATTTCATGTATATCTGAATAATCGGTTGTTTTCTATATGTTATAGTGGTCCGATTCGGCCGGTTCCGACAAATGATCAGCTGCATATAACAACATACCTGTATTCCGAATTTCATTCAGATATCTCAAAAACTGAGGGACTAGTTTGCGTTCACACAGACGGACGGACGGACAGACAGACAGACGGACATGGCTTAATCGGCTCAGCTCGTGATTCTGACCATATCGGTATATATTTTGGTGGGTCCCCCACGCTTCCTTCTGGTACTTTCGACAAAAATTTTTTGGCACTAAGTTATAATACCATTTCATTCTCATGAAAGGTATAATAATAATAACTTAAAAGCGTAAAGAACAGTGGGACGAATATAGATCTTGATGAAGCTCGAAGGCTGTAGTGATTAAAAACAGCCTCCGAAAATTATAAAATATGGTCCAGCAATACCTGAAGCCCTCGAAAAATCGAAAAAATAATATCAACTCATCTGGTTGCAGGGTCTGCAGAAATCTGTGACCTTCATGTAATGAAAAACGATCCTCAGTTATTTTAAAGATGGACAGAAGCGACATTCCCCACTTAACTGCGCGGTATTGAACCATGTCTAAAGACAGCCATTCTAAAGAAGGGATATTTCCCGTTTAACTGCGGTGTTCGCAGAACATTGGACCATTGGTACACTCTCGGCCCGATTGGGATTGTACTATAACACCTTGCGTCGCTGCTCCAGTCTTCCTGGGATGGTGGAGCGCCTGCTATGCGAGTGTCCTTCGCACTTCCAAGGCAGAATGAAGTTCTTCTCGGAACTCAAGCACGTCGGGCCTAAGGGGCTGCTTAAAAATTTAAATTAAACAGGCTAGATGTAGGGTGCGCGACCTGCCTTGGTTTCCGCACTGCTCATTCTATTCTACTTTGACTTTTCACTGGCGAATCTGCGCTACTGGACTCAGTGGGAATCACTACTCAAACCAATCAATCAACCATATTGTGGACTAGCTTAGCTCCGGTTAAGGCAATCCTACTTTCTCCCAAGACTTGTACATCATCGGACTTTGAAATTAAAAGTGATTGTCCCTCTACCACCTGCACGTTTCACAAGTTACTATGAAAAAATTTGCGGAATCCCAATTTGATTGAGAACACGGCGGGCTAGCAAAGGCTGTTGTGCGGTCGTGTAGGTCCCTCAAGGCGAGATCCAGGGGGCAGGTGCGAGACGGCCTCAGTCATGGTTCATCGAAAAGGCCCTTCACTACAGGCAGTGCGATAGGTGTCTTACTTGATATTTCGGGTGCCCTTAGCAACGTTTCTGCTTCAGCGCTGTTGGAGGGCCTCGAATGGATCGGAATACCCCCAATCATTCGGCGCTGGATCGAGGACCTTTGGAGTTGTCGGACGGTTACGGGCGGTTGGGGCCTTTCGACGATGTCGAGGAGGACACACAGGGACAACCCTCAAGGGGCAGTACTCTCACTCCTGTTATGGAATCTAGTGTTCAACAAATACTCTTCATAAATACACAAAATACTCTTCGGAAAATATACAAAACACTAAAATTTTCCATTCAAGTTCATTCCATTCCATTTCTTTGCATTCCAAGTTTAGATTATTGTGGTTTATGTGAAGGATCACTGTATCCGGCCAACCTAACCTAACCTAGAGGTCCATCACCTCCCGATGCAGAGCTAAAATTCCTTTGTTTCGAGCTTATTGCTGCGCAATCTCGGGTCTGTTAATTATTTTTAGTCCCTGCTGAAACCACGAAGTCTTATTACCAACTTGGCCTATTTTTCCATTTACAATAAAAAGCTTTCATTAGCATTTAATTTTTGTCTTGTAGGAACCTAGAATATTGGCCGCCTTGATAGGAACAGGTGGACATTTTAAGCTACGACACTGTCTATTCAAATGAAACATTGTTTATTCAAATGCAACTCTGTGTAAATTTGAGAGGCTTTAATTTTTGTTGTAACTAGCATGTTCCATTTTATTACGGACTTCGATGGGCACTTAATGCTCTTCAGTACAGTGCAGCAAGAAAGAACTTAGGATCACCCTAATTTTTACTGCATTTAGTGAGTACGTGCAAGTTTGTACACACATAAACACATACATATGTAAAAATATTTTAAGCATAACGAAATTACTGATTACAAGCTGTTGATTATTTTATTTTCCAAATTGCCAGCCGTGACTTGAGCTTAACGCAGCGAGAGCTAAGAGGAGCTGCAGGCAAAATATAATGAGCTCGAAAAAAAAAATGTATTGAAGGTTGAGAGGCGTGAAAATTGGTTATTAAAGAGGTCGGAGAGTTGATGATGATAAATGTATGTACGTACATATGCATGTTAAACCTGGAATTTATAATCATTAGTACTTTTCCTAAAAGCGAAATACATAAATAACCCACCAAAATAGGAGGATGCAATTTTTAATGCCATTGCTCGCTGCTGAATGCTTTCATTTCATTGTTAGTAGCCAACAGACCACTTATCTCTCATTTAATATCTTTTTGCCAATTTCGATAAATACGAAATACTTAAGCAACGCGCACAGCCAACGCACGTACGTATGTACGTACATCTCACTGCAGGGCATAATTGAAATTTTATTGTAAGCGAATAAAATAAAAATAAAAAGCAAAATCAAGAAAAAACAAAACAAATTTAAGAACAAAAAAAAAAAAAAAAAAAAAACGAAACGAAAAGTGGCATGCCGCACATGGGCGCGATTTGCAACACTTGGACTTTTCACACGTCAGAAAATGAAGTTGAGCGCGCAAAGTGGCATCCGCCTTGTCGCACAAGTTTGTGGCTACCTTTGAACGCTGCACGTTGCCCCAAAGCTGAAGTGAACTGTGCAGCATTTGCGTCGGCCTTCAATCAATGCCCCGTACTCCCCGCACGCTGACCCGTTGCGTTGGCTCGGCTTGGCCGTCTGTAGCGTTTGTTGCGCCTTCTTCGCCATACATAGCTCTATTCTCTCTGGAGATTTGCGCGTATTTTTTGTGCAATTTTGTGCGCTCATTGTTATGTCTCGTCTCATTTGGTCTCACATCATCGTTCGTCGTTCGTTTCCTATGCTGGCACATCCATTTTCCATTTTATGCCTGTGTCATCTTATTAAGTACGACTTGCTGGGCGAGTTACTGTGAGCTGTTACTAACCATGGTGATTCCGTTCATTTTGGTGGATATACTTTTAAATCCGATCCTCAAAATTAACTATAGATTAACAATAGCCGTATTCGTTTCGTGGCATTTTGTTTTTGTTTCCGTATCGTTAACTGTCAATCATGTTTCTATGACATTTAACGTTCGCGTTGCTTCCTCTTTTCTAATTGTTTCATTATTACGCCGTGGTTATGCTCACGAGCATAACACCGATGAAATTCGGACAGATTTTCGGCATCGGTGAGAGGTGGTTACGCTTAAATCGATGATTAGAGCGCACATACACAACATATGTAACACATTATTACCCCGAAACCTCGGCACCCAGTTCACCTAGCAAATTTGATCGATGTGAGAGTCCGAAAATTCTCCCGCTCGTCGGAGTGCACAACAACAATTACACGTTGCTCATCGAGTATTGTCGTAAGCATAACCACGGTATTACAAACGTCAAATGAAAACAGTTGGAAAATTAAAAACAGTGCAGGGTGATAAAAATTAATTTTTTTAGTGTCGGGCTAAAAATCAGTACAAATCAGTACAAAATCCAAAAAATCAGTATTTCTTAAGGTTTTTAAAACCATCAGTACGCACCACGAATAACACTGGTCGACAAGTTTTTGTTACAGAAATAAAAGTCTACTTTTGTAAAGGATTTCGGTGCGCTGAATCCGAATCTGAAGTCAGATTTTCGCTAATACGTACAGTTTTTGAGATATTCACGGTTAAAGAGGCCAAAAACGCGATTTTTGGCTATATTCACTCATCAATATCTTTTAAATTACTTACTTATTTTAAAAACTGATTAAAGCTATTGAAAACGCGGAAATTTCTCTTGAAGAAACCATTTTAATATTTCAGATATCTTTCTTGTAACTTGCAATATTGCATATTAAGCTTCATTAGTTTTGCAATATTTTCTCCATACAAATTTAATTAAAAATTTTGAAGCACGCTTTTAGGCAGTTTATTATATTATGGACGTATGTAAGTGGCTTCGTAAAAAAAATTGTTCTGAGCAACTACAAAATTTGATTGCGCCTATAACATGCTACAAATGCTGCCGTTGTTTTCGACGACAAATACCTTATTGTGCAAAAACATATATTACTACATACCTAAATAAGATATCCGAAAAATTAAAACGTTGTCTTCAAGAGAAATGGCCGAGCTTTCAATAGCTTTAATCAATTTTTAAAATAAGTAAGTAATTTAAAAGATATTGAGGAGTGAATATAGCCAAAAAACGCGTTTTTCGCCCATTTGGGCATGAATATCTAAAAATCTGTACGTATCACAGAAAATCTGACTTCAGATTCGGATTCAGCGCACCGAAATCCTTTAGAAAAGTAGAATTTTATTTCTGTAACAAAAATTTGTTGAAATTTTGTCGACCAGTGTAATCAGTATTGTACTGATCAAATCAGTAAGTCTGGCAACCCTATGTACAATATACGTTCTTTGGTACGGAATTGGAGAAAATTTTCTAATGAACGGTATTGCGTTGAATTCGAAGATAGGGGAGACATCTATTGACAAAAATTTGAAACCATTTCACTTATTCACAATAGAAAAAATTGGCATAATCAGTAAAGATCAGTTTAATGCGTAGCTGGCATACTCTCTAAAGGTCTCTTAAAGTCTAACATTTTGTATGGAAACTGTCAGCCAAGAGAGCAGAATCGAGTATAAGCGAGCAGAGAAGTGCCCAATAAAACACTCCTTATGTATAACAGGATGCGGAAGTGCAGTTTCAGGCTTATTTTGATCCATCATCTTTCTATGTGGGGTTAAGGCTGAATGTTTTCAATTTCAGATCCTGAAGGGTCGCAGTTTCCGGAACTTCTTTCTCGCTATTAAGCATAGACTTTATATATAACATTTTGCGACACGGAAGAACAGATTCAGCGCTATGTCTTCCAATTTGTTCCATCATCTTTCTATGTGGGGTTAAGGCTGAACCTTTTCAATTTCGAATCCTGAAGCATACTTCAGTTTCCGCAGTTCTTTCTCGGTAGTAAGTATAGATTTGATGCATAACATTTTGGTATACGGAAGAACAAAGAACAGATTGAGGCTTATACCTCCGAATTTGATCCATCATTTTTCTATGCGTGGTAAAGGCCGAATTTTCTCCACATATTTCGAATTTTGCAGGGTGACAGCATTGTGCAGTTTCCGGAGCTTCTTTCTCACTCGTATTTCTTCAAATTCTTCTTTTCGCGTTCGGCTTAATTTCCTTGAACTGCCTTTCAAACATATTTCGGCATTGACCTTAGTATCGCCATGTAGAGAACGATTCTCGCAGCTCTGACGATCGCTAAAGGAATTATATGTTAGTCCACCTTAATATTCTTGCCATATGCGTTCACGCATAAATACCTACCATACGTTCCAGCCGATCGAGCATAATGTTAAGTAGATTTGTTGCAATTCAATGCGCTTGTTTGGGATGCTGTTTGTTTCTTTATTGGTTTTTTGCTTACATTTTGTTAAGGAAGTGCTTTATTATTTTTGTCGCTGCGCCCAACAACAACAACAGCACATACATATGAGTATTAAGCAAAAACTTTACGTTTGGTCGTTCGTCGTCTTTATTTTCAATCATCCATTCGATATGGTTTTTGGAGCTGACGATTTGCACGCCATCCTCTTTTGCACAAATCATTGCAGAACTCGTCTTCCACATTTCCCTCCTCCTCCTCAGCATTTATTGAATTTTTAGCATTTTGCGAACGTGTTGCTTGGTATGAACGTAGAAAAATAACATACATATATGTATGTATATATGTACGTATTTTGTTTTTGTTCGCTTCTCCGATTCCATAGCATTAATTTGTATTTTTAATGCGCTCAGCATTTCTAGCTCTAGATGGAGACGATATGCAATTGCAGCATTCCGATTCCTAAAGAAAGTTGTGAAGGAATATTTATTCTCAAGTTTAATTGGAGTGCTTGGCTAGAAAGTGGTGTTCATTTCTTGAAATGCATAAATAACCTCCTTATTAATAAGTAACAGAATGGAAATTTTTCGTTTCCGTACCGCTTAAACTACTACCTACTGTCTGGAGATCCGGAGTAGTAATATAGCATTTTCAGGTCAAATTAAACTTTTTTAAAGTCAAGTGAAACCTTTTTCAATATCATTTCATTATTTTTATAGTATAAGAACAAATCCTGAAAAGTATAAAAACTTTCTCTTTCTCACTTTTGGTTTGAAATCAAAACCAAAAAAGTATTAGAAAAAATTTGTCAAAATATGTACATAAATAAATACAAAATGTTTTATAAAGTAAAATACGATGGCGAAATCAAATTTATTAAAACAGATTACCCGCAAAGCGAAGTTTTCATGCCTTATGGAACAATTGTATCAAGTAAGTAATACAGGAGATTAATTGAAGTGGTAATTCCTGTCGTTGTAATATTATCTATATATACATATTTGAAATAAAATGAGCATTTCTACATATTTTTGGTTTTGATTTAATTCCAAAAAGTATAGAATTTATTCCAATTTTCGGATTGATCTTATACCATTTCAACTATTTTTAATACCAAAAATATTCTAAAAATAATCAAAATTTGGTTTTGATTTAATTCCAAACAAGTATTAGTTTGAGACCAAGAATGCACGGTAGGCAGGAAGCGACGATAGGTTGCATGAAAATGTCGAGAAAAAAGGGGTTGTGTTATGTGATGTTTATAGATGGAACATCCGTTGAAATTAAAATCCGAGCTGCTCCTTTTTCAAGGATATCCACATTTTTTGTTTTTTTTGAAAGGATCAAATATTGAGAAAATCGAAAATTCGCCACCGTCCAAATTTTTCCGATTTCAATACATTATTTGGTCGCTAAGGGATACAAAAAAAGGTATTAAAAAGAAAAATGGACACCTGTAGTGGAAAAATCCAATGTGAACAGGACCTAAAGGATAACCACTGAAATATAAAATAACACAAAAAGTACCCACTTTAATTTGCGTATAACTCCTAACATGTTAACTCCACGTGAAAATTCCTTATAATATGTTTCATTCAGAATAAATAAAGGAATATTTCTTTGATATACAATTTTGATGTACCTGCAGTGGTTAATGCACTTTGGTCCATCTAAAGTGAAAATTTCAAAAAAAAAGTACGTTTTTTCTATGGTGCTATTTTAAGTTCAAATATTTTTCTAGTTTATGTAAATATTTTAATCTAATGATCCAATTCTCATTCTTACATATCTATACGTTAATATTAAAAAGAATTAGAGCTGAAATACGCGCTAGCTGTGCACGGTGGGCGGTAAGCAACAATAGGTTGCATGAAAATATCGAAAAAACGATCGCCGGCTAAACACTTACGTAAAATGATATTCTAATTCAATTCTTCATAAACACACAGCAAGCGTGAATAAAATCTCCAACATTTTTTTTAAACGAAAATTAGTACCAGCACACAGCTAGGCACATATTCGTTGGGCCATCATTTTTACGATATTCCCATGCAACCTATTGTTGCTTCCCGCCCACCGTGCACAGCTAGCGCGTATCTCAGCTCTAACTCTTTTTTAGTATTAACGTAGAGATATGTAGGAATGAGAGTTGGATCATTAGATTAAAATATTTACATAAACTAGAAAAATATTTGAAATTAAAATAGCACCATAAAAAAAACGTACTTTTATTGAAATTTTCACTTTAGATGGACCAAAGTGCCATAACCACTGCAGATACATCAAAATTGTATATCAAAGAAATATTCCTTTATTTATTCTGAATGAAACATATTATAAGGAATTTGCACGTAGAGTTAAAATGTTAGGAGTTATACGCAAATTAAAGTGGGTACTTTTTGTGTTATTTTATATTTCAGTGGTTATCCTTTAGGTCCTGTTCACATTGGATTTTCCACTACAGGTGTCCTGTTTTCTTTTTAATACCTTTTTTTGTATCCCTTAGCGACCAAATAATGTATTGAAATCGGAAAAATTTGGACGGTGGCGAATATTCGATTTCCTCAATATTTGATCCTTTCAAAAAAAACAAAAAATGTGGATATCCTTGAAAAAGGAGCAGCTCGGATTTTAATTTCAACGGATGTTTCATCTATAAACATCACATAACACAACCCCACTTTCCTTTTTTCTCGACATTTTCATGCAACCTATCGTCGCTTCCTGCCTACCGTGAATGATTTCTGTCTCTCATATTCTCTTCGTTTTTTAAACCAGAATGGTTTAATTTTATACTTTTGGGCATTGTTATATATAAATATCAAAATGGAATTAAAATTAAACTAAAATTTTTACTTTGTACCAAATAAAGCCTACATATTTTATTTTTCGCAATTCGGAATGGCAAATCACCAAATAAATCGTACATGTTAATTGCAATTGCTTTCATGTGATTCACCATTAAATTGATGTGCTCATTTATTATAACTAAAATACGTATTTACCATTTAAACAAGATAAAAGTGGTCACAAATAACCAGAAAAACAAAAACCAATAGAGAAAAACTGCATTAAAAAAGCAATGTTGCATATGGTTTGTATGTATGCACTTATTATATTATTGCTAAAATAGATTATAGATTAAGTTGATATATGGAGACGCAGCTTCTTAATATGTATTTTAATTTTAATGGTTATGGATACGTGCATTAGAGTAAATGTGCATAAAGCAATACTATTCAGTGATAGCCAATTCAGAGCACAATTGTGCGAGCTCTCGTTTTGTGGTCACTGTGAGTTTACAACAAGAAGTGGTCTATTTTTTTGGGTATGAAATCACAATTCAATTTTGGCCACATCTGACATTTTTTAAGCGACAAATGCCCACACAAGGTTTTGGCGGCTAATTTATGTAAATCACATCATTTACGGATTGAAGTTAGAAATAAAATTGAAATGAATGAAACGATGAAGAGCGATAATTAATTTAGTTGCATCTCAAGCTATTAACTACTTCTTTTTTTAAGAAAAATTTTTGTTTGAAAATTACTTATTTTTGTTTTGTATAATGAAAACCGTACTTTTCGTAAATCACATAAAGAATATTCACGCGAAATCTTAGATATATAAGAACCAGCGCTAATATCTGAAATAATTTCAGATTTAAAGTCCAACGTGCAAACATTTTTGGTAACTAATCAAAATACCCATGCCTATGCCCAGAAATTAAGGTCAGGCAGAGAATTTCTAATTGGTACCGAGCAAGGAAGGACGGAGGTACTTTGTTAGATTCGTGTCAAGACGATTAAACATAAATTAAGAAGATAAATATAAAATAGACTTTGAACTAATAGGTTAGGATATGTTGGCCGGATACAGTGATCCTTCACATAGACCACATATGGTCCTTAGTGTTACCAACAACATTTGTGTATTTTCCGAAGAGTATTTTGTGTATTTATGAAGAGTATTTGTTGACCACTAGATTCCTCCACAATGGTGAGGGAGTACTCCCCGTAGTGGGTGCCCCTATGTGCCCTCCTTGACATCGTCGAAAGGCTCCGTCCGACAACTCCAAAGGTCCTCGATCCAGCACCGAATGATTGGGGGTATTTCGATTCATTCGAGCCCCTCCAACAGCGTCGTTACTAAAGGCACCCGAAATATCAAGAAAGACACCTATCGCACTCCCTGTAGTGAAGGGCCTTTTCGATATATTGTTGTTGTTGTGATTATTTATCCAGTTTATCCTCCATCACGACAAGATAAATCCATTTTATGTCTTCCGTCAGGCACCTCGAATCATGACTGTGGCCATCGAGTAGGTCCGGCTCCTCTTGGAGGTTTCAGCCGAGGCTTTTTGCCACCTTTGAACTAGCTGTAAACCCATCCGTGGATTTTGTCGAAATCCGAAGTCGATTAATATGTTCACAAACCCCTCCAAGGGCCGTTTACTCAACCTCTGATTAACGCTAACCACGGTTAAAGCCCGGTTAAATATCATTATCGACTTCATCAAACCATACATTTAACTTGTAGTCGATAATGCAGTCCATATCTTAACCACACCTTTATCATCCGGTTTGCGTTAATCAGAGGTTGAGTAAACGGCCCTAAGTGGTCTTATGGTTAAAGTTTCCTCTGACAACGCTTAGTGGCCTCAATAAAGCCTTACATAGCAGGATTACTAAGTTTTACAAAACCTAAATGACCTAAAATCATAAATACACAAATATATACTCTACTAATTAAAATGTTTATTTGGCAAAACAAAGCACCTAAAAATGTATCGTCTTATTAAGCAGCTGAATTTGAAAGTCGATAAAGACGAAGAACACCAACAACGGAGCAATACAAAAACTCGCATGAGGCGACGATGATGTGACAAAAAAACTGGTGTCAATTATTTACGATTTCGCGACTGATTGGGATAAAAAAGCTAAGAGAAAGAAAAACTAGGGAAAAAATGAAAACAGAGCTCAGCATAAATAATACTCAGTGCAAAGAAAAGGTCTGCGGAATAAAAATGAGCAACACAATTGATTGGGTTCAAAAAAAAAACAAAAAATATATGTAGACGCACAAATCAATTGCGAAAATATTTTGTTTGTACGAAATGTTCGATCTGCAATGAATAAGCAACGTCTGAAGGCTGGATAAAAACAAACAACAAATAAAATGCACAACAAACCTCATGCCACAAATGGTCAAGACCAAAATGGCACAGCACGGCAACATACAAAAGTAAAATAAAAAGCTAACTAACTTTGCATTTGTCCACGCACCAAAAATGTCAAGTTAACAAACAACAAAAACAAAACTAAAAAGAACAAGTAAGAGCGCGGCTGTCTTCGGCCGTACCGAAGACTTCATACCTTTCATGAATGGAGAAATGAAAAATTGCATAGTCGGAAATTGTTTAATGTATACTTTCAATTCTGTGAGTTATTTATGCAAAGATTCAGTAGAAAAAAGTTTCATGATTTCAATGGAGAATTTATAACCCAAAATGTCCGTATCTGAACAATCGGTTGTATGGGAGCTATATGTTGTATTGGTCCGATCTCGACGAAATTCGGTGACTTTATTTAGGTCTATATGTGTAAAAATACTTCAAAGTTTCATTCTCTCAGCTGTTAAAATGGAGAAGTTATACCCCAAAATGTCCATATCTGAACAATCGGTTGTATGGGAGCTATGTATATATTATAGTGGTCCTATCTTGACAATTCTCGGTAACATTATTAACGTCAAAATGAGTACAAATACTGCAAAGTTTCATGTCCTTAGCTCTTTAAATGGATAAACTATACCCCAAAATGTCCATATCTGAACAATCGGTTGTATGGGAGCTATATGTTATAGTCGCCCGATCTTGACAATTTTCAGTAAAATTATTAAGGTCAATATCAGTACAAATACTACAAAGTTTCATGTCCTTAGCTCTTTAAATGGAGAAAATATACCCAAAAATGTCCATATCTGAACCATCGGTTGTATGGCAGCTATATGTTATAGTGGTCCGATCTTGACAAATTTCGGTGACATTATTTAGGTCCATATGCGTACAAATACTTCAAAGTTTCATTCCCACAGCTGTTCAAATGGAGAAGTTATACCCCAAAATGTCCATATCTGAACAATCGGTTGTATGGCAGCTATATGTTAGATTCCGACAGCTTCTCCTAAATATACATTCACATTCCGAATTTCAAGCAGATATCTCAAAAACTGAGGGACTAGTTTGCGATCAAACAGACAGACAGACAGACAGACAGACGGACATGGCTTAATCGACTCAGCTCATGATCCTGATCATATTGGTATATACTTTGGTAGGTCTGCCACGCCTCCTTCTGGTACTTTCACCATTCGTGTTTCGGCACAAAGTTATAATACCATTTCATTCCCATGAAAGGTATAAAAACACTGTATATTCTTCGCGCCAATGGGCTATACTTGGCGCCACCGTATGTATATGTAATTTGGTTTTGGTTATCTTATGTTTTCAACTTTCTCGTCTCCTATTTTATTTTCTCCTTCTATCCCTTTCCCTTTCTTTCAATGAAACCACTATGTAGATTTTTTATTTAAATATTTTGTCTTTATTATTTATAGTCACTTTATATTTTTGTTCAATTTATGTAAGCACTTTATTTTTCGGTTAAATTTTTGTTATACACTTTTTGGTTTTAAACTTTGTGTCAGCGCGGCGCGATGGACGTTGTTGAAGATTCTTGATCAACTGACTCGGTCCCTTTTTTTTCATCACCTGAGTGGTCATCATTGTGTCATTTCCATCGGCAGCGGGACTTTTCCACAGAGAGAGCAAGTGGGGACGTACGGGTGAGTATTTGGGTACCTATATGTTGGTAAGGTAAGTATTTACATATGTAAGGGGTAATTCCATGGGCGAGGCTATTGCAGGTGAGTATAGGAGGTGAGATAAAACCATTTAAATTATGTGTATACGTATGTATGTAGATATGTTTATTTGTTTTTTATTCATTTCAGCGTCATTAAAATTCGATGAGGTTCATGTCCTCAACATGGCGGCCGGCCTGCGCGGATGCTGGGATTGGGAACTCCTTCAGCTCTTCCAGGGAGGAATGGAGCGAGATATTATGTCTCAGGGGGGAGTAAACAGAGCTTCGTAATGGGCCGTGTATAGACACCGTTTTGAGTGCGAAGGTCGACTACTCGGACTTGTTCATCTGGGCCAGGGTGAAGCTTTATGACGCGGCCGAGTCGCCATTCATTTGGGGGGAGAAGGTCATCCTTTATGACCACTAAGTCGCCTTCGCTAAGGTTTGGCTGCTGGGTTTTCCACTTATTTCGTTTGTGGAGCTCTCTGAGGTATTCATTTTTCCATCGAGTGCTGAATGGATGGTGTAATACCTGTAGTTTTTGCCATTTGTTGACAAGAGAGAGGTTTTCAGAGCTTGGTTCCGGGAGTGAGAGTAGTGGGGCGCCACGCAGGAAATGTCCTGGTGTCAAAACGAGAAGATCATCAGGATCTTGTGACATTGGGGAGAGCGGTCTAGAGTTGAGTACCGCTTCGATTCGAGTAAGAAGTGTAGAGAATTCCTCGAATGTGAACTTGTGATTCCCGGCAACTTTGAGGAAATGGGTTTTAAAGCTTTTAACTGCTGCTTCCCATAATCCTCCCATATGAGGGGCGTATGGTGGGATGAATTGCCAGGACATGCCATGAGTTGAATATTTGTCGGCTATGTCAGTAGCAGCTTCATGGAGAAATTTGGCAAATTCCTTTTGAAAGAGTCGGCTAGCACCAACGAACGTTTTGCCGTTATCGGACATAACTTTGTGGGGGAGTCCACGACGACTGACAAAGCGGGAAAACGCTGCTTTGAATGCTGCTGTAGTGAGATCGGAGCAGACTTCGAGGTGGACTGCTTTAGTGGAGAAGCATACAAATACGCAAACGTATGCTTTGGCATAAGATGCTTTTCGTTGGGTCGAGATTTTGGCTTGAAATGGACCAGCAAAGTCCACTCCTGTAGTGTGAAATGGCAAAGAGTACGTAGACCTTTCGGGGGGAAGCGCAGCCATTATTTGGGATCTGGACTGCTGCTTATAGAGTGTGCAGGTCTTGCAGTGAAAGATGCATTTCTTCACCTTTTGCTTGAGGCGGGGGATATAGTACTCTTGCTGTATCATGCGTATCATTAATTGTTTTTCAGCATGTAGGAGGGTAGAGTGAGTAAACTCTAAGAATAATGTACAAAATCTCGAATTTTCTGGGATAATAATTGGGTGACGCTCATTGTAGCTAAGAGCCGAGTGTGCGAGTCTACCATTTACTCGCATGATGCCTGTTTTATCGAGCATGGGGTTAAGAGTTAATAGAGAACTCTTTTTGTGTATGGGTATACGGGATTTTATATCTGCGATAGTATCTGAGTAATATTTCATTTGAGTTTGGAGTACGATACGATTTTTTGCGTGATTTATTTCACTTTGAGTAAGTGTGAGCGTTTGGGGGATTATGAGTTTTCTCGTTTTATTAATGAAACGATACATGTATGCAACAACTCGTAGAGCTCGAGCAAATGAGGAGAAGCGTTCGAGCATATCTGGGGTTTCCACCATGTGAAACGTTTGGATACGTTTTTGTTCGGGGGGAGTTGCGTTTTGTGGCTCTGTTTTTGGCCAAAATGTGGGTGGTTTGGAAAGCCATTCTGGGCCTTTCCACCAAAGAGGACACTCAGCTAATTCTTGTGGTTTGCATCCGCGTGTGCCAAGATCAGCTGGGTTATCTCCACTGGGTACATGGCGCCATGTGGCATTACTGACATTGTCGAGGATTTGAGCTGTGCGATTTGCGACATATGTCTTCCATGTATGGGGTGGCTTTTCTAGCCATGCGAGCACGATTGAGGAATCTGACCATAGTATTAAGTCGTGTGAAGTCAGATTTAAGTGGGAGCGCATTTGTTTCACCAGTTTTGTGAGAAGCACTGCTCCGCACAGTTCGAGGCGAGGGAGGCTCACTGTTTTTAGTGGAGCCACTTTACTTTTTGCAGCGAGTAAGTGAGAAGAGAATTCGGTTTCGCTGTTCTGCACTCTGATATATATGCAGGCGCAGAATGCTTTTTCAGAGGCATCCGAAAATCCGTGCATTTGGAAAGATTTATTGGGAGAAAAATCAATCCATCGGGGTATTTTAATTTCACTAATCGCTGGGAGATTTTCGCGAAAAGTTGTCCATTTGTGGAAGGAGCTGGGCTTAACGTGTTCATCCCAGTCCGTTCCTTCTAGCCATAGTTGCTGGAGGAGAGTTTTGGCTAGTATCATTATAGGCGATAGCCATCCTGCCGGGTCAAACAATTTCGCAATCGCCGAGAGTATTTGTCGCTTTGTAGTTGAGTTAGCGACGGGAAGTGGGTCATATGAATATGAGAATGTGTCGTTTATTGCATTCCATTTGATGCCGAGGGTTTTCGTTGAGCTGACATCATGGAATTTGAGAAAATCTTCATCGAGCAGATGAGATTTTGGGATGTCTTTGAGTATATCGGGGTGGTTTGCCGTTATCTTTTTGAGAGGAAAACCGGCTGATTTTAATGCTTCGATAACTTGATGAAGCGAGTTGAGAGTGGACTGTATTGTATGTTCGCCCGAGAGAATATCGTCTACGTATGTTTCGTGTAGCAATATATCATGAGCGAGAGGGTGGGAGTTTTGAGTATCTTCTGCGAGTTGGTGGAGTGTGCGTATTGCGAGATATGGGGCACAGTTGACGCCAAATGTCACTGTCTTCAATTTGTAATCTTCCATGGGGAGTTCTGGAGATTTTCGGAAGAGGATTCTTTGATAATCCTGGTCTTCCTCGTGTACGAGTATTTGGCGATACATTTTTTCGATATCGCCATTAAAAACATATTTAAAGAGTCTCCAATTGAGTAGAACGAGCATAAGATCATTTTGGAGAATGGGTCCAGTATGGAGAATGTCATTCAGGGAATTTCCTGAGTACGAGATTTTTGAGGCGTTGAATACGACGCGAACCTTTGTAGTTTTGCTGTCGGGTTTTAAGACAGCATGGTGAGGGAGATAAAACGATAAATATTTTCCGTTTTCGACTATCTCGCGGGGTGGTATTTTTTCCATATGTCCCAGAGTGATGTATTCGGCCAGAACCTCCGAATATTTATCCTTTAGTTCTGGTCGTTTTTCCAGCGATCGTTCGACGCTTAAGTACTGCAGCTGGGCTCCAATGCGCGAATGTCCTAGGGCGAGAGTGTTGGGAAATTCACTCTTAAAGGGGAGTTTTACAACGTATCGGCCATCGTCTCGGCGGCGAGTGGTTTTGCGGTAAAGATCTTCGCAAAATTTATCTTCCTCAGAGAGAGTTGGGGTAGTGGGTACTTCTTCTTGTTGCCAGAACGTTTGAAGTAGAGTGTTGAGAGAGTCGTTGGGATTTTCTCTCACTTGAGTAGAAAAAGTGTTTATCTTTTCTTTGATGGGTCCGCTGATTATCCACCCAAATATCGTATTTTGGGCTAATAAACAGCCGCTAACATTGGCTTGTAAACCTTGTAGCATAATTTGTGGGGTGAGATCGCTGCCTATAACCATATCGATTTTTGAGGGTGTGAAACAGTTAGGGTCAGCGAGAGTGAGTCTTGAGATCTCCTGGAGGTTAATATCTGACACCTTAAATGATGGGAGAAAGTGTGTCAGTTTGGGTAATATTATTGCTTGAGTTCTGATCTGGGTACTTAAGTCTGACGAGCAAAGAGTTATCTCGCAGATCTTAGTAGAGTTTTGCACTACCATACCGCCCATACCTGAGATTTCGTAGTGGGTTTCTTTGGTTGGTAGATGCAATATTTTTTGAATCCGAGAGGATACAAAGGTTTTTTCCGATCCTTGGTCAATTAATGCCCGAATTTTGTGGTATTCGCCTTTTGAGTGGATGGTGACCAAAGCCGTGGGTAGTAGAGTCGTTTCGCTGCTACTAGAGAAGTGGGTTGTTGTTCTGTTTATTGGGGTTGAGATTTGGGGTTGACAGGCCTCTGCAGAGGTTGAGGGCTGGTCTGTGTAGTTGTTTGGGGTTGGCGCCATTTGGGTTGTGGCATATGCCTGGCTTTGTTGCCTTTGTGAATTTTGGGATGTGTTTTGAGTTCTTGCGCTATTTTGTGGTTTTGCATTTGAATGGAGTAGGGAATGATGTCGTCTCTGGCAATAAGCGCAAGTGAAACTGCTACGACAATCATTTTCCTTATGTGAGTATGCAAGGCAATTTGAGCAGTAACTATTGTTTTTAACAAATTCGTTACGCTCTTGGGGTGAGAGATCTCTGAATTTCACACAATTCATTAGAGAGTGATTCAAATTGCATAGTTTGCAAGTACCCTTTTTCTTTGAGTCAGCATGAAATGTTTGAGATTTGCTTCTGAAATTCGAGCTTTGGGGTGTCGAAGATCTTTGGGAGAAGCTTGAGTTGGGGTTTCGGGGTTTGCTCGGCCTATAGGTACCGAGTCTTTCTACCACTTCGTATCTTGTCGTGAGGAATTTGTCCATCTCCGACCAAAGCGGTAATTCTTTTCGGGAGTCGAGTGATTGCTCCCAGAGTGCTAACGTTTCATTGGGAAGTTTTGAAGAGCATAAATATATTAAAATGGGGTCCCAATTGTCCGTTGGGACATTATTAGCATTGAGGGTTGATATGCAATTATTTATGGTGGTTTGTAAATCTTGTATTTTGTCACCATTTTCGGAAAATACGGGTTGCATATCAAATAGGGTTTTTAATTGATTGTCTACGAGAATTCTTCGATTCTCGTAGCGAGATTTGAGTGCGCCCCATGCGAGCTCAAAGTTTTGGTCGTTGAGGGCATATTTTTTAATTATGAGGGCAGCTTTTCCTCTAGTTTTTTGTCTCAGATGAAACAGTTTTTGTGCTTGCGATAATTTGGGGTGGTTTATATAGACCGCTGTGAACATGTCACGAAAAGACGGCCAGTTGTCATATCCACCATAAAACGTTTCTGTATCGCAAGCGGGTACCTTTAGGTAGTGTTGGTGTTCTGGGGGGGCTTGAGTAGATATTGGGGCATTAGTCGCACTTATTTGAGGGGGTAGTATTTGGCTTAAAAGCTCGTTGATCCTTAGCTTCGTGTCCATCGCTGTTCCGCTTGAGGCCTCGTACGTTTCCTCGTACTGCTTTTGGGTTTTCACATCTTTTGTGCTGAGATGTGCCGCCTCGTATGCTGCTTCAATTGAGTCCATTCGCTTATTCAGGGTCTCCAAATAGGTTTTAAGGCTGGCTTCCGTATGCTCAGCCTCACCTATACTCCACCACTTCTCGCAGAATTTTTCTAATTTTTGGGTTTCAAACGAGAATTTTCTTTCCTGGGTATCATCTTCGGATTGGGATTTTCTGCGAGTATTTGCTGCGGGGGGATCTAATTGAGTTTTGGGTTTATCTTTGTTGTCGGTCATTTTTTAATTGGGGTTGAGTGAGTGGTTTCCGAAGGTTTGCTTTTGAGCTTTTATTAAATTTAGTGTGATTAAATTTTTGGGTGAAATTTGGTCACTTTTGTCCCACTGTATTTTGACCAAATTTTCAGGTGGAGATGCCTACTGTACACTTGTTTCGACAAAATGCACTTGAGTGATATTGGGAGAGAATATTTTCTTGTCTTAGCGCGTCTAAGTACAAGTTTGTGTAGATTTGTATGCAATTGGGGGTGGAGTTAATCGTTGCTCCCGCTTTGCAATTTTGTGAGTTGTGGGAGATTGAGTGGGTATTGGAGTGTGCAGCTTTTTTGAGATGATTTTTCTTTCTTATTTGTGGATTTATTATAATTTTTGGGGTAAGGGAGATTTAATGCGTCTCCTTTTAATTTGGATTTTGGGCTAACAACCGTAAATATGTACGTGTTTATATATTGATATATATTATTGTGGGTACGCTTATTTCGACTTTAATATATTTAAGTATATGTATATTTGTCGGTTTGTGTATGTTTACTTTAGAGAGAGGGGGTAATGGGCGCAAAATTGAGATAGCTTTCCTTTGACCAGCAGCTGGGTATATTTTTAATATGTGTAATATATATATGTATGTGGAGATGGGTGTGCATATAAGTACAGCTAATGGGATGCCCGTTGTGGAGATCAATGCTCTGAGGGTATATACATATGTATGTATATATGTATTATTATGCACTTTGCTCTGCTTTTGGTTGGGGTTTGCTGTACTTATGTATGTATATATTATGTGTATATTTTTTGAGAGTGCGGGGATGTGTGTATGTAAATATATATATTGGGGAATACTCACTTTGGCCTTGTATACTTAACCTTTGGTATTTGTTGTTGTGGTAATCCTTAAATTGTTGTTGTATTTTGATGATCTTTCGTTTGCCTTTCTAAATACAATTTTGTAAATTTATGTTTTTCTGTTTGTATATTTCTAATCCTTGTCTTTTCTCTTTGCTTGGTTTTTTTTTTTTTTTTTTTTTTTTTTTTTTTTTTTTTTTTTTTTTTAATACAATTCAATTTCTTATATTTTTGCCCACTGTGCAACTTAAACCATATGTAATTCGCCCTCACTTATTTTTATGTCGGTATGTATTTCGCTCTCGCGTTTGTATGTATGTACACTGTATTATTCCTGTGTCCTTTACTTTTGCCACTCAATGGTTTTTTTGTTTAAATACTTGATTTATATGTATATATTTTATATATTTCTTTTTTGTCACTTTCACCTCTCACTTCTTTATTTTATAAATTTTTTAATATGCACATATATGTATGTATGTATATCATTCTTTTGTAAATTTTTTAGCACCACTCTAATATTCAATTCGCACACATCTTTATGTATATATGTATATATGTGTATATATTTTGTATGTCTATATAACACTTTATATAAATGTATTTATCTTTTTATTTCGTTGGTTCCGTTTTGGTTCCAAAGGACCATGTATATTCTTCGCGCCAATGGGCTATACTTGGCGCCACCGTATGTATATGTAATTTGGTTTTGGTTATCTTATGTTTTCAACTTTCTCGTCTCCTATTTTATTTTCTCCTTCTATCCCTTTCCCTTTCTTTCAATGAAACCACTATGTAGATTTTTTATTTAAATATTTTGTCTTTATTATTTATAGTCACTTTATATTTTTGTTCAATTTATGTAAGCACTTTATTTTTCGGTTAAATTTTTGTTATACACTTTTTGGTTTTAAACTTTGTGTCAGCGCGGCGCGATGGACGTTGTTGAAGATTCTTGATCAACTGACTCGGTCCCTTTTTTTTCATCACCTGAGTGGTCATCATTGTGTCATTTCCATCGGCAGCGGGACTTTTCCACAGAGAGAGCAAGTGGGGACGTACGGGTGAGTATTTGGGTACCTATATGTTGGTAAGGTAAGTATTTACATATGTAAGGGGTAATTCCATGGGCGAGGCTATTGCAGGTGAGTATAGGAGGTGAGATAAAACCATTTAAATTATGTGTATACGTATGTATGTAGATATGTTTATTTGTTTTTTATTCATTTCAGCGTCATTAAAATTCGATGAGGTTCATGTCCTCAACAAACACGAAATGCACATAATGATCGCAACAAGTCGACTAGCAGCCAGTAAAAAGGTGAGCAAATTAAAGGAATGTTTACAAAAAGTGTTAAGTAAATGAAGGAAACCAGGGAAAGAGCGAAAAGAGTTCGAAATGACTTAAAGAAAAAATTGGCAACAATAACAGTAAAATTAAATAATGGAAATAAAATTAAAAAAAGGAACGTTTTTTGAAGAAAACGAAATAAGCAAATAAAACATTAAAACGAAAAGCAAATATATGCATATAAAACAAGTAAGGAAGCCTAAGTTCGAGTGGAATCGAACATTAGATACTCATCTGTATGCTTTCATTGTTTGTTTGCGTTTGTTCGATATAGGGTGTATTTTATATAAAGCGAGTGCCGCATAAAGTGGGCGTAGCCACGCCCATTTTCAACATTTTTACCAGTCATCCAACTAAGCATATGAATATTATTCTTTGTGCAAAATTTCATTCCTTTATGACTTCTAGTTACAAAGAAGTCTTGTTACAAATTCCCAAAGGGTGTTCCAGAAATATCTTTGTTAAAAAGTAGGCGTGGTCATAAACCGATTTCAATAAATTTTTGCGTGTCTATTAACACAAGTTATAAAAGTGTATTAACCAAGTTTCGTCATAATATCTCAATTATTTGTCGAGTTGTGGGCTCTGAAATCTCGTTGATTCCTTTGTCTGAAAAGAGGCGGTGCCACGCCCATTTTCCGAAATTTTTCTATTTTATGTTTTCGATCTATTGTAGAACTCATGCCACAAAATTTCAATGAATTATCTTTATATTTGACAAAGATATCGCTTAAAATGTTTTTATTAGGCCACTTTATGATACCCATATATAAAAGTGGGCGTGGTCGTCAACCGATTTCGCTAAAATTTCGAACATGTATTACTACAAGTAGTGAAAGTGTATAGACCAAGTTTCGTCATAATATATCGATTATTTGTCGAGTTATGGGCTCAGAAATCTCGTATATTCCTGCTTCTAAAAGGAGGCGGTGCCACGCCCATTTTCCAAAATTTTTGTATTTTTTGTTTTACGTCCATAGTTGGACACCTTCCATAAAATTCCAATGATATATCTTTATATTTGACAGAGATATCGCTTAAAATGCTTTTATTAGGTCACATTATAATACCCATATATAAAAGTGGGCGTGGTCGTCAACCGATTTTGGAAATTTTTCGTCCAAACATTTGCCTAAGTAAGTATATCACGCCTACCAAATTTCATCGATATATCTTCAACGGTTTCTGAGTTATGACTCATAAAACTTTCAATGTTTGCCCCTTAATAAGTGGGCGTGGCACCGCCCATTTTCCAAAATTTCACCATATTTCTTCATAAGGGCCTGAGCTCAATACGTGTGTGAAATTTTATCACTCTAGCTCTATTAGTGACCGAGATACAAAATTTCCGATTTTTACTATATAGGGGAGGTGGGCGTGGTCATGGTCCGATTTCGCCCATTTTCAATACCATCCGTTCCTGTCTTGATACCAACTTACATTTCAAATTTCATCAAAATATCTCAATTTTTGCGCGAGTTATCGTGCTCACAGACGGACAGACGGACAGACGGACAGACGGACAGACGGACAGACGGACAGACGGACAGACGGACAGACGGACGGACATGGCTCAATCGATTTCTCTTTTCACCCTGATCATTTTGATATATATAAGTCTATATCTATCTCGATTATTTCATTCTGTTACAATCCACCGTTAGGAAATCAAAACTATAATACTCTGTGTACTAGTACAGCTGAGTATAAAAAAAATATTTATGTAATAAGTAGGAAAGAAGGTGCGAAAATAAAAAAGAATAACTACAAAATGTCGAAAGCTATACCCATATCATCGATTTAATATGAAATTAACTCTAAAAGATTAAGAGATAGACGGAAGCTCTTATAATTTTCTGAAATATAAATACATTTGTTTATATAATATAAGCGGTTCTAGGTCTATACTTCTGCTATAATATATGTAAATGCTCTCGTAATTGTGATTTGTATTAAAATTAAGAATCATCAGCAGAAAATCGTTCCACAATACATCATATATGTATGTACATACTAGCAAATACCCGTCCCACTTCGCTGCGATAAATCACACTATGCCACTCCCTTCCCTATCGGTCTCCCCACCACTCAGCATTTCCCGTTCCCACTATCTCTTCCTCCTCTTATACTACTCTCTCTCTCCCCGTCTCACGTTTCTTATCAACAACTTTCCATGGCCATCCGATCCACATATCGGTGTACATCATGATTAATAATATATTTTGGATAACCGACTGGAAAATTAGAATGGAATGAACTCTCTATTGAAGCTCTGATTGATACCTTTAATTTGATACCAATATTGCGAAAAAAATATTTTGGGCCATCAGGGTCCACGTTTTTGGCCCCAATCTGGAGCACTAACTGGAAAATTGGAATGGAATGAACTCTCTATTGAAGCTCTGATTGATACCTTTAATATTATACCAATAATGCTCAAAAATACTTCGGGGCTATTTAGGTCCATGTTTAGGCCTCAATCCCGGGAACCGATTGAGATATCCGTATAGAGTAAAATATATATGGATATCCTGATCAGCACCTTTAATTTTATGCCAATATTGCGAAAAAATATTTGGGGGCATCCGGGTCCACGTTTTGGTCTCTATCTGGAGAACCGACTGGAAAATTGGAATGGAATACCAGATTCAAACCTGTTAAATAATGATTATTAATCGTAATGATTACCGGCTTGATTGATTATTTTTTCAACTGTCCATTTAATGATTGATTACCCATTGTTTTCAAATTTTAATGATTATTTTGCAATTACCATTAAAAAAATCAAAAAAAATCATAAAAAATCAAAAAAAATGAAAAATAATCATAAAAAATCAAAAATAATCAAAAATAATCAAAAAAAAATTATTTTGATTGTTTTTGATTATTTTTGATTATTTATGATTTTTTTTGATTTTTTTTGATTTTTTATGATTTTTTTTGATTATTTTTGATTTTTTTTAATTTTTATCAATATGGTTTAAAGAAATATGCACATTTGTACGTATGCAGGTATATATATCGCCTTTTAAGGCAGACTCCCGACGGTAGCTTGATGGTAGTACCGGGGGGTTCGATACGATGAGCGTAGGTGGTGTAGTGCAGTTAAAGTCCCACACTAAGGGCCGGTTTCACCGTCTCCGGTTAAGTTCTTAACCGTAGTATTTTTCCCGGTTAATCAATTTATTTGACAGCTCGCCATACAATTTACGTCAAATTAACCACCGGTTAACTAAACCGGAGATGATGAAAACGGCCCTAACAGGATAAAGGCTCTATATGCTTCCTCCTCGTATATTTGTGCAGAGAGGCATACACATTTATACATATCTTACAAGCTTGGAATTATTGTTAATTTGTCATTGGCCGTACATGGTACGATGCACGTTTATATCTAATTATTTATCTTTATGAAAAATTGGTTAAAGTGGCCAAATCAAACATTTTAGTGTAACATTCGCTGACATTCGAGACTTTATAACATTCATGAATGAGGAAAAGAAGCGATACATAGTCTCATTTTCATTAATTTATACAGTGAATTATGTGTGTTATTTATGGAGATGTTATAGTCCAAAATGTCTATATCTGAACAATCCGTTGTATGGGACCTATATGTTATAGTGGTCCAATTTCTCTTAAGAAGTCACCCAATTACCAAATTTCAAGTAGATATCTCAAAAAATGAGGGATTAGTTTGCGTTTATACAAACGACTCAGCTCATGATCCTCATCATAGCGGTTATATTTTGGTGGATCTGTCATGCCTCCTTCTGCATTTTCCGTGAGTTTGTCTGTATATTTTATTGCCAAATTTGAAATAATTCTGGTCCAGGGTTATTTTCAGCGTATTTACGATCTCTGTTGCAATGTCTTTGTTCGTTTTCTCTGTCAGTATTTTAGTTAGAGCTTTTAGTATTTCTGTCTTTGGTATCGAGGGGTATAGATCCTTCACGTAAAGTGATACCTGTTTTGAGTCCTTGGGTACGTTCAGAATTCTCAGTTTGTTGACTAGTTCCGTTGTGTTTTTGATTGCTAGTAGCATATTTAGCAGAATATGGTCGGACGAGCGCATGCCCGACGATTGGAACTTAAGTGTGCTCTGCCCAATCCACAAAAAAGGAGACTCCACAGTACGCGCCAATTTTCGTGGGATAAGCCCCCTGAATAT
The DNA here is from genome assembly GCA_960531455.1 of Urophora cardui. Lineage (NCBI taxonomy): Eukaryota > Metazoa > Arthropoda > Insecta > Diptera > Tephritidae > Urophora > Urophora cardui. Next base: position 41,192,791 of record OY482674.1, on the reverse strand, counting down.
CGCATATAAGGTCTTAGCAAGTGTAATGTGCGAAAGACTGAAGCCTATCGTCAAGAATCTGATTGGACCTTATCAGTGTGGCTTCAGACCTGGTAAATCTACCATCGACCAGATCTTCACAATACGACAAATACTGGAAAAAACCCATGAAAAAGGAACCGACACACACGATCTCTTTGTCGATTTTAAAGCCGCTTTTGATAGCACGAATAGGAATTGCCTGTATGCCGCAATGTCTGAATTTGGTTTCCCTGCTAAACTTATACGGCTATGCCAAATGACGTTGACTAACACCACCAGCTCCGTCAGAATTGGGAAGGACCTCTCCGAGCCGTTCGAGACCAAACGAGGTTTCAGACAAGGTGACTCTCTTTCGTGCGACCTTTTCAATTTGATGCTGGAAAAGATAATACGAGCTGCAGAACTTAACCATACAGGAAGCATCTTATATCACAAGAGTGTGCAACTGCTGACGTACGCCGAGGACATCGACATCATTGGCACTAACACGCGCGCCGTATGTTCTGCCTTCTCCAAGCTGGATAAAGAGGCTAAGAAAATGGGTTTGGCGGTCAACGAGGACAAGACGAAGTACCTCCTGTCATCACACAAAGAAACAGCACGCCTTGGCAGCCACTTCAATGTTGATAGCTACAAATTCGAAACTGTTAAGGACTTCGTCTATCTGGGAACCAGCATTAACACCAAGAATGATGTCAGCACGGAGATCCAACGAAGAATCACGCTTGCCAATAAATGCTACTTCGGACTAAGTAGGCAACTGAAAAGTAAAGTCCTCTCTCGACAAACAAAAATCACACTCTACAGGACGCTCATCGTTCCAGTCCTCATGTACAGCGCAGAAGCATGGACAATTTCAAAATCAGATGAGATGGCACTTGGAGTATCCGAGAGAAAAGTTCTTCGTAAGATTTGTGGACCTTTGAGCGTTGGAGTGGGCGAGTATCGACGGAGATTTAACGATGAGCTGTACGAGCTTTACACAGACATCGACATTGTTCAGCGAATAAAGATCCAGCGGCTGCGTTGAGCAGGTCATGTCGTGAGAATGGACGAAGGTGCTCCGGCCAAGAAAGCATTTCTATCGAAACCCGCTGAACGCAAAAGAAAAGGGAGACCTCCACTGCGTTGGGAAAATCAGGTGGACAGCGATGCTGCCTCCCTAGGTGTTCCGAAGTGGCGCCATGCTGCACGAAACAGAAGCAATTGGCGTGCTCTGTTGGACTCGGCCAGAATCGTCTAGACGGTTAAGCGCCAATCAAGAAGAAGAAGAAGTAGCATATTTAGATGTTTTGAAAGCCTATATCCTGGTGCCGATTTATGGTTTACTATTGGTCGCATAGGTGTTCCTGTTTTGTGGATTTTAGGTAGTGCGATCAGTGATGGGACAGATGGATTCATTGCTGTGAGAGTGTAGGCTACTTTGCTGTCTCTTATATTTTTCGCTTGTTTTATTGCACGCTTTATTGCCATTTGGTATTCTTCCGTTGGGTCTTTTCTCATCACTCCGCAGCCCATTTCTTTGATTAGTTGACCTGTTTTTGCGGTGTATTCCTCTTCCTCCATTAGCACAGTTGTATTTCCTTTGTCTGTTTCACACTTCATCAAAAAAGGAAAAATTCTTAATTTCATATAAGCTGTATTTATTGTTCATCATACGCCATACCGTTTCAGCCCTAGTTATTGCCCTATTGTATTCTTTTAAAAGGCAGAAATATTACGTACTTACGTTCCGACATTGTTCCTCAAATAGGATTATTTGGGAATTTGTATTCGTCTTCGCATGCCTACTACATAATAAAGCAGTAGACGATTTGCTATGTTGCAAATAGATTTACGTAAAGATAATCTCTGTCATAATCAGAATTCTTTATTCGCTCTTCCCTGTCCTTATACTGAACCTAGAAATGAATCTTCCCCAGGTGTAGGAAGGGTTTGTATCCGTATCTAGTACGAAAAACTTCGAACGAGCCAAGGTCTATACAAATTTTGTACTTCTAAATTTGTCGACATTTTAATTAGTGCAGTTGTCGCTGTAGAATACACAATGACTTGGATACACCTGTCCCTATATTTACTGCGGGGTTACGTACTTTAATATGCGTTCACATACATTTGTACAAACAAACTTTATGCCTCTCTGACCAAACATACATGCCTACCTGAATACTTATGTGCATGCGTATCCAAATTTCTTTACAACAATATTGAAAAAAATCATACAAAATCAAAAAAAATCAAAAAAAAATCATAAAAAATCAAAAAAAATCAAAAATAATCATAAAAAATCAAAAATAATCAAAAACAATCAAAAAAAATTATTTTGATTATTTTTGATTATTTTTGATTTTTTATGATTATTTTTGATTTTTTTTGATTTTTTTTTGATTTTTTTTAATGGTAATCATTAAAATTACTTTTTTTCAGCAAAAGAATTAAAATAATGATTACCAATTAAAAAACAAAACAATTTAATTGATTACTAATCTAATCGGAATTTAACAGGTCTGACCAGATTTAAATGTGGTCATAATTTCAATCTAATACCAGGTGATCATTGTGTCAAAATTTTAATGTGATCGGCCCGGTAGTTTCGGCGTCCATAGGGAACAAACAAACAAACAAACTTTCATCCTTATATATATATATGTAGATGTACCTACCCTGTAGGGAAAATAAACATCAAGGAAATGATATTCCACTTAAGATTATTTCTCAATATCTTACGAATCACGAGTAGCATTGATGCTTTCCAAGGGTCTATGCGCTCTTTTGTACCTATTATATCCTTTCAGGACGTAAATAACAGAAAAATCTGCTGGTAATTTCCTAACATTCATTACGCTTTCGGGTGCATCGGATCTGGTGAGAGAGAGTCATTTGCCATGGGGACTATTTACTTGTATCTAAACAGGCAACGGACCGATCGTTATAGTGGGCTATTTACCGTTTGAAAGTGATTCTGTTTTGTAAAGAATTTTACGAAGTTGGAAGGGGTGATTCTTAAGTTTCGCCGAAGAGTGATGACAGCTCCTTTAAGCCCCTATACATCAATCTTATGTGGAAAAGCGATCAGCCTCTCATGTATTTTGGGTATAAAACCTAAAAAAGTGTGAAATAAAGCGCAAAACAAGCAAACAAAAAATGAATTGAAGCAAAAAACACAATGCTTGAGGTGAAAAAAGTCACAGAAGCGACATGAAATGACACAACAGATTAGGGAATATCACCTTCGCACACGCTACGCCACCAGAAGGACACACATGCCAAAAACAGCAACAACAATTTAAAAAGATTGCTGTGCAAGAAAGCAAACGAAACGAACAATTCGACGCAAACGTAGCAGAATGCATAAAGCCCAAGCCGTTTCCATACATTCAATAATACAAACTTGAGATTTCAAACGAAATTGATTGTGGTCGCCACATTGTTGCATGCAACATTGGCAGTTTTTTGTTTGTTTGTTTGTTTGTCCTCATTTTAATCAATATGCAGTGTGTTTTGTTTTTGTTTGTCCTCATTTTAATCAATATGCATTGTATTTTGTTGTTGTTATTTCAAAATTTCGTTAAAGCATCCGTGCGATTGCCCAAAACGATTGGCGACACGAAATCAAATACTTTTTTTAAGCGCTGATTCTGTTGCTCCCCTCAGCAACCCTGCATCCTTACTTGAGTCACAGCATACTTGGCTTGGCAGAAAAACAAAAACTACATTGAAAGAAATAAGCAGTACAATAAAATGCAGAACAATAACAAAACAATCCGATACGAAAGTTGCACAAACAACTGTGTGGGTCGTAACCACGAAGCGTTTACCAAAATAATACGAAATCGCAGCATTCAGCTCACTCGGCAAGGTGATGAATGGTTCGCTGGGGCTTTCAAATGATACATACTTTTCAGCAGTTAATGGGGAACTTTGCGCACTGTGGTGAAATTTAGAAATTCCCTTGCCAAATTTGCATTGGTTATAAGCCGGTTTCGGCGAGGTGCCATCTTCAGTAGAACGAAAAAAAGATACTGAAGATATGTCTGCCCTGTCGAAAAAAAAACAACAAAAACGAAATATGTTTTGTATATTGTGTGTCCATAACTTGAAAAAATTTATAGATATATGTAATGCGGACATTACACCGGCCGATTTTTGCCGACTGGAAAATCGACTGTTAAATCGACTAGACAAAAGTTGAACGCAACTCTACTTTGAGCTAGTCGATTTTTGTCTACTCAGCTATTTACACGGGTCGATTTTGGTTGAACGGCAAAAATCGACTAGGAAATGGACCCATGTAAAGGTTGCATAAGAGTTGTGCAGAAGGAGTTCTCTACATTCAAGAAAATGATGCTTAAGTCAACTCGTTCGTTCAAATAAACGCCTTATTATAAAAAACTAAGCTGTAGATAATGGATAGAATGGATGAGTGTGCTCCGGCACAGAAACTTTCTATCGGAACCCGCCAAAAACAGATGGAAAGGAAGACCTCCACTAGGCTGGGAAAATCAGGTAAAGACTGACCCGTCATCGCTTGGTATTTCCAATCGGCAGTAAGAAACAGAAACGACTGGCGCGCTTTATTGGACCCGGCCAAAATCGTCTAGACGATTACACGTCAAATAAGAAAAAGAGAAGACGCAATAGGTAGCAAAATTTGAAAGACTTGAATTTGAGTTCCCTGACTCCTTCTGAATCGAACAAAAAAAAAAAATACTAAGACCCGGTTTCACCAACGTGACTAAAGCTAAAACTAAGTTTTGACTTAAGTTAGCCCATATTTGGGGCTAACTTACTTTTGGGTTTCACCAAATAGTGTCAGAAAATAGTTTTGCAACCAACCTTTACTGGGTTTTTTGGTTGTTTTGGTTGCTGTATTTGCTAATTTTTTGTCATATTCACTCTTTTGGTTGTTGAATTTGCTAAAGCATTTCAAATTCTTAGTTTATTTTTAGTCAAGACAAAAGCTGACTAACTTGTGAGACCTTAACTAAGTTGAGACCGGTTGGTGAAACCGGGCCTAAATTTATAATTAGTACAAAAAGAAGTTTTGTCGATTGAAAGTTTGCAAGATACCTATCTTGTTCATTAAAATTAATTTTTTTTTGTCGTAGAGAAACATTCTGCGGAAACGCCCATATGCAAATTACAAAATTTAAAAATTAAAATTGCAGCAAGGATTTCAATAATGTTGCACTGTGCTTTGACCACATTGAACTCTTGTACACTGTGTACATTTGTATGTATATAAAAAGTCAGTTACAACAAAATCAACAACAAAACAACATCGATAAACATACGCCCCGCAAAAAAGCTTACAATGACAACAACAATAAAACATTGTTGTTTAAAACTGCAAACAAAAAAGTTTGAACGCGTTGCAACAACACAAATTACAGTGTTGAACAACATGTTTTCGGCGTGTTTTACTTATTATTTCGCTCACACACATATGTATGTATGTACCAACGGTTTCACATTTCCTTAGAGGGCCAAACCCTTTCACTTTCGTGGCTTCTATTTGAATTGAATTTGGATGAAAAAGTAGCGTAACGGATCGCAATTCTGTCGAAGGTTGTTGCAATACTTGCACTAAAGAAATTTTTAATTTCCAAAAAATGACTATACCAGACATAGGCAGCCCATACCACAATTGTGGGAAGTCGATTCACACGTATTCTTACTCTCTTCATCAGTCGTTTGCCATAGTGCTGGAAAAACATCGATGTTTACGAGTATCGATATTTTCGATATTTTTGAGAAAAAACATCGATATTATCGATATATCGACCTTTATATTAGAGCCCGGGTATCGAACAATTCGAAAAGATCGAATTTGTCTGAGGCTCGTTTGTTGTTCAAATGCCCGTACAAACATTCGAGCATTCGAGCTTACAGACAAAAAAATTTGTATCAGGAAAACAAAAATAAAAAAAAAATACATATGAAGACAACAAAAAAAAAAAAAATAAACAAACGAAAAATACAAACTTCAAATGCCCGTGCAAACATACGGGTAATAAACAAACAAAACAAGTGTTCGAGAATTTGAACAGCATTTTTTCGGGCTGCTCGAAAATGTTCAAAAAAAAATCGAGAGCTCTACTTTATATAAACCTTAATTTAACATATCTATATATAACAGCTTTATTTTTTTCGAAATGTCTGCCTTCATTATTGTGCCCTGAATTGAACGAGAGTGACAGTCATTTATATTACTCTAAAAATGAACTAAATAGACATTTAAACTGAATATTTCAATTTATTATCAACAGAAATCTTTTTTGATAAGGGAATTCAATAATCAAAAAAAAAAAACAAAAAAGGTAAATTCTATTCCAGCCAGAAAGAGTAGGTATCAATTACAGTGGTTCACTGAAATATTTCGCATTTAAGTTATTTAAAAAACCATGTTAAAGACTAAAAGGCTTGAAATAGACAAATTAATAACGTATTCTAAATACCTTTTACACTCAGGGAAAATAAATCAAAAATAAAATTTTTATTTTTATAATGCACGTTTTCAACCAAGTCATTTTCCTTTCTCGTCCCCATAATCCCTAAACTCTTTGTGAAATATTTCCCGATGCCTTTTTAGTGCATAATCATTTGTATTATTTTTTATAGCAAAAAAGACATTGCATATCGCCGAAAGCATTTTGCATCATATAAAATTTCTTCAGCACTACAGCAACATCAACAAAAACAACAACAACAGCAAAACAATAAAAAGAAACAAAAAACCAACAAAAGCGAAAAAACAATACAAAAAAAACAATAACAAAAAAAAACAATAACAATAAAAAAACAAAACACAAAACAACAAAAAACGAAAAAGGTTCTACATATACGTATGTATATTCCACTTGAAGCGGATCAATTTCCTACTGGGGTGCGCATGCGAGGAACTTACCCTGTAAAAAAGTGTGCGACGAGTCTCTAAAAAGATTTGTCCGGGAGCGCTCTCTTTCGGGTACAATTAGTCTACAATTGTTCCCAATTGTACCCGAACGGGTACATATGTATACTAATTGTAGACGAATTGTACCCGAAAGGGTATCAAACGGGTACAATTAGTCGCACAAATGGATGTGTCGCATTTGCTACCTGTTCGGGTACAAAACGGGTACAATTGTGCGCTTTTGCTACCCGTTCGGGTACAAACTGGGTATAATTAGTCTCTTCATAGGACATGCTCAAACAAAAGAGAACACTTCAACCCATATAAAGAGATACAAATGGGTAGTAATCGCATGCTCCCTTGCGAGTTGTCCCGGATGTATCCCGGAGTGATCGCATTTTTTGCAGGGTATTTTGTTCTCACCAACACAACCTCATTTCAGATTTCGCCGACCACTTGATTATACCTATCTGAGGAGAAGGAAAAGAAGTCCATTCTCTCTGTGCATCAAATATAAATCTATCGATGTATTACATGCAAGTCATTTAGTGTTTCTTACTAAGAGCTTCAAGCGGTCTGTGAAGCTTAGAGGTTTACAAACCAATAAACTCCTACGACAGTTGAAGGTTCAGACCATAAGCCATCATCTATGTTAGCTTCCTGTACGATACAACCTGAGAGATCATCTCACGGCTTTGCAACTTTTTCAGATCTCAACTCTTCTATCTCCCAATGCAAATAAGCATTCATCTATGTTTATATTTATATACACAACAAAGGATGAAATATTATGTCTGTATGTATTTACCTATAGGTATTTGTTTTTACCTAAGTTCATTTAAGATTTCCACACAAAATGAGTCCACAGCATATGCAGAAGATAATGTGCATAGGTGACTTCTGCGGCATTCATTCGCAAAAGCCAAAGGCACAGCGGGTTTTCATTGAGACGGACGTTTGCTATTCTAAGCTTCAACGCATCATGAAGAGTTTTTATAATGCAAATTTATTTCGCCACGAATGCATGAAAAATGTAGACTTCCCGCTGTGGATGTGTGGTGTGTGCCGCCATATGAACTTTTCTTATGACCTTTTTTTTTAAATTTATTTTCTTAAACTTTTACATAGTCGATGCAACTTAGGAGCAATTTTATTTAATTTTTTTTGTTGCATTTTTTGACGATTTTTCTAATGCAAACGTCTATGTTTCCCAAAGTCTCGAAGATCGGATAAAAGACGGAAAAAGTATTTAATCTAAGAACACATTCTTTGTTTCAAAACACCTCATTTTAAAATTTGGTTCAAAAGAGCCCTGGTTAGTTGGTTGGTTGGATAATCCCAATCGGGCCGCGTGTGTACCAATGGTAAAATGTTCTGTGAATACCGCAGTTAGGCGGAAAATGTCCCTTCTGTCCATTTTTAGAATGTCTGAGGATCGCATCTCATTGTGTGAAGGAAACAGATTTCTGCACACCCTGCAGGCCTGAAACCGCCTCCACATTGTTTTAGCCTCTTCGAGCCAGTACCGAGAGATTCGGCCCTTGATGCAGTTCAGCGGCGCAAGAACCTCCTCCTTCGCCATTTCGCTGCTCTGGATATCGCGGTGCCCGACAACTAGATCAGGGATACCCTATGTCGACTTGCCAAGCCCATAACCCACCCTCTGCACTGCCTGCCAGGCTTGATAATACCATTGTAGACCCTAGAGTCCTCAATCCGAATGACTATTCGATAAAATTCCTATCCTATTTCCGGCATCGGCACTTTCCGTTGCAAGTAGAGCCTTGCAGGCTTCGTGTATGACGAAAACTTCGGATTGAAAGGCGGTCGCCGTGTCGGGGAACTTAATTTATATGGAAGTGTCCGGATGAGTTGCGAAGACACTCGCTCCCACTCTGCATGCCATCTTCGATCCGTCCCAGTAACTTGCAGTAGAATGCGGCCGTGGCCGGTATGTGCGTTCCCTTCAGAGTTCCAACTCCCGCAACCTAAGGATATAGAGCTCTTCCGGATTATTATTATCTCCGCATTCAAAGAAAATATTTGTTTTCCATTTGAGTCGTGCAACAATTACTCACATAAAATAACTGCGCTTTAACACAAAAATAAAATACCGCTATCTTGCAACATTCGAATTCCTCTCCATTTACTATAAATTCTGATACTTTTGCGCTATTTTTTATATTTTTTTATCTATTTTTTTATTATTAATAATATCATAACAATCTGCAAAATGGCTAATGTGGCGAAAAATAGCTACAATAACAAAGTTGAAGGAGTCAAAGGTGAAAAATGCATATTTTAGCCGCGGAAAATCTGCCAATCATTTTCCAAAAAAAAAAAAAAAAAACGAACAACAAAGAGCTGAGTAAAAGCGCTGCGTGTTGCAAGGCAAAGGCAAAACAACAAAAAATAAAGCGAAATGTAGAAAACTTCACCGTGGGGCATCTATACAACGTTACGTAGCAACGGTCGACGGCTAATCGGACGACTGGCCGAAAGGCTACACCCCACTCAGCTACCCCGTGGTTGCATTCATTGGCCATGTCAAAAACTCGTGACTTATGTAGATACAAATTTACCTACATGTTAGGTCTGTATATAACAGTCTGTTTTCGACGACGACGAACTTTTAGATTTTAAATAAGTCTGCGCTGAGTGACTTGAGTAAGTGTTGAGCTTGCTGAGAATTACAAAACATTTGTGTGGCTTGGCGATCGGGTCGAACAGCGGCAATGCGGGTGATGGTTGAAAAAACTGCGCCCGTTATAATATACACTCAGAGAAAAATCAAGCTAAATTTAAGTATAACGGGCTTCAATCAAGCCTAAAACGTCATGAAAGTCTGTTAAGCTTGAAAATGCTAAAATCAAGAATATGTTCTTATTTTTAGCACGATTTTTTGTAGAATAAAAAGCTTATATTAAGAATCTTCCGTTTTGAAATAAGCTTATATAAACTTATTATCAGCATTGCCTATGATTGATTTAAGAATGAACATTCTTATTTTAAGAATGTTCAAATTTTTTTTAAGAATACTTATTCTTGCTTTCCACTTTTTCGAAATTCAAAATTCGAAATCATTTTACCCACCTAACAAAAATAAAAAAGAAAAATGGTTATTTTTTTGCATTGTGTTTTATTTTAAGACATACATATACATGTATTTACATATACATATTTGCAATGAGATGTAGTTCTTATAACTATAGGTATATAATTCAGTCTCTATATAAATACACAAATATGTAAGTGTAGATTTTAAAACAAAAAATATTTGTATATGCAATAGAGGACTTAAGATAATGTTACAACTATATCTATAACTATAACTATAACTATAACTGTAACTATAACTATAACTATAACTATAACTATAACTATAACTATAACTATAACTATAACTATAACTATAACTATAACTATAACTATAACTATAACTATAACTATAACTATAACTATAACTATAACTATAACTATAACTATAACTATAACTATAACTATAACTATAACTATAACTATAACTATAACTATAACTATAACTATAACTATAACTATAACTATAACTATAACTATAACTATAACTATAACTATAACTATAACTATAACTATAACTATAACTATAACTATAACTATAACTATAACTATAACTATGTCGCTGTCGCAGTTCATAGGATTTATCTGAGTCATTAATTTCTACATAGGCGATAGTGTGCTTCACCTTCTCTGCTTTTGTATTTTGTTATTTGGCGTATATCTCACCGCTCGGAATTTTCCGGTCACTCTTAGGTATGAAATATTACTCCTGAAGTAAAAGAGAAACATTTTGGATGCCATTTTAAAACATAAACTAAATTCGCATCGCGAGAACTCTTACCTGTTCTTTTTTCCAATCAAACGATTTCTTGTGAAACTCCATTCGCAATCCCAGCGCAATCCTTCAAATATGTACATATGTATATATCTTTATATATAAATGTGTATGTATGTTTACATATCGCGAGCGGATAACTCACCTTTAACTATTAAATACAGCTCCCGAATTGAATTCCCTTAGAAGCTTTCTTGAGCAAAAAATTTAAAATTACTATGAAATGAAAGTTATGTACATATATAAATATTATTTCGTAGACACTTGGCCATTGTGTTCTTAAATTAAGAATTTCATTCTTAAAACAAGATTTTTTCAGATTTTTATCTTGTTTCAAGAATGCCATTCTTGATTTAAGATTGGAGAAACTTAAATTTTAAATATGATTCCTTAATTTCAGTTATTCTTAAATCAAGTACGACCGAGCTTGATTTTAGCCCGCAACTTTTCTCTGAGTGTATATATGTATGTATGTAGTTGTGGCTGTGATGGCGTGAAAACTGCTGCTGTCGACGCTTCGTAATTCTATATGAGTAATTGCTGCCACTTTTTTGTATAATAAGTATTGCAACTACTTACTTACTTTTTTACTCTTTACCGCGCTCCTTCGCTGCCGTAATTCATTATTCCTAAAGAAGCTGGACTTGCTACTACCTACTTATGTACTATCTTTTCTTTTCTGCTGCTTTGCTGTGTTTTTTATTTTCTTTCCTTTACAAAAATTGGAATTTCGTGTCTGACTATCTATCATGCAGTCAAAGGTTCTAAACAATTTGGCTTTGGTGTGAATTCTCCATGTCAGAACTGTCAGCAGTGATTGCAATGCACATTAAGTCACTTTACACAGGCGGTAATTGCAATGATTGGAAAATTGAGTATTTTATATACTAAATTAGCGTTGATTTTGTATTTTACAAAACACTCCTAAATGGTTTTGAACTCTAACTACAAAGTAGAAAGGGCAGTAAGTACATAATAAGTTGAAATACCGTTTCAATCACGAAGTATAAAAGGCCACAAAAGTTCTCCACAAAATGACAAGACAAGTAAATTTTTCTCAAATGAGCGTAAATGAGTTGGGTACTCTGAACAAAAAAAAACGTCGTAAATCTAAAGACTTTCGCTGTTAAATCAACTACTTTCCGCAGTTGAAATGTGCCCAACAACGCTCCGTTGTTGTTTCAAAGGTGCGAGCGTTGTTGATTTAAGTCAATAACGGAGAATGTTGGAAAAAATTTTCACCTAAAAATAAATTTTTGTTTGCATTTTACTCTTCATCCTATCTCCGCCCGGGTCCCAACTGCAAATATGTAGCCTCCGCTTGTTCTCCTATTCTTCTCTCCTTCTTATCATTCACTGGTTGCTATCTTTATTTCTTATTCTGATTTTTCTTCTTTATTTTATATTCTCCTCCGCATTCGAACCATGACATCAACCTAAAATTCTATCCAATAGTCACATAGTGGAACATTCAACATTATATTGAATTGTAGAAACCTATTTATACTTCCCTTTTCCTAAAAAAGAATCCGTGAATTATATGAATCATTGTAAAAATAAAATTTAAAAAAAATCGATTCTCATTATTGTTTTTGTTGGATTTCTCACAAAAAAATATTTTTTCACCAAAAAATTTTGTACAAAGAATCAGCCTTCATTTTCATTTTTAATTTAAGTAGGTTTCTTTTTAAATCAAAAATGCATTTTTACTTAAAAAATTTCATTCTTAATTCAAAAATTTAATTTTTAATTTAAAAATTTTCATTGTTAAAATAAAAATGGTTTGGTTAAAAACGTGCATTATGAAAACAAAAATTTTATTTTTGATTTTAAAATGCTGTTTTCCCTGAGTGTACGCATATTTGGTATTTCACATCTGTGTAGGTTGTAATATTTGGGGTTTAGGTTAAAGACACTCACTGAAGGTTTTTGAGGAGTGCAGTGGAAATAGTGATGGGCGAGTCCGAGATGTTTAGACAATCGAGAGAATCGCCATCGTTGCAAAATCACAATCGAGTCAAAAGTTGACTCGCTCCTCGACTACACAATCGAGATGTTTTTGCGATTGTTCCGAGTCGGCGAGTCGGAGGTTGTTTCGATGACATCCCGACTACACAAGCGAGATGTTTTTGCGATTGTTCCGAGTCGGCGAGTCGTAGGTTGTTTCGATGACATCTCGACTACACAAGCGAGATGTTTTTGCGATTGTTCCGAGTCGGCGGGCCGGCTGTTGTTTTGATGATATGTTTTAGTTGATAAAATAAACTGAATGAGGTTTGTTGATAAAGAAAGTAGGATTTTTAATGGAAGTGAGGCAAATACATAAATAAATTAACCAAATTGAAAACAGTGTCGTGCATAATAATAACACTGCTCTACAGCCAAAAAATACTCTGAACGCAACCATCCTTTCTATATGTAAAATCGGTCGCTGATTCCGAAAATCGGGTTCATTTTTAATTCTATGGGAAGGTTTTTGAGATATCGGCAATTTACCGTTATTTGGCCAATGTGTCCACTTAATCCTGTATATCTCTTTAACACAGTGAGTTATATTCCTTAGGGTGACACCAAACGAAATAAAATTAAATTTCCTTTTCACGGCTCCTATAACATTTTTCTCTAACTCTTATAGTTTCTGAAATATTGACGATTAAATTTTAATTTTTTCGATTTTTTACGATTTTTTGAAGAAAAAATTGACTTTGTCAGGCAATATCTTTAAAACCAATATTTTTACCTTCGGTTTTACTCCTTTTCATGAAGCTCCATTCTATTATCAAAAAAATAAGCTATCAACGATGAAAATCCATTGTAAAATGGAAAAGTTATAGGCGATCAAGTAAATACAGCCAGGTCGCGCAATGCCTCTGCACGCGTACATTCTATGTATATTGTACCAATACCTACACATCTGCAGTAGCAGCACATTGGCAGCGCGGTAGATACAAGCCCATTTACGGAAATTAAAATTTAATCGTCAATATTTCAGAAACTATAAGAGTTAGAGAAAAATGTTATAGGAGCCGCGAAAAAGAAATTTAATTTTCTTTCGTATGGTGTCACCCCAAAGAAGATAACTCACTGTGTTAAAGAGCTATACTGGATTAAGTGTACCCATTGGCCAAATAACGGTAAATTGCCGATATCTCAAAAACCTTCCCATAGAATTAAAAATGAACCCGATTTTCGGAATCAGCGACCGATTTTACATATAGATAGGATAGTCACGTCCAAAGTACAGACAAAAAATTTCATTTTGTGATCCAGTGTAATCAGCCCTATCATGAACTTCATGTGAAAAATTTCCCTCGAAAAATATAAAGCAAAACAATAACAATTTTTCACATTTTGTTTTTGTTTTGCTTTGTAATTTTTGGGAACATTTTGTTCACATGAAGTTCACGACAAGGCTGAGTAATTAATTATTTAAACATTAATAAATTTTTTGAAGTGAGACGCTTATGAAACAAATGAATTTTACGAGTAGCAACAACGGCAATAGATTTGTACCACTCTGTATGTTTTGTAAAGCAATTTTAATATTCAAGCGGCAACAATTATTATGTATTTTTTGCAGCGAGTCCGAGATGTTGTAGGGTTGCTTTGAAAACGAGAGGAATCGTTGGCGAGTCCGAGATGTTTTAGCGATTGTTTCGACTGACGGTCATTTACGACTTGACTCGAATACGAATGAAAACCATCGAGAGCATTCGAGATGTTTCAACAATCGAGAGAATCGAATAAAACATCTCGGACTCGCCCATCACCAAGTGGAAATAACATTCCTTTGCCGGATAACTGGTATACTCGGGTACTAGTCCCTTCTAACACTAGCCCGACTGTCGTGCGAACGTTTTTTTTTTTTTTTTTTTTTGCAATTATTATCATTCTAGGCCTGTGGGTTATAGTTCCCTCTTACGATAGGAATTTCTTTCCACGGGTATGTTCTAAGTCTCTAATCCGCGGCGGTGGCTAAAGTGCAGTCGCTTTGGTCGACTGATTCGAGGCAGTTTCACTCCCACGACGATCTTTTTAAATCACAATGGACCCGTTCCACTATCAGACTTCGATTCTCAGTTATCTCACTGACTTGGAAGATACATTTATGCTCGACTTTGATTCTAAATATTAGCTTGCAGCAGACGTTTATCAACAAGAAGCGTATTGTATTTCCCCGAAGTAGATTCAAGAACATCTTCGTAAAAGGAGCCAATGATCTTTCCGCCATTACCGAAGCCTTACAACTGTTTTCGTTAACCAATTACGCGTTGAGTGTATTCAGATATTCATTTGAGACTTTCCTACAACTTTTCCAGTCAAAGATACAGCGCCGATCTTTTCACTATTCAGTGACTCTCTTGTTCCGATCGATTTTGATCTTCAAGACTCCGTGCATGAAGATTGTGATCGATTGCCGCTAGAGATTAAGTCCTCACAGAATCTCGAACTATTCTTTATTATTTAAATGCAGACCTGTTAAATTCCGATTAAAATTAATAATGATTAATTTTTTTGGATTTTTTAATTTTAATGATTACTTTAATTGTCTTACATTAACCGGACAATTAATAATCGATTAAATTAAAAAAATTGTAAAAAAAATCATGATTACTAACCATTAAAAAAATAATCGGAAATAATCATATAATCACAAAATTTTTTTTAATCGCGTGATTATTTTTAATTGCCCAATTATTTTTAATTGTATTATTAATTTTTATTGCTCAATTATTTTTAATTGTATGATTATTTTTAATTGCTCGATTATTTTTAATTGTGCGATTATTTCTTTTGATATGATTATTTTAAATTATTTTTGAAAATAGGTATGTGTAGATATGTTCATATATGTATATATGCATGTATGTGTGCGTGAATATGTGTATGGATGTATGTTTTTTTGTTTTTTTTTTTTAACAAGGAGGAAGCATCGAAAGCCTTTACCACGTCAGTGCGGGACTCTAACCGTACTAAACCTCCTACTGTCATCGTACCGAACCCCGCGGTACCACCGCCAGGCTACCGTTTGAGGTGGGTTGAGCACTAGGCTCGAAAGTCCGTAATAGTCGCGTTATTGCCTTCAGTCTGCCTTAAAATGTTTCACCCAATTATTTTTTTATAAAAGTGGTCAGTGTTAGGTGGTCTGTGGAGGCCAAAGCTCCGTACCACGCGCAATGATGCATGCAGGAAGCCGAGCTCCTGTACGTATCCGTTCCACTTGAGCTGGTCATTTTGCCTTGCTTTCTAGCATAAGCTTCACGAACGACTCAGGTGTATAGTCTCCTCCAAATATTCTACGGAGCTTGTTTCTAGATTCGTAAAATCTTGCACAACCAAAGAATACGTGGTATGCATCGTCTATTGCTTGCCTCCCGCAGTGATCGCACGTTGGGTTCGACTCGTGCTTAAAGCAAAAGAGATTGGCCTTGAAACAACCGTGTCGAGATAGGAACTGCGTCAGGTAGAAATCGACTTCGCCGTGTGCTCGTTCCAACCAGCATCTCAAATCTGGTATACATCTATGGGTCCAGCGTCCCTTCGTCGAGTTACCCCATCTAAGCTGCCAGCTATGCATGCTTGCCTCTCTCGCGACGGAACGCTCGACATCGTTCTGTGCAATAATTGCAGCTTCTTTTGCTAAGTAGTAGGTCTATAGTCTATAACTGGCAATTACTAGTGCGCCCTCATCCCATACGGGTATAAACTCACAGCATACTCTCAGCACATGTATGTATGGATGTGCATATGTATGTATGTTTTGTTCACAAGAAAATTTGAAAAAAAAAACCAAAAAATTAAAAATAATTAATCGATTAATTAATTAATCATGCAATTAGAAAAATCATAGATAATTTGAAATAATCAAATAATTTTATTAATCATGCAATTAAAAAACAATCTAAAAAAATTTAAAATAAACAAGTAATTGTGTTGATCATGCAATTAAAAATAATTGAAAATAATCTAAATAATCATGCAATTAAAAATAATTAATCGATTAATTATTTTTTTTATATAATTTAATTATTTTTTAATCATTAAAAAGGTGAAAATAATCGTAATTAATCATTAAAGAGTTACAACAACAAAACATGCTTTAATTAATAATCATTAAAATTTTTAATCATTAAATAACAGGTCTGTTTAAATGTGTATTTTTTTATAGAGTTATTGTAGAGTTTTATTTAAGAAAAATTTAAAATGTTTTTGGTAGAAGTTATTCTTTATTCTGTTAATGAAATATTGCCAAAGATAGATTTACTGCATTCCACTTAATAGAAACACATGAACACATGAGTTTAAATTATGTTTTTTTTTGTTAAAATCCTTTGCCGTTTCACTTTGAAAATCAAATAATGCCGTTCTGAGAATACAACTTCAAAGCCCTTTTACGCCTTGCCACTTTTGCCCAAAGCCACCGAAATAGCATTGTGTGATAGTTATTGTTCATACAAACATACAAATATTCAACATATGCATATTAGGGTGGTCGTTAAAAATCAAATTAGCGGTTTTCCTAGGACTCGCCTACTACATCGGTAACAGCACAGTAAAAGATGTTACATATTAATTTTGGTCCCGAACGGAGACGGTTGAGGGGTGTCTCACAGGGACCAAAGTTCAGAAAACTCTATGAAGATTAAAAAAAATGTAAATTGATTTTTTTTTTATATAAAATGCCCGAGATCGATTGTCCTGAACTCAAAGATATTAAATATAAATTTTGGTCGCGAACGGAGACCGCGAAAGGGGTTCGAACAGGGGTCTATTATGGTAATATGAACTTTGACCGCTGTGCGACACACCTTAACCGTCTGCGAGCGGGACAAAAATTTATATGTGGTATCTTCAACTGTCTTAGCATCGACATACATATGGGTTAAGTTGAAAAAATATGTTATAGAATTTGTCTCCATAGATTTGTGCACCACCCTAGTATACATATGTCTGTATTTGAAAGGTGTCAGTTTCATAAAATATGTATGTATATTATTTATTTTATTCAAATTGGAGAGCACAATCTTGAAAACCCTCCAAAAAAATTCCGCAAGAGGCAAAATTCTACACCACTTGAGCACTTATGATTTCGAAAGCATAAGTGTTTTCTAAAATTGATTTATTCTTTTTGCCACTTTGCGCATTAACACATGCACACATAATACACAATTCATATATAGTTGTTTTTGGACTTTGAAATATGTAACAAAAAAAAAAAATTAAAACGAAAAAAAATCTATCCCACCCCATATCATTATCATCTCGTGACAATCAACAGTGATTGCTTTTGCTGCTGTCATGATCGTTTTTAAGATCATATCGTGTGTTTTATGAGCTTTAGAACGTTTAGCAATTACTTCAGCTTCAGCATTGTCATTCTCACCGCCTGCGCGTCGTCATTATTATTGTGCTGTCACTTGAGTGTTGTGTCTATTTGATGTGGGTTGTGTTGACTTGATTTTATTTTGCTTGCCAAGGGATTAGGAGAGTAGAGTGGGGGCTTATTGTTCTATATCGCTCAATCCTTCTATTTTTGTGTTGTTCCTCTTTTTTGGTTGACTATCATACCTTAAGTGTTGGGTTGAAATATGTCTGCACAATCAATTTCTGTGCTCTAAATTAAATTTGACACATGGGTAAAGAGTAAATTTTCATTTCCTGTTATTATCTCTTTGGTTTTTTTTTACAGCTATCTACTCAATTCTGAGGCTGCACGTCAAGAGAAATTGACCTTAAAATGAGTTATTGGAAGTGCAAGGTTTTGTTCGGTTCCACCCTTTAACTATTCGAATACCATTAATTTCCACTCGATACCTCCTTTTGATTATATTATCACCAACTCACATAGGTAGGTTTTCATGTTTTATGCGGCCAAAAATATTTTATTGTCTACATCTATTCCAAATTGCTTCTTTAATGCAAAATTTTAATAATTTTTGTTAAAAGTCGATTTTATTGAAAAATATATACAGTGACTCCAAACAAAAATCATACGCCAGAGTTTTTAAATTTATTTCAAAGAGTTCTGTCGAAAATATTACTTTCTTATTTTCGTTTAAAAATATAGACAATTTTTCAATCAAAATCGTTTTAAGCTTATGAATTTCTAAGCTTATGGAAGAAATCCGAAATATCGTAGAAATTTCTAAAAGTGGATTAAAAATTTCAAAGCGCGGCCAGAATTCATAGAAGATTTTTAGGAGATTTCTAAGTGTACTGTTATGTAGCCAACCAATTTTAGTGTAAAAAATTAAATTCTCAATGCTGTGAAAAATTCCGTCGATTTTATTAGTTTTTTTCTGTAGGGTGTTTGCCTTATATGTACATGTGAGACCGTTCCAATTAAAATTTCCGAAAAGCCAATGAAAATTTTCAAAAAGTTGAATGTTGCATATTATTATATTAAAATTGAATGAGCTGCAAAATTGCGTACTCAAAACTCTTCTAAAAAATGTAGCTTTATAATTATTAGCCCCTTTTTATGATAAGTACTTCCTTAACTTTGAAAAATTGGAAATACTAAAAATACTGCCTAAAAAGTTAACAATAATCGCTGCTAAATATCTCGGTTACTTAAGAGCATCACCTACATTAACCAAGATATGCCTTAGAAATATAAACATTAAAATCAAATATAAAACACAAAAAAGGAAATTATTGTAGGTACATATGAAAAACCCTGTATCTAGTAGTGAAGTGCGGCTTTGTGCGACGTAATTTTTTGCCGGAAAAATACTAATTGTACGAGATATCATGTCCGAGGGTTAAAAAAGCTTAAAACTATAAACTTAGAATTATTGGAAATTAAGGATATTACTGAAAAGTGTTAATAATTACTTGAAGATTTAGGATCCATCACGATAACTTAAATGAAATGCTTTAAATAATAAATATTCACGTTGAAACTAGCACTAAAGATATGTAAATAAAAATTAAAATATTAACTTTAGACTGTTTCGACTATCTGGGAGCAAGTGCAGAGTATGGGGTCGGGAAAAAGGCGATGAATTATTGTTCCCCAGTCTATTTCCAATATGTGGGTGTTTTTTTCTGTAATTGTAAAAACTTCACAAAATTCAATTTTGGTCGCATAAAACTTGAAAATCTACCTATGTGCAACTGTTCCCCACATCGCTAACAACCAGAGAATGCGACACATTTATCGATATACTTTATTAGATTAATATCCCCTGCTGATGTCAAGCTCCCAATGGATTTTGAAATTTATTCCCAATTAAAAGGTCCCTCGCGCCAGCATTTGGCTTCACTCAACTAGAAAAATAATATAAGGAACACATGGTAAATTCATTACAATTCCATAGCGAAATAGACGTGAGATCGGATTTCACATTTCTAAATTTACCTCTTTTAAATAATTCAATTAGATCTCCTTAGATTTTTTCATTTACGTACACCAACAAATGCATATTTTCTCTTTATACAAAATGCATACATACAGATTTACATTTTATAGTATTGTACATTATTATTCTGTGTGTAAGTTGAAAGGTTTCCATGGCCTCAATTCATAAATTCACTACTTAAAATATGCACATAAGCTGTACTAATATGATAATACGTTTTGGTAGGTATGTATGCCTACACGTGATCGTTGTCTCTTGGGAGTCATTCATTCTTAATTCTTTTAAATTTTTGTGACAATTTTGTTGTTTTAGCTTTGCTACAGGAAATCTTCAATTTGCTGTTTTGATCAACAGCAGTTGTCGCTGTTGATGTCAGTTGCGATTGTGATGCCGTATGTAAATATACCTATATTTAACTCTCGAGTACTCGCGCCTCGTAGAGTAACACGGATTCTCGCGCATGAGCATTTTGCTCACTCGCTCTTGTAATGTAATTTTTCAATGCATTTACATTGTTAATCATTTCCTTTTTTGTCGTAGAAATATTACTAACTAATTGGTTTTGAAGTAGCATATTTATTTAAGGAATTCACCTTTTAGAATGTTATTAAATCAATCGAATAAAACATAAATTTGTTATTTCACATTTCACACATAGTACATTAACAAAATTATTTATTGTAAAAAAATAACCAAATAAAATTATAAAATCAGTGCGTTATGATTCACTTTAAGATTGCTTTCGAAGCAAAATAAGCACGTATATCTTACATGTTCCGTGCAGAGTAATTTTGCTCATAAAGTTCACCCTCTGTTTTGAACGCCTATTTTTACTCCTGAGGCATAGCTCGCAAAGGCCCTGCCACAATGATGTCTGCGTTCCATTTCAACAGTACTAGCAAATATAAATGAAAATATTGTAAAAATAATAAATACCAGCGTTAAACCCTAGGTTTCCAACAAAAAAAGATTAAACATAAAATACTTACATCGTTTCTCGCGCAATGAGCAAAATGCCGCTCTCAAAAAACAATCTCCCATCTGAAGCTGTGATGGTGCACTAACGGAAAGAAATATTCGTCAAAGTGTGAATCACAACCACTTGCGAAGGTACTCAACACATCAAGTGCCACAAATCCATAGAACATGGAAATTTCGCGAAATAAAAAAATTGCTTGAGCAAAATGCTCATAGCGCGAGTGCTCGAGGGTTAATGAAAATTGCGGATTAAGGAATGGAAGCGGTGCTGTGAAACGAGGGCGTGCTCTATTCATATATTTCTGTTACAGAAATATGTTAACAAACCTACATTTTTCTTGTTTTTTCCCCTCATTTTTTAGTTTAAGGAGTTTTCGCAACCTACTCATGGTATAAATCTTATAAATTATAACGTACCAAATTTATTCTTTAACTATGGAAACTATTGTGATCTACTAAAAACCTTCCATTGTTATCTCAGCCCAGTGGGTTTCAGGAGACAATATTTAAGCGTTCCATAACTCATGTTCTTCATATTTATCAAAGTTGTTTCCACGTTTGAGTGTTTTTATAAGCACATGCTAGATATGTACATCTTGAAAATACTCAGGAATGAAATACTTATTTTAATCGGTATTACTCTGTCGTAATCTTAAGTCAAGTAAACTTATCCTTAAATTTTATCTTAGTTTTTAAACAGAATTAAACTTAATATATTTTTTGTTTATTCTCTCATTTCAGGTAAGTTGATAATTTAAACTCTTGGCACTTAAAACATCCAAATGCGATAATGAAATTCTCCCTGAAGTTCAGCTGAGAGCTGTCGAAAGGAAAAAGTAATTAAAATGGTGATATGTAGACACAGTTTAACTCTATTTCCGACAACGAAATATATATTAAAAACATTTATAGAGAAAATACTGGAGGTTTTGCAATATTTTTCGCGGAAAGACAAAAATGAATTCGAATAAAATGCTTTCTTGAAGTGAATAAAAGCTTCACTGTTATTCTCGCCAGTTTTCGAATCGTCCTCTAACGTTTGAGAAAAGGTCTAGCTCTCGAGTCATTCTCAAATCGATATCTAGCCCCAGTGATTGTTGGGATGCACCTAACGCCATTTTGAAAGAAAAAAAATCTATTTCTCTCATAAATGTTTTTATTAATTTATTAAAAAATGCGGATATGAACGTTTAATTCTCTCCATTAAGAAACTGAGAATTTTATATTAATGAACGCCCTAAGGAGCATCAATTGAAAAATAAATAAAAATAAAAAATCGTTCGCACATTTACGCGAAATAGTATATATTAACATAACTACGTACGTAACAATAACATCCGTTGAATTTATTGTGAGTTGAGTATTAAATTAATTTAATTCTGTCGACGACACACAAAACAACAACAACAAGTAATCGTTTTATTGCAGACAAATAAATTGTATAACAGAGCTTTCAACTGTAGATAAAAATTCAACTGGAGATGGCGACGAGGAAATGACAACAACAACAACAACAATTATCTGCGTAAAGTGAGAAGAATTGTAAATTGAAGAAATTTAATTTAAAAAAAAAAAGAAAAAAAAATTGCACGAGGTGCAGAAAACAGCGCGAAGCCTCAGCGCGCAGATGCAGCAATCAACAAAAATTTTTTCAAGCTCTGGGGATCCTGGGCTACAGTTGATCATGTTGCGCTGCGCAGCGTTGAAGGAGGGAATGGAAGCGATTGTTGTTGTTGTCACTTCCTCGACGCATTCGTCTACATCAAATGCGCTGGAGATGAAGATGAATTGCTATGTATGTATGTATATACAGATGTGTGCACTTGACTGTGG
This sequence comes from Urophora cardui, assembly GCA_960531455.1. NCBI lineage: Eukaryota > Metazoa > Arthropoda > Insecta > Diptera > Tephritidae > Urophora > Urophora cardui. The sequence continues at coordinate 41,169,828 of OY482674.1, read as the reverse complement.
GTTCCTACGTACTCTTGCGTCTGGTCTCCCTTTCCATCTACTTCGGATTTCAATGTTGCTGCAAATGAAAAGTAACTGGAAAAGGAATTGCAGCAATGGGTTAAATTATTATTATTGTTATTTGTATTATTCTGATTACTGTTATTGTTATTGCACGGCGATGAGCGCTTGTTGGCACATCACAGCCGAGGAAAATCATCATTTTGTTTGCTGCTTTGCCGTTGCTGTTGCCGTTGCTCAATCTGCTCCGGGTTGATGAGATTCCATACCATTCTATTTTACAATTGGAATTCAAGCCTTCTTTGCACACGACAATGAATCTTCAGCATTCAAAGTGTAAACTTAATTAAAGTTTTATTGTAATTTACTCGTCGCATTACTGGCAAGTGCGTTTAGTCGTTTATCTCTATGCTGGTAGTATGTGTTTATATCATTCAAAGTGTTGAACTACAGTAACGTCTGAAATAAAAAGGCATAACTGATCGAAATCCACTAACGTCTTCTTCTTCTTAATTTGCGCGTAACCGTCCCGACGATTTTGGCTGAGCCAATTGGAAATTCCAAGGGAGGACTAGCCAGTCTTCACCTGATCTTCCCAAGGCATTGGAGGTCTCAATTTTCTTCTGCCTTTGGTGGATTTTGATAGAAATACTTTCTGGGCCAGAGCAACTTCATACATTCTCACGACATGACCTACCCAAACCAGTCAGCCAAATCAAACTTGACAAGGGATGACGGAAATTCGTTACACAATGCATCGCAGCCGCTGGATTTTTATTCGCTGAACAATGTCGTTGTCTCCGTAAGGCTCGTACAGCTCATCATAAAATCTCCGTCGATACTCGCCCTCGCTAACGCACAAAGTTCCGTAAACCTGTCGAAGAACTTCTCTCGCGAATACTTTAAGTGTCATCTCATCTGATTTTGACATCGTTCATGCTTCTGTGCCGCACGTGAGCACTGGAACGATGACCGCCCTGTAGAGCGTGATTTTCGTTCGTCGAGAGAGGACTTTACTTATTATGTAACCAGTTCCTCTTAAAATGCGAAAGGTTCTCCCGCTCCATAGTCTCTCCATGACCGCTTTGTCAGCGTGACCGCTTGGCATTACTTCCGATGTCTCGAGAGTGGTAGGTACAAATAATGTTTCTAGTTTAAATATTATCTACCGTGAATTTTTACTTTTTCTGGCACATATTTTTCACAGTACTGTACGAAAGTGACTATTACTTTGCTGTATACGAGGGCTGCTCGATATATTTTTAGCCTAACAATGAAAAAGTGTTGCCAGGTGAAATCTGACATTTCCATTGGAAAGTCTGACATTTTTTAGCATAGTCGTACTCAGAACGTTTTGACGTACGACCATCATTTGTGTTGTTTACAGTGACTTGAAAAATTTAATTTGGCAAAAAATGGAATTAACTCGTGAACATTTTCGTGCGATCAGTTTTCACAAATTTCGACGTGGATTATCACGACAAGAGTGCATTGATAAACTTAAATCTTTATATGGCGATGAAGCACCATCCTATGGCACTGTGAAAAATTGGTATAATGAATTCAATGGTGGCCGACGCTCGCTCAAAGACCAATTCCGTGAAGGTCGTCCAAAAACGGCCGTTGTACCAGAGAACATTGATGCCGTGCGTGAACTCATAATGCAAGATCGTCATGTGACATACCGTGAGATAGAGACATCCTTGGACATTTCTCCCACCAGCATACATTCGATATTGCATAAACACCTGGCCGTAAAAAAGATTTGTTCTAGTTGGATCCCGCACAATTTGACTGTCGCTCAAGAAAAGGCTCGTGTCGATTGGTGCAAAGAAATGTTGCAAAAATTTGATCGCGGGGCTTCAAGATACGTTTATAAGATCGTCACAGGTGACGAATCATGGATCTATGCGTATGAACCCGAAACAAAACAACAATCGACCGTGTGGGTCTTCGAAGATGAGCCAAATCCAACGAAAGTTGTTCGTGGAAGAAGCACTTCGAAGCAAATGGTCGCCTGTTTCTTCGGAAAATCTGGTCATGTGGCGACTGTTCTGCCTGAGCAACGGAAGACGGTCAATTCTGACTGATACACCATAATTTGTTTGCCTGAAATCTTCGGAGAAATTCGAAAAACGAACAAGGGAAGACGAATCATTGTTCACCATGACAATACGAGCTCTCACACATCGGCTCAAACCAACGCGTTTTTGGCCGGCAAAAACGTCGAATTGATGGGTCATCCGCCGTACAGCCCTGACTTGACATCCAATGACTTCTTATTATTCCCGCTCATCAAGAAAAAAATGGGTGGTCAACGATTTTCGTCGCCAGAAGATGCTGTTCAGCGTTCAAAAAGCATGTTTTGGAGGTGTCTCAATATAAGTCATGCTGGAAAAACAATAAACCCATTTTTGATGATTAATATTCGGATTTTCATTATTAGGCTAAGAATATATCGAGCAGCCCTCGTAGTACAGTGTATACGTTTCTTTTATTGTCTGACCAACAGAATGGCTTATCATCAATGCCATCGATATCCATTAACGGTCACACTTCATACGCCGCCAACCATGCATCGCAGTGTTTCCACACATCATTAGGAAATCATGCAAGCAAAATGCGTTAACTGTATGAGACTTATTCTATTTTATAATTCAATCATCTATTGATTAAATTATTGAGAGTTCACTCAGTACACCGGAAGTGTAGATACTTGAGTTATCATAAAAGGAGTAGCATAAGATTGGTCTTTGTTTTGACTCTCTCATGCTATTCATTTTTAAATTTTTTTCTATTCCACCTTTAAAATACACGCTGTAATAATATATTTTGTTACTACAAATTGTTTTTCATCTACTCTTTCTTTGTAAGTGTACTTGCTTTATTGTACTTGCTGTTCACATTTTGTGTATTATTATTTTCCTTTGTAGGTGTTTTGTGGTTGTTTATCTTTTGTCGCCTCCACATTGGCAACCTACATGAACCTATACTTTTTTGTTTTTACATGATAATCTTTTGTCGAAACAACTTCGTTTATTGTACTTTTTTGAAGTTGTTAGTGCACTTTGTACAAAACTCCATTTTAACTCAGGAACTAACGCCGTAATTTTCGATCTTCATTGATAAAAACTTAAGTTGAATCTGTCACCCACGTTTTGTGGTTCTAAAGTTAACCCGCTAGAAAGTAAATACATATGTTGGATATCTACGACGATTGAAAGAAGGAATAAATGCCTGAAAAAAGCGTGATCTGCCACAGAGAAAAGTCTAATCACGAATATACATATATATATATATATGTACATATATATACCTACGAAATTTTCGTCCGCGGTTGACTTGAAATTGAGTTGTGTGTAGGTGGCACTTTAGCACCTCATTGTACAAGCGTCATTAAAGCTGCAGCGGAAGCTGCAAAGTGCGTTTCTATTATGTACTTATAGCATAAACAAATGTATATAGACATACATAAGTATATATGTACATATATTGATAAATACATATATTAAAAATTTAGTAGTTGGCGTTGGTGCGTAGGTTGCGCCAATTTGTGGTCGTTTGTAATTCTTGCACTTTGCGCAAATTTGTGATTGGTTTTCCTTCTCTGTAACGCTCCCATTTTAGACAAACAAATTTACATATTTTCGTGGGTACGCGAATAAGAAAAAATCGACTTTCGGGGTATATATGTACATATGTATGTATGCAAACTCCTATAGTTATCTACATATGGATATTGTATATACATATGTACATATACTATATTTATGCAAATTATTTCCGAAAGGAATATGTAAATACATCTATACAGATATGAAGTTTTGCAGAAATCCAAGATTTATCCTACACATTTTTTGTAGTCAAATTTCACTGTATTTATGGTTTATGTATTATTTTTACCCATTTTTATATATATGTAAACATTTAAATTTTTCGTTGATATATGACACTTGCCCTCATGGAAGTTGACTAGCTAAAGCTAAAAATTACAACAGATGCCAATAGTAAACAAAACCAGCATACAGTGGAAGCCAAGTGTATATCTATGTATATATGTATGCAAATATCATATGCATGCACAGTGGCGGACTTATGTAAGAGTAATGAAGCTTTTGAAAATTCTGACGAATTTCGATAAAAATCTTAAATCTCAATATTAAAATGGAAAAATTTCAAAGACATTTAAAACAGTCTAATTAAGACTAATCTAATGAAACAAAATGAAGCAAGCAATTTCCAAAGTTTTACAAAACTACTTCTTAAAATAAAATAAAATAAAATAAAACAAAATAAAATAAAACCAAATAAAAAATAAAGAAAATAAAATAATATAAAATAATACAAAATAACAACAAAAAAATAAAATGAAAAACAAAAACAAAAAATATAAAGTAAAAAAAAAATAAAATAAAATTAAAATTAAAATAAAATAAAATAAAATAAAATAAAATAAAACAAAACCAAATAAAATAAAATAAAACCAAATCAAATAAAGTAAAATATATAAAATAAAATAAAATAAAATAAAATAAAATAAAACAAAATAAAATAAAATAAAATATATAAAATAAAATTAAAATAAAATATATAAAATAAAGTAAACTAAAATAAAACCAAATAAAAAACAAAGAAAATAAAATAGTATAAAATAATACAAAATAACAGAAAAATAAAATGAAACACAAAAATAAAAAAAATAAAGTAAAAAAAAAATTAAATAAAAAATAAAATAATATATATAAAATATATAAAATAAAATATATTTAGGGGATTCACAAGATGTAATAAAGTCATATGTCATATTAAAATATTGTACGGAAATAGTTATAAAAACTTTTCAAAGCCCTGTGAAGAAGTAAACAAAAACAGCTTATCAAATACCACGACCCAAACACATATCGTGCAGAGTTGTATTCATTTAGTACACACACAGCATAGAATGCAACAACAAAATATTATGACTTATGACGATATGGCGTAATATGAGAGGTTGTGAATCCTCTAATTAAATAAACTAAAATAAAATAAAATAAAATAAAATAAAATAAAATAAAATAAAGTAAAAATATTAAAAATAAAATCGAATGAAGTAAAATAAAATAAAACCAAATAAAAAATAAAGAAAATAAAATAATATAAAATACAAAATCACAAAAAAAATAAATAAAATGAAAAACGAAAACAAAAAATATAAATTAAAAAAAAATAAATTAAAATAAAAATTAAAATAAAATAAAATATATAAAATAAAATATATTAATTTTTTATTTTTTAGAAACTAGAAAAAAACTTTTTAATCATGGATGTAACTACAGCTGTTTCACCTTAGATCCCTCTAAGACTCATCAGGTTACTTTTGCTTCTGCCAAGACTCGAACTTGCGCACCTTGCAGTACAATAACTACAGTTCTAACCGCTGAGCTATTGCCTGCCTTCGACATCTGATAGAAAATTTGTTGCTAGTTTCTTTCCTACTATAATATAACCTGGGCCTGTGCTCGTTAAATTAAATAAATTAAAATAAAAAATTAAGTTCATTTGAACATCCCTACACTTTATTCGCTACTTATGTTTAATCATACAATAATATGTAAATATGTACATATGTATGTGCATAAGTTAGAAACGAATTATAGTAGGAAAGAAACTAGCAACAAATTTTCTATCAGATGTCGAAGGCAGGCAATAGCTCAGCGGTTAGAACTGTAGTTATTGTACTGCAAGGTGCGCAAGTTCGAGTCTTGGCAGAAGCAAAAGTAACCTGATGAGTCTTAGAGGGATCTAAGGTGAAACAGCTGTAGTTACATCCATGCTTAAAAAGTTTTTTTCTAGTTTCTAAAAAATAAAAAATAAAATATAACCTGGGCCTGTGCTCGTTAAATTAAATAAATTAGAATATATTAAATTAAATAAAATAAAATAAAATAAAATAAAATAAATCAAAACTAAATAAAATAAAATAAAACCAAATCAAATAAAATTAAATTAAAGTAAAACAAAATAAAATAACAACATAAAATAAAATAAAATTAGTTTAAAATTAAAATAAAATAAAATAAAATAAAACCAAATAAAATAAAATAACAACATAAAATAAAATAAAATAGCATAACATAAAATAAAATTAAAAGGATTGAAACTCCAAAGATCTGCTCTTCTTCAGATTTCTTAAAATCTTTTTTATAAAAGTCCAAAATACGGATATTTTGATAACATTTTATTTATGGATCTTCCATTTAGTTTTTTTTACTGAGAGTTGCATTGAAAATCATACTCAATTTGAGGTCAGTTAGTCTTGTCTGAATATTTTATTGAAATGGGCAATGTATTCCGCCCTGCTCCATAAAATTTTATCTCAGCTGTCTCAAATTTTCAGACTCTACTGTAAGCATATTTGCATATCAACGTGCCTATCGACTGTACAAATGTACATACACAAATATGCATAGTACATTGTATGTCTTTATGCAAATGCTTTTAAAAACTTTACTTACTTGCTGCCAACATTTCCACTATTTGGTCACTTTGTAAAAAACTATTTTTAAGCAAATATTGACATAAAGTCTGAATTATGCAGAAGTGAACGGAGAAATGTCAATATTGAATTAACCAAGTATTGTATTGTGCATGAAAGGTAGACAAATGGCAGAGGTAAAATGCAACGAAAGGCCACAACCACAATGTCAATAAAATGGAAGTGAAGTAAAAATTTACAGATAGAGAAAAGCTTAAAGCAAAGAGTTGTAAAAAACATTGAATATATACTTTCCCATAAAAAAAAATTTAAATACATACATTTATTACAGACATGACACCAACCCAAAAACAAACGTTTTTTCCTTTATTTTATTTGAATTTATTTTTGAATAAAATTGGTGACGAAGCGTAGAAAAGAAGTCGAAAAACAAAAAATTTAACAAAACAAATACTGGCCTAATCAACTTGTCCATCAAATTTCTTATTTACTTATTTCCACATGAACAAATATGCAGGCATAATTTCAATGTGAATGCAACCCAAAAAAGATGAAAAACACAAAAGAAAACCAAAAAAGAAATGTGAGAAATTTTCAAAACAAAAAGCACATTTCAGCCCGCCCAGTTAGCCAGCAAGCCCAGCCAACACGTACAATCACAAAGCTGGCATCACCGCGCCGCCACCAAAGCCGCACCAATAAAAAAAGACCACCCAAAAAAATTTTCTGTGAATGAATAAGATGTTTATTTATTTGTTATTGTTATCCCCGCATATCACGAATTCATCAAATCAAATGTCATTTGAAACATTCAATCAAATATATAATCGTATTGTATAAATGCCCACAGCACAAACGCTAAAATAACAAATTTATTGTTAAACAATAACAAAACCACACGTAATTTGTTTTTGTTGCCATTTTCAATTTCGCTTTTGATTGTTGTAATGCTGCAAAATGTTTGTTTGCTTATTTGTGTTAGCTACTGTATATTATGGTCTGTTATGCTATGTATGTATGTAGCAGACCTGGGTAATATCAAGTACCAGTACGACTTGTGACAAGTACATTTTAAAGGAATTGTACTGGTACTGGTACTGGCATTCCCCAAAATTTTCAAGTACAAGTACAACTAGAAGTAATTGCAAAATAATTTAAGTTTTAGCAAATACTTCAAAGTATTTGAAAAGAATTGAAGGTACTTGAAAAGTATTGAAAAATGTACTTGAATCGATTTTCCAATTCTTTTCAAGTACTTTCAATTACTTAAATATTACAAAAATAAACGATATTTTATACTTTTTACGTCGCTTGTAGTCCATATTATGTTTATTTAACAAAATGCATTTGAAATTGAACACAAATAAATAATTAAATTTAATTTAAAACAAAATAAATAATTCACCATAATTAAAATTATAAGAAAAAATATAACGTATCTTAATCCTAAATATCTAGAAAAACTGTCGAAATTCGACAGTAGGCGTACTCTAGTTTTTTTTTTAAATATTGGTTTCAACTTGACGTTACGTCGTCGAGTGTAAGTAATTGAAAGTACTTTAAAAGAATTGAAAAATCGATTCAAGTACATTTTTCAATTCTTTCAAGTACTTTAAATTCTTTTCAAATACTTTGAAGTATTTGCTAAAACTTCAATTATATTTCAATTCCTTGTACTTGTACTTGTACCAGTACTTGTACTTGTACCAGTACTTGTACTTGTACCAGTACTTGTACTTGTACTTGTACTTGTACTTGTACTTGTACTTGTACTTGTACTTGTACTTGTACTTGTACTTGTACTTGTACTTGTACTTGTACTTGTACTTGTACTTGTACTTGTACTTGCACTTGTACTTGAATATTCTGAAAGTACTTAGCACGGACTAATTACTTCAATATCAAAATATGAAGTATTTAAGTACGTAATAGTCCAATTACTACTCAGTATTACCCAGGTATGGTATGTAGGTATTCTGTGGTCTTATTAGCACAACATATTTTTGTACATGTCATATGTAGATACATTAGGGTGAACGAGAATGGCTGCCAAACATAACATACGCCCAAGATATACATATTTAATTACTAGCAAATACCCGACCCTGCGAAGAAAACTGTTTTTAGGTTATAAATGAGTATTTCCCTTACCCTTTTTTTACCTTCACTTTTCCCTTTTTCTTTACCTTTTCTTTTTCTTTATCTTTATCTTTACCTTTACCTTTACCTTTACCTTTACCTTTATCCTTACCTTTATCCTTACCTTTACCTTTACCTTTATCCTTACCTTTACCTTTGCCTTTATCCTTACCTTTACCTTTACCTTTACTTTTACCTTTACCTTTACCTTTACCTTTACCTTTACCTTTACCTTTACCTTTACATTTACCTTTATCCTTACCTTTACCTTTACCTTTACCTTTACCTTTACCTTTACCTTTACCTTTATCCTTACCTTTACCTTTATCCTTACCTTTACCTTTACCTTTATCCTTACCTTTACCTTTACCTTTACCTTTACCTTTACCTTTACCTTTACCTTTACCTTTACCTTTACCTTTACCTTTATCCTTACCTTTACCTTTACCTTTACCTTTACCTTTACCTTTACCTTTACCTTTACCTTTACCTTTACCTTTACCTTTACCTTTACCTTTACCTTTACCTTTACCTTTACCTTTACCTTTACCTTTACCTTTACCTTTACCTTTACCTTTACCTTTCCTTTTCCCTTTCCCTTTCCCACTTACCTTACCCTTCCTCCTACCTTTCTCTTCTGTTTCGCTTTCCTTTCCCCTTTTCCTCTCCCTTACCCTAGGTAACCGAGATCTATGTATATAAAAACCACCGTACCTTTCATTTGAAACCAATATCGCTCGGAAACATTCCGGGGTCATTCGGGTCCACGTTTTTCCCCATGTCTTGGGACCCGGCCTAGGCATCGCAATGTAATCAGATCTATGCTGACGCCCTGCTCAACACCTCTCATTTGATATTAATATTGCAAAATTCTAAATACCCTACTAGGTATATTAATATGTATTACATAAATCCACGTGAAAATTTTATAAAGATCGATTGATTACTGTGGAAAGAATTTCCGTCAATCCTTGTCAAGTTTGATTTGTCTATAAACCGGTTTCGGCGCTATGCCATCTTCATTATCTTGTTTCGTTTCATACCCTGTCGGAAAAACAAACAAAAAATAAATCGGTTGATTACTTTGGGAGCCCATAAAGCACATACAGATTCAAATTGACTTTTATATATCTAATAAATTTTGGAAATAGTGGACTTGAGTATTAATATGGATTTTGTTGGCTAATTAGCAATAACAACCAAAAATATTAGCAAAAAGAACCACCTTAATATGAATGTATGCACTAGACATATACGCCGACAGTGATTCCGGCGGCGGCGGCGCTATTCCAAAAAAATTATGAATAAAAATAATGAAATGTATAATTTAAGTTGGAAATAATAATAGGGACAAACTTTAAATTCGATTGTTTTTTTCAAATAAACTACAATATTACTGCTGCAGCTAGATTTAAACTAATGTTTAGTTGAAGCTTCTTTATTTTTTATAACTTCCTTACTTCTTCGTGGCATAGGGTTGACCAAATCAGCGCAATTTGCAACTGGTATTAAGTACCAAGCTTCTTTAATTTTTTTCCATAACTCTTGCTTATTTTTCCATTTTTGATCCCCCATCGTCTTCTTTAATATTCCCTATAGGGCTGAGGTTCGACAACTGTGAGGGCTACTCAAAACCAGCAACTTTCTTACGTTCAAACTATGAGTTTTCGATTCTGGAGGCATGTTTGGGATCATTTTCGGCATCTAATGATATCAAGGAGGGTTGAAATGGTGCAGTTTTGAGTAGAACAATTAGCAACAGACCTCGAGAAGTAGGACTAAACGAACTGAAATTTTCCAGTAGCTTAAATTCTTTAAGACTGAGGCTAGTAAAGTAGGGAACAGCCAAAGTTTTTGTTAATAACTTTTAACCGGCAAAAAATAAAACATTTCCGCATTCAGCTTCGTGTTCCTGAGGTCAAAACACGCCGATTGGTTCCTTTTTTTTAATTTTGAAGAACTTTAGCAGTTAGCAAAACTAGGAAAATATGTACACATCTCGCTCCATACGGGTATGGCGCGCCAGCGCACGCCGCCGCGCCGATACGCCGATTTCACGGATTATGGCGGCGGCGGCCGATTATGAAGGTAATCGGCGCGGCGGCGGCGGCGTCAATCGGCGGCGTATATGTCTAGTATGTACTTGCCGAGATAATCATTTAAAATACACAAATACCGCACAACCAGATAATCAAATCCTTCCTTATAGAAATAAACAGTCTTTTACAGTCAGTGTCATTGTGTCTGCGCTTATTTTCTTGGCGGTTAAATTGATTTCAAAGAAAAATTTTATTGTGCAAAAATTTTGTTTTGTTGTTTGCTGTTTTAATTCTTTGTAACAAACTCTTTTCCTTTTCTGTTTCATTTTTATTTTTTGTTTGTTTTTTTTTTTTTGTTTTGTTATACACAATTATAGCCGGTTAGCGCATAACCCTTAGCTCTCTGCTCTTGCTATTCTGGCCCACCTACAATAATGTTTGTGACTTAGAGGTCTAAAGAAACCTGAATTCCTGCTTGCACCTTTACTTTGTAGAAATAAATAATTCTCCTTCTATTGTGGTCTTACTCAGTTCCAGGGTTTTGATTGCATTCAGTCTTGCACTCCCCAATGAATGAGAAATTGCTTTGCACTATCTACCTTTCAATGCCCATTCTTGCTCAGTTCTTGTTGCTTCTCTGTCAGTTCTTTCTGATTAATCAAATTAACTCTTTGGAAAATATTTACAGTCTTACAGATATTCACTTAGTTATGGAAACTGCTCTTACTATTGCCATGACTGCCATAGAGCGCTAAAAATAATTGTCTGTATGTATACCAAATGGTGATTATGTCAATCTTTATTAGCTTTTAACTAAATTTTTATTTACGGTTCGACCCTTTCGCACAAGTAAATTTCTTCTAAATGAGAAACAAAAACTCACAAAAGAAAAATGAAACAAAATTTCAACCTTAAATTTTAAATTTTTTTTGCCAGTTTGTCTTTTGAGTATCTTTGAGAAAAATTTCGAAAACCCATTTGGCAAACGGCAAGGCTATTTATTTTTATAGCTCCTGCCAACTTAAAAGCACTTTAAGTGCAGCACTTACTTATACTTAAATGCATATATGTACATACCTGCATGCACGCATATGTGCTTACTTACATATGTATTTTCATATGAAGCTTGTCAATATATTGGCAACGTGGCACAGTGGGGCGAGGGAGCTTATATACATACACTCTGAGAAAAATGGTGTTCTACAATTAAGTGCGACCGCTAATAAATTTATCCTTTTTCGTTCTTAAAATTTTAAGAATAATTCGTTCTTAAATATTCTAAGAAGAAGATTTTTTCGTTCTTGTTTTTTAAAATTAAGATGCAAAATATCTATCTAAAATAAGAATATTGTACATAAATTAGGAAAAAATGTTCTCTAAAAAATACTTTTTGGTTGCTTGTTTTTCCGACAGGGTAGGAATATAATGTATTGTGGAACGATCTTCCGTCATCCCTTGTCAAGTTTGGTTTGGAGACAAACAAGGGATGACAGAAGATCGTTCTCTAAAAAACCCAATTTGTGCTCAAATCAAGAATATTCTACATATTCTTTAAACGAGAATAAAAATTCTTAAAATTCAAATTCTTTAGTTTTGCTTTTTACAACGATGACAACAATTCAAATCGAAACAAGTAAGGAAGCCTAAGTTCGAGTGGAATCGAACATTAGATACTCAGCTGTATGCTTTCATTGTTTGTTTGCGTTTGTTCGATATAGGGTGTATTTTATATGAAACGAGTGCTGCATAAACAGGGCGCAGCCACGCCCATTTTCAAAATTTGTATCAATCATCCAAATAAGCATATAAATATTATTGTTAGTGCAAAATTGCATCCCTCTATGACTTTTAGTTACAAAGACTTCACGTTACAAATTCCAAAAGGGTGTTCCAGAAATATCTTTGTTAAAAAGTAGGCGTGGTCATAAACCGATTTCAATAAATTTTTGCGTGTCTATTAACACAAGTTATAAAAGTGTATAAACTAAGTTTCGTCATAATATCTCAGTTATTTGTCGAGTAATAGGCTCATAGATTTCTTTGTATAAAAAGAGGCGGTGCCACGCCCATTTTATAAAATTTTTTTTTTTTGTGTTTCCAGTCTATTGTAGAACTCATGTCACAAAATTTCAATGAATTATCTTTATATTTCACAGAGATATCGCTAAAAATGATTTTATTAGGTCACTTTATAATACCCATATATAAAAGTGGGCGTGGTCGTATACCGATTTTGGTAATTTTTCGTCCACACATTTGGCTAAGTAAATATATCACGCGTACCAAATTTCATCGACATATCTTTAACGGTTTCTGAGTTATGGCTTATAAAACTTTCAATATTTGCCCCTTAATAAGTGGGCGTGGCACCGCCCATTTTCCAAAATTTTTATATGTTTTGTTTTACGTCCGTAGGTGGACTCGTGCCACAAAATTTCAGTGATAGATCTTTATATTTGACAGAGATATCGCTTAAAATGTTTTTATTAGGCCCCTTTATAGTTCCCATATATAAAAGTGGGCGTGGCCGTCAACCGATTTTTATAATTTTTCGCCAAAACATTTGTCTAAGTAAGCAAATTACGCGTACCAAATTTCATCGATATATCTTCAACGGTTTCTGAGTTATGACATATAAAACTTTCAATGTTTGACCCTTAATAAGTGGGCGTGGCACCGCCCATTTTCCAAAACTTCATCAAATTTCTTCATAAGGGCCTGAGCTCAATACGTGGGTAAAATTTTAGCACTCTAGCTATATTAGTGGCTGAGATACAAAATTTCCGATTTTTACTATATAGGGGAAGTGGGCGTGGTCATGGTCCGATTTCGCCCATTTTCAATACCAACCGTCCCAGTCTCGATACCAACTTGCATTTCAAATTTCATCAAAATATCTCAATTTTTACGCGAGTTATCGTGCGTACGGACGGACGGACGGACGGACGGACGGACGGACGGACGGACGGACGGACGGACATGGCTCAATCGATTTCTCTTTTCACCCTGATCATTTTGATATACATAAGTCCATATCTATCTCGATTATTTCATTATGTTACAATCCACCGTTATGAAATCAAAATTATAATACTCTGTGTACTAGTACAGCTGAGTATAAAAATGGACGTATAAAAGGTTCACCACAAGAAGAAGAGAAGAACAAACGAAGGTGAAGCCTCATATTTATAGTTGGAAAAAAGTAATTTTAGGCCATATTAGGAGGTAAAAAATATATGTGAGAGAGAGAGCAATTGTAGTGAAAACATAAACCGAAATATTAATCTAAGAATAATTATTCTTGAAAACCTAGCAAACATTCTTAAATACGAACGTAATCAGTCTTAAAAGTAGAAATTTCGATCTTAAAGAAAAATTCTTGAAATAAGAATTTTCTACTCAACATAAGAATATGCGGTATTACGTACTGTACTTTTGTGACCAATATTTTTGATTTGGGCTTGATTTAGGTACAAAATTCTAGATGTTTTCTCAGAGTGTACGTACATATCGCATCCTAAATCATAAAGTGACACAACTTGAAAATTTCTAATTCGGGTTTCTTTCATAAATCGGTACACAGAATATATCTCTAGCGACTGCCAAAAAATGTTTTCCATCAGTGTCTTTTTTGAATGGAAAATAACTACGGTAGAATCGCACAAAAGTTAACTCGCGAGAAAGTTAAACCTTCGGGTAAGTTAACCAAATTTGAGCAACCACGTACGGCTCTAAAAAGATAACTCTTGGTTAAGTTTTCTGAGCTTATCGATTTTTTTTCAAACCCAACCGTTTATTTCTCAGCAAAAACAAGTTCATTCCTCTTGTTTCTATGTATTCCCGGAATTTGCGTGTATTCCCCGAATTTCTGTGTAAAAAATTATTGTCGGTGTCGTGAGGTAAAAATGTAGTTAGTCGTTTGATCTATTGAGTGGTGGAAACATAGTTTGTGTTTAAAAATAGCAACAAAGCGGAATAAATCATCGCAAATTAAATTGAATTTACATACATCAAAAAGCTGATATTTTAAGAAAACTTGATGAAGGTATTAACGGAAACCGCTTGGCATTGGATTATAGTGTATCTAAAGTGGCCATCTCAAAAATAAAGAAAAAACGATATGAAATTTTGAAGACAGTGGCAAGCACACAGGAATTGGCACCAAGAAAACTTTGCACAAGTCGGAATATCCCGTTCTCGAGGCAAGGTTGTATAAATGGTTTTTGAACCAAAGGCAATGCAATTATGCAATTAGTGGTCCAATTTTAAAATCAAGAGCTAAGCTTTAATTTGCCAAAATGTACCCTGGAAAAAATTTGTATGCAAGTGATGGATGGCTAACAAATTTTATGTATGTAAATTAAATCTAAGTGTCTGCTTTGTAATGATTAAAACTGAGATATTCAAATAAATTTGATATGTTTTATCCCAAAAATTATATTTATTACCGCATTCGATCAAATTTAAAAACCACCTGGAAAAGTTAATATTTCGGAAAAGTTAAATGCCCTCGGGGCCATTTGGTTAACTTTTGTGCGATTCTACTGTATTATACGTGGCCTTTTTTCATATAATTGCCTGTAAAAAAGAACAAGTTTTTTGGCTCTCCTGAAAATTTATAAGTTTTGAGTTGTGTCACTTTATGATTAGGGTGATTCGTCGTAATTTTTATTTTTTTTATTTTTTTCAAAGAGAAATTTAGTTTTACGCAAATTTTATTTAAACCAGTGAAATAAACTGCATTTTATGTTGCTAAAAAGCCTGTCAGTTTTCTTAGAAATTGCCCGTTTCTCGTATATTTTTGGTGAGTTCTAAAAAATAAAATCGTTTGTTCATCAAATCACTAAATAAAACTAATACATATAAAGTTCAGTCAACTTTATGTCGTCACGTCAGTCAGCGCGTACTCACGCACGTCAAATTATAACACGATCTGCAGTGAGGCAGCGAGTTGTCTATACTTTCAGCTTTTAATGCTTTCATACTAAGAAATATTTTTGGCAAAGACTGAAATTGAAAAAAAAAAAACACATGTGAAAAATATTTTTATATTTTTCTAACATTTTTTAGCGTGGCCACACGAAATCCACCGCCAAAATACATCGAAATGAAAAGATCAAAGGAAAATAGTTGAATTTTTTTTTTGTCTTTTTTTCCCATGGCACTTTTAGCATTTCTAATGATGCATGCAGTAAAAGCAGCCTCTTGGTAATTTGCCATAATGCGTTTAAATTGAAAAATACTTAAAATAGTTTTTTATTTTTATTTTTATATTTATCTTTTTTCAAATGGGAAGCATTTTTTTCGTTTCATCAGCAAGTCAAGTCAAAATATGAAATATTGCCGCATTTCTTTCCGCATATGTATGAGCTTCCTGACGTCATTCTTATGCACTAGCCAAAAAATATGTAGTAATTAAGTTCGAAATAATTATTGTTGTTGTAATCTATGTATGCAAATACAGCAACAACGACACTACTGCGTTACGCGCACTTTCGCTTATACATATGTATTCGTTAATGGTACACATTTTTATGTATGACTGTTGTATTTCTATCAACACCCGTGCCGATAAGCTCCGCCATTAGGGAACACCTCCCCGGCAAAGCAACATCAACAACAAAAATAACTGCAATTACAATCACAGCAGGCTTCCAAATGAATGCATTTTCCAATCGGCCAAAATGAGAATCGACCGTGTCACGCCGCACAGTGTGGCATTTTAATACTTGAGCTGGTCAAAATTATTTGCTTAAGAAGTGTGACTTTAAAAGATTTTCGTAAGGCTCCTCTGCCTATTAAAAATGCTGCCACGATATTTTTTATATTTTATTTTCTTTTTTGTTGTTTGCTTCTCCGACAGGGTAGGATTGCGATGTATTGCGGAACGAATTTCCGTCATCCCTTGTCAAGTTTGATTTGGTTATAAACCGGTTTCGGCTATGTGCCATCTTCAGTATCTTGTTTCGTTCTGAGTTAATCTCGTTGGTTCGCTAGTATTTATAGTCGTTAATGTCCGTTATTTTGTCCTCGTTAATTGATCATGGGCTACGTGTGTGTGTACGTGCGCGGTCAGGTATGCTAGTCTTGTTACCTGCGGTTCCTTCATTATCGTATGTATGCGTGCACAGTGCTTTGCCTTAATTCTTATGTGGTTTAGGTAGGTAAAAGTCTGTTATTGTTTTCTTTTGTGAAGTTTTATTTCTGTCATTAGTATATTTGCTGTCCTTTTTTTGGTATATTAGCCTGAGTGGCTCAAATAGTGTGTCCGAAGCTGTGTTTATTTGTTCGTTTATAATTTCCCCCCTGAACCTTTTCTGTTTGTATATTTCCATGTTCTCTAGTATGTTTAGTCGTTTTCCTTTGTATTCGACGTGGAGGATTTTGGCTGCTTTTCCTATCTTCGTTGGAGCACATTTGTTTTGTGCCATGTGGTTGGCGAAATTTGATTCCACAATGGTTGATGATTTCTTTATTTTCTTGTTGTAGTCTCTGATGTGTTCCCGATATCTTGTTTTTATCTTTCGTCCTGTTTGTCCTATGTAACTGTTTTGGCATTCGCAAGTTAGCTTGTATACCCCTTGTTTATCAAATGCGTCTTCTTCGTTAATGTTGTTTCGTAGTAGTTTTCCTATGTTGCTCTTGGTTTTGAATGCAGCGTTGATGTTGTACTTTTTAAATACTTTGGCCAATTTGTATGACGTCAGTCCAGTGTATGTTAAGGCCGTCCATGTTTTTTCTTCTCTTTCTTTGTCATCCGATTTGATGAAGATGAAAGATTTTCGTAAGGCTCCTCTGCCTATTAAAAATGCTGCCACGATATTTTTTATATTTTACTTTGGCTGCTTTAATTTTTATAATGGATAGTATTCATTAATTCTTATATTTTTAGTTATAAGCCATATTTCCCACACTGTACTTGACTTGCAATGCGTAGCGCTCTTCTCATCATATCTCCACAGTAGGGTGCCAATGTTGGTGGTGCCGCTTATGTCTTTTACACAGCAAGTGTTGCCTTGTCTGTTGCAAGTGCATAAACGATTTTTACCGTTGAATCATCTTTGCAACGCGAACCGGACACACCATCGCCAGTATTCAAATGATCAACAAATTCCAAAAGCATAATGAGGTCGCCGCAGTGTTCGATTTTGAATGCGGGTTTCTAAAACATATACACATGTGGTAAACAAATCAAAATTTCAATTTGTAAAGCAAATGCTTTAACTGCAATCACTTCATGTGGCACAGCAAACAGTTAGTATTGCAAAAGCGGCTGATTGTAGAAGTTTGGAATGTGAATATTTCAATTGAGTATTGCATCGTAATGTTGATGCGGAAATTCACCATTTTTATATATTATTAAAATAGATAAAACCGCAGGCTCTTTTAGCACACGCGGTCTAACCTCTAGCTTAAACTGAGTAGGTACTGCAATTGAGCTTGGAAAACGCTGGCGCCGATTTCATTGCCTTCATACATACAGTAAAAGTTTTACTGTAAAATACTCCAATGAAATTCAATTGCCCGAAATTGAATGTGGTAATGACAAAGAGCGTATTCAGCGTCTTTCAGTTACTTAGGGTAAATTGGAAGAAAAGAACTATCCATCGACACGCATGCAGAAATTCTTAGTATCTTTAATGGCTCAATAACGGTGCGGAAGTTTTATATTCAATTCCACAATGTTCACAGTGACCTAACCTACAAAATAGCTTTATTAATACCTTGTCATCGCAGATAGAGCGCATATAATGTGAATATATGCAGTTTGGTCGCCCAATTGTGAGAATAATGGCTTGAAAAGTCTGATGTTTCTCAGCTCTTGTTGCCACAAGAAGTACTTTCACGAGCTTTTTTGATTAATTCAAATGAGAGAACATCATTCAGTGTATACTCGCGATTTCGTAAGTATTTGAAGAGAAAGGAACTTAGGGAAAGCAAAGATTTTTTTGGGAGGGTGAATTTCTTGATAAATCAAATAGAATAGAGATTTTATATAAAATCATAAAAAGACATACATAGATATGTATGTAATACAGATATTTTATATCCAATCTAAATAGAAATTAATTTTCACTAAAATTATATAAAGGTATAAATGCGAAGAGATTTCGAGAACTAACCCAAGTTCTTCAAAATGAAAGATATATAAATCTGTTTCTTCGATCGAAATAGAAATTCGAGGTTGTATTTTCAGCATTTAAGCAATTATAATAACCATAATGTTAAACAAAGAGAGAAAAACTCATAACGCATCTTGTAGAGACCAAAAGCGGTAATGCAAAAATTAAACGAAGTTGATGATTAAATAAAATAAAATAATTTGAATAATAATAATACAACGGCGTTATTATAACTCTGGCGAGTTTTATGGCCGAGCTTCTCTCCCAATTCGAGTTGTGCTCTTTAACTTTGGTTTTTCCTACTAATTGGGTGGACCTACACTGAGGGAAAAAAATTATAAAAACATATGGAAACGTGCTTAAAATGGGAAAAAACGTATTTAAAAGTGATGTAAATACCAACATTTTTATTTTAAAAATGTTCATTGTAAAATTTTTAAATCAAGAAAAAACATTTTAAATTTAAAAATTTTTATTTTTATTTTAAGCACTATGAGAAAAAAAAAACGCTGCTTCACTGCATTCTCTATTTCATATTATCTTCCGGATTCGAAATTGAATCCAACGGCATTCTCTTCATCTTCTCTCAATCCGAGTCCCAACTACAAAAATATAGCCTCCGCTTGTTCTCCTCTTCTTTCCTACCTCACCTTAACTGTTTGCTATCTTTATTTCTTATTCTCCTTTTTCTTCTTTATTTTATATTCTCCTCTGGATTCGAACCATGACATCAACTAGATATTCAATACAACGCTATCACTTAGTGGAACATTAAACATTATATTGAATTTCCTAAAAAAGAATCTACGAATTATATGAATCATTGTAATCACAAAATTAAAAAAATCGATTTTCATTATTGTTTTTTTTTTGATTTCTCACAAAAAACTATTTTCTCACAAAAAAATTTTGAACAAAGAGCGAGTTTTTGAATCAACATTCATTTTCATTTTTAACTTAAGTACATAGGTTTCTTTTTAAATCCAAAATGAATTTTTACTTCAAAAATTTCATTCTTAATTCAAAAATTTCATTTTTAATTTAAAAATTTTCATTGGTAAAATAAAAACTGTTTGGTTTAAAACGTGCGTTATGAAAACAAAAATTTTATTTTTGATTTTAAAATGCTGTTTTTCCCTGTGTGTACAGTTTTATGCCGGCTCCGAACGGCGAATGCATTTTTTCTGAGCTTTTTCATGGCAGAAATGCACTCGGAGAGTATGCTGCCCACTGCTGAGTGGTGACCGCTGTTTCTAAAACTTTTACTAATTAGAAAATTTTTTTGGTGTTTGTCCGGACTGGGGTTTGAACCCTAGACCTCTGGTATAGCAGGCAAGCACTACCCACTGCACCACAACAAAGTATATAAATCTATCTAATAAATATATGACGTGAATCGCAAAACTATCTAAATATTGTGGCATTAATCAAAACCTGACACACCGAACGACGATCTAACACAGACAAATAACCAGAGAGACTGACTGTTGCTGTTTGGTACGAACGTGGTAAGACAGGCAGATCTTTGGGTAGGTTTGATGAGTACACTGACAGATGGGAACGTGCACTCGACGGCACCAATAACGTTCACGGGTTTAAATGCAGTTTACAACAAAAACGCTGTTGTTAGAAAGCAACTTTTAGATATGTATATGCCATCAACAGCAATCCATAGAATTAGACAAATTGCATGAGATAACAAACAGCAGCCAGAAAACAGCAATAATCAAACAGATAAATCGAAATAAAAATGAAACTAATAAAAAAAAAGCAACGGTGCGCCGCGTTGAATGCGCGTGAGGAGGACAGTGGGCCTAACCAATTAGTTGCAACACGTATCAGACTTCGAAAACTGGCCCTAATTTTTTTTCGCTCCAAAGAGAATATTTAATCACCATGTTAGATGGTCCGGGAATGATGAGAACCCGGAGCACGAATAAAGAAACCGTTTTTCTTTCTAAACCATAGCTGACATAACGAAAAGTAATTTCAAACTTCATTAACAATTAAATAAAAGTGGAAATAGAAGTGTTTTCAGATATAACCATGCCCACTTTGTTCACATTAAATACTTCCTTTTTCTTCGGTAATGTTCTATTCTTTCCCAAAGATAAATATTTCTAGAGACTTGAAAAAAATCGGTAATAAGTATTTTCTTTAATTTCATAATGCTTTCTGCTCTATAATAATAAATCCATTGTGCACCGTTCGGTGAATTCAAGTGTTTTTACGGATGCCACCAATGCCATTATTATCGATGGTGGCTGGAGCATTCGGCGGGTAATTCGGCGCGGAGGCTGTGGTTGTTATTGTTGCAACTGTAATTAGTTACAGGCGGAATGAGTTTTTCAAGCGCGCTGAATGGAAATCATGAACAGCTTGCTTATCTATGGCAATTGTAGTCAGCTAAAGCTAAAGCTAAAACAGCAACAATCATTCAAAGTATTCGCTTAATTCAAAACATTTGGCAAAGCAAAAACTACTTACAGATGTAGTATGTATGTATGCATGTACATATTTATACATGTAAGTATATCTAGTTGCCGAGATCTGTGACGGATCTATGCTTTTTATACTCAGCTGTACTAGTACACAGACTATTATAGTTTTAATCACATAACGGTGGATTGTAACAGAATGAAATAATCGAGATAGATATAGACTTATATATATCAAAATGATCAGGGTGAAAAGAGAAATCGATTGAGCCATGTCCGTCCGTCCGTCCGTCTGTAAACACTAACTCGCGCAAAAATTGAGATATTTTGATGAAATTTGAAATGCAAGTTGGTATCGAGACTGGGACGGTTGGTATTGAAAATGGGCGAAATCGGACCATGACCACTTCCACTTTTCCTATATAGAAAAAATCGGAAATTTGGTATCTCAGTCACTAATATAGCTGGAGCGATGAAATTTTACCCACGTGTTGAGCTCAGGCCACTAGGAAGAAATTTGATGAAATTTCGGAAAATGGGCGGTGCCACGCCCACTTATTAAGGAGCAAACATTGAAAGCTTTATGAGTCATAACTCAGAAACTGTTGAAGATATATCGATGAAATTTGGTACGCGTGATATACTTACTTAGGCAAATGTTTGGACGAAAAATTGTCAAAATCGGTTGACGGCCACGCCCAATTTTATATATGGGTATTATAAAGTGACCTAATAAAAACATTTTAAGCGATATCTCTGTCAAATATAAAGATATATCATTGAAAGTTTACACCAGGAGTCCACCTGCGGACATACAACGAAAAACACAAAAATTTTGGAAAATGGGCGTGGCACCGCCTCTTTTTAGAAACAGGAATATACGAGATTTCTGAGCCCATAACTCGACAAATAATTGAGATATTATGACGAAACTTGGTTTATACACTTTTATAACTTGTGTTAATAGACACGCAAAAATTTATTGAAGTCGGTTTATGACCACGCCTACTTTTTAACAAAGATATTTCTGGAACACCCTTTGGGAATTTGTAACTAGAAGTCATAAAGGAATGAAATTTTGCACAAAGAATAATATTCATATGCTTAGTTGGATGACTGATAAAAATTTGAAAATGGGCGCGGCTACGCCCACTTTATGCAGCACTTGCTTTATATAAAGTACCTACACCGTGTTTCCATCAAACGCAAACAAACAATGAAAGCATACAGCTGAGTATCTAATGTTCGATTCCACTCGAACTTAGGCTTCCTTACTTGTTATTTTCTTATTTATATGATCATACTGAACACATGTGAACATGCAGACAGATCAAACAAATTTTATCTTTTGTTGGTTGGTGAATCAATTAACTACGGTTGCCACTGCTTTTGATGCCTTTTTGCTATTTTTGTTGTTGTTTTTTTGTTGTTCTTTTATTGCAGATTTGTTGATTGTAACGATTTGAATTAATTTAGTGAATGACGTTAATATTGCATTAGCAAACTTATGTACATTCATACATACATACACAATATGCACGGGCATTATACTTTTTTAACACGCTTTTATTAGTTTCACCTGTATGTATGTGGGTATGTAACTTCTAGCTGCTGCCTAAATATATGCAACATATTTACTAATGAGATTAGGTTACAACCACCGCTATTTTCCAACAGATGGCGCGCGTGTATTTATATTTTTAAAATATTCACTTATTAGATATGTACTTACATAAGTAATTAGGAACATTGTCACGAGATAATAATATTAAAATAAAAAGCACATGACTGAAAAATTAATTGAATAATTAAAATTAAATATACAATTAAAATTAAATTAAAAAATATAAACAAAATAAAAACTACCTAACACCACTGCTGCCTGCGGTCGTTCTCAAGACTTATACATTTCGTGTGTACATTCAGAGAAAAATGGTAAGTAAGTCCGACCGGTAATAAATACATTTATCAATTTTCGTTCTTAAAATTTTTAGAATAACACAGGCCGACAAGAAATTTTACCATAAACCAGACCATACAGAATTGCTCTATAAATGCTTAAACACCACAAGCCCACAAAACACAATCCCACAAACTATTAACACATAAATTTTAAATTGCTCTATCTTATCGAAAAAAAAAAGATATTTGAGCACACTCAACGCCATTCGTAAGAGAAAGACTTCTTCTTTAAGATGCTATGTGTGCTTTAAAAAAAAAAAAATCAGTCGGTTATATATAACCTCAAAAATAGGCAAAAACGGTGTTTTTTGCACATTTAGGTTAGGATATCTATCGTGATAGAGCAATTCTGCGTCCAGATTTGAATTCAGCGCATCAAAAAGTATGGTCTGGTTTATGGTCAAAAAAATCGGTCTCATTTTGCCGGCCTGTGTAATTTGTTCTTAAATATTCTAAGAACAAGAATTTTCCGTTCTTGTTTTTAACAATTAAGATGCAAATAATAAAAATGTACATAGATTATGAAAAAAGTTCTTAAACCAATCCAGTTTGTGTTCAAATCAAGAATATTCTAGATTCTTATTGCTAGTTTGAAAATTCTTTAAACAGGAATAAAAATTACTGAAATTCAAATTATTTATTTTGTTTTTTACAATGATGACAACAATTCATAGATTCTTTTTCGAAAAAAAAAAAAAACGGACGTATAGAAGCATCATAAAAGTACAATATAATATTGAATGTCCCACTATACGATGACGTTGGATTGAATTTCAGCTTGATGCCATGGTTCGAATCCGGAGGAGAATATAAAATGGATAACATAGCAAGCAGTGAAGGCGAAAAAGCTGCCACAATGGGAAAAGAAGAGGAGAACAAGTTATTTTAGGCCAAATTAGGAGTCATAAAATATATGAGAGAGAGAGAGAGAGAGAGCAGTTGTAGTGAGAAAATACACCTAAATGATTAATTCTAAATTAGGAATAAATATTATTTTTTTGAAAAATTTCAATATTAATCTAAGAATATTTGTTCTTGAAAACCATTCCTAAATACGAACGAACTCAGTGCTAAAGGTAGAATTTTCGATCTTAAAGGAAAATTCTTGATATAGGAATTTTCTACTCAGCATAGAATATTCGTTATAGACGTTGGGAGATTGTAATTGGTTTGATTGCTTAGATATCTCAGAAAAAGACAGCAAAATAATGAAAATCTGATTCATGAAAGATCTGAAGCTTTCGGCACGGCTAAATACAGCCACTGTCTTATTTGTTTTTTAAATTATTTTATTGCGTGTTTTTTATTTAGCTTTTTTTTTGTTTTATTTTACTTTGTTCTATGTACATATTTTAGTTTTCTTCATGTTTCGTTAGTGTTTAGTCAAATTCCACTCGTACACAAAACGTATGTATGTGGGTAGGTATTTATTTTTATATTTTTTTCCTGCGAATTCATTTAATCTGCTTTTGCGAATGCAAAACGTCAACTGTTTTTATTGCCCATTCGACAAGTAATAACGTTTAAAATGCAATAAAGAAAAGCTAATTTCGCTGCGCATTGAATTGTTTTTACATACATACATATGTACACACATACATATGTACATGTACATATGTAAATATTTTATTCTTGCCAATTTTGTCATTTATATCATGCTCTAGTGAGTGTCTCATAAATGCAATAAACATTTTGTAATTTGCACGTGCTCCAATTTGCCGTTTATTGTTGTCGCTCCAGTCAAATGTCACATCTTGCATATTAAATGGTTGCCCAAATGGCTTTACTCATGCTCGTACACATGTACTTTATGTTGGTCAAATTCAGCTCACCCCGCCAAAAACGTTGCAGCTTTCGACAGCCGATTATAAATTTTTGATGAGAATACGAGTTCTTTGCTGTCGTTGCTGTATAAATTTTGTTACGCATGCGCAAGTAGGCAACGAAGAAGTGTACGCAACGTTCAACTGCGCCAAGCCGCTTCAAGTGCAAATCGCAATTATTTACCATTCCCTAGTCGATCGTGGCTTGTTTGCAATGCAACTCGAACAATTACCATACAGAAATGCAGTAAAAAAAGAAATTATAAAACAAAAATTAATTTTATTCTTTGCACATTTGATTTTATTACTTTTTATGCTTTGTACGCAATTGTTGAATTTCTAAGAATCGCCGATAACAGCAATAACATATTTATTGCTTGCAAATAATTTACTATTACGTACTTACGGCCTTATTCCGGTGTGGTAACATAATTTACTTTACTGGTTAAATAAAGAATCTGGTACTTTAAACACTCTTTTCGTATTCTGGCAGCAGAAAATTAAGTTACCACCTCAATATGTGGTAACATTTTGTTACCATTTTCAGCACGATTCCATTCCGTTCGTATGGAAATGCTTTGACAGCATTACCATTTGTGCCAGAATACCAATTGAAAAGACGGTAACAATTTTCAGCAACATAAATTACCAGTAAAGTAATTTTCCGGTAACGCTCGGAATAGCAGTGTTAGTAGGTACATTTAATTTGACATATGCACGTATATCATATCAGTGGCAGCCCTAGCATAAATTGGCTGGGCAAGCCTATGTATGAAGAAAAGCTATTAGCCATTGTAATTTTCTTTGCTGTGTTATCTGACAGTCTGATAGCGATTCCGTCACTGACCTTGATTTGAATGTATTGGAATAAATCGAGAAAATGAAGATGCTGAAGAATAATTATTTTAGGTACAATGGATAATATGAATATATGTATATGACTTTCGTTGTCTTAACCTTAATTCTGAAAATAAGCAATTGTCTTCTCCTTAGAGAAAGCGAGAAAACAAGCTATATTATTCTGTGTTGAAAGCCTCATAAAAGCCCATATATGTGTAACTTTTAAAGCATGCTCACTAATGCAGGTTGTGCTGTGATTGGCTGCACAAACAAACTACACATGCATGTTGTTGGTGGGCTTACGCGCCATGAGAACTTAAGTAGTAAAGACATTGAAGAACTTAAATAACACTGTGTGACAGTGAAAAAGTACTTTTGGCGAGACATACCTCAATTTGTAGGTCTATTTGGGTATATAAAAACTACATACTTAAAATTTCCAACAAACCCCCAAAATCTAGAGATAGGGGCCAAAAACCACCTTTTCATAGGTCATGTCATATATTATACCATAACTTTTTCTCACGCATAAACATGATTTTGATGTCGATGAAAAGACGATATTTCAGCGCTTTTAACAGTATACGATCTGTTAATGCATCTTGATAAATGCCAGAGAATCTGTAAAAAAAATTTACCACAAATTCAATTTTTTGCTCAATTTTTTTAAATTTAAATCACGGATTTCTCGATGAATTTGTTAACCAGTGTACACGTAAAACTAACGTTTAACGACATATATATAACTGTTGCATATCCGCGTAGACGTTCCTAGGATATTCTACTTTAATCAATTTCTACTGCGAAATTTTTTATACTAAAACTGCTAATTTGGTTTTCTTCCTCAACCCGGGTAAGTACAAATTTAGCAATTTTAGTATGAAAAATTTCGAAAAAAGTACTTTCAATTTGTTTATGTGAATTTTATATGAGCTATTGGCCAGTTTATAATTAAAAAAAATTGAAAAAAATTTTTTTTGGTAGAAGTTATGAATCCATTTTGGAGACCACCACATTCCCTCATCAGACTTCTTCCAGTGGCCTCAACCGAGAATCGAACTTAGGTCGTTTCGATTGATAGTCCCAATGTTGTACTTTCAATTTTTTTCGTAAAATGAAATGAACGAAAATACGTAGACAAGCCCTGCTTTTCGGCTAGTATGAAGCGTCCGCCACTGGTACATATACATATGCCCACTTCATGAGCGCCTTTTTCTCTGTCTCAGTTGATTATTATTTTTGTCGTGTTTTGATTATGTGTTAATGGTCACTTTTATTGGCATTGCGATTTGTTTACAAAATAAATGTAAAATTTATAAAATTATCTAATACCCGGAAAATATCGAACAGAAAATAATCGTTACTTTTATAAATGACGACAAGCACTGTTCTATGTACCGGAAAATTTTTCTAATATACCTACATAAATACATCATACATATGAATTTACATAGCCACAGATTATAAATCGTCCCCTCAATATAACAATAGCGTATGTGCTCATACGCCATTATTTATTGCATATTTAGAATCTCCATCATTGATTCTATGTCTGGTCAAAATTTCGTCAATTTCTACTTCCACAAAGGGGGTCAAAATGTCATTGGAAAAAATGGTGTATAATTTCTTGTTCAAAAATTTAATAGATATCTGATTTGACAAAAACTTTAAACTCGATTTTCTCAAAACCCAAAAAAAATTATAAGCTATTGTTATATTGAGGGGACGAAATGTTGGTTCCATTCGAGATTTAACGTTCCTTTGATTAATCGATATTCGCAGTAGAAATTCTTACCCGAAAATGTCTTTTTGAACTTGATTTGTTAGTACATATCGACGCTTCCAAACAAAACTGTACTAAGTCTGAAAACTGTGTTTTGCAGGAGAAGCTCTCAAAGTTTAAACTCGATATGAAACTTCAGTTGTATGCTAAGTATATTTTCACTTGTAACTTCTGTTTGGATGGAACGATCAACACCAAAACTCGACAATATTAATATTAGGGTACGCTTTATATAAAACCGTAAGAAAAAATAAAAATTTGTTACGTGGTTTTTCATGGCAAGCTCTCAAAGTTTTTATTCTGTAAAAATCTCGAGTTGTATTATATGTACAATTTCGCTCATAACTTTTGATTGGATTGTCCGATTGGTACCAAAATTAGACAGCATCTAAATTAAGACACGCTCTACTTGAAAACGCCAAAAAACGGGAAAATGTTCTAAGTCGACTTAGTACAGTATTGTTTGGAAGCGTCGATATGTACCTACCTACATACATATTTTATTTAAAGTTTCTTCATCCTTTGGCTTATACCTACATACATAGGTTCATACAAATACATACAAATGCACAACAATAAGGTTGTTCTCTGTGTCTAATCTTTTTGCCGAGATATCATGATATCCTGAGAAATTTGCCACACAGAGAGAGCGCACCTTTAAGAAAATAAAATTCTAACTGACTTCATTGTGAACTAGCATGTTAGTCATATTCTTTCCACTCTTTATACGACTGTTGTCGCTTTGCTTTGCTTGCTTCAATTTCGAATTAATTAATTTTTTATCTGAATAAAATAAAATACTTAAAAAAAAGAACTAGAAACATAAATTCAAACTCACTTCTCATAGAAGACTATTGTGAATGTAATAACATGGTTGCATTTCCCGTGATATTTTTCTCATGATATCAAATATCACGGGTTGGGGTATGAGAAATTTGCCGAACCTCCAAATTTGACATGACGTGTATTTTGTTGTTGTGCTCGGCAAATTTATCACACTTATGTATGTCATCTCGGCAAATTTGCCAGGCCAAAATCACACAGAGAGAACAACCTTAATATATAAAAAAAAGTTACTGGCGTTACATGGAGCCTTTGCGCATCACGCGCACACCGGTTCCATGGTGTAGTGGTTAGCACTCAGGACTCTGAATCCTGCGACCCGAGTTCAAATCTCGGTGGAACCTTCTTGACGGGTGGTGACTTTTTGATAGTTTTTTTTTTGTTTTTTTTTTCTTTTAATTTTAGGTAGATTTAACACTATTAATATAAAAACTATAAAACCTTATCGTTTGCTTCTTGTGTCCACGAACATATATATGGACTATTGCAATGTATACTCAGCACATTTCGCTTACTCATCTTTTTACTGCCTCCACCTCCATCCCTCCATACGTTGAAGTGCTCAACAAGCAACAACGCAACGAAAAGGCGAAGCAGCAAACACAAAGCATAACCAAAGTGAACAGAAATATTTATTTGCCTTGTGTGACTTTGTTTGTGCTTGTATAAGCCATTTGCCAACATGTTGCTATGTGCCCGGGTAGCTCAGTCGGTAGAGCATTGGACTTTTAATCCAAGGGTCCAGGGTTCAAGTCCCTGCTCGGGCGGGCTTAATTTTTTTTTTAATTTAATTTTTTTTATTAATATTAGTTAAAAATATTTTTTTTTTTATTTTATTTAAATTTGTTTGTATTGTGTTTTGTGGAGAACTGAAAAACGTATTTTTTAATTTTTTTTATTTAATTTTTTTTTGATTTTTACCTTTTAAAATTTTTAATTTTTTTTTAGATTTTAAATAGTTTTCTATTTAATTTTTTAAAATTTATTTAATTATTTTATTTAATTTAACAAGCGCAAGCCGAGGTTATACATATTTTTATTATTATTGAACTCAAGGCCGTTTAAAAAATTCCAAAAAACAGAATTTTTGAATTTTTAACATTTATTATTTGTCGCTATTTCGACCTCATTCTGAATTTAATTTTTAGTTTTTAATTTTTCTAGCCTTTTTTGAGAGGTTTTAAATATTTTTATTTTAATTTTATTTAAGTTTGTTTGAATTGTTTTATGAACTGAATGAATAAAATATTTTGTGGAGAACTGAAAAACATCTTTTATTTTTTTAATTTAATTTTTTTTGTTAATTAATTTTTTTTTTATTTTTACCTTTTAAAATTTTTAATTTTTTTTTTAGATTTTTAATTATTTTTTTATTTAATTTTTTTAAATTTATTTAATTATTTTATTTAATTTAACGAGCGCAAGCCGAGGTTATACACATTTTTATTATTATTGAACTCAAGGCCGTTTAAAAATTCCAAAACACAGAATTTTTGAATTCTGAATTTAATTTTTAGTTTTTAATTTTTCTAGCCTGTTTTGAGAAGTTTTAAATATTTTTTTTTTAATTTTATTTAAGTTTGTGTGAATTGTTTTATTAACTGAAGTCAATAAAATATTTTGTGGAGAACTGCAAAACATCTTTTAGTTTTTTTAATTTAATTTTTTTTTTGATTTTTAGTTTTTAATACGTATTTCTAATTTTTTTTAGGTTTTAAATTTTTTTGGTTTTAAATTTTTTAGGTTTTAAATTTTTTTAAATTTATTTAATTATTGTTAAGCTCAAGGCCGTTTTGAAAAATTCCAAAAAACAAAATTTTTGAATTTTTAACAAAATTTATTATTTGCCGATATATCGAATTTATTCTGAATTTAATTTTTAGTTTTTAATATTTTCAATATTTTTTGAGAGTTTTTAAATATTTTTTTTTTACATTTTATTTAAGTTTGAATTGTTTTATTAATTGCAATTATAAAGCCATGAAGCTGTCAAAACATTTATTCGTATAAAAAATAATGATTGGCCTACAAAAAATTTTAAATAGTGCATTTAGTTCCCCAAACGAAGGACTGACCTGAAGCCTTGGTTCCCTTTCTGTTACACTCATACCATTTGGTGATGCGATAGAGTAATGCATTTTTGTTTTTCATACTTACTTTATTATGTTGTGGGTGGTCAGAAAGTAAAGCCATTAAACTGCTAAAGCATCATGTTCTTCAACATACTCCTCGCTCTACCGTTCTCTTCTTCTATGAGCGCAGCGACTACAATGCAAATCGCTAGTTGAAGTGATTTCGGTTTCAGGTTTCATAAGAAAACCACTTAATTTTCAAAACACAATTTTAAATTACAAAGTAAAAGGCAACAAAAAAAATTCGCTGTGTGGGTTTAAGCTGCGGGTTTAACAGTGACTTGATTTCCACATTTAATTAATATAAATTTTCAGAAAAATACTTATGAATAACTACCCTGCAAAAAGTGGGACCACGTAATATGGTAGTACAGGACCAGGTTACGTTGTGACAGTTCCTAGTTACAGAGGTGGTCCAAATATATGAAAAAATATGGTTACATTAACATTGCGATGTCATTGGACATGACCACCCCTGCTTCACCGCTGCATAACAAAGGACTATATAAAAAACCACCCCATTTGGGCCATATACTAATCTGCTTACAGTGGACCACGTTTTAAACTGCATCCCAATACCCTAGACCGAGCCAAATTGCCGACCAACCACGAATTAGTTGGCGGTGAACGACAATTTACATTCGATGTGGTCCGATGCAGCATAACACGTAACCATGTCTGTAACTAGGTCGCTTCACGCGTGGTACTATGCAGCATAACATGTAACCAAGTCCGTAACCACGTCCCTTCAGACCTACTTTAAAGCCCCGTCCCATTGGACTACCTGGTCCTCAAATTTTTGAAGGGTACATATATAAGTACTTATACATACGCGTAAAACAATCCCACACGCAAACAAACTCTCAAGCTCTGGTTTCACGCTGCTCGTCTGTTTGTGTCAACACAAGTGCGCTGATAAATGAGGTTGGTTAACCACAGGCAACCATAGCAGCTCGTCGACAAAGTTGTAATTGCCAATCAAAACCGCGCAACGCAACGTCGTTCTTGTTGAAGTCATACGTATGCACCTATGTATGTAAACACATCTCGACCGGATTTCATACGCATGTCAGCGGAGTTGTGGTAGCACCAGCAACATCATTAGCAGCCTGATGGCACGCTTCGCACCGTCATCCACAAACGTGTGCCATAACTTGGACAAAATGGTTAATAATTTGTGCAACACGAGCAGACCAGACCATTACGCCAACGCCAACTTCAAATTCTCCCAACTTTCAACCAACACCCAAAGCCTATTTGTTAGCAACTTCGGAAGCAGTCTGAAATGGGCCAAGCATGCGCACGCGAAGGTAATTGCCGCATAGTTTGTGGATGATGTGGCTTGTGCAAGGAATTGTAACTTTTAGACGCAGAATTACTTATTACAAATTATATTGGATAGGTTTGAGACGGGTTTGTATCATTCCAGACATAACTGTGGGTAGTTACGTAAGTTGATTAGTGGCTTAAGCTTTTACTGGAAAATAAATGGAGTTTAAAATGTGTCTCTTAATTTCTCCCTTTTCCTTATCTTGCAACTCTTAACAGCATGTTTACGGACATTGTGAGGGAAAATAAAGTTTTCTTGGCCTAAACACTTCATCCAAAGATCATCGGTCTAACAGATTTCTCGAATAAAGTTCAAGATAATGTCTCATCTCATCTACATATACGGATCAAAAGCAGACTATGGTACTGGATCTGGCTGGCTCCTGGAAGCCGACTTCAGGTGCCGTTATGTTTTAGGTACAATGGCGACGGTTTTTCAATCGGAGATTTATGCTATACTAAAATGAGCAGAATGGATAATTGGTCAAAGGTGGCCAAATTTGTATCTGCGCTGACAGTCAGGCTGCCCTGTAAACTGCTCGAACCTCTACAAAAATTGTTCAGGAATGTATGTGAAGCTTGTCACCATAGAAAAATGAAGTAAACTTCAACTTATGTCGGTACCCGGACACTGTGGTGTTCAAGGCAACGAACTGGTCGATGAATTGGCAAATTGCGGATCAGAAGAACAATCAAATCGACCGAAGCTAACAATGGGGCCAAGTACCTATAGCGGGCACTGTGAAGTATATCATGGACTTCATGAGGGAAACTCGCGGGAGACGCTGAAATTCTACGGATTCCTTTAAATTTACAAAGTGTTTTCTGAACAAGGCTTACAGGGAGGTAGCAAACTTCATTCTAAAACAGAGAAGAATGGAGATTAGTGCCTATTAGTGTGGCCACCATAGGCATCATCGAGAGCTCATTATGCTTACCTTGTCTGGAGCAGGGCAATGACGGTACAGAACATTTTCTCTGCACCTGTCCGTCCTTCGATAGACTAAGATTGCGCATACCTGGGCGGATGAAAATTCTCTACCACTCGACTCGAAAAACTTCTGAGATTTATTAAAGAATCTAGAAAGTTTGCCGAGGAACCCTGATTCGACTATCCCACCTTTTCCCCACATCCTAATCCCTTCTAAAGACCTTAAGTGCAATGAGCAAATATGCCTGAGTGCTTGGAGAAGACAAAGCCTAGCACAATTCCATTCCATGGTAATGTCTCTCAAAATTATTGGGCATATTTTTTCCTATTACTAGCGCCTAAATAGTAGGAAAAGAGAAAGCTTTTTCTACCAGCAACTTCCATTACCTTTACCTATACAAATAATAGTTACTTAAAGCTGTCATTTATCAAACGTAGACAATTTCACGAGACTAATTATTTAACGGTACCTACCTACTCCTACCACTACTACCCAACTCATCAGTCGTTCTGTTGTACCTCGTCGTTGCAATCACAACCTGCTTGAGATCATTGATATTTTGCTAAAACTGCCTGCCTACGCGCTTCCTGTCACATCAGTGTTGGTCTCATCAGCAATTTTCGTCTTCAACCAACAATAAACGGCTGTGGCTTCAATCGCCTACTCTACAATTTTTTCTTTCCTCTGCAATTTTTTTTCCTCTGCAATTTTTTTTTCTCTGCAATTTTTTTTCCTCTGCAATTTTTTCCTCTGCAATTTTTTTTTGTTTCCACTAGTTTGTGGTGCTTCGGTTAGGCGTCTGTTGGTGATGGTGATGGTGCTAGTCTAAATGCAATAATTAAATGTTGTGGTTATTGTGACTCCAATGCAATCATCAATTCTTCTTTCGAGCTTCGCGAGTAGTGTTTTATGCGTATATATTTACATGTATCGTACATATGCCTATGCGGCAAATAATGTTGCGAAATTCATTAAACTGTAAGCTTTGAAAAACGAAAATTAAGGGGAATAAGGGAAAATTAGTTAATTGGGCCCAGCCCGATACGAACCCGAGACCTGAGGCATGGAAGGCGTGCACTCTACCCACAACACCATAACGATACTCTTGCTTCTCAACACTTATACCTTTTAAATACTTGGGCTGAGCTTAATGTTTCCTTATTTTCATTACCTTCTGTCAAAGACTGAATTCGAAAAATTAGTCCCTTGTGGAGTAAATTTGGTTGCCACCGAGTTTCAAAAATCGACTTCAAGTACTTAAAAAACTAAGAAACAAACTTGTGATATAATTTCCAAATGTATGTAAAATAAACTATTTTCTCTATAGTAAATCAATGTTGGGGAAATACTTTAAATGACATACTCAAATTGCACGTTGTGTATGCTAATTTATTGTCCGCCACTGTACACTTGTCGAACGTGAAGAGGTAAACCTAGCTTAAGCAAGAAAAGCACAACAACAGCGATCGTTTATCGCATAATAAATCATGACACGCGGATTAAATTATTTATTAATGTGTTTATAAACTAATATCGACGAATTATGCCAACATTTACCGCGAAAGCAAAAAGCAATTCGAAGAATACTTAGTTAGCAATAACAGCTTGTAATGGTGTAAATTTATATTAGCCGTATTCGTTTGGGCAAGACTTAGAGAGTTGGAGAACAACCACTGGTATAAGAAGAAGTGAACACGATACGTCCGTCGTTAAAGTAAGGGGATTGGAAAAAAAAATGTGTGTATTTTCTTCCTCTTCTCCATTTCGAGACTACCCACGAATTAATCCAAGCACTTCGAAACCATTTTACTTATTCACAATAGAAAAAATTGGCATACTCAGTTACGACTAGTTTAATGAGTAGTTGGCATACTCTCTAAAGGTCTATTAAGGTCTAACTGTGTAACCTAATACAAACGCACGCCGTCAATTTACTGTCAAAAATTTCTCATGCCCATACAACTTGTATGGGAGTAACCGAAATTGAACGGCGTGCGTAAAAAGCAAACTCGACGCCCAATTTTTGTTTTGCGTGACAGTTGAAATTAAGCATTGTGGGTGATTGTTTGCAAAAAAATTGACACTTGCTTTTGATATCGTGTGTGTTAGATACATATTCCATAAAATAACAAGATTTTCTCTGATTTTCTATATTTTTCTATTTCTTTATCTGTACACGCACGCAAGTCAATTTCGGTAAAAACGCATATGAAAAATTTGCGTGCGTGTGTTAATTGACGACTTGCGTTTGTATTAGGTTACACAGTAACGTAACTACACTTTGTATGAAAGCTGTCAGCGAAGGGCCTTTTCACATTACTCGGTACGACATCGGATCGACATTTTTTGCTCGGTATTTTCAGCTTACCGAAACGATTCCGCGTTGCTGTGTTTTTCACACTTGTGGGAATACTTTCGGTGCGTAATCGGCAGAAAATAGGAAAACAAACATCGAAATTTGCAAAACAAAATTTTTAACTTCAACAAATCACTCAATAATAACAATAATGTCTTCTAGCGAAGACGAAGACATTATAACTTGCTACATTTATTAGCGAAACGAGTTTTTTACTGACTTTGTTCTTCTTCTTTTATCACGCCGCAAAAATGTGTGCAGTAATTCCTCAAATTTTACTGACCGGTCTTACCGCGTTGCGGTATACCGAAATTGATCCGCTCCGATTTCATGTATGCAACACTAATGTGAAAGTGCCAATTGAAATACATGTGGTCGGTAAGGTTTCGGTATACTTTCGGTAAAAACCAAAAATGTCGATCCGATACCGCACCGAGTAATGTGAAAGCGCTCTAAGAGAGCAGAATCCTGTATAAGCAAGCAGAGAAATACCCAAAGAAACACGCCTATTAAGTGATGTTGCCATTCTGCAAACAATATGCAAACGGATCTGATACGCTGCTCTATGTGCCCCTATACCCTATAGCTGGTGATATTTTAAACTTAATACGCTCAACCTTAAAAGGTGTGCTAGATCTTAGGCGATTACACTCAGGTAAAAAAAATTATAAAAACATATGAAAACGTGCTTAAAATGGGAAAAAACGTATTTAAAAGTGATGTAAATACCAACATTTTTATTTTAAAAATTTTCATTGTAAAAGAAAAACATTTTAACCCTAATCACCGAATTTTGAAAAGTTACGTAAAACCGAAAGTGAGACTCTGAGGCTCACCTATGGGGAAATTTTGAAACACATTATTTTGGTATTTGTTTTTTATTTTTATTTATGCAGTAATGAATGCAGAATCATTTTTATACATTCTTATAACGGTTTATGACAATTTTTTTTGTATATAAAGATAAAAAATGTAATTTCATAAAATAGGGTATATTAAAGAACTGCAATTTTCGAATATTTTTGTACTTGTTGAATGTTCATTACAAATAGTTTTATTACATCTGTTATAAATTTGTTTTTGTGCACACAATGAGAAAAACTACGAATCAAATGAATATGAATAAATTTTTCATATGATCGCCCCTAATATATATTTTCCGCGATCAAATTTAAAAGTTTTAAAACGCGACGTTCGTGGTGAAATTACTGACGCATAAAAGCAGACGATCGTTCGTTTCTCTATCTGAACGCATCTTTTCCGTAATTTAGAAACTCAGTAAACATAAAATGATAAGATTTTAATGGTTTTGAAATTGCCGACTTTACCGTTCTCCATAATTTTATGACATCATATGATCTAAAGATCTATACGACGAATTCACCAAAATCTGGGGGAAGTATGGTGAGTTCACAATGTAAAAACCTCACTGGATAAATCTTGTAAACAACGGATTCAAAATTTAGTTGAATTCTAGAAATGTAAGCTTATTACGATAAAGATACTTAAGGTGAGTCTTTGAGGCTCACTTTCGGTTTTTCGTTACAATTTTATACGATTGCAAAAAAAATGTTTAAAATAAATAAATAGCCCAAAGATCAAAATTGTTTCATAATTAATGAACACAAATGGAGGAATACCCAAAATTTCAAGCAAAAATCTTTTTTGGTTTAGGAATAACTCGCTTTTAAAGTTTAAAGTGAGACTGACAGGCTCAATTTAGAGGATTAGGGTTAAATTTAAAAATGTTAATTTTTATTTTAAGCACTATGAGAAAAAAAAACGCTGCAATGTTCTCTATATCATTTTCTCTTCCGGATTCGAAATTGTATCCAACGGCATTCTCTTCATTTTCTCTCAATCCGAGTCCCAACTACAAAAATATAGTCTCCGCTTGTTCTCCTCTTTTTTTCTACTTCGCCTTGACTGTTTGCTATCTTTATTTCTTATTCTCCTTATTATTCTCTATTTTATATTCTCCCCCGGACTCGAACCATGACTAGCCATGGGTAATGGCGCAATTTTTTTGGCGCTGATACAATAACGCCAGCGCCAACCGTGGCGCCAACTCACGGTACTGGCGCAATAACACCTTTAGCGCAGTTGTCATCGAATAATCGATAAATAACATTTTTTCGCTTGTTACTGTTTACCATCCCCGTTTTATTTCTTTTGGCGCAATTCTGCTTACATATACGAGGGCACAATTAATTTTAATTTTCATAATCATTTGGAAAAATATTCCGTATATGTGTGAAAATATGCTGGAAATTAGAGTCACTTAGATCACTATCAAGCACACATAATTGTGACGTTGTCATACGTATACATATACTATGATGCTGTTATTGGCGTTGTGGTTGCGCCATTTTACACTAGCGCTATATTGGAGCTGGTGTTAGCGCACGAAATTGAGTCAGTGTTATATTGCAATAGCGCATCATTGAGTTGGCGCTACATTGAGTTGGCGCTATATTGAGTTGGCGCTATATTGAGTTGGCGCATTTCCCAAATCGGAGTTAGCGCAATAACACCAGGGTTGGTGTCAGCGCAATTGCGCCGCGCAGCGCAGTGTTACCCATGCCTAACCATGACATCAACCTGAAATTCTATCCAATCATCATATAGTGGAACATTGAACATTATATTGAATTGTAGTAACCTATTTATACTTCCCATTTCCTAAAAAAGAATCCATGAATTATATGAATCATTGTAAAAACAAAATAAAAAAAAAATCGATTCTCATTATTGTTTTTGTTGGATTTCTCATAAAAAAAATATTTTCTCACAAAAAAAATTTTAACAAAGAGCGAGTTTTTGAATCAACATTCATTTTCATTTTTAATTTAAGTATGTTAAAATAAAAATGGTTTGGTTTAAAACGTGCATTATGAAAACAAAAATTTTATTTTTGATTTTAAAATGCTGTTTTCCCTGAGTGTAATAGCAGTATGACTAATCTAAAATTTTAAATTAAAATCTAACTATGAATCCTACATGAAAATTTGTATTTTAAGCTTCGTACCATCGTACGGTGACAACGCAATTAAACCATTTTTATAATGATTTCATTTATCCTTACCTAAAACAAGATCTTAGGTCTAGCACCTAAGGGTTTCTTAAAAAGGCTGCCACTTATTTTAAAAGATGATGGACTGACATATTTTTAAAACTTTTACTTGTGTTATTATTTCCTCACCCACTGTTTGCTGAATTTCGCATCGGTTTATTGTGTTCATTAATATATGCATTTAATTTGCTTTACTTTTTTGAATATGTCTCGCATCGCGCTCCTTTAACTTTTTAGCTCTTTTTTCACTGCTTTTTTTTAATAAAATTAACGAGCGACTAATTTGGTAATAAATTTAATTAAATTTGCAACTCAACAAATCCCAACCGAAACACCCCAACTTCATCCATGTGCATTAGGCCGGGGCGATTTACTAACCGATAAAGATCAAAAATCAACAAAAAATACTGAGGTCAATATGCACATCAAATTCAATCAACATTTTATGTTGAATCCAAATATTAAATCAGAATTATAATCGTATGAGTCGCTTTTGATATATAGCCTGATTTCCGTTTTTGGACGCCGAAAGCCCAAAATCGTATATTTTCGCAATTATCTCTTGCTGTGTATAATATATCTTAAATTTTCTTATTAAGGTGAGTAAATTCCAGAGACGAAAAATAACTCTTATTGAATTTTTTGAAATCAAAAACGTTGGGCACATTTCAATGAAAAAATTTTTCCCTTACATTTAAAAGTTATTATGGGAAAGAAAAATTTTTCTGTTGCTCATAACGATTATATTCAGATTTTTATTTTTTCAATTGCCTCATAACTGTTATTCATGAGAAAAAATTTTTTCCATTGCTCATAACGTTTATTTTGAAATTTTTATTTTTTCCGTTGCCTCATAACAGTTATTCATGAAAATAAATTTTTTCTGTTGCTTATAGCTAATTTTTATTTCAGATTTTTGATTTTTACGTTGTATTGTAAGTATTATTTTGTGGAATTGGTTCCTTTTTTGCTCATAGGACTTCATCTTTCGGTAACTAGTGTATGCAATTGGATGGTGCTATGTAATACAGTATATTTATTTTATTCCCAAACCCGAAGTTAGAATGTTTCAATTGGTACTAGCTGTAAATATATCCTAACTAAAATTAAAAAATGCTGATTAGAAATCGGTAGGATTTTTTTCCGAGCAAACGATTTTTCGAAAATAAAATAATCGATCTCGTGATAAGAATCGATAGCAATAAGGAAACAAATCATTTTGGTATTCAGACTTAGCACGATATTGTCCGGAATCTTCGATATGTATGTACATTAGAGTGCGTTTAAAATTCAAATTAACGATATTTTACTGTATCGCCCCCTCAACATGGTTAAAGAAATCACGGATAAATTTTGGTCCAGATTGGTGGCGGTTAAGGCGCGGTGCATAGTGGTGAAAAATCTATGAAGGTTAAGAAAACCAAAATATTTTTGTAAATTATCTAATACCCAAAATCAATACTTTTATACCCAAGGATAACAGATATAAATTTTGGTCCCGATTGATAAAGGTTTAGTGGTCTTTCACGGGGGTCAAGTTTCAGATGGCCTTAGAACTTACATTTTTTTACCCCTGTGACACTCCACTAAACCGTCACCAATCGGGAAC
Organism: Urophora cardui; assembly: GCA_960531455.1. NCBI lineage: Eukaryota > Metazoa > Arthropoda > Insecta > Diptera > Tephritidae > Urophora > Urophora cardui. The sequence goes on along the minus strand of OY482674.1, from coordinate 41,129,929 downwards.
AAAATTTATGTGTGATATCTTTGACCATGCTACTACCGATTGAGGGGCGATACAGTCTTTTTATGAACTTTGAATTTTTTCATACAAATTAAACGCACTCTAATGTACATACATATAACGTTCTATTATATTTATTGACTAATCCATACCCGCGAAGTCTTCCGCGGAAGAAAATTCAATATATTGTTTTTAAATTATAAAATATTTAAAGTAAAATTGGCAATACACCAAAATAAAAATCCAAGCGAAATCCATTCGAAACCTAAATTAAAATCGAATTAATTTATGATCTTCCATCTTCCACCAAGCTTCAGTTCTCCCTCTTTCTCTCTCTTTCCCTTTCCTATTCCCTCTCTCTCCCCCTCAATCTTTAACTATCCCTATCCCTATCTCAATCTTTTTTCACTTTCCTTAGCTAAAAAGCCAGATGGGCTAAGAAGGATGGGTGAGAACGCCCACTTTTACAAAGTTGTCTAAGCTCGATTTAGTGGCCCATATTCCAAATATCATTGATTTACGAAAATAGACTCCGAGTTATAAGGATTTTAAGGACTTCTACTGAAGGGGAAGGAAAGTAGGTGGACTTTTCTGTGTACCATATATGATTTACACGAACGCTTATCTAAAAATCACTTGCGAGGAGTAAACGCTGTTTTTAAAAATCACAACCGAAGACCTTTAGCATGGACAACAAATTCTTACCACACTAAGCCATCTAATCGTACATTCACGTACATATGTATCTCATATTATTCACCAAAAAATAAAGTCCTATAACCAAAAAATGAAATATATTCTGCAAAATAATACTCACAATATAACGAAAAAATTAAAAAATTTGAAATGTAGAAGTTATGAGGCAACGGAAAAAATAAAAATTTTAAAATAAAAGTTACGAGCAACGGAAAAAATTTTTTCTCATGAATAACAGTTATGAAGCAATTGAAAAAATAAAAATCTGAACATAATCGTTATGAGCAACAGAAAAAAATATTTTTCAAACATAATAGTTACGACTGAAAAATATTTTTTTTGGTTTGAAATAACTCTTAAGAAATGAAAGAAAAAGATTTTTGAATTTTTTAATTGTTATGAAGCAATTTTTTTGAATATTTCTTATAACAGTTATGTCTCTGGTAAATTCAATAAATAACAATATTTTAAAATTTAAATTTATCCTCTGGCATAGGAGAACTAGAATTCACTCTTTTCTTTAGCCCCAAATTATAGTATGAGATCACTAGTTATAGTCATCCAATATCGATGATTTCAGAACCTTAGCTGTAAAATTTGAGGTGTTATACCACCAAACGTAGGTGTATGCTGTTTGGAATTTGTTTTTTTTTTTATTGAATTTGATGTGCATGGGTATTTTTTTCTAGATTTTTGTCGATTCTTGATTTTCAAAAATCCGTCTTGGCCCATAAAAAGCAAATTCCGGCACATCAAAATTACGAGTAATTTTATTTGAAGAGTTTTCTACTCAGAAAAATGGAGGAATCTGAATTTCGATGGCATACAAATCGCCCTGGCTTAATGTGCATGCGCTTTAAACAAAAATAAAATATTGAATTAATATCAGCGGCAGTTGTTAGAAGAAATTACTAGTTAATTGAAAAATTGTAAACGAACGAGATAAAGGCGCGTCGTCCACTGAAATGACTAACGAATGGTGAAAATAACTTGCACTGCCTTGTTGACGATCGTTTCTTGTTTTCCACAGCCTTTTTTGTTGGCCAATTGGAAATGAATAATTTAGAGCCCGTGCACAATTGACTTCTACCTCGCTTTACTTCAGAGTTTCGCTTTGACAGTTTCGTTCAGCATGTGCTTTTCAAAGGGACATGTTCACAATTGAGGTGAAGCGAGTAAAGCAAGGTATAAAGTTAGCCATGTTTCAACTTTTTTACACTTTGACAAACATCTCCCCTTGTGTGTGTGTGTGTGTATGTTTGTATAGCTACACTTATTTTAGAGATTTCGCACAATTTCGTGAGAAGTGAACAGAGAAAAGTAAAAAAAGCAAAGAAGTGAAGTGCAAATTGTCAAAGTGTTAATTGTAGCAAGCATCTGGAATTTCGCTTTGCTTTAAGGTTTTTTTATCAAAGTTGGAGCAGACAAAGCCAATTGTGCACGGGCTCTTACGCTTTTCATGCTTTCAAATGGCATTTATGACACCATTGCCCGCTTGGGTGGAATCACGAGTAATAACACAAGCATTTGAATATACATACATACATAAGTATGTATGGATGCATGTATGTAGCTCGAAGTCACAGGGGTGATGGCAATAAATATAGTTGAAACGCATGCGCACCGCTGTGTTGTGACAAATGTGGGCCACACATCAAGTTGTGTAGTGTCGCATGCTAAAGTGCATAAAGTTGTGTTAAAATCGTGCAAATCTTAAAATACAATCTGAATGGTCTATAATTGGCGTAATTTATCAGCGAAAATTATTTATGAGCTATCAGAGTTAGGCAAACTAAACTGGAAACTGGATTGGTCACTGTTTTATTTTAACACAGCTGAAGCTGGATCTACACCTTTTTCAGTTTAAATTCAGAAAGTTCCAATTGATATTCAGAATTTCCAATTGATATTCAGAAAATTACAATTGAAATTCAGAATTTCCATTTGAAATTCAGAAAGTTACAATTGAAATTCAGTATTTCCATTTGAAATTCAGAAATTTGCATTTGAAATTCAGAAAATTACAATTGAAATTCAGAAAATTACATTTGATATTCAGAAAAATCCATTTGAAATTCAGAAAATTACATTTGAAATTCAGAAACCTTCCTCACAGCACAAAACAGTTTTCTGAATTTCAATTGTAATTTTCTGAACTCCAAATGTAACTTTCTGAATTTCAAATGGAATTTTCTGAATTTCAAATGTAATTTTCTGAATTTCAATTGTAATTTTCGGAATTTCAAATGCAATTTTCTGAATTTCATATGGAAATTCTGAATTTCAATTGTACTTTTCTGAATATCAATTGGAACTTTCTGAATTTAAACTGAAAAAGGTGTAATTGTTTTCGTTTTCTTTTAATTTTGTGATATTAATCAAATAAATATGTATACTATAATTTATATTTTTGTGCATAAATAATTCTGTGGTAGTTAAAATAGGTATTGCTGAGATACAGTGAACAGATAAATCTGTAAGGTTAATGGGTTGCCACCAAAAATTATACACACCTACAACAATGGACTTACATATATTAAAATATTTTTGAAGACAACGGATTTGCATTCGATTCCAAAGCGCAGTTGCGCAGAACAACAGAGAATATTTTGGACAATTTTTAAGATCTTCGATAAACCTTCCGTTCCATTCTGATCCACGTATATCTTCGAAGTCTTCTTCTTCTGGCGGAAGGCATGAAACGCATTTATCTTGTCGTAATGAAGGCTAAACAGGATAAAGAATCTGATGTATTGTGGAACGATTTTCCGTCATCCCTTGTCAAGTTTGGTTTGGATAAAGAATCACAATAATAACAGCAACATATCGAATACGCCCTGCCCAACAGGGAATTCGATAGGTGTCTTCCTTGATATTTCGGGTGTCGACGTTGCTGCTGCGGCGCTGTTGGAGGGGTTCGAATGAATCGGAATACCCCCAATCATTCGGTGCTGGATCGAGGACCTTTGGAGTTGTCGGACGGTTACGGGTGGGTGTGACCTTTCGACGATCTCAAGGAGGGCACATAGGGGCACCCCACACGGGGGAGTACTCTCACCTCTGTTGTGGAATCTAGTGGTCAAGAAATACTCTGCATAAATACACAAAGTACTCTTCGGAAAATACACAAAATACTAAAATTTGCGAAGTTTTGCATTCCAAGTTTAGTATAACGCCTCCAATACGAGTACGATTTTGGACACACTAAGAACTATATGTGGTCTATGTGAAGGATCACTGTATCCGACCAACCTTACCTAACCTAATTGACGCGTAACCATCTAGACGATTCTGGCCGAGTCCAGTAAAGCGCTCCAGTTGTTTCAGTTTCATGCAGCATGGCGCCACTTGGGAACACCTAGGGAGGCAGCATCGCTGTCCACCTAATCTTCTCATCGCAGTGGAGGTCTCCCTTTTCTTGTGCCTTTAGCGGGTTTCGATAGAAATACTTTTTGGGCCGGTGCAACTTCATCCATGCGTAAAGCTAGTACAGCTCATCATTAAATCTCCGTCTATACTCACCCTCGCTAATGCGTAGTCCATAAATCCTCCGAAGAATTTTTCTCTCGAATACTCCAAGCAGGCGCGGATCCAGGATTTCGGCAAGGGGGGGGGTTTTGAAAATTTCTTTTTTTGGAAGATGTTTTTTAAGGGCAGACGCTGCACATAGGTAGATTTTACGAATTTATGCGGCCAAAATTGAAAATTTTAAAATGGTGCAAATACAAAATACAAAATCGCTCTACGTTTATAATAGACCGGGCGATAATAAACCGGTTTTCTCGGCTTTTATAGACAACGGGGGTGTCCCTGCCGCTAGTCGAAACTTATTATTCTCCCACTTTTCGATTTTTTATTTTTTACGTATTTTAAGTAACCCATTTTTAAACGTCAATATTTTCAGTTTTAAGACATTTATCAAAGTAAACATCATGGATTCGAGTGCTTCAGGTAAATATCATTATTTATTGAAGAAATCGTCAACCTAGCATAATAAAAGACCCACCATTTTGAAGCTTTTAAGCATATAGGCCTTTCTTGAAAAAATATTGTTAATTTTTTAATTCAAAAGCATTTTAGTTATATTATCGCCTCCGATCGATTACCCGTCAATTTCTATACGGAAAAATGCAAAGCCAGAAATTATCAACAATGGATTAAAAATTGGCCTATTTGGAAAATTACCTGCTTTCGTATTTTTAGTATTTCCGATTTTTCAATGTCAAGGAAATACTTATCATAAAAAGGGGCTAAGAATCCTAAAGCTACATTTTTTAGAAGAGTTTTGAGTATGCAATTTTGCAGCTCATTCAATTTTAATATAACAATATGCAACATTCAACTTTTTGAAAATTTTCATTGGCTTTTCGGAAATTTTAATTGGAACGGTCTCACCCTACACCCTACAGAAAAAAACTTCTAAAATTGACGGAATTTTTCACAGCATTGAGAATTTCACTTTTTACACTAAAATTGGTTGGCTACATAACAGTACACTTAGAAATCTCCTCAAAATCTTCTATAAATTATGGCCTTGCTTTGAAATTTTTAATCCACTTTCAGAAATTTCTACGATTTTTCAGATTTTTTTCCATAAGCTCAGAAATCCTGCTTAAAACGATTTTTATTGAAAAATTTTCTATATTTTTAAATTAAATAAGAAAGTAAAATTTTCGACAGAACTCTTTGAAATAAATTTAAAAACTTTGGCGTATGATTTTTTTTTTGAGTCACTGTATATATTTTTCAATAAAATCGACTTTTAACTCAAAATATTAAAATTTTGCATCAAACAAGCAATTTGGAATAGATGTAGACAATAAAATATTTTTGGCCGCATAAAACTTGAAAATCTACTTAACAATATGTATGTCATCACATAAAGTGCAGGAGATTTCAATTGAAGTTCTAAATAACATGTCTAACGTATGTATGTATATTTTTGCATTGGTACGTGCGAATGAGTATCGTATGGTATTGGTGGCAAATTGATCATCAATTTCACTTACCATTGCATTTAAAGCCAAAATAAATAAGAATATATGTATGTAGTACTTTTTGGTTATATTTATATTTTTAATAGAATTTTTACTTTATTGAAGTTCTTGTGTTTATATACTCAAATTTTTAAGATTAATATAAACAAGAATTGCGAAATGCCTCTGAAAAGGGCAATTTCTCCAACGATTCAGGCATTTCTGACCAAATTATTTCTGTACAATCCCGATAAAAATAGGGATAAGAAAGCAAAGAAAAGAAATTTGCGATTTGGCAATTTGCGAATAGCATTTGACAAATTTGATTTTATGCACGTGCGTCCAAAGGTACCTTGAACTTTTTTCGCATGTAGGTACATATTTTGGATGTTATGTGGTCCAACCATTGCTTTTGGAATGATAGAGTTTTCCTTGATCAGTTTGGAAAATTTGGGCGCAGAATCTATAAAGGCATTAATTTGGGATCTATGATAAACCACAAGGGGGGGAGGGTTTGAACCCCCAAACCCCCCCCCTGTGGATCCGCCACTGACTCCAAGTGTCATCTCATCTGATATGAGCGCTTTGCCATCGACAATTAAGTATCATAAAAGTTTGGTACGATTATACATACAGTTTGTCAAGAAAGTGTTTTTACATACTAAAACAATGATGCCCAAACATTTCTTACGGGCGAGCAATATCATAATTTAAAGAAAAAAAATTTTTTTTTCTATATGTTTGTTTTTGTAGTTTTCTACAACTTCATTGATATCTTGATAACCCAGTAAAAAAATCAGGACACAAACATGTGTATACATTTTTAATTAATAAAATTAATATTAATATTTATAAATAAATAATTAATTAATATTGATAAGTGGATTGTTTTTAGAAAGCTTAAAAAATATCTTTAATACGAGATTTATGGACTTTGGCTACTATTACTGAATTTATTAATTAATTTTCAATGCCCTCCTCTAAATTTTTCAAAATATATAAATAAATAATTAATTAATTATTAGTGTGACAAAGTTAACTATCTTTGCCTCCTAGCGTTTATTTTAAAACTTTCGTCAATGTTTTTAGTACGTATAAATGTGAAAGTCTATTTTCAAAATGAAAAATTGTAAAATCAAAACACAGAAACCGGATCTCACACAAACACCTCGCGTCAGTTTTGCAACTATCAACCACAAATGTTGAAATAGACATAGATAACATTATCGAAAATATGAACGAATGAAATTAGTATACATATGTATATACATATATGTTCCACATTTCATTCTTTTTATTGCTGGGTTGGACCTGTTCGAATCAAAATAAAAAATTGTTTTTGTGTTTCCATAGAAATGTTTCGGGAGTATACAAATTTTGTTTTCCTATGCTCGCCTATGCTCGCCATATACACAAATTTCTTATGAAAGTGTATAGGCGAGTGAAGTTCAATACCTACGAGCACTACAAAAACAAAATGTGTATGCGAGTATAGGGCTTGGGCAACTATGTACTAAAAAGAAGTGATAATAACACTGTGCTACACCAAAAAAATTGCAGGGGCTCTCACATGGTTTTTTGGTTTCATCATGGCCCATAAATCACTACCTCTTTTGCGGTTTTTCCCCATCACTTCGTTTTTAAATTTTTTGAGTACAAATATAATACAACTCTGAAATTATTGAAATTACAACTTCGAGATGCTATAACTTTCTTGTTTCTTGATCGAATTCAATTTTTTTTTCTTTTATTTGAAAGATGCTACTTTTACCTTTCAAACAAGCAAAATAGTTTGCAAATCGACCTAAAAATGACCAATTTTTGGTCTTTTATTCCAAAAAAAAAAAATTTAATTTTCTAAAAATATTGGTTTTCTGCGCGTTTTTATTGGATTTTGAAGTTACAAACAATGGGTTTTAAATCTTTATAACAAAATAAATAAAATCAACTTTCCAAAAAGCAAAAGTAAATTAAAATTGATTCAAAATTACGGTAGTAGTGTTTCATAAAGTGAGTAAGCCTTTGTTTTTGTGTTTTAAAAATGTTTTTTTTTTTTTATAGATTAATATTTGCATACAAAGTAGGTATGAACTTTCATAAAACTGAGTATAGAGCGATCTGAGTGTGCTCTTTGTTACTTGTCAGAATTGGTCAGTTTACCTACTTTAAATTTTTTCCCAAGAGATTGGCGTCTATTCATCGACGGTTCAACAAAAAGTACACTTGAAATGTTTATTATGTAATTACATATTCTAGTTTCATTTAATTTTTAAGGTTTGAAGGCTGTGCTTTTACACAACACTGGCATATATCCATCAGTCCCACTGGCCTACGCTACCGATATTAAAGAATCATATGACAGTATGGCTAATTGTAGCTGACTTCAAGGTACTCAATATTTTGAATGGTATTCAGGGTGGAAATACGAAGTATCCATGCTATTTCTGCGAATGGGACATCCGAGCAATTAGCCTACACTACAAACAAAAGGATTGGGCTCCACGTACATCGTTTGTAGTTGGTGAAAAAAATACAAAAATATTCCCTTAGTTAATCCAAACAAGTAAAAGCGCGACTGCCTTCGGCCGTACCGAAGACTTCTTACCTTTCATGAGTGGGGAAATGAAAAGTTACCTATGCATGTATGTACATAGCCTGATTTAGTACGTATAATTTATAATTTCAATTGTGTGGGTTATTTATGGAAGGAGTTATTAGAAAAAATGGTGTCTGAGCTATTTAAATGGAGGAGTTATACGACAAAATGTGTACATCTGAACAATCGGTTGTATGGGAGCTATATGTTACAATGGTCCGATCTTGACAATTTTCGGTAACTCTATTTGGGCCGATATCGGTAAAAATACTTCAAAGTTTCATGTCATTATCTGTTAAAATTGAGAAGCTATACCCCAAAATGTCCATATCTGAACAATCGGTTGTAGGGGAACTATATGTTATAGTGGTCCGATCTTGACAATATTCGATAACCTTGTTTAAGCCAATATGGGTACAAATACTTCAAAGTTTCATGTCCTTAGCTGTTTAAATGGGGAAGCTATGCAGAAATTACACCCCAAAATTTTCATATATGTATATCTGAATAATCGGTTGTTTTCTATATGTTATAGTGGTCCGATTCGGCCGATTCCGACAAATGATCAGCTGCATATAACAACCTACCTGTATTCCAAATTTCATTCAGATATCTCAAAAACTGAGGGACTAGTTTGCGTTCACACAGACGGATGGACGGACAGACGGACATGGCTTAATCGACTCAGCTCGTCATTCTGATCATATCGGTATATATTTTGGCGGGTCCCCCACGCTTCCTTCTGGTACTTTCGACACAAATTTTTTGGCACAAAGTTATAATACCATTTCATTCTCATGAAAGGTATAAAAACAAAAAAAAAAAAAAACAAGGCCTACTCACTTTATGAAACACTACTACCGTAATTTTGAATCAATTTTAGTTTACTTTTGCTTTTTGAAAAGCTGATTTTATGTATTTTGTTATAAAGGTTTAAAACCCATTGTTTGTAACTTCAAAATCCAATAAAAACGTGCCGAAAATAAATATTTTTAGAAAAATTTTATTTTTTTTGTGGAATAAAAGACCAAAAATTGGTCATTTTTAGGTCGATTTCCAAACTATTTTGCTTGTTTGAAAGGTAAAAGTAGCATCTTTCAAATAAAAGAAAAAAAATTGAATTCGATCAAGAAACAAGAAAGTTATAGCATCTCGAAGTTGTAATTTCAATAATTTCAGAGTTGTATTATATTTGTACTCAAAAAATTTAAAAACGAAGTGATGGGGAAAAACCGCAAATGAGGTAGTGTTTTATGGGCCATGACGAAACCAAAGAACCATGTGAGAGCGCCTGCATATTTTTTTTTTCTGATTTTGTAGCACTGTGTAATGAACGTTTTAGAAGATACCCAGTGTTTCTTTTAATTTTATAATTTTAATTCTGGTTTTATTATTTGTAATATTCGGTTGAGAACCAGGTGAGAAGAAATAAAGCCTCTATATTTTCAGACCACGAAAATATGACCACAAAAGCAGAAAGATGCTTAAAAAAATTTGTCAAAAAAGTCTTTTTACAATTACATTTTGCATTACTTCAACGTCATTTATTTGAAAATTTATGTTCGCTAATATTTTTGATGACCGCCTTTGGCAAGTAGAACAACTTACAGAAGGTTCCTCATTGAGGAAATCAATTTCTGAATGTTGTAGTTATCAGGAATCTTGTTCCATTCTTCCAGAATCCATTTTTTGAGCTCTGTTTGACTTTTAGGGTGTCTCTGTGCTACTTTTTTCTTCAGAAATGACCACAAATTTTCTGTTATCTTTATGTCCGGAGTCTGCGCCAGCGTATCCAATACTTTTTTCCAATTAAACAGCAACCATATCCTCACCATATGCGCTTTATGTCTAGAATCATTATCCTGGTAAAATTTTAATTGCGGTTTGTTGTTGATAATCAACCCGAATTTTTGCGCATTGCTTAACAAGTGCCACTAGAGAATCTGTAGAGAATGTTGGGCTTCCATATTGTTGCCTATAAAAGGCAAATCACCCACACCTATACCAGATATGCATGCTAAAATCATTGCCGGTAATATTCCAAATTGCACTGTAAGTATTATAACTCGATTTTCTAGTGCTTTAGTGGCATTATCCATACCCGGTTTGGTCCACTGTTGCAATATAACATAATCTTAGTGTCATCATCATAGAATATAACATCTTTCCAGTGGAGAAAGCCACTAAAGCACTAGAAAATCGAATTATAATACTTACAGTGCAATTTGGAATATTACCGGCAATGATTTTAGCATGCATATCTGGTATAGGTGTGGGTGATTTGCCGTTTATAGGCAACAATATGGAAGCCCAACATTCTCTACAGATTCTCTAGTGGCACTTGTTAAGCAATGCGCAAAAATTCGGGTTCATTATCAACAACAAACCGCAATTAAAATTTTACCAGGATAATGATTCTAGGCATAAAGCGCATATGGTGAGGATATGGTTGCTGTTTAATTGGAAAAAAGTATTGGAAACGCTAGCGCAGACTCCGTACATAACGCCGAAACTCCACAAAACAAAAATTATGTTAATTTTGTCTACCAGAATCATGTCTAAAATCCATGTTTGCATATGCGTGGGCACTTCATTATGTTAGACATAATTTGCAAAATGGCGCCGAATTGGCATGCCGTGTACGCAGAAGCACTTAGAAAGTTAAAAAAAATTGTTTAAAATTGGCGATGATGCTCGCAAACTGTATATATGCACTTAATGTTCTTTTTATTTATTTTTTAAGCCCAAACACTCAAGCCAAATGGACGCCGTGCGAAATTTCACGTTCAATGTGGAGATGTTGCCACTGTGAATTTTTCGTTGAAATGAAAAATTAGCTGTCAAATCACCAAACTGACAGCTCATGTTAAGGCAATCTTGTTAAAGCAATTGCCTTGGCATCTCTGTTATACCAGAAGACAGAGGCGGTCTCCATTTGAAATCTATGTTATAATGGTGCTTGTGATGACAGAATTCTGTTTTGAGGAGACGCCGGGTAAAGATAACAGAAAATTTGTGGTAACTTCTTAAGAAAAAAGTAGCGCAGGGACACCCTAAAAGTCAAACAGAGCTAAAAATATGGATTCTGGAAGAATGGAACAAGATTCCTGATAACTACAACATTCAGAAATTGATTTCCTCAATGAGGAACCTTCTGTAAGTTGTTCTACTTGCCAAAGGCGGTCATCAAAAATATTAGCGAACATAAATTTTCAAATAAATGACGTTAAAGTAATGCAAAATGTAATGGTAAAAAGACTTTTTTGACAATTTTTTTAAGCATCTTTCTGCTTTTGTGGTCATATTTTCGTGGTCTGAAAATATAGAGGCTTTATTTCTTCTCACCTGGTTCTCAACCGAATATTACAAATAATAAAACCAGAATTAAAAGTATAAAATTAAAGGAAACACTGGGTATCTTCTAAAACGTTCATTATTATCAATTATTTTAAGTATGTAAAAACACTTTCTTGACAAACTGTATATATTCCTTTTTAATTAAAACTATTATGATAAATCATTTATTTTGTCATCACAAATTAAATATGACTTCCTCGGTCAGCCAAAAATGGTCAGCAAATAATCTCGAAACTGAGCAGGAAACACAAAGTCGTATTTTAAATTAAATTAAGCAGCTGATTTATAATTTTTTGCACTAAGTTTGCTTCTGAAGCTAATTTATAGATGTTTCGTCTTCGTGACTGCTTTCGAAAATTCATACGAATAAAATTCAGCGTCCAAAATGGTAAAGTAACAAATCTTATTTATTATACACTTTTTTTACACTTCGCATTAATTAAATTTTTCTTATGACCGCCGTTTAACCAGTGCTGGCCACGTTCTTAACTAAGTAAGAGTAGCAGCAGTAGTAAGTTAGTAGGAAGAGAGGCAAACGAGTGTCGGTTAGAGGTCACCTTCGACTGCGATGTCAGAATTGGCATTACCAAACCGCTGTCAACGGCGCAGCAGCACCTCACCAGTGGTGCCAGATTGAGGAAAATTTCCCTTTTTGAGGGATATTTCATTGCAAAATTTTTAAAGAGGGAAAAAAGGGACATTTTGTTGCCGCCCATATAAAAAAAGGGATTTTTTGGTTGCCTGTTTACATACCTACATATGTATAATTTATAGTATAACTTAAAATAAGCACATCTCACACTGAAAAACTCCTATTCAGTGTATGAATACACACGCTTTTGCGTTAACTTATGCAATGCAAAACATGCGTACAAGTAAACATACAGTGAACTACACTGCGTATACGTAACTTGTTTACATAAATACATACGTACATACAGGTGAAACTAGTAAAAGCGTGTTAATAATCGCCACTCTTAGGTAATTTATTTTTCATTGTGCACATTCGTACTGTATTGTTAATAATCGAAAGAATTTTGGAGAATTGGGAGCCACTTAAAAGCTATTTTCGCTTGGCCTCATTTGAAGATAAGCATAAAAAAGCAGAAACAATTTATGAAGAATTGGAAAGAATTCAAATCAAAGGCTTATTTTAGATTTTTGAAGTACGTTATTAACTTTTTCAATGAATTTAACGCATTGTTCCAAAGCCGAAATGTACTTATACACCGACTAGGGCAAGAAGCTAAGGCACTTGTGTTGAAAATTGCAAGAAATTTCTTAAAACCCGACTTTTTTACAATTCCGTGGGAATTACAGCTAAAAGTTTTGGAACTTCCAACTCCATATTTAATTTACGTGCATAACGTTTACGTTGGTTATGAATGCGAAGATATTTTTTGAAATTTAAATTTGGAGGAAAAGAATGTATTCAAAAAAAGTGTTTGCGCTTTTATGAAGCTTCTGCTTTTCAGATAATATCACGTTTTCCATTTGACGGTGTTTTCGAAGAATTGCAGTTTTTAGATCCCGATATTGTTTTTGTAAAAACAATCGTGTATCACTTCTTGCTCTAACTAAAAAATTAAATCTTAATCCTGATCTTACAGAATCGGAATACAAAAGTATTTTTTTTATAGTTTTAACCGAAACACAAAAAGATGATTTAAAAAAATTAACTATTGATGTAATGTGAAGTAAAATAATAAACGTTAAAAACTATAATGACAATTTTTTGTTTCATAATCTTAAGCAATTGGTTCAAATTGTACTCACGTTACCCCATTCAAACGTTGAATCAGAAAGAATATTTTCAATTGTAACGGATGTTAAATGTAAAAAGCGAAACAAACTAGTAATATGTTAAATAGTATAAGTAAAGTAAGAGTTGCCTTTCAATCCAAAAATATCAATTGCTTCAACTTTAAAATCAACAAAAATCATATCCACTTGCACAATACAAATAATTTGTACAACTGATACTTTTAGCTGTGAAAAAAAACTTTATTTGCCTGTTATATATTCTTATATTACTGAAACAAATGCTTTAAATTCGGTGGGAATTTTTTATTTAAATTGTGGGAAATTAGGGATTTTTTTCCAATTTCTGAGGGAATTTCAGCGGAGTTTATCTGGCATCACTGCACCTCACATGGGTTGCCTTTCGCTCATTTTGCATTTGGTTGGTGGTTCTTTTTATTTATTTTCTGCTTAGTTCCTGGCATGCGCAAAAAATAAGGAATTGCGTACGAGTAATTATTAAATGCAACTCAGGTGTGAAATGGAAATTTATGAGACACAAATAATATTTTAGCTGTCAAAGAATTGCGCAAACTGGTAAGATGGCAATGGTCAACACCAGCACCAAACAGCAACAGAAGAAACTACGCTTTTGCCCAAAAAAGGCATGGGACAAAGTGAAGATTAAAAAAAAATGAAAAAAATGACGATTTATTATTCGGTTATAATTCGAAAGCGTTGATTTGCCATGCAGCAAGCACAGATGATTAAAGTTAAGCACTCGTGGCTCGGAACGGAACGGCACGGACTTCATGTGGTAGCACTCAAGTGCTATGCGGTTTTGGCCGCAGGAGTTTTGTTAGAGGAAGCAACTTAAATTATAGGTTCCTGGTATATAAATATATGTGTATGTATGTATGTATTTTTGAAGTATGTTCATAAGTAAATCCGTACCATTAATAACAAATTCATGCAAATTTTTTATATATTTTTATTTATGTGCAAGGTTGTACGTGTATGTATATTTTTGCTTAAAAGTTTTCGAATATGAAGACTCATAAGGAGTTCAAGCGATTTGGGAAATATTGTACCAAAAACGAATGCAAATTTTTCCAACTCGCGTTTGTGTTTCTAGTTAAAATTGTGGAATATTAAGTAGGTACCTTGTATTTGCAAATACAAGCTCAGTACTTTTCAATTGCTAATCTCAATCGTGTGATTTCTACAACTGCTGGAAAAGATAGTTCGAGAACTTAACCACACAGCAAGCATCTTGCATCACAAGAGTGTCAACTGTTGGCATACGCTGATGATATTGACATCATTGGCACTGACACTCGCGCTGTATGTTCTGCTTTATTCAAGCTGGATAAAGAGCCTAAGAAAATGGGGTTGGCGGTTAACGGGGACAAGACGAAGTACCTCCTGTCATCACACAAATAAAAAGCACGTATCGGCTAGGGACACGGATTTCGATACGATACGATACCAAATCGATATTTTTTCCATTTGATACCGATCGAGTACGTCAACCACGGTATCGAGTGATGAAAAATTAAAATTGTGCCAAAATTTGTCAAAAAAATTGTGCAACGCAAAATAGTACCGAAAATCTGTCGAGCAGCAATAAATCCCAAAATAATGTCACCACGGAAATCCAGCGAAGAATCACTCTTGCCAATTGTGGGATCGCTGGTAGGCTGTCGGAAATAAACGCAATCTATCGTTCCTTCAACAAATGGCGGGCAATATAATATGTACTGGAATGATAGTAAAATGGGCAACATTTATTTCTATTAGAGAAAATAATACAATTAAGATGAAGTACATTAAAAATGAATTCTTAAGAGCACTTACCGCAGTTTTCACCTTTTCTCCTTGACATCCACGATCCTATTGAAAAATTGGCACGCGACAGAAAATGGCTTTAAAGGAAACGTAAAAAATGTATGTATCTTTCCTATTGAAGATAGGAGAAATAGTTATCGATAAATCGATAGAAATTCAGAGAAGAGATGCCACATGCGATAAACCAAAACATAAACGGTGGTCTACACTATACATAATGACAAGAATTTCACAACTGGTCTAAACTAGACAAAAGTAATAACAATATTTGACACCAATAAATGATACTTTGGACTAAGTAGGCAATTAAAAGTAAAAAGTAAAGTACTCTCTCGATGAAGAAAAGTAGTGATAGCGAGTATCGACTCGACCAGAATCTTATAGGTAGACGATTTCGCGCCAATTACGAGCTCGAGAAGAGATACACAACTTATTTGACGAGGTATTATAAATAATGGTTCTTCGAGCTTTATGCAAACATCAACACAGTTTTACGACTGCGCTGCGAATGAATGAAGATGCTCCGGCACAGAAAGTATTTCTATAAACACCCACCGGTGGCAGCAGCGAAAAAGCGAGGCCACTGCGTTGGAAAGATCAGCTGTAGAAAGACTTTGCCTTATTTTGTGTTTCTAATTGGCGCCACGAAGCAGAAATGATTGAAGCGCTTTATCGAACTCGCCCAAAATAATTTGGACGGTTAAGCGCCAATTTAGAGGAAGAGGAAGAATTGGATAAATCTTCTATTTATTCTCACAACAGTTCCAGCAGTAAAATTCTAGAGAATATTGCGATAAGGCTGGCATTTTCGAGTTGAGTGAGATAGCTGCTCATTTAAAGATCAATTTTTTAATTGAATTAATTTTAGTAGAAGGGTTTTTCACAGCAAACACAATCTCTAACATTAGCGGAATTGTGGTAACTACATTATATAACTAGTGTAACTCTCAAACTATTCTCTAATAGAAAGCGAAGGTAGAAAACTACATTAGAATTCAATTGGAAACTGATTAGAAAAATAAGTATTTGTAAATTCATATTAGAGAACTACATTAGATTTCGATTCGAGAATTATAATATTATCGCTTTGAGAATTACGTCGCATTTGGTTTGAGATCGCTATCGACAGTTTCTCGAATCATCCTCTAACTTTAGAGTTTTGAGAAAAGGGCTAGTTCTCGAGTCATTCTCAAATCGATATCTAATCTCAGTGTTTGTTGGGATACGCTATTTAGACATAGGGTAAGCTGGGGTGCCTTTGACACCTTTTTTTTGAAGTCTCATATCTCAGACATTTTTGGAGAAAACTAAGGTTTTAACAATTGACAGTAACTATTCATTATTCATCTCAATATTTGAATAGCTAATGAGTTATAAAAAAACACGTAAATGCCTTTTTCAGATACATTTTTAAAAAAAGCCATTTTGTCAAATGTGCCCCGTGGTAGGGGTACCTGTGACTTGAATAGGGGCACATTTGGCCTTCACAATGTAAACTAAATTTTATTAAGGGCCTTATTTTGTAAAACGCAACGCTACGCAACGAGTCACCCAGAGTCACTTATTGTCGTGTTCGTATTTTGTATCTCTTTAGGTGACTGAAAGTGACTGTAAGTGACTGGAAGTGAATGTGTTACGTTTTTTGTTCAAGTGAGCATTCGATATAGTTTAATTTGCAACGGCTAAAATTAGCCAATTTTTAAAAAAAACGGGGTATCAATCGACGCGTTTCAATCTCGCGAACCCGAATATGATGCTGAACTAATTTTTTCTTTGATTTAAATAAAACATTTATTAATAAAAACGTTTTAACTTTTGTCTTGCTTCCCGCACACACAATAACACACAAATGCATCTTATTTCTTAACATTGCATAACACGTACATATATTTATATTAACTGCATTACACTCACATTTTTTAATACATATGTTGCATATATGTAAATAATTTATTTTATTCAAAAAAACAAACTAAACAAAACACGTACATATGTATGTATGTATTTACACACAATGTCAACAAATATTTTTTTTTATTTTTGTTGACTTCCCATTAAACACTGAAAAAGAAATTCTCAAACGTTTGAGAAAATATTGTTTCTAAATTTGAGAATCAGCATATATATAATTTGAAAATAAACATATTTTCAAGTGTTCAACAAACATTGTTAATCAATTTTAGAATAACTTACAACACATTCGAAAAAAACTTGTTTCGCATTTTGTACCATTTCACGAATTTCATCATGTCAAGGTTTCAATGAACGAAGACATTTTGTATGTTTGCAAGTTTCAATCAGCGTTCGTTGTTTTACGTGAGCAGTCTCTTAACGGTTGAAATGATGGTTGAAAATGATTGTGTATAATAATGATTCTGTATTTCTTACTCTTATTTTATTTGTTTCTTGCATTTTGTGAAGTTACACATACATTGATTGCATTCCATTTCGTACTAACTTTGAAATTGATTTCAGAAAATGAAATCTATCAAATTGAGAATCAGCCCAAAATCCCATACTAAAAATGTGCCTTTTTGTTTGAGAACGCTATCAAGGGAAATTTGAGGTGCATTTGATAACTAACGTTTGATATTTGACAATAGGGTTACTTCTCAAATGAACCTCATATTAAAAATGAAGAAAAATGTTTATTGGGTTGCCAGCTGCCAACTTTTCAGAATTACCTACTCGACAAAATACCTCTATTAATAAAAAAACGCACTAAAAATTACTAAGGAAACTAAAAACACAAAATAGGTGGCACATAAGCTACGTAAATCGTTTGACAATCGTCGTGACCAGTGTTTAAAAAACTGGCATAAGTTTCATTTCTGTTGATTTTGATTTTGATTCCGCTTTTAAAAAATCAGAAGTCGCAGTTAATCAATATGAAAAAATATGAAAATGAACGATTTTGCCTGATTTTGATTTTGCGCTGATTTCATATTGCTCAAAATCAAAAGCAGCCAAATATCAAAATTAGCGAATTTGCCTGATTTTCATTTTGCGCTGATTTCATATTGCTCAAAATCAAAAGCGGCCTGATTTCAAAATGAACAATTTTGCCTGATTTTGATTTTGTGCTGATTTCATATTGCTCAAAATCAAAAGCGGCCTGATTTCAAAATAAACGATTTTGCCTGATTTTGATTTTGCGTTGATTTCATATTGCTCAAAATGAAAAGCAGCCAAATATCAAAATTAGCGATTTTGCCTGATTTTCATTTTCTGCTAATTTTGATTTTGTGCTAATTTCATATTGCTAAAATCAAAAGCAGCCAAATATCAAAATCAATGCTTTCACAGTTTTGCTATTTACGCTTACATGCGCATACATACACATGTATGTATACAAACGTAATACAGAGGGTAAGAAATTACGTACATACACACATGTGTTCATGTAAGCGTAAATAGCAAAACTGCGAAAGCATTGATTATGATATTTGGCTGATTTTGATTTTAGCAATATGAAATTATCACAAAATCAAAATTAGCACAAAATGAAAATCAGGCAAAATCGCTAATTTTGATATTTGGCTGCTTTTGATTTTGAGCAATATGAAATCAGCGCAAAATCAAAATCAGGCAAAATCGTTCATTTTGAAATCAGGCCGCTTTTGATTTTGAGCAATATGAAATCAGCGCAAAATCAAAATCAGGCAAAATCATCATTTTAAAAAGCGATGAATATCAAAATCAAATAAAATCAAACATTTCACGACTTTTGCTAATTCCGACTGCAGTTTTTTAAACACTGGTCGTGACTACGCAACAGGGTGAACGCGAAAACGTAAAATCTTATATAATACCAACTTTTGGGCGAAGGTGAGCGTGAGTGAGTGTGAGTGACTGCGTCGCAAAGAGTCACCGCGTTTTGTATAATAATTTTTAACTTTAAAAAACGAGGCATTATGTCATAAAACAAAATTAAAGTTTTTATTTAAACAGTATAACAATATTATAATAATAAGCGAAAATATATGGTAAATTCACTAGCTCTTTTAATGTTGTACGTTGTAAATTAAATGTGTATTAGAAGGCAACACCTGTGGTATGTAGGTTGTATTGTATTTTGTTACCAGATGCTTACTAAAATTTTAATATCGAAAACACCAAGCAAAAGTGAAAAAGGTAATATTATAAAAATATAAATGATAAAAAACTTGAAAAAAAGTCAAAAAATAAAAACAAAATCGAATAGGAAACTCAATAAACATAGGCTGCGTTGTTGTATTGATGTTATTCTAATTTTTATGGGAAAAACTAACCCTGCTGATACAATTGTTGTAAACCTATACCACTTTATAACGTTATACTACTTTAAGGGCCGGTTTCACCATCTCCGGTTAAGCACTTAACCAGAGATTTTTGCCCGGTTAAGCAATTTATTTGACAGCTCGCCATACAATTTACGTCAAACTAACCAGCGATTAAATTAACCGGAGATGGTGAAACCGGCCCTAAAAGAGCTTGTGAATTACCCAATGGATATTTGAAAGTTTATATCGAAATAAAATTTTATACGGCATCGAGATGACTTTATCCAAAATAATCATCACAAACATTTTTTTTCTTTCAAAACATTTAATAATTAAGATTTATTTTCAATCTTTAAGCTTCGAAGAGCCAGTTAAGAAGACTCATTTAAAAAAAATTTTAGTTTTACTTGTGAAAACGCTTACGTGGCACTACACAAAAATTACATCAGCTAAGAGCCTATACACACTTGCGACTCAATCGATTTAGTCGAATGTTGATTTGCATGGGAATGTATGGAAGCATTCACACTACATTCAATTAGTTGTACAACTGAAACAGTTGGATTTGCAGCCCAATTTCATTCCAACTGAAACAGTTGTACAACTGCTTGATCAGCAAGGCGCCCTTCTACGTATTCACACTTGAGACAATTTAGTCGAACGACTACAACAACAACAGTGATATTCGTAGTGGAAAGAGTTGCCATGCTGACAGCACTACTTTTATTTCACTTTTGGTAAATTGTAGAGATTGAATATTTCAATTAATATTTTCAAAATGTTTAAAAATAAAAGGTTCGTTTCTTATTAACTACACCATTTCCAGATGGATTTTAGAAAGCGTTAACTGGATTTTAGAAAGGGGAAATTGGATTTTAGAAATGTCAATTGGATTTTAGAAAGGGGAAATTGGATTTTAGAAATGTCAATTGGATTTTAGAAAGCGTTAAAAGGATTTTAGAAAACAAAATTGGATTTTTGAAAGCGTGAATTGGATTTCAGAATGTGCGTTTAAAATAAATTTTACACAGAATTTTTCGAATTCTTTATTGCGTATGAAAGTATAAATTAATAATTATATAAATTTTCGAAAATCCAATTTACAGTTTCTAAAGTCCAATTTCCCTTTTCTAAAATCAAATCGACATTTCTAAAATCCAATTTTCCCTTTCTAAAACCCATTTGGCTATTCTAAAATCTAATTTCCCCTTTCTAAAATCCAATTGACATTTCTAAAATCTAATTTCCCCTTTCTAAAATCCAATTGACATTTCTAAAATCCAATTTCCCCTTTCTAAAATCCAATTGACATTTCTAAGATCCAATTTCCCCTTTCTAAAATCCAGTTGACACTTTCTAAAATCCATCTAGAAATGATGTAGTTATAGACAAGAATTATCTAACTAAGGATATTTACTTCCGTTTTCATATGTTTCTTGATATTGTTGTTCTCTTCAAATGTCATTAATCGCATTTTAAAATAGAAATAATGAAAATGAAATTTCATGAAAATTATTAATGGCTGATTTTTACTATTTTTCCGTTTCTTGTACTTCTGTTCGTTTCGCCTTTATGAGCGTAATTCCTTCCGTTTTTCTCTTTTCATTTACTTGACAGCTAGTTGCTAGTTTAATAAGAAACAAAGCAAAACAATGTATGCACTTTTTGTTTATTTTATTGTTTTTTATTTATTAATCAAGTTGACAGCTGACAAGAAGGTGCTTACATGTAAGAATGCAGATAAACTTTAACAATTTAATACTTCATCACTTTATATGAAGACCACTAATGTAAAATTTGCTGAGTAAAATGTGAACATTGGCAACACTATGTCATTGTCAATCGCACGACTATTTAGTCTCAAGTGTGAATAGCTGCCACCGATTCGACTAAATAGTTGGAGTAGTGTGAATACAACAGTCCAATTCGACCAAATCGATTGAGTCGCAAGTGTGTATAGGCTCTAACGGAAAATCATCGAATCATGTGTTACTTCGCTAGGCATTAAAGCAGAGCTGCCAAATTAGGTATACACATGTGTTATTGTATAAGGCTGCATTCAATTCTATTTTTGTGAAGTTTTTATAACGTTTTTACACCGAAAATGGCAAAGTCAACGGTGCGCCAAAGTCAAAAGGACCCCAAATTACCCTACTATATGCAGAGTTTTACATATAAGAAATAGCATTTTAAAAACCTTTAATTAACAAAAAGAATTTAAAACATTTAAGTTAAAAGCGTTATCGTTTGTGCTCCTTTAAGTATCTATTTCATACATAAAAATTCACTTTGCGATCCAGCAGCTCCCTAAATTAGCTTTTTTTTTTTATTAAATTGCTTAAATTTATCGCTTGTCAAAACATCAAAAATATGACCAATCAACTCAGGTTCCAGTGTTTTCTACAAAAAAAAAGTTAAAATTTAAAATACAACTACAAACACTTGTTGCTTTTCTTTTGCGTGTTTTTGGTGCACAAAAAACACGTTCCATGTGTCAGCGCATAAAGTGATATGTTCGCATATCGAATGTCGAATTTCCCCTGGCGTCTTGTCGTAAATTAAATGAACCGTAATTACTGAACTAATTATTAATTGAAACAGAGATTGGCGCCAAAGCACAGCACAAGCAATCAAACGCAAGCGTCAAATCAAGTGTTTCTATCGACTTGTTAAGTTGTTTAGGAACAAGGCGCCACACACATACCTACATACATACACATAAAAAGAACACTTAAATAAATTTATCTATGTAAATAAAAAAAATAAAAATAAAAAAAAGTGAAACTAAGCTTTTGAGAAGCATATTGCTTTTTTTTTTTTATCGAAATAACAAACTTTTTCATTATGGCACTACTCATAGAATGCATTTCATTTGTGCGTTCGTATTTTTATTATAATTTTTTTTGTCGCTTTTTGAAATATATTTCTTTAAAGTGTTTGTCGTGTCGTCGTTTTGCATTGATGTGGAGAAAACACTTGAAACAATTTGATGTGTTGTTTTTTTTTTTTTTTTTTTTTCTTGTTGATTTAGCAGCAGCACTTCAACTGCAATTAAATGCAACTCACACAAATGTGTCTCAATCGACTGCATTAGCGCTCAAATGATCGTTTTGTTCGTTTTAAATAATGATCAATTTGAACAGCTGTCTGGGTTAATGAATTGAATGTGTTATGATTTTATGTAATAGTGTAAACGTATGAATCTATATAAGTTCAAGGAAGTAAAAAAAATACAACGTAAGTTTATCGTTTTCTCTACTTAGATCAATTTAAGATTCAGAACATTCACGCCTTTTACTACAACTCTACAAAACCTTTCTGGCTTTAAGTTCATAAAATCTGTATGGATGTTTCGACATTCGTACGCCTTGAAAGCTCAACAAAGTAGGCGTAGGTTTATTTCTTTCTTCTTAAAAAGGCGGCATAGACAAGTTTTCCCCTCAAAGCTGTTTTTCTGTGCTTTATTCATCTCCCAGTTGGTTTCGTGTTTTTAACTTTAATTATATTAGACGCATTTTAAGTAATATATTCCAATTTGTTTTCTTGTTTCAACTTAACGTCACAAAATATTTTGATTAAAAATTTATTTTTATTTGGCGACAACATACAATTGATTTTTGTTTCTAATTTACATTTATAATTTTTAAATTATCTTATTTTTTTGTTTTGTCTAATCATCTTGATTTTGAAATATGATTTCCTACTACTGGCTTACGCCTCATTTGTCTATTTGCGTATTATCCGCTGTATAGCTATTAAAAAAATACAAATTGTATGATTATTAAAAAATATATTCATGTAAACGACTTTTTTGTTTTTGTTCTTTTTTCTCCCGCTTTTTTCAGGTAAATTAGTGATGGCTAATGATGCGGTTGTAGATGCCTCTACTAAAGTCGAGGAAAAACCCGTTATTGGTGAGTTTGAAACTAACATCAATCTTTATTTTATCTGAAAAATATGTATGTATGTATGTTAATAAGAAATTTGTCAAAATATAGGTATATTCTTAATAAAGTATTCTAGCATAATCTGTTTAATTATAATTTTTTTGATTCCATTCACATGGTCCATCTGCGTATTTTAAATATTGAAAAATGAACTACCAAACTACATACATATGTAGTTATACCTTTCATGAACATCAAATGGTATTAAGTATAACTTTGTGCCCCTAAACACGATTGTTGAGAGTACCAGAAAGAGGTCTGTAACGATTCCAAAAGTCATTATATAATCGGCCGTATTCGAAAAGAAGAAATGTCTCTTGGGCTTAATGATAACCAAAAATTTAGTTAATTTTAAAACGAGAACAACAGATGGAATAGTGTTGAATAATATACATACACACAGAGAAAAAACCATATTAAATCCAACAAAGTTGACTTAGTTAAAAAAAATGTGTGTGGGGCCCAAGAAACTTATACAATTCAACAAAGTACTTACACAATTTATAGCCGGCCTTGGAAACCAAAGCTGAGTTGATTTATTACCCAGGCACTTTAGGGCTACCAAAAAAAGAAGGGGGATGTTTTGACTAAGTTAACCTTGGTATTTTTTGATATGAACTTTGAAAACTATGTGAAAATCAACAAATGTATCAAAGTTTTCTTGTGTAATACTTGCTAGTACATGACGTAGTTTAATTCAACAAATTTTTTTGTCAGGTTTTATGCTCGATTCTATCTGCTACAAAAGTTTTAACACTTGGTTGTTTTCATTGATTTTTGTATTTGCAAATACATTAGAAGCGCTCTCAATTCGTGTCCAATATGAAATATCAAACTTGTTAATTATTGCTTTGCATACATGCGTGAGTTGCAATTCATGGATGCTTCTTCGAAAAAAAGCATCAAGGAAGCAAGCAATCTAATGTTGAATGTCCCACTATATGGTGTTGATGGACAGAATGTCAAGTCGAATCCGGAGGAGAATATAAAATAATAGAGAACACAAATTATAGCAAGCAGTGAAGGCGAAGAGAAGGTGACGCAATGGGTAACAAGCGAATGTGAAGCTAAATACTAGAATTGTGTACTTGATTGATACGATGCTTCACATACACTCAACAAAAAAAAAAAATTCTCTCGATCAAAGACATAATTTTCCTTATTTTGAACACGCGTCCCAATACAAAATTTTCTTTGTTTTGAGAAAAATTTCTCAAAAATGTGGAAAAAACATAAAAAAAAACACATTCAAATAAATTCGTTACCATGGGGATTTGTATGGGAATTCAATTTCTCAAAATTAAAGAAATCAAGTCTTCAAAACAAGGGAAAGTTGGGAATGGAATGGCGCTTAAAGAATTTTGCATTATTTTCATGTATGAATTTTTTTAAAACAAGTATATGAAACCATGGCAACGCATGTAAACAACAATATTTTATAATAATTTTAACATGTTTTAGAGAAAATATACTCAAAACAAAGAAAGTAGTGTTCAAAATAGGGAAACAATTTCTTTGACCCCTCCATATATTTTTTTTTCTCTCAGTGTATGTATAATGATAATATGTATATTTCGAATGAGGCTATTGCGCTTATTTTTATGGGCGCCTAGGCATGAAGATTACACAAGTTACAGGGGATAAGCTGACGAAGTATTTTGTTTAAAAAATTGCCTAAGCTAACTTCGTAAATTTAACAAGTATTTGTAAAAATTACCTAATGGCGTTTTCTTTTCTACGAAAAAATGTTGCCCTCCTATATCCCAATTATCGAATTACGTATCCTGACTTTCTAAAATATGGCTTAATTTGTAGATAAGGGTGCCCTCTTACTTAGTTAGAGGTCAATATTTGGTGAAAGGACCATACAAACTTACAAAATGGCTAAGAAAATCAAAAAGGGCAACATTATTTCGAGAAAAGAAAACGCCATAAGATGAAAGTTTTCCAAGTTTTTACTAAATTATTTTCGTTAAGATGACGAAAAAACTTAGTAAGTAAATTATACCTAAGTTTTAAGTTGAGTTATGTGCAATTTTAAGTTGAGTTCACAATTGTTTTTTTCTGTGTGTACATATCGTCGTACCATACGAAAACTAGCATACGAATTTCTGTGGCTGACGAAAAGTAACAAGATCGACAATTTTAATGTAAAAACAGTATATAATTACTGCTACTTTTCGTCAGCCAAAAGTCAAATGTGCTACTTTTCGAACAGAATTTTTGAATTAATAGCTTTTTCCAGAAATTTTAAATGTGCTAGTTTTCGTATGGTAAGACGATTTTGACCGAATCAATAAAAAGTTCGTCGTCACTGGTTGCTTCGTCGTGATCCCATTTAAGAAATATGTATTCACAACTAGCCAATTGATTTGAGAAATTTGAAAAATGGTGTCTGTTGTTTAATTTTAGAAAGAAAAACATTCCATCGAATTTTCTATATTCTGCACAATATATCCACATGTGTTTTTTCTGCATGTTTTATTTCTTTGTTTAAATAAATGCTGTACATTTATCAGTCTTAAAGTGTCTGTATTTATAGCCAAAGGGTATCCCGCCAAGACAGAGAGCAACCAGACACGCCAGACATTCTGGCAGTTCCCATTACACACAATTCAAATAAAACTGTATCAAATGGTAAACAGAAGAAACTGAAAAAAAAAAAAAAATAACCAACTAAAACTCAGATACACATTCCCAAATTAGAAAGGCAACAGAGCCACAAATCAACTACAAAAGAACAAATATAAATTTAAAGTACAAAAAACAAAAAAAATGTACTCGAAATTGCGTTCGAAATTCTTTAAGTCACGGGATTCATATTGGAAATAGTGCTAGTGATGCCATTGATGGCGTATTTGTTCTTTGTTTACTATTGGTATGAAAAAATGTAGAGATCATTGAAGTAAATGTGAAAAAATAACATGGAATCTTTTATAAAAATACACGTTGCTTTTTTTTTTGAATAGAATTAATTTTATTATTCGTATACATACATATGTATTTATGTGCATACATACTCGATGTACATATCTTAAATATCTTTTCGTTTCGTGTGTATTCCAAGAAGTATAAGAACAAGAAAAGTCAGCGCGGACAAATTACATGCAAACGGGTGTGGAAGATCTCTCCTCAGAGATGTACTAAAATGTATATGTAAATTTGTTTCAGGAGGAAGAAGGTCTACTTCTAAGTAACTAAATCATCTAAATTATTGAATCATTTCTCTCTATCAAAGCTGACTAAACTCTTTCGAAAAATTACTCATTTACGAACTCTTCCTCTCTGCGTATTTATGTCTTTTCACAAATTCATAGTTAGATACATCGTGAACTCGATGCTATTGGCACTATGGAACACCTTCTCTGTCAATGTCCATCTTTTGAAAGACTCCGTCTCAGTTGCCTCGGTTCTGCACACTTCTCGCTGCTGGTGGTGATCAGGAAATACACAAGATATTAAAGCTTGCGAAGATCTGCATTTCAGGATTAATATATCGCCTCCAATATGCTTTTGGCAACACTAAGGACCATATCTAGTCTATGTGGAGGACCATAGTATCTTTGGCTAACCTACAACGTTTTCTCTCTCTCTATATTTGTGTTTCTCACAATCTATGAAATCCATACACTGAGAGAAAAAAAATGTATGGAGGGGTCAAAGAAATTGTTTACCTATTTTGAACACTACTTTCTTTGTTTTGAGTAAATTTTCCTTAAAACATGTTAAAAGGTTTATAAAATATTGTTGTTACATGCGTTACCATGGTTTCATATACTTGTTTTGAAAAAATTCATACATTAAAATAATGAAAAATTCTTTAAGCGCCATTCCATTCCCAACTTTCCTTGTTTTGAAGACTTGATTTCTTTAATTTTGAGAAATTAAATTCCCATACAAATCCCCATGGCAACGAATTTGTTTGAATGTTTTTCTATGTTTTTTCCACATTTTTGAGAAAATTTACACAAAACAAAGAAAATTTTGTATTGGGACGCGTGTTCAAAATAAGGAAAATTATGTCTTTGATCGAGAGAAATTTTTTTTTTGAGTGTAGGTAACAGATCTGATCATTCCTGTTAGGTTCTATAAAGCAGTATTGTACAGTAACGAGTTCCATGTCATTTTGATAGATTTGTTTTAACTTCTTTTACTTTTATACGACCTTATGATCTTGCGCGTCACCCTGTGCAAGAATGATATTGAAGATGAGAAAAGAACAAAACCGAATATTAGAAAATCCAACAAGCAGAAACAGTACCAAAAAGTGGCTGGTCATTTGAAAATATCATACGAGCACCAACACATAAGCCAGGTATCGGATTATCCTCCCTCCTATGCCTTGTGTATTAAGAGCAGCACACTTGACAATACAAAAGACCCTTTTTGGGTACATTTACGATCGAGCAGATGTCTGCTGCAAAAGAACTATTGATATTTGAAGCGCAAAGGAAAAAAAATGTTAAATAAGAAAAACCAAAACTCATTTTAGAATACACAAAATCGTCTTACACGCACATTTTATATGGCTATTAAGCAATGAAAATCTATCGGAAAAAAGTGCAAAGCAATCGTACTCAGACGCAATAAACACTGACTGACAATGATCGTAAAAGTGAACCTTTCAGCCGCCATTACATGTCTACCAAATTAAATGAAATGAGTTAAACAAAAAATATGTATGTATGTATGTAAGTAAGAAAAGAACCATGACAAACTAAAAACATACCGATTTCAGAAAAAAAAAATGAACGTTAGACATGGAAATAATAACAACAAGAAACTGAAGAAAAAGATACTCTAGTCAGAAAACATGAGACACCAAAAAATGTCACTTGAAGTGTTGTTGCATTTAAATCAATGTCAAAGTGAACAACGGAAAAACTGAAAAGTTGAAAAGAACAAACGATTTAAAAAAGCAACACCAATGACAAACACAAGTCAAACAGTTTTAACAGAAAAGGATTTGAATTTAAATGAGGCGAAAGAGAAAAAAAAAGAGAAATGTTTGTGATCGAATGTACATGTCGTTAAAACAGTTTTTGGATTGGGATTTTTTTGGTTGTTAAAGCTGTTATTTTTTCAGCTTATTTAACCATTTTTTTAAACACTTACTTCGCTTTTTCGATCGTGTTTTTCCTTTTAATTATAGGTATTTATTTTTCTTTGACATGTTAAATATACATATGTATGAACGTGGGTGAATGAGTTTAAAAGTATAAGTAAGGGCATTGAAGATGCGGCCAATTTACGAGGCAATCAAAAAACTACACTCAGGGAAAAAGAGCATTTTAAAATTAAAAATAAAATTTTGGTTTTCATAATGCAGGTTTTAAACCAAACCATTTTTATTTTAATAACGAAAAGTTTTAAATTAAAAATGATATTTTTGAATTAGGAATGAAATTTTTGAAGTAAAAATGCATTTTGGATTTAAAAAGAGACATACTTAAATTAAAAATGAAAATGAATGTTGATTCAAAAACTAGCTCTTTGTTCAAAATTTTTTTGTGAGAAAATATTTTTTGTGAGAAATCCAACAAAAACAATAATGAGAATCGATTTTTTTTTTAATTTTGTTTTTACAATGATTCATATAATTCGTAGATGATTTTTTAGGAAAAGGGAAGTGTAAATAGGTTACTACAATTCAATATAATTTTTAATGTTCCACTATGTGATGGCGTTGGATTGAATTTCAGGTTGTTGTCATGGTTCGAATCCGGAGGAGAATATAAAATAAAGAAAAAGGAGAATAAGGAGAATAAGAAATAAAGATAGCAAACAGTTAAGGCGAAGTAGAAAAGAAGAGAAGAAAAAGCGGAGGCTATAGTTTTGTAGTTGGGACTCGGATTGAAAGAAGATGAAGAGAATGCCGTTAGATATAATTTCGAATCCGGAATAGAAAATGATATAGAGAACACTGCAGCGTTTTTTTTCCTCATAGTGCTTAAAATTAAAATAAACATTTTTAAATTTAAAATGTTTTTTCTTGATTTAAAAATTTTACAATGAACATTTTTAAAATAAAAATGTTGGTATTTACATCACTTTTAAATACGTTTTTGCCCATTTTAAGCATGTTTTCATATGTTTTTATAATTTTTTTCCCTGAGTGAAGGCAATTGAAAAGTAGGTAAAATCCTCTCTCGACCAACAAAAATCACGCTCCACAGGACGCTCATTTTTCCAGTGCTCGTGTACGGCGCACAAGCTTCAACGATGTCAAAATCAGAGGAGATGGCAGTTGGTGTATTCGAGAGAAAAGTTCTTCGGAAGATTTATGAACCCTTGTGCGTTAGCGATGGCGAGTATCGGCGGACATTAAATGATGAGCTGTACGAGCTTTACGCAGTCATCGAAATTGTTCAGCGAATAAAGATCCAGCGGCTACAGTGAGCAGGTCATGTCGTGGGAATGGATGAAGGTGCTGCGGCCCAGAAAGTATTTCTATCGAAACCCACTTTCACTGCGTTGGAAGATAAGGTAAAGACTGACTGGTCCCGCTTGGTATTTCCAATTGACGCCATCTAGCACAAAACAGAAACGACTGCGAACTTTATTGGACTCGGCCAAAATCATCTGGACGGTTACGCGCGTATTAAGAAGACGAAGATATAAAAAACTTAAGGCGGAGGTTTTGCTTGTGTTTATTATTTCCAATTTAATAACATAATACAATGGCGTTATTTTAACTCTGACGAGTTTTATGGCCAAGCTTCTCTCCCAATTCGAAGTGTGCTCCTTTTTGTTTTTCCTACTAATTGGGTGGACCTACAGTTTTATCCCGGCTCCGAACGGCGAATGCATTTTTTGTGAGAAGCTTTTTCATGGCAGAAATACACTCGGAGGGTATGCCGCCCACGGCCGAGAGGTGACCGCTGCTCTTAAAAGACCCAATAATTGGATTACTAATTAGAAAAAAAATTTGGTGTTTGCTCGGACCGTGGTTTGAACCCGAGACCTCTGGCATAGCAGGCGAGCACTCTACCCACTGCACCACAGCGGCCAATTTAAAGGCCTAATTCGACGACCTCGCCAGCACAGCAGCTCGCTCTTGACTTTAAGCCCTTTAAGATACCGCCTAACTCGAATCAATTCCGCTTTAGCTTAGCCATAACTAAAGTCAAATAACGACTGCTTTGAACATTACACAACTTTTCTTTTTGTATTTTCTTCATTTTTATTGTTTCCTTTCTAAATAGAAAAGTGTGAAAGTTCACACTACGAACAAGAATTCGTTTCAGCGCAACAAAATTATAAAACCTTTGCTAACTTAACTGCGTTAACCCTAATCTTCTAAAGTGAGCCTCTCAGCCTTTAAAGTTTAAAAGCGAATTATTCCTAAACCAAAAAAGCTTTTTGCCTGAAAATTTTGGGTATTCCTCCATTTGTGTTCATAAATTATGAAATAATTTTGATCTTTGGGCTATTTATTTATTTTAACCATTTTTTTGCAATCGTATAAAATTGTAACGAAAAACCGAAAGTGAGCCTCAAAGACTCACCTTAAGTATCTATATCGTAATAAGCTTACATTTCTAGAATTCAACTAAATTTTGAATCCGTTGTTTACAAGGTTTGTCCAGTGAGGTTTTTACATTGTGAACTCACCACACTTCGTATTTCACCATAGATCCTTAGATCATATCGACGGCTGAGAATAAGATCGCCCTATTTCAAAAATTGTTTCAATAACGTCCTATTTCAGATTTTGCTTCAAGAACGCCCTATTTGAAAATTTGTTTCAATAACGTCCTATTTCAGATTTTGCTTCAAAAACGCCCTATTTCAGAGAAAATTCAATATATATTTCTTAATTAACCGTCTAGACGATTCTGGCCGAGTCCAACAGAGCGCGCCAATTGCTTCTGTTTCGTGCAGCATGGCGCCACTTGGGAACACCTAGGGAGGCAGCATCGCTGTCCACCTGATTTTCCCAACGCAGTGGAGGTCTCCCTTTTCTTTTGCGTTCAGCGGGTTTCGATAGAAATGCTTTCTTGGCCGGAGCGCCTTCGTCCATTCTCACGACATGACCTGCCCAACGCAGCCGCTGGATCTTTATTCGCTGAACAATGTCGATGTCTGTGTAAAGCTCGTACAGCTCATCGTTAAATCTCCGTCGATACTCGCCCACGCCAACGCGCAAAGGTCCATAAATCTTACGAAGAACTTTTCTCTCGAATACTCTAAGTGCCATCTCATCTGATTTTGAAATTGTCCATGCTTCTGCGCCGTACATGAGGACTGGAACGATGAGCGTCCTGTAGAGTGTGATTTTTGTTTGTCGAGAGAGGACTTTACTTTTCAGTTGCCTACTTAGTGCGAAGTAGCATTTATTGGCAAGCGTGATTCTTCGTTGGATCTCCGTGCTGACATCATTCTTGGTGTTAATGCTGGTTCCCAGATAGACGAAGTCCTTAACAGTTTCGAATTTGTAGCTATCAACATTGACGTGGCTGCCAAGGCGTGCTGTTTCTTTGTGTGATGACAGGAGGTACTTCGTCTTGTCCTCGTTGACCGCCAAACCCATTTTCTTAGCCTCTTTATCCAGCTTGGAGAAGGCAGAACATACGGCGCGCGTGTTAGTGCCAATGATGTCGATGTCATCGGCGTACGCCAGCAGTTGCACACTCTTGTGATATAAGATGCTTCCTGTATGGTTAAGTTCTGCAGCTCGTATTATCTTTTCCAGCATCAAATTGAAAAAGTCGCACGAAAGAGAGTCACCTTGTCTGAAACCTCGTTTGGTCTCGAACGGCTCGGAGAGGTCCTTCCCAATTCTGACGGAGCTGGTGGTGTTAGTCAACGTCATTTGGCATAGCCGTATAAGTTTAGCAGGGAAACCAAATTCAGACATTGCGGCATACAGGCAATTCCTATTCGTGCTATCAAAAGCGACTTTAAAATCGACAAAGAGATGGTGTGTGTCGGTTCCTTTTTCATGGGTTTTTTCCAGTATTTGTCGTATTGTGAAGATCTGGTCGATAGTAGATTTACCAGGTCTGAAGCCACACTGATAAGGTCCAATCAGATTGTTGACGATAGGCTTCAGTCTTTCGCACAATACACTTGCTAAGACCTTATATGCGATATTCAGGAGGCTTATCCCACGATAATTGGCGCGTACTGTGGAGTCTCCTTTTTTGTGGATTGGGCAGAGCACACTCGTCGGGCATGCGCTCGTCCGACCATATTCTGCATAGGAGTTGATGCATGCTCCTTATCAACTCTTCGCCACCATGTTTGAATAGCTCGGCTGGCAAGCCGTCAGCGCCCGGAGCCTTGTTATTCTTAAGCCTAGATACTGCTATTCGCACTTCGTCATGATCAGGTGGTGGAACATGCCTACCATCATCTGCTATTGGGGATTCGGGTCGTACATCTTCTCCTTCCGCACTTTCACTGTTGCCATTATCTAGCAAGGAGGAGAAGTGATCCCTCCACAACTTAAGTATGCTCTGGACATCAGTTACCAGATCACCGTTATCATTCCGGCAGGAATTTGCCCCGGTCTTGAAACCTTCAGTCATCCGCCTGATTTTTTGATAGAATTTTCGAGCATCGTTCCTACCCGCCATTATCTCAAGCTCTTCACACTCGCGCCTTTCAGCCTCCCTTTTCTTCTTTCGAAAAAGGCGCCTCTCTTCCTTCTTCGCCGTTCGATAACGCTCCCATACGCTTCGCGTTGCGCCCGCACACAATGTAGCCCTGTAGGCGGCGTTCTTTCTTTCCGAGGCATCGCGACATTCCTTGTCGTACCAGGTGTTTTTGTGGGCTCGCTTGTATCCTATAGATTCCTCAGCGGCGATACGAAGTGAACGAGCGATGTGTTCCCATTCCTCAGATACATCGTTTGGTGAAGGGTTGCTCTCAGAGAGCAGGAGTGAGAGCCGAGTGGTGTATTCATTGGCTGTCTGCGTCATGTGCAGCCTTTCGACTTCAAACTTTCCTTGCTGTCCTGTTGGCACATTCTTTGCTGCACAGAGGCGGGTGCGTACCTTGGCTGCTACAAGATAGTGGTCGGAGTCGACATTGGGACCACGGATTGTGCGCACATCTAGGATGCTGGAGCTGTGTCTGCCGTCGATCATGACGTGATCAATTTGATTTCGCGTTTTTCGATCAGGAGACAGCCATGTGGCTTGGTGTATTTTTTTGTGCTGGAATCTGGTACTGCTAATGACCATGTTTCGTGACCCGGCGAAGTCGATCAGCCTCGTCCCATTGGGACTGGTTACGTCGTGGAGACTGAATTTTCCGACTGTGCTGCCAAAGATACCTTCCTTACCCACCCTGGCATTAAAATCGCCAAGCACAATCTTAATGTCGTGACGGGGGCAGCGGTCGTAGGCATGCTCTAACTGCTCATAGAAAGTGTCTTTGATCGCATCGTCCTTCTCTTCCGTCGGTGCGTGGGCGCAGATGAGAGATATGTTGAAAAATCTCGCTTTGATGCGGATGGTGGCTACACGCTCGTTCACTGGCGTGAACGCCAGTACTCGGCGGCTGAGTCTCTTTCCCACCACAAAACCAACACCAAATATACGCTCCTCTGCATGGCCACTGAAATATATAGCGCAAGGCCCACATTTCTTCTTGCCTTGCCCCTTCCACCGCATCTCTTGTATGGCGGTGATGTCAGCTTTCACTCTTTCGAGGACATCAACCAGCTGGGCAGAGGCACCTTCCCAATTAAGGGTCCGGACGTTCCAGGTGCTTACCCTCAAATCATAGTCCTTTAAACGTTTGCCGTGGTTGTCATCAGAAAGGGGTGGTCTCATCCGAGGCTTTGTTGTTGTTTTCATTGGATAGGATTTTTACGTGGTGGGTCCCAAGCCCGACGCACAACCCGCCCTGCGGGAGTTGTATATTTTTCGCAACCAAATTCCAAATTTTTAAAACGCGACATTCGTGGTGAAAATACTTACGCATAAAAGAAGCTCATCGTTCGTTTCTCTATCTGAACGCATCTTTTCCGTAATTTAGAATCTCAGAGGATGGAGGATGGCTTCGTGTGTAGAAGTCCACGTAAGTGGGGAAAGCTTCTGACTGCCATCCACCTGGGGGTGGCCAGAGCGATTCTTTTGCATGCGGAGCAAGCAGCTCACGACTTCCGCGCAGTGTCCTCTGGATAGCCACCGAACACCCGTTTGGTGGTGAACTAAAGTGAGAAGGCGACAACTCGACAAGGCCACTCCGACATATTCGGTTTAAGGGCTTGTTGAGGGGAATAACTGCAGCGTCTGTTCACCAGCAGGTGCGGCTGCGAGCGGGCGTCTGTCTTGGAGCAAGCGGCTCGCTATATAAACGTGTAACAACGTGTATATTGTTACACGTTTATATAGCGAGCCGCTTGCTCCAAGACAGACGCCCGCTCGCAGCCGCACCTGCTGGTGAACAGACGCTGCAGTTATTCCCCTCAACAAGCCCTTAAACCGAATATGTCGGAGTGGCCTTGTCGAGTTGTCGCCTTCTCACTTTAGTTCACCACCAAACGGGTGTTCGGTGGCTATCCAGAGGACACTGCGCGGAAGTCGTGAGCTGCTTGCTCCGCATGCAAAAGAATCGCTCTGGCCACCCCCAGGTGGATGGCAGTCAGAAGCTTTCCCCACTTACGTGGACTTCTACACACGAAGCCATCCTCCATCCTCTGAGATTCTAAATTACGGAAAAGATGCGTTCAGATAGAGAAACGAACGATGAGCTTCTTTTATGCGTAAGTATTTTCACCACGAATGTCGCGTTTTAAAAATTTGGAATTTGGTTGCGAAAAATATATATTCGGGGCGATATGAAAAAATTATTCATATTCATTTGATTCGTAGTTTTTCTCATTGTGTGCACAAAAACAAATTTATAACAGGTGTAATCAGACTTGGGCATTATTCGAATAAATTTTTATTTAGATAATTATTTGAATAAAAATTTATTTTTCAAATTTTATTCAGATAAATTCATTCGAATAATTATTCTGAGGTTTATTCGTTATTTCAAATAATAAATAAAAACTCAGGGTACAACAAAAAAAAAACAACTGAGTAATAGTAAAAAAAAAAATTTGTTTTTTTTTTTTGTTTGTATGTTTGTTTGTTCTTTACATATGTAAATGAAAATTATCTATTATTCGAATAATTTTTTGTTTGAATAAACGGAATTATTTATTATTCAAATAAAAATAAAAAAAATGTATTCATCTATTATTCTTATTCGAATAAATTTTGCCCAACTGTGGGTGTAATAAAACCATTTGTTATGAACATTCACCAACTACAAAAATGTGTGAAAATGGCAGTACATTAATATCCCCTATTTTACGGAATTGCCTATTTTATCTTTATATCAGAGACCAACTTTAACAGTTAACACTTATTTTCATTCCATTTCAGTCTGACGGAAACACAAAAATAGTGAGCGCAAAGTGTTTCCCACTGACTGAAACAGAAAACTCTTTCACTCAAAGTGTTTCTCTTCGTGGGCAACCTCTCTCAACGATCTTTTTTCTGTTGCCATTTAAGAGTTATTTTTCAACACTCAAAAATATCCCTCAGCAAGTGACGGTTTCAATGAGACTTTTATTTTTTTCCGTCCTTTGATAACAGTTAAAAACAGAGGGATAAAGAAAAGTGTTGCTGAAAAATATGTATGCATATGTAGATATGTAGTATGCATGTACGTTCGTGCGCATACGCATGTGTGCAAATGGAAGAAAATTTGTATTCGTAGTATGACTGTATTTAAAATAACCAATTTTGTAACTTAGCTGGTATGGACAGGAATTTTATTTTGAATTATTTAGTTAATACATACCTACATAATATATGTATTAAAATATAATTTGATGTTAGATTCGTTACTTACATATTTATGTACATACATATTAATATAGGTATTTAATTATAAAGGCATGTGTCTGAATTTTTTTACATACTCTGCAGGAAGTTAATAAGTACCTAGCTAGAGAACAGAATTTCTGGTTCAGAACTAGCGAAAATGTGTCAAAGAGGCATCAGTTCATTTGCCGTCGGCTTTGCATATTTCTGCAATTCTTATACATGCTTATACATGCACACATACCCTGTAGGGAAAATCTCTAGTTCCGAACTAGGTCGCTTCTAGTGTATTTTTCGACACTACTAGTGCGAGCTAAATCTCTTTTGCATGTTATCAACTGGCGAATTTAACACGACGATGTCCTAGGCGGTGTCAATTGTCACCCTCTGCACTACATTTTCGATAGTTCCGAACTAGTACTAAATTCTACAGTTTACACTAGTTCGTTTATTGGCACATTTTCGATAGTTCTGAACTAGCTACAAGTACCTACAAATTCTACAGTTTTACATCTGCCGCTTAAGTGCAGACTTTGACACACTTCATGCAAGTGGCGCGATGGCCGACTGGCTAACGCATGTGCCTTTCAATCTGAGGGGCGCGGGTTCGAATCCTGTCGGTGTCAAGGTGGATGATAATTTTTTTTTAATTTTTTTTTTTGACTAATATTTTTTTATTTATTTATTTAATAAAATTTACAGTAATATTTAAAAAGTAATAAAATAAAAAAAATTAAAAATAAGCCTGAGGGATCGGGAAAGCATAATTAGGGGAACATTTCATTTCATACAAGTTAAGATGCAAATAGAAAACTCTTTATATGAAACGCTTCACTAAACATCTGAGAATTGCAGAAATATACAAAGCCGACGGAAATTGAACGAACGAAAAATTTTCATAGAATTTTTGTCACTTCGAAATTGCATACAAATCAAAGTGTGTCTTATAATGGTCACTCAATTCACTCCTCCTGAACTGGTGAGGGTCTAACTACAATTGATCTAGTTCCCTTTTGACACCTTTTCGCTAGTTCGGAACTAGAAATTTTGCTCACTAGTTATTGAGTTCCCTGCAGGGTATGTATGTACTTACATACATATTAACATATCATAGTTAATCTTAGTAGTACGCAGGTACATACCTATGTCCATAACTATTTTATATAATTATTTTTAATACTTAGAGTTCGGCTTTATTAAAAATAACGAATATATTGTTTTGGTATTAAGATTGTACAGCCTCTCACTTAAAATTAAATAAAAGGCGACTACCTAATCTATAAAAAGACGTCGTTACATGTGTACATATCGTCGGTCTCCTGCCAGAAACACGAATGTGAAAATTATTTTAAGTGCGATGTCTGCGCCTTATCGGGTATATATTGATATAATAACAATTAATATTTGTATATATGCTTATGTACATAAAAGTACATATTATGCATGTAAGTGTTATCGGCGTTGCTCAACTGTTATGCTTTTGTGTTTACATGAAACTGTTATTTTAGGACACTTAGAAAAAAGTTAACAGTTATGTTGGTCTCTGCTTTATATACTAAAAAAATTGTCATAAACCGTTATAAGAATGTATAAACATGCTTCGGAATTCATTATTGCATAAATAAAAGTAAAAAACAAATACCAAAATAATGTGTTTCAAAATTTCCCCATAGGTGAGCCTCAGAGTCTCACTTTCGGTTTTAAGTCACTTTTCAAAATTCGGTGATTAGGGTTAAATAAATTCTGAGCGAGCGGAAATCTCGCATTTGAAGTATTGTTATGCATCAGCGTTGCAGCGGCGGCGGTTTATGGAGGCTGGGGGCAAAATCGCAGCATTCACTGTCATACGTATGTATGTACATCAGGGATTACCACACTAATACTTTCAAACATTGTGCATGTGTTAAAAGCAAAAAAGCTCTTGGTTACGCCCAAACAGTGTTGCCACTTTAGCTATTTTGTAGCTAGATTTAGCTATAACTTTTGGCGTTTAGCTACAGATATTTGCGTTTAGCTATTAGCTATTTTTGTTAGCTTTTTTTTTAATAGCTTAGCTATTTTTAGCTATTTTTCTTAATTTCTTTATTTTGCACATCAGTTTATCATTTTAAGCTAATGAGTCATCTGCGAGTTTATTAAAACTTGAAAGTGTATACTTATCCTTATGATTATCAAACTATACAAAAGTTGATAGTCTGGCATGCCTTCCTTATTTTATCGATTATTGGTGCATTCATATGCAAGGTTGATGCAATCAAGGCAGATCTAGGAAGGTAGGCTCGGTGGCGAATTCAGAAATTTCCCATGTATTTTGTTATTGTAATTGGTAGAGTGTAATGTCAAAATGATAATTCGCCTTGGTTAAAATCTGAATTCGCTTGAGACTCGCCCATTCCTATTGGTCATGATGTGAATTCGCTTTGATTTTGACATTACACTCTACCTTTGTAAATAAAAAAGTAGTTTCTGAATTCGCCACCGAGCCTACCTTCCTAGATCTGCCTTGGATGCAATAAGGTTTTCGCAGTGCGCAAAAGCAACTCTGCCATACATTTTGTTGTTGCCCATTTTACTATATGAATTCACAAATGACCATTGGCATACGCTATACTGTCAATATGTATCGCGATATTTGAATCGGTTTGATGAATCGCAAACTAGTGCTGTACGTTCAATGTGAATATTGCGATATTTTTCTCGCTCTGAGGTTCACAATAGCCCTGTTTTTATTCAAGCGCATATACATCTGCGCTTAAATTTTGTACGGATTTCTAAGCGCACATCTCTATCCGCGCTTAGTTGTCCATACAAAATTTAAGCGCAGATGTATATGCGCTTGAATAAAAACACGGCTAATATTTTACTTCCGTCCTTTTCACGGTGTATTCGTAAAATTTTTCAGAACTTTATTATCAAGTTAATTGAGCAACTCCGCCAACGCTTACCGCAGAATATTCAATCTTTAAAAAATATTGAATTTTTTTCTGTAAATAAGCCAAAAATATTTGACACCTTCAAGGATGAAAAGGATCACTTTAACACGGAGGAAATCACTATTTTAGAAATGCAATGGAAAAACTACACGCGTACCCATGGAAGGGAACTACCTCTACAATAAAGTTTTGGGTAGACGTAAGAAAGCTTAGAAATGCTCTTAACGAAAATCCGTTTGAAGAACTACAATCTTTTGTGTTTAATTTTCTAATCCTACCGCTTAGTAATACAGAAATAGAACGTAGATTTTCTGTTATGAACGTAATAAAAACAAAGCAGAGAAATAGAATGCAATTATTTATGTTAAACTCTCTATTGACTGTTAGGTATGGTATAAAAAGGCTTGAAAAATGTTGTAATAACTTTAAAATTCCTAACGATATTATTAAAGCAATGACTTCAATTAATAATAATTCAACCTGTGAATTAAATGAAGAAGATATGATTTTTGAAATGTTATTCAATCAAATTTTTAACTAAAGTTTAAATATTAACTAGTCGCTATTATAATTTATTTTAATACTGCAATTGAATGTACATACATACATGCATACATATGTAATGAATTGATTTTTTTCATTGTAATAATCTTATTATGCGACGTACATATATAAGTACATACAAACAAATATATGTATGGCTACAATATATAATATATGTATATATAAATTTTAATATATGTGAAGTTGTTTTATGTCACGTCTTTTTAAATAAATCATTATTTGGCTATTTTTGAAAAAAAAAAAAAAATTTGGCTATTTATTTTAGCTATGAAAAAAATTATTTAGCTATTTTTAGCAATTTTTTTAATTTAATTTAGCTATAAGCTTCAAAATATTCTGGCAACACTGCACCCAAAAGAAACTCAATCATTGTCGAAAATTAAAATTTTTAAATTGGAAATGGATATTATTTTTATTCTTAACTTCACAAAAAACCACAAACAAAAAAATTAAAATAAAAAATATGAGACGAAATGCAAAATCACGATTCCTAATAAAAATATTACGTAAAAAAATCGAAACAAAAAAACCACCCCCAACACACAGTCATTTACAAGTATTCAGAGACTGCTCGAGCAACACAACCTGCTAGCTCAACAGCTCAATGCTGACTGAACAGAAATTTGCAAAATTTATTTTCGTGCACGAAGAGTTCTGTAGTGTCGGTGTGGGGCTGTCGGTGTGAAAGCTCTAAAAAGCTTGTACCGCGTGTATAGGCTGTGAAAATGCCTGATGCACATACACACATATGTGAAATGCAATTATACACGAATTTGCACCTTATGTGCCAAGGTGTGAACACGTGAAAATGCATTATAATTTGTTGAACTTTGTAAATAAAAAAGTGGCATCACTCATTTGCAGGTTCTCTCAATGCGGGTAGGTCAACGCGCTGATCTCTGGGCCAGCAGCATTCCACAGCAGGCACGATTGATCAACAACAAAGCTCGCATGCGAGCATAAATCGTCAAAATGCGCAGCTGAATTAAATGAGAGCTTGCTTGCTATCTCGTTCGCACTTATAGTAATGCCGGTTAAATTGTCGTGGTCCGCTTTTGGCGGCGGAAAACGTGGCGGCTTTGGCGGTGGAACGTAATGCGCATGCAATGATGCGTTGCATTTTGTTTGTGTGTGCGCACTTAAGGTGAAGGCTATTAATTAACACCCTTTGAAAAAATGTTGAAGCGCTAATTTTTTACTCATTTATTTACTTGTTTTTGCTTGTACATACGATGTACGTATGTACGTACATTCCCTCCTACAGGGTGACTGATAAAGTTTACTGGTGCTTTAAATAAGTTTGTGTGAGTAAGATGATGGCAGGCAAGTATTTCTCGGCCACTAAAACTGCACAGAAAAATTGATCAACATGTTGATGGTTTGAAAAATCTATGGGCGGTCTAAGCTGTGGTGCTTTTATCCTTCGAAATTTCTATATACGCTAATAGCACTGAAAGTAATGGAGGTATCATGTGGTTTTGCTGACTGAACACTTGCGTAACTTAACACACGAAAGTGAACGTCATAAATAAACCTATTTACGTCTTTGAAATGTTCAATCCTGCCGCCACATAAATAATTTCGCACTCGAACAATCTCGCCAAGTTGTCCGCGAACTAACCCATCTCCAAACCAACTGGACCGCAGCCTATAATGGGATCAAGTATAGCGGTGAAGTATATCTGGAACTCCATAAGGGAAACTCACGTTTGACGCTGGAACTGTACAGATTCCTGTAAAATAAGAAAGTGCTTTCTGAAAAAGCCTAACGGGGAGGTAGCAGTCTTCCTCATTAAGCAGAGGAGGATTGAGCTTCGGGCGCTTGTGAACACAATCTATGGGGCAGCACATGGCCACCGTAGGCACCATCGTGAGCTCATTAGCCCTATCATGTCTGGAGGAGTACGACGATGGCACAGCGCACTGAATTTTCTGCACCTGTCCAGCCTTCGCTAGACTAAGATTGCGCATGAGAATGGCGTATGCACGCTCTCTACCACTCGACAAACTTCACAGATTTATTAAGGATTCTGGGAAGTTTGTAGAGGAACTCCGGTTCCAATATCTCACTCATTTCCCTACATTCTGATCCCTTCTAAAGGTCTTAAGTACAATGGGTAAATATGCCTGAGTGCTTGGGAAAGACAAAGTTTTTCTACCCTACACATTCCATTCCAATCCATCTCCATGTACATAGCTATCGTAGCTTTAACGCATTTAGTGTAAATCTGGATCACGGCGATACTTAGGACTATGATTATCAGTAAGTTCTTATGAGTCTTTGAAAATATGCATATAACCACGCCAGCAACCTTCTGATAGATTTATACAAGATCATACGGCTGGAGTTAGTATGCTGTCTGAATTTGGAATCCAACATCTACTGCGGAGCTTTGAAATATACAGAATGATCTTGAATACTGTACGCACACACTGTTCAGATCAGAGATGTAGAATAATTATTATTTCATTTTGAAATTATAAAAAAGTCTTAGAAATTTTATTCAGAATCAGAAAAGTCTTTTGATAATATTTTTTTTCCGATGAAAATGATAAAAATCTTCTATAATTATTATTC
The DNA here is from genome assembly GCA_960531455.1 of Urophora cardui. Lineage (NCBI taxonomy): Eukaryota > Metazoa > Arthropoda > Insecta > Diptera > Tephritidae > Urophora > Urophora cardui. Next base: position 41,087,602 of record OY482674.1, on the reverse strand, counting down.
AGAAACTTATATTTTAAAAATCTTTCCATAATACATAGTTATTTCAAATATATCGTCGTTTAAAGTGCATTTTTGCGTAAGAGGTATTTTCATTTTCGAGTAAGGGACATTTTTGCCAAAAATGAGATTTTCCAACCCTGAGTTCCTGACGCTCAGCTCTATCGATCCATAGCAAAACTTTGCAATTCTAACAACAAAAACGCATAATAACAGTAAATTGCATAATCGCTTATGAAGAGTATTGTTAAAATTTGGCAGCATTACCGCGTATAATTTCAGTTCATTCATACAAGCGAAGTTATATGTTATTAGATAAATAAATTAAATGGCCAATTTATATGAAAGGGAGCAAAAGTTAAATATTTTAAACAAATAATGTCAGGTAAATATCAAGCAGGTATTATTTTAAACAAATTAAATGAAGTTTCTAATTGGTAAGCTCTGATACTACGCCTCAGTTCGAGTGGAGCCAAATATTGTAAGCTTTCATAGTTTTTTTACGTTTGCTGGAAACACGGTGCAATCTATATAAAGCCCGTGCCGCATAAAGTGGGCGCAGCCACGCCCATTTTGAAAATTCGTATCAATAATCCGACTAAACGTATAAATATTCTTGTTATTATAAAATTTCATTCCTTTATCACTTTTACTTACAGAGATGTCACGTTACAAATTTCTGAAGGGCGTTCGAGAAATATTTTTACTAAAAAGTAGACGTGGTCATAAACTGATTTCACTAAAATTTTGCACATATACTACCGCAATTGGTAGAAATAAGTCCACCAATTTTCGTCATAATATCTCAATTATTTGTCGAGTTATGGGCTCCGAAATCTCGTAGATTCCTTTGTCTAATAAGAGGCGGTGCCACGCCCATTTTCCAAAATTTTTCTGTTTATGGTCTTCTCTCTATCGTGGTACAGTAGACGCTCACAAATTAGAACCACTTTGTTTTTAGGGTGATTCTAATTTCTGAAAAATTATAATTCCTGGATGTTTTTTTTTTTGTTTCAATAAAACCTTAAAATTTAAGTCAATTTGCATTGAAAAACTACAATGAAATTTTGTCTTATTCAATTTTATTCCCAAAAACGAGAAAACAAACATATAGATATGCCTGTATACGAAATTTCATAAAAATATTTAAATTTGTGTATTATTACAGCTGTGTATAAAAATTAATTTATTACATTGCGATAAAAACATGTTTTTTGTAGGCCATGATTCTTATGCGAAAATTTATAAGACATTCAAGTCAGGTTATAAACCAGATAGAACACGGATGTTCGTAATCCAATCCACAAGTCACCTCAAAATTGCAAAAAGTAAATATCAAGATTTAAAATACTTAAAACAAGTGATGCCCTACGATTGTCATAGCTTTTATGACAATTTACCACATTTACCTTACGACTTCTCCAGCAATGTGTAAACAAAATTACGTTTTCTTAATTAAAAATATTAATTTTAGCTTTAAATTTAATATAAGTTTAAGTTTTGTTACTTTTTTTCTTTATAAAATACTAAAAAAAAGAATTATATTGAACATTTTGCCATTTCATAACCGCTTGTGCGTGATTTTTGTGCCAAATAAAAATTGCACAACCGCACATGAAAAAAAGAGTCCTAATAATTCAATTTGTTTCTTTTTCTACACTAAGTTGATGTTTTAGCTAACAAACTGATCTACGTAACTATTTAAATTTAAGTTTGTACGCAGAAAGAAGTAACGGTTTTGAAATGAAACAGTTTTTTTGCTCTCCTGTAAAATTCAACCAATGTCCGCTACTCGAAAATGAAAATATCTCTTACGCAAAAATGCACTTTAAACGACGATATGTATATTTTTTAAGTCTTCAAAGACTTTTATATCGAGACAAATTTGAAAAAAGTCTTTGCGTAATTATTATCAGTAACAAATTTTTTTTTATATCTTCAAAGACTTTTTCATTGAGACAAAGTTCAAAAAAGTCTCAGAAAATTTTCAATAACTTTCATATAAGTACTTCAAAATTCAAGCAAATTTCCAATTTGTAATTGTATGAAAGATTTTTATCGAAGATATAAAAAATAAATTTGTTACTCAAAATAATTACTTAAAGATATTTTTGAAATTCGTCTCAATGAAAAAGTCTTTGAAGACTTAAAAAAAACAATTTGTTACGGATAATAATTACTCAGACTTTTTTCAAATTTGTCTCAATATAAAAGTCTTTGAAGATATAAAACAAAATTTCTCATTTATAATAATTACAAAACGACTTAAAAATATCTCATAAATAACTATTATGGAAAGACTTTTAAAATATGTTTCTTTCAATAATAATTATTTTTTGATTTTTATTTTTTCTCTTATAATAATTACAACTCTGGTTCAGATTGTACCCAACGAAGCAATCAATTATGAAGATGATTTTCTTATGGAATTTTTATCACTCCACTCCTTAATTTTTAAGACGCAATGTTAAGTTTAATATAGAAGCGAAAGTTAATAGTTAGACAGTTGGCCAAACACCATTCCAAAAAAAAAATAAATAAAAAATAAAAACTAAAAAAATATGAACAGCAGCACACTCAGTCGATTTAGGATTTTTGCAGTAAAAAAAGGTAAACATCATTATTAACGCCCCAAAGCGGATTTAACAACATGCGACAAAAACTAAACGGCTAATCAACTGAAAAACCTCAGCTCAGCCGCTTGATCCCCCAACAACAGTCGTCGTGGATGGCAGCGGCGCAGCGGTCGATCGCTAATCGTTTAAGCCGCTGTTTTGCATAGCGTCAGCTAAAGCAACAGCAATAGCACGACAGTAGCGGCTATAAAAATCGTGCAATCTATAATTAAGTGGTGGTTAGAAAGCCACCAAGCCATATGTAGGTATGTTGTATGTATGATGACCAGCACGGATAGTCGATGAGCTGAGACAGAAGCGATGTGTTATTAACTAAAAAATAATAATCAATAATAATTATATGTCTGTATATCCATATGTAGGTATCGTAGATAAGTGTGAGTTGTTAGCGGGGCGAAGTCAAAGATAACAAGGTAGACAAGTTTGCTACGGGTAGTTATGTACATAGTTGCTTAACGGTAGCTGGTTAAACCTACACACTCATTAAATATTATGAGCGAAACAAAAATTTGATTAAAAAAGATAAATGAAAAAATTGGGAAACAAACAAATTATGGATATAGAAAAAACTAAAAATTGTGATGAAGGTAAAAGCAGCGTCTTAACTTACATTGGAAGCCATCATATTGTCTCCTTTTGAACCATCAAGTACCTTCTCTGAATAAAAATACCCGTAATTAAATCAACAACTTTCGGCTATTGAATCTCCGTCTTTGATTCAACAGCAAGAGTATTTGTTTTTACAGCAAAGTTTTTGATCCAACAATTGATTCAAAAACGGGCGCTGTTGTTTCAAAAACTTGTAATGATGGAGAGAAGATGAAGAGAAAAATCCAAACAAAAGTCTATTTTTAGCAGAAAAATTTCTCCAAAATTCCCCGTTGTTGATTTAAAGGTTTCCGTTGTTAACAAAACTAATGAGAACAAATTCATACTTCCGAAGCATTAACTCCACTTACCGCCTGTATGCACTGCGAGTGTGCTGCGCGTTCAACCCGTGGCCCTATAGTTAGACAGACTGGCAAATGAAGCTGCAATGATCGCACAAAACGGAGTCGAAAGATCAGAAGAGCGAGAGGCATGCATACACAAAGCTGGTAGCTCATGTGGAGAGTAACACTACGAAAGGAAGCTGGTCACATGATGTATACCAGACTTGAGATGCTGGTTGCAACGAGCTCATGGGGAAATCGATTTTTACCTGACTGAGTTCTTAACTGGGCACGGCTGTTTTAAGGCCTAACTCTACCGTTTTGAGAACGAGATAAATCCAACGTGTGACTACTGTGTAGATAAAATAGTGGAGAATGCGTATCACATTTTCTTTGAGTGTCCAAGACTCTGAGAATCTAGAAGTAAGCTCCGCAGAATATGTAGAAGTTACTATTCATCTGAGTCGCTCGTAAAACACATAATAGCAGACACGATGAAAACACTGAGGAGTCTAGAGAGAATACGGCGAAGCAGCGGCGATTAAATATACCCCGGCACGTCAGGAGCCATCTTTTCGACTACTCCCCAGAGTTTGAAAGATACATAAAACAACCATTTGACCCAACGGCTTACAAACAGATTCTAAAGGTGATACATACAGACACCATCACCACATTCGTTTCAGTTCGTCCGTCATACAGAGTATTGAGAGACCAACCACGCTCGAAGAAGAGACCAACCACGCAGAAGAAGAATTGCAGCTGCCGAGGAAAACCCGCGTCACCCTCGCGCAACTACGGTTAAGCTTTTGCAGCCGTCTCAACTCTTATGGGGCCAGAATAGACCCGGACATACATACATAATGCATGTTCGGAGAGACGCCGCATGACACACAGCATCTCTTCACATGTCCACTCAAGCCAGCTCACTTAACCCCATTGTCCCTATGGACTAGTCCAAGAAACGCTGCCTCATTCCTGGGCCTCCTGTTAAGTGAGCCTGACGACGATCTGTGAGCTTATCGTGCCGGCTAAGCAGGGCGTAATACTGCTATAACAACAACATTACAAATATACCATACGTACCTACAGAAGTTCAGCCGCTTGCTTCCGTCATATATTGTGGTACGGAGCTTTTTGGCCTCCGCATACCACCTAAAATGTACCACTTCCGGTGGAAAGGATACGTACAGGAGTTCAACCTCTTGCATCCTTTACGGATACGTACAGGAGTTAAATCTACTGCATCCGTCATATTTTGTGGTGCGGAGCTCTTTTGATTCCGAATGTAAATGACAATTAATAACTTTGGTTATCATGGATGCAATGAATCTTACAAAGAAATGGGTGACGCCTTTTAAGGCTGACTGAAGGCAATAAGGCGACCATCACGGATGTAGAGCCCGGTGGTCAACCCACCTTCCGACGGTAGCTTTTATGGTAGTGCCAGGGGGTTCGGTACGATAACAGTAGGACATTTAGTGCGTTTAAAGTCCCACACTGACAGGGAAAACGCTTTCGATGCTTCCTTCTCGCAAAAGAAGAAAAAAAAAAACACAGTAGTCAAAAAAAGAAAGAACAAACACAGGGTGATCTTCGTGCAAAAAAAATGCAAAATTCTTTAAACAATAGCTTTACTAATACCTACTAATGCTAAGTGTGTCAGCTGTCATATACGATCAGCTAACGAATAAATTAACTAATATTCACTAATTGAGAATAAAAATCGTTAATCACGCATTGTAATGCAAAATATGGGCTATAAAATAAAGAAATAAATCTCAATCATAAGCAATAACTACAAAAGCAATAAATACAGTAGCAGAGCAAAAGATTTATAGACGCCATTAACGAAAATCCCAAAAAAATTGCTAAATAAAAATGTATATGAGTTTGACGAACTAAACTGCTGCAGCTTATGTAAGCAAAAAGCACAAAAAGAGAAGATTTCTCAAAGCAGAAAAGGCAAAAAAATTGGCAACACCTTTTAATGTGGGCGCATTTGGCAACCCACAAAATAAAACAATAATGAATTTTAAGTGACGAGTGCAACGCTGTAACGAGTACGCCAGTGTGCGAGTACTTTCTGCAGGAAATGGGCGACTTCTTCGTGGAATACATACAAATGTACATTAGGCATATAACTTTTTACAATTTTTGCAAATATGAAAAACGGCATACCATAGTCGAATAGAGCATAAAAAAGTATGAACTGCAGTATCTTTTTTTTTTTTTTGCGAAATTGCAAAAAAGTTTCCGCGCAAAACGAAATTACTTTTTTATCAGAACTGCTGAAAAAAACAAAAAAAGTTTTGTACATCTGCGCAGAGCGTGCAATTAAAATTGTGCAAGACATTTTACCATTGTGTAAATCATCACATACTTTAAACTTAAAACTTATTTCATATAACAATTGACAAAAATGTACAAATAAAAATATTAAAAAAAATTAAAAAAAAATCTGACTTTTTTTAGAAATCCATTTTTGCGCGGAACGTTTTTGAACCGAAATCACCTAAAAAAGTGATATTCATTACTTGTACAATATTTGCCACCACGTGGTGGTAGGCCAAATTTTTCGTCAAAATTTGTTATATGCCTAATGTACATACATACATACGTATTTTAATAAGCGAAATTTCCGCAAACGCCTGCGATTTTTTAACACGTGCGTTCCAGTTGTGTATTTATTTTTATCAATTGGCGAAGAGCTTACATATCGCCGCTGCGCCAACAAATTCAGTTATATGTTTTTTTTCGATTTTTTTTTTTATTACATATTTATTTAGCGCTATCCGCTAGCTACGTTTCTGCATTTCCCGTTTTCTGATATCCTTCTTTGGTTAGAAGTTATCAAACACAGCTATATGCTCTCAGTAGTAGAAATGCTCTGTAAAATCAGTTATACATCTATTTTCGTATAATTGTTTTTTGATTTCAGGTTATTTTTGTGTAAAAAAATTATTTAAAAATAGCGTATGTGACCAATTTTCAAAATAGGAGGGGCACTGGTCAATTAAATAATGCATTTCCAAGCTATCGCTAATTGAATCGGACCCTAGCGAAGAGTTTTATACACATCTTTCACGATTTCTTACCCCCACTAGCAAATTTAAACAATTTGTAAAAAGAGCTATGTGCTGTAAAACGGCGCAAATGCTTCATGGTCAAAAAAAGTAAAAAAAAAAATTGCACAAGTCTATTACATATGTGTAGTATCATTAGTTAACAATGCAAACTAGAAAAAATATACTCTAGGATCACCAGAAAACGATTTTTTTGCTCTCCTGAAAAGTTGCTGAAAAACGTATAGCTGTTTTTGTTGGCGCAGCGACGATATGTATTTTTATGCGAATAGTATTTTTTATTACAATTTAAAAAAAAATAATAATTTTTAAGCGAAGAAAATCTAATGCGAAAGAAAAAAGGGTGTGGAGACTAAGAGCACTAAGCAGAAAAAAACAAACAAACCCAAAAAATGGGGCTACAAAAACCCGTACATAAAAAAGTGACGCAAACTAATAGCAGCACAAACGAACAGCGTAGGAACAAAAACAAAAGAGAAAGGAAGGCAAAGTAAATGAATTGTAGCATTTCAGCATTCGTTGCAGCCATTCCCAGCATCCGCAGTGCAGCAATCTGGCATGGAGTCGTGGCAGCGTTGCCACTTTGGTTACTTTTTACCAAATTTGGTTACAATTTTTTCGTTTGGTTACGTGGTTACTTTTCGCCGGTTTTGGTTACCTTCAAGGTCCATGTATTGAGCACACCATGGTTACATTCAATTTTTGGGAATACTTAGGCTTTTAATTTTCCCAAACTATAAAATATTTGTTATTCCAAATAATTTATTGTTGGGGGCAGGGCTGCACATTAACGTTATTTTTTATCAATTACCGAAAAAAAAATTTTGTTTTCAATTCAACTTTGAAAAATTTTAACGTTAAATGCTGAACAAAAAAATACTGTTTTGATAATTATCAACAAAAATCATCAAAAAGAATTTGGTTTTGTTGATTATCAAAAATCAAATATTGAAAAAATTTTGTTTCGGTAGCCAACAAAAAAAAATTATCAAAAAAATAACGTTAATAAAAATTCAAAGTAAAATGAATTATTATTTTGTTTTTGATTTTCAATGAAACGAAATAATTTTGATAACTTTTTTTTTAAAAACCAACGAAACGAAATAATTTCAATAATTTTTATTTGATATTCAACAAAACAAAATTTTTTTTGTTGATATCGTTGTGCATCCTTGGTTGGGGGTAAATGGAAAAAATTGAACAACTATTTCCAGTCAATGTTGAATGTTAGACCAGATTCTGCGCGTTTCCTGCCGTCATGTGTGGCTGGTCTAAAGCTGTTTCAGGAAAATGAATAAGGCAAAAGTGGGAAAAATTCAACTGCTTTCACAGGGTCTCAGTGGTCGAGCGTGTAAAAGCGTTCGCACATTGCGGCTGAAATGGAATGTATTACGGGTTCGATCCTCGTAAGGAGCATCCACTTCCGAAAAGAGTGCAAATGATCGAAAATGGTTTTTCGTGAAATAGCTACTGAAAATAGTTGTTGAAATTTTTCCATTTACCCCCAACAATAAAAAATTAAATTAAATAATTTTCGTCCTAAGCACTAAAAAGCTTTTAAGTCCAAATAATTTATTTGACAGGAGCCAGCGACCACATTAGAAATAAATTTCTTCTGGCGAATTTTCGTCGGGCGATTTTCGTCAGCTTTTTGGCTCTGTTCATTCTTATACCTGACCGTGTTTTTAAATGTTGATAGAACGCTATGACGGGATCGCTCGACGTTGGATCTGTTTAAGGCTTAAAGATGTAAAATAATTGATATATTTTAGTTTTTGTTAATCGTATATATTGTTTTGCTACGAAATAAATAGCCCTAACGTTAATGGGACATATGCCTATATTAGCCGCTTTCGATTCACAATTACTCTGCTGGCTATAAACTTCCCTCTGTCAAATTTATATGTGAATGATAGCGAGCAGAGGGAAATTTTTATCGACCAGTTAGCGAGTATGGCTACTACTCATTATGGGTTCAAACATTTTTGTTCAATCCGACCTCGCTTGTCTGATGGCGAATCGAAAACGCCTATTATTAAATTTATTTTGGTTACTTGTTTCTAGATTTGGTTACTTTTATTTTGTATTTTGGTAAATTTAAAATTTTTTTTGGTGGCAACGCTGAGGCGTGAAGTTGCTTTCGCTGCGTTCTGTGCTTTTGAAATAAACAGCGCCCGGCTGCTGTGGCCCCGGCGGCCGAGGTGTGAGTTGTTGCGAAGTGTAGGAGTCATGCAGAGTACCTACGCGTAAGCATTTTATTGTTCATTATTTTTTTGTTCCCTGCCTCACTTTCACAGCTCTGCGGCATTACAGCAGTGGTTCTTAAATCGTTTGCCGCCAGTATCTATAATTTTATAAAGCGATCGTTGTGTGGTTCATATTTTAGTATTCATTATTTCTGTTCGAAGGAGCTGCACAAAAATAATTCGCTGTGCTTACGCTGAACTTGCCAGTTTAGCTACTCCTCTTTTCTATACACTAAACGGGTTTTTGTATTCTTTTTTATTTCATACTTCTTTTTCATTTATTTCTTCATTCTATATTTTTTTCTTTTTCTTTTTTTTTGGTGAACCATCACTTATCTCGATGAGCATTTATCTGCTCTTTGACTGACAATCACTTCTGTTTGATGATGAGGACAAAACCTGTGTCTGCGTACGTGTGCGTGTGCCATTGTCAGCGACTATAATAGTTTGTAGTGTCGGGTTGCGGGTAAGAGCTGACAGAGCTTGATAAATGTACCTATGTACATATGTACTATATTCTTGTTCTTTGACATTTTCATATACCTACTTATTTGTTGCTGATCTTCGGAAAAAACGCTCTTCTAGTTGCTTAAATTTATATTTGTAGGAGATCCTGGGGTCATTGAGATTTCGTTTGATTTATTTATATTTTTTTTTTTTTTTTGATGGAGACAATATTTATGTACATATGTTGATTGTGAAAGACATAAATGAGACACTTAGGTGATTAGAAAATAATCTCATTTAATAATACATGAGACAGAAATCTATATTATTAATACGCTAATATAAATTTTGTTCCATCTTCTCCGCCGAAACTACTGAACCGATTTTGAAACTAAGAACGCCATTGGAAAGGTATTGCTCTCAAATAGAACTGCGCCAATTTTCATTAAAATTGGTTAAAAAATGCGCCCACAATCGTCGTTGCAAAATTGCCTTGTGCTTGTTGTTGCATGCATTTCAACAGACCAGGGCGGTATTAATGTGCGTGCATAGGTGAGTTTGTGTGTGCTCACAAAACTTACCATGCAATTGTGAACATGTTTGGCTGGAAGTGATGTGTAGTTTCAAAGAAGTAGAAACATAAAAGTAGCAAAAACACCACAACAAAAACACAGTCATGTAATAAGAAGGATAAGAAAGAATAAGTAGGAAAGAAAAGAGCAGAAATAGAAAGAAAGAAGTAGGTAGGAGAATTGTGAAGACGAGTAACGACAACAATAGCAACAACAAAAACAACAAGAGGGTAGTAGTGACAGTAATAACAAAAGGAGCAGCATCAATAGGAACAACAACAAAATAGTAACAGTGACAATAACAACAAACAATTATACAAAAACTATAGTTGCACTATAGTCATAAGTAAACATCTAGAAAAACTATTGAGTTTCGACAGTAGGCAGCACTCTAGTATGTGTTATTTTGCAATTTCGTACACATAACTTAGAAGGTAGTCGTTTAGGAGCCATCCATTTCTAAGGAAATTAGTGGTTGTTGGGACTTACATATATAGGCTTTTTATAAGTGATATAGAGGGCCGCCAATGGATCATTCACATCAAAACAAAACTGTAAAAGAGCGAATAGATTCAAGTATTAATTTCGCTCAAAAGCCGGAATCAAAACTGTACACTCACGGAAAAACAGCATTTTAAAATCAAAAATGCACGTTTTAAACTAAACCAATTTTATTTTAACTATGAAAATTTTTAAATTAAAAATGAAATTTTTGCATTAAGAATGAAATTTTTGAAGTAAAAATGCATTTTGGATTTAAAAAGAAACATACTTAAGTAAAAAATGAAAAGGAATGTTGATTCAAAAACTCGCTCTTTGTTCAAAATTTTTTTGTGAGGAAATATTTTTTTGTGTGAAATCCAACAAAAACAATAATGAGAATCGATTTTTTTTTTAATTTTGTTTTTACAATGCTTCATATAATTCATGGATTCTTTTTTAGGAAAAGGGAAGTATAAATATGTTACTACAATTCAATATAATGTAAAATGTTCCACAATGTGATGGCGTTGGATTGAATTTCAGGTTGATGTCATGGTTCGAATCTGGAGGAGAATATAAAATAAAGAAGAACAAGTAAGGAAGCCTAAGTTCGAGTGGAGTCTAACATTAGATACTCAGCTGTATGCTTTCATAGTTTGTTTGCGTTTGATGGAAACACGGTGTACTTTATATAAAGCGAGTGCTACATAAAGTGGGCGTAGCCACGCCCATTTTCAACATTTTTATCAGTCATCCAACTAAGCATATGAATATTATTCTTTGTGCAAAATTTCATTTCTTTATGACTTCTAGTTACAAAGATGTCACGTTACAAATTCTAAAAGGGTGTTCAAGAAATATCTTTGTTAAAAAGTAGGCGTGGTCATAAACCGATTTCAGTAAATTTCTGCGTGTCTATTAACACAAGTTATAAAAGTGTATAAACCAAGTTTCGTCATAATATCCCAGTTGTTTGTCGAGTTCTGGGCTCCGAAATCTCGTATATTCCTTTGTCGAAAAAGAGGCGGTACCACGCCCATTTTGCAAAATTTTTCTATTTCTTGTTTCCGGTCTATTGTGGAACTCATGCCACAAAATTTCAATGAATTATCTTTATATTTGACAAATATATCGCTTAAAATGTTTCTATTAGGCCACTTTAGAATACCCATATATAAAAATGGGCGTGGTCGTCAACCGATTTTGGAAATTTTTCGCCCAAACATTTTCCTAAGTAAGTATATCACGCGTACCAAATTTCATCGATATATCTTAAAACGGTTTCTGAGTTATGAGACATAAAACTTTCAATGTTTGCCCCTTAATAAGTGGGCGCGGCACCGCCCATTTTCCAAAATTTTTATGTTTTTTGTTTTATGTCCGTAGTTGGACTCCTGCCATAAAGTTTCAATGATATATCTTTATATTTGGCAGAGATATCGCTTAAAATGTTTTTATTAGGTCACTTTATAATACACATATATAAAAGTGGGCGTGGCCGTCAACCGATTTTAACAATTTTCCGTCCAAAGGTTTGCCTAAGTGGGCAAATCACGCGTACCAAATTTTATCGATATATCTTCAACCGTTTCTGAGTTATGACATATAAAACTTTCAATGTTTGACCCTTAATAAGTGGGCGTGGCACCGCCCACTTTCCAAAATTTCATCAAATTTATTCTTAGGGGCCTGAGCTCAACACGTGGGTAAAATTTCATCACTCTAGCTATAATAGTGACTGAGATACCAAATTTCCGATTTTTTCTATATAGGAAAAGTGGGCGTGGTCATGGTCCGATTTCGCCCATTTTCAATACCAACCGTCCCAGTCACCATACCAACTTGCATTTCAAATTTCATCAACATATCTCAATTTTTGCGCGAGTTAGAGTGTTTACAGACGGACGGACGGACGGACAGACGGACGGACGGACATGGCTCAATCGATTTCTCTTTTCACCCTGATCATTTTGATATATATAAGTCTATATCTATCTCGATTATTTCATTCTGTTACAATCCACCGGAGTCTATATCTTTGTAGTTGGGACTCGGATTGAGAGAAGATGAAGAGAATGCCGTTGGATACAATTTCGAATCCGGAAGAGAAAATGATATAGAGAACACTGCAGCGTTTTTTTTTCTCATAGTGCTTAAAATAAACATAAACATTTTTAAATTTAAAATGTTTTTTCTTGATTTAAAAATTTTACAGTGAACATTTTTAAAATAAAAATGTTGGTATTTACATCACTTTTAAATAAGTTTCTGCCCATTTTAAGCACGTTTTCATATGTTTTTATAATTTTTTTTCCCGAGTGTATGGAAGTGGGTTGGCGCAACTGTGGTTATTATGATCGTCCTCAAAAAAAATAGAAGAAGCAAAAATTCATTTTCTACAGGCTATAATATTAAGTTCACATACATATGTATGTGTGCTTATTTCTTAAAAATTTCAAAAGTAATGGACCAATACATATTTTCATTGACTTTTCTGCTTGCAATGAGAGCGAGTATAGCATGATAAGTGTAATGAAATACAAAATACCGTTCTTTTCCATTTAGTGCAAACACAAATTATTTACGGAATTTTAGAGTCGTAGTAATAAGAAACTGAACTTTATACGATCGTCTAGTGGCTATTAGACATGAAATATAACGTGATCGTTATGCTCTCTAAAACATATCGAGACGGAAAGCAGCTGCAGCATAATCATGCTGTACATATGTATGTTTGTATGTTTGTAGATATGTAACAACGGCGGATAAGAAATCATTGCAAAAATGTATTTATGTATGAATATACATAAATAAGCACAAATGAAGCAGTGGCGTAGTAACGGGGGGGGTTTTGGGGACAAAACCCCCCGAAAGATTCGCTTTGACCATAAAACCATCTTTGACTTTATTAGCATACATTTCTTTTTCAGGAAAAAATCAATGAGAATAGTAATTTTTCGAAATTGGTAATTCGAAATTTAGCGCTTTTTCACGAAGTATTACTTATAATTCTAGCGTTTGTTGAGCCGTAGGAAAGTGCAAGAACCGCAGGAATTTTACCACAATTTACATTCTTTGTACTTATGTTCACTCTTTTGTGGTAAAATTCCTACGGCTCCTGCACTTCCCTACGGCTCAACAAACGCTACAATTATTATACGGTATTGCTGTTATTAACATGCTAATAACAGAAAAGTAACGCCAATTATTTAAATTTCAAGTTTTCTTTCAATTACTTATCATCTTAATCAAATAATATTAGTATAAACTACAATGGGAATAAATATGCAATGTATAAGAGTATCTGAACTTGAGATTTTACTTAATGTCTGTCAAAATGGAATATTAAAAAACTAAATTATATAAGAAAATTATTATTTATAACCGTAGCACATAGGTAGATTTTCAAGTTTTATGCGGGCAAAAATATTTTATTGTGTACATCTATTCCAAATTGCTTGTTTAATGCAAAATTTTAATAATTTGTGTTAAAAGTAGAGCTCGCGATTTTTTTTGAACATTTTCGAGTAGCCCGAACAGTTGTTGTTCAAATGCTCGAAGAGTTGTTTGTTTGTTTATTACCCGTATGTTTGTACGGGCATTTGAACAATTCGGGTATTTTGAAGTTTGTTTTTTTCTTTTGTTTATTATTATTTTTTTTTTCTTTATATGTAGTTGTTTTTATTTTTGTTTTTCCGATACACATTTTTTTGTTTGTAAGCTCGAATGCTCGAATGTTTGTACGGGCATTTGAACAACAAACGGGCTTCAAATAAAAATGATCAGATCGAATTGCTCGATACCCGGGTATCTAGGGATCTAGTCAAAAGTCGATTTTATTGAAAAATATATACAGTGACTCAAAAAAAAATCATACGCCAGAGTTTTTAAATTTATTTCAAACAGTTCTGTCGAAAATTTGACTCTCTTATTTTCGTTTCAAAATGTAAACAATTTTTCAATAAAAATCGCCTTAAGCAGGATTTCTAAGCTTATGGAAAAATCCGAAAAATCGTAGAAATTTCTAAAAGTGGATTAAAAATTTCAAAGCGCGGCCAGAATTTATAGAAGATTTTGAGGAGATTTCTAAGTGTACTGTTATGTAGCCAACAAATTTTAGTGTAAAAAGTGATATTCTCAATGCTGTAAAAATTTCCGCCGATTTTAGTAATTTTTTTCTGTAGGGTGTTTGCGTTATATGTACGTGAGACCGTTCCAATTAAAATTTCCGAAAAGCCAATGAAATTTTTCAAAAAGTTGAATGTTGCATATTATTATATTACAATTGAATGAGCTGCAAAATTGCATACTCAAAAATCTTCTAAAAAATGTAGCTTTGTAATTCTTAGCCCCTTTTTATGATAAGTACTTCCTTAACTTTGAAAAATTGGAAATACTAAAAATACTGCTTAAAAAGTTAACAATAATCGCTGCTAAATATCTGGGTTACTTTCGAGCATCACCTACATTAACCAAGATATGCGTTAGAAATATAAACATTAAAATTAAATATAAAGCACAAAAAGAAAATTATTGTAGGTACATATGAAAAACCCTGTATCTAGTAGTGAAGTGCGGCTTTGTGCGACGTAAAATTTTGTCGGCTAACTACTAATTGTACTAGATATCATGTCCGAGGGTTAATTTGACTGAGTCTGACAGAGCAACATAACAAAACCAATTTTTAACATGAAAAAGAGTGATAATTTTTTTTTAAATATCCCAACTTTAAAAGCTTAAAACTATAAACTTAGAATTATTGGAAACCAAGGATATTATTGAAAAGTGTTAATAATTACTTGAACCTTTAGGATTCATTACGATTACTTAAAGGAAATGCTTTAAATAATAAATATTCAAGTTGAAACTAGCACTTAAAAATATGTAAGAAAAAAACAAAAAAATTAACTTCAGATATGCTAAGTTACGACCATCTGGGGCAAGTGCAGAGTATGGGGTCGGGAAAAAAGCGATGAATTATTGTTCCCCATTGTAACAATTTTACAAAATTCAATTTTGGGCGCATAAAACTTGAAAATCTACTTATGCTCGTAGATTTCCAGAAGAGAATATGAGACTTACTTTTGAAGTATAGTTAAAGGCCCTTGGCAACTGACAATCTGGTATGTCAAGCAGTGTGTATGTGTGAGTTTTTTTGTGTGTGTTAGTGCAATCGGCAGTCGTAGTGCTACACGTTCTTGTTCGGGCTCGCGTTGATGAGAATCAAATCTTTTAGATATTTGCGTCAATCACCCGCACTCACACATATGTATACACTTCTTAACATTCCAGATTTTAAGTGGCCAAGGGCCTTAAGAGTTTGATATATGTATTATAAGCGATATTTGTGTACTAAAATGTTAAATTATAGTCTGAAAAAATTACATTTCGCTAGCTTAGAGTGCAAACTGTGTAAGTCCACTTTTATGAAAAAGTGTATTTTTATGTAGAACGCTAGAAAAATCAAATACGCACCGCGCTAAACAAGTCTGAGATACTTGTCATATTTCTACTCGTTGTTATTCAGTGATACGCAAATTGTGTAAGTCCAAAAAGCGAAAAAAATTGTATAAGTCCAAAATATTTATATGAACAGAATTTTTTTTTTCATTACGAATTTTTTTTCTTTTTTGTTTTTTGTCTCTCCTACAAAATTTTAAAAAAGGACTTACACAATTTGCATTCTAAGCTAGCGATTTTTATCATTTGTAAAAAAAGTTATAGTTTTTTTTTGGTAATTTTAATTTTGGTAAATTTTTTACATTGGCTGTAACCCCCCCCGAAAAATTCTCTAGCTACGCCACTGAAATGAAGAAGTTTAAGAGTACCTAGTCACAATTTTAAATGTATATAGGAAAATAGAAAAGCATGAAAACTCAATGAAAAATGTAATAAAAATGGATTTAAATTGTAATTAAAGCAAGTGGCGTTACTAATAATATACTGTTTAAAGTTTAAACTTTAAGGGCCGTTTACTCAACCTCCGGTTAAGCACTTAACCACAGATTTTTGTCCGGTTAAGCAATTTATTTGACAGGTCACCATACAATTTACGTCAAACTAACCAGCGATTAAATTAATCAGATGTTGAGTAAACGGCCCTAAGTGTGCTATGGCTGCAGCGGCAATAAAACACATTGCTTGGATGCATGCCTTGTAGCTTAAGCTACTAAATGAAAAAAAAAAAATTCCAACGGACTAAAAAACTAACGGTTTTGTTGTGAAAGTAGGGTTGGTTAAATGAAGAATACACTAATTAAAAAAAGTAAGCAACTAGATCTGAAATTAATTAAAAATTATTTGAAAATTGCTATTGAACTCTGGGCTAGCCAGAAATTAGATCAATTAGACACGTTACCGTTAAATTTGTCTGAAATTTGAACGTAATTGAAAAATTTCACCTATGTACTCATAACTCAAAAAGCGCATTTATATATAATTAGAACTTAATTATTGTAAAGCATACCTTTAGGTGCCGCTGTGGTGCGGTGGGTAGAGTGCTCGCCTTCCATACCAGCGGTCTCGGGTTCGAACCCCAGTCCGAGCGAACACAAAAAAAATTTTTTTTCTAATTAGTAAAAATCCAATTATTGTGTTTTTTAAGAGCAGCGGTCACCTCTCGGCAGTGGGCGGCATAACCTCCGAGAGTATTTCTGCCATAAAAAAGCTTCTCACAAAAAATACATTCGCCGTTCGGAGCCGGCATAAAACTGTAGGTCCACGCAATTAGTAGGAAAAACAAAAAAGGAGCACACCTCGAATTGGGAGAGAAGCTCGGCCATAAAACTCGTCAGAGTTATAATAGCGCCATTGTATTATTATTATTATACCTTTAGGTGAGTAGAAATAATATCAAATATTTGAGAGCTAATGAGTTTAACAGCGACGGAATCCTAGATTTTATAACTGTAGTTATTAAAACTATTCGAATTTAATTAAAAAAAATTTTTTTTTTTATGAAAGAGCTGTTTGGCCGAGGGCCAGCCACTTTTAATTGAAAAATCCCACCGATCCTCTAGATAGATAGCTAGATAATATGCACTATGATCTATGGATCTATTGTGCCCTGATTATGTCTAATACAGTTCAATCTCATACACAAAATTTAGTATTTCGCTTGGTCTCAGGTTTGGTATGTGTCTGCCCTCGAGCTGATATTGCCTGAATGTCCTCTGTCTCCTTCTAAATATAGCTGGGCGTTCGAGGGGAATGTGCTCAGTAGTATCGTATCCATAGCATAAAAACCGCACAAAGTGCTCGAGTAAATACCAAGTTTGTGTATATGGCTTTTGAGTCTGCAATGATCTGTTAGAAGAGTCCAGTCACGATTCTCATGATTGCTTTTGTGGAGGTCAATTATCGTCTTAAAGCGTTTTTTACTCTCTATGCACTAGACATATACGCCGCCGATTGACGCCGCCGCCGCCGCGCCGATTACCTTCATAATCGGCCGCCGCCGCCATAATCGGTGAAATCGGCGTATCGGAGCGGCGGCGTGCGCTGGCGCGCCATACCCGTATGGAGCGAGATGTGTACATATTTTCCTAGCTTTGCTAACTGCTAAAGTTCTTCAAAATTAAAAAAAGGAACCAATCGACGTGTTTTGACCTCAGCTGAAGCTGAATGCGGAAATGTTTAATTTTTTGCCGGTTAAAAGTTATTAACAAAAACTTTGGCTGTTCCCTACTTTACTAGCCTCAGTCCTAAAGAATTTAAGCTACTGGAAAATTTCAGTTCGTTGGCTTACATAATTTTTTCTCAGATACGGAACTTTTCTGGGATCTCTTCCATTTAGTCCTACTTATCGAGGTCTGTTGCTAATTGTTCTACTCAAAATTGCACCGTTTCAACCCTCCTTGATATCATTAGATGCCGAAAATGATCCCAAACATGCCTCCAGAATCGAAAACTCATAGTTTGAACGTAAGAAAGTTGCTGTTTTTGAGTAGCCCTCACAGTTGTCGAACCTCAGCCCTATAGGGAATATTAAAGAAGACGATGGGGGATCTAAAATGGAAAAATAAGCAAGAGTTATGGAAAAAACATTAAAGAAGCTTGGTACTTAATACCAGTTGCAAACTGCGCTGATTTGGTCAACCCTATGCCACGAAGAAGTAAGGAAGTTATAAAAAATAAAGGAACTTCAACTAAACATTAGTTTAAATCTAGCTGCAGCAGTAATATTGTAGTTTATTTGGAAAAACAATCGAATTTAAAGTTTGTCCCTATTATTATTTCCAACTTAAATTATACATTTCATTATTTTTATTCATAAAAATTAAATTATTATACAAAAACCACCCCAGAGTCATTGAAGCATGTTCTCTCCGTGTAAGCATCAATATATCGTCGCCTGAGAAAACGAATGTCGTATGTGAAAATCGACGATTTCTAGTTTTTGATGAAGATTAACTAAATCGGACCTAATCTTTTAATTTTTCCAATCCATTTTTTTCTATCTCTTTTAGTTTTTGAGTTATTTAGTATGCATTTGTTGTATGTTACAAAATTACTACCATTTGGGTAAGCTTTTGTCGTATGTAACATACATACGACAAATTTCCATATAAATTCGTTTTTGTTTATTTTAAACATATGTCGTATGTGCCGCTGAGCTACTGAGAATAAACCAAAATATTGTATCGGAGCTATAGGTTATAGTGATCCGATCTGAATGATTTTCACTGACATATTTTATTGTAGTATAATACCAATTACTGCAAAGTTTAGTATAATTTGATCCTTAAATATGGAAGTTATACCCGAAAACAGCTATATCTGAACAACCAGTTGTATGGGAGCCAGTGGCGGATTAACAATCTGGTGGGCCCTGGGGCGAAATTTTTTGGGGGGCCCTTTTCCATATAAATATTTTGCGATTAGAATACAGTTTGATCGTTATAAATTTAAATTGCGGTTCATGTAACATAATTGATCATTGGACGTTGTTTTTCTCTGTGCATTAAACGCACTACTCCATAATATTGATGTCATTTTATATTGACATTTTTTGGTTATTGTTATAGTCAGTGTTTAAAAAATTGCAATAACTTTCATTTCGATGCTTACAAACAATACTGTACTAAGTCGACTTAGTACATTTTCCCGTTTTTGGCGTTTACAAGTATTACGTGTCTTAATTTAGATGCTATCTAATTTTGGTATCAATCGGACAATCCAATCAAAAGTTATGAGCAAAAGTGTACATATAATACAACTCGAGATTTTTACAGAATAAAAGCTTTGAGAGCTTGCCATGAAAAACCACGCAGCAAATTTTTATTTTTTCTTACGGTTTTATATGAAGCGTACCCTAGCTTTGATATTGTCGAGTTTTACAAGTGAAAATATACTTAGCATATAACTGAAGTTTCATATCTGAGTTTAAACTTTGAGAGCTTCTCCTGCAAAACACAGTTTTCAGACTTAGTACAGTTTTGTTTGGAAGCGTCGATTTCATTTGCTATCACTTAAACTTACTGCTCTGAACAACAAAGCAGTCGTAGTGTTTGTAGTGCCTTTTAAAAATTTTGATTTTGACTTGATTTTGATTTCGTCAGCGCAACAAGTCAAAGTAAGTAAGTAAGGTTTGCCTTTGCACGTTGTATTCAGAAGCAGTCGTGAAATATGAAAATCAAACTTCAGCACACGCAATTACTCATTTTAAAAAGCGACGATAAGTAAAATCAAAAATAATCAAAATTTTCACGACTTTTGCTACTTCGACTCAAGTTTTTTAAACACTGGTTATAGTCATTTCGTAAACATGGATAAGTCTAGAAAATATAAGAGTGGAGCTGAAAAGCGCAAATAAAAAAAAAAAATAAAGACGAACGCGATAGGCAACTGCTTTCTAAAATACCGAAATTAACAAGCCACTTCGCTAATGCGACGACAACTGTAAACGAAGCAAATTGTGACAATCCTGAGTTTTGTGAATCTACTGATACTTTTTCAATTCCATCAACGTGAAAGGAGGTTAATTTCCAACATGTTGACAGCACGATCGAAGGTGTGCAAAATCCAGACGATGTCAAAAGTTCGGTGAATGTATCAAAAATTGATGAAAGTTCCACCAATGTGTTTTCAAATGACCCAGGTTTGTGGCCTATTCAATTCAATCAATCAATCGTTCAAACTTATTGGATTAAGAAGGGTATGCTATCGTTGGTATTTCAATATAAGAGTAAAAAATTAACACAGAATACTCTTATTTAGGTCCCTCGTCGTGTCGCAATATTGATTTGATCGCAAAGAAATCTGGACAAAGAAACTTTTCTGAATACACTGCTCTACAGCCAAAAAATACTCTGAACGCGACCATCCTATTTATATGCAAAATCGGTCGCTGATTCCGAAAATCGGGTTCATTTTTAATTCTATGGGAAGGTTTTTGAGATATCGGCAATTTACCGTTATTTGGCTAATTGCTCCACTTAATCCTTTATACCTCTTTAACGCAGTAAGCTATCTTCCTTGGAGTGACACCAAACGAAAGAAAATTAAATTTCCTTTTCATGGCTGCTATAACATTTTTCCCTAACTCTTATAGTTTCTGAAATATTAACGATTCAATTTGAATTTTTTCGATTTTTTACGATTTTTTGAAGAAAAAATTGACTTTGTCAGGCAATATCTTTAAAACCAATGTTTTCACCTTCGGTTTTACTCCTTTACGTGAAGCTCCATTCTATTGGGAAAAAGATAAGCTATCAACGAAGAAAATCCATGGTAAAATGGAAAAGTTATAGGCGATCAAGTAAATACAGCCAGGTCGCGCAATGCCTCTGCACGGGTATATTCTATGCATGTTATACCCGTAAATGCGCTGTTACCTACTGCGCTGCCAATGTGCTGCTACTGCAGATGTGTAGGTATTGGTATAATATGCATAGAATATACCCGTGCAGAGGCATTGCGCGACTTGGGTGTATTTACTTGATCGCCTATAACTTTTCCATTTTACCATGGATTTTCTTCGTTGATAGCTTATCTTTTTCCCAATAGAATGGAGCTTCACGTAAAGGAGTAAAACCGAAGGTGAAAACATTGGTTTTAAAGATATTGCCTGACAAAGTCAATTTTTTCTTCAAAAAATCGTAAAAAATCGAAAAAAATCAAATTGAATCGTTAATATTTCAGAGACTATAAGAGTTAGGGAAAAATGTTATAGCAGCCATGAAAAGGAAATTTAATTTTCTTTCGTATGGTGTCACTCCAAAGAAGATAGCTCACTGCGTTAAAGAGGTATACAGGATTAAGTGGAGCAATTGGCCAAATAACGGTAAATTGCCGATATCTCAAAAACCTTCCCATAGAATTAAAAATGAACCCGATTTTCGGAATCAGCGACCGATTTTACATATAGGTAGGATAGTCACGTTGAAAGTACAGACAAAAAATTTCATTTTGTGATCCAGTGATATCATTTGCATCGGGTTTTACCAAATGGAACACAGACCGAACGTGATTGGCATTTAGACATTTTATAACGCATTTATTTATGCATGTTTGTCACTAATGTTACAGATGAAAGATCATTTTCAAAATTGAAATTGATAAAAAATTGTTTGCGTAACACTATGGGAGATGATCGTTTGAACAGTCTATCAGTTCTTTCCATTGAAAATAACTTGTTGGATGAATTAAACTTTGATGAAATTATTGATAAGTTCGTAACACTCAAGTGCAGAAAAGTTGTGGTTTAATTTTGTTGGGCAAATATGTAAATAAAAATCTATCATATTTACATATGAATATTTTTTTTCATGGGCCCCCTTGAGTCCGGGGCCCTGGGGCAATGGTCCCAAAATTTGTTCGATAATCCGCCACTGATGGGAGCTATATGTTATAGTGGTCCGATCTTGACAAATTTCGGTGACATTTATTAGGTCCATATGGGTACATATACCTCAAAGTTTCATGCCCTTATCTCTTTACATGGAGAAGTTATATCCCAAAATGTCCATATCTGAACAATCAGTTGTATGGGAGCTATATGCTATAGGGGTCCGATCTTAACAAATTTTAGTGACATTTATTACGTCCATATGGGTACAACTAGTTCAAAGTTTCATATCCTTATCTCCTCAAATAAAGAAGTTATACCCGAAAACAGCTATGTATATCTGAACAATCATTTGTATGCGAGCTATATCTTATATTAGTCCGATGTGGTGGATTCCGACAAATGATCAAAGTATCATCAAAATATATGCAACTGCCAAATTTCAAGTCGATATCTCAAAAAATGTGAGCCTCATAACCATTCCGCTTTGAAAAAAGAGAAGAATTTTTGTCATATGTGCTATCATAAACAGGTATTGGTGCTCAGACGCAGTGATGGTAGATACTTTTTTGGAAATTCCCTACAGAGCAAGAAAAAAATCCCTACTTTTCCCTACGCTTGTTTCAAATTTTCCCTACTTAATTCCCTACACTTTTTTTAGTTATTTCCATGCTAGAACAATGAAAAAAACCGCACGGCAGTATATGAACGTCTTTTCCTTTACTAAATAATGAAAATCGGCTGTTCTACTGCGTACTAAACACACACGGGCTCTCAAAGAAATCAAAAAAAATTACAATAAAATACTGATGATTTACTGTTTTGAACAATTATTATAATAAAAAAAAATATATGTATTAATGCGTTGTATGTAACATATGTATATATGCACGTTTTATGCAATAGGGATTTAACTCGAAATTTTCGATTTCTGGGGTTTTGCCATATATTTCAATAACTGGGTCATGCCTTTGAGTCTAGTCTTGTAAAATACTCAAAACAATAAAAATGGCGGAAATAAGAGTGATTTTGTAGTTAGCCGTAGAAGGAAACTCTTTGAAATTATAAAAGTTTGCGTTTTCCCAAAAAAAATTTTTTTGAGTTAAATCTTCAAGAAAATTTGACAGAAGAGGTAAATAAACTCAAATGTGACATTTCGTTTGAAAATATAATTACTTTCCTACTGCCAATTCAACGCTCAAGAAATAATGCAAATTTTTTCTTGAGCGTTTTCTTGAGAGATACGGAGAGGCCTTAAGGGAAAAAAAATTCGGAGCTAAGATCGTAGCCAGAAAACAAAAAATCTTTTGCTCCGATGTCCTGAAAAAAAATATCGTGTTATTAGATAGTTCACTATACGGTATTCCCTCTCCACTTACGCCATTGAAGGGTTCCCGATTTAACTCGTCTTGGCAGCATTTTCATTATTCAGATCGACAGTCAGTGTTGAAGTAAAAAAAAGTTGAATTGAAATTTTGATTTGACTTTGCCAAAAAATCCCTACATTTAGCTATTTTATAAAAATCTGTCCTTCTTTCCCTACGGTCACTTTTTTCCGACTAAAATCCCTACATGTAGGGAATTTTCCCTACGTATCACATCACTGCTCAGACGTCATATACGACAAATGCATGAATGAAAAGTCGTTTATCTCCCATAATTTTAAAGATATTCAACTTTTGCAAATTGCAAGTCAAAATATATAATATTCCCTACAGCTCGTCCAAATAACAGAAAAATCTGTTGTAAAGTTTTTGAGAATTTCCAATTTAAACTTCAAAGTCGATTTTCTCGAAACTATGTTTTGCTACATACGACATTCGTTTTCTCAGGCGACGATATGGTAATTATAATTTGGTCTTAAAATGAAATAAATGGAGAATTGTCCCTATTATTTTTTCCAACACTGTATATACATATATTTATTTTAAAGTGCCTTAAATATATATAAATATGTACATATGTAAATACAGTTTGTCAATTAATTCTTTGCAAAATGAAAACAGTTCAGAAATTTGTTTTCATACTGGTATTTGGTCAACTAAGCTTAACTTTCTAATTTTTTTTTAAATGCTAATATTAAGTTAAATATGTTTACAACATTTAGGACCAAAAAGATCCAAAACTTAAAGCATAGAAAGAACAGAAAAAACAAAAGTTCAAAAAATTATAAAAAACATTTTGTCAATTAATTCTTTGCAATTTTTTCATATGTGACAGAAACTGAAAAAAGCAGACCGGATCGTTGAAATTTTCGTGTGACGGCCACTAGCCTCAACCACACATTGTAGACGAAGGGTTATGGAATAAATCAAGTCCTTCAGCCCATAAATTTAGCGGATTTTATGCCATTCTTCCTGAATGGCATTAATTACAACATTTTTCGCTAGTAGACCTTGGTTTTCTGCCTCGTTATTTCAAGAAAGGCCAAAATTTTTTGATTGGGTTTAAGCTAGGACTTTGGGCAGGTGCATAAATTGTTTTGGTGTAATTATGCAGTACCAAAGTCCTGCACAGGAACGATTTATATTTAGGATCGTTGTTCAGGTACAGCTTTTACTTGAATTTATTGGCGCTTTTTGTTAAAAAATGCAATTTTGCATTGCGATTCTCGACTACTCGTGTCAAGCTAAAACCCCTTCGTCATCAGGTCATTAAAAATCCGCAGTCCGCATTCACCCTTTTGAGAATAACGAACTCGACATTATTTCAGTCAATTTTCGAAACATCACATCTGGTCTAATATTCTTCTTGCACAGCGCTGTGCAAAAAAAATTGGTGTTCTTTTTCGGGATGAAACAAAAATACGCACGATGCATCGCGATGGACACAGAAAAAATTCGAGAACGACCAACACAGCTGTGCTACAGAAGAATATTAGACAAAATCTGATGTTTCGAAAATTGTGTGCTATAATGTCGAGTTCGTTATTCTCAAAAGGGTGAAGGCGGACTGCGGATTTTTAATGACCTGATGACGAAGGAGTTTTAGCTTGACACGAGTAGTCGAGAATCGCAATGCAAAATTGCATTTTTTAACCAAAAAGCCCCAATAAATTCAAGTAAAAGCTGTACCTGAACAACGATCCTAAATATAAATCGTTCCTGTGCAGGACTTTAGTACTGCATAATTACACCAAAACAATTTATGCACCTGCCCAAAGTCCTAGCTTAAACCCAATCAAAAAATTTTGGCCTTTCTTGAAATAACGAGGCAGAAAACCAAGGTCTACTAGCGAAAAATGTTGTAATTAATGCCATTCAGGGAGAATGGCATAAAATCCGCTAAATTTATGGGCTGAAGGACTTGATTTATTCCATAACCCTTCGTCTACAATGTGTGGTTGAGGCTAGTGGCCGTCACACGAAAATTTCAACGATCCGGTCTGCGTTTTTTTTCAGTTTCTGTCACATATGAAAAAATTGCAAAGAATTAATTGACAAAATGTTTTTTATAATTTTTTGAACTTTTGTTTTTTCTGTTCTTTCTATGCTTTAAGTTTTGGATCTTTTTGGTCCTAAATGTTGTAAACATATTTAGCTTAATATTAGCATTTAAAAAAAATTAAAAAGTTAAGCTTAGTTGACCAAATACCAGTATGAAAACAAATTTCTGAACTGTTTTCATTTTGCAAAGAATTAATTGACAAACTGTATATGTATGCATGTTTATTATCATACAAAATAAGCAAATGAATTTAAATTTACCCTTACATATGGATTTGTGTATATTCTATAATATTTATTTTCTTTATTTTATATTTTAGTTTATGTAACAATTGTTTTTTGCTGTTAATAAAAAAGTTTCAACAATTTAAGGTGGAAATTAGTTTATTTATTCCATTCAGCCAGCGATATTAAGGTAACTAAATAAAATTAATATTTGAATAAGGATTGTGATTCGTAGATTTGGGGCAGGCGCGCCGGCGCGAAAAAGCAATGTTTTTGGAATAGCGCCGCCGCCGCCGGAATCACTGTCGGCGTATATGTCTACTATGCACCCTATTCCGTCGGAAACTAATCCCACAGGATTCTACACCATTTCCAGATAGATTTTAGAAAACGTTAACTGGATTTTAAAAAGTGAAAATTGCATTTTGGAAAAGTAGTTTAGAAATATAATTTAAATTTTCCAAAATCCAATTGACTCTCTCTAAAATCCATTTAATGCTCTCTACAATCCACCTAGAAATGGTGTAGTGCTTTGAGTACCGCTTAGCTCTCGCTATGGCGATTCTCTCGCCACAATATTTTCTCTTTAAGTTTAACTCTGTACTCTGACTGATGGCCGAATACTTCCGCCTGCAAGATACTAGGAAAACGCCCCAGTGGTAAGGATACCTTCGCTCTCGGACTACGGAAAGCCGTCCTTCTGGTGGTGTTTCGAGCCGTCATTGAAACTGATCCTCTATGTTCAATTTCAATTTAAATTTCTCCATAAAAGAAGAAAGTCCATTGAGAGTTACCCAGTTGTTAGTCATAACCCTATATGGCTTATACTTACTCAGTACACTCAGGGAAAAACAGCATTTTAAAATCAAAAATAAAATTTTTGTTTTCATAATGCAGGTTTTAAGCCAAACCATTTTTATTTTAACAATGAAAATTTTTAAATGAAAAATGAAATTTTTGAATTAAGAATGAAATTTTTGAAGTAAAAATGCATTTTGGATTTAAAAAGAGACATACTTAAATTAAAAATGAAAAGGAATGTTGATTCAAAAACTCGCTCTTTGTTCAAATTTTTTTTATGAGAAAATATTTTTTTGTGAGAAATCCAAAAAAAAAACAATAATGAAAATCGATTTTTTTTAAATTTTGTGATTACAATGATTCATATAATTTGTAGATTCTTTTTTAGGAAATTCAATATAATGTTTAATGTTCCACTATGTGATGGCGTCGTATTGAATATCTGGTTGATGTCATGGTTCGAATCCGGAGGAGAATATAAAATAAAGAAGAATAAGAAGAATAAGAAATAAAGACAGCAAACAGTTAAGGCAAGGTAGAAAAGAAGAGGAGAACAAGCGGAGTCTATATTTTTGTAGTTGGGACTCGGATTGAGAGAAGATGAAGAGAATGCCGTTGGATACAATTTCGAATCCGGAAGAGAAAATGATATAGAGAACACTGCAGCGTTTTTTTTCTCATAGTGCTTAACATAAAAACAAACATTTTTAAATTTAAAATGTTTTTTCTTGATGTAAAAATTTTACAATGAACATTTTTAAAATAAAAATGTGGGTATTTACATCACTATTAAATACGTCTTTGCCCATTTTAAGCACGTTTTCATATGTTTTTATAATTTTTTTCCCTGAGTGTGGGGCTGCTCCAGCAAATATCTCTCAATTGAGCCTTAAAACATCCGCTTTCCGACACGAATGATTTGCTGCGCTTATTTAGTCATAAAAACTAAAGAAAAATCCTTTGCCAAACAAAATTCTCTAAAACGTTGCTGCTGATTGCGATATTCAGCACGTTTTTTGACACTGCCAAGCAGCTGAAAGCAACAAACAGTCTAACAAATACAGACCAGATACATATAATTACGTATGTGCATACATACATACGTATTTGTGAGGATAGGCAACTCCAGCAGCAAAAACATTCGTTAAATAAAAAAACTGTCCAAACTATCAGATATAATACTGTGATATGCCAGTCATGGTCGCAATTGCCAGATACAAAACGTAAAAAACGTATTTCCACATATGTGCATATCTACATTTAAATTTCTGAACTTATGTATTTATGTACATACATATATCTCAGACTACGTTTGTGCTCTCCACTATATTCGTACAATACAATAAAATATTAAAGGTTTGAGAAAAAAAGGCAGCAATAAAAGAAAAGTGAATAATTAAAATGCAATGAAAAAAAATAAAAGACTATTAAAAGACTATAAAAGAATATTAAAAAAAAAAAAAATAAAAAACTAAAAATAAAAAAAAAAATCCAGTTCGTAGGCTTTAATTTTTTTCATGCCATACACACTTAAGTGCTGCAAAAGGTGTGATCTGTAAATGTTCATAGGCACAAACATACATATGTACATATGTACATACATAGGATCTTTATATGCCGGCGTATGTACAATCATACATATGTATGTGCTCCACTCACAATACTACCCACAAACAAGCAGATAAATGCATGTACAGCACTAGTTCATACCTGCCACAGCACTGCAACAAGCTACTCACATGATCAAGCTACTTGAAAGTGGCTCCATTTTACTTGGAAGTATGTTCCTAAAATGTGTGTAGGTATTTCAAAATACATATAATTTCTACTTATACTTTTAAGAATTGTCTTAGCCTAAAGTTTAATCGCATACCTAGAAAGCACAATCTCTAACGTTAGAGAATTTGTGGTGACTACCTAAGATAACTAGTGCAGTTCTCAAATTATTCTCTAATCGAAAGCGAAGGTGGAAAACTACTCTAGAAATCAACTGGAAATTGATTGGAAAAAGAAGTATTTGCAAACTCTCATTAGAATCTCATTAGGGAACTACATTAGATTTCGATTCTGGAATTATGGCATTCTCGATTTGAGAATTATTCCCTTTTCGTTGATACTCTCGACAGTTTTTCGAATCGTCCTCTAACGTTAAAGATTCGAGAAAAGCGCTAGTTCTCGGGCCATTCTCAAATCGATATCTAACCTCAGTGTTTGTTGAGAACTTTTTTAATTACTTCAACTCAAACACACTTTAATTTATTTGAAAGAAAAACAATAGCGTAACAAGATATTCCGCTGTTTCTCTAGCGAATTTGTTTCATTCAAACTATGATCTTCTTTCATTTGCGGACATGGGCGAAGAGAGCTCTTTGTGCTGTGAGCGTAAAAAAATGTATACGTACACAAATTCAGAGCATAGTTATTTCAGCGAGAAAACGATTCATTTCGCCTTCAACAGTGATGGAAGCAGGTTGATGCCTTTTTTTTTGTCCGTAACAACAGTGGGCGACTGATGTATGAAATTTTTTTAAAATGTTTAAGATTGGTTGGGAAATTTATTATTTTTTTATTTTAAATATTCTCAATAGTTTTAAATGTAGCCATTTGAAATCAAATGAAGTATAATTTTTTATGCCATTTTCAACTCTTTAAAATTGAAAATGGGTTAATTTTGTATGCTTTTATAATGAAATTGAAATTAATTCAAATGTGAATCGAAAACAATCAACATTTATTTTTTATTAAATTTGTATCTACAAACATACCTATTTTTAATATAACCTCTATTTTCTAGAGCTCCAGATTTTTTTTTAACATTTTCGAGTAGCCCGAACAAATGTTGTTCAAATGTTCGAACAGTAGTTTGTTTGTTTATTACCCGTATGTTTGTACGGGCATTTGAACAATTCGGGCATTTTGAAGTTTGTTTTTTGCTTTTGTTTATTATTTTTTTCTTCTCCATATGTAGTTGTTTTTATTTTTATTTTTTCGATAAACATTTTTTTTGTTTGCAAGCTCGAATACTCGAATGTTTGTACGGGCATTTGAACAACAAACGGGCTTCAAACAAAATCGATCAATTCGATTTGTTCGATACCCGGGTATCTAAAGCTCTACTATTTTCATGCTATAAAATCTGATATAATTAAATTTTCATCAACACACGAAGTTACGAAAAATTTTTGAATTTTGCCTCACTGTGCAATTTTAAGCACACTACTACATGCTCACGCTCTCTGCTTGTTCGCTTGTGGTGGTGCCCATGCTTGTTCATTTGGCTTCTTTTCGTGAATCATTTATGCAGTACACTGATAAATACAAAGCTACATACATTCATACATACATGCACAAGTGTGTTTCAATGTTGTCTTTTATGCTCCATTCAAGTTGAAAAACAATTTATTAACAGCAAAATTGTATTCACATATGTATGCACAACCAACCATACCTTTTATGCAACATAAAAGTATCTACAGTTGTATGTACAAAGAGACGTTTGTATGTGTTTAGGTGAGCATAAAAATATCTTCACTCTGACTTTTCAAAGTCTTTACTCACTACTCGTATATACTTTCTGTGCGCTCTTACTTATCTGTTATCGTAAATCGCTTGTAGGTACATGAGAATTTCCTCCAAATGTATTCATGAGATACTCAGTTGTTTGCAGGTTTTTTTTAGTTGTTTTTTAGAATTTTATTTTAATTGTTTGCTTTGGGGTTTTTGCTTTGCTCAAAACAAGTTTGTCACTATATTTGTTCGACTCATACGTCAGATGACTCTCCTTTTAGTTTCTTAGCAAATGAGGGATACTTTGGATACATGCAGAAAAATTAGTTACAAGAAGTGCTTAATTTTGTTCGCAAGTAGATGAATAATATAAGAAGTTTCTTAAAATTGATTTTTCAGTTACATGTAAATAAATGTTATTTGTTGTTATATTTTTTATGGTAATTTGCAGTATAGAATTGCTTTAGAAAAATGATTTTCAAATTAATGTCAGTTTTTTTTTTGGAAAAAAAAAAAATTAAAAGTGAGCTAAGTTTTAAGCGTCTGTAATTCACGAAGGTTGAGAACAAAAGACTTAAGCAACGAACTTCTTCATATTGCTGTCAATTCGGAGGTCTGCACTGTCGGTTGGACATTTTTATGAAAGCCTGCAATGGACGGTAAAGGTACAGCTAAATGTAAAGGTAAAGGTAAAGGTAAAGGTGAAGGTAAAGGTAAAGGTAAAGGTAAAGGTAAAGGTAAAGGTAAAGGTAAAGGTAAAGGTAAAGGTAAAGGTAAAGGTAAAGGTAAAGGCAAAGGTAAAGGTAAAGGTAAAGGTAAAGGTAAAGGTAAAGGTAAAGGTAAAGGTAAAGGTAAAGGTAAAGGTAAAGGTAAAGGTAAAGGTAAAGGTAAAGGTAAAGGTAAAGGTAAAGGTAAAGGTAAAGGTAAGGGTAAAGGTAAAGGTAAAGGTAAAGGTAAAGGTAAAGGTAAAGGTAAAGGTAAAGGTAAAGGTAAAGGAAAAGATAAAAATAAATATAAAGATAAAGATAAAAATAAAGATAAAAATAAAGATAAAGATAAAGATAAAGCTAAAGATAAAGATAAAGATAAGGATAAAGATAAAGATAAAGATAAAGATAAAGATAAAGATAAAGATAAAGATAAAGATAAAGATAAAGATAAAGATAAAGATAAAGATAAAGATAAAGATAAAGATAAAGATAAAGACAAAAGATAAAGATAAAGATAAAGATAAAGATAAAGATAAAGATAAAGATAAAGATAAAGATAAAGATAAGGTAAAGATAAAGATAAAAATAAAGATAAAAATAAATGTAAAGATAAAGATAAAGATAAAGATAAAGATAAAGATAAAGATAAAGATAAAGATAAAGATAAAGATAGAGATAGAGATAGAGATAAAAATAAAGATAAAGATAAAGATAAAGATAAATGTAAAGGTAAGGTAAAGGTACAGCTAAAAGTAGTGATAAGGAAATGGAGAAAGAAAAAGAAAGGGATAAAAGGAATACAAACTTTTCTAGTGAAACTATTTGCTAGTGAAAAAAAAAAATTAAAATACACCAAAATTTTTTGCTGTGTTGTCTTGCGTTTATTTCTCTTCTGCTCCACCAGGCCCCAAAAATTTTTTTTAACTCTGAGCGCAAAACCTTTATCTCTGCCTCTCTCTCTCTCTGCGCATCTCTCTATCTATAACGCACTCTCTTTATCGTTACCCTCCCATGAATAAACGAACTCGGCGCAATGAACCGACTCGGCCCAGCGCCAACATCCACAGCACAACAACAGTTGTCAGAGTTGATATTTTTATTTTACTTTTGCGTTTTTATTACGCTACCCTGTAAAAAAGTGTGCGACGAGTCTCTAAAAAGATTTGTCCGGGAGCGCTCTCTTTCGGGTACAATTAGTCTACAATTGTTCCCAATTGTACCCGAACGGGTACATATGTATACTAATTGTAGACGAATTGTAGACGAATTGTACCCGAAAGGGTATCAAACGGGTACAATTAGTCGCACAAATGGATGTGTCGCATTTGCTACCTGGTCGGGTACAAAACGGGTACAATTGTGCGCTTTTGCTACCCGTTCGGGTACAAACTGGGTACAATTAGTCTCTTCATAGGACATGCTCAAACAAAAGAGAACACTTCAGCCCATATAAAGAGATACAAATGGGTAGTAATCGCATGCTCCCTTGCGAGTTGTCCCGGATGTATCCCGGAGTGATCGCATTTTTTGCAGGGTAGTCGTAATCTTGTATGTGTACGTACGCTTAGAACGGGAAAATGAGGCAAAAGCAAGAAAATCATTAAAAAATTTTGCATTTCGTGCTCTGCGTAGAGAGAATACGATATTCGAGTTTGTTGTTTTGATGTTGACGACGACGAGATTTGTGCCTGTTGCATTTAGTACCTGATATGTCTTCCGTGTAACGTGACGTATCTGACGGTTGTTTGCGAACATTTTTTTGTGTTTGAAGTAAGGAAAAGCGCTGTGTTTTTCGACCAGATAAAATTTCAAGTGCTACGACAATTGTAAGGATTTTCCTTTGCGGTTTCTGAATAATAATATACTAAATAAAATGAATGTTGAATACTTAATATAATAAAGTTGTTGTGTTCAACAGCAGAGAAAATAAAAAAAATTGTGAGAATTCCAAAAAAGTTCCATAAATAGTCGGGAGTGAAGCGATTTTAAACTGTGTGTATTATTTACATAAAAGTTAAAGATTTTTTATTGGTGAATATATCTTTCGAGGGAACTAATAATTTTAAAAAAAAAAAATGTATATATTAAACTCATTGTGCCAACGATTTTCAAATACAAATATTGCAGAAAAATAATTACATAAAAAGAATAAAAGTAATCGATTTAAAAACAAGAATTTAGATATTTTTTTATTAAAAAAAAGGTTTGAACTAAAAAAATATTAAAAAAAAGTGCTAAGAACACGGAAATTTCCCTACAAAAACAAACGTAAAAGTACCTATACATTTTTTTATACAAAAGTGTCGACAAAAATAAATAAAAACACGCGTTCATATTTGAAAACATACAAACTGTAATCGAGAGCGTGAAAAGGAAATACACACACATTTTGTGGCTAAATACTAAATTTATAAATTGGCTTCTGGCTTTCGAGAAGTATCATAAGTACATAGTATCAAAAGCAGAAGCAAAAATAAAAGCAATATACATACATATGTACCTACGCAGCGGCACGAGTTAGCTTGTTTGCTTTGTTGTTTATGTATTCAAACACTTTGTTGGTTGTGGATTAAATTTCACCTGATTTGTATCGCCACCTTTCGCCTATAATTAAACTCAAAGTGATCACGCGCCCACACTACACACTGCCAAGCGCTTGAGAACGATAAACAAAAAGCAGAAAAGAAACAATAAAAAATAACGACAATAAAAAGGTTTTTTGCGCACATCCATCAGCCCTCGCCATTTAAGCTCTTCTTCCATGAGGCAAAGCACTGACATTTAGCAAGAAAAAAGAGAGCGAAGCAAGCTTGGGCTTTTGTTCTTTTTCTAAAGCGGAAAGGGCCACTCACTCGAATCACCACAACCTTGCAGCAGCCCAAGGATAAAACAAGAAGTGATCGAAGAGATTCGCGTGCACGACGAATAGAAACGGCGTGATCGTCCTACGTCGCGCTGCCTCCTCACACCTCCACCAACACTACCATCGAAAACGTGAAGTTTACGCGACCTTTTCACTGGGCCATTTAATCGCCTTTCAGAGGATCGTTCCACGCGCATCTGCCTTTTGTGATCTTCGCTTATTGTTGGCTGCTTCCTTCCTACCTCATTTGAAACGGACGGCGGAGAAAACAATAAACAGCGGCACAGGTATAAGAACCACGTCGCCAGTCTGATCAGTCCAGCTCAGCTCAGCTCAAAGGCCCTGCTGTTGTTTTTGCTGTTGCTGCTTCTGCTGCTGCTGCTACTTGGGCAATATTTGGGTCTATTGTTGTTGATCAGTTTAAGCCTCTACCTCTACTTGCAACATCTACTGTTTCTGCTTATTCTTGAACTCCATAACTACACAAGAACGTTCAACGTTAAGACATTTATTTATGAGCACAGCTCTCTGGCGACAGCGAACTTTAGTAAAGCAACAACAACAAACAGTAAATTACAATAACAACATACGTAGGTACATAAGTGTTATTGGCCATCGTGCAACGAACCAGTTGTATGGTATGATCGTTAAGATCGTTTGTTGGCAGACCTGCGATTGACCATAACGTTTGTTGTTGTTATTATATGATAGTATACATTGGTAGCTATTCTGCGAAGGTGCAACAGAATGTTAAGCTGTTGAAAATACACAAATAAAAGGAAACAAACGAAAGAAAAACAAAGAAAATATAAAACAAAGAATTAGAGAAAGCAGGAGAAGGGCACCAAGTGTACAAAGAAAACAAAAAAAAAAGATTTTTTGGAAAGGCCTTGTGTATTGGCCTGATTGCTGCCTGCTCGAAAGCAAACAGCTCCTCTCGTCAAATAACAAAAGAACAAGAAGAAAATAAAGACAAAAGAACAAGAAGAAAAGAAACACAAAAGAACAACAAAAGACAACCAAAGGAAAGAAAGGAAAGTCAAGGTGCAGAAGAAGAGCGAGAAGTGAGAAAAGTAGACAAGAAACGAAGTCGCAAAGGTTTTCGTTGTCATCGCAGTTAGCGTCAACGTTCCGCCAGTTATGGCGCCGAAATCCAGAAAGAAGAAGGCACACGGTATATACATAATAATATTAATGATAATAATAAATTTTCCATCTGTTTTTATGCGCTTTTCGTTCAATGCTAGCTTCGTGGGTTTCCTGCTCTTCACCTCTCTTTCGAACGTGAAATTTTTGGCCTTTTTTGATGTCCTTTTTATCGGTATTTGTTCCGTCAAATGTTCATCTGTTTGTTTTTTTTTTTCAGATGTTCAAGCTTAAGGATCGTTGTTTTGTTTTTATTTTTATTTGAATTGTCATTTCATATTTCGTTAATAATTAAAAGATTCCTGCAAGGCGCGCTACTTAAAGATATTGCCATTTTTTCGATTTTTCGACATTTCTCCTTTGCCAACTTAAATTGGTTGTACCTGTTTTCGGAAATTTTTGAAATAAACCTTTGTATTTGCTTAGATTTATTTTAGGTATTTTGTGTGACGAAATACGGAAGCTAAATTTTGTTCGCCGTAGCATTTCTTAAGCTTAAAGGAGCGAACAAATTTTAAAGATAAATAAGAAAAGAAATAAACTTAAGGGGCAATTTTAGGCCATTATTTAAAATTTATGATTGATGTGAATTTTAGAGTCTTTTGGCCATTGGGTTAGAAAGTAGCAGAGAAAAGGAAACTCTGTTTTTTTTTTTTGCTTTGTAATCCAGTGCTCTAAAAAGTATACATATCAACAAACTTAATGCGTTTTATAACAATTCAAGCAATCAAATAGAAATAACTGAAACTTTAAAGTTGAATATGAAGAGAGTACCTCACGCTAATTTGAATTGGCATGCCTTAATTCAATTTAAATTTTCGTTTCACTTACATTCTTTTTCATGTAGTAAATTAATATACCGAAGCAGAAAAGAACAATGTAGGTAGTGCTCTTAATATCGATTTGTTCTGGTCATGCAGTGCATTTTTATTAATGACTGTAAGTTCTTTGAACTGTGACGAATTTTTGAAGTATAAATTATTATTTTCTTGCTTACTATTATTCGTTTTCGTTACTAAGTTTGTGTAGTAACCACATATTAGATACCCACTATATACTTTTTTATTAAATATGTATGTATGTAAAGTTTAAAATGCGATATCTCAGTGAAAAAGATATGAGTAAGGGCCGATTTCATAATGAAATTCTTAGGGCCGATTTCATAATGAAACTTTTAAAGCTCCTTTTGTTAAAGGTTCCTTTTAGTTAAAGAGCCATTTAATTGTACTTTAAAGTAGGAGTGATTTCATAATAACATAATATTAAAAGGCTCCTTTAGTGTCAAATGATTGTCATAAATTTAAAAATTTTGAAATTTATCAATTGTTTTTTCTGCAAATAAATAAATTTTTTAATTCTGGCTTTAATTTTATTTGTAAAAAAAAAGAACAAAGCATAATTTTGAAACCCAGTGCAGAAAAAATAGGAAGCGGTCATCCAACCTCACAAAAGAGGAAGAAGATGAATATTGCATTATAGGACTTAACGAACAAAACAACAAACAAAATCGGTTAAAAAATTTTAATAAATTTTTTATGTTTGATTTTGACAGACTGCAGAAATGAAATTTTTTCTGGCAAAAGGAACATTTAAATAACTTAAATGACCGTTTTTGGGTATTTAACTTTAAAGGAACTTTTATCTTCAAAAAGACTTTATGACATCGATCAGCAAATTAAAGGCTCCTTTAGAATTTAAAGGAACTTTTAATTTGATCATGAAATCGGCCCTTAGCCCACTTTCAAAAGTAGTTATCTATGTATGTGAATTTTTTTTTTGATATTGAGTTTTTGATGGATTGTGCACCAGTATTTAAGGATGTAGATATGTATAATGTCCATTAAGAATTGGCTGCAAAATCCTTCCGTAATCTGAAAAAATAACATTAAATACGAATACACATTGAAAATTCTGTTTCTGTTTTTTCTAATTTGTAACTTAATATGAAAAATTCATATAGCCACATCTGAAAGTGGACTACTGTTATATTACAAAGTGCAAAACTCTAGCTTTAAGACGATACTCATGGATGTTTGACTGAACATAAAATTATTCAAAAACATTAATAATAACTAGTATCGCCGGTGCTAGAAATTCGACCATGCAATTTATTTCTTCAACTTTGTATTGGTACAAAAATTATTCCTTTTCGCTCAGATAAGCAACACTTTCCAAATTCCAGTTGTACCGTAATGCTGTGGTTATGGTACCAATCAACATTGCCAATCAAAATCGGAAACATTTCGTGATTGGTGAGAGGTGGTTATGCTTGCATTGATGATTGGAGCGCACATACACAACATAACACATGATTATTACTGAACACATACACAACATAACACATTATTACCCCCGAAACCTCGACTGCTGGCTGCCTGTTTCACACAGCAGATTTGCTGGATGTGAGAGTCCGAAAATTCTCTCACCGTCGGAGTGCACAACAACAATTTCACGGTGCTCGACCAGCAAGATTGTAACCATAACCAGGCCCCAACACTGATTTGCCCTTTTGATCACGGTCCGACACGAAATCATGGTCAAAATCAAGGCAGATCTAGGAAGGTAGGCCCGGTGGCAAATTCAGTAATTTCCCATGTAGTTTATTATTGTAATTGGTAGAGTGTAATGTCAAAATGATATTTCGCCGTGGTTAAAATCTGAATTCGCTTGGGGCTCGTCCATTCCTATTGGCCATGATGTGAATTCGCTTTGATTTTGACATTACACTCTACCTTTGTAAATGAAAAAAGAAGTTTTCACAATTCGCCGCCGAGCCTACCTGTTACTGTGTAACCTAAATCAAACGCACGCCGTCAATTTACTGTCAAAAATTTCTCATGCCCATACAACTTGTATGGGAGTAACCGAAATTGAACGGCGTGCGTAAAAAGCAAATTCGACGCCCAATTTTTGTTTTGCGTGACAGTTGAAATTAAGCATTTTGGGTGATTGTTTGCAAAAAAATTGACACTTGCTTTTGATATCGTGTCTGTTAGGTACATATTCCACAAAATAACAAGATTTTCTCTGATTTTCTGTATTTTTCTATTTCTTTATCTGAACACGCACGCAAGTCAATTTCGGTTCAACGCATATGAAAAATTTGCGTGCGTGCGTTAAATTGACGACTTGCGTTTGATTTAGGTTACACAGTTAGATATGCCTTGGTCAAAATTAAAATTACTCAGTGTGCTCTCCCGCCCTCTCTCTCATTTTTCGCTTTAATGGAAAAGCAATAGGAGATATTTGGCCGCGTTGATTTTGATCTGAGCGTAAACTGGGCCAATGCATATAAAATAGAGTGAGCGCTTTTAAACTAAAGCGACTCTTCAACTGTGTTTGCGATATTTGTAAACACGTTTACGATATCTATTTCTCTTAACTAAAAATTTTATTTATTAATTATAAACAAATTAAATAATTTATAGAAAAGATTATATGCCTATGCACTGCTCCTGACTCATACGAACACATCCATATCAATTTTATGTGGATATGAGTATATTAAATGTGCTAAACAGCCGGGCAATTGTTTGTATGGAAAAAATGTTAGCCTATTAATATATAGATAATATAATAATAATACAATGGCGCTATTATAACTCTGACGAGTTTTATGGCCGAGCTTCTCTACCAATTCGAGGTGTGCTCCTTTTTGTTTTTCCTACTAATTGGGTGGACCTACAGTTTTATGCCGGCTCCGAAAGGCGAATGCATTTTTTGTGAGAAGCCGAGACCTCTGGCATAGCAGGCGAGCACTCTACCCACTGCACCACAGCGGCCACAAAAACATTAATTGATATGCGTTAAGGTCTGGTTATTTTTTTTTTGTCGAGACACTGCGATCTCCTACACAATGGGTCATATTAATAAAAGCCAAGCATTTGCTTTTGCTGACGATTTCAGACCTTATACTCAAATTTTGAAATTTGGTTCATACAATTTATTGTCAACTTTGCGAAATCTTGAGTAAAAGCATTTGCTTGGTTTTTGTTAATACGGCCCAATCTCTCTCATAATTTTGCCGCGGTGTGATCTACGCGTACATGCGTACCAATGTAGCGGAATTCGCTCTACTTACTCTCTCCAACAAAATCTCTCTCACAACTTGTTCGACCATGTCGTAGAGGAAATTTTCATTCAAATTAATAAGAGAAACCTCAATTTTTTTGCATAATTTTTTTTTTTAAACTCGACAGTGAAATTCTTTTTATATTGAGTCCTTGTCTTAACTTGTAACTTTGTTTGTCTTTATGTATTAATCGATTTACTTTATTGAATTTTATATTATTTACTTAGTTTGTTTCACATAACATAACGATCAATAAAATCTATACAAAATAACGCTTTATCGAATTTTATATTATTTACTTAGTTTGTTTCACATAACATAACGATCAATAAAATCTATACAAAATAACGCTATCAAAACCATCTTCAACCGCTGAAAATATTGCAACAACCAAATACGAAAAAACATATTGTCATGTGACACCTTGCACTTTACGAGAAAAGAAACAAAAAAAACCATTGTTTTTTACTGTTTTTAGAATTTTTTTTTACATTCAAATAATGTCTTTTAATAATTTTGCTTTCCCACAACTCACACTCATAGATACTATTTAAAAATATTTTCTTTTTGTTATTTTTTCATTAAAAATTCTTTGTGTCCTTTCCCAACATTTCCACTTAATCATTTTCGCCTTACAAAGTGCCATTTCTTGTACACTAAATTTGTATGTTACTCATGTTACACGCGCTCGATCGTTCATTTGCTCGATTGTCAGATATGGTAGCTCACCAACTTGGCTGGGTATTTGAGATTGTACGATTTGATAAATTGTAATGCGTGTTTTTGTTATAACGAACACATCCTGTGTGCTGCTTTCTGCTCTTCTTCTTTCCTGGCGCATTAGGAATTGTGCGTGGTGTATATAATATGTCTTTATGTGCATGCGTATGTGTATGTAAAGTGTTTTTGTATTCACTTAGAATATTAAAATTTACCATGTTTTTTGGAGCAGGATTAAATCTGGAACTCTTTTCTTTTTCTTGAATTCTAAAGAAAGAACTTTTTTATGTTAACTGAAGAGAGACTGAAGTGGATTTGATATGAAAGTCCATAGAAAAAAGTGCGTTGTGTTTGTGTGTTGATTGACAAAAAGATAAAATAAGTATTCCGTTGTAGAAAATAAATTGTTATGCTGATGGAATAGTAAAGTTTTTATTTTCGTTTTTAATATTTTTTTTTATTTTTTACTTTTTACTGTGACAAGTCTTGTCTTAAATTCAGAGTTGTAATTATTATAAGAGAAAAAATAAAAATCAAAAAATAATTATTATTGAAAGAAACATATTTTAAAAGTATTTCCATAATAGTTATTTATGAGATATTTTTTAAGTCGTTTTGTAATTATTATAAATGAGAAATTTTGTTTTATATCTTCAAAGACTTTTATATTGAGACAAATTTGAAAAAAGTCTTTGAGTAATTATTATCCGTAACAAATTGTTTTCTTTAAGTCTTCAAAGACTTTTTCATTGAGACGAATTTCAAAAATATTTTTAAGTAATTATTTTGAGTAACAAATTTATTTTTTATATCTTCGATAAAAATCTTTCATACAATGTCAAATTGGAAATTTTCTTGAATTTTAAAGTACTTATATGAAAGTTATTCTTATTTTATACTTATATGAAAGTTATTGAAAATTTTCTGAGACTTTTTTGAACTTTGTCTCAATGAAAAAGTCTTTGAAGATATAAAAAACAATTTGTTACTGATAATAATTACGCAAAGACTTTTTTCAAATTTGTCTCAATATAAAAGTCTTTGAAGACTTAAAAAATATATATTTGAAATAACTATTATGGAAAGATTTTTAAAATATAAGTTTCTGAATAATAATTATAGAACATTTTTATCATTTTCATCAGAAAAAAAAAATATTATCAAGAGACTTTTATGATTCTGAAGAAAATTTGTAAGACTTTTTTATAATTTAAAAATGAAATAATAATTATTCTACATCTCTGCTTAAAATAAAAAAAAAAATGAAAATTTTTGGTTTGGAAGTTTTTATCTGTCATCTATTATGTTTTATGTATTGTGGAAAGATTTTCCGTCATCCCTTGTCAAGTTTGGTTTGGAGACAAACCGGTTTCGGCTAATATGCGCCATCTTCAGTTCTGAGAACGAAAGAAGACACTGAAGATGGCGCATATTAGCCGAAACCGGTTTGTCTCCAAACCAAACTTGACAAGGGATGACGGAAAATCTTTCCACAACACATAAAATTCCTACCCTGTCGGAAAAACAAGCAACCAAAAAGTTATTATGTTTTACTTATTGTCTTTCGTCTACAATTGATATTAGCGACAATTTTAATATTCTGTAATTAACTTCTTAGTTCTATATTTTTAAATGATTCTAATGAAAATGTTTTTTCTTTTCTTCTTTTTAGGTAAGTTCAAATTATGGAATTAATGCTAATGATCAATGGTACCTATTGTGTAAGTTTTAAATTAAGTATTTTTATTGTAAGTAATTTTGGAAATTTTGAAATTAATGTTTATCAACTCAGAATAGCGGTTCTATATCACTTTATCCAGCACGCTTTAAGTCAGAAAGGGTTTTATATTTGATCGATTTAGATTGTCTAACTTCTAAGCAAAAAACCGCTGAAAGAATTTCAATGTTGTATTGTATCTGCATATGTGTGAAAATATTTATATGTAGTACTTTGTATTTTTGCTTTACATTACTATAGAGGGCGGCTCGTAAACTGTTGTTTTGAACTAGTAACAAACTTAACCGTAATAATAATTTTAAGAGTGCTTGCAACACTTAAAGTTCTTCTTATTCCCCTCTACGTATAACCTGTTGATACAACTAATTTTGTTTTAACTTGTTTTAGTGTTTGGTGTTAACTAGTTGTCTTTCTCTGCAAACGCGCTAACAAAAATTGTAAAAAATTTATAAAATGCAGAATAATAAGTATGTACATATATTTATTTGTATATCTACGCGCATACTCGCACAAACT
Organism: Urophora cardui; assembly: GCA_960531455.1. NCBI lineage: Eukaryota > Metazoa > Arthropoda > Insecta > Diptera > Tephritidae > Urophora > Urophora cardui. Next base: position 41,045,671 of record OY482674.1, on the reverse strand, counting down.
TGTATGAATCTATCCATATCCAATTCCAGCGCGTTAAACGCCAAACTAAAAGCAAAGGTGTTCCCAATTGTGTCATAAATGCGCCACAGGCGACCCATTCGTCCAGCCAATTCAGCACTGCCCTCTTCGGCTAGAGTATGTTTGCTTTTGTTTTCTTCCATTTATTCGGTCATCTGGTTATCCCAGGTACGATTTCGATGGCATAGATTTGACAGCTGTTTAGGTACACCTACGAAACTGTGATTTTGATATTGTTTACAATTCAATGCTGACTGCAGCAACAATGTCTGACATATACTCGTACACTTTATCTATACACGGAAAAAATTATATTGATGCATATAATAGATGTCTATCCATATTTCCTTATATATTACATACAATTTTTTTGGATATTATACTCATTATATTGACATGATATCGATAGTTTATGGATCAGACAGTATTATCCGTATATATGGATGTGATATCCATATAGTTTTCTCCGTGTATGCATATGTATGTCAGCTATTGTAATAAAAACTACATACATACACAAATACGTAGTAGAAGATTATACCAAAAATGTTTTGTTAGACTTTTATGTGTGGCTTCCTATAATTTATGACTGTTTTTGTGTGTTTTGTTGAAGTAGAAAGAAAAATTGTATCGATATAATGTTGTAGACTTGGCTCGCAAAACAAATTACATATTTAGTGTATTCTGTTTTCATATGTGAAAAGAAAGAAGAAATAAAACAAAACTCTTAAATTTTTATGAGTTTCATATATAAATTGTTTTTGACGCTTTTTATATTCAGCTCTAATGTGTGCATGTTTAAGTCTATGATTTATAGAAATTAGTAATTGTTATGAGAAAGCTAAATTGTTATGATTTATCTTTGTTTCTCTGGGGTAATAAATTATGATGCAGTTCTTCAGTTATTTTTTTTTTAATAGAAACAATAGCTAATACATAGAGGTCAAATCGAAGCAAAATTCCCATTGTAGCCGGGGCAAAATCGTCCAAATGTATGTAGTATATTTCGATGATATACAACTGACTTTTTAGCTTACTCTATGAGGAATACTTTTTTTTAAGGAGGTTTTGTGTGCATATCTGATAACCGAGAATTTAATAAGATGATTCCTGAGAAGTAATTTCTCAACTCCAATATTCACCGAGAGTTTCTTACTTCACAAAAGCTACTCTTGCTGACCTTGAAGTCTATTTGTACATCAGTTTAACAAATGCGCAATTTAAACAGTAGAATTCATTATATTTATATAATTAAGTACATAGCTAGACTCTTGAAAAATGAAAAAAAAAAAAAAAACACGTAAAATCTTATCTAACACACCTTGTTTTTATGCGCATTTCATTTTAAGTTGAGAGCTTGACTGACTTTCATATGCTTTATCGCTTTGATTAGTTAATTTCGGTTTGTCAAAGTAATAGAAACGTTTTTTTTTTTCACACTGCAGTCATTGTTTCATTAAAGCATTGATTGTTACATTTTATCAGAATATTGTTATTGTTATTCGTTATCTCAGACCTTAATTATTTGGTAGTATCATAGACTGGCGTCTGCAGTTAAAAATCCAATTAAATCGCTAACCAATTTAGTGCTAACCATTGTTTAAAAGTGTTTGTGCTCTACACATCCACACATATGTAAAAGTTCTTTTCTATTTAAAATAAAAAACCTTCTATAAATTTCCCAAGAAAGCAATGCCTTAGAAATGTTCTTCAAGATAAAGTATCAGATACTTTGTAAGGCTGGTCTAGATATTTCCATCATGCTCTCTCGCTCTCGCTACTACTTAAATTAAGCTTGACTGTCTTCGGCCGGATCAAAGACTTCATATAGCGGAAAATGGCACAATTCAAACACGCTCGCTCACTTTGTTCTGAAATATTCGCTGCTGAGTAATTGAAGATTTCCCCAAAAGTTTTCATTATTTATTACTTTTCGTATTGATAGTTTTGATTAGTTCATGCTTGTAATCTTATCTGCAGTGAAATATGTGTGATTTTACCGAAATATGTATGTAAAGAATAAAGGTGAAATAAAAAAGAACTAAGAATAAAAATAGAAATATCAAAACAAAGAGAAAATTAAAATTAAAAAAATTATTAATAAAAGAAGTAAAAGAAAAACATAAGCAGATTTTAATTACTAAAGCATAAATTACAAATAGATAGCGTAAACTGGGGCAGATTCGTCAATGTTCTATAATTCAGTAATGCATCCATAGCTTTTACTATCTCTAATAAATCTCAACCACCTGCTTTGAAATTGACTTGAAATTAGCTTTAAAAATATCTTACGATCGTACAATTGTCAAAATTACATCAGCTACACTGAAGGAAAAAAAATTATAAAAACATATGAAAACGTGCTTAAAATGTGCAAAAACGTATTTAAAAGTTATGTATGTAAATACAAAAATTTTTATTTTAAAAATGTTTATTGTATAATTTTTAAATCAAGAAAAAACATTTAAATTTAAAAATGTTTATTTTTATTTTAAGCACTATGAGAAAAAAACGCTGCTTCACTGAAGTGTTCTCTATTTCATATTCTCTTCCGGATTCGAAATTGAATCCAACGGTATTATCTCCCTGAAGAAGGCACAATAATGTGTCGAAACGCGTAGGAGGCATTAAAAGAAAACCAAAGGTTTTCGTTTTCAATTCACAGATCAAAAACAAGCTCAATAAATATTGGTATTATCTTCATCTTCTCTTAATCCGAGTCCCAACTACAAAAATGTAGCCTCTTCTTTCCTTCTTCGCCTTAACCATGGCCAAATAATTCTATATGGTCGTATACATAGGAAATGATGCTTCTTTACAATGCCTAGTAAGCTGTCAAATTATCGTCCTTTGTTTTGATTTTTCCCTCTTGCACGTGTTATTCGTGGAAATAGCTTGTGTGATCGCTTGTATGTTCGCTGGCGTTATTGACATTCTTATCTACGGCCGTTCAACGGTAATCACCTATTCTCTTTTAGCCGCTACGAAACATATAGTATTATTGGATCATGGCCTTAACTGTTTGTCTTTATTTCTTATTCTCCTTTTTCTTCTTTATTTTATATTCTCCTCCGGACTCGAACAATGACATCAACCTAAAGTTCAATCCAACGGCATCACATAGTGGTACATTAAACATTATTTTGAATTGTAGTAATATATTTATACTTCCCTTTTGCTAAAAAAGAATCTATGAATTATATGAATCATTGTAAAAACAAAATAAAAAAAATTGATTCTCATTATTGTTTTTGTTGTATTTCTACAAAAAAAAATTTTTTTCTCACCAAAAAATGTTTAAAAGTGAGCGAGTTTTTAAATCAACATTTATTTTCATTTTTAATTTAAGTACGTTTCTTTTTAAATCGAAAATGCATTTCTACTTTAAAAATTTCATTTTTAATTTAAAAATTTTCCACAATACATTATACATAAATAAATCATTGCTAACTAATTTTGGTGAACTACGCAATAATAACAAGAGAAAGTAAATAATAAAAATAAAATGACATACCTAAAAATAAATCACGCGCCCACGTAAAAGCGACACAACTCAAAAGTTACAATATATATTTTGTTTTTTTTTTTTTCATTTCGGTTGGTTTTATGTTTTGTATATATTTAGCATATAATATTATTTGCGCTCCAATATACATATGTATCTAATATTCAATTTTTGTATATTTAATTTTTTTATTTTTTTAATCTTTTACTTTATTTTTTATTTTATTTTTTATTTTATTTTTTATTTTTTTTTTTATTTTTTTAATTCATTTTATGTTAATTTCCATTCTATTGAATTCTTACCTCATTTGCAGCAACGTGAAAATAATATAATTTTTTCCGTTTCACATCCGCTAATAAATCAAAAAGTATATGTTCAATTAAACGTCATCATTCATTGCTTATGTACATATATACAACTGTATGTACTTAAATACATACATAATTATATATTTTCATAACGTTTTGCACACTGTACGTTTTGCAAATTTTAATCAGCTTAGCATATTTTTTTCTTTTGCGTTTAACTCGTGCTTCACGTTGTCTTCATCCACAAAATGTTTCCACAGAAAAGTAAGCGCTTGTTCTTGTTTTGTCGTTTTTTGTTGTTTTTTTCTTTTTTTTATTAACTTAATAGTGTTAAATTGCTAAAGTGGCTGTTCCGCGCCACTGACAACAACAATTCATTCAATTGTCTGTCTGGCATTTTATTTTTATTGTTGTTAATACACAAAGTACATAACTTTATATGTACATATATAATTTGTCGTCATTAGTAATGCTTAATCAGTAATTAAATGTTCACTTATGTATGTACAGACGCACAATCAATTACACGTTAATAAATAAAAATATGCAAAATGGCAAAAAAAAAATAAAATGAGAAGCAGGAAAAGGGAAATGGAAAGAGGAAAAAATTAAAATTAAAATCACAAACATAAATACATATCAATTTTCACTTGTTTTTGCAAGTTTTTTTTTAAATGCTTTATAAACTTTTGTAATTTTTCGCCTTTGAATCATGTTCTGCGATTTTCGCTTTAATTTTTTTGTTGCATAAAATAATCGCTATGTTTACAATTTTATTGGGGTTATTGTATTGCTTAAAAATAAAATTCTTCTCAAGTGTTATTGAACTATGTATAATAAAAGCATTTTCTCTTAAGCATTTATTTGCTGAATTTCTTTTATAAAACATATATATATATTTTTTTTTTAGAAATTGCTAAAATTCGTGAAATGCGTTTTTTCGGGATTTAAACAATTTCGCTAATAAGGTCAGAGTTGAAACAAGTTCAAGTCAACGCTTCACAAAGCTTTTTTTTAGACTTATTTGTAATTTTTTTTTATATAAACGAATATATATATTTTCCTTATTGAGCTCCAGGCCACAAATTAAATTAAAAACAATTTTTAATTTTAATTTTTATTTTTAATTGTCAATATTTCGATCTCAGCTGAGATCATCACCAGGAACAAATCCCTTAAAACAAGGCTGAGATCGAAATATTGACAATTAAAAATAAAAATTAAAATTAAAAATTGTTTTTAATTTAATTTGTGGCCTGGAGCTCAATAAGGAAAATATATATATTCGATTAAACGACCAAAAAACTTCATAAAAATTTATATAAACGATATAATTTATGATTATTTTTTTATAGCAAAAGCTAATAAAAAAAATTAAAATAAAATTTAAATACACTAACGGACACGGTTCAAACGAAAAAAAAAAACATAAAAAATTGCCAATTAAGCTAATTTAGCACTGAACTAAAAGCTTGCTAAAACAATAAATTGGCATTCAATTGAAATTGAAAATTAACAATTATAATAAAGTTTGCATTAAGTATATTTTTATATGCAAGTCATCGCATCTGCTTATACTATATTCAGGTATGCGCTTAATAGACTATTAAGAGTCATTCAGCAATTTAAAGCCATAAGTGAGCTGATGCAAGCAACTCAATTTAGTAATAGTCAATTATGCATAAATTGATCTCAAATTGAGTAGGAGGTTCAATGCAACTCTGATTAGATACGGGGTGTGTTCAGTGAGAAAATTAAATGTTGTGAAAAATATATAAAAATAATAGTCATTAAAATATCTACATAAATAAGTACACTGATAGAAAAACAGCATTTTAAAATCAAAAATAAAATTTTTATTTTCATAATGCACGTTTTAAACCAAACCATTTTTATTTTAACATTGAAAGTTTTTAAATTATAAATGAAATTTTTGAATCAAGAATGAATTTTTTGAAGTAAAAAATGCATTTTCGATTTAAAAAGAAACATACTTATATTAAAAATGAAAGTGAATGTTCATTCAAAAACACGCTCACTTTTAAAAATTTTTTGGTGAGAAAATATTTTTTGTGAGAAATCCAACAAAAACAATTATGAGAATCAATTTTTTTTTTTAATTTTGTTTTTACAGTGATTCATATAATTCATAGATTATTTTTTGGGAAAAGGGAAGTATAAATAGGTTACTATAATTCAAAATAATGTTAAATGTACCACTATGTGATGCTGTTGGATTGAATTTCAGGTTTATGTCATGGTTCGCATCCGGAGGAGAATATAAAATAAAGAAGAAAAAGTAGAATAAGGGGAATAAGAAATAAAGATAGCAAACAGTTAAGGCGAAGAAGAAAAGATGAGGAGAACAAGCGGAGGCTACATTTCTGTAGTTGAGACTCGGATTAAGAGAAGATGAAGAGAATAACGTTGGATTTAATTTCGAGTCCGGAAGAGAAAATAAAAATGTTGGTATTTACATCACTTTTAAATACGCTTTTGCCCATTTTAAGCACGTTTTTATATGTTTTTACAATTTTTCAATTGATTTTGCAGGTCTGAACATGATATAATGCCGCCTGCAGAAGTGATTGAGTTGCTTCGATTCAACGCTTTTAAATCGTCTTTTATGTATGTATCACATTACCGGCGTACTTACCGGATCGACTTGCTATAATGTTCATATAGTAATTTAATTTCGGCATTAGCCGCACACTTCAAGAAAAAATGAAAAAATAATTATAAAAAAGCAACATGGAAACCGGCACGATTAGAAACCGAATACTTCGTGACGTCTATTTGTTTCTTTGTTATTGCTATTGTTTTTATACTCAGCTGTACTAGTACACAGAGTATTATAATTTTGATTTCATAACGGTGGATTGTAACAGAATGAAATAATCGACATAGATATAGACTTATATATATCAAAATGATCAGGGTGAAAAGAGAAATCGATTGAGCCATGTCCGTCCGTCCGTACGCACGATAACTCGCGCAAAAATTGAGATATTTTGATGAAATTTGGAATGCAAGTTGGTATCGAGACTGGGACGGTTGGTATTGAAAATGGGCGAAATCGGACCATGACCACGCCCACTTTTCCTATATAGAAAAAATCGGAAATTTGGTATCTCAGCGACTAATATAGCCGGAACGATGAAATTTCACCTACGTATTGAGCTCAGGCCTTTATGAAGAAATTTGACAAAATTTTGGAAAACGGGCGATGCCACGCCCACTTATTAAGGGTCAAACATTGAAAGTTTTATATGTCATAACTCAGAAACCGTTGAAGATATATCGATAAAATCTGGTATGAGTGATTTACTTACTTAGACAAATGTTTTGACGGAAAATTGTCAAAATCGGTTGACGGCCACGCCCACTTTTATATATGTGAACTATAAAGGGGCCTAATAAAAACATTTTAAGCGATATCTCTGTCAAATATAAAGATCTATCACTGAAATTTTGTGGCAGGAGTCCAACTACCGACATAAAACAAAAACCACAAAAATTTTGGAAAATGGGCGGTGCCACGCCCACTTATTAAGGGGCAAATATTGAAAGTTTTATAAGCTATAACTCAGAAACCGTTAAAGATATATCGATGAAATTTGGTACGCGTGATATATTTGCTTAGGAAAATGTGTGCACGAAAAATTACCAAAATCGGTTGACGACCACGCCCACTTTTATATATGGGTATTATAAAGTGGCCTAATAAAAACATTTTAAGTGATATCTTTGTCAAATATAAAGATAAGTCATTGAAATTTTGTGGCATACGTTCCACAATAGACCGGAAACTAAAAATAGAAAAAGTTTGGAAAATGGGCGTGGCACCGCCTCTTTCTAGACAAAGGAATATACGAGATTTCGGAGCCCATAACTCGACAAATAACTGAGATATTATGACGAAACTTGGTTTATACACTTTTATAACTTGTGTTAATAGACACGCAAAAAGTTATTGAAATCGGTTAATGACCACGCCTACTTTTTAACAAAGATATTTCAGGAACACCCTTTGGGAATTTTTAACGTGACATCTTTATAATTAGAAGTCATAAAGAAATGAAATTTTGCACAAAGAATAATATTCATATGCTTAGTTGGATCAATAATAAAAATGTTGAAAATGGGCGTGGCAACGCCCACTTTATGCCGCAGTCGCTTTTTATAAAATACACCGTGATTCTATCAGACGCAAACAAACAATGAAAGCATACAGCTGAGTATCTAATGTTCGATTCCACTCGAACTTAGGCTTCCTTACTTGTTTTTTCTTCAATTTTTTTTGGCTGCAAAACGCTGGTTGGCGACAGCTGGCCGCATTTAACTGTCAATCTGTCAGAGAATTACTTGCTTCATTCATTTGAACAATGTTTTGCCAAACGGCGAGTGCGCGACGAAGACGAGTGATTGAATTTAAGCTCAAAGCTTCATTTTAATTGCAAACACATACGAAAGCGATCGTCGATCGTCCAACAAGCAGTGGAAAAAAGAAGCGAAGGAGCTGGCAGAGAAAAGGAAAAGCCCACACTAATCGCAATGATGAAAATATGTATTCAATCAAATTGAAATTGTTATAAGAGTAGTTACATACATACACCATCATGTTGGAGTGGTTTAACTCCCAGCTTAACTAACGGCCGCTTGGCACACTTCGCCAAGACGTTTTAATTACCCCACCGTCAACGCCGCCACCGCTATTACAGCGTACGGATTAAGTAATTTGGCTTTAAAGCCTGAATTGGTCATTGAAAAGCAATTGCTTTAGACAGCAGGCACTTTTGATGGACAGTAGCTGGCATTTTTTTGTCAAAACAATATTTATGCTATATGTACGTATGTTCGAGTACATATTAGGATTTATTTGAACGATTATGAAGCCAATGGACCACACACGAAATGACTTATTCGGAAAATTGCAAAAAATTTGTATGCACTTGAGTTAGATGAAGTTTGACAGCGCAGCTAAATGAGTTTTCAAGAGAATTTGATATGACTAGAACTGACAAGCTGCTGTCTTGCGTGGAAAAATGTTTTAAATTTTTTGTCTTTTACATCGAGTATTATTTTCTTATTTTTAGAAAGAAAAAAATTCGCATAATAGATTTGTTTTTAATATGTATGTTTAGGTACATATGAGTAGTCCACTTTCAAAAGCGGCTATGTGAAATTTTTTCCATATTGAGTTTTAGATGGATTGTGTACCACTATTTAAAGGTGTGTAATGTTCATTAAAAATGTATTGCAAAATGCTTTCGTATATGAGTAGTCCACTTTCAAAAGCGGATATGTGAAATTTTTTCCATATTGAGTTTTAGATGTATTGTGTACCACTATTTAAAGGTGTGTAATGTCCATTAAAAATGTATTGCAAAATGCTTTCGTATATGAGTAGTCCACTTTCAAAAGCGGCTATGTGAAATTTTTTCCATATTGAGTTTTAGATGTATTGTGTACCACTATTTAAAGGTGTGTAATGTCCATTAAAAATGTATTGCAAAATGTTTTCGTGTATGAGTAGTCCACTTTCAAAAGCAGCTATGTGAAATTTTTTCCATATTGAGTTTTAGATGGATTGTGTACCATTATTTAAAGGTGTGTAATGGTCATTAAAAATGTATTGCAAAATGCTTTAGTATTCTGAAAAAAAAGCGTTAAATGAAAAAAATACTCTTTCAAAAGTCTCTATGTTTCATTTATACACTTTCAAAAGTCTATATCTAAAATGCTTATGTCACTCATACGCCTTGGCACACATTGGTGTCGCATCATATAAGGTGCGCTCAAAATTCTAAAACCATTTTATTTCCACTCGAATAGCTTGATCTATACTATAAGAGTAAATTTTATGCGTCTTAACCCATTAATGCCCGTGTTTTAATCCACTGATGATTCTTTGTTTTGAAGAAGTATTATAATACTCTCTAACTGGTGCGTAACCGTCTAGATGTCCAATAAAACGTGCCATTCACTTCCCTTTCATGATGCCTGGCGCCAATTGGATACACCAAGAGAAGCAAAGTCGATCTCTACCTGATCTTCCCAACGTAGTAGAGGTCTCCTTTCCGCGCCGGTTTCGATCGTTTTTCAGCGCCAAGAGAGAGAGAGAGAGAGAGAAGGAGAGAGGTTTTGTAAGAAGAACCGTATTATTATGCGTTCCTGCACTGAACGCCTCTCAATGTGGTTAAACGAGCTGCCTTGAATTGGTTGTTCAAATTTAATTACAACTATAAACAGGAAATATTTCCACAAAGGACACAATCCATAACTTCTTTTAGTTTATGAAGACGAAAGCGAAATTTTTTTACGTATTGCTGAGCAAGAGAAGTGAAGACTACGTTGAGATACTCTTTTGTGGAAAATTAAATATTTCAAAACTCCTAAGGTGATACGAGAGAGTTTATATATATGTCGGTAAAATCGGCACTGCTCCATTCATAACAACCAGAAACTACCGTCTGTGATAGTGTGTGTTACCCGCATAAAACCGGGGTCTTTACCCGCCGATGGGTACATACATACATAATTAATTCAACATACACAAATTTTAGTTCAAAGATGAACACATGAAATATGTATGTCTGTTTTTTATTGCTCTTGCCACAATTATTCCACACAAATACAATATACATACATACATACATTTCCTAAATGTTGCCTCACAGCAATGCCCATTTTTTCCCCTGTCTGCAACCATCCCAACAAACATTTAACAGGCCTTCAACTTTAGTCTTTTTGAAGTATGTTGTGCTCGTGTGCTGGTGTGTCGCCGTTGATCTTCACAGGCATTTGTCATACTACATATGTACAAAAGAATATGCATTCATGTCTACAATGTATATTTTTACGCCTCAGCATCATATTCATTTGTCTTCCTTCCTTTTGTCCAACCAACATGCATACATAAAACATTTTCTAGTGCTGCTGCATTTCTCACAAAAGCACAAAGGTGTTATTCCAGCGAAAACTTTTGGCTCTGGGTTCTTTGGCGTTATTTTCGTTGCTTTTCATTTTTTTTTTTTTTTTAATTTTTGCTGGATTTTGTCGAATTTTTTGTAAATTTTTTGTTGCCTTTTATTGTTTTCTTTTCTTCCGTCTTAAAGTGTTTTTATTTCGTTTTTTTTTCTTTTACTTTTACTTTGTTTTGCTTTGTTGCTTTTCAACATTTAATGCTTTTTCTTCTTGCTACGTTCCTGCCGTTGTTTATCAAATTGATGGGTCCGTCCTTATTTTGATTAATCGTCAACTTCAGCAGAATTGTTATTTTTAAATGATTTTTATTTTTTTTTATTTTAGAAACAAATTAAGTGCACTCACCCTCCCAAAAACAATAATAAGAAAAAAAAAAAACAAATTAATGAAGTGAAAATTAATAGTTTTAGCCGTGAAGCTGTAATTGGGCGGTATTTGCTTAGCCCAGAAAAAATATTATGATAGACAGAAATTCAAAAGAAGTCATTAGCATATATTTTCTATTAAAAATGAGCATTGTCAAACAATAAAAAAATTGTGCTCGAGCGACTTCAAGCAAATTAACCAAAAATGATAAATTAAACCTAAGTAATGTTGATATTAATTAGTTTGGCAGATCTAAGGATATTGGTGGCATTTTGTATTTCTTCAACAGCTAATAAGAAGTGAGGGTACCTATTTGAAATAATAGCGAGTATATTTGAATAACAGATCATTTTGGTAATGTTTTTGTGTGTAATCACAGAGACAAAATATTTAAAGAGATACTTAGTCATGTTCCCGTCTATTCCATAAAGAAAACTTAAACAAAATCGTCTCAAAACACTTCAACGATCACCTGGATCGCGGCCTCCCTGTCAAATAACATAACGATAAGAAGTGTTCCAGCATCCCCCCTTACTCTGATTAGAAGTAATATTATCATTATGCTTCTCCCTTCAAAACAAAGAGTTCGTATATTGGAAGAATAGTAAAGTATGTTATTGTTAAATACTTTTTGTTTGCTTGTTTTTCCGACAGGGTAGGAATATGATGTATTGTTACTGAAAATGCTCAGCAAATATGTTCGCCTCTCAAATAGACTCCTCGAAAAGTCGTGAAGAAATAATTAGTACTAGAGTGCTGCCTACTGTCGAAACTCGACAGTTTTTTATACTCAGCTGTACTAGTACACAGAGTATTATAGTTTTAATCACATAACGGTGGATTGTAACAGAATGAAATAATCGAGATAGATATAGACTTATATATATCAAAATGATCAGGGTGAAAAGAGAAATCGATTGAGCCATGTCCGTCCGTCCGTCCGTCCGTCCGTCCGTCCGTCCGTCCGTCCGTCTGTCCGTCCGTCCGTCCGTCCGTCCGTCTGTAAACACTCTAACTCGCGCAAAAATTGAGATATTTTGATGAAATTTGGAACGCAAGTTGGTATCGAGACTGGGACGGTTGGTATTGAAAATGGGCGAAATCGGACCATGACCACGCCCACTTTTCCTATATAGAAAAAATCGGAAATTTGGTATCTCAGCCACTAATATAGCTAGAGTTTTAAAATTTTACCCACGTATTGAGCTCGGGCCCTTATGAAGAAATTTGATGAAGTTTTGGAAAATGGGCGGTGCCACGCCCACTTATTAAGGGTCAAACATTGAAAGTTTTATATGTCATAACTCAGAAACCGTTGAAGATATATCGATGAAATTTGGTACGCGTAATTTGCTTACATAGACAAATGTTTTGACGAAAAATTATCAAAATCGGTTTACGGCCACGCCCACTTTTATATATGTGTATTATAAAGTGACCTAATAAAACCATTTTAAGCGATATCTCTGTCAAATATAAAGATCTATCATTGAAATTTTGTCGCATGAGTCCAACTATGGACATAAAACAAAAAACACAAAAATTTTGGAATATGGGCGGTGCCACGCCCACTTATTAAGGGGCAGACATTGAAAGTTTTATGAGTCATAACTCAGAAACCGTTGAAGATATATCGATGAAATTCGGTACGCGTAATATAATTACTTAGTCAAATGTTTTGGCGAAAAATTATCAAAATCGGTTGACGGCCACGCCCACTTTTATATATAGGAAATATAAGGGGGCCTAATAAAAACATTTTAAGCGATATCTCTGTCAAATATAAAGATCAATCACTGAGATTTTGTGGCAGGAGTCCAACTATGGACATAAAACAAAAACTACAAAAATTTTGGAAAATGGGCGGTGCCACGCCCACTTATTAAGGAGCGAATATTGAAAGTTTAATAAGCCATAACTCAGAAACCGTTAAAGATATATCGATGAAATCTGGTACGCGTGATATATTTACTTAGCCAAATGTGTGGACGAAAAATTACCAAAATCGGTTGACGACCGCGCCCACTTTTATATATGTGTATTATAAAGTGACCTAATAAAACCATTTTAAGCGATATCTATGTGAAATATAAAGATAATTCATTGAAATTTTGTGACATGAGTTTTACAATAGACCGGAAACAAAAAATAAAAAAGTTTGGAAAATGGGCGTGGCACCGCCTCTTTTTAGACAAAGGGATATATGAGATTTCTTAGCCTTTAACTCGACAAATAATTGAGATATTATGACGAAACTTGGTTTATACACTTTTATAACATGTGTTAATAGACACGCAAAAATGTATTGAAATCGGTTTATGACCACGCCTACTTTTTAACAAAGATATTTCTGGAACACCCTTTTGGAATTTGTAACGTGAAGTCTTTGTAACTAAAAGTCATAGAGGGATGAAATTTTGCACTAACAATAATATTTGTATGCTTATTTGGATGATTGATATAAATTTTGAAAATGGGCGTGGCTGCGCCCTGTTTATGCAGCACTCGTTTCATATAAAATACACCCTATATCGAACAAACGCAAACAAACAATGAAAGCATACAGCTGAGTATCTAATGTTCGATTGCACTCGAACTTAGGCTTCCTTACTTGTTCTAGATGTTTTCTTATGTTTAACATGAAACTATAGTTTTTGTGTAATTGTTTTTTGTTATTGTCGCTGTTACTATTTTGTTATTGTGTGAGTTTCTAAGACAGAGCTGTTGTGCAACTGTTGAGTGTTTGTCTTAGAAACTCACCCATTGTTTCTGTTGATGCTGCTCCTTTTTTGCTACTGTCTATGCTATTATTTTGCAGTTGTTGTTTTTGGTTTTGTTGTCGTTACTCGTCTTCGCAATTCTCCTTCCTACTTCTTTCTTTCTATTTCTGGTCTTTTCTTTCCTCAATTTCTTTCTTACTTATTCTTTCTTATCCTTCTTATTGCATGACTGTGTTTTTGTTGTGGTGTTTTTGCTACTTTTTTGTTTCTACTTCTTTAAAACTACACACCACTTCCAGCCAAACATGTTCACAATTGCATGGTAAGTTTGGTGAGCACACACAAACTCACCTATGTATGCACGCGCATTGATACAGCTCTGTAGTGTTCAAATGCATGCAACAACAACCACACGGGAATTTTCCAACGAGGATTGTGGGGACATTTTTCAACCAATTTTAATGAAAATTGGCGCAGTTCTATTTGAGAGCACTGCCTTTCTAATGGTGTTCGTAGTTTTAAAATCGGTTCAGCAGTTTCGACGGAGAAGATGGAACAAACTTTATGTTAGCGTATTAATAATATAGATATCGAATATAGATTTCCATAAAAAAGTAATTGAAAACCTCGCTTAATGTCTCAAGGTTCAAAAAACAATTCACTGCTTTCGCAATTGTATGTATTGTTTTTGTATGCTTATTTTAATGGGTGAACACATTTTTGAAGTTAAAGAGGATCTTCATATCAAGAACATAAGATTAGGGTACTTCCAAATGTATATATTTACAGTGCTTTACCGATAAATGAACCAACATTAATTTGTACAATATTCTCAGTTTTTCCCAATAAGCAACACTAAGCTGTTTTTTTTTTATAAAAAAGTCCAAACTAACATTTAAAATATCGGTAAATTGTTCTAAATTTCAAAAATAATACACACATAATATGTAAAGTTCAAAGAAATATTTTATAAGAAATGGAACTAAGAAATTGTTAGTCACTGTACAAACAGAGTCGCACCAGAGAAGCCAAGCACAGTCAGAAGGAATTCCAGCTGCCTCCTTGAATGACAACAGCAGCTGCGTTGCAACACACGCTGACTATAATGGCAACACTTTGAGAAATCACTCAAGTCCCATAAGACCTTGCTGTGGTGTGACAAAAGGCAAGCACGAATAAAAGAATGCCAAGAAAGCCAACAAAAATCATCAGAAGAAATCATCAAAAAGCAACAAAAATTAAATGCGTGGAATTTACACAAGACATACGTATGGATGTATGTATGTATGTACATACGAAGTAATGCAGTGACTGCCGTCTATGGCCACATTGTAAAACTCTGCACCCAAAATGAAAAGCATGACGAATTGCTGAAAGAACAGAATGGAATAGCACAGCAGCGAGAAAAACAGTTTTTTAAAAAATAAATTTTGCTATACTGGCAAGCAGCGTATGCGGCGCAGAGCAGCGCAGCGGCGGTGCAGTGCAATGATCTGTTTGAAGGAAAGACACTCATCATAAAACATGTTGGTGTTTGTTCTTTTTGCTTCACAAAACTGTGCATATTTAGTACGTTTTGCCAAAGACTGAAGTTGAAGGTGCCCTTCCAGCAAGAAGAAGTGCCTGCTTGTGAATAATTTAAGTGGTGCATAAGTTTGAATGTGTGATGTATTTTTGATTATATGCACATGTGCGTTACTGTTACTGTGAAAATTTCACAGGATATGCGTTTGAAGCGTTACAACGCGTTAAAATGCTTCATTGCAACAGCGGAAATATTTTCACAGCAATTTCACTGAAAAAAATTTCGGAGGGATTTATTATATTTATTTTTATTTTCTTTGCATTTGCCTGCAACCTGGTTTTGCTTAATTGCTTGGCAACATGAATTTGAATTGATTAATTAATTAAAAATTTCGATTTGATTATGTTGATTATTTAGTAGAGGATCAATTTGTGGACTTTGATATTGATTAGTTTCCATTGAAACCAAAAATTAAAGTTATTTTATTAGCATTATTCAGTTGATTAATTCAGTGAGTAATTTTTGATTAAATTGATTAATTGACAAATTATATCGACCCTTGAGGATTAATGCACATGAGTAATTTTAAATAATCGCAGCGCGGCGAAAAAGTCAATCATTTCATCCGTAAATTTTATAGAAATAAATGCAAGAACAAGAGAAAGAAGAGGAAGAGAGAAAATTTGAGCATGAAATGGAAAAGTTGAAATAAGAAAAATATATATCAAAAAATCTTAAGCAAAACGTGTTCGATAAAAAGATAGCAGAACTTAAAAATTTAAAAGAAATTGATAGGAAAAGGACATAAAAGAAATTCACATGCAGAGGGAATGAAGTGACCATCCAAAAAATCTACGCCTTATTTCAGATTTATTCCAAAGGCTTACGAAATAATGCCTGAAAATTCTAAGCGAACAAAAGTTGTATGGGCAAAGGCTTAAAATGTGGCTGATTTTACTGAGTTGATGTCCTCCGGCTGTAAGGAGGAAGCCTTATTTCCAGTAGTTATCCGCAATGGGATAAGGCCTTCTGTGGTACTTAAATCTTACTAATATTATAAATGCGAATGTAGCGATGTTTGGATGTTTGGATGTCCAGACGTTTGCTTTTGTTCCTCAAAAACGTGAGAATGGCAAGACGGATTTTGTTGAAATTTGGCACGCAGACAGGTTATAGTCTGGAAGGAAGTATAGGCTATTTTTTTTTTTTTTAATTTTGGGGGTTCCGACCCTGCTAGGGACCGTTACTTTTCGATATTTTTTTTATTCCATATAAATCTGAGTATACTGGAACTATACTTATGATATTTCGCACATAGGTATAGAAAGATCGTACAATATGGGTATCAAACGAAAGGGGAAGGCCCCAGGTTTCATTTGGACTTCGATATATTTCGATAAATTGATCGATAACTGAGTTATCGGTGAAAATGTTATTGCCCAAAAACATTAAAATTACACTACAATATGGGTATCAAACGAAAGGGGATGGCCGCAGGTTTCATTTGGACTTCGATATGTTTCGATAAATTGATCGATAACTGAGTTATCGGTGAAAATGTTATTGCCCAAAAACCTTAAAATTACACTACAATATGGGTATCAAACGAAAGTGGAAGGCCCCAGGTTTAATTTGGACTTCGATATATTTCGATAAATTGATCGATAACTGAGTTATCGGTGAAAATGTTATTGCCCAAAAACATTAAAATTACACTACAATATGGGTATCAAACGAAAGGGGATGGCCCCAGGTTTCATTTGGACTTCGATATATTTCGATGAATTTATCGATGACTGAGTTATCGGTGAAAATGTGATTGCCCAAAAACCTTAAAATTACACTACAGTAGGTATCAAACGAAAGGGGATGGCCCCAGGTTTCATTTGGACATCGATATGTTTCGATAAATTTATCGATGATTGAGTTATCGGTGAAAATGTGATTGCCCAAAAACATTAAAATTACACTACAGTAGGTATCAAACGAAAGGGGATGGCCGCAGGTTTCATTTGGACTTCGATATGTTTCGATAAATTTATCGATGACTGAGTTATCGGTGAAAATGTGATTGCCCAAAAACCTTATAATTACACTACAATATGGGTATCAAACGAAAGGGGATGGCCCCAGGTTTCATTTGGACTTCGATATATTTCGATGAATTTATCGATGACTGAGTTATCGGTGAAAATGTGATTGCCCAAAAACCTTAAAATTACACTACAGTAGGTATCAAACGAAAGGGGATGGCCCCAGGTTTCATTTGGACATCGATATGTTTCGATAAATTTATCGATGATTGAGTTATCGGTGAAAATGTGATTGCCCAAAAACATTAAAATTACACTACAATATGGGTATCAAACGAAAGGGGATGGCCGCAGGTTTCATTTGGACTTCGATATATTTCGATAAATTGATCGATAACTGAGTTATCGGTGAAAATGTGATTGCCCAAAAACCTTATAATTACACTACAATATGGGTATCAAACGAAAGGGGATGGCCGCAGGTTTCATTTGGACTTCGATATGTTTCGATAAATTGATCGATAACTGAGTTATCGGTGAAAATGTTATTGCCCAAAAACCTTAAAATTACACTACAATATGGGTATCAAACGAAAGTGGAAGGCCCCAGGTTTAATTTGGACTTCGATATATTTCGATAAATTGATCGATAACTGAGTTATCGGTGAAAATGTTACTGCCCAAAAACATTAAAATTACACTACAATATGGGTATCAAACGAAAGGGGATGGCCCCAGGTTTCATTTGGACTTCGATATATTTCGATGAATTTATCGATGACTGAGTTATCGGTGAAAATGTGATTGCCCAAAAACCTTAAAATTACACTACAGTAGGTATCAAACGAAAGGGGATGGCCCCAGGTTTCATTTGGACTTCGATATGTTTCGATAAATTTATCGATGATTGAGTTATCGGTGAAAATGTGATTGCCCAAAAACATTAAAATTACACTACAATATGGGTATCAAACGAAAGGGGATGGCCGCAGGTTTCATTTGGACTTCGATATGTTTCGATAAATTTATCGATGATTGAGTTATCGGTGAAAATGTGATTGCCCAAAAACATTAAAATTACACTACAATATGGGTATCAAACGAAAGGGGATGGCCGCAGGTTTCATTTGGACTTCGATATGTTTCGATAAATTTATCGATGATTGAGTTATCGGTGAAAATGTGATTGCCCAAAATCCTTAAAATTAACCAACAAGGGGAAGTTTTTTAGTCTATGCACACACGGTTGGTGCGACGGTATCAATTATGGTGCATTGCCCACCCGCAAAAACAAAAAATAAAAAAACAGGTAAGAATTTAAATATTTCCTTTGTGTTTATTCTTACAGCCTCTTCTATAACCATCTTTGGGCCTTTTCACATTACTCGGCACGACTACGTATACTTTTGTCTTCAATGAATCCATTAAGATGAATTTTTGGTAATACATATTCAAACCCATGAGTTAACGTTTTTTTTTTCTCTTTATGGTG
Source organism: Urophora cardui (assembly GCA_960531455.1). NCBI lineage: Eukaryota > Metazoa > Arthropoda > Insecta > Diptera > Tephritidae > Urophora > Urophora cardui. The sequence continues at coordinate 41,026,717 of OY482674.1, read as the reverse complement.
GACTTCGACAACTGAATTCTTATCTACAATGTTGAAAGGGGACTTCGTAATTGCGGACAAGGCCGCGGGTACAGGCTAGTCTATTATATAAAAATAAGTCACGTTTTCCTCCCAGACGCCATAAATCTAGAACGGCTGGACTGAATTGAATGAAAATTTGCACGTAGTATTCGATTGAGCCCGACATGGTTTATGGCCAGAAAAAGTATAAGAATCCGGGAAGGTTTTGGAGATGTTCCACAAAATGCGGACCAGGGTAACCCTATAACGGGTTCGTGCGATATGGGTATCAAATGAAAGGTGTTGACGAGTACTTGAACATGGTGTAGTTATTGGTCCTATATAAGACCCCGTATTCGAGATATTTCCCGAAATAGGAATCAGGTTTGACCCCAGACGGGTTTTCTACAAAATGGGTATCAAATAAAAGGTGTTGGTGAGTATTTAAAAAAGAGGTGATTTTCAAGACCCCATGCGTGTCGGTTTCCGAGATATCGACCAAAATGTGGACCAGGGGTGACGCTAGAAGGTGTGGAGTGATAGGATAGGCATAGGGATAGGGATTAGGTATAGGTATTAGGGATAGATATTAGGGATAGGGGTAGGGATATAATGGTGAACAACACGGTAATCTAGGAATTTTCCTTTAGGATTTATAGGAATAAATTTTAGGCAGAACAACGTCTGGCGGGTAAGCTAGTGCCTTATAATAAGGAATAATAAAAAGGCGTGTTTTGTTTAGCTGCATAATTCAAATTGTTTGATCAACTTAAGCGTTGCGGTTAATTTAATAGTAAAAAAATATATTTGAGATAAGCTCATAAAACTCAATTCCCTCTCCCTCTTTCTCTATTTGAGACATGAAGTATAACAGAAAATTTAGTAGTAGTAGCGAATATGAGCGCCAGACAGCAAGCAGCGCTGCCAGCGTATTCCAGTTCTTACAGCTTAGGCTTATGAATCTGTTTGCAGGGGATGGAAGGATTGCAACGGTGATAGTAAACTTTAAAGACGGAAGATGGAAATGGAAAACTAGGGCAACAAAAGAAATATTTGAATGAATGAATAAAATAATAGCAAAGTAAGCAGAAAATCAGCAGTACAAAACCAGGGACCGTAGCCGTGTCCGGATGCTGGAACGGCCAGCTATTGTCTACTACTTCGGTTGCACTGCAAGAAGCCTTTGCGGATTATTCTATGCTTTCTGATCATGTGAAAGCAAATACTGAAATTCATTTTTATTTATTTCGCACGGAAAATGCTTCGATGTTTCTACAGCAAATGCAAACTCATAGCAATTAATATTTACATACATATTGAGTCATTGGCGCACACAAGGGGGGGTTTTGGGGTTAAACCCCCCCCAAAATTTGACACCATAAAAAAAATAATTTTATAAAAGATCGTACATGCAAAAATATTTGTGTAAATACATGTTGTAAAATCTATGAATATTCGTGGATGTACATTGCCAATATTTGTCAACAACTACTGATTATGTTTATAAACAAGCAGTGTGGAGACATTTCCCTAAAAGTATGCTGTGGATATTAGCTGAGGTTTGTTATACTCAGCTGTACTAGTACACAGAGTATTATAGTTTTAATCACATAACGGTGGATTGTAACAGAATGAAATAATCGAGATAGATACAGACTTATATATATCAAAATTATCAGGGTGAAAAGAGAAATCGATTGAGCGATGTCCGTCCGCCCGTCCGTCCGTCTGTAAACACTCTAACTCGCGCAAAAATTGAGATCAAATTTGGAATGCAAGTTGGTATCGAGACTGGGACGGTTGTTATTGAAAATGGGCGAAATCGGACCATGACCACGCCCACTTTTCCTATATAGAAAAAATCGGAAATTTAGTATCTCAGCCACTAATATAGCTAGAGCGATAAAATTTTACCCACGTATTGGGATCAGGCTCTCATGCAGAAATTTGGTGAAATTTTGGAAAATAGGCGGTGCCACGCCCACTTATTAATGGGCAAACATTGATAGGTTTATAAACCATATTTCAGAAACCGTAGCAGATATATCGATGAAATTTACTTACTTAGGAAAATGTTTGGACGAAAAATTGCCAAAATCGGTTGACGACCACATCCAAATTTATATGTGAGAACTATTAAGGGGCCAAATAAAAACATTTTAAGCGATCTTTGTCAAATATAAAGATATGTCATTGAAATTTTGTGTCATGAGTCCAACAATAGACATAAAACAAAAAGTAGAAAAATTTTGGAAAATGGACATGGCACCGCCTCTTTTCAGACAAAGGAATCTACGAGATTTCGGAACCCATAACTCTACAAATAATTGAGATGTTATGATGAAAATCAGTTTGTAGACCAACAATAGACATAAAACAAAAAGTAGAAAAATTTTGGAAAATGGACATGGCACCGCCTCTTTTCAGACAAAGGAATCTACGAGATTTCGGAACCCATAACTCTACAAATAATTGAGATGTTATGATGAAAATCAGTTTGTAGACTTTAATAACTTGTGGTAATACATGCTCAAAAATTTAGCGAAATTGGTTTATGACCACGCCTACTTTTTAACAAAGATATTTCTGGAAAACCCTTTGGGAATTTGTAACGTGACATCTTTATAATTAGAAGTCATAAAGGGTTGAAAATTTGCACTAACAATAATATTTATATGATTAGTTGAATGATTGATAAAAATTTTGAAAATGGGCGTGGCTGCGCCCACTTTATGCGGCACTCGATTCATATAAAATACACCGTGTTTCCATCAAACGCATACAAACAATGAAAGCATACAGCTGAGTATCTAATGTTCGATTCCAGTCGAACTTAGGCTTCCTTACTTGTTAGTTTTAGTTTAAATACAGATAAAATGCAATGAATTGAGATTTAAAAGGTGCCTTTGTTTAATGTGTGCATACGTAGGTCCACTCCCCAACCATAAATTTAAGTAAAAATTGTCTGGACGAGTTTTAAGTATTTTTTTGAATTTTCCGTTGGATATTGAAACCCCCCCTCCCCCCCAGAAAAAATTTTTTCTGTGTGCGCCACTGTATTGAGTTAACGACGCATTTATGATCAAGCGCATTTATGTATGTACTTACGCTAAACATTCAAGCAAAGTACTCGTACTTCATTGGGAGGTAAATGGGTTGTCATAGCATTTAATAGGCAAGCCGTGGTTAAAGATCAAAGAGGCACCGCACTTGGCGGATATTAGAATTGCTGCTTGCCTACCTGCATTTTTTTTCATTTATTTTTTAATTTCTTTAAGTAGCTTTGCTATTTATAATTAATATTTGCTTCACTCGATTTTTGTACGTCATGTTTTGCAAATTACAGAAAGAAAAAGAGAAAACCACAATTATAATCCGCACAGCTTTGCGCGCTTGCATTTTCATTAAAGCGCGAGTACCTACGCGCGCGCGCTTACGGTCATTTTTTCTAGCTTTTTACGAGCCCATTAAAGTCAACGTTTGACAGAGAATGCTTAGACAAAAAAGTTGGTTAGTTAGCGGAAAGAAGTGTATTCTTCAATTTGCTTTCATTGCTGCCAAATGACCGATGAAGCCAAAGAAGGCAGTGGGTAGTGTTGAAGCTGTGGTGCTGGTGCTCTGGTGCTTTTGTGGCGTGTGTTATTATGCAAAAGTTAAGTTATGTACATACATGTTGTAGGAAGTGCTTTTAAGAAGAAAAATATAAAAAAAAAACACAATAATGCTGCTATTTTTTTTCTTTTGCTGTTATTCTACGTTTGCGGTCATGTAGCGCGCCAAGTAGTTGTACTTATACTCAAGAACAGCGCGCTAACAAAATGTGTGTAGGGCGGAGCGGATTTAGAGTCCGCAAATTGTATGAAAAACATGTACAAAGTAAAATGCGAATATATTTCAAAACTAAAACGCCGCGCCCCACTTCGCCTGCAACGCTTTCTAGAAACAAGTTTTTTTTTTAATACGCGCAGCGTTCACAGCGCTTTGGCTGCAGATGGTCTGTGCCTCTGTTGGGACAACGCTAAACGCTGACACTTTTCTTCTCTCATATGACCGTCACCCCGTTTGTAAGTCTGCAAGTCGCCAACTTTTATTTTGTATATTGCCGTGCCGCGTCGCGCTGCATTGCGCGCTTTTCAAATATGGCCTCCCAGCATTATTCTTAATATTGCCGCGCCCGCGTCCATTTGTTTTGTGTGTTCGCGTCACATGCAATAGTTGCTTTTGCTTAATACGCCTTTGTATTATTTCTTTAATTTTGCTTTTATTTTACTTTTGTAGTCATATTTTTATAAATTTTATTTCGCTGAAATTGACAGACTGCTTGGCGTTCGACTGTCGCGCCGCAGTGCAGTTTGAGGTAATAAGGCAGGAGCGCGGGCTAAAGGTAGGCGCGTACATTCACTCACCGTCATGGCATTTTCCGTTTATTTACATTTACAAATATATGTATTGCAGTTATATTCGCGTGCAAAAGCAAACAAGTAGAACCATTAGACATGCAAACTAAATAAATGCATACAAGTTGCAGTGCGTTACGTTGCGCCGCGTCGCGCGCTTTGCTATACACTTTATGATTGAGATAGAAACAGAGACAAAAAAGATTTGGTTTGACCATTAACTTTGTAATTCTTTTTACTTGTTTTTGTTGCAAACCAACATGCAGCGCGGACAGCAGTTAAAGCTATAGCCACAAAAAAAAAAAACATTTAGATCACGCGCACACACAGAGCAAAAAATGTACGCCCTATTTAAGTTTAATTTCGCGCGGCAAAAAATTCTCGGCTGAAACTTCCAGGAGGGTGCTGCCTGGGCAATGTACCTCCGTTTCTCCTCCTCGATGCCTGTTCCTGGTGCTTGCGCCAGAACAGACTGCGGGGGAGACCGCGGAGGGCTAGCAAATGCTGTTGCCCGGTCGAGCAGGTCCCCTTAAAGCGCCAGCCAAGGGCGCGGAGGTGCGAGACGACCTCAGTCATGTTTCGAGGTGCCTGGCCGAAGGCATAACACGCATTTATCTTGTCGCGATGGAGGATAAATAGCATAAAGAATCATAACAACAACAACAACAACATATATCGAAAAGGCCCTTCACTACAGGCAGTTCGATAGGCGTATTTATTGATATTTCGGGTGCCTTAAGCAACGTCGCTGCTGCAGCGCTTTTAGAGGACCTCGAATAGATCGGAATAACGCCATTCATTTGGCGCTGGATCCAAAATCTTTGGAGTTGTCGGACGGTAACGGGTGGGTAGAGCTTTTCGGCGACGATGTCAAGGAGGGCGCCTACGGGAACCGTGTAAGGAGGAGTACTCTCACCTCAGTGGTGTAATCTAGTGGTCAACAAATACTCTTGATAAATATACAAAATATTCTTCGGAAAATAAACAAAATACTAAATCTTGCGAAGTTTTGCATTCCATGTTTAGTATAACGCCTCCAATACGTTGTTGGTAACACTAAGGACCATAATATGTGGTTTATGTGAAGCATCACTGTATCTGGCCAACCTAATCTAACCTAAACTAAGATTAATTTCAAACGATTTAAAGGCCTATGAAACATGCCTGAAAATTCTAAGCGACCAAGGCTTATAATAATGCTGATTTTCCTGTGCGCTTATCATCAGGCTGTAAGGACTATGCTATCCTTATTCACGAGGCTTATCCGCCATGGGATTGAGGCTTAGATAATTCATGATAATAAGGCCTTATGTGGTGCATATATGTATAACCTATAGTAAGACTTATTCGCGATGGGGAAAAACGGCTTAGATAGTTCCTGATAAACAGCCTTCTGTGGAACTTAATTACCTTATAATAAGGAATAATAAAAAGGATTTTTTGTTAAGCTGCTTAATTCATATTTGTTGTGCAACTTAAGCGTTGCGGCTTATTTAATAATAACAAATACATATATTCTGATACGCGCTAATATTCTTACATAACAGAAATTTAAATATTAAAATGTTTGCAGCAGAGCGAATGAGTGTACAACAGCAAGCAGCGCTGCCAGCGTAAACCGTATTGCTTAGCGACCTTTTTGCGGGGCATACATATCTATACACACTGAAATAAGTCCAACCATTAAATTTTGCACACCCACGCGCGCTCACACCATAATCGCTCGTAAATTCGTGGCACAAATACTCCGCGTCGCGCCGCGCCGCATCTAAATGCGGTGGCAAAGTTTACCTGTACATTTGTGCAGAAAACTCGTTATGAGTTAATTTATTTTGCGTATCTATTACGCGCCCATTTTATACGAATATGTATGTTTGTATATCAATGCGTATTTTCGTTGCTTTTTAATTTTTATATATTTTTTATTCTGCAAAGCACAATACTCGCAAATTGACTGCGTGCGTCAGATCGCGCGCTGACTTAGCTTACCTTACATGGCCAGCGCGCGTTTTGCTTTGTAAATAAACAAATTAGAAAAATTTGCTATTTGCACAGATCAGTTGGCTATTTTTATGGTTTTATGTGTGTACATCCATACATACATATGTGTGTGCAATGCCATAAAAGCCAAAAAGTTTGACTCATCGTTTGTTGCGCGCCGCCCCAGCCAGCCAACCAACCAGCCAGCTAGCCGCTTTGCCGCCATAGTCATGCTGTCTACGTGAGAAGCGTTTGTTTTTGTACAATATTGCAGTATACATATTTGAACGCTAGTTTGCTCGAGCTAAAAGCATTTTTCAATTTAATTGCGGCTATAGCAACAACAGCAAATAGCAAAAACGCGCACATTCGCTCATGTGCAATCGAATATGGCAATTTTTCATTTAGACAACTTTTCAGCATTTTTGTTGCTTCTTTTTGTAAATTTTAGATTTTCTAATACTTTATTTTTGAGCGCTAAATATTTTTGGTCGATTCGAGCTGCTTCCTACCGCGCGCGCGTGCAACGCCGCATCGCAGCTTGTCTGACAGTGTGACTGTTGTAGTGGATATGCGCGCTCGCCCGACATTTTTATTACTGTCGAAAGGCGTACAAATATTTAGGAAAAAAAAAAATGGTTGTAAACCAAATTTATAACAAAAAATAAATTTCATATTTATTATTGCATTTATATTTATTTATTTTTGTGTGTATTTTTGCAAATGACACATCGCCACATCGCCTTTTGTGGTACCTACGTGAGTTGTTCGCTCACTCACCAACTGTCCCACTCACTTACAGCGCTCGCCCATTCATTGCTTCAGCTTAGCATATATTTTTGGCAGTGTTGGACAGTTCGAGGACAGCGCATAAGAGATATGGTAATGTTGCACAATTTCAAGCAACAAAAACAAAAAAGAACACACAAAAATTAAAGTAAAAAATCGAAAAACTCGAAGCACCAAAATTCCAAAGCAAAAAAAAAATAAAATTCAAACTTGATTTAATGTACAAATTGTAATTTAATGTAATTTGAATGCATAAGCAAGTGTGCAGGCAATAAATTATTTTCCTTTACACATAAATTGGTTTTTCATGCAAAAATATGTAAATTTTTTCTCACTCACTTGAAGCGTTTTTTTTTTCAGTTAATGCGCGATGGTTGGCGTAGATAATTGCTTTTTGAATGAAGAACAACAAAATAATGCTAACCCTTATGTAGTTTAAAATGCTATCGGGAGCAACCCTTAGGGGTTAACTTTATTTTTTGTTACAAATCCCCTTTTCAGTATGTAAATATGTAATTGAAGCACTATCTTAAAGCATGTCTCAACATAACGCCGTTCGCCCTCGAATCCAGTGCCGAACGACGATAATTTCCATACAACATTCTGAGAGCGATCAACGATTGAAAACAGTTGTTTATTCTGAAAAATCTCGCCAACCCCGTTAAAATTGACGCCTTCGCCAAATTTTGTATCGAAAATCTTTCGTAATCTGAGCAAAAATACATATGAAATGAACTAATTAGATCTGGTGTATATAAAATTATATCTATATTTAATTTACCGGTTTTCTACATCGTAAATTTTCAGTTTTAATGTTTTAAGCAAATAAATTCAACTAGATCAGGCATTTTCACAGCCTATACACGCGGTACAAGCTTTTTAGAGCTTTCACACCGACAGCCCCACACCGACACTACAGAACTCTTCGTGCACGAAAAGAAATTTTGCAAATTTCTGTTCAGTCAGCATTGAGCTGTTGAGCTAGCAGGTTGTGTTGCTCGAGCAGTCTCTGAATGCTTGTAAATGACTGTGTGTTGGGGGTGGTTTTTTTGTTTCGATTTTTTTACGTAATATTTTTATTAGGAATCGTGATTTTGCATTTCGTCTCATATTTTTTATTTTAATTTTTTTGTTTGTGGTTTTTTGTGAAGTTAAGAATAAAAATAATATCCATTTCCAATTTAAAAATTTTAACTTTCGACAATGATTGAGTTTCTTTTGGGTGTAACCAAGAGCTTTTGTGCTTTTAACACATGCACAATGTTTGAAAGTATTAGTGTGGTAATCCCTGAACCAGGGATGCCACTTTTGGGCTTTTCCTACCAAAACTGGTAGGTTTTATTCCTTTTGGTAGGTTGGTAGGACGATTTGAATTTTGGTAGGTTTTTTCCTTCGTTCAACTAGCATCACTGATTTCCTCCGCACTGGACGAGCGGTGGCAGCCACTAATACCCAATCCGACCTTGTCCGAATATCATTTAACCCCAACTCAAGTTTTTGTTTATCTGGAAACCGCTGCTTCCTCCTCTTTTCCTTCACATTTTTATCACTCATTCTAAAATTAATTCAAATTTGTACAAATAATATTAAATTTAATACTAAAGTTTTCAAAATCAAAAAAAAAAAAAAATAAAAAGTTTTTTTATTTTAAGCGGTAAAAAAACAAAAGTGTCCGGTTACTGCAGGGTGGTCGGTTACTGGCACAGTTACCCTAAATGATGAATGAAATCTCACATTAAAAAAAAAAATTGGTAGGTTCGAAGCCATTTTGGTAGGTTTTTGGTAGGAAAAAAATTTTATTAGTGGCATCCCTGCCCTGAACTAGATCCATTGAAGAAGAAGCAGAATGAGAAATGCCAAACGGAAGAAAGATACATACCTACTACCATGTCTCCACATACATACATACATACATACATAACTTGTCGCTCTTTTTATCTGCATTCGCTCTCTCAATCGTCGTTCGGCCTCTCGAATACAGTACCGAACGCCGCTAATTTCCATACAAAATTCTGAGATCGAATAACGAATGAAACACGTCATTCGTTCTCAGCACACTCGCCAAATCCGATAATATCGATGCCTTCTTTAATTTTGTATCGCAAATCTATCGAAATCTCACACAGACCAAAACAAAAACGCAAAAATAAGCAAGCATAAGCAAACATAGAAACATTGAAGAAGAACAAGAATGGGTGAGTTTCTAAGACTGAGCTGTTGTGCAACTGTTGAGTGTTTGGCTTAGAAACGCACTGTTGAGTAATTCCGCTCAGCTCAACAGTTGGCAACTTTTCGCAATTTTTTGCATCACAAATTTTCTTCGCTACTTGAGCTCAACATGTTGTGTAAAGCCAAACAGCTGATAAATTCATCAAACCGTTTCTAAGACGTAGCTGTTTAACTCAACTGCTACACAACTGTTCAGCTCAACAGTTGCGGAGCAGCTTTTTCTTAGAAACTCACCCAATGAGAAATATCAAAGTGAACGACGATCAGCTACGTGGAGACGGGTTAATTCGCGAGATGTTTCGCTACATTCTTCATCTCCATCGTAAAATCAGAATATTGAGTAAAAGAGCTTCTCTTCTTCTTCCTTGACTATTCTAGTCATCTTTCAGGAATTTAAATAATCTAAAAAAAACAATAATTGTAGCTACTTTAATTAATTAGAAAAATTAATTAATTTTAATTTGGTGCTGGCTCGGGCTCGCTTCGAATACATGATCTCTGGCATGACAGGCGAGCGCTCTGCCCACTATACCACACGGCACTAATAAATAAATATACAAATGAATGAAAAATGCAAAATATTAAATATGTATGTACTTAACACCTACATGCTAATAAATAATAATAAATCAGTTATTTATATTGCATATAATGGCGCAAGTATATGCAGAGAGGAATGGTGGAAATGGCGAGAACGAAGCGTATTTAAATGCAACATACTTAGTAAGATAATCACCCCGATTCTAAACGAAAAATCCACAAGGATTTTCCGCTTCTCCCTGTTCCCTTATTCTGAACACAAATTCCTTGTGGATTTTTTTGCTTCCCCCTTTCCGGCTATTCTAAATGATGTTCGAAAAAGTGAAAAGCGAATAAGGGAGAAAAGTAGGTATCACGAATGAAAACAAAAACGATAATTTGAGCATTTAGTTTGTGAGATTTTTCACAAGACAATTTTAAGTGAAGGCTGAACAAAATGAGAGTGAATATAACTTTTGTTAATAAAAAATACATAATTGAATTAATTATGTACTGATTTGCTTATTTTTATGACGAAAAGTATAAACAGCAAATAGATATTTTAGTAAGTTTATTGGAAGGGCAGCCGGATATTGTGCAGCTTGTAGGCTTTAGTATCCCTTCCGGTTGTAGTAAAGGTGCTTGTTTTGATATGGAGCGATGATACGGAGATGTGTTCCATCAATACATTCAAGGACACTAGGGATGTCGTACTTTTAAAAAACGCACTTGAAAATTTTCTCTTCGCTGTTCATAGCTTTATTAATCCAAATCGGATACAACTCATTTTCAAAAATTTCAACAACTTTTAGAACTTTGCTGAAGGTGGATTGAGCCAATCAAACGTCAGAATTTTTTTTGATATCCGTCTTCAAGCAAAAAAACGGAAGAATGCGCATAGTTTTATTATAGGAGAGATTGCAAATAGTTTCTTTAGCTGCTGTGTATGTGATATTAAAATGTCCAATAAATATTTGAACGCATGTTTATTAATTCTATAGTATTTAATAAATTCTGGAGTAAAATCAACGGACCGATCCATAGTTGTTTTGAGTAGAAAAACATTTTGCGTTGGTGGCCTTCGGCCTCGCTTCAAAAAAAATTACCATCGGCCGGCGGAATTCCCTTTCTGGATTTATATTTCTGGAGCAGTCCACAGTATTTTTGTATAGTAGGGTTTTAAAATTAATAAAATTAACATTCACATAACACTTCCTGAAAATTTTATTGAAAAATTCTTAGTGGTTTGAATATAAATACGGCATTCGCATAATATCGAAGCCGACATAGGTAGGCGCATAGGCAAATTCCTAAGCTACTTTTTTATTTACAAAGGTAGAGTGTAATGTAAAAATCAAAGCGAATTCACATCATGGCCCAATAGAAATGGGCCAGTCCCAAGTGAATTTAGGTTTTAACCAAGGCGAAATATCATTTTGACACTACACTACCAATTACAATAACAAAATGCATGGGAAATTTCTGAATACGCTTATGCGCCTACCTTCCTAGATCTGCCTTGCAACAAAAGAGCTGACTTCGAAAATCCGCTCACATGTTCGAAATTCTGTTCGCCAGTTTTTCTTCTCGCTAGTGAAAGAGAATAGGAGGAAATTTTCCTGGTGAACAAAAAAATCCACAAGGGTTGAGATCCTGGCGGATATTTAGAATCGGGGTGAATAAGTACCTACATAGTATGTATGAATTAACATATGTATGTAAATATGTTGCTAAAGTAGTGATATTGCTTGCATAATGAATAGCTTTAAAGATTTAACAGGAAATCCATCATCCACTCATGTGAAGGCAGCAAAAAAATAAAAATAAATCAAACAATACAAAAAAGAAAGAAGACGCAAACATTTTGCAATTTTGCGGCTATCAATAACTTTTGAAATATGTATGTATAAGCATAAGTAAATGCATATTTACATATGTATGTGTGTATGTATTTCCATGTGAATGCATATACTCGTACTTTATGATTTTATGTAGGTCCCTGCAGAAAGCGGAGCTAGTCCATACATGCATGTACAAAGCAGCCGCTTGTGGCAATCAACTAGCCCAAAACCTGCCCCATTCCATATAAAAATATTGGTCCAATTAACATTGCAATGTCCTAGCACAGGACCACATGGTCCATCGCTCGATCGAACTAGTTTAAAAACTAACTTGCCGTAGCTACTTTGCAAACCACCTACAAGAGGTTACTTTTTAAACTAGCTACGGCAAGTTACTTTTTAAACTACTCTAAGGAGTTAGAGCCCGTGCACAATTGGCTTTGTCTGCTCCAACTTTGATAGAAAAAACCTTAAAGCAAAGCGAAATTTCAGATGCTTGCTATAATTAACACTTTGACAATTTCTACTTCACTTCTTTGCTTTAATTTATAAACCCGATTTTTGGTAAAATATTTGGGGAATTTGCTTTTTTCTGCTTATTCGAATGTTATTTTTTACTTTTCTCTGTTCACTTCTCACGAAATTGCGTGAAATCGCTAAAATAAGTGTAGATATAAGCCGTATTCGATTGGGCAAGAGTTAGAGACTTGCGAAAAAAACAACCACTGGTATAAAAACAAGTGAAAATTAAATGACCGTTCGTTAAAGTAAAGGAATTGGAAAAAGTTGTGTTTATTTGATGAAATTTCTTCAACTTTTTATCGATAGATGTCTCCCCTATCTTCGAACACCGTTCGTTAAAGTACGGACAAAGAACGTATGTTGTACAATATACGTTCTTTAGTACGGAATTCGAACACATTTTCTAATGAACGGTATTGCGTTGAATTCGAAGATAGGGGAGACATCTATTGACAAAAATTTTAAACCATTTCACTTATACACAATAGAAAAAATTGGCATAATCAGTAAAGATCAGTTTAATGAGTAGCTGGCATACTCTCTAAAGGTCTCTTAAAGTCTCTAACATTTTGTATGGAAACTGTCAGCCAAGAGAGCAGAATCGAGTATAAGCGAGCAGAGAAGTGCCCAATAAAACACTCCTATACAAACATACACACACACACAAGGGGAGATATTTGTCAAAGTGTAAAAAAGTTGAAACATGGCTAACTTTATACCTTGCTTTACTCGCTTCACCTCAATTGTCAACATGTCCGTTTGAAAAGCAAATGCTGAACGAAACTGTCAAAGCAAAACTCTGAAGCAAAGCGAGGTAGAAGTCAATTGTGCACGGGCTCTTAAAAATGTAAAATATTTCCATAACTACCTCATTCTTGAGCTCTCAAGACCAATTTTATTTATTTTTTTTTTTAAGAAAAAATTGATGTGAAAAATTAATATTTTTGGTAGAAGTTATAGATCCATTTAGGAGACCGCCACATCTCTTCAAGCAATTCATTGTGCTAATTAGTAGAGCTTGTTTATCGGCTGGCTCATCCGATTAAATTTTACTTTTGGTTTTTTTGGTCGTTTTTATTTTCATAACTACTTCATTCTTGAGCTCTCAAACACGAATCTACATACATACATATATATGAACTGGCCCAATTACACTACCCGACAAAATTTCAAAAATTTTCATATCCTCGACATTTGATACATGATTCCTATGTAGAATTTTCTGCTGATTCCAAATATGTAATCAGATGATTCAAAAGTAGAACAGTTTTCGAGATATTTTGAAATTTCAGTTTTTGAGATAAGAAAAAAAGTAGGATAACTTTTTAGTCAATATCTCCGCCATTACCGTCTCGATTTTTACGTTATTTAATTTTGTTTTGGAGAGGATGAAATACCCTTTCCAACAAAGCCAAAATAATTAAAATCGACGTTAAATTGACGGAGTTATAGCGATCTATAAATTTTTTTTATGAAAATTTTTAGTTTTTTTCCGACATTCATATACTTTTTTGTAATTTTTTTTAAAGAAATATTAAATATCCTCCTGGTTTCACACTTTGAGTCAACAGGCTATTCCTTAGTGAATATTTTGGCACTTTCCGGATTATAATCCGTAGAAAAATTACAATGCTATAAGATATTTAATGAACAAAGCTATGTTTATTTTTTATCACAATCTTGTACTTAACCTCAATTTTTTTATTTTTATGTATATTAAAAGTGTTTAAATGTTGATAGTTTTCGCCGTTTTGGTACATTTTGTTTTTCTCGAAGAAGGAACCAGCAAAAATGGCTCATCATTCAATGTCCCTGACATTCCAATGGCCTTGGTATCAGGGATGCCACTAAGAAAATTTTTTTCCTACCAAAAACCTACCAAAATGGCTTCGAGCCTACCAAATTTTTTTTTTTAATGTGAGATTTAAACATATTCACCAAATTCATTTAGGGTAACTGTGCCAGTAACCGACCACACCGTAGTAACCGGACACTTTTGTTTGTTTACCGCTTAAAATAAAAAAAAGCTGTTTTTTTTTTGATTTCGAAAACTTTAGTATTAAATTTAATATTATTTGAACAAATTTCAATTAATTTGATAAATATGTGAAGGAAAAGAGGAGGAAGCAGCAGTTTTCAGATAAAGGTTGGTTTGGGTATTAGTGGCTGCCACCGCTCGTCCAGTGCGGAGGAAATCAGGATTTACATTTTTTGGAATAACATTTGAGGAATAATGAGGGCAAGCAACTGATCCTGAAGGAAGCGTAAAAAGATTTATCGAGGGAAATAGCGGATATTGTTTCCACTTGGTACAGCAAACACATTTACTACCTAGGTAGGCCTGATGGCCTGTTGTGATACCACACAGAGCTCTTTATTAGACAAACAACCTTGTTTGCTTCATATTGCGTAAAATATTAGATGCCTTTCTATTTTCAATCTCCTCCAGTTGTCTCTGTGGGGGCAAGTGTACTTGAATCTCAAAGAAAGCGCTTCTATTTAGCAGAGTTTTGTGACAAAACTCTACTGAGGACAAGGTAGATATACCAGGTAGGCGCAGGGGCGAATTAAGAAAATCCCCATGTATTTTGTTTTTGTAATTGGTAGAGTGTAATGTCAAAATTATGTTTCGCCGTGGTTAAAATCTGAATTCGCTTGGGACTCGCCCATTCCTATTGGCCATGCTTAGAATTCGCTTGGATTTTGACATTACACTCTACAGCTTAGTATCGACCTCTCAAGAAACGCAAAAGTTTCATATAAAATGACGTACAAGAAATGCTCAAGAAATTGTGAAACTTTCTTGAGCGAGTATCGACCTCTCAAGTAATTTAGTACACTTTTGTAATACTACTTTTCAACGTTATGCGAACACAGCAACACAGGTTTTGCCAAGAAATATATCATCGAGCATTTATTTCTTAAAGAAATTTTAACGTTTGTTGCGTGTTGAAAAAAAATCGTGAAAATCGTTAGTGAAAATGGCAAAAAATAAACGAAAAATAGAATGCACAATTTTTCTAATGATGCAAGGGCATAGTTGGCATCGATTTCTCATATTTTCTTCCATTCCGGCCATCAATATACCACAGTTTACCAATAATATAAGGTCATCCACATCGCTTTCGATGATTTCGTAAAATAACAACAAAATAAAACTATTGAAAACATATATTTAAAGCTTTTATTTAATATTTTTTAAGAACATACTAATTGCTTATGTTTACAAAAAGGTTTATTTTGTTTACGTTTTTGATGATCTTCTTCATTTCACTTGGTATTCACGGTGGATTACTAAACGTCAAAATTTCTTACCTACTACTATTTTTTACTCAAGAAATAAATCCAAAAATTTCTTGAGCTGTTTCTTGAGAGGTCGATACCAGCCTTACCTTTGGAAATAAAAAAAGTAGTTTCTGAATTCGCCACCGAGCCTACCTTGACTGAGGAGACACGTTTTCTCAACAGTGTTGTGGCAAAGTGACCAAATGTACCAAATCAGTGATGTTAGTTGAACGAAGGCAAAAACCTACCAAAATTCAAATCGTCCTACCAACCTACCAAAAGGAATAAAACCTACCAGTTTTGGTAGGAAAAGCCCAAAAGTGGCATCCCTGCTTGGTATCGCAATCCCATGTTTTTTTTTATTTCTCCGTGAGAACGCTCACCGTTGTAAAAGTCATCACATATATGAAGATTATGTTGAGAGGGTTTCGGGACAATTTTTTTTTACACCACGAAATACCGCGAAAAAAAATTTTATTTTTTGCAACTTTTTTATTTGACATCCGATTTGTAAAATTGATATGTCATTATTTTAGTCTGGTGGAGTTCTGTATATCGCTCTAATGTCCTCTTGAGCTATGAAGTCGTTTTCACATAGTTGGGTCACCTAACCAAGTTTTTCGTCTATAAAATATCCTTTTCGTTTCACCTGAAAAAAATCGCTAAAAATAAAGTACTAATGGGATCTTGGGAACATTACGCTTAAAGTGTTTGCAATTTAATAGGCTAATTTTTAAAAATAAATCTTTTGCTGATTTTCCCAATTTCTTATAAAAAAACCTATTTTCAAAATCAAAATTAAAAAAAAAATTGCAAAAAATCCACAAAATTTTGACTTTGACCAGCTATGGCTCAGTGAGTTTTTACTCAACCACCACAAGTTGCATGTCGTTAAAAGCGTATTTTAATTACGTTTAGAACGAGGTACTGTTAGCTATTCTCGCACATGTAACTTTAGCGAAAAATATTTTTGAATGAAGTGATAACCAAAAAACACAAAATTACCGTTAGCTCAAAAGCTTAACCGTGCAAAAAATAAAACTAAATAGTTTTGAGCTCACGGGGCCCATGCCAATTTTCCCCTATACCCCGATTTCTTGGTATTTTTTGCTGTAAACTAGTGTTAATGTTATAGTGGTTTACATTTGCCAGATTTGGAAGTTCAATGAAAATATAAATATAGGTTTCTTCACTTAATCTCTTATAACTTTGCCATTTTTCCACAGATTATAATCCGCAAAGTGCCAAAATGTTCACTAAGAAATAGGTTATTGACTCAAAATGTGAAACCAGGAGGATATTTAATATTTCTTAAAAAAAATTACAAAATAGAAGATGAATTTCGAAAAAAACCTGAAAATTTTCATTAAAAAAAATCTTTTGTTCGCCATAACTCCGTCACTTTAACGGCGATTTTAATTAGTTTTGCTTTGCTGGAAAGGGTATTTCATCCTCTCAAAACAAAATTAAATAACGTAAAAATCGAGACGGTAATGGCGGAGATATTGACAGATGAGTAATCATACTTTTTTTTCTTAGCTTAAAAACAGAAATTTCAAAATATCTCGAAAGCTGTTCTACTTTTGAACCATCTGATTACATATTTGGAATCAGCAGAAAATTCTACATAGGAATCATGTATCAAATGTCGAGGATATTTTTTTTGTCGGGTAGTGTTATTGGCTGCATGTGGCAAGTTCGTAGCTAGTTGAATGTGGCACAAATGTACCATATACGTGAACTGGCCCAATGATTGGCTACATGTGACAAGTTGGTAGCTAGTTGACTGTGGCACAAATGAACAAGTAGTCCAACAATTTTTACAGGGGTGGTTTAATTTATGTATTATCTAAATTTAAAGTCCAACATGTGACCACGCAAATTGACTACGTGTATGCATACATATACATAGATCTAGCATACAAACTAAACTAAATTTAAACTTCACAACCGCTTAAGTGAGACTTTTATAACCGCCTGTACATTGTAGGAAATATAGAGCTTCCCAAAAACGAAATTTATGACTTTTTGGTTGCACTGAAGATGGCGCATATTGGCCGAAACCGGTTTGTTTCCAAACCAAACTTGACAAGGGATGACGGAAAATCGTTCCACAATAGATCACGAAATTTATGGTATGGATCGATAAGCTCTGGGCTCCAGTAGTTAAAGTTTGGCAAATCTCAATTTTGGCATAGGAAGTTATTAGGCCCGTGCGCAGAAAATATCCGAGGGGGGAGGGAGTTCAAACTCAAGTTACGTTTTTTTGAAAAAAAATTGGGCAATTCACTGGCTATTGTAAAGTTGTATGTTGTAAAGGAAAATGTGCATAAGAACGCAGTACCTGTGAACAGACTCTCGTATGTGTTTTGTTGTATTTCGTTATTGTTTACAGTTTGTTGTTTACAAAAGTTTGAATAAAAAAAATGCCAGGCGAAAGCGAAAAACAGTTATTAGCTTTGTTAGCGGCGGATTCAAGTCCTAATTGATATATGATACACACGATGCAATTAATTTGTTTTTTTTTCGTCTCACCGCTTCCATATTTTTGTTTAAATTTTTTTAACAAACTGTCAGAATAAAAAACAAATCAAATAGCACACTCAATAAACATAGGCTGCCCAGTTGTATTGGTTGTATTGAAATTTGTATGAGAAAAATCAACCCTACTGATACACCTATTGTAAACCTTTACCAGTATGCAACATTACAATACTTTACAACAGCTTGTGAATTGCTCAAATATATTTTCGGAGTACGGAATTTTTATTGTCAAAAGTCATATTCAGTTACAATTATTTAATAAATACGTTTTTAGTCGTGCAAAGTTGAGAAATAAATAGAAACTCAAATTGAAAACAGAAATTATGATGAAAAGTTTAGTGTAATTTAAGGTAAACTGACTCAGTTAAAACAAAAATCAGCAACAAAGTACAAATCTTCAGGATAGCGTAATCTTAATGGAATTTAGACTTTAATCTATATATATAGAATTGTAGGGTTTTTTTTTGTGAGGAATTGACTCAAAAACTACTGCATGGATTTTTGCCAAACTTTGGCAGTTTTTCTTTGCATAAGTCCGCTCGACATAGGCTATATTTTCGAACGCTAGGTGCGCTTGAGTCGCTATATTCGCAAAATCCGTATATTGGATCCCATTCTGTTCGTTTTTGGCACGTATGCTTGTTATGTAATCAAACACTTTGTTACAAAAAATTAACCTGCTAGGTGGCGGTGGAGTCGAGATATTCAGAAAATCCGTATTTATGGTCCTCATGGTTGCTCATTTTTGTAACGTATGTTTCTTATGTAATGGAGAATTCGGCTACAAAAAACGAACCCCCTGTATTGAGATATTAAGTTCCGTAGACAAAGTCGCGGGCATCAGCTAGTAGTTAATATAAATGTTTGCTGAAATATTCCCAAAAGGGAGAGGTTTGAACTCCCAAAACCCCTTCCCTCCTGCGCACGGGCCTGGCGGTTATGAAAGTTTCACTTAGGCCTTTATGAAGTTTAAACGACGAAATGATGAATGAGAAGACGATGGATGGCAAGATCTTTGAACGAAGAAACATACACATTAGTACTATGCATAGATATGCACACTGCACGACTACGAGTAGGCTTGCCACTCTTCCTACGTTTAGTTTTTGGTGCACACGTAGGGCCTACGTATTTTGTGTGTAAATATGTATGAATTTGTGTGTATTCAACTGCATATGTTTGAATAGCCGTTATACATATATGTATGAATACATATTCTGAAAACGGATGTCATCTTTCATTTGTCAATATTTGTCATGTACAATTGTATACCCAAGTGTATTTTAGAAACGTTCTACGGAAATATGCAGACATACATGCTATCTCTTGAAAAAAAAATATAATAAATGTAGGAATAAATACAAAATTTTAGCATATGAATAGCTAAGTGAAGAACAATGCTGGGTATAAGTTACTTATAAGAAATACAATTTGAAGCATAAGGTGTAATACAATGTCTCCACATAACGTGTTTCGCTCTTTTTTCTGCATTTTCTCTCTCAATCTTGTTTCGACACGGAAACCAGTGCCGAAACTCGCCAATTTCCATACAAATTTTTGAGAGCGAGTGAAGATTGAAACACTTGTTTCATTCTGAATCATCTTGCCAACCTCGATGATATTCATGTCTTCTCTAATTTTTTATCGAAAATCTATCGAAATCTCACACAGACCAAAACAAAGACGCAAAAATAAGCAAACATACAAACATTTAAGAAGAACAAGAAATAGAAATGTCAAACTGAATCACGATTAGCCACGTGGAGACGGGTTATTTAGCGAGATGTTTTGCTAGATGTTTTGTTGGTGAAACAAGTTATGTGGAGACGGGCTTTAAGAAAAGTTAAAAGGTTTTCGCACGAAACAAGATACTGAAGATGGAAGATCGCCGAAACCGGTTTATAATCAAATCAAACTTGACAAGGGATGACGTAAATTCGTTCCAAAATACATCACTCTTAATAGTCTATTAAGACTATGTTCAATATTTGAGGTGTAAGGTATAAGCTATAAGATATACGTACATAAGTTATACAATACACATTTTAAGGTATGCGATATTAAAATAATATTTTCCACAACACTGCTGTCAATATTTATGCACAGCTTCGCACTGAAATCAATATGCATACCCATATGCATTAATATTTGTTTATTTTTGTACAAATATTATTTGCTGATGTTTAAATTTACTCATATTTCTTACTCTTCTATGCCTTCGAAAGCTTTTATGAATGTGCAAACATTTTTTATGCATCATTGCAAATATGCAAAATAAACCAAGACCTAGATCATGTGGCAGACAGTTTGTGAATGAATGCGTACATACGCTTATCTACATGTACATATGTACTAGTACACTCAGGGAAAAACAGCATTTTAAAATCAAAAATAAAATTTTTGTTTTCATAATGCACGTTTTAAACCAAACCATTTGCATTTTAAAAATTAAAATTTTTAAATTAAAAATGAAATTTTTGAATTAAGAATAAAATTTTTGAAGTAAAAATGCATTTTGGATTTAAAAAGAAACATACTTAAATTAAAAATGAAAATGAGTGTTGATTCAAAAACTCGCTCTTTGTTAAAAAATTTTTTGTGAGAAAATATTTTTTTGTGAGAAATCAAACAAAAACAATAATGAGAATCGATTTTTTTTTAATTTTGTTTTTACATGATTCATATAATTCATGCAGGGCCGTGCGCACGGGGGAGTTTTGGGGGTTAAAACCCCCCTGACCAAATCTAAGTTGCAATGATTTTGCAAAAATTTTCAAAATACAGTTATAAATTTTGCATTGAATTTTGACTCATAATTTTTGACAATATTAGTTACAATAATTTTACGGAAGAAGAATTGGTAAAAGTTGCAAAAAATAAGGTTGGCCAATACATAAGTTCGGCATTTTGAATTGCACTTGGAGCTTTCCGAAATTACAAAGTTGTGTAGCATATGTTCGCTTGGCATTTTTAAAAAAATTGTACTGATAACAAAAAATGTTCATTTTGTGAAAACAGTAAGCAGTTTCAATTAACGAGTACTGTAAACAGTACACGGAAAGAAATTTGTATACTTGAATCAAGAAAAATGTTTTCTTGAACTCAATTTAGAAAATTTTTAGGGAAATAAGAAAAATTGACTTAATTATTGCTGGAAATAAGAAATTGAGTTTTCCAAAAATGAGGCAATTATTTTCTTATTCAAGAACACTAACAAAATCTATAGAAAAAAAATGTTGAAAAAAAATGTTTAAATAAATAAGAACATCTTTTCTTAAATTTACTTAAATGAAGAAAACCTTTTTGCTAATATCAAGAAGAATTTAAGAAAATTGTTTTTCGACGAATTGGAACAACAAAATACAGCGAAAAAAAAAATGTAAAATGAATAAGAAAACGTTTTCTGGAGCGAAGTAAAACTTTTCTTGCTGAATTTGCATTTCCAAAGTTACATGTATTTTTTTTCATTTGCCATCCGCTTTGCATATTTCTGAATCTTTTTGCAATTCTCAGATTGTTAGTGAAGAATTTGGTATAAGGAGTTCACCATTTGCATCTTCATTTATATTAAATAAAATGTTGTCATTTCAATAAACAAGTCCTAGGAAAATACTAGTTGACTAATTATGGTTTTCTAATCCCTCATGATTAGTTTTCATTTTCCTTATTTTTTACGTTTTTAATATATTTAGAAAGTATTTGCTTAATTTAATATTTAATATTTTCTTATGCCTCAGACACACATGTGGTATGAATATTAGAATATCAATATTATGATTTGGCTATGCTATGAAAATTTTCAATTAAACTACAATATGAGGGTGACACATATGTGGTATAGATCGAAATATTATTACTATACTACGATGTGTGTCTCTCGCATTACTTACTTAAGCTCGTATAAGAAAAGTTTTACTTGCAACAAAAAAATAATTTTTTAATTTATTTCAAAAAACAAGAAAAAAACACTTACCCAAAGTAAATTATTTCTTATTTATTTAAAATCCAATTTCACTTGAAGCAAGAAAATTTTTACTTATTTATTTAGAATCCAATATTCTTGGATTTTCTTGATATTAAGAAATTATTTTCTAAGTTCAAAATCAAGTCTAATTTTTCTTGTCTCGGCACTGATTCTAGTAAAAAATTCTTTCCGAATCATAATGAGTTTCAGAAAAGTTAGAGAACATTTAAATTTATGGTGTATGGGTCTGGATATCTGTTTCAGCAAATGTGTTTATCTTAGCGAAAAATGTATGCGAATGCAAACCAAAATTAAAAGCCCCCCCCCAAGGCTAATTCCTGCGCACGGCCCTGAATTCATGGATTCTTTTTTAGGAAAAGGGAAGTATAAATTGGTTACTACAATTCAATATAATGTTTAATGTTCCACTATGTGATGGCGTTGGATTGAATTTCAGGTTGATGTCATGGTTCGAATCCGGAGAAGAATATAAAATAAAGAAGAATAAGGAGAATAAGAAATAAAGATATCAAAGAGTTAAGGCGAAGTAGAAAAGAAGAGGAGAACAAACGGAGGCTATATTTTTGTAGTTGGGACTCGGATTGAGAGAAGATGAAGAGAATGCCGTTGGATACAATTTCGAATCCGGAAGATAAAATGATATAGAAAAGACTGCAGCGTTTTTTCTCATAGTGCTTAAAATAAAAATAAACATTTTTAAATTTAAAATGTTTTTTCTTGATTTAAAAATTTTACAACGAACATTTTTAAAATAAAAATATTTGTATTTACATCACTTTTAAATGCGTTTTTTCCCATTTTAAGCACGTTTTCATATGTTTTTATAATTTTTTTTACCTGAGTGTATGTACATAACTGCTAAAGCAATGCTCGTTGTGCAACTGTGTCCATTGCAAAAAACAATCATAATCTGCTTCATTTATTCATTCAATGATTGTTTGTTGATGTTTGGCTTTTTCATGTTTCTTTGTTTGTTTTTGTATTTCCTTTTACGGTATGTGGGTGGCATTTAAAATGCAAATCAATAAGTCAAAACATAATAACATGCGCTAAGTGTATAAACTTCATAACCGCTTAAGTGAGACTTTCATAACCGCCTAACTGACATTTATGCCAAAAATTAAAATTGAAATGCTGACGCTCAACTCTACGACTTCAGAGCTGAAAAGGACATTAGGATGAAATATACAGCTTCCCGAGCTTCCCGTAGACCAAATTTGTGGTATGGATCGATAGAGCTGAGAACCAGTACCTACCTACTTAAAGTTTGGCAAATCTCAATTTGTAAGTGCTGATTGAATTAAAATAATTAGGTCTACTGTCTTCAAGTCGAATCGAATAGATTTTGCTGAGTCTTGATGTACCAAAACTTCTAAAAAATTCAATTTTATAAAAAAAAACATATTCCTTAAAATACGCGACTAAAAAAGAAGAAAACAAAAAAACAATTTTGACTGCTAAAAATTTCTGCATTTCATCCAATTAAACGAGCAGCTGCAACTAGGCAAAAACGCTGAAGCATAGAAATTACAGACGATTGCAGACTATTATTAACCTGTCTGGTTGTTTGGTTGGCTGGTTGATGCTGACTTGATGCCATGCAAATCTCTGCGAAAGTGGCAATATACATACATATATGTTCTCTGAATATACTAATTAGCAGCCCGTGCCTCTGCGCGCAAATCTGTCGCGTTTTTCAACAACCAAAAATAGTTTTGGCTCTCGATCACATTAGCTTCCCAAAGGACATTTGGCCAGACGATTTGGCTGAACAACAATGCAAACCGTAACGGCACAATTCTTAGAAGCAACATAAAAGTTAATGAGTGTTTATTTTGAAACAAAAATTAATTAATTCATGCAAAATTAAATTAATCAATGCAATAATATTTCTATGAAATGTATGTATCTCTGAAAAAATAGTGACTGAGAAGCATTCTCCGCCCGCATGAGATTCTTTCACTAATTGTGTGTGTGTTTTTTTTTTTTTGTATACATTTTGTTAGTTTGCCCATATAAGTTAATAAATCTATTATATAAAAATGGATGTGTGTGTGTGTGTGTGTGTGTCCTTTATGGACTCCCAAAGTAACCAACCGATCTTTATGAAATTTTCACAGTAGATTCGTATGGTATTAGCGCACATAATAGGGTATATAGAATTTCGAAAAAGTGGGAACTTCCCGGAATATAGGCCCAAATGTGGACCCAGAGTGACCCAGCAAGTGTTTGAGCAATATGGGTATCAAATGAAAGGTGCTGAGCAGGCCTTCAACATAGAGTTATTTTCATTGCAATGCCTAGGCAGAGTCCCCAAATATGGGCCAAAACGTGGACCCGGATGACCCTCGAATGTTTCTAAGCGATATTGGTATCAAATGCTTTTGCTTTAAGAAATTTGCCTTGGGATTCTGGTTACAATCTTCCACCGTATACTAGCCGTTTAAAACTCCTTAATCTTCCGACTCTTGCAAGTCGACGAGAAATGTTAGGGGTAATATTTATCGTTAAGCTCTTGAATGGCTTAATTCTTTCTCCTTTCTTGCTAGCTGAAATAAACTTTAACATTCCTTCTCGTTCAACAAGACACTTCAACCCTATCTACTTAAAGCAGTGTAAATCAAACTTTGAATTAAATGAACCTTTCCGGGGTTTATGTAAGAGCTTTAATTCCTATTCCAGCTTTTTAGATATTTCGGACTCACTTTTCATTATAAGGGAAAAAATACTGTCTTATCTTAACACATAGTAGCGATTATTCTGTTATAATTCTCAAGACTAACTTCAATTGTACTATACTCAGCTGATGATTTTATTTCTCTGTAGCTGAGCAGTTTAAGATCTCGACGCTTAACAAACTCCTGCCACTCAACACCTCGGCATTTTATGTAAATAAAAAATATCCGTACGTCATGCGGGTGCGCCTCTCGTGCGGTCGGGCGGGATTGGAGGGCGTGGGTTATTATTATTATTATTATTAAATGAAAGGTGTCGAGCAAGGCTTCAACATACAGATATTTTCATTGTTATTTTTTGAGTCGGTTTCCCAGAGATGGTTCAAGTAGTGGGCCCGGATGGTGATGGATGGTCCCGGTAAAGGTAAAGGTAAAGGTAAAGGTAAAGGTAAAGGTAAAGGTAAAGGTAAAGGTAAAGGGAGAGACATATTATAACATAAAAGCTTTTGTTTGTCGCTGCGAAGCGGGACGGGTATTTGCTAGTATTAAATAAAAACCTAAGCAACATATTTTGTGTAAAATAATCACTGTACGAAGACTTTTGCTTATGACTGTATGTTCATATGGGATTTACATGTGAACCTCGAGGTTCCGGCGGAGGAGGACTAATTGTTAATTCCCATCAATCACACTCCTCAATCATTCGCATGCTAAACGTTTTTTTATTTTCTTGCCTCAATTAGGCACAGTATTTATTTTATTTATTGCTAAATTCATTAGCAATTCTATGCATCAAGTGAATAATAAAATCTAATTTGCCTCATCAGTATCGATTCTAAAGCGGCTATACAGACAAATGTGTGTACCTATTAGAAAAAGCTTAGCTGTTAAATAATAAGCTATTTGAGTAGTTTACTACTGCCATGATACAGTAGGAAATGTGGTAGCTTTTCGAGCTCTACACCTTTTCCAGATTGAAATCAGAAAACGCCAATTGAATTTCAGAATAGGTAATTGAATTTCAGAATTTGTCATTTGGATTTAAGAATAGTTATCTGGATTTCAGAACCTGTTAATTGGATTTCAGAATAGGCAATTGGATTTCAGAGAACATAAATTGGATTTCAGAATACGTAATTGGATTTCAGAATGTGTGAATTGGATTTCAGAAATAGAGAATTCGATTTCGGAAGGCGTCAATTGGATTTCAGATATCATAAACTTTATTTCGTAAAGTTGGAAAATAATTAGTAAGTTCAATTCAGGTTATAAATTGGTATAAGTTATGTACTACAGATATGTACATAATCAAGTATTTACATGGTAAAAACAGTTCGAAAGGTATTTTCTGAAATCCACTTGACGAATTCTGAAATCCAATTTTAGTTTTCTGAAATCCAATTGCTTATTCTGAAATTCCATTCACACAATATGAAATCCAATAACCGTTTCTGAAATCCAAATTACTATTTCTGAAATCCAATTATCAATTCTGAAATTCAATTAACGTTTTCTGAAATACAATTGGAGTTTTCTGATTTCAATCTGGAAAAGGTGTAGATGGCACAACACTATCCTTAGATTTTTTCAAATCTTGTCTCATATCTACACCTTTTCCAGATTGAAATCAGAAAACTCGAATTGTATATCAGAAAACGTTAATTGAATTTCAGAATTGATAATTGGATTTTAGAAATTGTCACTTGGATTTTAGAAATGGTTATTGGATTTCAGATTGTGTGAATTGGATTTCAGAATAAGCAATTGGATTTCAGAAAACAAAAATGGGATTTCAGAATATTCAATTGGAATTCGGAATGTGTGAATTGGATTTCAGATATTGTCAAGTGGATTGCAGAAAATACTTTTCGAACTGTTTTTGCCATGTAAATACATGATTACTTACATGTCTTATTTTGGATTGTATCTGTAGCACATAACTTATGGCGTTTTCTTTTCTACGAAAAAATGTTGCCCTCCTATATCCCAATTATCGAATTACGTATCCTGACTTTCTATAAAATGGCTGAATTTGTAGATAAGGGTTACTTAGTTAGAGGTCAATATTTGGTGAAAGGACCAGACAAACTTACAAAATGGCTAAGAAAATCAAACAGGGCAACATTATTTCGAGAAAAGAAAACGCTCTTAAGTATATAAATTTATAACGTGAATTGAGCTTACAAATTACACTACCCGACAAAAAAAAATATCCTCGACATTTGATACATGATTTCTATGTAGAATTTTCTGCTGATTCCAAATGTGTAATCAGATGGTTCAAAAGTAGAACAGTTTTCGAGATATTTTGAAATTTCTGTTTTTGAGCTAAGAAAAAAAAGTATGATTACTCATCTGTCAATATCTCCGCCATTACCGCCTCGATTTTTACGTTATTTAATTTTGTTTTGAGAGGATGAAATACCCTTTCCAGCAAAGCAAAAATAATTAAAATCGCCGTTAAAGTGACGGAGTTTTGGCGAACAAAAGATTTTTTTTATAAAAATTTTCAGGTTTTTTTCGAAATTCATCTTCTATTTTGTAATTTTTTTTAAGAAATATTAAATATCCTCCTGATTTCACATTTTGAGTCAATAACCTATTTCTTAGTGAACATTTTGGCACTTTCCGGATTATAATCTGTGGAAAAATGGCAAAGTTAAAAGAGATTAAGTGAAGAAACCTATATTTATATTTTCATTGAACTTCCAAATCTGGCAAATGTAAACCACTATAACATTAACACTAGTTTACAGCAAAAAATACAAAGAAATCGGGGTATAGGGGAAAATTGGCATGGGCCCCGTGAGCTCAAAACTATTTAGTTTTATTTTTTGCACGGTTAGGCTTTTGAGATAACGGTAATTTTGTGTTTTTTGGTTATCACTTCATTCAAAAATATTTTTCGCTAAAGTTACATGTGCGATAATAGCTAACAGTACCTCGTTCTAAACGTAATTAAAATACGCTTTTAACGACATACAACTTGTGGTGGTTGAGTAAAAAATCACTGAGCCATAGCTGGTCAAAGTCAAAATTTTGTGGATTTTTTGCAATTTTTTTTTAATTTTGATTTTGAAAATAGGTTTTTTATAAGAAGTTGGGAAAATCAGCAAAAGATTTATTTTTAAAAATTAGCCTATTAAATTGCAAACACTTTAAGCGTAATGTTACCAAGATCCCATTAGTACTTTATTTTGGCCATTTTTTTCAGGTGAAACGAAAAGGATATTTTATAGACGAAAAACCCAACTATGTGAAAACGACTTCATAGCTCAAAAGGACATTAGAGCGATATATAGAACTCCACCAGGCTAAAATAATGACATATCAATTTTACAAATCGGATGTCAAATAAAAAAGTTGCAAAAAAAAAAAATTTTTTTCGCGGTATTTCGTGGTGTAAAAAAAATTGTCCCGAAACCCTCTCAACATAATGTGATGACTTTTACAATGGTGAGCGTTCTCACGGAGAAATAAAAAAAAACATGGGATTGCGATACCAAGGCCATTGGAATGTCAGGGGCATTGAATGATGAGCCATTTTTGCTGGTTCCTTCTTCGAGAAGAACAAAATGTACCAAAACGGCGAAAACTATCAACATTTAAACACTTTTAATATACATAAAAATAAAAAAATGGAGGTTAAGTACAAGATTGTGATAAAAAATAAACATAGGTTTGTTCATTAAATCTCTTATAGCATTGTAATTTTTCTACGGATTATAATCCGGAAAGTGCCAAAATGTTCACTAAAAAATAGGCTATTGACTCAAAGTGTGAAACCAGGAGGATATTTAATATTTCTTTAAAAAAATTACAAAAAAGTATATGAATGTCGGAAAAAAAACTGAAAATTTTCATTAAAAAAAATCTATTGATCGCTATAACTCCGTTAATTTAACGTCGATTTTAATTGTTTTGGCTTTTTTGGAAAGGGTATTTCATCCTCTCAAAACAAAATTAAATAACGTAAAAATCGAGACGGTAGTGGCGGAGATATTGACTAAAAAGTAATCCTACTTTTTTTTCTTATCTCAAAAACTGAAATTTCAAAATATCTCGAAAACTGTTCTACTTTTGAACCATCTGATTACACATTTGGAATCAGCAGAAAATTCTACATAGGAATCATGTATCAAATGTCGAGGATATGAAAATTTTTGAAATTTTGTCGGGTAGTGTTATTTTCCAACTTTACGAAATAAAGTTTATGATATCTGAAATCCAATTGACGCCTTCCGAAATCAAATTGCCTATTTCTGAATTCCAATTCAAACATTCTGAAATCCAACTACCTATTCTGAAATCCAATTTATGTTCACTGAAATCCAATTAACAGGTTCTGAAATCCAGATAACTACTCTTAAATCCAAATGACAAATTCTGAAATCCAATTACCTATTCTGAAATTCAACTGGCGTTTTCTGATTTCAATCTGGAAAATGTGTAGATATATGTATCTATCTTTTGTAATTCGACTGACAGAAATACAAGCTAGAAACAATTCAGAAATTCCAATCAACATAAGAACAATAAAAAGTGATTAAAAAAGCTCATAACCATCAATTGTTTTTAAGTTTTCTATAACAAAAACTTATTGAAAAAAAAAAAGATAAATATATAAAATCGCAAATCTATATTTTTATAGCTGCTGTTGATAGCTTTTATGAGTTGTAAACAAGCATTTGCACAGAACAAAAGACATTGTTGACAATAAAAATAAAAAATAACAATAGTAATGTAGACATAAAACCATGTGTTTTTAGAATTAATTCAAAAAGTAGTGGATAAATTCCAATGTTAAATAGAAACACAGTCACACTTTCACAGCTTAGTGGATTTTTATGACAAATTTTACGATTGAATTTTTTTGATGCCAATAAAAAAAGATGACTAGCATAAAAGTTAGCCTAATTTATGAATTTACATTCATAAACCTACATAAGAACGCTTTTAGTTATTAATCATGAAAAAAAAAACTATGACAAATAGCAAGGTAGTGTAAATGCATATTTTTTATGCATACCAGAATGTAAGGTGTTAGACCCATTAAAATAAATGTATACCGATATGATGATGAGATGAGTTAATGAAAAACTATGTCTGTCTGTGCGTGTATTTGAACGCATAAAATAGTTCCTCAGTTTTTGAATATAACTCTCATATAGTCAATGATTCAATTGTAGACATTTTAGACCCGCTTTAGTGAAAATGAACATGAAGATTTGAATATTGGAACGATTTTCCGTTATCCCTTGTCAATTTTTTTGTGGAAGCAAACAGGTTTCGGCAAAGTGCCATCTTCAGTGTCGCCCTCAGAGAACAAAAAGTAACACTGCAGATAGCGCTGCCGAAACCGGTTTGTCTCAACAAAATTGACAAGGTATGACGGAAAATCGTTCCAATATTCATCGTCGTAGTTCTACCATGTCGAAAACAGAAGCAAACAAACGAAAAGAATTAAAAAATGAAGCTTAGCTGCAATTGAACCTACATGCCAATTGTCAAGATTTGCCCTACAACTATATTTTATTTTATCATACCTTCTTTTATTATCTTAAACCGAAAAACTAAAATATTTTTATCTCCTTTCTTTTTAGGTAAGTTATTGGCATAAGAAATGTTTTCAAATCACGTAAGTTTTCTTAAAAACACGTAAGTTTTGTTATTAAACAAAATTTTGCTCTTTATATCGATGACTTCAATTAAATTGATCTGACTGCCGGCTTAGCGTTTGCGCGCTCGTACATTCCCAACTAATCCTACCACACAACTTGATGCTTATATTTCGATAATTAAAACTTTTTATGAAAATTCTTCTGCATATAAAATACATTACATATGCACATTAGACCGTCTCGCCTTATATGGACCAAAAAAAGTCCACCGTTTTGCTTGAGGAGAGGGTTTCAACTTTATAATTGTATTAACCCTATGTGCGCAATTGGGGTTACTTCCACCCAGTTCTTAGTTTATACCACCTTAATGTAACTTTTTTGCCGGCATGTTAAATGTCGTCGAAAAACATTAATCTTTTGCAAAAGAAGTATTTCGATGGCTTCAGTAACAGGAAATGCTCATGCCAAAGAGATTGGTGTATCAAATTTAGAAATCGGACCATAAATACCGAAGATTGAAAAAATTTATTTTAGCGAAATCTAGCGGCATCCAAAAAAAAAAAAAATTTTTTCCAGAAATGTTTTCGAAAAGGAAATCATATGGAGGGGCGTACGGCCAACTTTTTTTTTGCGATACGCTCTAATACACATAGTATGTATGTAAGGATGTGCGCATTAAATTTAATCATTGTCAATCGCTTAAATATCATCAATTTGAATGTTCATTCAACTCAATTGTTCACATTGATTGGCTGAAATCAACGTAATTACTGAGCATTTGTTTCACATTCATATGCAATTAATGAAAATATGAGAAGATTCTTTATCTGTGTACACTTTTGGATTTTTGTGTCTTTCTTTTTTATTTACATATTTTGTTTTTTGTTTTTTTTTTTCTATACCAATAAATGCTAACAACGCATTTGCAGTTGAATCTTGTGAATGGCAGCTAATTCGCATGCAATTAGTGGATCCGGCCGATCCCCTAAACCCCACATACATACATACTTACATACACAAGCTTGTTGGAAAGCAGATAGACGGCGAAAAGATAATTCAAAATCAGGTTATTTTAATTAAGAATTATTGAATACTCTTTTTTTGCGGCATACGGGCGCTCATTTGATTGGGGTCAATTAGGTATTTAAGGTAATTTAAAGTCTTTGCGATATAAAATGCCACGAGGTTCAATTTTAAATCGATGGAAATGGGTTAATTGAGTTGAGTTTAGCCACTTTACTCTTCTTCTAAATGCATTTTTCTGTGCCAAATTCGGCGATTTTAATGAATTTCCAATTTGGAATGTGCAATTAAATATAAGTATAAATTTTTTAAAGCGTATGACAAAACTGAGCTCGTCGGATTTTATTTTTGAGAAATAAGAGGCTTCCATCTATTTAAAATAACAATAATCTGCTAAAATCAGTTGCAAACGCAATCAAATTCAGATCTCTCACCATGCACTGCATGCCAATTTTAATTGACTCAATCGCCTGCCGAATCAAACCCAAATTATCTCCGTACGACTCAATGAATCTACATATTTATGTATTTAGATATGTATGTATATCTAATAACACGCCACTCATAGAACTGATTAACATTCACCTCATTTCCACTATTTATTCGACGAGAATTAATCATCATTTAAAGCTGTACAAAAAAATTAAAATTTAGCAAATGTATTGCAGGCATGATTCATGAACTAAATTTTCACAACACTTAAAAAACACATCACCAATAGGGAAGGGGGAAAAGGAGAGTATCTTAGTGAAAATATGAGTTACGAGTAACAACAAAAGCCATTCAATCAAATCAATTATATGTAGGTACATGACTTTTTTGAGAAAAAAAAATTGCAATTTGTAGAAACATTAATGGCGCAACAATAAATATCAAAAAATCAAATAAAGAAATACGATACTGCAATAAAAAAACGCTTAGCTATTTTTCGTTGTCGACAAGTTTACTAATTAGAAATAGGGCTGGGTCGTCTGGGCAAAAAGTCCATTTTAGACTTTCGACTCGACTTTTATCATTTCGACTATCGAAGTCGATTAGTCGGCTATGATAATCGATTTAAGTCGACTTTTCGACTTTTTTTCTTAATTTTTTTCACGTACAAACACACGCACATATCGTCGCTCCGGAAAAAGAAAGACGCATGCCAGTAATTTGTCGACGAAAAAAGGCAAAAATATGTCGGGGAAAAAGACGCTTTACAAAACATGTCGACGAAGATAGACGCATTAAAAATATTTCCACGAACAGAGACGCATTATAAAATATTTCGACGAAGAAAGACGCATTAGCGTTATTAACTGCGAAGGAAGACGCATTAGCATTAATATTGACGAAGAAAAAAAAATCGAACACGTCTTTCTTTATAGTAAAAACAAATAAAACGTCTTTCTTCGTTATAAAAAAAAAAAAAATAAAGAGTCTTTCTTTGAAAAAAAAAAAGTTTGCGTCTTTCTTCCTCAACGTCTTTTTTTCTTCTATAGCGACGATATGTATATATGTGTGCAGAACACCTATTTGCGTTAGAGGCCTTCGGCCGCGCTTCAATAAAATAACCCTTAGTCGGCAAAAATCTCTTTCTGGAGGACTTCAATATTATAATTTAATAATAGTTGAAAGTGTTAAATTTAGGTTAAATTCCCACTAGTTTGTAAATAAATGAAATTGGTTCATTACATCCAATCTGCGCCTCGGAAATTTAACGGCATTTATCTCGGGAACCATAGACCTCCGGAGGCTGGGGGCTTTCAGTTTTATGATCCTCCACTACCCTCCCCTACCCCTAATCTCCTAAAATGTCACCTCTACCCCCTGAAAAGGATATTTTTATCGGTGCGCGCTCGACCAATGGAAATCCGGCCCATATTGACTTACCTTTTTAGGGAAATCCTCCATGGCGGTCAACTTTTTTTGAACTGCAATATCCAATTTATGAACACATACGATATGGCTTCGCATCGAAACATTTTTTTGCAAATACGAACGGCGAATGCATTTTTTGTGAGGAGCTTTTTCATGGCAGAAATACACTGAAGAGGCGACCGCTATTTCTAAAAACCCAATAATTGGATTTTAATTAATTAGAAAATTTTTTTTTGGTGTTTGCGCGGCCTGGGGTTAGATCCGAGACCTCTGGTATAGCAGGCAAGCACTCTACCCACTGCACCACAGCGGCCATGTTAATAAGAGCCGTGTTTTTATTTTAAGCGCATATACATCTGCGCTTAAACTTTGTATGGACTGCTAAGCGCAGATAGAGATGTGCGTTTAGAGATCCATACAAAATTTAAGCGCAGATGTATATGAGTTTAAATAAAAAATACACTCGCGCGTTTATAACTCTGACGAATTTCTCACCCAATTGGAGGCGTGCTCCTTAACTTTTGTTTTTCCTACAAATTAAGTGGACCTACAGTGCCGGCTCCGAAGGGCGAATGCTTGTTTTTTTGGTTTGCTTGCTGTAATTTGAAGTTTTTTTTCGGTGAGAAGCTTGTTTTCTATATATATTAGTTCTGACAATATTATACCGCCAATATATATAGTGAAAAATTCGATTAGTCGAGCCAATTAATCGATTCCCGACTAACTTTCACACACAAAAATCGATTGTAGAAGTCGATTTTTTTAGCAAAAAGTCGATAATCGTTTAAAGTCGAAGTCGATTTACCCAGCCCTAATTAGAAATGTGCAATGCACGTATAAGTTTTTGTGTAAAACTACATCAATTACGCTTGGCATCTGACTAAGTCTACATTAAAAATTTGCCATATTTGTGACGAACAACTTGCTGCCAAATGCATTAAATAAAAGCAGTCATTCACAGCAAACCGATTGCAATTTCAGTAGCACATGCTCAAACCTTAATGAAGTAAATGACCGAAGATCGCTCGGGCGTATATAAAAATATGCGATCAGCGCAAGTACATATGTATGTATTATGTACATACTTTTCCACTTGGAATGCTGTGAGAAATGTCGTTGAAATTTATGAACATTCATTTTAGCAGTTAATCGATTAAACGTTGGAACTTACAAGGAAAAATAAAATCGAGTGATTGAGATACATATATGTAAGTGATCATAGAGATATTTCAATATTTGCTATCATGATCGATAACGACGTCGCACAGTGGGGAAGCTTCCATACATTCAGCGGAAAAAAATAGAAGGAGTTGTCGTAGGGCTTTGAAATTTTGCAGACAGGTTATATATGAGCTAGTTAAGAAAATTTCCAAAAATGGTTGAAATCGGTCAACTCCTAGGGGTACCTCCCTTGGACCTATAGTAAAAAATAAAAAAAAAACATTTAAATACAAATTTTAATTTCAGCCGAAAAAAGTAAGATATCTTCACAAAACTTTGCATATCAGTTACCCTCATAAAGGGCATTGACGGTACAAAAAATAATTGAAATCGGCCACTCCCTAGGGGTACCTCCCTTGGACCTATAGTAAAAAATTAAAAAAAAAAATTTAAATACAAATTTTAATTTCAGCTCAAAAAAGTAAGATATCTTTACGAAACTTCGCATATCAATTACCCTCATAAAGGGCATTGACGGTACAAAAAATAATTGAAATCGGCCACTCCCTAGGGGTACCTCCCTTGGACCTATAGTAAAAAATAAAAATAATTTTTAATCCATACCTGTACTTAATTGTGAATAAAAGCGAAACGCGTTCATCGATTTTCTTGATTTATGTATCATTTTGTTCATAGGTTATGCGACTTTACGTGAAAATAATAGGACTTTGAACTTTTTTACCGTTTTCGATTTTTTATGAATTAAAAAAAAAAAATTATTTTTAGGCAAAAAATATTTTTTTTTCTCCATACATTTATTTATAACTGGGAAACTGTTGCCTATATAGCGAAGCGTTATATAAACAGATGAAAGTACTAGTAATTCTTGATTTTTATAAATTTGTTTAAACAAAATCCGACTAGTGGTTCTTGAGTTATGTTAAACAAAAGAGCCTTATCAGAATTGAGTCGCGAATCAATTAGCTGAAAAATGTTGTACTGTATAATACAATAAATTGAAAAGGGGCACCTGGGGGCACTTGAAATTGATTAAAAATGTAAAAACAGATATGAAACAATGTATTAGTAGTGATTTCCAACTGGAGGCAAGTGGCGCTAAAATTACAGGTCCAAATGTTTGGAGAAAAAAGGGATTTTTGTTATATGTTCATAAAAATAAACAAAAAAAAAAAACTTAAGTCTCTGCAGAGTTTATTTTTTCAATTTTAGTAGACTGAAATATCCTACTTTAAATAAAAAATAAAAAGAAAAACGTTAGCTCACATAATAAAAGATTATTCGTTTTGAAATTCTTAGGTTTAAATTAAGTTGGTTCGGTAAAACATACAAGTACTGAGTTTGAGACGGCTATAAAAAAAAAACTAGCAGTCAGATCGGAGTAATTCTTTTTGATTTGGTTGTACCATTTAGTCTAAATTCCAAAATATCACTGCATATTGCATGAAGAGTATGTTGACAATTTGACTTTTTTCCGCAAAATCCCCAGTGTGCGTCGTTGCAAATGTTTGCTATCAGTTTTTTTTATTCAACTTCTCTCGCATAAATGCGTATTAAAATTTTTTTTAAATAATTGCAAGCTACTAAAATACAAAAAAAAAAATGTTTATTCTATTCTTCTGAGAAATCAATTAAAGCATCACCACAAGGTTGTTTTCTAATCTGTGTGTGATTATAATATTCATTCATAAATTTGCCTTTTTATTTTGTTCCTTGTTTTTGTTGCCATTATTGCGTTTCATTTATTTATTAGTTAATCTCAACAACATATTAACTTTAGCTCGATTCTTTGTTTTAAGATTGTTCACAAACTGGCATAGCATATATCTGTATGTACATATACATACATACATACATACATACATATGTACGTATACATGTTGAAAAAGGTGATAACTTTTAAATCTAGTTTACCTTGTTATTTGCGTTCGTTTTTTTCAGTGCTATATAAGTGCTATTTTATTAGCAGCTAGCAATTTACCACATATGCTCGATATTCTACAATACGCTAATATGCCATAAAATAAAACAATAAAAACAGTAAAATAAAACAATAAGAACAATAAAATGAAACAATAATACAAAAAAAAAAATGAAGATTAATAGGTAACATAAAATAAAATAAAATTCCAATTCTCCTCTCTTACGCATTCAAATTCTCTTATTCCATCTATTTAGGTACGGTCTCTTTTCAATTCAAACTCTCTTATCTTTTTGCATCATATTTTTGCTCATATCTTCTAGTTTTTGTTCTGATTCCAATAAGAAATGCGAAGTTGCTAAGTAATTCCCTCTAGGAACTTTCTAAAAAATTTTCCATTAACAATAAATGATTCGATTACGTTAAAACATTTGAAAGATCACTCATAAATAAAATGACTGTTTAATACCCCATTAACTGTTATAAGCACATAGTATCTACGTCTATCATTAGATTGACTTAGAGATAGCTGTATTCGTCGCGAATTACCTAAGGGCTTACTGAATAATTTACAAAGTTCACTTCACTAATTGCTGGCCATACCTATCTAGTTATTCAAGCAAATAATAATACTAATATTACGCAGATGAGACTAATGAATTTTTGCTGAAGTCGCTCTTACAATTTGTAGTTTCTAATTCTTCTATGAAAAACTGTCTAAGACTGTGGTCACCAGACCTTTAAGTATGTCATTTATGTAGTAGGTAGTAAGCGCTGGGATATGTGATAAATTACAGTTTGATTTGAATATAAAAATAATTTAAAACAAATTACTTTAAAAGTTTTTGAAAATCAAAACAGTTTCTTCAAATATGCACAGTACAATATAGCAAAAGCTGTTATTTAATTATATTTGATTTTTTTTTTATTTTTATTTAATTTATTTTATTTTATTTTATTTTTTATTTATATTTACTATTTCATCCGAAAACATTAGTCTACGCCTACAAAATTGCCATGGCCAAAATTACCATTTGAATTTTTTTTTTTTTAATTTAAAGTACATTTCTGCGTTTCTCAGAAGCCATAAATAAATTTAGATATTATGACTCATCTTTTGAATTTCTTACGGCAATCTGTTTGTGGTAAAATACATAAAAATTAACACAACTAAAGAAATATATTTATAAATATTTTGCATATCTACACATTGGCTTTTAAATCTTTTCATCTATCCTTCTTGGCTTTAATTCAAAATTCTTGTGTTGGCAATGTTGAATTTTTCACTGCGTTAATAATATTGATAATAAATAACAAAAGTTGGCAAAACAACAAAAAAATCTGAAAAAGCTTAAAAAAATATTTGTAAATTAACCACAGAACGTTTATAGAAGAAGGAAACCCCAGCAAATTTTTTCCTCACATTTGTGGCTATATTTAAAAGCACATGATTTCGCTTTTTTCAAATTTTCTTTATTTCGAAAATGTGTTTTTATATGGCGAGTAATTTTTGGTTTTAATATTTTTTATACAAATTTATATTTTTTGTTTTTTTTTTAATTTATATTTAATCTTTTTTATACAAATTTATATATTTTTTTTGTTTTGTTTTATATTTTTTCTTGGTGTTTTCGAGTAGGTAATAAAAAGTAAAGAAAATTTAAATTTTTGCATGGAATTTTTATAAAATTTATTATTCATCTAACTAAGATGATCGCTAAGTTTTGCTGGTAGACTAAAATATTTATTAAAATTTAGTAGATAAGGCTATAAATTTATCATTAATATTTATTTTTATTTTTTCTCAATCACTAATTAAAAATGATTTCCACTATGCGCGTTAAATATTTTTAATTATCCCGTTGGGTGACGATATCAGCGAACGTGGGTATTATTATATCGCGTATAACATTTTAATTACTAGCCAAAACCACAAAAAAGAAATCAAAAACGATAAAAAAAAAATATCATCCTGCACATATTCGCTATTGGTACGTAATTATTTATTTACTGGTGGGCGTTTTCGAAGCCATGCTGTTTTGGTTTATTAAAATTTATCTATTTATTCATCTTTTGTTTTATGCAGCGAAATCTCTTCTGGGAATGACAACTTT
Source organism: Urophora cardui (assembly GCA_960531455.1). Taxonomy (NCBI): domain Eukaryota; kingdom Metazoa; phylum Arthropoda; class Insecta; order Diptera; family Tephritidae; genus Urophora; species Urophora cardui. Next base: position 40,988,233 of record OY482674.1, on the reverse strand, counting down.
TAAAAGCTATTAATACCCCCAAATATATACATACATATACTTTTGATTTACATTTATGTCTGTTTTTTAATTGCATTTTGTTTCCAAATTTCAAGAATTTGGATTTAAAAATTAATTTAAAAAAAAATTATTTATCTCTATATGTATTTTTTTTTAATTTTAATTTTTTTTTCTGCTTATACTTATGCATATTTTTCAATACATCACGATCAAATTTTTTCTGTATAGAAATACACACCTACATGTTTTTTTAAACATAACATTTTAGGTACTTCAAATTCGTCGCAGCAATTGTTTTTATTTTTGTTTGTTCTTTTTTTGGCTCAGCATGTTGTCCTTTTTCGCACCCAAAATCATTTACCAGTTCCACCTTTTCTCTGGAAATGAGGCACAGCCATATACTAGTTACACACTCAAAACTACTGTGATATTTCATAGCGCAAGATGTTGTCTACAGTGGTGGTTTAAAAAATTGGCTCAACAAATTAATGATTTTTGACGTTAGAAATATGTGTATAAAATAAAAAGAATATGTCGACTGTGTTATTTTTCATTTCCATACATATACATAGGTGAATCCCAATTTTTGTGTTAACCACTGTAAATACACTCAGGGAAAAACAGCATTTTAAAATCAAAAATAAAATTTTTGTTTTGATAATGCACGTTTTAAACCAAACCATTTTTATTTTAACAATGAAAATTTTTAAATTAAAAATGAAATTTTTGAATTAAGAATGAAGTTTTTGGAGTAAAAATGCATTTTGGATTTAAAAAAGAAACATACTTAAATTAAAAAACAAAATGAATGTTGATTCAAAAACTCGCTCTTTGTTCAAAATTTTTTTGTGAGAATATATTTTTTGTGAGAAATCCAACAAAAACAATAATGAGAACCATTTTTTTTTAATTTTGTTTTTACAATGATTCATATAATTCATAGATTCTTTTTTAGCAAAAGGGAAGTATAAATAGGTTATTACAATTCAAAATAATGGTTATTGTACCACAATGTGATGGCGTTGGATTGAATTTCAGTTTGATGTCATGGTTCGAATCCGGAGGAGAATATAAAATAAAGAGGAAAAAGGAGAATAAGATATAAAGATAGCAAATAATTAAGGCGATGTAGAAAAGAAGAGGAGAACAAGCGGAGTCTATATTTTTGTAGTTGGGACTCGGATTGAGAGAAGATGAAGAGAATGCCGTTGTATACAATTTCGAATCCGGAAGAGAAAATGATATAGAGAACACTGCAGCGTTTTTTTTTTCTCATAGTGCTTAAACAAAAATAAACATTTTTAAGTTTAAAATGTTTTTTTTTTATTTAAAAATTTTACAATGAACATTTTTAAAATAAAAATGTTGGTATTTACATCACTTTTAAATACGTTTCTGCCCATTTTAAGCAGTGCCCTGAGTGTAGGCATATTGCATTGCTTTTGCTTTGTTATTGTACCTACTTCAAAAATTCAGTTCAGCAAGTCTGGTTTTACAAATGCGTCTGTTGGTTTGGGCCCTTGATTTTCGGTCTGTCTACTTGTATTTCGTTTTTCACGTTACGCTTACCAATAAGGGTGTGGATTAAAAAAGTCGTGTTCACCCCTGTGGCGTTAAGTCTGACTTAGAATTGACAAATGCTTGTATTTTTTTATTTTATTAATTCCTTTTTTTTTTGACAATTTTTTACCAACATGCTTTTGACATTTGTTTGAGTGGAATTGGCATATTTGGAACAATTTGTACACGAGACTTCTTGCATCATTTGCCTGCATACATATGTATGCTTAAATGAGCGGTTAATACAAAAATGTCTTTTTGAATTGTTATTATCTTTTTTAATTGTTTAGCAATATTTTAAAATTTCTCTAAAATATTTCCACATTGTTTTAATCTTGCTTTAATCTGTATTTTGTGCTTTCACAACTCGTTCCACTTTCTGCACTCTAAATTTCAATGCAGGGTTAAGACATATTTATTTTAATTTTTGTTTTGTTGATAAAAATAATTCCAACAAGTTGTAAACCAGGCATTAAAATTAATCCTTTAATCTCATTATCATATTGCTATAAAATTACTGCTTCTTAAAGCAATTAAAGTATTTATAAAAAGACAAGAAATTTATATTAAATCAAAAAATATGCATATGTAGTTGTATGAGTGTACGAGGGTAGTCCAATGCGTACCTGAACTGCGTTAAGCACATATTTATGTATGTTTATATGTAAGTATGTATGTATGTATTTAATACATGTATAGATTCGGTTAGTGAATGATCGTTAACCAGCTAAGGAATTAAAAATAATAGTTATGTTCATATTTTTTCCCATATTTATCATATTTCTGTGTTCCACATTCTAGATGTGTTATATTATTGTCTTTTGCACTTTTCTGCCATATTTCGTTTTTCATACATTTTTTCTACATCTTTGCTTGTAATCAACTTTACTGAAACAGTTCTCGTAACAACGTATGTATGTATTTATTGTAGGTGTGCTTTTTATCGCCGGGCAACCTCAATAAAGGAGACCTGCATAAATTTTATAGTTTATCCTGCTTTATTCATAAAAAATATGTATATCTCAGAAACATGTATAACAGTGGCGGTCCTAGCATAAATTGGCTGGGCAAGCCTATGTATGAAGCATAGCCATTTATGTTGTTGTTGTTGTTGTAGCCACCAAGATACTCCCCGATGGTTTTGGGGAGTGTACGGGAAGTAACAATCCTTTGCCGGATATATCCGGTACGTTCGGGTACTGGTCCCTTCTAACACTATCCCGACAGTCGGGCGAACGATTTTTTGGCCATTATCAACCTTCTAGGCTAGTGGATTTTAGTCGCCTCTTACGACAGGCATGGCGGTTCCGTCATTGACTTTGATTAAATTAGTTTTGCTTATTTGGTTTTTTGTTTATAGTGATACCTTATGAAACCGAATGTTTTGGAATAAATCGAGAAAATTAAGATGATGAAGAATAATTATGTTTTGTATTTATATAATATGAACATATGCATATGACTTCTGTTGTTACAGTTGTACCTACTTTTGGTCAGCACATCAACAAGCATGACTCAGTGGAAAGTAAATTCAAGTTCTTCACGATCAGAACGTGCGTTATGTATCTACAAACGTAGAAGAGAAGTTATTATAATAATTTTTGAAGAATTCAACTGAATTGATTGCTGAGGTTTTTTTAGTTTCCTTTTACCGACGACCGCTGTGGTGTAGTGGGTAGAGTGCGAGATATCGGATTCTAACCCCAGTTCGGACAAACACCAAAATTTTTTTCCAATTAATTAAAATAATTGGGTTTTTAAAAATAGCGGAAGCGAGAAAATAAGCCCATGTGCGAAACTGTTTTAAAGCATGCTCACTAACGCAAGTTGTGCTGCGATTGGCCGTATTACAAACAAAACACACGTGAGTGTTGTTGATGGGCTAACGTTGCACGAGAACTTAAGTAGTAAACACATTTCAAGCGCAAGATAAACAGAGTTTAAAGAAATTCGTAAAATGAAATGAACGAAAATATTTAGGCAGGTCGGGCTTTTGGGCTTTCATGAAGCGTCCGCCACTTATACATGTGTATATATGTACGTGTATGTAGATATATGTAAGTTATCAACAACTCCGAGTGAAAAAGTAAGTTTTATGACTTTGTACCTTAACGTTTATCTACTCTGTGTTAATATTATATATGTACATATCGTCGGTCTTCTACCAGAAACACGAATTTGAAATTTTTTCTAAGTACGATGTCTGCTCTTTATCGGGTATATATTGATGTAATAACAATTAATATTGGTATAAATTCTTGTGTAAACATACATACATAATATATACTTGTATGTACATAAGCATATATACAAATATTAATTGTTACTATATCAATATATACCCGATAAAGAGCAGACATCGTACTTAGAAAAAAATTTCACATTCGTGTTTCTGGCAGGAGACCGACGATATGTATTCACAGAATTATTTATTTTTTATTTTATTTATGTAATTTGCAGTTGTTTGAATATGTTTATGTACATAAATATATTAATATTTATGTTGTGCACAATCTTACATACGCATAGAAGGCATACACATATTTACATACATATGTACATACATATGTATGCATATTAAACACATGTTATTGCCTTTGGAAGAACAACTTATGCATTTTTCCAGTGTTTCTTATCAACTTTACTCTAGCAAAGACTCATGAAAGGTGCTCCCAAAAGAGCTCAAATTTAAATACATACGTAGTAGGTACCTACATAAAAATATACTTGTTTACATACTACCTAAAATGCAATTTTGTGCTTGGTTGAATACCCTGCTGGAAATTTAATAACTGAGTCAATGCCTTGTAGGTGAAGCTGTGATTAGAAATAAAGGTTTGACAACAAAATATTAAATATTATTAATAAAAAATTAGATTTTTGACCATAAAATAACAGCGTTGCTAATTATGTGATCGACTAAAAAAGTGCATTTTTAGCTTAAGTCTTAATAAAATGCGATATATTTGAGGTATGCTAGAAAAGCAAGTGGAATCTATTAAATTACATTTAAAATGATATCTGTACTGAAAAAGAGCAAAAAATTTCGATGGAATTTCGGTACTATTGAAGGAAGAAATATCAGTGCCGAAGCGTTGCTAATTAGTTGACCGGAGCTGTATATGTATATATTTTTTCTAAAGTTTATAAATTTTGCTCTTAATTAACGTTAAAATAAAATACAGAAGCGATTCCACTTTACTTTGGAATTAAAAATTATTAAGAATTGTGAAATATGTATTTAGAATTATTTTAGTACCATTATTGTTAAAAAAATATTCTAGGTTGAGTTACGTATGTACACATATGGACACTGAAATAGGTGTAAAAGTTTTTCTTTCACAGTCTTACAGCATTCGCAATTAAAACGAAGTTTTGCTTAGTTATATGAATAATGTACTTTTCTAAAACGAATTATGTTAAAATTATTTAATTTCATTTATTTAAAGGAAAGTTATATCAGATAAACAAAAAACTCCTGGACACTGAAATAGGTGTCCAGCACTTTTTTTTTCAAAATCTCAAAAATAATTCAGTTAAAACTTCTTTATTCAATTGATTTTTATTAGATAGTATATCTGTCATTGTTTTTTATAACTTTGGCTTATCTGTTGGTTATGGATGTAGTTAATTTGTGGCAGTTTTCTAATGGAGTAGTAGTAGGAGTAGTTCCCGCGCTTTCTCCCAAAATGGAGCTTTCTTTGGAAATGAAAAGGCTGTCAATCATCTCTGAATATCACTACGCAAGTTTAAAGTTGGTTTTGGTTCAGGCAATTCGCTTAGCTATTCCATACAGGTGGCATTTGCATCGTGGAAAAATTCAAACCCCAATCACCCAAACGTGCTTTGGGTCATTTTCTTGTTGAAAAATCTTTTTATGTGACATGTTTCCTTGGCAATATGACAGCTTAATATTCCGCTAAATATCCCTGTACTTTATAACGGTCAATGTCTCCTTTAGCGAAAATAACAGACCAACACTTTTCCAAGTTGCACATCCTTAAACCATCATGTTTCCACCCCAAACTATATAGTCCATTTAATGCATCACAGAACGAATTCTTTGTTGTAATATTTATGGACATGGTTCCAGAAGTTCATTACGTCGCCCAAACGGCAAAGGATTTGCACCATTCTACACCTAAAAGACGATTAGGCAAGTTGGTGGAAACATAATGTGCCACTTGGTAAAGTCTTGGTCTGTTACTTTCGCTAAAGGACACATTAACCATTATAAAGTACAAGGATATTTAGCGGAATATTAAGCTGTCATATTGCCAAGGAAACATGTCACATAACAGGATTTTTCAACAAGAAAACGACCCAAAGCACGTTTGCGTGATTGGGGTTTGAATTTTTCCACGATGCAAATGTGCCCTGTATGGAATGGCTAAGCGAATTGTCTGAACCAAAACCAATTTAGAACTTGCGTAGTGATATTCAGAGATGATTGACAGCCTTTTCATTTCCAAAGAAAGCTCCATTTTGGCAGAAAGCGCGGGAACTACTCCTACTACTACTCCATTAGAAAACTGCCACAAATTAACTACATCCATAACCAATAGATTAGCCAAAGTTATACAAAACAATGACAAATATACTATCTAATAAAAATCAATTGAATAAAGAAGTTTTAACTGAATTATTTTTGAGATTTTGAAAAAAAAGTGCTGCACACCTATGTATTTCAGTGTCCAGGAGATTTTTGTTTATCTGATATAACTTTCCTTTAAATAAATGAAATTAAATAATTTTAACATAATTCGTTTTAGAAAAGTACATTATTCATATAACTAAGCAAAACTTCGTTTTAATTGCGAATGCTGTAAGACTGTGAAAGCAAAACTTTTACACCTATTTCAGTGTCCATATGTGTACATACGTAACTCAACCTAGAATATTTTTTTAACAATAATGGTACTAAAATAATTCTAAATACATATTTCACAATTCTAAATATTTTTTAATTCCAAAGTAAAGTGGATTCGCTTCTGTATCTTATTTTAACGTTAATTAACAGCAAAATTTTTAAACTTTAGAAAAAATATATACATATATGTAGGTATTCCAAAGATGTCAAATAATATTCATTAATATTCCAAGCAAAAAATTATGTGTTAAAGGCAAAGGGCAACCGCACTGCAACTTGTAGTTGCAATTTTTATCTACATTTTATATTTATACATATTTATTTATCGTGACCTGGAAAGGGTGCTTGTAAAAGTTTTTTTTTTCATTTGCTTTATGGCACATATACATATATATTTTTTTTAAATTTATGCTGCCAGTCATGTACATATTTATGTATGTATGTATGTACCACGTAGATATAATATCTCACAGCGGTTATCAGTTTCACTTTAAACACATAAACGGTAAATAAATATACATATATTTACATTGCTCAGTTGTTCGTTATTGCGACGCTTTACACGATTACAGTGTTATTAACAACACCTTTGTGTCATGAATATTTTGAAAATCAACAAAAAAAATGTAAAAAAAAAATAACTAAATGAAGTACCTAAAGCAAAAAATTATGCATTTTAAAAGTTTATAATAAGTAAAACGTAAATCCGCCAGTTTTTAAAAATTGTTTGTTAAAGCTTTATGATTAAGCGGCTTTGGAGTTTTATACATAGCTAAGATAACACAATTTGCGATTCTTCGAACTAAAAATGAGATTATATGAAATGAAATTTGTTAAAGTAAAGAAAAAAAAAAACAAGATAAAGCAAAATGGACTACTTAGAAGAAAATAATATGTAAATAATAAATAATAAAAAATAAATAAAATTATAAAGGAAGCATAATATAAAATGAAATAAAATAAAAATTAATTCAACAAAAAATACAAAATATATAAAATGAAATGTAGATATCTACATATTAATTGCTTATATTAGCATATTTCTCATAACAGTTTTACTTGCCGATTGATTACTTGCTTCTATACAGAATAAATTTGCTTAGATACTTGTCTGGTTGTCAAAATACCCATCTACATAATTGTCTGCCTGTCCATCCATCCATGCATACAGCCACCCTGCCCAACCAGTATGTTGAACTGTCAAACCACCAACAGCACTGTGATGTGCGATGGATATCAACCTTGGACAGTGATGCAAATGACTTCCTTGTTTTCATTATTGTAATTTTACATATGCACATACAAACATACATACATAAATTTTTATGTATACGCCATTTTACTTTTTTATTTTCCCGCTGAACTATGTTCACCTTCTTCTCAGTTTTTAGGTTTTTACATTGTAAACTGTTTTGCATATTAATTACTAATTTGAAATATTGTAAAATACGTGACTCTGATGTTTACATACATACATTTGACGACTGAGTAAAAGATCACCTTATCTCAAAATTGGTTTTAAAAATGCCCAATTTCAGAATTTGTTTCAATAACGTCCTATTTCAAAATTGTTTTCGAAAACACCCCAGTTGAGAAAAAATTTCATACATATATTTCTGAAAAAGGGCATTTTTGAATCAATTTCTGAAATAGGGTGTTATTAAGGAAAATTCTGAAATAGGGTGTTATAGAAGAAAACTTTGAAATAGGGTGATCAGGCGTCGATTTTTACTCTGAGAAGATTCTTCAAATTTAGAACAAATTCTTATTTAAGTATTTATTCTTCATTGCTTCAAGATTTCCTTTACAATGAACTAGAAAATATAATATTTGACTCGCTTAAAAAACCTTGATAGGCAACTCAGTTATTCAGATCATTAGAAACGACAATAAAGTGTTTAGCTTCCGTAAATAGCAGAATTATGTATGTAATCTGATCCTTTATGAATCTGAAATTACTTTAAGATATAGTTTGTTTTTACATGACCGCTTATTTCTAATAATTATTTTATGTGTATTTTTTATTTATTATTATTTTTTTTTTAATTTTATTTTTTAATTTTATTTTTTTATTTATTTTTTTATTTATTTTTTTTTCAATTTTTTTTTTTTTTTTAATTTTTTATTTTTCTTTATTTTTAATTTTATTTTGTTTTTATTTATTTTTGTTTTTTTTTTAATTTTATTTTTATTTAATTTTTTTTTTCTTAAATAAAACTGGCCAATAGCCCTATAAAAAAAATAAAAAAATAAATTAAGGTATAATGTTTACCGAAAATATTGAAAAAAAAAAATACTCTAAGGCCCGGTTTCAGCAACGATAATTAGGCTTAAATAGTCTTACACGCAACAACCCAGTAAGCTTGTTTATATTTAGTAGTATTTTTTCTCAAATTTTTTCTGTAATATCCCAGTTGATTGGAACTATTTCGGTTGTCATTCCTTTACACTTGCTCCTACGGCAGCGCTATCATATGTTAGGTATAAGCTAGTTGATGAGTTGACTTACTTGTGACTTATTTAAGTCTAGTTGGTGGAACTGAATACCTAAGTAAAAACTGCCTTCATAATTTAAGTTCGGTTGGTGAAATCGGCTACAGGTATGTAGGTATTTGAAACAAATCCAAAGCCACCAAATTTATTTTTTCTTTCATTCGAAAAAAAAAAATAAATAAAAAAACTTGCTAATAAAGTAAAGAAACCGGATATTTTTTTAATAGTTGCTGCCTTAATAATTAAGCTTTTCTATCTTTATTTGTTTTGCCATCAATCTTTCCAATCTTTATCTTAACCATAATTAATTACTTCGTTTGCTATGCCAAAATGAGTACAAATGTGGTTTGCAAATTACCAAACCGCTCGCAATTGTCCAAATAAGCTAAGCGAAATCGCTGAGTTATTTTTGTTTGTTGTTTGATTTGGTGCTGAAGTATTAAAACCCAAATCTATTGAAGATAATTGTTTGTTGCCTTTCACTAATTAAAATCTCAAACAATTAAATTTCCTTACTTGCTATAATACTACAAGTAATTATAGCCGTAACCAATTTGCGGTCATTGCTTTCAGCTTTCGTTTATCTTTTTTTTTTTATAGTCGCACTAGCTTTTGTTTTGAATTTGCTTTGGTTGTTAGATCAACACATTTTTGTGAATTCGTAGAATTTAATATAACAACATCAACTAATATTTAAAATAAGAAATCTCAAATAGATTTTCAATAAATACTACTCTTCTCTAGCACTGACAGCATAGCATGCCAGCTAAACGAGAGCTTACGAGTAAAGCGGAATATTTAAAAATACGAAAAGTAAAATAGTTGTAACTTATGAAATAATTATTTTATCTACTCTTACAACATACATTTACAATTGGTTTTTAAATTATTAATAAGTATCCTTTCTCTCTTTCTTTTTAGGTAAGTTTAATAGTGAATACGACACGAGTCAAATAGAGGTTAAGCGGTATGTATGAAAATATAAATAAATTTTTTAATTTGCAATTATTTGATGTATTGTGGAAAGAATTTCTATCATCCACAGTACATCATATTCCTAACCTATCAGAAAAACAAACAACAAAAAAGTAATGCTACTAATTTCAACAACTTTCTATAAAATTTGGTGAAAGGACCAGACAAACTTACAAAATGGCTAAGAAAATCAAACAGGGCCATATTATTTCGAGAAAAGAAAACGCCATAATTCAAATGATTATGAAAAGCTACTATGTTGTTTGTACAAGTTTGCAGCTACTAGCTCTTTTGAAGAAACCACCAGAGGGCTTTTGGTATATCTTTCATTATTCAAGTATTTTCTTTTTTATAAACATTTCATCAGTTACTCTCTAAATTCTAACCTTGAATAAAATTTGATTTTTAGTGATCTGCCAAAAGCCTTGTCCAGCTCCATAGTTCTGTATCTGAAAGAGATATAAACCTAAGTTTGTTATATGGTGTAATCTATTCAATATGAATGTAACTGCATTATTCTACTTAAATCGTAATTAAACATTGAAAATATAAATTATTTAATTTTTCCGGCTCTAGGTCTTAATTAAAACACATTATTGTTGTAATTTTGTTTGGACGCCGGAAAAATTAAATAATTTATAAATAAAAGGCCGCCAACGACAACTTCATTGAAAATATACATAAAAACATATAATTATGACATGCCATTGCAATGTCAGTTCAATAAATAAATTTCAAATTAAAAAACACTCTCTGTGACATATTCATCACGACTAAATACATAAACATGTATTTCAAATTTGCTGTAAGCCACATAAAAATACACAAAATCTAAATATGTACTATTAACAACGAAATTATCATATTTTCGAGTCTAAAGTCTTTGGAAAACCCCAACAAAAATGGCAAACATAATTATTAATTAAAAAAAAAACAAAGCAAACAAAAAATGCTTAACAGAAAGCAATAAAAAAATATCAGCTTAACATAATTTCCAATTTAAATAAATAGGGTCGCCAAGAAACCAATTAACAAAAAAAAATAAAATAACAATAACAAAGCGCTCATAAAGCGAAACTCTGGTCAAAAAAAAATAAGAAAAATTTGAATGGAGTTGAGGCGAAACAACTTAAACACACTAAAACTTCATTCAGAAAAAAAGAGAACTCATACTTGGAACTTGTGTATATATGTATGTATATATAACAACCGTTACTAGAGAAAAACCAACAGTTAAACCAGTTAAAGTCACCTAATTTAAAATGCAAATCTGCAAACACCCACCTTTCGATAATTTTGTACCCTTTATTTCTTTTTTTTTTGCTTTTAAGCGGATAAAATATTGTGTTATATTCAAGCCGACCGCTTGTAATGTTGACAATTAAAAAACAACGTAAAGAGCAGAAACAAGATCAAAAGTTCATAATAAGATAAGCCCAAGTTCGTGTGGAATCGAACTTTAGATACTCAGCTGTATACTTTTATTGTTTGTTTGCATTTGATGGGGACACGCTGTATTTTATATATTCAATTTGTTGGCTTGCATTCTTTTTGCTCAGATACGGAACTTTTCTGGCACTTCTTCCATTTAGTTCTGCTACTCGAGGTCTGTTGCGAATGGTTCTAATCTAAACTAGAGTACTTAAACGCTGCTTGATAACATTACCTATGTCGATGGGGGCTTATGCATGACAATGACCCCAAACATACCTCCAGAATCGAAAAATCATGGTTAGAACGTAAGAAAGTACAAGTTTTGGAGTAGCACTCACAGTCGCCGAACCTCAGCCTTATGGAATATCTAAAGGGCATATTAAAGAAGTCAATCTGGTGTTGAAAATGGAAAAAAAGTATCTAAGAGCTATGGAAAAAAATAAAAGAAGCTTGCTACTTAATACCAGTTGCAATAAACGCTGATTTGGTCAACTCTATGGAAGTTGTAAAAACTAAGAGACCTTCCACTAAATATTAGTTTAAACCTAGCTGCAGCAGTAAAATTATAGTTAAGTAAAAAAATAAGCCATTCGAATCTAATGCTTCTCCCTACTATTATTTCTAACTTTAATTATATACGAGTATTTCATTAATATTTGTTTATAAAAATAAACCCAGTAGTCCTAAGGATCTACAAACCATCAATACTTTCTTCCTTACATTTCTTTTAGGGAACATAACAACTTGCATTACAATGCCTATCACACGATGCCATGACTATCGCACGGCGATGGCCGCCTTCGCATGAATGATTTTGTATAGGAAAAAAAGCAATGAACGCATGCTTTTTTCATATCGTCGTTATGATGCTCTTGTTAGGTATTCAGCATGGATGGTAGCATTATTGTAGTGCTGAATATACAGCTGCCTACCATCTAACTTTGTTATGTACTTCATTCGTATAAATTGTTCTGTTTTGGTCCACTCATCTTAACTCCTACTTTAGTCAGCGAAGAAATGATCCGTGCTCAATTTGTACGTGACTGCCAACATACTTTAGGAGTACTTGCGGTATACCTAACAAAATCCAGTATCTTGGCATGAATAACCATCGCATCACCTTACAAATGGGCCTAGTTGGAAACTATCATACGAAAATCACACAAGAGTCATTGAAATATGCCTTTTCCTTGTAAGCAACTACATGATTATTATTATTTGTTCTTAAAACTAAATAAATTATAAAATTGCAGAATTTTTGTCATATCCCTATTATTTTTTCCAACACTGTACCTATATAAGATATCCCTATTTGCCAGAATTTTTGTCATATCCCTATTATTTTTTCCAACACTGTACCTATATAAGATATCCCTATTTTGCCAGTATTGTCTCTACTGGTCTCCTTACAACAAAGATGGCTTAACACTTCTAAAATTCAAAATGGCTGCCTGTGAACCCCGTTCATATCTGCTATCTGTTTTAGTATTCACTACCATTGCTACTACACCGTACTAGGGACACGATATCGAATCAAAAGTATCGATCTGGTACTCATTTAAAATATCGGTTAAAAAGAATCGCGCACCCGATAAAATCGAAACTAAACTACTCGATACTCAAAGTATCGGTATCGAAAGCGGTAATTTTCTAGAAGGTGCAACCTTAAAATTTCCTCTAAAATAGTTAAAAGAGGTACCAATCGACGCGTTCTGACCTCTAGATCATGAATTCGAAAGCGGAGATAAAAGATTTTTTCACATTTAAAAGATTTATTGGAACTGTTTAAAGTTGCACCGTCTTCTAGAAAGTTACCAAAAACCGCAAGAAAACTGCATGCTGAGGCATACGCATATCGCTGTATTAGTGCTAGTTCCATGGCATAGTATGCCATGGCTGGTTCCAAAGTTTTGATTTTGACGTAAATCCTTTTCCAACTCATTAGAATAGTTCAAGCTGATTAAAAAAATTATACAAGTTTATTAAGTTTTTGAAAACATTTTTTACAAACCAACAGCTTTTACAAAACTACAGGTGTATTTAATGCAATCACAGTTGTAAAAAGATATTTACAAAATATTTAGTATTTTGAAAAATAAACATCTTAAATACTTAACATTAACAATTCATTTTCATTGAGATTATATGTATCCATCATTTATTTTTTGGAAATTTTCATTTACATTTATATGTACAGCCATAGCATGGTGATCGTAGAGGTGTTTGTCTTCGCGCGGGCTGGCGCGATGAACAACAGGGACTAGGTGCGTTCATCGCGGTGGCCGTTCGTCGGACGCTTCGGCGACGTTTATTGTATTTTACGTTATTTCCACTAGCCTGTACTATGAACGCCAGGGACTAGGTGCCGTTCATCGCGATGGCCATTGGTCGGTCGCTTCGGCGACGTTCATAATTATATTTACTTTACGTTACTTTCGAGATATTGGTCTAACAGAATATGACCTTATGCACAATTGAGGTTTACATCCTTTCTTTTTAACCGCCTAGGATAGTTTTGCTTTAGGAGACTTTTTGCTAATGGATTAGGATGGTTGGCTAATCTTTTTGCATAATTTGTTTGCATTTTCTCTATCTCTTCCGTCACCGTATTTATCTCTAGGTTACTATGTATAATTGAATTTTTTACATACCAAGGAGCTTTGCATATTGTTCTTAATATCTTGGACTGTAGCCTTTGAATTCTCTCTACGCTAGATTTCGATGCTGAGCCCCATAGTTGTATTCCATACATCCAATTTGGTTTCAAAACCATATTAAATATTAATATCTTATTATCTAATCCCAGTCTGGAACTTGGACCAATTAACCATTGCAGATGGCTTATTTTCAACTTGGTTTGCATAATCTTTTTGTCAATGTCATTTTTCCAAGTCATTCTTCTATCCAATGTGACTCCAAGGTACGTAACGAAGTCTTTCTGAGTTATCATTTTTCCATTTATTGAGACTGGTTGGCATGTGTCTTTTTTTAGGAATTTGAATTTAAATTATCGAAACAAAAAAATTATGAAACTCAAGTGGCAGAATAGCTGTGCATTCCATGTTATAAAGAGAAGCCATTGCGCGGTATGATTTTTCTTCCGGACTTCTTTCCCCTTACGGCCAAAGCAGAAGCTTACAAGAGGCAAATTTAAAATTTGTATTTCGATATATTTTATATTTTAAAAATAATTTATTTTATAGTTGTCAAATTGAAGCAATTGTCAGAAAACAGTGCCGAATGTCAAAAAACCTATCGAAGTACAAGCTAGCTCATTGGTTTTTAACCGCCTAGATGGTATTTCGTTGGTTTTTTCCAACATAGCTTACTCCCTTGCACCAACACAAAACTGTATTTGACCACCTCTTTCACACAAAAAACCTTGTAGAATACAGGAAAAAACGTAGTGTCATAGGGGCATTAATGGAAAACAGGCCCTTTTTTCTGCTTATAACGTGTTTTTAGTAAAATGAGAAAGAAAAAAGATATTGACGATTTTTTCGCTGAAATTATGATTTTTTATTTGCAAACGTCAAATTATCGTATGAAAATGAAAGATACATAATCCTATATCTCCAGTTATCATTATTTCTATCGCATGGTAATTGCAAATTGTAAGCAAGTTTCGGTAGTAAGTGTGCGCCTCGTTTAATGTGAAAATCAATAAACAGAATTGGGTAACTTCATACAACTTCATACAAAAAACCTTACGAAGTAGCCCAAACCTGCAATTATTTCAGCATGTGGATCAGACCTATTTTTCGATATGTACCAGTGAAAATTAATTTTCGGCCCTTTAGGAAGCATCTTGTCACTTCTGTACACTCGACCGATTTTCGGCACTATTTCGCGTTGCACAATTTTTTGGACAAATATGACACAATTTTAATTTTCCATCACTGAATGTACTCATTTGTTCGATACCGTGGTTGAAGTACTCGATACCAAAAAATATCGTTGCAAAAGAATCGAGTAAAAAGTATCGGTATCAAATGCAAAAAATATCGATTTGGTATCGTATCGTATCGAAATTCGTGTCCTTACACCGTACTAATTCGGTGTCATGTTGACTTCAGAAATTTTTGGAATTCTTACAATCGCTAATTTTATTTAGCGCATGAATTTTGAAGTATATATGTATATGTATGTAAGTTTACCTATGGGTATGTATATGAATATGTATGTATGTAATACATACCAGATAAAGTTTGAAAAAACATGTTTGGTCACAATTTTTATTTAATTACAATACTCGATTATGTTCTGTCACACAGTGGTGGTCCCAAATGTGTGATTTGACAATGCTTGATCCACAGCTAAACATTAGTTGCTGGTTTTATATACAACCGGATTTGCCAATCGGCACAAAAAAGTTTAAGGACAGGCGGGCAGGGGCACTACGCCAATACAGCCCTCGAACTGTTCGCACTAAACACGCGCAGTCGATGCGGTCCGTCAGTCAGGCAGTCGGTCAGTCATTGCGTCCTCTATTTGTCAGCGTTTGAACTTTTGTTTTGTGGTCCACCTTGTTTGGAATGCTTTAATGGAAATTTTAATTAAGTGCGACACAGTGTAGATTGATAAGAACAGTATAAACAACATGCATAGAGTGTATTTGTTGTAACAGCGGCATAAAATTCAATTAGTTTCATTTATTCAGTTCAAACCTGTCAATGAATTTGCGACATGTTCGACATTTGGTGGCAAATTGTCGTGTTCGTTTTTGTTGATTTGCATGACTACAATCAACGACCACACGAACACGATGTTGGAATGGCTGATGTTGTTGTGGTTTTTTATTTTTATTTTTTTTTTTTAAATCATTTTAATTAAAATGTTACAGAAATTGATTTAATTACATTTTTCATCAAACGGAAGTGTATGGTATGAGACTGAGAGTGAGGTTAGGTGAGATGAGGTAAAGTGAGATGAGATGAGATTACGTTAGGAGAGTTGAGTGTAGGCGAAATGATCTCAGATAAGTAGTGCGTTATTTTTTAGGACCTAAAATTTAGGTGAATAACAACAACTTGCTCGCATACTTTCAAGCTAGCGCGGCATTTATAGCGACAAATGATTTCTTGTTAAAAAAAATATACATATATATGTATGTATATAAGAGAAAATTTTAAATTTCACCCACGGAATTCATAGCCCCATAATTTTAAAATTAAACATATTCAAAATGTATTCCAAATGTCACCGTAAATATATTTTAGCGTTATTAAGCTAAAAACCCAGGCATATTTCTTACAAAAAAAAAAAAGATGACGAAAAATAAAATTTTTCAAATTGTCCATTTGAACATAAAACGTCATATTTTATTGCTAGCGAACGTTTTTATAACGCTGAAAAAATGTAAGAATTATGTGCTATAAGTAGGCACCTGAATGCACATGTTTTGGCAACACTAATTGCCGGTAACTTAATTAAGTATGAGTGCTTTTTTTTCAACACAGACAAATATTGCTACGCTGTTATTTATTTTTATCGTTTATTTTTAGCTTACAAAATATTTATGTTTTGGCACAATTAACATGAGCGAACAGTCGCATTTTTATCGTAGTTTTTATTCGCACTCAAAATGCAAAATGTGGCAAGAAATAGATGCAGTTAGCATTAGTTTCTTGTTTCATAGAAAATATGTAGCCCATTTACACTTGCATATGTACTTACATATACATCTAATGTATGATTGTACATACGCTTTTTATACATATGTATGTACATAAATTGCAATCGTTAATATGAATGTTTGCTGTAAATTGCAAATGTTTTAATTTGCATACTGCAGGTGTTGCCATATTGTTTATCGCGTTTTGTTGCTGTTCTTAGGCGGCACCTAATTTTTTTCTGTGCGATTTGTTGCATTACAAGTAAAAAAAAAAAAAACAATTTATTATTACTAAGCGCATAATTTAATAAATTTTTATTAAGTGTTTTTTATTGTTCTCATGATTGCTGTCATTCAAAGTCGTGAATCATTCGACGACATATGTACATAGATACATATGCACGTACATTTTCTGTTAAGTATATACACGAGTATGTAGGCATGTATAGCTTGCAGCTTCACACATTATATGTGTACATTTGTATGTGCATATGTAATTTGTAATCGCAAACATATGTTTGTAATTGAAATATTTGCATAAAAGGCGGTATGATTAGTTGCAGTTTTCGATTAAATGCACATACCTCCATAAAAGACTTTAAGACTTTAATTAGAACACATGTATGTACATACATATTTATATTTATAGAAATGTATAATAGCTAAGCTGGTTTTGTTCTTTCAAAAACTTGGACTTTAATTAAACTTCATTCCTAAGCTACCGCTTAGATAAACATATTTATGGGAATTAGTTTTACCTGCAAATATCAGCCAACGTTTTCCAGCAACAGCTGAATTCTTCCTTAAAGCTGACTCCAGTTCTTAGTCAATGTTATTAATTTAAATATACATAGATACGTGCACAATTCTGCATCCATACGTACTTCATTTTATTCTAATATCTTATACGTATTAGAATATTTTTTAGTTACATTAAAGGGACAACATGTCGTATACGTAACAAATGCTGAGTGGGCAATAGAGGTCGGAAACTATCGATAGTCAGCACCATCGATAGTGTACGATAGTTTTTTGCAAACTATCGATAGTATATCGATAATTGACGATAGTTTCGGGTGATTTGGTAGAGTCTACGGCTACGCTCACACTGTAACCGCCTTTTGCCGTCCGGCAGCAAACACATCCACAAACACATCTGTTTTAAATGAGCTCACCCGATTTCACCCGAATGTAAACAAACTTTGCCCACCTGTCCTGGTCTTATTCTTACCAATACATGAAAGTAATAGAAGATGAGCCAATAAAACTTTTTTCAGTACATTGTTTTGTTTTATTTATTTATTAGCCATTTATTCTTGTTCAAAAAAATTAATATATTAACCAGAGGCCATAACAATTATAACAAATAAATATAAAAATCACTTGATAACAATTATTGAGCAATGGAAAAATGTTTCCATCATCAAAAACAATTACTCAAAGATCGATATTTTTTCGATCATCCCATAATTGTTATGAGCAATTTATATTTTTTCGATCTTCCATAACAATTACTGGATGATGGATATTTTTTAGATCAGTTCATAATTAATTAAGACTCGACCAAATGATAGCCCTAGCCAAGCGCTTTCATTTGATACCCATTTTGCGGTGTTCGGTATTCTATATTCGTATTCCGTATCCATATTTATCCGCTTTTCCACAATTGTGAGCTGACTCAGTTATCGATAAATTTATCGAAATATATCGTAGTCCAAATAAAACCTGGGGCCATCCCCTTTCGTTTGATACCCATATTGTAGTGTAATTTTAATGTTTTTGGGTAATCACATTTTAAACGACCATGCGACTAGAACGCATAGTCGTATTTATGTTGCTTTGACTACTTGCTAGTCAGCAATTCAAACCCTGCATGGAATAGTTACCGTTTGTTTGGTGCCTAGTGGTCACATTTCAAATTTTCAATAAACTATCGATAGTTCAAACGATAGTCGAAAACCATCGATAGTGTAAACGATGTTCAGAAACCATCGATAGTGACGATAGTGCCATCGATAGTTTCCGACCACTAGCGGGCAATACAACCGATATATGTATGATAATTATCCCTATGATGTATGTGCATTAATTAGGCCGTCTGGCCTTATATGGACCAAAAAAAAGTCCACCGTATGACTCCCGATATGATTTCTCTTTCGAAAACCTTTCCCGAAATTTTTTTTATTTTTTTTGGGCACTGCAAGATGTCGCTAAAATTCATTTTTTTTATATCTTTGGTATTTATGGTTCCATCCCTAAGTTTGATACACCCTCTAGCGACCTTAAAAATACCATTCCTGACTATACTCTATTTCACGACTGTATAAAAAAGGGCCAAAATAACCCTTTTTAGGGGTGCTAGATGGTTAAAATGTTCTAGAAAATTATTCGGCATAAAATTTCAGTAGGAGTCTCTTCAGAAAAAACCTTTGTAAAATTAACCTAAAAGACCACAGGAAGCGAAAAACTTATATTCCTCGGAATGTTAAATTTGTTTTATTTCCCGTTCTACTGAATCGATCGAAATATGTACTTCTTTTGCAAAAGATTAATATAATAATTTTTCACGACATTTAACATGCCGGCAAAAAAAGTTACATTAAGGTGGTATAAACTAAGTACTGTGTGGAACTGACCCCAATGGCGCACATATGGTTAATACAATTAGAAATTAGAAACCCTCCTCTCAAGCCAAAGAGATTGGTGTAACAAACATAGGGAGCGGAGCATAAATACCGAAAATATAAAAAAAAATGAATTTTAGCGACATCTAGCGGCGTCCACAAAAAAAAATAAAAATTTTTTCCAGAAATGTTTTCGAAATTTAGATCATATGGGGGTCGTATGGCGACCTTTTTTTTTTCTCGATACGCTCTAATGTACATACATACATGTATATTTATCGTCATTGAAATTAATGATCCGCGGACATACCATAAATATCAACGTTTCAATTTCGTATTGGCCCAAACTAAATCATTAGCATCGATAAATACAGCTAAAATTAAATTTATGATGCACATTAAATAAAATTACTGCTGCATAATTTTAACCAAACCACAACATGGAAAAACATAAACGAATGAAAAAATTTAAGAAAATATGCACACTAAATTTAAACAACAACTACAACGTAAACTACAACAACAAAATGCCATAAAATTTCATTTAAATCTAATTCATGAGGCGTACTATATATACTGTATGTATATGCAAAACCATCAACAAAAGCAAATAGTACATGCGTACTACTCACCCAGACGCATTTGTATTGTTAAATGGTACGAATATAAAATGTTGCTATAACATTTTTGTTGTAAAATTTCTTTTTTCTTTAATTTTGCCATTGTGTAAAAAGAGTGGCTAAAGATTTGTGTATTTTTGTATCTGGGCGCATATTCATTAGCATGAAACGAAAAAAAAAAACGCCTACTCGAGCAATCTGGCACAAATGAGTGCCAATGTACTTATACAAAATGTACGAGTAGTATCCCTGTAAGACAGGAATGATGGAAACTCCAGCACGTTCTCAGCAAACACTAACACATATAGCAGTGATAGTCATTTGATACATCATTTGGAGAACACGATTGATGGAAAGAGACACGGACACAAATGTTTTCATCACATTTTTCACACCGTCCATATAAAAATGATGGAAACTTGTAGGCAGTGTGTGACAGAAATTTCCATCAAACGTGCACCTCAAATGATATATCAAATGACTATCACTGTCTTATAGGGATGTATGTATGTACATATGTTAGTAGAGATGGGGATGCTATTTGACGGCTGTAGAAAACAACTATACATATTTACATATGTATGATTATACAATCATCCACCCACATAAAGCGGAAAGTAAAGTGACGTAGTCATTGTATTTGGTGGAAGGGACCCTGCAAAAAAATGTGCGATTAATACCGAACGATATTTGTCCCGGATTGATCTCTTTCGAGAACAATCGGTCCACAATTAGTCCCCGATTGTTCCCGTATGGGTATAAATGTAGACTAATTGTAGACCAATTGTTCCCGAACGGGTATAAATGTAGACTAATTGTAGACCAATTGTTCTCTAACGGGTATAAATGTAGATTAATCGCTTTCATCCCTAACGGGTATAAATGTAGATTAATCGCTTTCATCCCGAACGGGTATAAATGTATATTAATCGCTTTCATTCCGAACGGGTACAAATCTAGATTCCTTAAATGTAGAAATTTGACAAAAATATGCAATGTATTTCAAAAATTGTAGAACCGGTAAAACGAATTGAACACCCTTTCTTTTAATAACAATGATGAATAATAATTTTAACAAAATGTTGCCTAAAATATTCTATGAAAAAATCCTTTACATTACGCTCATATAATGCATACTCAAAACTTACAACTTACTTTTTATTTATTTATTGAGATTTTTTTCAAGAGTAAAACATTATATAATCTTTATTTATATATGCATTAACATTTATAATTTTTTAAAGATTGTTATTAAAAATTGCCTTGGCGAACAACTTGGAAAAATCTACATTTGTACCCGTTCGTGCTGGAAGCGATTGATCTACATTTGTACCCGTTGGGGATGAAAGCGATTAATCTACATTTGTACCCGTTCGGGATGAAAGCGATTAATCTACATTTGTACCCGTTCGGGATGAAAGCGATTAATCTACATTCGTACCCGTTCGGGATGAAAGCGATTGATCTACATTTGTACCCGTTCGGTATGTTAGCGATTAATCTACATTGGTACCCGTTCGGGTATACAAGTTGAACAATTAGTCTCTTCATAGGACATGCTCGAACAAATGCGATCAATTCACTCCATATAAAGGGATGTAAAATTGTATTAGTCGCACGCTCCCTTGTGATTGATCCCGGACACGTCCTGGATTAATCGCATTTTTTGCAGGGGAGCCAGTTTTTGTGTAAACATGTATAGTGTATGCATGTATCTATGTACATACAGAATCACTACCCAGCAGGGTTTTTCCATATTTTGGTAATGGCTTGAACTTGTATCCAATGAAATAACGCATTACAAATAGCTAAGAAACACTCCTTCGCCTACTTTGCTCATTACTTGTAATGCGACAGTTTTAAAATTATTATTTTTTCGCTTACTGGTAATGTAGAAAATAATCGAAAAGGTTTTGAGTAATGCCGTTATTTTTTTGCAAACACTTTGCTTTGATTTTAATTTTTCTAAATAGCAGTTTTGTAAAGCAATTTACCCTTATTCTCGTTTATTTTGCCAGTTTTCATTATAAAATTGTCGTGGTTAGTCGCGTTATTCAATCGTTGAAAATTTTTTAAATAAGAAAATAGCTGTGCAAATACATAGTGTAATAATTATTATTCAAATAGTGTGTTTTTTTTTAAACATTTTGCAAAGAATGTTTTGATTCTTTATTCATTCTGTTTGCTATTTGTTTTCGGCATAAATTGCTAACTCATAGTTTTAAAATTAATTTTTCGCTTACCGGTATTGCGTAAAATAAGCGAAAAGATTTGGAACACTGCCGATATATTTTGCAAAGCATACAATGATTTAAATTTTTGTAACTAGCAATTTTGTAAAGCAATTTACCCTCATTCTCGATTATTTTGCCAGTTTTCATTATAATGCATTATAGATTACTATACTGGATTGTGTGATATATGCAATTACTTATACCAGTGAAAGAACTTATTACTTGTAACAGCTTACTTTTCCCAATATTAGTAGCGACTTTATAATGCATTACTGTCTACTATATTGTAAGACAATACCGCCAATGACATGCCTATGTTAAAGTAATGCAATCCGTATTCGAAAGTGTAAGCAATGAATCAAGATTTCTCGATGATTTTACCCATTACATGTAAGAGAAAGCCCTGCTGGGTAAAGCTTCAATATTGAGGGAAAGTTCAAACTATGTACAAAAGTCGAAATGGGACACTGCTGTATTTTTTCAGAAATTTCAAAGCTATTTCTTGGTTTAATGACTTTTACCCAGGGAACAGTTATAACTTTAAAATTTTAAAACTGTTATTTTTGGACTTTTAATACCCAATAAACACAGAAGCGAGGATGATATCGCGGCGAATTCGAGGCGAGTTCGAGAAAGCATATTTTCGCGAACGTAATTTCTCGGACTCGCCTCGAGTTCGCGGCAAGTTCGAGAAAATCAATTTTCGCGATATAATTTTTTTCTATTTTTTTTAAGTTATTTTGCACTAAAAAATTATTATAGTTCTGAAATTTTACATTTATACCTGAACTCGGATTTAACCCACAGCAGTAAACCAAACTCTGAACTTTTAATTTTTCGAAACGCCATTTCTAAAAAATCTCGAATCGCCAACGATCAGAGAAATTAAAAATTCTCGAATCGCTAATGATAAAAAATTCGAATCGCCAGCGATCCAGTGATAGGTGACACGCCTACGAATTCGGATTCGCCGATCTATCGCCTCGAACTATTGCCGCGATAATATAAGCAGAGAAAGCGAATCCGACGCGAATTCGAGGCGAATCCGTTGTGTTTATTGGGTATATTTGAAATAAAAAAAGTTATATACATACATAGTACACTAAAAAAAAAATTCTCTTGATCAAAGACACATTTTTCCTTATTTTGAACAAAACAAAATTGTCTTTGTTTTAAGTAAATTTTCTCAAAAATGTGGAAAAAACATCCAAAAACATTTAAACAAATTCGTTGCCATGGAGATTTTTATGGGAATTCAATTTATCAAAATTAAAGAAATCAAATCTTCAAAACAAGGACAAGTTGGGAATGGAATGGCGCTTAAGAAATTTTTCCTTATTTTGATGTATGAATTTCTTTAAAACAAGTATATGAAACCATGGTAACGCATGTAAAAAACTTTATTTCATAAGCCTTTTAAAATGTTTTAGGGAAAATTTACTAAAAACAAAGAAACTAGTTTTCAAAATAGGGAAGCAATTTCTTTGACCCCTCCATATATTTTTTTAATGTCAGTGTACGAACTTTTATTTCCAAGATTAACAGTTTAATCTGGAATTTTATTTTTTGCGGCTCTTTCTAATATTAGCTAAATTTGGTACTTTTATTTTGGTCGGAAAAAATAAAAGTCCGGATTTAACTTTTATTATCAGACTTTAAAAACAAAAGTTCGGTTTTAACATTTATAAGAGGACTCTTTTCGAAAAGGTTAAAGAATTGAAAAAGATGCATGCTTAATCCTTTAGAGGTCTTGGGAGTCATTTTGCTGTCAAGAATTTTCACTTAGCATCCTTTTCTCGTTCGGACTTTTTTAATCTCCGAAAAAAGTAGCTTCTAAAATGGGTCTCTGCTTTTACCCGCAGTTTAGACTCACTGTTTTGCTTGTTAATTTGATAATATTTCTACAATGAGCAGAAGGAGATACATATTGTATTTTTTTTATATACAATCCCATTTTGTCTTCGAAGCACTGTATTTGCATAAGTATATAATTTCATATACATTTTTTGACTTCCATAAGAATTCTCCAATTGCTTATGTGCACATACATATACTTATATGTGTATGTTCATAAATATGTACATATTTTAGCGAATTCCAAATCTTTGGATGCTTTTCGTCATCAGCATTTGGCGTTCAATACTTTTGACTTATGAAGGCATATTTGTAAATGATCGTAGAGTAGATGTACACACATACATATGTATGTATGTACTTATATATGGATTTATGTACCTTATTTATGGGGGAATTTCGCGTGGGGCGGTGGTGTATTTTTAATGCGCCAAAATAGCAAACAACTGCTTTCAGATGCTTTCTATATTGGAAAAGCTATAAATAAATAGAGCGCCGAATATTTTGCGAATGACGTAATCACGATGCTTGCTTATGTTCATAGTATAAATTTCACTGATTCTCTCGTAAACAACAAGCTTATGAAATAATGCAAAAACATATAAATAATTTAAGGAATTTTACCACTGCATAATAACAACGAGTTTGCCGTCATATACAGCTTTAATTTTTATACTTTTGCAATACCTATCCAATGTAGAGCTGCCCACTATAGTGACCAGATGCCACAATGTCTAAGTTGTCACATATTATGAAATGACGAAATATATACATATTTATTCGTATTAAAAATTTAGATTTGCACATGTCTTCCATAAAATGCCTCGTGATATGGCAATTATTCAATGAACAATTTCCACAAAAAATACGCTTTACGACTAAATATAAATACATACATATGTACATTAGACCGTCTCGCCTTATATGGACCAAAAAAAAAGTCCACCGTACGCCTCCCCCCCCATATGATTTCTCTTTCGAAAGCATTTCTGGAAAAATTTTTTATTTTTTTTTTGGACGCCGCTAGATGTCGCTAAAATTCATTTTTTTCATATCTCCGGTATTTATGGTCCGATCGCTAAGATTGATACACCAATCTCTTTGGGTTGAGATGAGGGTTTCTACTTTATAATTGTATTAACCCCATATGCGCCATTGGGGTCACTTCCACCCAGTACTTAGTTTATACCACCTTAATGTAATTTTTTTTGTCGGCATGTTAAACGTCGTCAAAAAACATTAATTTTTTGCGAAAGAAGTATTTCGGTCGATTCAGTAGAACCGGAAATAAAACACATTTAACATTCCGAGGAATATAAGTTTTTCGCTTCCTGTAGTCTTTTAGGTTCATTTTACAAAGATTTTTTCTGAAGAGACTCCTACTGAAATTTTATGCCGAATAATTTTCTAGAACATGTTAACCCTCTAGCGACCTTTAAAATACTATTTCCTGACTATACTCTATTTCCTGACTGTATAAAAGGGGGTCAAAATAACCCCTTTTGTAGGGGTGCTAGGTTATTAAAATGTTCTAGAAAATTATTCGGCATAAAATTTCAGTAGGAGTCTCTTCAGAAAAAATCTTTGTAAAATGAACCTAAAAGACCACAGGAAGCGAAAAACTTATATTCCTCGGAATGTTAAATGTGTTTTATTCCGGTTCTATTGAATCGACCGAAATACTTCTTTTGCAAAAGATTAATGTTTTTTGAAGACGTTTAACATGCCGGCAAAAAAAATTACATTAAGGTGGTATAAACTAAGTACTGGGTGGAAGTGACCCCAATGACGCATATAGGGTTAATACAATTATATAGTAGAAACCCTTCTCTCAACCCAAAGAGATTGGTGGATCAATCTTAGCGATCGGACCATAAATACCGAAGATATGAAAAAAATGAATTTTAGCGACATCTAGCGACGTCCAAAAAAAAAATAAAAATTTTTTCCAGAAATGTTTTCGAAAAAGAAAACATATGGGGGGGCGTACGGCGAACTTTTTTTTTCGCGATACGCTCTAATGTACATGTGACCATACACATAAATTCTAAAAATACGATTAATTTCCATAAAGCTAAATGAATTTGTATTGCCAAATAACATACAGGGCTCTTCAAAAATATAAAGAACAACGAAAAAGATTCGAAAACGACTATCAAGCATTTTAATACAAGTATTTCCCATTTTCAACTCAAGAATTAAAATTTTCTCGT
This sequence comes from Urophora cardui, assembly GCA_960531455.1. Lineage (NCBI taxonomy): Eukaryota > Metazoa > Arthropoda > Insecta > Diptera > Tephritidae > Urophora > Urophora cardui. The sequence goes on along the minus strand of OY482674.1, from coordinate 40,961,742 downwards.
TTCCTTTTGATTGAGAGCGCAATAATTCTCTAGTATTTTTCGAGACGTCCTGTACCGTTGGAGTTTTGGTATAAGAGCTAGCTCTCGATTCATTCTTCAATCGATATCTAATCGTAAACTTTTTCGCCTCGAAAGATAGTTGTCTTCGGAAAAGCAGTTAACTGAATGGTTCTGCAAATTTGTGTGGGCACTATTGGCATCATCTTTGTACATACGAAATTTTGAGCATGTTTGTTCTATTTAAATATATACATATACAAGCTAAATTTATTCACTTATTTTGGCCAGGAAAATGAAATTTATTTTTCTAATTTTTTGCTAGTCTGTGCATAATTGTTGTTGTTTTTTTTTTGTTTTTTTGTTGTGCTTAGAAATTTTCATTGATATTTTCTTACGAATTTGTCAAGCATTCCATGAAAATACATACATACATACGATATATTAATGGATATGTATAAATAATGTACTGATTATATTTTGTACGATTGTATTTTCACTGAAGCCCATTATGTAATAACAGCGGATATGCTACTAAGCGACCGACTGTTACAATGTTGTAAGACTTTCTATGATGCAGATACTCGTAGTTTCGTGATTAGTTTGTGAACTCTAATACGTACATACATAATACGCAGAAATCTGCTACAATTATACGAATCTTTAATTATACTTATTTTTCCTATTTAATTTCTCATTAATTGTGCTACATATATTGAACGAAAGGCTAAGGGGCCATACTGCACTCACAAAAAAAACTTTCTTTTGATCAAAAACATATTTTTCCTTATTTTGAATACGCGTTGCAGTACAAGAGTTTCTTTGTTTTGAGTAAATTTTCTCAAAAATATGGAAAAAACATCAAAAAAGATTCAAAAAAATCATTGCCATATTGATTTATATGGAAATTTAATTCATCAAAATTAAAGAAATGAAATCTCCAAAACAAGGACAAGTTGGAAATGGAATGGCGCTTAAGAAATTTTTTCTTATTTTGATGTATGAATTTCTTTAAAACAAGTATATGAAACCATGGTAACGCATATAAAAAACTTTATTTTATAAGCCTTTTAAAATGTTTTAGGGGAAATTTACTCAAAACGAAAAAAAGTGTTCAATATAGGAAAGCAATTTCTTTGACCCCTCCATATAATATTTTTTTTCAGAGTATTTTTGCGCGACAAGCTCTGTTTGACACAGGATCACTCTTCACAAATTTCGTGTAAATCATCTAACGCTGTAATATGTTATTTTATTTTTTTTTTTGAAATGAGGTTGTTAAACAATAAAACATGCTTTTTCGAGTTGCTCTATGAAATTTCTGTACAAAAAAAAAAAAAAAAAACACATGCAAATGTTGTTTTCTCTTAACTAAAAGAGTCGTTGGCTTGTATTTTTTGTCAATGTTAATGTACAATTTATGTTCAGCAATCATTAGTAATAATCAGAGATGTAGAATAATTATTATTTCATTTTCAAATTATAAAAAAGTCTCACAAATTTCCTTCCGAATCATAAAAGTCTTTTGTCAATATTTTTTTTCTGATGAAAATGATAAAACTCTTCTATAATTATTATTCAGAAACTTATATTTTAAAAATCTTTCCATAATAGTTATTTCAAACATATTTTTTTTTACGTCTTCAAAGACTTTTATATTGAGACAAATTTGAAAAAAGTCTTTGCGTAATTATTATCAGTAACAAATTGTTTTTTATATCTTCAAAGACTTTTTCATTGAGACAAAGTTCAAAAAAGTCTCAGAAAATTTTCAATAACTTTCATATAAGTATAAAATAAGAATAACTTTCATATAAGTACTTGAAAATTCAAGCAAATTTCCAATTTGAAGTTGTATGAAAGATTTTTATTGAAGATATAAAAAATAAATTTGTTACTCAAAATAATTACTTAAATATATTTTTGAAATTCGTCTCAATGAAAAAGTCTTTGAAGACTCAAAAAAAAATTTGTTACGGATAATAATTACTCAAAGACTTTTTTCAAATTCGTCTCAATATAAAAGTCTTTGAAGATATAAAACAAAATTTCTCATTTATAATAATTACAAAAAGACTTAAAAAAAATATCTCAGAAATAACTAACTAACTAACTAATAACTAAGACTTTTAAAATATGTCTCTTTCAATAATAATTATTTTTTGATTTTTATTTATTCTCTTATAATAATTACAACTCTGGTAATAATATTCAATCACATTTTGGTTGTTTTGTTATTAAGTAAATTGCAAATGTTGAAAGCAGAGCGCGCGCAGTCCGGGCGGGTCGCACAACGCCCTTTTCATTGTGGCGATAAGGATCTTCTTATTATTCCATATTCGTTTTGCTATTCTTAATTTTTTATTCGCCTAACAGCTGTGCATTTTTTTTATATTTTTTAAGAAAAAATCAAGTGCAAATAAATAAATAAAAGTAAAAAAAAATTACTAAAATTTAGATACGATCACAAAAGCGAGAAATTGCAAATAAAAAAAGTAAATAAATTTGCTAAGGTGCAATTTTTGTCTTGATAAAAAGCAATTTGCAATTGTAATAAACGCGGTAGATACTTAGAGCTAATCGTGTTGTTTATTTATAATTGCAAATTCGATTTACTTTTAAACTTTTTTCTAAGTGAGTATCTGTCAGATTTATCATTTATCAGTATGTATTCTTACATAAATTTGTATAAGTATATACATATGTATGTGAAATTTAGCAAAACAAATTTGCTTACACGGGTTTTCGCAGTTAAATGCGAAAGTCACGATTTCGTTGAATCGTCACCGTTTTGCGCATTAATTTTTCCATGATAAAGATATAGTGATTTTTATTTTTTAAGAAAATATATCGATTGTTTTGCATCACTTTATTCGGAAGCACCGAACATGTTTCTGTCGTAGCAATTTTTGTTTCTTAAGATGCTAATGTAGACTTTGTTCAGAACCAAATCCAAATAATATACAAATTGAACGCATACTAGATGTAATTTCAAACCAATTCCAGACACGTGCCTCCAAAGAGACATAAAAAGATTTTATTAGGTTTTTTCGGATATTTTTGTTTTTTTTTTTTTTAGTCATGAAAAACTTGCCGCTTTATATCTCTAATACACTTTGTATGAAAACTTCATAAAATTAAGTGCATTACCCACACCATAAGTAAAGTGATATGTACACATACATAAATATGTATTTGCTGTCCCCCTACCAAGTCATTAAAACAATGTGTCAATCATTTACGCGTGAAACTCAGCTTCAGCAAGTCGTTCCGAAAAGCTAAGATACATGCGCTGTATCAAAATAGCCAACAAAGCTAAGCTAATAAAAATTTTATGATCTTCTAACTTAATTACCGTTCGCTTATCAACATCTAATGTGACATTATCTTAAGTGGCAATCTTGCAACATGGCTTTCTTGCAAATAAAATGTTGTAGGTACATACGTGTGCATGTGATATATTTTACTATGTCAGCAATGTCGAGTAGGTGTTAGCGACTAAAGTGTAGTTTTTATAGCTTATAATGTGTATGTAAAAAACAAATATGCATAAAAACAAATATCCCGAAAAGGAGTATGTGTTAACATAGGTGGATGCATATAAATTTAAAGGGTGCGTGAAATATTGCATATGACAATTTCCCTCCCCAAAATGCCAATTTCCATCAATTTGTTTTGAGAAAATTTCCAAGACTTAACTATTCTAGTGCCATAGAAGTGAGACCAATGTTTTCTAATTTTAAATTGGAATCCTGCTCTCTTCCACCCTTTATTGATTCGCACATGCATGTACTCATATCCACCAAACCAATCATGTCGAAGAAAACTCCTATAAAATCTTCGAAGAACCATAAGTTTTTTTGTGCCTGAACTACAACAATTTATTGTCAGTCTTTGTTGTTAGATTTTTTTATGAGCATATCGCATAGCGTTCGGAACGTAACACGTTCGTACGCCACTTCTTTTAAGTGAACGTAAAAATTGGCCATCAAACAACAAACAAACAATTTTTATAGCACGCGAGTACGTTTAAAGATACAATTTAATTATTGTCACTGAAGCAGTATAACAAGAAGAAAAAAAAAAAAAAAAACAAAAAAGCAATGGCAACAAAAGTAGCAGCAAATCAATTTCAATTGCTCTGTAATTTTGTTGCAAGCAACGCTTTTGATTCAACAAAGTTGTAGTGGTGGCAGCAGCAGAAACACATGCTCGTTTGGCTATTTTTTGTGTTGATTTTATTTTTTCCGCTTATTTTTCTATTTTTATTTTTTTTATTTTTATTTTTTTATTTTTATTTTTTTATTTTATTTCTATTTTTACTACACTTGTATGTAGGTATGTATGCACTTTAACCGCCTCCTCAATTCCAATCACATTATTCATGCAATCGTTTCATTTGCGTGTATTTGAGCGTGTGTCTCGACCTCGCCTGTCCTTTTGCCCCTCCTATCAACATCTGTACTTATGCTTTGGCACGTTCGTTGCATTTGCGCGCAATAAAATCCGGTTGTAAATTGTTACAATACGCGTTTTCATTCATAAATACATATAAAGTCATTATTTTTATCAACGGAATTTACTAAATATTTTTCTTCTTTTCCCTTCCTCTTACTTCAGGCTCTATTTTACAAAGTCTATTAGATTTTTTGTATATTATTTGAAACAATTCAATGAAAAAGTAATAAAGTTTATTTTTTGCTACTGCCATCTTGTCTATAAAAATGTCGATCGTGGAGCTTATAGCACTGACAGACGGCAACGATAATCCGGATTATCTAGCAAATTTGGAGTTAACTTAAACATTAATTGGAGATACTCCGGAATATCTCTTGTGTTAATCCGCAAAGTTTTAGCGGATTAGGGCATTTTGTAATAACATCTCTGGCGAAAAACTCTATTGTGAATGAAAGTGAAGAAAAAGAAGAATTCAAGGCAGATCTAGGAAGGTAGGCGCATAGGTGAATACAGAAATTTCCAATGTATTTTGTTGTTGTAATTGGTAGAGTGTAATGTCAAAATGATATTTCGCCTTGGTCATTCCTATTGACCATGATGTGAATTCGCTTTGATTTTGACATTACACTCCACCTGCTGCGCCTACCTTCCTCCAGCTTTTTTCTTAATCCGTAATATTAAGTGTTGCGGTAATCGGGATTATCGCTGCCGTCTGTAAAGCCTATTACGAACCCTTACTTTAACAAAAAATCTCCTTTTCGCTGCGAGCTTGAATGTGATTTCGTACTTACAGAACTTTATGGTATATGAGATTTCTGTGTAAGCGGTGGTCTTATAAATTACACCTTCATAACATCTGCTTATATTTATACAGCTTTAACATTAAATTTATTTTTTAGTTTGTTATGTGAAATCGAAAACCTTATGACTTAGTTTAAACTAATTTAATAACCTCACCAGCATAAAAGTTTTATTAGGCTCGTAATTCCTCGCTGGGGTCTGTCTTAACAGTCGGAACTGAAGCGTATGTATTTACATACTTACATAAATATGTAAGCGTGAAATGCGTGAAGTGCGTGTCTTAAATTATTTACGTTTGATTGTAAACGTGCTAATGCTCTGTTTCTTTATTTACTTTTGTATTTTTATTTTATTTATTCTGTCATAAATAAATAGTAATTTGCAAATCGAAACGAATCGAATTCTTTAACTTGTTTTGCTTCCAGTTCGGCTACGCTACGCACATAAATGCGCATAAATTTCTCACGTTATTTTAGCTGAGCAAATATTTGCATTAGTTTTTGTTTATTTATGTTATGTATTTTGGTTTTGTATTTCACTTAATATTATTTTTCACAAGATGACGACGAAATAAAAATAAAGTGGCTTAAAAACACACATTAAAATGGGAATTGAAAAAAAAAAATTAAAATAAAATAAAATAAAATAAAATAAAATAAAATAAAATAAAATAAAATAAAATGAAATAAAATTAAATTAAATAAAAAAATAAAAAAAAATTAAGCTAAGTGAAATAAAAATGAAATGAGATGAAAACAAAATAAAATAAAATAAATAAAAATTAAAACAAATTGAAATAAAATAAAAAAATAAAATGAAGTAAAATAAAATAAAATAAAATAAAATAAAATAAAATAAATAAAATGGAATAAAATAAAACAAAATAAAATAAAATAAAATAAAATAATATAAAATAATATAAAATAAAATATAAAATAATATAAATAAATGAAGTTAAAGTAAAATAAAGTTAAACTGAGAGAAAAATAAAATAAAATACAAAAATAATTTAATTAAAATAAAAAATAAAACAAATAAATTGAAATAACTAAAAATAAAAAATAGAAATAAAATGAAATAAATAAAAATTAAAACAAATTGAACTAAATAAAAAAAAAAATAAAATAAAGTAAAATAGAATAAAATAAAATAAAATAAAATAAAATAAAATAAAATAAAATAAAATAAAATAAATAAAATGAAATAAATGAAAAAAGTAAAATTAAGGAAAAAAATAAAAATAAATCAGAGTAAAATAAAATAAAATGAAGGAAAGAAAATAAAAATAAATTAAAGTAATATAAAATAAAGTAAAAAATAAAATAAATAAAATAAAATAAATAAAATTAAATAAATGAAAATAAAGTAAAATTAAGCAAAAAATAAAATAAAATAAAACAAACTAAAATAACAAAAAAATAAATTAAAAAAATAACAATCATAAATAAAATAAATTACAATAAACAAAAAAAAAAAACAAAAAAGTAAAATAATAAAAAAGCCTAAAAATTTTGTTTTATTTTGTGATTTATTTCGTCGTTTGAACTTCATAACCACGTTTCAAACCAAATCATTTTTATTTTAAAAAGGAAAATTTTTAAATTAGAACTGTATTTTAAATTTAAAAAGAATTGTGTTTAAATTAAAAATGAAAATTAATGTTATAAACGCAAAATCCCATAGTGCTTAAAATTAAAATAAACATTTTTAAACCTAAAATGTTTTTACTTGATTTTGCAGTTTTACAATGAACATATTTAAAATAACGATGTTTGTATTTACATCACTTTTAAATACGTTTTGCTTATTTTTAAGCACGTTTTCATTCATTTTATAATATTTTTTCCCTGAGTGTACATACTAAATATGTATTTCAAATCTCTATCTCTATGTAAGCTTGTGCACACGCTAATTTTTCAATCACTCAAAAGCTAATTGCCGGATGCTGACGCCGATTTGTAGTACGTGTGCCACCAACTGCAGCATGCAATCAAACCAGGGCACCAAGAAGCCAACCAACCAATCAACCAACCGTGCAGTCAGTGTTGGCAATGAGTACATACATACATACATACAAACATACATATATGTACATATTTACAATGATGACTGCATATTTTTGCAGTACTTATAGTTTATTTAACATCATGATGTTGTCTTATCACATAACTACGATCTTAATAATTTTTACTAACATTTTTTTAGTTTTTTTTTTTAAATTTTTTGATACTAATTTTAGATGTGTAAAATAACTGCATTTCCCATTACATATTAATTAATAATTATTATTTTTTAATGTAAAGTAGTTGCATGAAGAAAACTTAACTAAAGTTCCATTCTGCCTTTCAGTCACTGCAAATTATATGTACTACGTACTATTTAGCTGCTTGTCTGTCGCCTATTTGGTATGCCATCAATTTCCATGGCCGTTGTGGTGCAGTGGGTAGAGTGCTCGCCTGCTATGCCAGAGGTCTCGGGTTCAAACCACGGTCCGAGCCAAAGACCAAAACAATTTTTCTAATTAGTAAAAATCCAATTATTGGGTTTTTTAAGAGCAGCGGTCACCTCTCGGCAGTGGGCGGCATACCCTCCGAGTGTATTTCTGCCATGAAAAAGCTTCTCACAAAAAATGCATTCGCCGTTCGGAGCCGGCATAAAACTGTAGGTCCACCCAATTAGTAGGAAAAACAAAAAGGAGCACACCTCGAATTGGGAGAGAAGCTCGGCCATAAAACTCGTCAGAGTTATAATAGCGCCATTGTATTATTATTATCAATTTCCATGGAACTCCGATAATGATTTAATTGCAATTTAATAGCACATATTTAATCGGATTTGAAATGGCAAATAAAATAATAAACATGACAAAAAACTGAATGTAACAAAAATAATTTTTTTTTCCACTCACTAAGCGTTGTGCATGGTGTTTTGTGCATTCTTGTTGTAAACTACCTAGTCACATTTTTGCAAATGGATACGAATACAAGTTAATATGCAATAACAACAAAAAAGGAAAGAATTTGCATTATAAATACCTATATACATATATGTATGTATGTATTTACTTATTTATCTATATTGGAATATTTTGTAAACTTTGATTTGGTTTGAAAGAAATTTAAAACTTTTTTTGGTTAAATTTTGAACATTCGAAAGTTTAAAAGTTTCTTATTCCTTTTTGGTTTAAAATTCAAACTTACAAAAGTTCAAATATTTGAAAGTATTTTTTGGAATAAATTTCATACTTTTTTGGTTTAAATCTTACACTTTTTCTCATTTAAACTTTTAAGGTTTAAATTTTAAACTTTCATTGGTCGTAAAATTTGGTTTCAACAAAAAAAAATTAATTTTTGATTTGAAATTTCAACTTGCTTTTTCGAGAAATGAACAATTTAAAAAGCTCATTTATAGTTATTAGACAATTTGAATGAATGAATTGAGAAACAAACAAACACAAAATAATTATGGAAACAGATAAAATGAAGAAGGAAGAAAAGGAGAAGAAGAGGAAAGGAAAGAAGATACAATAGGGAAAAGCATGAAGAGGATTTGGGAGCAGACATTTTTTTTTTAATTTAAACCAAAAAAAGTTTAAATTTTAAACTTTTGAAAGTCTTAAAATAACTTTTAATTTGGAATGAAATCGAAACCTTAAAAGTTTAAAAATCTTTTAAACTTTTCAAAGTTTAAATTTTAATAATTTTTCGGTCGTGTCCTATATATCAACCAAAAAAGTTTAAAATTTATACCAAAATTTATTTGGTGTATATATACCTATGATGCAGCTCTAGCCACCCTGACAGCTTACCAAGATCATTATATTCAGATAACTCTTGTATTTCTGTTGTACTCGTACTTTTTTCTGCAACTGTTATTTTATTTGTTTCTATATGGAAATGTATGGATTTTTTTTCGACACTAATCCCACATATATGTATGTACATTAGGCCGTCTCGCCTTATATGGACCAAAAAAAAAGTCCGCCGTACGCCCCCCATATGATTTCTCTTTCGAAAACATTTCTCGAAAAAATTTTTATTTTTTTTTTTGGACGCCGCTAGATGTCTCTAAATTTCATTTTTTTCATATCTACGGTTTTTATGATCCTATGCCTAAGTTTGGTACACCAATCCCTTTGGCGCGAGAGGAGGGTTTCCACTTTCTAATTGCTTTAACCCTACGTGCGCCATTGGGGTCACTTGTACCCAGTACTTAGTGTATACCACCTTAATGTAACTTTTTTTTCCGGAATGTTAAACGTCGTTAAAAAGCATTAATCTTTTGCAAAAGAAGTATTTCGATCGGTTCAGTAGAACAGGAAATAAATCACATTTAACATTCCGAGGAGTAAAAGTTTTTCGCTTCCTGTGGTCTTTTAGGTTAATTTTGCAAAGATTTTGTCTGAAGAGACTCCTACTGAAATTTTATGGCGAATAATTTTCTAGAACATTATAGCCCTCTAGCGACCTTAAAAATACTATTTCCTGACTAAACTCTATTTCCTGAGTGTATAAAAAGGGGTCAAAATAACCCTTTTTCAGGGGTGCTAGATGGTTAAAATGTGCTAGAAAATTATTCGGCGGTAAAATTTCAGTAGGAGTCTCTTCAGAAAAAATCTTTGTAAAATGAACCTAAAAGACCACAGGAAGCGAAAAACTTATATTCCTCGGAATGTTAAATTTGTTTTATTTCCCGTTCTACTGAATCGATCGAATTACTTCTTTTGCAAAAGATTAATATTTTTTGACGACGTTTAACATGCCGGCAAAAAAAAGTTATATTAAGGTGGTATAAACTAATTACTGGGTGGAAGTGACCCCAATGGCGTACATAGGGTTAATACAATTATGTATTAGAAACCGTCCTCTCAAGCCAAAGAGATTGGGGTATCAAACTTAGGGATCGGACCATAAATACCGAAGATATGAAAAAAACGAATTTTAACGACATCTAGCGGTGTCCAAAAAAAAAAAATAAAAAATTTTTCCAGAACTGTTTTCGAAAAGGAAATCATTTGGGGGGGCGTACGACGAACTTTTTTTTCGCGATACGCTCTAATGTACATACGTACATATGTATGTATATGAATTTAAATCGTAAGTTATTGCAGCTTAAGGTGATGATATTCATATTAGTAATAATTATTATATTTTTTTTTCACGCTTACGAGTATAACTATTAATCACTTTTTCTATCTTGATTACTTCCTCATAAGCAAAGGGATTAAAGTTAACAAAACATTCCGCTCGTTGACGTAGTTTTCTAGATATGCAGCTTGCTGCTCTTATAAAAAATTTGTTTATAATCTCCGGCAGGCCGGCGTATACCCAAGATCTTGAATCTAGAAAAAATTTGTATTCGGATGTCTCCATCACGTAATTGGCAAAACTAAGTACTCTGAAAAAAAAAAAAGTTGTAAATCTAAAGACTTTCGCTGTTAAATCAACTACTTTCCGCAGTTGAAATGTGCCCAACAACGCTCCGTTGTTGTTTCAAAGGTGCGCGCGTTGTTGATTTAAGTCAATAACGGAGATTGTTGGAAAAAATTTTCACCTAAAAATAAATTTTTGTTTACATTTTACTCTTCATCTTCTCTCCGCCCGGGTCCCAACTGCGAATATGTAGCCTCCGCTTTTTCTCCTATTCTTCTCTCCTTCTTATCATTCACTGGTTGCTATCTTTATTTCTTATTCTGATTTTTCTTCTTTATTTTATATTCTCCTCCGGATTCGAACCATGACATCAACCTGAAATTCTATCCAATCATCACATAGTGGAACATTCAACATTATATTGAATTGTATTAACCTATTTATACTTCCATTTCCTAAAAAGGAATCCATGAATTATTTGAATCATTGTAAAAACAAAATTAAAAAAAAATTTTGTTTACAACGGAAACTGTTGGGTCAAATACTTTTGCCTTTAAATCAACAACGGGGAGAAAATTGTTGCTAAAAATAAACTTTTTTTTGGATTTTTCTCTTCATCTTCTCTCCATCATTATTTTTTTTGTTGGTTTTCTCACAAAAAAATATTTTCTCACAAAAAAATTTTTAAAGGCAAGCAAGTTTTTGAATCAACAACGCCCGTTTTTGAATAAATTGTTGGATCAAAAACTTTGCTGTAAAAACAAATACTTTTGCTGTTGAATCAAAGACGGAGATTCAACAGCCGAAATTGTTGGTTTAACTACGGTATTTTTTTCAGAGTACCAACAACCACTGAGGTTAGATATCGCTTAGAGAATGTCTCGAGAACTCTCTAACACTTTGTTAAAATCTCTAACGTTTACGGACGACTCGCTAAACAGTGGGGAGCCATTGGGTTCTCAAGCAGAAATGGCATAATTATCCAATCGAAAAAAGTATAATTCTTCTATAGTTTTCTAATGACCATTCATGTGGCTCTCTTTCTATATAATTTTCAGGACAAATTAAACCTTTTTTGAATTTCATTTCCATTGAAAAAGGTTTCATTTAAATTGAACAAGCTTTCAGTTCATTTGAAAAAGGATTCACTTGACTTGAAAAAAGTTTCACTTGACTTGAAAAAGGTTTCATTTCACCTGAAAATGCTATAATCAGTTTCCAGCCGAGTTCTACTTAGTGTCTGCCAATACAAACTCTCTCATAATTTTGCCGTACTCTGGATTAGAGTATAGTTACAGAATTACTCTGGTTATCTAATGTAGTAACCATAAATTCTGTTACATCAGAGACTGTGTTTGTTGTGCTGTGGAACATCGTTGGGATTATAGCTAACCTAACCTTGTACAAAACCTCGTTTCAAAATAAGACATATGTACTTTCGCATGGTCGTTCAATTTCTGTCAAAGTCTTTAGATATGTTTCCTTGGAAGAGTTAAGCAAGTCTGAATTCGTTCCAGAGGCTATCAGTAATTAATTGCTGTTGCAGAGTTAAAAAGTCCCTTCACCATACAAATACATACATAAACAAGTAAGGAAGCCTAAGTTCGAGTGGAATCGAACATTAGATACTCAGCTGTATGCTTTCATTGTTTCTTTGCGTTTGATGGAAACACGGTGCACTTAATATAAAGCGAGTGCTGCATAAAGTGGGCGTAGCCACGCCCATTTTCTAAATTTTTATCAGTCATCCAACTAAGCATATGAATATTATTCTTTGTGCAAAATTTCATTCCTTTATGACTTCTAGTTACAAAGACTTCACGTTACAAATTCCCAAAGAGTGTTCCAGATATATCTTTCTTAAAAAGTAGGCGTGGTCATAAACCGCGTGGCTATTAACACATGTTATAAAAGTGTATAAACCAAGTTTCGTCATAATATCTCAATTATTTGTCGAGTTATAGGCTAAGAAATCTCGTATATCCCTTTGTGTAAAAAGAGACGGTGCCACGCCCATTTTCCAAAATTTTTCTATTTGTTGTTTCCGGTCTATTGTAGAAATCATACCACAGAATTTCAATGAATTATATTTACATTTGACAAAGATATCGCTTAAAATGTTTTTATTAGGCCACTTTATAATACCCATATATAAAAGTGGGCGTGGTCTTCAACCGATTTCGCTAAAATTTTCAACATGTATTACCACAAGTAATAAAAGTGTACACACCAAGTTTAGTCATTATATATAAATCATTTGTCGAGTTATGGGCTCAGAAATCTCGTATATTCCTGTTTATAAAAAGAGGCGGTGCCACACCCATTTGCCAAAATTTTTGTGTTTTTCGTTTTATGTCCGCAGTTGGACTCCTGCTATAAAATTTCAATGATATATCTTTATATTTGACAGAGATATCGCTTAAAATGTTTTTATTAGGTCACTTTATAATATACGTATATAAAAGTGGGCGTGGCCCTCAACCGATTTCGAAAATTTTTCGTCCAAATATTTGACTAAGTAAGTATATCACGCGTACCAAATTTCATCGATATATCTTCAACGGTTTCTGATTTATGACTCATAAAACTTTCAATGTTAGCCCTTTAATAAGTGGGCGTGGCACCGCCCATTTTCCAAAATTTTTATGTTTTTTGTTTTATGTCCACAGTTGGACTCATTCGACAAAATTTCTATGATAGATCTTTATATTTGACAGAGATATGGCTTAAAATGTTTTTATTAGGTCACTTTATAATACAAGTATATAAAAGTGGGCGTGGCCGTCAACCGATTTTAACTATTTTCCGTCCAAACGTTTGCCTAAGTAAGTAAATCACGCGTACCAAATTTTGTCTATGTATCTTCAATGGTTTCTGAGTTATGACATATAAAACTTGCAAGGTTTGACCCTTAATAAGTGGGCGTGGCACCGCCCATTTTCCAAAATTTCATCAAATTTCTTCCTAGGGGTCTGAGCTCAATACGTGGGTAAAATTTCATCGCTCCAGCTATATTAGTGACTGAGATACCAAATTTCCGATTTTTTCTATATAAGAAAAGTGGGCGTGGTCATGGTCCGATTTCGCCCATTTTCAATACCAACCGTCCCAGTCTCGATACCAACTTGCATTTCAAATTTCATCAAAATATCTCAATTTTTGCGCGAGTTAGAGTGTTTACAGACGGACGGACAGACGGACGGACAGACGGACGGACGGACGGACGGACGGACAGACGGACGGACGGACGGACATGGCTCAATCGATTTCTCTTTTCACCCTGATCATTTTGATATATATAAGTCTATATCTATCTCGATTATTTCACTCTGTTACAATCCACCGTTATGTGATTAAAACTATAATACTCTGTGTACTAGTACAGCTGAGTATAATAAATGCCTACTTCAAAAGCTCTATTATTTCTGAGCATTCTAAACACATCCCAAAGCAATTGAAAATGCAATTCTTGCAAGGAAATGAAAACTAATTTTCTTTATTAAAATTTTCCTGTGTTAGCCAACTCTTCGTAAAATAATATGCGATGGCGCTAACAAATACCAATAAATATATGAATTTATTAATAATAATAATTACAGAAAACGTTCGCAAAAGAACAAAAATAAAAACGAAAACAGGTCATATAAATTCCAAAAGCATCTCAGAACAATGAGAGAGAAAAAACCAAGCAATGCGTAGGAAATAAGAAAAGAAAAAATGCGCCAAAAACAAAACAAAAGTCCAGTCAACATGCAGACAAAGTACATATTTCAAATGTCTTGTAGGTATGTTGTGTCTTTAGAATGCATAAATAAATTGGAAAACATAAGCCAAGTGATTAAAAAAATTACATACAAATGTATGTATATACATAAAAAGAATATAGAAGAGAAACTAACACACAGTGAGGAGAGAGAGAAGAAATAATTGTAAACAGCACAGTGGCGCTTCAAAACGCACCATTTTACGAATGAGCCCATGAGTGCAGGTGCATGGGGCATTCCACAGAGCGCAGTCAAAACGTCAACATATAATAATTTGTTAAAGAGCAAAAGAAAACACACCTTTCCAAATAAATTTTTAGAAATAACTATTCGCATGGAATTACCCGCAGACTTCCATATAGCCACATATTTGGTATATATAATCGGTTTTTTTATATGCGCGCCGACACGCGTATACCCATAGATATCACAAAGCAGAGAGAGCGATCGGGATCACCATGGCACATAGGCCCGCTAGCGTTTGCTTTGATGATGGTTGGCTTGGCTTGGCTTGGCTGGCTGGCTGGTTGGTTGGCTGGCCACGATCACTTAACCAGCGGCAACAGCAAACATTTTGGCGCCACTGTTTGTTAGCATTTTATAAGCTATAAATGCACATTGGTATATACATATGTATGTATGTGTATGCACATGGCCCGTTTGATGTATACATAAGTACATACATATCGAGCCGTATGCGCCGGAAAGATGTAAAGGCCATGATTTCCGATTTTCACTTTTTTGTAGAAATGGCTTACTTGTCATCACCCACACCTTCTCCAGAAATTTTATGTCTGAAAAATGTACCGTTATGAAAAGCAATTTTGATGTAAGTACAAAAGTTCAGTTTGTTTACTTTTTTTGTGAGTACGAAGTGGCTTTTACGTCTTTTTTCCTTTTCAAATTATTGAAGACTAGTGACTAATAAACAAATTTAACGGGGTTTTGTTGGAATTTAACCAAGGGTTTTATCACTTTGAAGACTTCTACTTTGTATTTTATTACATATCGATGACCAATATGGTTTTCTTGTCCGGCATATTGCATTTTAGTGGTCCATAATTTTGGAGTAAAGTTCTAACGATTTCACGATAGTTAGGGTCCCTTTTGTTACTGCTTAGAACAGTTTTAAACAAACTGGTTGTGTATTTCTAAAATTTCTCCAAAATTAATTTCTTGAATCTCCATAATTTCCCTCCAAACCTAGATGCTGAAAGTGATGAACATGGTGAGAGATTTCATCACAACTTAATAGTTTTTGAAAGGCGATATCAAGGATCTTGGAACAAGGATATGATGGGAGACAAATCCAGAAAATTATAAAAGAATAGTCAAAAGTACTTACATCCCTCATTATTTATCCTCTCCTTAAAATCGCGAAATGCATTAATTTTTTTATTCAATTAATTCTTTATCCTATTCATCGCTGTTTTGAGAGACATTGTGCACTTCAAAACTCATAATAAATGGAAAGAAATAATGTTAAATGGTACTCCTTAATAAAATTTTATAAAGTAACGGAAAATGCTAGGTTAAGAACTCTCAATAAAAATAGGTAAATATAAATACTGATATATCCCATTATTGCAAAAGTAGTCTGAAAATGTTCACATTTAAATTCTTTATAGGAGTCCAAGACCAATCTATACAGGTCCTCTTATGTGAAGCAGAATAGGTGATTAGAGTTAGATGGCTGTTTTCAAAAATGTCAAAAGCAGGGAAAACGTGAGCGAACACTCAACCGAACATACAAACACACAACCGAACACACAAGCTATTTCCACGAAAAACACGTGCAAGAATGCAAAATCAAAACAAAAGACGACAGTTTGACATAAGCTGCAAATACGCTGAAGAAGAGCTATTCTCCCTTGCATGGACCGTCTATAGTTAGGTTATGTAGGAGTCGAATCTGAAATTCCTTATACAAACTTAGATTTTTTCATTCTTTTTGCCATTGTAACCAAACTACTTGACCAATTTTTAAGTGTGAAGGCAAAAAATGTTTGTTGGAATTCTCTTTACCAGTTCTTATTAGATGCCAAATCGCTACGGTGGCTAATACCATTTTTTATGTACTTATGTATGTCATGCAATGTTTTGTATATACGTTTTTTTCAACATTTTTACCGATATCTCAGAAACAGGATGTGCCACAAAAAAATGGATACGATATTCGGGATCAGCGTTAAATTTCGTTTTAGAAAAGTATAGCTTTATATCTTTGGTGGTTAAAGTTGATTAAAAATTGTCGAAAAGCAAAAAAAAAGAAATCGAAATTAAGGAATGAAAGTAAAAAATTTTTTAAAAAACCTTCTCCTGAACATTTTTGAATTTGGCTTTTACATCTTTCCGGCGCATACGGCTTGATATGTACGATATTTATATGTTTTGACCGCTTCAAATAAATACATGCCTGAATGCTATCGGCCACAACGCACGTCCGACACACTTTTTTTGTTGTCTTGTTGACTGAAGACAATCATTTGTTTTTTTTTCGCTTTGAGCCGCTTTGTCGGCAGTTTTGAGGTGGAAATTTTGAATTTAATAAATTTAATTAGAGTAGCGCTTCAGATAAGGTAAATCAAGTGGCATTTATGTCACATATTGAGGGTTACTGCCAAGGAGTGGCAATTCCACGCCAGGATGATAGGCAATTGGAAATTCTTTCTTTGAAAATAACGTTTTTTTTTAATTTATGTAAATCATTCTTCGTCTATAAAAAATAAATAGTGGTGGCAATTTTAGGTATTCAATATAACCACATATTATAGGCTTGACTAACGGCAGCGATAATCCCGATTACCGCAACACTTAATTCGATTAAATTTTTACACTGACGGATGATATTGCGGATTAACAGGTGTGCATTGTAAAAAGCAAAGCGAATTCACAATGGTCAATATGAATGGCTAGTCCGCAGCGAATTCAGAATTCAACCAAGGCGAAATATCATTTTGACATTACACTCTACCAATTACAATAACAAAATACATTGGAAATTTCTGCATTCGCCTATGCGCCTACCAGCGTTGCCGTTTTAGCCATTTAGTGGCTAGATTTGGCCACCGCCGTGTTTTTTTAGCCACCAAAATTTGGGTTTTGCCACTAGCCACGTTTTTAGCCACCGCTTGTAATGAACCATAATTTTGCACATAGGAAGGATGTGGTAACGCCAATTCAATTCAGCGATTATCACAAATCGATTTAAAGGCCCTTGGCAACTTACAATCTGGATTGTCCAGTTTGAGTGTTTTTTTTGAGTGAGTTAGTCAAATTTGATTGTTTTTTGTCTGTGTTAGTGCAATCGGCAGCCGTCGTGCTACACGTACTTGTTGTCGGCTCGCTGTCGGCTCGCGGCGACGAAAATCAAAAAATTTTGATATTTGCGTCAATCACCCGACACTCACACATATACACTTCCTCTAAATCCAGATTGTAAGTTGCCAAGGGCCTTAAGTGTTAAAAAACAAAACAAGTAACGCAACTATCGATAAATGCCTGTTGATACTCGCTAGTGGAATAGTAGGCTGTCGGTGAAAGTCCGTATAAGGATCTAACTGACTTTGTATATTCAATTTGTTAGTTGGACCAAGTATAGTGTTTGTTGGGTTATGTTTACTTTTTATGGAGCTTTTAGGTCGTTATTTTTCATATATATGTAAGTAAAAGCTTTCGCTTTTCTTTTTACTCCGACGCGTTTCGACACCTTTGGCGCCTTCCTCAGGGAGTTCTTTATTAAACACAAGAAAACATAAATACATGTAGTAACATTTAACAAAATTATTATTTTTTATAAAAAAATATCAATATTCAGGTACGTTTTTGTTGTAATAATTTTGTTAAATGTTACTACATGTATTTATGCTTTCTTGTGTTTAATAAAGAACTCCCTGAGGAAGGCGCCAAAGGTGTCGAAACGCGTCGGAGTAAAAAGAAAAGCGAAAGCTTTTACTTACATATATATGAAAAATAGCGACCTAAAAGCTCCATAAAAAGTAAACATAACCCGACTTTGTATATTGTTTGTTGTCAAAACCAAAAATCGAAACAAAATGAATCTTACAATGTTGAATTTTAACTATAAGAAATGGCTTAAAGAATGTAAAACAATGCTGCAATGAATTTGAAATAACAGAAGATCTCATTAAATTAATGAAGAAAGAATCAATTTATGAAGAGAAAGAGTCAATTAGTGATGACGACATAATGATAGATATTGAATGTGATATCTAATTGTTTTAGATATAGTTTAGTACATACTATGTATGTATGAATACTTTATTTTTACATAAATTTTTTATTTTTTTCTTATATTGTTTGCAATGTTTTCCTTATATTGTTTGCCTGAATTTTAAAAATAAAAATTTTAAAATTTGAAACAAAATTTTTTAGCCACCATTTTTAGCCACGAATCAAATTTTGTAGCCATTTTTAGCCACAAATTAAATCAAATCTAGGCACCACGAAAATTTTTCAACGGCAACGCTGGTGCCTACCTTCCTCGGTCTGCCTTGGATTCTACTTTTTCTTTACTTTCATTCACAATAGAGATTTTTCGCCAGAGATGTCATTACAAAAAGCACTAATCCGCTAAAATTTTTTGAACTAACTCAAGAGATATTCCGGATTACCTTCAGTTAATTCTCAAGTTAACTCCGAATTAGCTAGATATTCCGGATTATCGCTGCCGTCAGTCAATGCTATTACAGAAAGTTCATTACGCTATATCTGAAAGTCATAAGTATTCCAAACAGTTAAATATATTAAAAACTTGTTCATGCAATCTCAATTTTTAAAACTGCTTTTTTCTAATTCGAAAATCGCACCTAAAAGTATGCCACATTTTTCTAAAGACGTCATACTGTAAATATTGGTTTTGCATATATGAATAAATTTTCAAAACTAACCTGCAGCTAGCTGGTTATTTCTAGGCGCTGCTGAAATATCTGGCGCTAATTGATATATACTACATATCTACATACATATGTAGATATATATTACTTTATAGTAGCATTTAAATTAATGAATATGTAACTAACTGCCTTAAAACAATTAATTTATGAAATTTTGCTTTTCGTTTATTTTCTTACAGCCCGCACATTAAGCTGTTATTGCGATGGCAGCTGCCCGGATAATGTCATAAATGGTACATGTGAAACACGCCCTGGTGGTTCCTGCTTTAGCGCCGTGGAAGAGGTTTTCGATGAAAGCACCGGCACATTTGAGGAGGAGCGAACATATGGTTGCATGCCGCCAGAGGAGAATGGCGGACTCTTAATGGTGAGTTCTATTCAAAATCTACATACATAACTGAATTTGTTCGCTAAATTTCCCTCATCTCCGTTTTTTTACAGTGCAAAGTTGCTGCCGTACCCCACCTGCATGGCAAAAATATCGTCTGTTGCGATTCGGCCGATTTCTGCAATCTCAACATTCATCCCGAGTTTACACCGAAAAGTACGACAACACCGCCTGAATTGCCAGTGAGCTCACAATCCATACACTACCTGCTCATGCTGACGTCGCTCATCGTTTGCCTAACGATATTCGTTGTTGTGCTGTTGATATTCTGTGTTATGTATCGCCGCCGCGAGAAGCAAGGCAAGCAATCGCGTTTAATTAGCTCGATGTGCAACAGTCAAATATCGCCCTTGTCACAGTTGGTTGGCCAGAGCACGGGTTCGGGTTCCGGTTTACCGCTGCTGGTGCAACGCACAATTGCCAAACAAATACAAATGGTACACTCGGTGGGTAAGGGACGTTATGGTGAGGTTTTCCTAGCCAAATGGCGCGATGAGCGTGTCGCCGTAAAGATTTTCTTCATGACCGAGGAGTCGTCCTGGTTCCGTGAAACCGAGATCTACCAAACAGTTCTGATTCGACACGAAAATATTTTGGGCTTCATAGCTGCAGACATCAAGCATATGGGCAGTCACACTCAGATGATGCTCATCACCGACTATCATGAGAATGGCAGCCTACATGATTATCTCGCCACATCGGTGATTACACCACAAAAACTGCAAATCTTGGCCTATTCGCTCGCCTCCGGTTTGGCACATTTGCATGACGAAATCGTTGGCACACCCGGCAAGCCGGCCATCGCTCATCGCGACATCAAGAGCAATAATATCTTGGTCAAGCGTAATGGTGAATGTGCTATAGCCGATTTTGGTTTGGCCGTTAAATACAACTCCGAAATGGATGAGATACAAATTGCACAGAATTCACGCATCAGCACAACACGTTACATGGCGCCCGAACTACTCAATCAGACTTTGAATCAACAGCAATTCGAGGAATTCAAACGCGCCGATATGTACTCGGTTGGTTTGGTATTGTGGGAAATGTGTCGTCGTTGTTATACGCAGGTGCCAAATTCGAACACGACCACTTGTGAGGATTATGCTTTGCCGTATCACGATGTCGTGCCCGCCGATCCCACATTCGAGGATATGTACGATGTGGTGTGTGTGAAGGGCTTCCGTCCGCCAGTGCCGTCGCGCTGGCAAGACGACGATGTGTTGGTCACAATGGCGAAAATCATGCAAGAATGCTGGCATCCGAATCCGACGGTGCGACTGACGGCGTTACGTGTAAAAAAGACACTCGGCCGGTTGCAGTAGAGAGAGAGGGCGAAGTACAACAACCCTGCAAATAGACTTTGTGGAGTTCGCCTATGAGATGCAGCCTTGCAGCATGTGTAGTAGTTTATATATTTTTTTTTTCTTTTTGTGTAGCATTTAAGCATAATTACTTTAAGTCGAATGTATTTAGTTTTTTAAGCAAACAAATTTTAGTTGTTTTATGACTATAATTGCGTATAATTTGGTTAAGTTCTGTATGTATGTAAAGGTTTTGTAAATGAAACGCTTTGTATATTTTTAAATAGTCATAAATTTTGAATAGTTAGTGCGTTATTTTTTGTTTGTTTTGTTTTTCGATACTTGTCTAAAGACTGCTTTTTATAAAGCAAATAATTTTATTTTTTTCATACAAAAAAAAATGCAGAAGAATTAATTCAATAACGTACATATGAAGCGTTTGCTATCAAAATCAGCGTTTCTTTATGGCAAAAGTTTGGAATGAGCTGTTTTTGATCCATAGAGCAAACCTTTTCATTTAGCTTGTGTGTAAAGTAGCTTAATTTGAGCTACATATATCCCTTCGTCAGCTTATGAAGGACCCTCTAAGCTTTCAAAATGTGCAAACAAAAGTGCATTTCAGAAAAATATGGAATGAGCTGGTTTTGATACCAAATGTCTCATAGGAGTAAATCCTTTTCTTTAAAAACATTTTTTGTTGTGAAAAGTCTTTTGCATATAGACATATTTTCTATTACCAAAGTAATTGACATCATCTTGCTTAAAAGAAAATGTTGTAGAAAAAGACAAAAATTTGTATCTTTTTAAAATCCGCTTAAGATGTTTTCACTCAGACAATGAAAAGGCTTAAAGATTTGCTTATCAATATCGAAAGTCTAAGTAAGTGAATAACCTAATTAGTCTTATAGCATTGACAGACGGCAGCGATTATCTGGAATATCCCTTGAGTTAGTCCACAAAGTTTTAGCGGATTAGGGCCATTTGTAATGACATCTCTGGCGAAAAATCTCTATTGTGAATGAAAGTGAAGAAAAAGAAGAATCCAAGATAGATCTAGGAAGTTAGGCGCCTAGGCGAATTCAGAAATTTCCAATGTATTTTGTTATTGTAATTGGTAGAGTGTAACGTCAAAATGAAATTTTGCCTTGGTTGAAATCAGAATTCGCTTGGGACTCGTCCATTTCTATTGGTCATGATGTGAATTCGCTTTGATTTTGACATTACACTCTACCTTGGGAATAAAAAAAGAAGTTTTTGAATTCGCCGCTGCGCCTACCTTCCTTCAGCTATTTTGTTAATTCGCAATATCTGCCGTGTGTCAGGGTAAAATTTGAATCGAATTAAGTGTTGCGGTAATCGGTATTATCACTGCCGTCTGTCAAGCCTATTATGTATTGAATAACCTAATTAAAAACAAAAATTATAATTAAAATACAAGGCAGCTTCTATGTACACACTAAACTCTAAGAATTCACTGAAGAATGGATTTTTTATATTTTTATTTGTTTTAATTTATCAAATCGATCTATGTTTATATGCGAAAAAAAAATCAAAAATAGCTAGAAAAACTAAAACAAAAAAAAAAAAGTTTTTGTTGCCCGACAACCAGATGTAAGCACTTTTTTTTTTTGGAAAAAAATAAAATAATAACAAGGCAAATTCATTATATGGTAATGGCAGCGCGAATTCGGCAATATTCGCCTCGATTCGCTTTAAGTTTTTGTCCATCAGAATGTCAAACTCAAAGTCAAATATTTCTTTGTATGACATTCTTCTGTACACGGCGAGTTAAAAACGAGAAGAAGAAGAAGACAGCTGTTCACTTACCATTACCATATGAATGAATTTGCCTTGAATAATAATAACGAATATGAGAAACAATGTGCCAGATTTTAACGAATACATTTTTGTATACAAAATTATATAGAAAGAAAATTGGATTAATATTAAATTTTATTTAAAAAAAAAACAGTTTTAAAATTTATTAAATAAAAATCTATATATAAAACGCCTTAAAAATGAAATTAACAAAAAGATGAATGTAATTAACATTGAGACAACTGCTAAGTATGCGCGAAACTGCCTTATTTTCGTAACGTATAAAAGATAATACATATCGTCGTTGAAGATGCATTTTTGCGTAAGAGGTATGTAATTTAATACCTCTTACGCAAAAATGCATCTTCAACGACGATATATTTATGTATGTATATAAATATTTTTGTATACAAAAATGAATTATGATTAAAACAAAAAAAAAAAACATTTAAACTTACCGAAATTGCTTAAAAAATAGAAACTGAATTGCTGCCTTTTAGCGTGCGTGTATATAAAATATATGTACATATATGGTACATTGTACGGTTATTATTTTTTCTTTTTTTAGATATAACGTTTGCCAAATTATTCTTTAAATTTTTATAATTTTTTTTATTCTGTTTATGTTATTTCTCGTTTTCCGTTTGCAAAAATGCTTTAAATTTATAAATGTATAGCTTCATTTATACATATAATGATAAAAATATGTAAATATATTTTTGTTGTATAGTAGTATAGAGTTACGTGCATAATATTAAAGATATTAATTAAATAAAAAAAATATAAATAAAAAAAAATATAAATAAAAAAGGGAAACGAGTAAATACAAAAATAAGAAAAATACCTTACTAAATGACATACATAAATAAATTAATTAAATTAAGCATAAAAAATTAAAAACAAAAAAATCCATATACTCTGCTACTAGTTAAGTAGCTAAGAAAGTCGTCTTGAACTTGAAATAAGTGCCGCCGCATTTTTGGGCATACACATAATACTAAATACTTTAAAATAAAGTTTGCCTAAAACTTTTTGGTAGACATTTTTCTGTAGTTATTTAACAAGTCTTATTTGTATAGTATAAATAACTATAATATACATATATAAAATATACAAGTGTATACATACGCTTTTATGTAGTTTATTTTTTAAGCAAAATATAATAATATTCTATATATACTTATATGTATATGTATGTATATGCCTAAATGCTAAAATACAAAATAATTAGTATTCTGTATTTATTAAAGTTTGCAGTTTTTTTGTTTTAATAAATTAAGTTCATTTACTTCGAGAAAAAATTAAATAAAAGTAACCACACAAAAAAATTATTTTAAAAACAAACAAATTTAATGTGTTTTATTTATATGTATGTACACTTAGGAAAAAATATTGGCACAGTCGACAAAATTAGTAGAGACCTCAGAAAACGCTTCAGAAGAAATAAAGTTTTTATTATATGATATATTTGTTACATTAGTACAAATATTAAGAATACGTGATGGGAAAAAATACATTAATCATTCAGTCGATTGTGGTGCTGCTTCATATTCCCATCCGATATGACAGTATGGATACTACATATATCCACTTGATCTCCAACCTGTAAAAGGTTTTCTATGTACATATTTCTTTTTCTCTGTTAATTTTTATGATAAGGTTCCAAATTAAATTTTGTATATTACCTTTTACCTAGCTCATTTGAAGGGAGAAATAAGATTTTTTTTGAGTTACAATCACAGCCGAAAAACTTTTCAAATGCATCAAGCATCACGTTCGTTGCGAACA
This sequence comes from Urophora cardui, assembly GCA_960531455.1. Classification (NCBI taxonomy): domain Eukaryota; kingdom Metazoa; phylum Arthropoda; class Insecta; order Diptera; family Tephritidae; genus Urophora; species Urophora cardui. The sequence goes on along the minus strand of OY482674.1, from coordinate 40,937,136 downwards.
TCTACATAGCAACATTGGCAACAGTATAACAAACGAGCATCATAAAATTGTTGGCTGCTCGCATCAATACTGTATCAGCTGCGTATCTAGAAGAAATCAATTATTCAAAAACGCCCTATTTCAGACAAATATATATGGAATTTTCTCTGAAATAGGGCGTTTTTGAAACAATTTTTGAAATAGGGCGATCTTATTCTAAGCCGTCTATATGCCCTAATTGCAAAAAAACTTTATTCTCAAAAATATACAAACCTATGTATGTTTTCTTTTTCGAAAACATTTCTGGAAAAATTTTTTATTTTTTTTTTTGGACGCCGCTAGATGTCGCTAGAGGGCTAACATGTTCTACAAAATTATTCGCCATAAAATTTCAGTACGAGTCTCCTCAGAAAAAATCTTTGTAAAATGAACCTACAAGACCACATGAAGCGAAAAACTTATGTTCCTCGGAATGTTAAATGTGTTTTAATTCCAGTTCTACTAAATCGACCGAAATACTTCTTTTGCAAAAGGTTAATGTTTTTTGACGACGTTTAACATACCAGCAAAAAAATTACATTAAGGTGGTATAAACTAAGTACTGGGTGGAAGTGATCCCAATGGTGATAGGCTTAATACAATTATAAAGTAGAAACCCTACTTTCAAGCCAAAGAGATTGGTGTATCAAACTTCGGAATCGGACCATATATAACGAAGATATGAAAAAAATGAATTTTAGCGACATATAGAGTTGTCCAAAAAAAAAAAAAATTCTCCAGAAATATTTTCGAAAGAGAAATCATGGGGGGGCGTACGGTGGACTTTTTTTTTGGTCCATATAAGGCGAGACGGTCTAATGTACATATGTAGTTCAAAAATAATATCCACTCTTCACGCTAAACAGCTTACCATATTTAATCTATCCTCTTATACTAACCGTTTGAAACTCAAATCAATTTTCCTTCTTTATTCAGTCGTAGGTAAATGCTTGGTGTAATATTCGTTAAACTACTTAGTGGACTAATTCTCAGCCCATATCTTATAGCTTAAATCAGTATTAATATTCCATCTCGTAAATCAAATCATTATTATTTTTGAGACACTGCAGAACTAATTTTGAACTTGATGAACTTTTCAGATGTCTATGCCATAGTTAGAATCCTCACTATAATTCTTTGGGGTTTTCCTATTTATACCTCAAATAGTCTACATATATCTGAACAAGATGGCTAATTAATTGCTTCTAAATAGAGCATGTTGTTGTCCAATAATTTTTCAAATAAATGACCTAATCAAGTATACAAACTTAATTTGCAAATGCCAGAATTTGCTCATATTTACATTATTTACATAGATGTCTAACGATTACATAAACAATTTCAAATAAAAAAAAACAAAAAAGAATTGATGTAATTAATAAAGTTCTTGGGCACCTGGTCAGCCAATCGATGCCTCGATATGTGCGTGTTTCAAATACATATGTATTCTATATTAGGGTCGTCCAAAATTGTATGAAGAAAATAAAGTTCTCCCGGAATCCGCGGAACAACCCGCATTTCATGCGACTGTACTACGGAAATCTATGCCGAAAATTTTGACTTAATATAATAAAGTTAGAGGTCGGGTAAATGCTCCCAAATTTCCTTCTGCTTTTACATCAGTGATGATACATAATTTTTTGGAAAGTCCTTAATGCCATGTGTTTTTTATCATTAAAAAGAGAACGCATATTGTTTTAGGAATAATAGAATAAAATAAAAAAGCCTTATTTGGCAATGATTTTTTCGGCTTTATGTAATTTTTTTGGACATTCTTAATGTGGGTGCATACATACGTACATATGTATGTATATGTATAAACCGTAACGCCAAGCTTTTAATTATTTGTATATACTAATTTTATTTATTTTATTTTATTTTTATTTCTCTTTTTTTATTGTTGTTGTAAAACCTAGCTAACGCAATTTTTATAATTTATAAATTCCAAGTAAATAAAATTAATTTCACTTTAATACACAATACATACATACAGGTATGCACATTTCGAGAACCGCAACCACAACAGCCGCCACTAGTTATAGCAAAATGCATTTAGCATCAAAGTCGATGGATTTTTAACGAACACACATGATTATTTTTGTTGTTGTAGTCAAAATAGATTTTAGATGCCTCACACATGCCTTACAGTTGTAATTTTTTTTTTAATTTTTTATGTACATGCTTGTTTTTGTGCTCGTGTGTAGGATTTGTAAGTGCAATAAGCGAATTAATCCCCAGTCATCATCTCCATGAATTCTGAAATAGGAAATTAGCGTAAAGAAAATAAATATTAGCAAGCAATAATTGATTAAGAACAACAATGAGAAATTTTATTATAATTGGGCTAAACTCGTTGAGGATTGAAATTTTTGTTATACCCAGTTGTGAGTTAAATTGGAATGATACTAATCACAAATAAATAGGGGGCTATCTTTTGGTGCGATTTTGATTTAGAAAGAAAAAACACATAAGACTTAATTTTTTTAATTTTTTTTTTTTCAAAATTGTTTACTTTATTCGTTAAAGAGATCCTTCCGATTAAGCATTCAAAATTGTGGCACTCGAATGTTGGCAACGGCTGGCTCGGCAGTAGACCATCCTGGATTACGAATTTTTGATGACTGCGTTCACTGTTACTTGATCAGTATAATGATTCTCATATAAAAATTTCGATGGACGGAGAAACAAAAAAATCAAATGCTTTTTATATAAACTGTCAAAGTACAGCTGTTTTTTTATCTTTCTCGATGCCATTATGCCATGTTAGAGACAAAAATTAAAAGCATAAAATTTACTAACTTTTTGGTTGCTTGTTTTTCCGACAGGGTAGGAATATGATGTATTGTGGAACGAACGTTCTGGAGAACGAAAGAAGACACTGAAGATGGCGCATATTAGCCGAAACCGGTTTGTCTCCAAACCAAACTTGACAAGGGATGACGGAAAATCGTTCCACATAAAATTTACCTTTAAATAGTACCTACTAACACAACCGGGTATAACATTGTTGAATTAAAATTATCGCACTTCAAAAGTGGCAGCTTTTAGTGTGAAACAAATCGAATTTGCCAATTTTACTTTAAGCGCCCGACTGACAACAAAGTAAATATTTTCTTTCAATTACTTTTCGAAGGAATTTCCGGATTTTAAAAATTACATATATCGCTTTTCATTAAGTGCTTGTATTTTATAAATAACGCATACAAACATACACATATACATATTTAGATAAATATGACTGTGAATACCTGTTATATATTTAAAGATTTGTATGAACTATATATGTATATACATACATACATACATACATAGTGGTACTACATTTAATGTACATATTAACTCACCATCAAAATCTACAGTACCCGAACCGTCCGTGTCGATTTCCGCAATAATACCATCCAAATCACTTGATGAGAGTTTATCATCCAATGCGGCTAGAATTTCTTTCAGCGTGGATGTGGTGATATAACCGTTACCTTCGCGATCATACAAACGGAACGCCTCCTTCAATTCCTTTTGTATGGCTTCGGTGTCCTCTTCTTCGAGGAAATGCGCCGCAATATTGCAAAAGCCATCGAAATTCACTTTACCCGTATCTTCCGGATCATTCTCATCGATCAGCTCTTGCAATTCGCTCTCTTCAAACATTTGTCCCATGCTGTTGAGAATTGTTTTGAGGCGGAGTGTTTCAATGAAACCGGACTTTTGAGTGTCGAACATTTGAAATGCTTTACGCATGATGTTCATGTTCTCATCATCCTCCTGCACAAAAAAAAAAAATAATAATAAAATATCATGAAATTTAAGTAAGTAGATAATACAAGATAATAATGATAATTGTAAATATTTTATATCGTCGTACCATACGAAAACTAGAACTTTCCAAATTTCTTACGAAGAAATTCTTTGTAAAAAATTTTGACAGTGCTAGTTTTCGTAGAGTACGGCGATATATGAGGCGTTTACTATCAAAACCAGCTCATACCATATCTTTTTAAAATCCACTTGTTTGTATATTTTGAAAGTTTAGAGCGCTTTCATAACCTGACGAAGACATATACATATGTAGCTCAAATCAAGCTCATTACAATCCAAAATTAGATGTAAAGGTTTGCTCTCTGGATCAAATCCAGCTCTTTCCAAGCTTTTGCCATAAGGAAACTTTTAAGAAATGTGGAATTTCAGATCATTTGAAAAAGTTAATTAATTATGTAATTTATTTAAAACCCATCAAAACACAAATATTAACTGGTAAACTGAAAAAAAAAAACTGTGGACGGGAGAAATTGTTTGCCTCTCCTGTATAATTTCCAAAAATGGTATGGGTGGGTTTTAATAGCAAACACCTTATATATTTTTTTCTTTTAGGTTTTCATTAAAATTTATTGTTCTTATTTTAATTTTTTATTTATTTTTTTATTTCTTTCTGTTTTATTCAAACTATTTTTATTAATTTTTTTTCCATCTATTTAATTTTTTTTAAATTTTGTTCTAGTTTATCTTTATTTTTTATACTCAGCTGTACTAGTACACAGAGTATTATAGTTTTAATCACATAACGGTGGATTGTAACAGAATGAAATAATCGAGATAGATATAGACTTATATATATCAAAATGATCAGGGTGAAAAGAGAAATCGATTGAGCCATGTCCGTCCGTCCGTCCGTCTGTAAACACTCTAACTCGCGCAAAAATTGAGATATTTTGATGAAATTTGAAATGCAAGTTGGTGTCGACACTGGGACGGTTGGTATTGAAAATGGGCGAAATCGGACCATGACCACGCCCACTTTTCCTATATAGAAAAAATCGGAAATTTGGTATCTCAGCCACTAATATAGCTAGAGCGATGTAATTTTACCCACGTGTTGAGCCCAGGCCCCTATGAAGAAATTTGGTAAAATTTTTTAAAATGGGCGGTGCCACGCCCACTTATTAAGGGTCAAACCTTGAAAGTTTTATATGTCATAACTCAGAAACCGTTGAAGATATATCGATGAAATTTGGTACGCGTAATTTTCTTACTTAGACAAATGGTTCGACGGAAAATTGTCAAAATCGGTTGACGGCCACGCCCACTTTTATATATGTGAACTATAAAGGGGCCTAATAAAAACATTTTAAGCGATATCTCTGTCAAATATAAAGATCTATCACTGAAATTTTGTGGCAGGAGTCCAACTACCGACATAAAACAAAAACCACAAAAATTTTGGAAAATGGGCGGTGCCACGCCCACTTATTAAGGGGCAAATATTGAAAGTTTTATAAGCCATAACTCAGAAACCGTTAAAGATATATCGATAAAATTTGGTACGCGTGATATATTTACTTAGCCAAATGTGTGGACGAAAAATTACCAAAATCGGTTGACAACCACGCCCACTTTTATATTTGGGTATTATAAGGTGACCTAATAAAACCATTTTAAGCGATATCTCTGTGAAATATAAAGATAATTCATTGAAATTTTGTGGCAAGAGTTCTACAATAGACCGGAAATAAAAAATAAAAAAAGTTTGGAAAATGGGTGTGGCACCGCCTCCTTTTAGACAAAGGAATCTACGAGATTTCGGAGCCCATAACTCGACAAATAATTGAGATATTATGATGAAACTTGGTTTATACACTTTTATAACTTGTATTAATAGACAAGCAAAAATTTATTGAAATCGGTTTATGACCACGTCTACTTTTTAGCAAAGATATTTCTGGAACACGCTTTGGAAATTTGTAACGTAACATCTTTGTAACTGGAAGTCATAAAGGAATGAAATTTTGCACAAAGAATAATATTCATATGCTTAGTTGGATGACTGATAAAAATTTTTAAAATGGGCGTGGCTACTCCCAATTTATGCAGCACTCGCTTTATATAAAATCCAGCAAACGCAAACAAATAATGAAAACATACAGCTGAGTATCTAATGTTCGATTCTACTCGAACTTAGGATTCCTTACTTGTTTTTATTTTATTTTGTATTACCTTAATTAAAATTTTTTGCTTTTTAATACTTTATATTGTTATTGTAACTTTTAAATTTTCTTATTTTTATATATTAAATACTAATTTTTCCGATGTAATTTTCCCCTTGTTAGTTTTATTTATCACTTTGCTATTTGCTGAAAAAACATTTAAATTTAGAATGATTAAATTTTGAATATTGCATTTTTTATTTTTTTTATTTTTTCCTATTATTATTTTTATGTTATTTATGTATCTTATTGGTATTTTTTATCTCTTTTATTTTATCTTTTTATATTACTTAATATATTAATCTAATTCTTATTTTTATGGTTTCCTTATTTAATACTTGTTTATGCCTTTTCAATAAAAAATATATAATTTACTTTCACGTCGAAGCGTTTTTTTTAAATTGCAATATTTATCCTTTTTCAGGAGCTCAATTATAATTTGTTATTTCTGATTCTCGCAAGTAATTCACGGTATGTATTATTCACACGGACCTTGGCTTCTTCAGGTTGACAACACAACACTGTAATGTTATTGACTTTGTATTGTATACCGATTTTTCCTTTTTTTAACTTTAGAATTTTCAATATCGTCGCTCCGGAAGAAGAAAGACGTATGTCAGTAATTTGTCGACGAAAAAAGGCGCATTAAAAATATGTCGGAGAAGAAAGACGCTTTACAAAACAATTCGACGAAGATAGACTCATTAGCATTATTAACTGCGAAGAAAGACGCATTAGCATTAATATTGACAAAGAAAAATAAAAAATCGAATACGTCTTTCTTTCCTAAAAAATATTTAAATGCGTCTTTCCTTATAGTAAAAAAAATAAAGCGTCTTTCTTCGTTATCAAAAAAAAATAAAGAGTCTTTCTTTCGAAAAATATTTTTAATGCGTCTTTCTTTGAAAGAAAAAAGTTTGCGTCTTTCTTCCTCAACAAAACAGTTTGCGTCTTTGTTTTTCTATAGCGACGATATGCTTTTTTATAAATAATTATATTTTATAAATAAAATTGTATGTTATTTAAGTTTTTTACTTTGATTTTATTCTTTCCTTACTTTCTTTTTAAATATGTATTTTTTTGGGATTTCAAAGAGTTTAAAACTGCAGAGGGGCCTGATAATACAACACTATGATAAAACTTTTTTGATTTCTTAATAAAAAAAAGTCTATGATCACATACATAAAAACCTTAAGCAATCACTAATGTTTTACGATAAAACATTGACTTTTTATTTTATTTTATTTTTTTTTTTTATTTTATTTTTATTTCTATTTTTTCATTGAATAATATTAATTTAAATAAAAAAAACACTACTTGAACACAAGTCCGCGATATATTCATAGATTTAAAATATTAGTTATTTCCATGAAAATGTAAAATAGGATAATTTCTATATTACGTATGTACCAGTAATTCGTTTATTACTTTTTATATCGTTTATATTCAGCTTCACTGTGATGTTCCTTGATTCTTCAAGATTTTAGTATTGTACTTTTTAACATTTTAAATCATACCAAAAGCATGAATGTGCAAATTTTCTCATTTTGAGTTAATGGTTTGTTGGCTTAATCTTTGACTGTTCTAACTTAAACCAACATCCCGACCACCACACCGCACTAATTTACACTGTAAAATACACAAATGTATGGTTCAGCCTTAAAAATAAAACTTTCAAACTCGATTTCACAATATTTTAATATTTTCACATGCATGCTTCTGGCAAGAGGGTGACGATATGTATATCTTGCTCCTTACATAATAGTCATCATGTGTGTTTATGTGAAATTAATTTTCTTTCTTAAGAAGATCTTTAACTTCAGTTGGTGTTATGTAATTTTTTAAAACAAATTAATCACCCAGTTGCATACGAGGGTTTTTAGGTTCATAAATTTAAACATGTATGTATTTTTTATTAAAATTCTTATTATTTTCTTTTTTTTTTGCAATATGTATTATCCTCTTCCAACTAGAGAAAATTTAAAACCAATTTTTTTTTTATTCTTATTAACACATTTTTATTCTTATTAACACATTTTTTGACTATATACATATATTACCATTTTTATATGCAGGTTATTTGAACACCGTCAACTGGAAAATGCAACAAACAGAGCTACTGCACACTTAATAGGTCAGTGAGATTAAGTAGGCACACAAAAACACATACACACGCTGTGTCTTGTCGCCCTTTAATTAATAATTTCGATCTTTCCGGTGATCACCACTTTTTTCACACTTCCACGATGGATGAGATTCGCTGATAAACTAAAAAGCTAAATGTGCAAAATCAATATTTATAACATTGTAAGTATCTATCCGCATACATACCTAAGTATATATGTATGCAGATGGATGTGCTATATATATGTATAAATATATAATATGTACATACATATATGTGGGTGTGCTGTACTTGAACGAGTGCGGGTGCGTAATTGTACTTGTACTCATAATGAGGAAAATTCATCTACTCACTCAAAGCGAAAGTACCCATCCTCCTCCACCTCTTTCTCCTCCACCTCTTTCTCCTAAACCATGCCCCCTTCTTACCGTCATCAAACGAACTAAATAGCAAATCAGCCAACAAACGTATCCATTCGCCGCCCAAACACTTCATTTTACACACAGCCACCGATCGTTAGCCAACAATAATCTCCATACAAAAAAAAAAACAAATTTTTTTTACTTATTTACGTTGATGTGTATGTGTGTATATGAGCATGTCCAAGATCATACTCAAAGGTACTTGAGACATTAGCATCACCAATACCGCGTACTCGTATGTATGGCCTCAACGCTGCCCTGTCTGTTATTCCGCCGAAAAAAAACAAATCTCCTTTCACCGGCTGCAAGGCAATTCATCGTTAGCGCGCCATCGATTGGCACCGCAGCCAACACCCTCACCCCCCTTTGGTCCAGTCGTTTACCTTTGCCAGCCAGCCATGTAGTTGCCCACTTAATCAACTAGTGCCACCACCCCCCAACCCCCCCCCCCCCCCCCCCCATGGCATATGTACATAAATACAAACATACATACATACATACAATCTAAAATTTGGTATAATTCATTCTGTGTGACTATTTTAGTTGCCCAAAAATTGTTTATGTATGAGTATGTATGTATGTATACATATATATTTTGTTGCTATATTTTTTTCTACTGTTGTTGTAGGTTTTGCATTGGATTTTAATTTTTGGTTTCTTCTTTTTTATTTTTTGAAAAAGATGTTCACATTGGAATTTTTCGCGGCTACTCTTCATCATGTGCTTTTCGTTTTTTTTTTTTAAATTTATTTTTTTTTAATTTGGGTTTTCCTTCACTTGGTCCACTTCATGCTCTTCATGCTCATCTTTTCCACGGTAGTGTGGTGTGATGGTCTTTTCTTACTAGTACCCAGTAAACATTGATGGCTACTCTGGTAAGTTCATGTTATGCAAATGAATGGTACTTGTCCAGTCCAGACAGTTGTCCATAGACAGACAGAGGTAAGGATATCCTTACCCACCGGTTAAGGAATGACTGACGCGCCATCAGCCTTTTGAAAATATATAAATACCTGCCTAATTGTAAATTTATAAATACACTAGCAAATACCCGTCCCGCTTCGCAGCGACGAAAAATGTTTTTATGTTATAATGAGGGTTTCCATCTACATTTCCCTTTCTCTTTCTCTTTCTTTTTCCTTTACCTTTACCTTTACCTTTACCTTTACCTTTACCTTTACCTTTACCTTTACCTTTACCTTTACCTTTACCTTTACCTTTACCTTTACCTTTACCTTTACCTTTACCTTTACCTTTACCTTTACCTTTACCTTTACCTTTACCTTTACCTTTACCTTTACCTTTACCTTTACCTTTACCTTTACCTTTACCTTTACCTTTACCTTTACCTTTACCTTTACCTTTAACTTTACCTTTACCTTTACCTTTACCTTTACCTTTACCTTTACCTTTACCTTTACCTTTACCTTTACCTTTACCTTTACCTTTATCTTTACCTTTACCTTTACCTTTACCTTTACCTTTACCTTTACCTTTACCTTTACCTTTACCTTTACCTTTACCTTTACCTTTACCTTTACCTTTACCTTTACCTTTACCTTTACCTTTACCTTTACCTTTACCTTTACCTTTACCTTTATCTTTACCTTTACCTTTACCTTTACCTTTACCTTTACCTTTACCTTTACCTTTACCTTTACCTTTACCTTTACCTTTACCTTTACCTTTACCTTTACCTTTACCTTTACCTTTACCTTTACCTTTACCTTTACCTTTACCTTTACCTTTACCTTTACCTTTACCTTTACCTTTACCTTTACCTTTACCTTTACCTTTACCTTTACCTTTACCTTTACCTTTACCTTTACCTTTACCTTTACCTTTACCTTTACCTTTACCTTTACCTTTACCTTTACCTTTACCTTTACCTTTACCTTTACCTTTACCTTTACCTTTACCTTTACCTTTACCTTTACCTTTACCTTCACCTTTACCTTCACCTTCACCTTCACCTTTACCTTTACCTTTACCTTTACCTTTACCTTTACCTTTACCTTTACCTTTACCTTTACCTTTACCTTTACCTTTACCTTTACCTTTACCTTTACCTTTACCTTTACCTTTACCTTTACCTTTACCTTTACCTTTACCTTTACCTTTACCTTTACCTTTACCTTTACCTTTACCTTTACCTTTACCTTTACCTTTACCTTTACCTTTACCTTTACCTTTACCTTTACCTTTACCTTTACCTTTACCTTTACCTTTACCTTTACCTTTACCTTTACCTTTACCTTTACCTTTACCTTTACCTTTACCTTTACCTTTACCTTTACCTTTACCTTTACCTTTACCTTTACCTTTACCTTTACCGGGACCATCCATCACCTTCCGGGCCCACTACTTGAACCATCTCTGAGAAACCGACTTAAAAAATAACAATGAAAATATCTGTATGTTGAAGCCCTGCTCGACACCTTTCATTTGCTAAAAAATTTCGCTCGGAAATATTCAGGGGTCATCCGGGTCCACGTTTTGACCCATATCTCGGGACCCGGCCTAGGCATCGCAATGAAAATAACTCTATGGTGAAGGCCTGCTCAGCACCTTTCATTTGATACCAATATTGCTCAAAGACTTGCTGGGTCACTCTGGGTCCACATTTGGGCCTATATTCCGGGAAGTTCCCACTTTTCGGAAAGTCTGTATACCCTATCACCAGCGCATATACCATATGAATCTACTGTGAAAATTTCATAAAGATCGGTTGATTACTTTGGGAGTCCATAAATAACACACACACACACACACACACACACATTCATTTTTATATAATAGATAATATACATACATACATACATATTATATCCGGGACATTCCATCGTGACTCCTGGGACATTTGACTCCAGAGCTTAGTCAACTTTGGATTATAAAACTGACATCGGGACTTAAATTGCTATGAAATATATTTATCGACATCGATAAATATCCAATACAACAAATGCATTAAAAGGATTAGCTAAATAATAACAAATAGCTTTGTAATTTACTCAGTAAATGAGTGTGACTCCTGGGACACCTTTGTTGCACCTTTATGAGCTCGAATACGAATTTTAGTTCAACTATTCAACTTTCACCTACAATTTGTATATGGTCGAAAAGACACACTGCATAGTACCATATTCTATAAAAAGATTTTATATATTCAAATTCAATTAACTATTTTCAAATATTTAAACTTGTGACTCCTGGGACAAGTGCGAAATATGTAATATACTAGATTATTGAAATCAGTTTTATTATTGTTTTAGCCCTTTTTGAGCAAGTTATTCATAAATTTCTCCCAGCAGAATTGAAACCAAGCCAATTAAATAAAAAAAAAAATAAAGTGAATGCAAAATAATATTTGTATTTACTTCAAAGTTCTGATTAAATATTTATTTAAAAGAAGTCTAATTCAACATCTCTCGAAACAATTATTTAAAACTCGCTGTTTCCTTTTCCTCTGTGCGGCATTCATCTGAATAATACATTAGAGTTCAGACTCATGTGACTCCTAGGACACATTTAAAAATAGTCTAGAAACCATAGTATGACCCTATTAACTTAAAAAATTTATTTAGACGGTGAACAGCCTCTTAATCCTTACTTCCATAAATATCTGGTTTCGTAGGGTCATACCTGAAGTTACCAGACCAATTTGTATGCCTTTTCGTGTGACTCCTGGGACACCCCATATGAATCAATTTTATGAAGATATACACAAAAATCACATACCTTTTTTTAATTTTTTGTTATGCAATTATTTAAATTTTTCCTCACTTTACTTGAATAACTTGCAAATTTTTTTTTACAAATGAAAATATAGCTAATATAGCAATGCAAACATGACCAAACTTTTTCCGCAAAATAGTTAGGTGTTAAGTCAAATTTCTATGGAAAAAATTTTGCGTTTTTACATATTTTTCTATATTTCTGTTACCAGATAAGGAAAATATACACATTTAGTTTCGGGTAACTGAATAAATAGGAATGATTAGTAGCATTTTAAATTTTATGTCGTTTTCCTCTTTTGGCTGGAATGTCCCATCCATAGAATATTATTCACTGTTAAAAAAAAAAAAGAATTCTTCCTTCTGAATCTTCTCTACCAGTGTTACTCTAGCAAATGTGTGTTGGGTAGCCACATTTCCAACTCTATCTATGCATATCAGGGTTGGGCATGATTCAATTAATTTTGAGTGCACTCAGCCTGCAGCTACCATTCAAACCTGAGTGGTAGTTATACCATGTCTCCACATAACGTGTTTCGCTCTTTTTTCTGCACTCGCTCTCTCAATCTTGTTTCGACCTCAAAACGAGTGCCGAAACTCGCCAATTTCCATACAAATTTCTTAGAGCGAGTGAAGATTGAAACACTTGTTTCGTTCTCAATCCTCTTGCTAAACGCGATGATATCGATGCCTTCTCTAATTTTGTATCGAAAATCTATCGAAATCTCACACAGACCAAAACAAAAATGCAAAAAAAAAGCAAACATACAAACATTTAAGAAGAACAAGAAAGAGAAATGTTAAACTGAATAACGATTAGCCACGTGGAGACGGGTTATTTAGCGAGCTGTTTTGCTAGATGTTTCGCTGGTGAATCAAGTTATGTGGAGACGGGCTTTTAAATATCTTGAATTTAACTACCACTAAATTTGAGTGGTAGTTGAATATGAGTGGTAGTTGAAAAATGCCCATCCTTGATGTATATATTCCCTGACTACCTTCAAAATTACATACATACATACATAATTCTTTATTCGCACACGGTATTTTCTTCTAAAATTATTCGATTCATTATTTGGATAATGTAATAATATAGTTTATTTTGTTAAGATTTGCGAGGGCGTCTGTTCGCGTGCGGAAGTGATTATTCGATTAAGAATTTTGCAAAGAAATATGTCATATACATATGTACGTATATTTATACATAAATATATATTTATTTATGTCGTCGGCCAGCTGAAAATAGCTTTGGTCGCGTACTTTCTCCAACAGCATTTACTCAGCAGCCTCCAACAGCCAGGTGTTGGAGAAAAATGTCACCTATCCTCTCACAAGAGAAAAATATCGTAAGAGGTAAACGAACACAAAATTTGCAGAGTTCAACAGCTTTGGCAAACAGCTGATTTTTATTTACATTCACAAGCCCCAAATTCAAAGGATAAAAAGGATTCAAATTAAAATGATAATAAAATTGGTGGAAATTATTGCTGTTAATTATGTATGTATGTACATATAACATAAAAATAATAAAATAAAACATAGTTTTTTTCTTATTTAATTTCTTTTGATTCATTTTGGGTTTCGCTTTGGTCAGTCTTTTGTCACCTCGCGATAACCTCCTCAATCTAAAAATCGTTCGCATATGCTCGCAAAAAGGTTTTTTGAAGTTCGGAAGTGCATCCGGAACTCTCTTTTACAATAAATCGGCACTGTTTGTTCTATATAAATGCTAATGGAGTTACAATTCTGCCTGAAAACAGTGGATATATATGCACATATGTATGTATCTGCAATACAATTAACTTCATGTTGTTGTTGTTGTACACACCAAGACACTCCCCGAAGGTTTTGGGGAGTGTAGGGGATGTGACAGTCCTTTGCCGGATAAATCCGGTACGCTCGGGTACTAGTCCCTTCTGACACTAGCCCGACTGTCGTGCGAACGATTTTTTCTGGCCATAATCAACCTTCTAGGCCGGTGGATTTTAGTCGCGTCTTACGACAGGCATTCTTTACAACGGGTATATTCTAGACCCCCTAACCCGCTGGGGTTCGCTGTTACTATCTAATAAATAGGATTTCATTGTAATAATTATCACACTAACAATTGCTTTTCTTTGTACCCATGTCCATACTGTTTTCCACCGCAGCATGTCTTCGCGTCTGCTGCCCCGCAGAAGAGATTTCAATTTAATGCACCCGGCCCTGGCCATACTTTAAAAAAATAACCCTCTATGGACCGATCCACTGTACTTTTGAGTAGAACAAACTTTTGCGTTGGCGGCATTTGGCCGCGCTTTAAAAAAAATAGCCCCAGCCAGCAAAATTTTCTTTCTCGAATTATATATGCGGAGCGATCGGGAGTGTTATAATTAGTAAAATTAACATCCATAGAAGATTTCCCGAAAGTTCCAGTGGTTTGAAAATAAATACGGCGGGCGCATTATACTGAAGCCGACCCACTGCAGAACTACTCTCGGAGGGTGTGGCACCCACTGCATAGAGTGGCTGCTATTTTTAAAATCCGGATAATTGGGTTTTAGTTAGAATTTGTTGTATATCCAGGCTCAGTGAAACTTTCAGGAAATATTCTGTAGATGATAATTCATCTTATCTTAACACTTTCAACTATTATTAAATCATAATATTAAAGTTCTCCAGAAATAGAATTCTCCCGGCTGAGGGTTATTTTTGTAAAGCGCGGCTGAAGGCAAAAGGTGTTCTATACAAAACAACTGTGGATTGCTCCATGGATATTAATCCAGAAAGAGAATTCTGCCTGCTGAGGGTTATTTTATTGAAGCGCGGCCAAAAGCCGCCAACGCAGAAAGATGTTCTACACATACATACATTAATTTAACAAGGAATGTCTCCTGAACTATAAGCGTCCGGAGGGTAGTACTTTGTTTTTTGTGATCTGCGAGACCACCCCTACCCTCTGGAAAATTAATTGTTATCGGATCGTGGATCATTATATACAAATTTTCCCTCTATCCAGGCTGGGGATCCAACCCATGACCTCTGGTATGGCAGACTAGCCACTGTCCGCCACACCACAGTGGCCACAACACTTCCCACTGCACCACAGCGGCCCCGTTAATATATATTCCCGCAAAGGAGATTACAATTTACTAAGGTACATAATATGCATATAAATACTTCGCAAAAAGTATGTAACTTATTTTGCATATTTAATTTATCCATATTTGTTGCTAATTTAGTGTATTTTTCCAATTTTATAATTGATTTGTATATTTTGCAAATCTTGTTACTTGCAAAAATTCAAGTCAGCTGTTGTTTGATCAGCTGTTTTCCTGTTGGAAAATTGCTGTTGGCAAAAATTTGTCCAACAGAATTCAACAGTTTCTCACAAAATGAAATGTCAGTTTTCTCTCTCAGCTGGTTCTCTTCTGTTGGAGATTTGGCGTAAAAAAACGGCGACAAAGTGTTTGTTTTTAAAAGTTTTCGAAAAACATCAAAAAATATCCGTAAACGAACAAAGCTAATATTACCTAATGAAAATGGAATGTGTTGAATCATCCTGTTGCAAAATTCAAGATCATGGATGTTTTCGAGTTTTTTTGGAAAAAAAAACGTCTCCATTGTCATAAGATGACTAGATAAGACTTTTTGCTTTCACATGCTTGGCAGAATACATATAAATATATAATAAAGTTAATAAAGTGACTTAGTTCTCTCTGCTTTAGCTTTGAACTCCAATCATTAAATGATTTTAACGGCTCATACACAGATGACAGGATATGTATACCTATACAAAAGGGTTTGAAATTTCTTGCAAAAATTTTGGGTCACTTCCTATTTTGTTACTTCTATTACTTAAGACATTTTAATCAGAGACTCATTTTAGAATTTATTTATTTAGTTTTTTTCGGAGTTAAAAAAAATCCAGACCAGAAAATTATGATATTTTTTTATTTTTCAAACTTTTTGGAAAAGAGTCCTCTTATAACTATTTCGCTTTTTTATTTCAAATATATTAAACGTCCAAAAATAACATTTTTTTAAGTAATTTTATTTTAAAAGTTATAACTAACAAGAGCCCATCTTTAATATACTTTATTATTTATTTAGTTTTTTTTACGTATGTATTTGACATTTTTTCAATCAACCTAGTTATTAATTTGAATTCTTTTAAGACGGCTCTAATTATGTGGCCCATTTGTTTTGGCATAGCACCGTAATACTTTGCTGAAAATAAATTTCTAATTAAAATGGTGGCTTTCATAGAAAATAAAATATGTTAATGGCATAAAAATTTAATTATATACATACATTAAAAAATGTCACAAACCAGCAGCAACCAATTTGTTTCGTTGCTGAAAAAATTAGTCACCAGTGGGTGCAGGCATCAAATGTCATCATTGTTAGTGGCAATAGAAGACTATTCAATAGGGCTATACCTATACATATGTGGCGCTGTGGTGCAGTGGGTAGAGTGCTCGCCTGCTATACCAAAGGTCTCGGGCTCAAATGCCAGTCCGGACAAACTCCAAAAAAATTGTTCTAATTAATTAAATCCCAATTATTGGGTTTCTAGAAATAGCGGTCACCTCTCGGCAGAGGGCGGCATACCTTCCGAGTGTATTTCTTCCATTAAAAAGCCTCTCACAAAAAATGTATTCACCGTTCGGAGCCGGCATAAAACTGTAGGTCCACCCAATTGGTAGGAAAAACAAAAGTTAAGGAGCACATCTTGAATTGGGAGAGAAGCTCGGCCATAAAACTCGTCAGAGTTATAAGAGCGCCAGTATATTATTATTATTATATACATATTTACATTCATGACATGTTTTGGTACATATATATACATACATACATATGCATTTTTGTATAAATGTATTTAGTCAGTATATGTACAACGGTTTCTTGCCTATTTCGCTCGCTTAATTTCATTTAATTTCGCGCCGTTTTTCCTTTGGCCAAATTAATTTCAATTAAATATAAAATAGGCAGGCAAATGACCAGCGTTGCCGAAAACATTTCAATGCCGAAGGAAAACAATATTACAAATAAGAAATATATGTACATAGAGTTCTCGGTTTCCATGCAACCATAACCCGGATCAACACCAAACATTTAATTAAATTAATTTTCTGATTAATTTCAGCTAATGATCTAATGTTCGATTCCACTCACAATTAGGCTTCCTTACTTGTTTCAAATTGTGATTATATTTGTGGTTTCTATTTTTTTACTTTTTATATTTTTATCTTTTGAAAATCCACTATATTTTTTTCGGCGCGCAAACGTTCATACTTAGTATGTACAATTTCAGTTGTTTATAAAAATTTAAAGGTATTCATATATGTATGTATTTGTATTATTTGGCAAATAACCATCACACAGCCGAAAGTGCCCCTCGTACCTCTAGATGTGATGACGTTCTCTACAGTTCGCTGCTTTCCAAGTTTAGTGTCTGTCCAAGGCAGATCTAGGAAGGTAGGCCCGCTGGCGAATTCAGAAACTATTTTTTTATATGCAAAGGTAGAATGTAATGTCAAAATCCAAGCGAATTCACATCATGGCCAATAGGGATGGACGAGGCCCAAGCGAATTCATTAATTTTGACATTACACTCTACCGATTACACTAACAAAATACATGGGAAATTTCTCAATTCGCCACCGGGCCTACCTTCCTAGATCTGCCTTGTGTCTGTCGTCATGCTATAAATACATACACGTGCAAAGAACAAAGCTTTCAATAAATGCTAGGAATGCGTAATTGTCTATCATCGAGCAGTCGTAAGTCAAATAATCCTTCCACATGTATACATATACATACGTACATATGTATATGTACGTACCCTGCAGGCAAAACAACTAGTTGCATACTACAATTCTACCAGTTTAAAAATGTCGGCATCTAGTTGCCCAACTATCCATTTCACTTGAAAGCAACTGGTAGTTTTAACATGGCGATGGCCTACGAGATGGCAATTGTCTTTCCCTTGCATAAGCTTCTTACTAGAAAAATACCACTCAGTTTCATACCAGTAGACAACACATCAGCTTCATACTAGAAAAATACCAGTTAAGGGTATACTAGAAGAATACCAGTCAGAATAATACTAGAAAAATGCCAGTTCTTCTAGGTGAAAAAATAGCATTTTAGTTCATTTAATAAAGCTTACTTTAATTATCTTAGTACTTTTTAAAGTTACATTTAGTAAATATTATATACAGGGTTGCCACTTTGAAATTTTTTTTCCGACCAAATTCGTCTCAAAAACCTACCAAAATAGCTTTCAGCCGACCAAAATTTTTTTTTCACAAAATTCGTTTCACTTAAGCTCGTTTTTGAAAATTTATGTATTTTTATTAATTCATTTAACTGGTACATATATAGGAACTTATACATATCACTCTTCAAGTATTTTCACATGTTTTAGCTTAAAATAATAAGGTACGAATGCGTTTGTACATATGTATGTACATTAATTTGTGTATGTAATTTATGTTAACATTTTAAAATAGCTACGACTATGGTTTAACAGGTCTCCAAGTAGGTATACAAATGAGATCAGAACTTTAATTAAATATCAAAATTGAATCTAAGATCTTTTTAAGTGCATAGTGCTTATTTCTAATTTGTTTGTGGAAGCGTAAGCAAATTAAAAATAAATTTTGTGAGCCCGCCAAAGCAATTTTCATTAAGCGCATTTTTCATCAAACTAAAAAATGAAGAAAGGGTTTTCATGCGTATGCGTTCACCTTCTTTCATCCACTTTACACAAAACTCTGCCGAAGAGAAACACAAAAAGTATTCAAGCAAACTGTTGCTGTGAGAAAGAGATATGAATACATGAACTTTCAAAAGTTCTTTCAACAGTGTTGTGAAAAATCCAGCAAATCAGTGATGTTGCTTGAAGGAAGGTAAAAACCTACCAAAATTCAAATCGTGCGACCATCCGACCAACAGGAAAAAAACCGACCAGTTTTGGTAGGAAAAGCCCACTTATCACATCCCTGATTATATACAGTACACGCAAAGATGTATAGTAGGTAGAATAATGGCTTCGTGTTACTGCGGCAGTTGGCTGATAAAATCTCCGATTTGGATGAAACCAAATCAATTAACTAAACTCTCTTAAACTCTTCTTGCCACCTGCTGCAAACATATATTTACATATATATGTAATTGTTTTTGTGTACCCTTGCACGAAAACAAATGAAAAGCTTTAAAACTATTAATTTTGTGAGAAGTGGTTGTTTCTTTTTGGCGAATTGGTAATAACTATTCTGACCCTTTTGTTAAATAATAGCGTAAATTTACTTCAAAATCGCCAATAAAGCTTAGTTTGTGATAGAATTGCACAAACTGCTTTATTCAGTTAATAAATAAATTGGTATATTACTAGTATGATTTTGTCTTTTTAAAAGCGGTTGATCAACTAGTAGATAGTAGACCTCTGCACAATACCATTTGCCTCTGCTATATTTGCGAATACTCTATGCATTGTACAATTAGTCACAGCAGCATTTCAATGCAGATACGAATATAACCCATACTTTTCATTTGGAATACAAATACTATTTCTATTTGCTCTGTTGGAGCGATTAGTGTATTCTATTCGCCACGATAGAATAGAACATAATAATAACCATGTTATGAAGTAATCGCAAAACCTTGTTGCTTCTTTGGTTTGTTTGTTTATTTAATGTGCATATGGCATTAAGGTGGACCAAAAAATAAAAGCCCAACAAACATATGTTCCATTTTTTAATGATAAGAAATGTTTTACTTGTTCATTAAGGACTTTGAAAAAAATTATGTATCATCACTGATATAAAAGGAGAAAGAAATTTGGAGGCATTTGGACGACCTCTAAATTTTAATATATTAAGGAAAAATTTTAGGTATAGATTTCCGTATTATATTCACATGAAAATCGGGTTGTTCCGCGAATTTCGGGAGAACTTTATTTCCTTCATAAAACCACCTTAATATGCCAAATAAGTTTCCTAACTAATGCCGAAAAAATCAAAAGAATCGAAGTATTGGTTACCGAGTTATTTTAAAATATATAGAACAATTGGAAATATGTAGATCGTAAAAAGCTCTGGTTCGAAATTTATTTTAGACATATGGTTTCTTGGGCAAACAATCTTGAAATTACCCAAATTTTTATAATTGCGATGTGTCCATTAATTTTTTTTTGGCCCCTACCAATCGACCCGCACTAGTGTGTATGCATATGCACATACACACACTCACACTAGCAGCGTAATTTTGCTGAACACAACGTCTGGATGTGTGTTTATGAAAATATGTATGTACATACATATATTTCGATTATATGCGAAGTATTCGCAAATAGTGTACACTATTTGCAGAACCTTTTGAAGGTCATGTAATTGTCGCTACGAATAAGTAATTGTATTGGTTCTGTTTATGGTTGTGCTCTAGTTGAGTTTATTCTAAAACGACAGAAACAAGTAGGTACTGTAATTTGACGGCCGCGAATATTTTGTTGGCCGTTTCGAATCCATTCGTGCAGCCTTCTAGTAGATAGTAGAGCTTACGATTTCTCGAGTTCGAGCGAGACGAGATTTCTCGCGAGACTCGAGATCTCGCGAGATTCTCGAATCTCGAAAATCTCGAAAGGCTCGCGATCTTCTCGACATTCAACTACATCGCAGAAATAAGCGGTATAAGCAAACTATGCTGTTTCGTAGATTGTTCTGCTTGTATGTACTTACATGTGTATGAATATATGCCATTTACGCCATTCCCAGGTGTATTTCACAAATCAATGCACAAAATTCCCAGAGAAATACAATTACAATTTCATAATATAAAATTTTTTCTTCCCAATGACATACGATAAATTTTTGATATTCATGTTTTTTGACACAATATGTTATCGAGAAATCCGAGAAACGAGATTTAATCGAGAACCCGAGTCTCGGTTTTCTCGATCCTCGAATTTCTCGACACTGCTCGAGATCGAATCGTAAGCCCTAGTAGATAGCTACCTAGTATAACTTTGTCCGTTTCATACCAGTTGATCAACTAGTAGAAAACCAACTAGTTGAATTTTTTCCTTTACATACCAGTTGATCAACTAGTTTATTTTTATACTAGTTTAAATTTGCCTGCAGGGATAGTACAGCAAAGCAAAATATTCGTCCATGTAGAATGTGAAGAATAAATGTAGCTTCCACTGATCTCTTTAAGAATAACAATCAGACTAGCCCTTGACCTACTTCCGCATTCTAGTTGCTTATGGAATATTTGTATTGGGTTTAATGACAAGTGCTTCTATGTGAAATTAAAAATTTGGCAAATCGAAATTGAAAATTTGTTTGGTAAAAAATTTGCGAGGAACAGTAAATTTACGGCATTTTAATTCACAAGTGTTGATGACCGCGCTATCCAAAAATTAATAACTTTCAGAGCTTAGTTAAATTTTACACAAAATTTGCAGTGATGTGAAAAGCTGAGCTAATTTTTCATTTCGTCAGGATGGCTGCCCAGGTCTGAGGTGCCCTCAATCGCTGAAGGTTTAGGTATCAGTAGTGGTTTGGTAGGAATTTCGACAGCAATTACAAAAACTAACCAAAAGAAAATAATAATAACGGAAAAACATCAAGTAACGCGTCGGCAATGAAAACAACAATCAGTTTATGAAGAAAAACAAATCAACAGTGAAAAACTTGGAAAAGAGAAATATCTTACATATGTATGTACATATGTATTTGAAACCACATACAACCCTGCAAAAAATGCAATTAATCCGGGACGTGTCCGGGATCAAACGCAAGGGAGCATGCGACTAATACAATTTTACATCCCTTTATATGGAGTGAATTGATCGCATTTGTTCGAGCATGTCCTATGAAGAGACTAATTGTTCAACTTGTATACCCGAACGGGTACCAATGTAGATTAATCACTAATATACCGAACGGGTACAAATGTAGATCAATCGCTTCCATCCCGAACGGGTACGAATGTAGATCAATCGCTTTCATCCCGAACGGGTACAAATGTAGATCAATCGCTTTCATACCGAACGGGTACGAATGTAGATTTTTCCTTAAAAAATTGTAAATGTTCATGCATATTTAAATAAAGATTATCCCTGCAGTAAATTTGTTGAATATTCATTTGTAATTTTGTTGAATATTCATCACTGTCGTCATGACTCAGTATATTTTTATTTGTTCTTGTTTTTTTTTTCTGAGGAAAGCAAACCATTTATATGAAAAATTCATCAGTCTTTATATGAAAGTATTCACTGATGCCTCCTCGTCATAGGTGAATTGCATCAGTGATTCATTAAGAATTCATTGCGGATTTTTACTGCAGGGATATAATGTTTTACTTTTGTAAAAAAATCTCAATAAATAAATTTAAAAAATTGTAAGTTTTGAGTATGCATTATATGAGCGTAATGTAAATGATTTTTCATAGGATATTTTAGGCAACATTTTGTTAAAATTGTTATTAAAAAAGGGTGTTCAATTCGTTTTACCGGTTGTTCTACAATTTTTTAAATACATTGCACATTTTTGTAAAATTTCTACATTTAAGGAATCTAGATTTGTACCCGTTCGGAATGAATAAAATTAATCTACATTTATACCCGTTCGGGATGAAAGCGATTAATCTACATTTATACCCGTTAGGGAACAATTGGTCTACAATTAGTCTACATTTATACCCGTTCGGGAACAATTGGTCTACAATTAGCGTACATTTATACCCGTACGAGAACAATTGGGGACTAATTGTGAACCGATTGTTCTCGAAAGAGGTCAATCGAGGACAAATCTCTTTCGGGATTGATCGCACATTTTTTTGCAGGGAATTAATATACATATACCCTGCAAAAAAGGTTTGCTTATTGTTGACAAATGAGGTCTAAAAAAGGAGTACGCTGGCAGCTCTTCTTCTATTATGCACTCACTATGTCTGCTCCTAACTTTCTAATACTTATCTAGGCCTTATTTCGCATGACGGATAAGCCTTTTGGAATAAGGTGTGCTCTCAGAAAGCGAGTACTCCTTATCGCCTGATGACATCAATACAGGAAAATCAGCCTTATTTTAAGCCCTACGCCATACAAATTTGCTGCCCCAATAATTTTCTGGCCTTTTTTTCGGAAGCCTTTAAATCTGCTGTTTTAATTCTTAAAAAAAGCTGTGTGCCAATCGGTAGAAAAAATAAAATTTTGACATAAGGGAGTAAAATTTTGGCAGTATTCGTGGTGAATTCTAGTGTCATAATTTTACCTAGCTCAATGGGCTAGGTAAAATTTTGACATTTTGTAATTACATACATATACAAGTAACACAAATATTTAAAAACAAAATAACATCAGATCATTACATAAATACATTTCTTCTGCTTCCATCAATATTGTCATCAGCAATTACATTCATTTTACGTTTTAAAATTCTACCGTTGTTCGTTTTCGCCCAAAAGTTTATCTTTGTAACTGTCAAAATTTTCTCTTCCGTTTGGCACAGCAAAATAGTTTTTTTTCTCAATATGGTAAAATTTTCTACCTCATTTTCCCATAGAGAAAAATGTTACCGATTGGCACACAGCCTAAGGCTTAGATTTTTGGGTGGGTATCTACAGTCATATAGTAGGCACATGTCCGTCCTAAAATAGAGTAGAGTTCTTTATGGCACATACAAAAATATGCGGTTGAAATTTGCTAAAAAATGTCATACTTAGCTATTTAATGAGCTTTTTAAATTTCTCAGCCAGTTGTTATTTCAGTTGTTTGTCTGTCCTCGAACAATTATACAAGTACACATACTAAACACATATGCCCATAAGTACATATGTATGTATATGCCATAAGTACATATGTATGTATAAATACGTACATACAGAAATGCAAAGTTTTTGATGTTTGGCATTGATTTTTTTTCAGACTTGGATTTTGCTTTTTCCGTTTACTTAAGATTTTCAATTACATTTAACGGTGTGCGCACTTAACATGACTGTTGTTGTTTTTGAGAAATTTATGTATTTATGTGTATGGTTTAGCTATGCTTCTTTTATTATATTGCATTTTATATAAATCAACAACAATAATTGCATAGATCAAAGAAAAAGCTGAGAAAGATGCCCGTCAGTTTTTATTAATAAGATATTTCCTACATTTTCAATTTTGGTGATAATTCTTTGCTAAAATGTAAGCACTAACTGATATAAACATTAGATAGAAAAATACATATGTATGTAATTGTTTTGCTCTATTCATATACATAATGTACATGCCTACATATGTATATATGTAGATATGTAAATACCTACAGGTATAAGAATTTATTGAATATGAATTGTTCTTCGCTGACTTGTTAATTTTAGCCATCTTATTATTTTATTAATAAATATTTTCCTTCAGCGACATTTTTATGAGTTGTCATGAAAAAAGTAAGTACCTAGTTACATATTAAATACATAAACACATAAATAGAAAAAAAACTTAACTTTGCGCTAAATAATATATTTACTTGTTTAAAAAGAAATACCTATAAAAATAAAAATAAATTAAAAAACAAATCACATGACGCATACCTATAGCTTGACATAAATTTCCTCAAAAATACATGTGTAGTACATTGAATGTTGAAAGTAAAGGCACATTAATAAGTACAAATGACCAGATGAAGAATTTGTCATGAAGATAAATATAAATACATTAAATCGAATTTCAGTGAGCAAGTAGTCAATATAACGCAAAAATAAAAGACAAGAAAAAGTCTCAAATATTCGAAGCCAACAAGTACGATAAGTTTTGTTCTTTTTCTTTTTTTTTGTCCCATCGAACAGAACATGTTATAGAATAACTTGTAATGGAAGCAGTAGCATTTACCCTGCAAAAAATGCGATTAATCCGGGACGTGCCCGGGATCAATCGCAAGGGAGCATGCGACTAATACAATTTTACATCCCTTTATATGGAGTGAATTGATCGCATTTGTTCGAGCATGTCCTATGAAGAGACTAATTGTTCAACTTGTATACCCGAACGGGTACCAATGTAGATTAATCACTAACATACCGAACGGGTACAAATGTAGATCAATCGCTTTCATCCCGAACGGGTACAAATGTAGATTAATCGCTTTCATCCCCAACGGGTACAAATGTAGATCAATCGCTTTCAGCACGAACGGGTACAAATGTGGATTTTTCCTTAAAAAATTGTAAATGTTCATGCATATTTAAATAATGTTTTACTTTTGTAAAAAAATCTCAATAAATAAATTTAAAAAAGGTTTTCAGTATGCATTATATGAGCGTAATGTAAATGATTTTTTCATAGGATATTTTAGGCAACATTTTGTTAAAATTGTTATTAAAAAAGGGTGTTCAATTCGTTTTACCGGTTGTTCTACAATTTTTTAAATACATTGCACATTTTTGTAAAATTTCTACATTTAAGGAATCTAGATTTGTACCCGTTCGGAATGAAAGCGATTAATCTACATTTATACCCGTTCGGGAACAATTGGTCTACAATTAGTCTACATTTATACCCGTACGGGAACAATCGGGGACTAATTGTGGACCGATTGTTCTCGAAAGAGATCAATCGAGGACAAATCTCTTTCGGGATTGATCACACATTTTTTTGCAGGGTAGGTTTATGCATTTGGTAGATACATATGTATATGTAAAATAAGTTACGTATACGCAGTGTAGATGCGTTTTAAAGTGTGTAGTGGCACTTAAGCCACTCGAAGTGCGTTTTTGTATTTCAATATTCACTTATTTAACAAAAAAAATAAAATAAAAAAATGAACTATTAGTTACCAGCCGACATCGGTGAGTAGGTATACTTCTCAGGCCTTGTTAAATGCGCTTTCATACTAATTTTTACACTTTATTTATCAATCTACTTAATGTCAACTTTTTATACTCAGCTGTACTAGTACACAGAGTATTATAGTTTTGATTTCCTAACGGTGGATTGTAACAGAATGAAATAATCGAGATAGATATAGACTTATATATATCAAAATGATCAGGGTGAAAAGAGAAATCGATTGAGCCATGTCCGTCCGTCTGTCCGTCTGTCCGTCTGTCCGTCTGTCCGTCTGTCCGTCTGTCCGTCTGTCCGTCTGTGAGCACGATAACTCGCGCAAAAATTGAGATATTTTGATGAAATTTGAAATGTAAGTTGGTATCAAGACAGGAACGGATGGTATTGAAAATGGGTGAAATCGGACCATGACCACGCCCACCTCCCCTATATAGTAAAAATCGGAAATTTTTTATCTCGGTCACTAATAGAGCTAGAGTGATAAAATTTCACACACGTATTGAGCTCAGGCCCTTATGAAGAAATATGGTGAAATTTTGGAAAATGGGCGGTGCCACGCCCACTTATTAAGGGGCAAACATTGAAAGTTTTATGAGTCATAACTCAGAAACCGTTGAAGATATATCGATGAAATTTGATAGGCGTGATATACTTACTTAGGCAAATGTTTGGACGAAAAATTGCCAAAATCGGTTGACGACCACGCCCACTTTTATATATGGGTATTATAAAGTGACCTAATAAAAGCATTTTAAGCGATATCTCTGTCAAATATAAAGATATATCATTGAAATTTTATGGAAGGTGTCCAATTATGGACATAAAACAAAAAATACAAAAATTTTAGAAAATGGGCGTGGCACCGCCTCCTTTTAGAAGCAGGAATATACGAGATTTCTGAGCCCATAACTCGACAAATAATCGATATATTATGACGAAACTTGGTCTATACACTTTCACTACTTGTAGTAATACATGTTCGAAATTTTAGCGAAATCGGTTGACGACCACGCCCACTTTTATATATGGGTATCATAAAGTGGCCTAATAAAAACATTTTAAGCGATATCTTTGTCAAATATAAAGATAATTCATTGAAATTTTGTGGCATGAGTTCTACAATAGATCGGAAACAAAAAATAGAAAAATTTCGGAAAATGGGCGTGGCACCGCCTCTTTTCAGACAAAGGAATCAACGAGATTTCAGAGCCCACAACTCGACAAATAATTGAGATATTATGACGAAACTTGGTTTATACACTTTTATGACTTGTGTTAATAGACACGCAAAAATTTATTGAAATCGGTTTATGACCACGCCTACTTTTTAACAAAGATATTTCTGGAACACCCTTTGGGAATTTGTAACAAGACTTATTTGTAACTAGAAGTCATAAAGGAATGAAATTTTGCACAAAGAATAATATTCATATGCTTAGTTGGATGACTGATAAAAATGTTGAAAATGGGCGTGGCTACGCCCACTTTATGCAGCACTCGCTTTATATAAAATACAACGTGTTTTCATCAAACGCAAACAAACAATGAAAGCATACAGCTGAGTATCTAATGTTCGATTCCACTCGAACTTAGGCTTCCTTACTTGTTTCCATTTAACTTAATGTGCTCTAATGTATGTGCAACAAACCAATAACTCATCGATCGGTCACTAAGCAACCAAATATATACACCTATGGTTACAGTACTATATCAAATTGTATGTATTTATAAGTATGTCTGGTTTTAACATAAGGTATGTATGTCCATACGTCAGATTTTCGTAGATACGCACTTACTCAAAAATATATAATTTATGTGAATGACTGTTGAAAATAATGTGCATTAGGGTATTTAATTTTTTGATAGGTATTATTGTTTTCTCCGTATAACTTTAAAATCCGATTGTTTAGAGATAATAGGTGAATACATACATATGTATGTAAACAATTGAAACTCGATACTAACTACACGGGAATGATTTATTGAAAGTATAATAAAATATGATAGTGACAGACTTCAGCCTGGTTGGTTACATAAATCCCACATTCAAATTTCCAACTTCCTGACACACCTTACCGTCTTCAGGCTTTTTATACATCAGTTTTTTAGTTTAATTTTTATTTATCCAAAGATATTTTTGTGTGCGTGACTAGTTTTTTGCTTGGAAAATCAATTTGTTATGCATTTGAAATGAAGAAAAAGGTGTTCACTCAACACGTGAGATATTTGGCATTAATTTCTATTAGCAATACAAAAAGTGACCTTCGATGAAATTGAAACGGTCAATGATTTGGTGAGAGTTATATGGTGAGACGAACAGCAAATGAGTTATTAAATGAATGATTAATGATTAGGTATAAGATTGGTGATATAAATTACTTGTGGAGGAAGTATAATTTATACATACATATTATTATTATTATTATTATTATTATTATTATTATTATTATTATTATTATTATTATTATTATTATTATTATTATTATTATTATTATTATTATTATTATTATTATTATTATTATTATTATAATTATTATTATTATTATTATTATTATTATTATTATTATTATTATTATTATTATTATTATTATTATTATTATTATTATTATTATTATTATTATTATTATTATTATTATTATTATTATTATTATTATTATTATTATTATTATTATTATTATTATTATTATTATTATTATTATTATTATTATTATTATTATTATTATTATTATTATTATTATTATTATTATTATTATTATTATTATTATTATTATTATTATTATTATTATTATTATTATTATTATTATTATTATTATTATTATTATTATTATTATTATTATTATTATTATTATTATTATTATTATTATTATTATTATTATTATTATTATTATTATTATTATTATTATTATTATTATTATTATTATTATTATTATTATTATTATTATTATTATTATTATTATTATTATTATTATTATTATTATTATTATTATTATTATTATTATTATTATTATTATTATTATTATTATTATTATTATTATTATTATTATTATTATTATTATTATTATTATTATTATTATTATTATTATTATTATTATTATTATTATTATTATTATTATTATTATTATTATTATTATTATTATTATTATTATTATTATTATTATTATTATCATTATTATTATTATTATTATTATTATCATTATTATTATTATTATTATTATTATTATTATTATTATTATTATTATTATTATTATTATTATTATTATTATTATTATTATTATTATTATTATTATTATTATTATTATTATTATTATTATTATTATTATTATTCTTATTTTATTTATTTATTTATTTATTTACTATTAACTATTTATTATTATTTGTTTACTAATTATTATTATAACAAACTAACTCAATCACTTGCCAACACTATCGGTTGTCATAGATATCTCAATTCTAAACTGCAATCACCGTTTAATCGATAAACACCTGACAACGTTCAAAAGTTAGGTAAAGAAAAGACGTAGAAAAAAGCAAGCAAGAGGAATTTCATAAACAATAACACGCTAATATTAAAATCCAATAAGTTAATTAAAAATACGTAATTTGGCCAGATGTAAGCCACACAATCACAAAAATCGCAATCAAAATTTAACGTTATATTTTTTGCACAATAAAAACCAAATTTTATTACATATTTGCAATCGTTTTCAATAATTTTGGAAAATTTTCAAATTTTGCGTATACATATGTATGTATGCATACGTACGTACATACAAATGTAAATGGAAGAACTGCGCGATGCGAGCATACATCACACCGCACAAAAGTTGGCCGTCACAATAAAATCATTAAAAAACTATGAAGAAATATTGCAAAAAGTTCAGGTAAAGGTGTACCAACATGCCCATAGAAAAAAATAAAGCAAAAATAATAAATTTCTCCCTGGCTCCCCCCAGCGACTTGCCTGCAGTCCGGACGTTGATAAACACGATCTACGCAACACACTCGAGGATGCCATAAAATCGACGGGGCTGGAAACGGAAATTCGTAATGTTGTTTTTCATTTGGTGCGTAGCAATACGCTCTGTCTGCAAACCAAGCCATCACAAGAAAAAATATCAAATGCTTCTGCAGATCCTTTAGCATATCTACGACGCGCTGCTGTGCAGTGGGACCGCCGTGTGCGTAAAAGTTTGAATGCAATGTGCGCCGAATTGAGTATGCCACTGCAAGGGCAGCCACGCGCCACAGTGGATCGTGATGAATTGATTGGCAAATGGGATGAGTTGAGTAATTATACAATTGGTAAGTGAGAGGGGAGAAATATATGTATATTTGTATATCTTTGGGCATGTATTGTACGAAGAAGTTTGCAACGATAGCTTTAACTTCAACTTTTTAAAATTTCTGTCTCAAATTTTTTTAGATCTAACCAATTATCGTCCCGTATACGCGCCAAAGGATCTTTTGGATGTTTTGCTGTCACTTAAAGGACCGCAACGACCTAAACAGGATACTGAGTTTGTGTAAATTACTTACTTTACTGTATTAGAAACTGTAATGTATGAATATATTATTACATTCCGCAGACAAATACCGAATTGGGAGTTCTCGCACATAGAGCTGCCTGTGAAGAATTTATATGGCTTGGTAAGACTAAATGTTTCAAAAAAGATTTTAACAACAAAAAATCTATAAAAATTTTCTTAAACTCCTAGCGAGTTTTATTTGCAGAACTCTTTCGAAAGGATAGCAACGCAAACAACTTAGACTTGCCAACACAATGTAAGCGTATATTGGATACTAGACAAGCGCCGCTATGCCAGCACTTTCTGAAGAAGGGTCGAACGCCACCGCCATTTCGTGGTGAACTTTGGTCTTATGTGCTATCGCATGGCCATTATATAAATGGCGAGGTGGGTGGCTTGGCTGAATGTAGTGACAGTTGATACATAGATTATTTTCAAATATTTTCAAATATTTTCTTTATTTTTTTACTGCTTTTATTTAAGCTTTTCATATTTCACACCCACCTCTATCTCTTTAAAGCAGGAATGCGAACATTGGGCTCGCTTACGCAATAAAGTTTTAAGCACCGATCACATAGTGGACAAGCTTATCTTTAAGGATATACAGTTGACTGCCTCGAATGATGATCAATACTTTGTTTTTGAGGATGTTCTCTATCAGATAATGCTTTGTTTTTCGCGCGATGCCGAAATTGCAAGTCAAATTCAATTTGAAACATATCCAGTGAAGGGTAGGAATTATGATGGACCGCCATCGGGTGTGGTGCCCTTTCATGGCATATGTATGTTTGGTAAGTGTAATGTGAAATTTATGCAGAAATTGGCGTAAATTTGTAATTTTATATACATATATTTTTTTAATTTTTGTTTTTTCTTAGCGGCGCCATTTTGTTACCTCTACGATTCATCCATAAATTTATACTTTACATTTCGTTCTTTCTATACACGCTACTGTCATCGATTGACCACCATCAATACCCATCCACAGGTGACTTAAAAATCTGTTGTCATAAATTTTCTTATTTTATTCGTATTTAGTATTTTTTTTCTCTTCTTTTTCTTGTTGTAGGGCATTGTGAGCTTGTGTTTACTATTTGAAAAACTGCTGCAAGCCCATGAGCCGCAGCTGTGGTCACATTTTCGTGAACTTCAAATACAACCGTAAATATGCAATTTACTTTAAAGACTTACAAGCAAATTTTTCTCTCGAAAGATATTTGTCTTTGGAAAGACTGTTGCCAGAATAGCCCTATTAGTATACATATGTACCAGAGATCAGCATGCGATACATTTTGATGTGTAAACATCTTTGCTGTAGCTACGAGTAATTTCGAAAAACAGGTAAAGTTTACGCGTAAACATGTAAATGCGTAAACGAGTAAACATGTAAATGTGTAAACGAGTAAACATGTAAATGCGTAAACCGTAAATGACCTTGGCATTGTCAGTGGTAGGTAGGTAGCTAGGCATGTACTTACAAATGCTTGCATGCATAGTCGTGCAAATGCAAATATCAGCAACGAAGCGAAGCGAAGTTGCTGTTGTTGTTTTCAGCAACAATGCGACAAATAGGCAAAATAAAAAGGACAACCTGTTTGAACATGTATGCAAATGTATAGATATGCATACCTCATCTACCTATCTAATATTCTGAGCAATATTGGTATCAAATGAAAGGTTTTGAGAAGGCCTTATACAGGGAGCTCTATTATTTATGGTTCCTAGGTCGGGTCCGGAGATATGGGTCAAAACGAGGACCCGGATGATCTTGCATGTTTCTGAGCAATATTGGTATCAAATGAAAGGTTTTGAGCAGGACTTCGATATGAATCTCTTTTAATAGTGACCCCTAGGCCGGGTCTCCAGATATGGATCAGAATGAGGACCGGATGCTCCTTGAATGTTTCTGAGCAAAATTGGTATCAAATGAAATGTTTTGAGCAAGGCTTCTACAGGGAGCTCTACTCTTTATTATTCCTAGTTCGGGTCCCGAGATACGGGCCAAAACGAGGACCCGGATGATCCTTGAATGTTTCTGAGCAATATTGGTATCAAATGAAAGGTTTTCAGCAGAGATCCTATACGGAGCTCTACTCTTTATGATTCCTATGTCGGGTACAGAGATATGGGGAAATACGAGGACCTGGATGATCCTTGAATGTTTCTGAGCAATATTGGTATCAAATGAAAGGTGTTGAGCAGGGATACTACATGGGTGTCTATTATTTATGATGTCTAGGTCGAGTCCCGAGATATGGGGCAGAATTAGGACTGGATGATCCTTGAATGTTTCTGAGCAATATTGGTATCAAGTAAAAGGTGTTGAGCAGGGCTTTCACATAGCCGGAATGTTTCTGTGCAATATTGGTATCAAATGAAAAGTGTTGAGCAGGACTTCTACACGGAGCTCTACTCTTTATGATTCCTAGGCTGGGTCTCCAGATATGGGTCAAACGTAGACTCTGATGATCTTGCATGTTTCTGAGTATTTTGTGATTTAGAGTATACTCATAAGAAATGCGGTGGGAGTATGACCGCAACCGCAAAATATGCGATCATAATAAACACCGTACCGCATTTTCTTGATCAATTCCGGTATGCGGTAGTATGGATATCACAACACCGCAAACACCGCATATCGTAAACACCGTATACCGCAAACACCGCATATCGCAAACACCGCATATCGCAAACACCGCATACCGCAAACACCGCATTTCCCAAATAGAGATATTTACAATGTTGCCAGTGCGATTTTTTGTTTGTAATTTTTACCGTCTTATGGATTTCTGATGAAAAATACTACTAATTACAATTTGATTTTAACCAAAGAATACCTATATAGGAAAACTCTCAGGATTGGTTTTTTTTAATTTTTTCATTGAAAGGGCCACTTAAAATTTAGAGTTTGTTTACATTCCAAATAATTTGACTAATGAATTTCAAAATAAAAATATGTCCTATTTACATGAAATAGAGTTTTTTCCTAAAATCCTTGAATCACATTTATGGTTTCTTAGTAATACACATACAACTATAAGTTTTGTTTACACATTTTTGTTTGTCTGTGACATAATTCTTTATTTTCCAACGAGGCATTCATTCAATTTTCACAATCGATAAAATTGGCTACGATACATTGATTGAAACCGAAGTTTTTGTCATTTTATTGGAGCAAAAACAATACACATGTTTATTTTTATACATTTTATTATGCGCCCGTCGGAATGAATACTTTTCCGTCAATCTAGCAATTCGTTTAACTGAGAAACATAGTTGAATTAGATGTCTTTTTTACGGCAAAGCTGAAGTACTGAATGTGTCGATCGTCATTTAAATACATTTAATTCAACTATGTTGTCAATTAAACGGATTGCTAGTTTGACGGAAGAGTATTCATTCTGATGGCCCTATTAGTCGTATTGGATTTCAAAAATGAGTTTTTGATTATTTCATTATTGAAAAATATTTTATTATTCAAAAAACTGCCACAAAAAACAAAGCACACAAAAATAAAAAAAATAATTGAGAATAAATTTGCTGTATATCTTATAATCAGTAACTCATATCTATGTATTTATGTACAAATGAATTTTCAATTGCCTATACCTTTGCAGTGTGTGAAAAATTTCCGGCAACACTGAATAGCATACAAGTAAACAAATGCGGTGTTTGCGGTGATTGCGGTGTTTGCGATATGCGGTGTTTGCGGTATACGGTGTTTGCGTTATGCGGTGTTTGCGGTATGCGGTGTAAACAACACTACATACCGCAATATCATTTAGGTTTTCAATCAATGCGGTGGCGGTGAATTTTTTTTCTGGGTACTTATTTTTTGAGCCACTTAAAAAATAAGTATTTTTGCGGTGCTTTAGAAAATGCGGTGCACCGCTGCTGATCTCTGATATGTACATTAGGCCGTCTCGCCTTATATGGACCAAGAGAAAAAGTCCACCGTACATCTATGCTAATTTTACAAAGATTTGTTCTGAAGAGACTCCTACTGAGATTTTAGGGCGAACAATTTTCTACATCATTTCCAGATGGATTTTTGAAAGCGTCAACTGGATTTTAGAAAGGGCAAAGTGGGTTTTAGAATAGCCAACTGGATTTTAGAAATGCAAAAAAGGGAAATTGGACTTTAGAAACTGTATATTGGATTTTCGAAAATGTATATAATTACGTATATGTGCATTAAGGGTATTCATTTAACCTTATAAATGCCTCGTAAAGTGTGTAAACTTGTAAATTTATAAAGTTTGTAAACGAACTGTCAAATTTTGTATGGAAAATCATTTACGCATGGTTGAGAAATTTACGCGCACATTTCAGTGTGTAAACGCTGTAAACTCGAAAAAAGCAACCTTTCGCAACAGAAACCTCTAGCATCAGTAAGTCATTTACAAAAATTTCCTTGTAAAGTCGTTTTAATTTGGATTTCTCACTTATTTTTGGCATATTTTAATATATGTCTTTAATATATGTAGATATAGTTTTAAATAAATTTTGACAATAGCACAGCTGATGACAAGTTTACGAAAAAAAATTATTAGGTGCGTTCATATAACAGTGTGTGTAAACTGATAGAAATTTACACTTTATAAACTTATACTCTTAAATGAATACCCTTATTATATTTTCATAAGCAATAAAGAATTTCTATCCGAAAAATTCTGTGTAAAATTTACTTTACACACACATTCTGAAATCCAATTCACGCTTTCGAAAATCCAATTTACTTTTTCTAAAATACAATTCTCTCTTTCTAAAATCCAGTTGGCTATTCCCCTTTCTATTATCCAATTCTCTCTTTTTAAAATCCAATTGTCGTTTCTAAAATCCAGTTGATGCTTTCTAAAATCCATCTGGAAATATTGTAGTAAATTTTAACCGTACGCCGTTTTTTGCGATATGGTCTAATGTACATAGAAATCTCAGCTTTTCAGTGTCACTGCGTGATTAAGAACTTCTTAATAGGAAGTCACTAGTCTGTGATATAAAATGATCAAATGATGTGATATGATTTAAAGCGATATGATATCAAGATGTGATATAAAGTGAAGTGATATATGTGATGTGAACTTTCAATTGTAAAGTAGAGCCCTCGATCTTTTTTGAACATTTTCGAGTAGCCCTAACAAATGCACGCGCTTCAAACAAACAGGATCTGTTCGAATTGCTCGATGCCCGGGTATTTATGTAGAGCTCTAATATTATAAGAGATGAAATGATGTGATGTAATTTAATCTTGTGCGACTCCTTTGTATATGATGTCATACGATATCATGTGATTAGCAGTGTTGTGCGCCAAGTGGATTGAACAAATTTGAACTGTATTGCGCTGACATTATTACATTCCATTAGCAGTAAATTCATTTCTCATAGTTGTATAAATATGTATATTCATCCGAACTACATATGTATTAACTACACAAATCCTTTAAACTCTTTTTTTTTCTTCAAAATTCATGGAAATTTTTCAATGATATCTCTATATTAGATTTATATCACAACCTTACATCACTTCACAACCATCATTGTGATTGTTCATCTTTTTCTTTTATTTCAAGCATTCGTGTTGTTTTCAAATGGCTAATGCGAGCGTTCAGTGGACATTTACCACCCGATCAACTGCTTGTATTATGGGATTTGGTAAGCTATAAGCTTAACATATGCTAAGTTTGTTGCACAGATCATAAATCAAAATTTTCTAATTATTGCACTCCCTTTTATTGCTTAGATTCTCGGCTACGACAGCCTAGAGGTGCTCTCACTCTTTGCCATAATAATTTTAAGTTTTCGCAAAGAGAGTCTTATGCAAGTCACAACACTGGATAATATTGAGGCGATATTAGCTGACTTGTCATCGATTAAAGTGCTGCCACTGATACAGTTGGCGTTGAGTCGCGATTGAGTAGAATATAGAGCAATACAGATGGGCTAAAATTATGTGCAATGCGAATATGTGTATCTAATGTTCTTAGCATATTGTTTACAATTAATTTATTTTTGCTATAGAAATTATTTTAAAGTGTAATGTCAAATTGAGTATTTAAATAAATAACAATAGCTTCAACAAATAATAATAAAAAAGAAAAAAACATTTACACCCCTATTGCGAGTGTCAACTGTGATAGATAATCGACTGCTGATCGATCCAGGAGCATTATATTTACGCAATACGGGTGTTATATAGAAAACTCTGTATAAATGCAATAAATCTCGTTCTTGGCACTGTGTGGAACTAAATATTACTCATACGCCTAGTGGCGCCGTTGTAAAGCTCTTTAGTACTTAACGTGAAAATAGAAACGAACAATAAAAGGAAACTTTTCTTTAACTTTTATTAACTTTATTTATTAAAACGCATTTTATTATATTATAATAATTTTAATTAGGCAATTTTTTTTAATTCAAATATGTATACACAATTTAGATTTTCTTAGAAGTGAACAACAATAATATAAGGTTTTTTAATATATATATATTTTTTTTTGATTTTGTATGCACACATATAATATACACGTACATGAACACAAACGTTCTTAGCGTATTTATATATGCGCCTATCCATTCAGATATAGTAACCTTTATTTAAAAAAAATGGACAGCGAAAACTTTTTTATTTATGTATAAGAGTAAATTTTAATATTTTATATTTTTGATTTGCTTTTCTTATATTTTTAGCACATAAAAGTTGAATTGCTGTTTTACTTTAATATCATATCTTCCGATTTAATCTTTCAATTCCGTTAACAACACGTTTTTTATAGTTAAAGAAGTATTTATTTTTTCATGTTTTATTATTATTAATTTTTTATATTTAAATTTTTGCTATTAAACTTTTTGATTAATCCGGTTTAGTTAACATTTATCTTTTGTTATATTTACACATCAATATTAGCGCCAAAAATATTTTTTATTAATACATTTAAACAACTGCTGCTTTTAAATGCAGACGTGAGGTTGAAGGTTGCTTTTATACTTTACTCGTTTTGAAAAGAAAAAATATATATATCGTCGCTATAGAAGAAAAAAGGCGCAAAGTGTTTTGTTGAGGAAGAAAGACGCAAACTTTTTTATTTTAAAAGAAAGACGCATAAAAAATATTTTTCGAAAGAAAGACTCTTTATTTTTCTTGATAACGAAGAAAGTAGCTTTATTTTTTTTTTACTATAAAGAAAAACGCATTTAAATATTTTTTAGGGAGGAAAGACGTATTCGATTTTTATTTTTTCTTTGTCAATATTAATGCTAATGCGTCTTTCTTCGCAGTTAATAATGCTAATGCGTCTCTGTTCGTCGAAATATTTTTTAGTGCGTCTATCTTCGTCGACATGTTTTGCAAAGCGTCTTTCTTCCCCGACATATTTTTATTGCGCCTATTTTCGTCGAAAAATTTCTGGCATGCGTCTTTCTTCTTCCGGAGCGACGATATGTACTTTTTGTTTTACTTTAGTGTGTCAATTAATTTTTAAATACTCAATAGCATTATTGGATTCCTATTTTTTTCATACTATACTTTTCATTTTACGTATATTTTAAAATTTTTTAAAATGTTTTTTTTTTATTTTGGTGGTTTTTGATTTGTTTTCCTTTTCCTTTTTCCCTTTTCCCTTTTATTTTTATTTTTTAAATATTATTTTTGTATTAAATTTTTTTTACAAACACGTGTGTATGTACATATACATGTAATCATCATAAATGTTCAAATATGCAAACAATTCTGAATTTACACAGCTGCATATATTTTATTTTCCTAACTACAAAAATATTTGTATACATTTGTCATATATTTTTAAAACGGACTAAAGTCAATATGCGTTAACACATTTAAAGAATTAATATATATGTATGTATATATATATGGAATATTTTAAATATTTTTTCATGTATATAAGTATAATTATGAATAGGCAATGCGAATTTAACTGTTTATTTTTATATTAAGTCATTCAAGCTTTACAATTTTTATAATTACACCCGTATTGCGAGTGTCGATTGTGATAGATAATCGATTATTGATCGACCAAAGAGCATGTAAATATATTATATTTATATAATATATATTATTATTATATATTTAATATAATGCTCCTGGATCGATCAATAGTCGATTATCTATCACAGTCGACACACGCAATAGGGGTGTTAGTTTTTTCTCCTCGATAAAATTTATTTAATTTAAATATTTGATAAACACATCATAAAAATAATTATTATCTGCAATTTTAGACTTTTTATAACAATTAAGATTTTCGCTTACTGGGGAGGGGAGTATATCGATGGCTGAGTAAAAGATCGTCCTTTTTCAAAAATTTTTATTTCAAAAAATCTTTCAATAACCTCATGTTTCAGAAAATTATTTAAAAGCGCTCTATTTCTGAAATAGGGCGGTTTTAAAGCAAAATCTGAAATAGGACGTTATTGAAAGAATTTTTGAAATAGGGCGTTTTTGAAACAATTTTTTAAATAGGGCGATCTTATACTCAGCCATCGATATGTACATACACATGTACTTAAGTCGAATAATTAAACGAAATAGCATTTGTTTTTAAAGAAATTTCAAAGGAATGCAAACATTTAACGATTTGATTTGACAATCAAATGTAATTTATTAAAAAAGAGATTTGATACATATTTACATATTTTGCAAAAGATAAAAAAAATTATTTAAACTACTTTTACTTCTAATCAAAATTGGGCAGTTTCCCTTGCTACCATGTTCAAGAATTTAAGCTCGATTTATATTCAAATATTGTTGTGGAATTTAATTGATGCCATAGCGGAGCTCTGAAGCACTAAGAGAATGAATACCTTCGATGAAGACATTAAAAGGTTGCCACAGTAAGGACGAAAACGTATGTGAGTTCGAAATATAATTTGGTTTTTTCAAATAAGTAGTTCAGTTTAACATACATAAGTATTCCTCACAAAAAAAAAAAAAAAAAACAGAAAAATACAAATTCGAAATAAACAAGACGTTACATTTTCAATTGAATTAAAAATTTTCCCAGAGTTGAGGGATTCACAAAAACGCTTGTTTCTTTTTTTTCTTATTATTTATCATATTATCGTTCCGTTCATATAAGCTATACAGTAATTTTTAGCGAAGCTTAAGTCAACAAACTGTCAAGCATTTTTATAATTTTTGCTAATGGTATGCATGTTTCGCTATTTTAACTGCATAAATCGTTTAAGTTTTCAATCATACTTAGTTTGTATAATGTTTTGGTACAATTTTATGATATGACGTATGGTAAGTCACAACAATTTGCTACAATGTTTTATACATATACAAGTAAAATTTATATATATTGTGGTCGCTGTGGTGCAGTGGGTAGAGTGCTCGCCTGCTATGCCAGAGGTCTCGGGTTCAAACCACGGTCCGAGCCAAACAAAATTTTCTAATTAGTAAAAATCCAATTATTGGGTTTTTTAAGAGCAGCGGTCACCTCTCGGCAGTGGGCGGCATACCCTCCGAGAGTATTTCTGCCATGAAAAAGCTTCTCACAAAAAATGCATTCGCCGTTCGGAGCCGGCATAAAACTGTAGGTCCACCCAATTAGTAGGAAAAACAAAAAGGAGCACACCTCGAATTGGGAGAGAAGCTCGGCCATAAAACTCGTCAGAGTTATAATTGCGCCATTGTATTATATAAGTAAAATTTATAAAAGGTAACTTTTAAAGTAAAAAAGAAAACAAAAAGTAGAGGCTTACACTTATCAACTTTTTAGTTGGACGGAAGACATAGTATCGAAAAGCCATTTAACAAAGAGAAACAAAAAGCGTATTCAACAACAGACTAATACACGGCAGATATACAGCAGATTGTTGAGACGCGATTTTAATTGCAAGCAATTTAGCGCAAATTTAAAGCATAGCATAGCATTTTTTCAACCATTGAAACCATAAAAGAGTTTTCAGTTTGCTTAAAATTTATGTAATACATAAACCAAAAAACAAATTTTTTTAAGAAACAAAAGAAAATACAATAGGAACTAGTGTAAGCCACATGCGAACATGGATAAAAAATATTTCATCCAAAGTCAATAACTAATGCTTTTGCTTAATTGTGATTGATTTAAGCTACTCCCCTTCTCCCTCACTCTCTCTTTCTCTTTACGGTTCTGGTGTACTATTTCTACATAATTTAAAAATTGGCAAATTGAATAGGTTTCCTAAAGTCCAAGGAGGCATGTCTGCTGTTGTTCTCTCTCTTCGTTTTGTTGCCACCGTTGCTGATGCTGCTGCTACTCCTACTGCTGCAGCTGGTTCAGTTGACAATGGAGGTTGTATTATATTTCATGCATTGTTATTCTCGCCACAACACTGTATACAATCCATGCAGTTATGCTACCTATTATTGCCGTCACCTTTTCTATTTATATTCGATGAAGTCAGTTGAACCTAAAATAAAATGGTGTTTAATTCGAGGAGTAGGAGAAATAACAAAGAAGAAGAAAATAGGCATATATAAATATTTGTATAAACAATCTAAAGCTTAGCAAAACTAAGCATAATATTTGGTGAGATCTACTGATTAATGATGAAGAAGAATGCATTAGTTTAAAAGTATTGTATATAGTAAAAAAAGGTGAGTGCTAGAGACTAAATTAGATAGGATAATAAATAATTTATAAATGTGCAGAATTGTGCACATAACGGCATATTCTGATGCAAAAAAAAAAAAAAACCCGCGTGTAGCACAGTACACGTGATAGAAGTTAACTTCTTATATTAATTTATATTCGCTCGAAAGCAACAAGTAACAAGTTTCATATATCATATGAGAAACGAATTTGCAAATACATCCCTGCAAAAAATGCGATTAATCAGGGACAAATCTATGTATATCGTGATTAATCGCACATTTTTTTGCAAGGATATTACAATGAAAACTATCGCATGTACATACATGTGGTTGTGTGTTTTTGTTTGTACAAATTCTATTTATAGAAAAGGCGATGCTTGTTCTTGTTATTAAATTTTGTTTATCGGCAAGCTCATCCGATTGGTTTTTATCTTGGTTGTTTGATCGTTTTTATTTTAATAATTAACTACACCTTTTTCAGTTTAAATTCAGAAACTTCCAATTGATATTCAGAAAATTACAATTGAAATTCAGAATTTCCATTTGAAATTCAGAAAATTACAATTGAAATTCAGAACTTCCATTTGAAATTCAGAAAATTCCATTTGAAATTCAGAAAATTACAATTGAAATTCGGAAAGTTACATTTGAAATTCAGAAAATTACATTTGAAATTCAGAAAGTTACAT
Organism: Urophora cardui; assembly: GCA_960531455.1. Taxonomy (NCBI): domain Eukaryota; kingdom Metazoa; phylum Arthropoda; class Insecta; order Diptera; family Tephritidae; genus Urophora; species Urophora cardui. Next base: position 40,895,234 of record OY482674.1, on the reverse strand, counting down.
TTGAAATTCAGAAAATAAAAATTGAAATTCAGAAAACTTCTTGAGTACTGTGAGGAGGTTTCTGAATTTCAAATGTAATTTTCCGAATTTCAAATGGAATTTTCTGAATTTCAAATGTAATTTTCTGAATTTCAATTGTAATTTTCTGAATTTCAAATGCAATTTTCTGAATTTCAAATGGAATTTCTGAATTTCAATTGTAACTTTCTGAATTTCAAATGGAAATTCTGAATTTCAATTGTAATTTTCTGAATTTCAAATGGAAATTCTGAATATCAATTGGAACTTTCTGAATATCAACTAAACAAGGTGTAGTATGTAATCCCCGATATTCGGGTGGCACTTTTATTTAATAAAAAATGACAAAGAAAATTGTTTAATAAAAAAAAAGCTACAAAAAAAATGACTCGACCTGGACTTGAACCACCTTCATTTGAATCGGAAGCCTAGCATCTTACAGCTGAGCTACCGCGCTAGTTACGTGAGTTGTGTCAAACGGTGTACTCTAATTTCTTCTTGTGTTATTAACATTCTCACCTCGCTTATTTCACCACAGCGCTGTCCTGGTTAGAATTTCTTATGTACTTACACGTATACATATGTATGTACATACATACATACATGTACATACAAATGTCCAAAAGAATTTAAAATAAAAATATGTATTAGTAAAAAATACCGATTTAAATTTTTTTTGACATACTGAGCACCTAATGCTTTTCCTTAAATAGGTACTTATATTTTCGTTCATCGTTTTGTTATACTCAGCTGTACTAGTACACAGAGTATTATAGTTTTAATCACATAACGGTGGATTGTATCAGAATGAAATAATCGAGATAGATATAGACTTATATATATCAAAATGATCAGGGTGAAAAGAGAAAACGATTGAGCCATGTCCGTCCGTCCGTCTGTAAACACTCTAACTCGCGCAAAAATTGAGATATTTTGATGAAATTTGAAATGCAAGTTGGTATCGACACTGGGACGGTTGGTATTGAAAATGGGCGAAATCGGACCATGACCACGCCCACTTTTCCTATATAGAAAAAATCGGAAATTTGGTATCTCAGCCACTAATATAGCTAGTGATGAAATTTTACCCACGTGTTGAGCTCAGGCCCCTAAGAAGAAATTTGATGGAATTTTGGAAAATGGGCGGTGCCACGCCCACTTATTAAGGAGCAAACATTGAAAGCTTTATGGGTCATAACTCAGAAACTGTTGAAGATATATCGATGAAATTTGGTACGCGTGATATACTTACTTAGGCAAATGTTTGGACGAAAAATTGTCAAAATCGGTTGACGGCCACGCCCACTTTTATATATGGGTATTATAAAGTGACCTAATAAAAATATTTTAGGCGATTTCTCTGTCAAATATAAAGATAATTCATTGAAATTTTGTGGCAAGAGTTCCACAATAGACTGAAAACAAAAAATAGACAAATTTTGGAAAATGGGCGTGGTACCGCCTCTTTTTAGACAAAGGAATATACGAGATTTCTTAGCCTATAACTCGACAAATAATTGAGATATTATGACGAAACTTGGTTTATACACTTTTATAACTTGTGTTAATAGACACGCAAAAATTTACTGAAATCGGTTTATGACCACGCCTACTTTTTAACAAAGATATTTCTGGAACACCCTTTGGGAATTTGTAACGTGACATCTTTGTAACTAGAGGTTATAAAGGAATGAAATTTTGCACAAAGAATAATATTCATATGCCTAGTTGGATGGCTGATAAAAATTTTGAAAATGGGCGTGGCTACGCCCACTTTATGCAGCACTTGCTTTATATAAAGTACCTACACCGTGTTTCCATCAAACGCAAACAAACAATGCAAGCATACAGCTGAGTATCTAATGTTCGATTCCACTCGAACTTAGGCTTCCTTACTTGTTTTTATATTAAATTATTTCTCAATTTTTAGTGCGATTTTAAGATTAAAGCGTGTTTTTTAGTTTTTTAAGCTATTATTTATTATTAAAATAAAAAAATAAAAGAAAAAAATCAGTCGCCTGGCTTGATTCGAACCTACCTCCCTTAGCTTCAAGACCAGACACACTACCTCTGCGCCACCACACCACTTGTGTGAGGTATGTCAAACGCTGCACTTAAACTGAACTAACAAAACGGGTGGCCGCTGTGGTGCAGTGGGTAGGGTGCTCGCCTGCTATGCCAGAGGTCTCGGGTTCAAACCACGGTCCGAGCAAAACACCAAAACAATTTTTCTAATTAGTAAAAATCCAATTATTGGGTTTTTTAAGAGCAGCGGCAGTGGGCGGCATACCCTCCGAGTGTTTTTCTGCCATGAAAAAGCTTCTCACAAAAAATGCATTCGCCGTTCGGAGCCGGCATAAAACTGTAGGTCCACCCAATTAGTAGGAAAAACAAAAAGGAGCACACCTCGAATTGGGAGAGAAGCTCGGCCATAAAACTCGTCAGAGTTATAATAGCGCCATTGTATTATTATTATATTATAACAAAACGGGTGGTTGCTTTCATTGTAATATTTATATATGTATTTGCAAATATCAAACTTGTTACTTGTTGCTTTCAATAGGTGAGTGAGTTGTACTTGTTAGTTCAATTTAAGTGCAGCATTTGACATACTAAACACAAGTGGTGTGGTGGCGCAGAGGTTTTGCGTCTGGTCTGGAAGCGAGGGGTTGTGAGTTCGAACCGCGCGTTATCAAGGTTGATTTTTTTAAAAATTAAAAATCAACTAAAATGGTTGCTATTTCCGGGGGCAACTTCCGTTGCATCAAATTTCAAATTTCACTCTCCATAAAAACTCTGTATCGCCGCCTAAGAAAGGGTATGTTCAGAAACGCAGCATGAAACGCAACAGGGGCAGTAATTATTTTTTTGATGATTGTGATGAGCGACGCTTCATGCAAAATTTACGTTTATGAACGCTCTGCTTGTACTACAAAAGCAGATTGCGCTTCAAACTGAGTTTCTGAACAAAGCCAAGTTAACTTCAAAAAAAAAAAAAACAAGTTTTCATATATTGATATATATTGATATCAGAATATGCCTTAATGTAAGTACATACATACATACACATCTAAATTTTAGTGGTCTATATATCGTCGGTCTCCTGCCAGAAACATGAATGTGAATTTTTTTTAAGTGCGATGCCTGCTCTTTATCGGGTATATATTGATGTAATAAAGTTTGTATATATACTTATACTTATTTTCTAATTAGTAAAAATCCAATTATTGGGAGTACATATTCCTTAATACGTGATAAATGTACATACATTCATACACGCTATATTGTGCGCTAGTTATTATTACTAAAAAATTTATGGCCAGCATGCTAAATTTCGCATTTGTTAAGGTTAAATTTGTATGCTTAAAATTGTGAATTCAGATCTAAACTACAAATTAAAAGCAAAGTACAAGCAAGCTGTTTCTTCTTCAGACAATAACTGACCTTTAATCCTTGCTTCAGAAATGTGTAAAGAACTTAGTTTTAACTGTTTTAATTTTAATTTATATTTTATTTAGTTTGCAAGGCCACATTTGCAGGAATTGAAAACAAACATTAAATAGAAAAAAGTGAAATTAGGTGATAGTATAGAGAGTAGAAAAGTTTAAGTTAAAGTTAAACAAAAAAAAAGAATGATATAAAACATTTGTTAAAATAAGGGTACAGCCAGACGACGCAAGAAATTACTTTCAGAAAGTGAAAAATTCTAATTTTTGTTTTTGTTTCTTTAAAAAAAAACAAATAAAAAAAATTTGAATTTTTGAAAGTAATTTCTTGCGTCGTCTGGCTGTACCATAAAACTTATTAACTGGCAAGTCAAATTACAACAAATAACAAACAGGATTTTTGTTTTCATAATCTTTTTGTCTGAGCGTACATACATTCGTGTAGAGTTCGTGTGTGCATGTCAAGTGAATTTAAAAAGCAACAAACTCACAGAAACATAAACTAAATTTTTTTAAACCTTTGCTTTATATCATTTTTTATTGTTCAAAGCAAGCGCTTACCTGCAACGAACGTATCGTATCCAGCAAAGCTTTTTTCTCCTCTAACAATATGCTTATATCATCTTGGGCCGCTTTGAGATATGAACGCAGCACGTCATGCTCTTGTTTACTTTTTTGTCTAAAATAAATTACGAGCAACAAGCATTAATAAAAATTTTTATTGATTGGTTTGTTTTTTTTTTACCTAAAACAATCAGTATTTTCTTTTGCGTTCACCAATTGCTTGCGCAAATTGTCATTATCCATTTTAAGTTGTTGCATAACCAGCTGCAGTGAGAGAATTTCACGATCACGATCACGTTCGCGCGGACCGCTTGCTGCTACGCCGACATCATTTAAACAAGTTTCTATGGAAAAATAATTTAAATAAAGAAAGCTGAGTATAAAGCCTAAGCTAAAATTTTCATTTACAATTTTTTTTTAACTTTTTTAGCTACACGTTAATGGCTGAGTCCAGCTACGGTATAGTTTTGAATTCACACTTTCAAACGCGCTTTTGGCTGTGTACGGCTATTTGAAAGAGGCCTACGATATTAGGAGGAATCTTTAACAGTAGCTTATATTGCACAAACGTTACAGAACTTAGTAATTAATATGAAATATATGAGCTACAGCTAGCTTTATCATCCTATTTAAGCCCACTGAATGATACCCATTAAATTATATGTTTGAAGCCTGTTGCATATTTATAGGCGTATAGAAATTTCGGCTTTAGGTACGTACCTATTGGCTGAATATTCACAATACCATTCTTATCACGATGTATACGCATACGACCAATGGCTAAACGTATTGGCACTGGACCTGGGGAGGTAATGTTAACAGGCGGACGATCTTCGATTAAATTTAATTTCACGTTTTCTACATGCACCTGTAAAGTTAAAGAAATATGCGAAGAAGGGTATAAATTTGCGAACTTAAATAGAACCACAAATGTATGTACACATATAAACTTACAGTAACAGGCAATGGTACAGTGATTATTTCATCTTCGGCCAAATCACCCAAACCAATTACAGTGCTCATGGATAAATCTAAATTAACGTCCCTAACACGAACTTCGGCATGATGAGTAATCCAACTAAAAGAGCAGAAAAAGAATTTATTTATAAATAGAATTATAGAAGAAAAAAAATTTTAAATAATAAGCCCTATTTAAAAAAAAATTAAAATAAAAAGACAACACTTCCACCTCACCTTTGTATAGTGGCCTTATCGATGCTGCTTATATTGCCTTGTGGTGGTTTTAGTGTTTCCTCCAAACGTAAGCGTATGCATGGCGGCAACTCTGGATTGTAAGGCGCCAAATTCCAAGCCTTGCAGCGTGCACCAAATTTCGTCTAAGCAAATATTTTTATATAGTTTATTAGGCTGTCTTAAAAATTATTAATTCTACTAAAAAAAAATACAAATATACATGGAACAACAACAAAGTGCGTTTTTACAACAATAGCCAATACAATGTGGTTGTGGTTGGCGCGTGCAAGGAACTGCTATAGGAATTGTACCAGTGATTTCGAAAGAATAAATTTTCGAAAATTTTGGAATATTCACAATATTTTTTAACGGTGCAACAATCTAGACATAATTTACATGCAGTGCAAAAAAGCGTTTCAGCGTTATATTGAGAGGCAATGTTGACGTTATGGTTATGATATGTATGTATGTAATTATGTGTATATTGATGCTTTGCCATATAGTCTGCATGAATAAAAAGTAATAGCAGCTGCTGTCACTGTAATTTGGTGCAATTCTGTATCAAACTGATAAAGTAAGCCAAGTGAGTGTTTCTAAATTTGTGATAATTTCAGTTTCGAATTTTTATGCGAAATATGATATTAGTTTTATGTGTATTGTAATATGTGTTTTAGACATATGCTTAATAGGCTATTAAGAGGCTAGGAGCAACTGAAAACCATAATTGGGCCCTATTTACAATACAGACAACTCAATTTATTAATAGTCCGTGTATATGAATAAATTTACCTCAAGTTGAGTAGGATTTTTAATACAACTCTGAGCAAACGAAATGTCAGGAAAGGGAATTATAAGATAAGTGAAATGTGATTAAAATATCTACATCCCAGCCCAGCGGAGGAAACTTTATTTTACCATATTTTTTAAATTTTTACCGATTATAGTAAATCTCATGACATAAATTTGCCGGATCAATTACATTTAAACACATAGCAAATCGATGTATTGTGGAACGAATTTCCGTCATCCTTTGTTAAGATCGATTTTGTTATAAACCGGTTTCGGCTATGTTCCATTCTCAGTATCTTGTTTCGTTTTCCACACATAGGCGAAACCGGTTTATAACCAAATCAAAATTGACAAGGGATGGCAGAAATTCGTCCCACAATACATCGCAATCCTACCCTGTCGGAAAAGCAGACAACAAAAAAGAAACATAACGAACTGTATTTGAATATTTTTTATTTTATTTGGGTGTGTTTTCGGACTGCTTTTTCTTCATGTTCAGTGCGCTCTGTTGTGGAGTCTTTTGTTCGCTCCTACTTAAGAGCGCACCGAAAGTGGTTGGCTGGCATAAAATGTCTGTGTATACTTCTGCTTGAATAGGTATGCGTAAACACCAAATTGCGTGATGAAATTTAAAGCTTAATTGACTCAATTAATTTGACAGTTTGAACATAATATAAGATTGTTAGCTAAAGTGAAGTGAAGTGAAGTCCTTGCAGCTATGATGTATTGTAACTATTTCAGTTATATTCCAGCTCCATTTATCATTACTTGTTAATTCGGAAAACTTTGAATGTAAGTTGAGCTTTTTTAATTTCTGGCAAAATTCCATCTATGTATATTTTTACACTAAATAAATATATAACCGAATTATTTAATCGAAGAGGGTAGGTTTTTTAAAAAAGCGAAAAAAAACTAGACTTTATATTTACTTAGAGGCTCTTAAGCTCTCATTTCGCATCACAGCTATTACAGAAAGCTCTAACTACGATAGCATCGATTTTAATACTTCCTAATCGTTTTTTAAAAAATTTAAATAACTATCACCTACTTTCTTTTAGTTCTGTCACTAAAACTAATAGTGTTTTTTTTTCTAACTTAATTGTGTTTTCTAACTTAATTGTTTTTTATAACTTAATTGTATGAGTGAATGCCAATTGGTAATGTCAGAATTGTAAATTACGTAAAAATTACAAAAAGAAAAACCAACCGTAAAAATATATAATTAACAGCACATAAACTTAAAAAAAAAATTAATAAGGTCAGCTGTAGAACGATTATTTATTTTTTCAAGTAAACCTTAACGCGCAAAGTAATATTTTATAAGAAGTAGTTCTAAAAATAAAGTTTTAGCATGCGATTAGGAATAAATATGTCATCTATTTCAAAAATAATCAGTAATTCTGAAATAGGAAGAGGTTTAAAACTTTATTGAATACTTAGAGGCGCTACGGAAGAAAGAGCTCTAATCTTAATACTTATTAGGACATTATACGAATTATGCGGTCTTTACATGGGTCGATTTACTAGTCGATTTTTGTCGCTCAACCAAAATCGACCCGTGTAAATAGCTCAGTCGACAAAAATCGACTAGCTCAAAGTAGATTTGCGTTCAACTTTTGCTTAGTCGATTTATCAGTCGATTTCCCAGTCGGCAAAAATCGACCCGTGTAAAGGCCGCATTAGACTACAGATTTAATTTGTATGTTGCGCCAATTTTTTTTATGTAGCAATTTAAAGTTAAAAAAAAGGTCAATATTTTGAAATGTATTATCACATACTGAAAAGGTTGGTAAATTTATTAATAATATTTTTATGCAAAGAGTTGGGGTTCGTACACAGATAAACCTATATTGATGTCACCTCCATATAAATTGATAATCCTGTCCGATCAATAAACTATGGATGTCATATCCACATTTCTTATATATTAAATTTTTTTTTTGGATATGACACCCATTATATGGATAAGACATCCATGGTTTATTGATCAGACAGGATTATCAATTTATATGGAGGTGACATCAATACAGTTTTATCCGTGTAGTTACATATTAATATGACCCAAAAATACATAACTATGTATTTCTAACAATTATTGGGTTTTAGACATTTAATGTAGAGATTTTTCTGTTAAAAAATCTAGGAATATATCTCCTTACTTAGACAAAGTTTTTCTACAAAGATCGCCCTTAGATTTTGACTACTAGGAGTCGGATCCGATTTTCCACTGGATCGACTGAGGTGATCGAACGAACATTAATTTAGTATTATTAGGCTCATTTGATAAACACTCGCGTCATCGTGAATTTCACAATGCCAAGTACTTATTAAAAGAGCAATGCATAAAATGAGTACAAAAGAAATTGCAATTATAGATACATTATCGAAGAAAAAAGCTCCTCGATGGAAAATTCAACGAAAATATCGACAGTGGCATGCGACTCAATATTACGACATTCGATGATCGATAGTCAGCGAAAATGGAAAATGGAATCCAGCTCATAATAACTGCTTAATAAAACTCTTAAAAATATTAAATATCAAATTTTAACTTTGGCTAAGAAATAGAATATATACAATAAGCAAGGAACTCGAATATTATAACATGTTTATATGTAGATAAAAATTGCTTGCAAATACAAAATCGAAAAATTTTATTTATTGTAAAACAATTAATTACCGTTTTTTTTACTAAATACATTTAAGGAACTACAAAAAAAGTAAAAAAAAAAAAAATTAACGCATTAACTTTTAATCAGACAAAGGCAACAAATTATGCAATCTCAAACCGCAATCCTTTTATTTCAAATTTTCAATAACAGTTTAACAAGCCAAGAAGGAGGTTAGAGAGGTTGGGAGAATTCCAGCAAGACATAGAATTTATAGCAAAAAAGCACAAAAATCAACTACGACACTACTTTATGGAAACGGTAGAATTGATAAAGAAACACAGCAAATTCAACAATTCAACAACCAAGGGTAAATTTAGAAATTAATCAAAGAAAAAAAAAACACAAAAATAAATTATAACGCCAGCATAATAATAATGAATTTTGTTTAAAATTTTGTAGCAAATACAGAAAAATTTGTGTTTTAACTTTTTTAATTGCTTCATATAATACCTTATTTGCTTGTTGAGCTTTCTGTTTGTCATGGTTTTGTTGACAGAATACGTATTTGTTGTTTTTGTTTTTTCACATGATTATTAATGCAGTTTGAGTTTTATTTGATTTGTTTTTGTTGTATGTTATATGCGATAAATTTGTTGATGCAAATGTCAATTTGTTTGTTTTAAATTTTGCATTGTTTTTAGATGTTCAACGTGTTGTTGTGTCATAAATCAAATTTTGATTACGTTTATTTATTTTTTGTTTTGTGTGTATTGTAAAAATGTTCACAATTTTTTAGCACACATCGAGAATTTATGTGGAAAAGAGAGAGAAAAGAGAAAAATGAAAAAACAAATTTTAAAATATAATTTTATACAGCATGATAATTTTTAAATATTGCTTTGTAGATAGATTTTCATGAATAGAAGTTCCTAAATAAAGAAAGAAAGGAAATGCGAGCGATATACGAATATGAACTGGCAAATGCGGCATGTGGAATGTGACACCGCCTTAAGAAACTTATAAAATTTTAATATTTTGTCACTTTCCACATTCCGCCGTTGGTTTTGAATTTTTTTAAATGCTTGAAAACGCAAGTGATTTCAATGTGATGGAAGAAAAAAGTTGAAAATCGAAAATCGTAGGCATGCAAGAAGTTTTAACAAGACAATATTTGCATATATGTATTTATTTTAAAAAAAGGAACATACGAAATTGAAAGTTAAATTTTAAAACAAAACTATTATTATTTACAGTACCTTTTAAACAAAATACTGCAAAATAAAATACAAATAAACAGAAAACGAAATTTAAAACATGAAATATAAATTAAGTTCTTATTAATTTGGAATCTAGGTTATCTATAAAATGCACGAAGGTTTACTTTTTTTTAAAGTGTTGCCACCTGTTTAAAAATTTAATTTTCCTGTAGTTTGATTTTAAAATTTCTGATACCATATGAATGGGCTTAGCCTGAAAATGAGTAATGTAGTATAATTCGTACAAAAAGGGTTTCCACCTGTTCATAAACTAATTTTTACGCTATACTTTCTTTGATTTTTAAATTTGAGGTGTTATATGAAAGAGCTTGGCCTGAAAATGAATAATTTTTATAAAAACGGTTGCCAGTTATTTAAAAATTTAGTTGAAAATTTTTCACTATAGAAAAGAAAGTATAGGAAAGGAAATGAAAGGAAAGGAAAGGAAAGGAAATGAAAGGAAAGGAAAGGAAAGGAAAGGAAAGGAAAGGAAAGGAAAGGAAAGGAAAGGAAAGTAAAGGAAAGGAAAGGAAAGGAAATAACAAGACAGGAAAGGAAGGGGATAGTGAAAGGGATGGAAATGGCAAAGGAAATAGAAACGAAAGGGGAAAGGTAAGAGAAAAGTGTGCGGAAAATAAAAAGAATAAACGGAAACGCAAATAAAAGGGAAAGTGGAAGAGAAAGAGGAGTATGAAAAATAGTATTTTGGAGGTCGCTAGAGGGCTAAATATTCTTGAAAATTATTAGACATAAAATTTCACTACGGCTCCCCTCGGACAAAAAAACCAGTAACTATATGCTTTATATTATATTTTATTAAAAAGAAATTATGGGCTTAAAGCCGATTTATATTCTGCAATTTTTAACGGGAAGTCTCTTAGTCAAGTAATAAAGTATTTTGTAGTAGATTGGCAGATAAGAAGAGTCAAAGTTCTCGGAGTAAACTCTCGAATTTTTTCTATTTAAAATGGCCACAGAACTTTTTTTTAGCACAAATGATTATTTAGCAAAAATTAAAACTCATACATAAAAAGTTAAAATACAAAAAAGAGGTAAACTTTAATTGATATACAATGGAAATTAGTTAAGAATAAAAAAGATTTAAATAAACATTGAACACGTGACATACAAGAAATGTTCATTTAAAATACATATATCAATAGCTTAAGTATTTATAGAGCATAAATAGGGTATTTTATTGAGTATATAAAAGGAAAGGACAAAAAAATAATGCAGAAAAAATTAAAAACTAAAACAACCTACCTGTAGTTCATCCCATGGAATCGCACCGCATTCGTCACACGAAACAGCTGCTACCTGCAAGCGCAATGACGAGGCGCTACCTTCATTTTGGCGTATCAACTCAACTGTTGTCAATCTAATTTAACAATAAATAAAGTATAAAACGCAATTACTTTGAAATGTAACTTTACATAAAAGATAAAAAAAAAAAAATTCACCTAAAAGTAGCCATTGAAACCAAATCACGGCGACGCCATGTGCTCGCTTCTGACGGTTCCGAAGGTGATGATAAATTTGTTTTATTATAATCAGGCTCCTCTAAAACTTCGCTAGCCACCTCAACGGGCGATACTTTCATATTGGTATCATTCGTAAAAGGATTTAATCTTTAAATTTAAATGAAAAAAATTAATATGAAAATATATATGTACTTTTTTTCACGAATCTCACCTAAACATCATATCTATGCAATCCGTTGTTTTATCATCACCCATAACAATAGCAAAATTTTCCGAATCCGAACTCATATCACTTTGTATGGAAAATGTATCACTAGTATCATCATTTGTTGCGCCAGACTTAATTGCCGAATCAATGGACGTCATAAAGCTGGAAAATCCTTTCTTCATGGACATAAGACCTAAGAGAATAAGGAAATAGTTAATTAAAAAATCAAAAGAGAACACAGTTGAAATATAAATGAAAAAAGATGCTGAAGATCGCCGAAACCGTTTTAGAACAAAATCAAACTTGACAAGGGATGATGGAAATTCGTACCACAAAAAATTCAATAAATTGCCATTGAAATATAAGCTTATAGTAAGCGTGGACTTGCTCAAACAAAAAAAAAAAACTCTAACAAGCTTTTCTTCATTTCACAAAAAATTGTACACCTACTAGAATTAATTTCCTTCGTTAAGCTGCTCGAATCCCCCGCATTTGTAGTTTTTGTAGCGCGTCCACTTTTCGTTGACGCCGTATTGGAGTGTGAATATACGCCGGTATCGGGACGTGAACCTTGGCTGGATGTCGTGGACGCAACCATTGGTGTACTTTGTATTTGTACATTGTAACTAAAATCAAAAAAATAGTTTTTAATATTTATCAAAAGACGGTAAATTCAAAAGCTTTCATGCTCACCCATGTGTATTGGGATTGGACATATGCATACCACTATCATTGAGTGGATCATTAGTAACTGGTGATGGTGTTTCCACGCTGCCATAAATATTGCTTCTCACTTGCTCTAACGGTGGTATAGGCCATACTGCATTTGTACCTGGGAAAATGTGCATATTTGAGAGATCATTTTTATCATACGAGCAGTGATTGCTAGAAGGTTAGTATATGCACAGAGTTAATTCACTTTTTTCTAGGTTTGAGTCTTTTGTATAATGAATTCATATGTGGGCAGTGACCCTGCAGTAAAAATCCGCTATGAATCCTTAATGAATCACTGATGCAATTCACCTATGACGGGGAGGCATCAGTGAATACTTTCATATAAAGACTGATGAATTTTTCATATAAATGGTTTGCTTTCCTCAGAAAAAAAACAAGAACAAATAAAAATATACTGAGTTATGACGACAGTGATGAATATTCAACAAAGAATCATCACTGATCCTTCAGCAGTGAAACAAATTTACTGCAGGGGATACTACTACACATGTTAGAATAAAATAAAGCATGCCGAATTTAAGAGCGTTAAAAAATTAAAGTATTAAGTAAAAAAGAGGCATCGGAGAAAATATTTGTACGGTACGACACATGACACATGATATGAAGTGAAAAAAGTACATTTGTTGAAATTAAAACACATATCAAAAATATAAAAGAGTGCAGTGATCCCCTGCGGTAAATTTGTTTCACTGCTGAAGGATCATTGATGATTCTTTGTTGAATATTCATCACTGTCGTCATACACGGTGGGCCGGAAGCGACGATAGGTTGCATGAAAATGTTTTGTCGATATTCTCATGCAACCTATTGTTACTTACCGTAGAGTTAAAATTTTTCACGTAGAGTTAACATTTTAGGAGTTATACGCAAATTAAAGTGGGTCCTTTTTGTGTTATTTTATATTTCAGTGGTTATACTTTAGGTCCTGTTCACATTGGATTTTTCCACTAGAGGTGTCCTGTTTTCTTTTTAATGCATTTTCTTGTATCCTTTAGCTACCAGATAATGTACTGAAATCGGAAAAATTTGGAATTTGGCGAATTTTCGATTTTGTCAATATTTGATCCTTTCAGAAAAAAAAAAACAAAAATGTGGATATCCTTGAAAAAGGAGCAGCTCGGATTTTAATTTCAACGGATGTTTCATCTATAAACATCACATAACACAACCCCACTTTCCTTTTTTGGCGACATTTTTATGCAACCTATCGTCGCTTCCTGCCCACCGTGCATATATGAGCACAATTTTTTTTTTTTGTTTTTTTTTTTTGAGGTAAGTAAACCATTTACATATACATATGAAAAATTCAGCAGTCTTTATATGAAAGTATTCAGTGATGCCTCCTCAGTCATAGGTAAATTTCATCAGTGATTCATGAGGGATTAATTTTGGATTTTTACTGCAGGGTTCTTTTTAAAACTTTAAATGTGAAGTCTAACACAAATAAAGCAGAAATTCCGAAAGAGAACGTATAAAAGTAAAATCTTTTTTTTTTTAAGTTAATAAAAAAATTTTACGCGGACTCTCAGCATAATACATACTTTTTTTTGAATATGTGATCGATTCACACATATTGTTAAATTAATTTCTAATCGTAGTTTGCTTATTTATTTGAATTTGATTCTTACACTAAATTCGAAGTTGAAGTACCGGCAAGCATACCGCCATTATTTTAATCTAATAAGCCATACATATTACTGTATTTTTATTGAAAAATGTGCTACTTACTTACAGGTTATTAATTGTGCAAAAAATTATTACTACACAAAAGTAGGCAAACTTAGACTTAATTGTGATTTGAAGAGTGAATGTTGATTAGTAATTTATATATAGTATGTAGACACCGATTTTAAGTTTGATTATAATTTTTTTTTTTCATGATAAAAAAAACTGAAGTTATGAAAATTAAATAAAAATAAAGAAAAAAATAAATCTTACTATTCATGTGTAAATCATCACCCAAACTAGCTGAATCGGGTAAGACACTTTCAGCATCACCACCACTCGATTCCTTACCAGGTGTTGGTGATGGCATCACGAGTGTTACTTCAATTTGCGGTATAACACAACCGAATATCATAGATTTCTTCGTATTTTGCTGAAAGAGAAATCAAAAAAGTTATGTATGTATGTATATACATACGTTTATTATAGTTTTTTTTTATGAATTAAGGAATCTGAAGATATGTGCATATTTATGCATTATATAAATTTGTTGAATATTAAAAATTGCTTACTCACCTTTTGTAAAATACGCTCTGCATCCATTGACAGGAACATTGACATCTCTGTCATCTCTTCGGCCAAACGCAATAGGAACAAATATTGATAATGATCAATTTGCACGCTCACCAAATTGGAAATGTGCGCAATGGCGTGCATATCGGCGGTACGTTCTTTAGCGGCAGCGCCATCCTTTGTCTTACTGCCGCCGCCATTCAAGGAACTTTGCTGCTTCCAATCACCCAAACGTACATCCTCTTCACTTAAAAATGGATTGCGTGGCAAATTTTTACTATCCACCACATAATCTGATGCTATACAATGTATATTCGTTTCGGTGGATGTTGAGCACTTTGTATTGGATGCTTGGGAATTGGCGGCATTACTGCCAGGCGTCGTCTTGGCCATGGCGCCTGCACCAGAATGCAGCCATAACGTCACAGGCACAGCATCAATAAAAGGTATTGATTTATTTGGTCCCAGCGAACGTGCACCCAAGAAATCAACCCAAACTGGATCTAATTTAATACACCACACATCGCGCGGTTCCGACCACATCGCATAACGTGTTAGATTTTGTGTCGAAGCGGATTTTGGTAATGGTGTTTCGCTTTGTTGCATTCCCATTGCCGCTGCCGCGGCGCTTGCGTCAGCAATATCCGCTGCAGCCACATGCGATAGTATGCGATCGGTCACAATGCACATATCACCACTCACCGAAGGGAATTCCGTGCCAAAGACCAGCGAGCCCTCCTGCAATGAATGCAAAGCTTGCGCTAAATCAGCACGTGAAGAGCCCATTTCGCGTATGTTGGTTATGGCAAAGCGGGAGATTTGTATTTGCATCATTTTTGGTCGATCCTTTTGATTGGGCACATCAACGGCGGATTCGATAATGATGCGTGGCATTATGGCTTCTATCTTTACGTCCATATACATTAGATTTGGTTCCTGTTCGCCTTCTGCCTGCGTTAGAACAACGGAATGCGAGTCTTGCGATCCATTCGAACCTAAGGGCCGCTTTCCGCCGCTACCATTCGTCGTCGTCGAGGATATTGAGCCACGTGCACTGGTAGCTGCATCGCCACTAGTCGAACCAACACTGGTGTGTAGTAAACTTTCATGTAAATTAAGCGCAAATGAATTAAACCAAAGTATGGAGCTTAAATCGAAATGCACTTGCAAGGGATTAATGTGCACGAATATTTTGGATGGCGGCACTAAAAACGTACAAAACGTAGGGGAAGATGATTATTTGAGTTTTAATAGTAATTTTAATTAAAATAATGTATATAATACTTACAAGGAAATATAAAATCACCGGGATAATAAAAATAAGTATACTCAGCATGAACGATAAACATATCGGCGGGAAACGAATAGCGCTCCTTATCACCTGGAAAGGTAGACGTTTAGTATGTATGTTATTTATATATTTACTAGCTGTACCCGGCCAAGCTTTGCTTTGGCCCACTTCCTATTATAGGTACTTGAAGCGAAAAACGGCACACTTTAAAATATGTTGAAAGTATCTAGAAACCGAAATTACTTCGGGCTGCAGAGCTCAGCGCAATTCAGATAAGTTTAAAAAAAGTGAAGGAAAAAATTGATATTTTCAAAAGTTTGCCCTATTCATGTTCTTATCCCATTTTTCTTCGTATTAGTCTCCAACTGCCTTTCCCTCTACTTTTCTCTTTCTCTTTCCCTTTCCATTTATCTTTCCTTTTTCCTCTCACATCACATTTCCGATTCTCTTTCTCTACCACTCTCTCTTACCTCTCCTTTTCTGTGTTTCTCCTTTTTATTCCCCCTCTTATTCTTTCTCTAATTCCCTGTGTTACTGTCTCTCTCCCCATCCTCTTCATTCCATTTTTATTTTATTCTCCCTCTCCTTTTCCATCCCTTTGCCTTTCCCAGATCTCATTACTCTTCCCCTTTCCCTAGGGAACTGGGTTTAGCATAACTTACCCTGCATTCCACTTCTCATTTTATACCATCATTGCTTAAAAACATTCCGTGGCGTCCTAATCGTCTCTTTTACCCATAATTGAGTATCGGAACTAAGAATCACTATGAAAATATCTCTATATATCAGACCCGGTTAGCACTTTCATTTTATATCAGTATTGCTCAGAAGCATCCCGGGCTCATCCGGGTCTACTTATTGACCCACATCTGGGAACTTGACCTAGGAGCCATAATGGGTACGGTATCTGGAGACTTGACCAAGAAATCGTAATGGGTACGGCCCTACATGAGAGTCCGCTCAACACCTTTCATTTGGTACCAATATCCTTAAGATATATCCCGGAATCATCATGCGCCGTGATTAAATAACAATATCGCTAAGAAATTATCCGCGGCCATCTGGATCCACATTTTAACCCACATCTGGGAACCTGACCTAGGAATCATGATGAGTTCATCTCTATGTAAAAGCCCTGCCTTTCAGTTGACACGAATATCGTTCAGAAATTTTCCGGGGCAATCCCGGTCCACGTTTTGAACCACATTTAGGGACCAGACCTAGGAATCATAATCAGTTCATCTCTGTGTAAAGGCCCTGCTCAGCACTTTTCATTTGGTACCAATATCCCTGAGAAATATCCCGGTGTTATCCGGGTGCGCGTGTTGACCCACACCTTGGGACCCGACTTAGGGATCGTAATGAGTTCATTTCTATGTAAAATCCCTGCTTAAAACCCTTCATTTCATACCAATATCACTGAGAAATTTTCCGGGGTCATCCGGGTCCACGTTTTTACCCATATTTGGGGACTCGTCCCAGGTATCATAAATAAAATAGTTCCATGTTGGAGTCCCCATCAAGACCTTTCATTTGTTAACAATATCGCTCAGAAACATTCGAGGGTCATCCGGGTCCACGTTTTGACCCATATCTGGAGACCCGACCTAGGAATCGCAATGAGTACTATTCTATGTAAATTCTCTGCTCAATACCTTTCATTTGATACCAATATCGTCCAAAAATATTCAGGGGAAAGCCGGATCCTCGATTTGACCTTTTGACCTATATCTCGGGAACCCACTTCCGGATTTGAAAAAAATATATATATAAACCATAGTTGCCCAAGCCCTATACTCGCATACACATTTTGTTTTTGTAGTGCTCGTAGGTATTGAACTTCACTCGCCTATACACTTTCATAAGAAATTTGTGTATATGGCGAGCATAGGCGAGCATAGGAAAACAAAATTTGTATACTCCCGAAACATTTCTATGGAAACACAAAAACAATTTTTTATTTTGATTCGAACAGGTCCAACCCAGCAATAAAAAGAATGAAATGTGGAACATATATGTATATACATATGTATACTAATTTCATTCGTTCATATTTTCGATAATGTTATCTATGTCTATTTCAACATTTGTGGTTGATAGTTGCAAAACTGACTCGAGGTGTTTGTGTGAGATCCGGTTTCTGTGTTTTGATTTTACAATTTTTCATTTTGAAAATAGACTTTCACATTTATACGTACTAAAAACATTGACGAAAGTTTAAAAATAAACGCTCGGAGGCAAAGATAGTTAACTTTGTCACACTAATAATTAATTAATTATTTATTTATATATTTTGAAAAATTTAGAGGAGGGCATTGAAAATTAATTAATAAATTCAGTAATAGTAGCCAAAGTCCATAAATCTCGTATTAAAGATATTTTTTAAGCTTTCTAAAAACAATCCACTTATCAATATTAATTAATTATTTATTTATAAATATTAATATTAATTTTATTAATTAAAAATGTATACACATGTTTGTGTCCTGATTTTTTTACTGGGTTATCAAGATATCAATGAAGTTGTAGAAAACTACAAAAACAAACATATAGAAAAAAAAAATTTTTTTCTTTAAATTATGATATTGCTCGCCCGTAAGAAATGTTTGGGCATCATTGATATAAACCATCTAGGGAAAGGTACTAAGCTGGTGTTTAAATTTGGTCAAAATCCCTCCACGCGTTTGGGCGAAAGCCGGCGACAAAGAAATGGGATTGATTTTTATATATATATATAGATTATACATAGTATGTATTCAAAAATTAATAACTAAGTAACAAAAACAAAGCAAGCACAGCAATTTTATTAACATTCACATATAGCACAGCTTCAATTAATTGACATGCAATTTATAATTATAGTACGAAAAGCAAAAATTAAGGGGTACGCGTCCAATTGGGAGAAAAGTTCGAACTTAATACTTGAAACCTTGAATACGCATCAAGTATTTTCCCGAAACCCAACCGAATATTTTTCCGAGTACTTTCCCGAATTCGAACCGAATATTTCCCGAATACTTTCCCGAATCCGAACCGAATACTTAACCGAATACTTTCTCAAATCCGAACTGAATAATATCCCGAATACTTTTCCGTATCCGAAACCGAAAACAAATAGTTAACCAAATAATTTTCTGAAAATTTTCCTAAATACCTATATACATACTTTTTCAAATTCCAACCGAATATTTTTCCGAATACTTTTTCCTATCCGCACTGAATATTTTTCCGAATACTTTCCCGGATCCGAATAGTTAGCCGAATATTTGTCCGAATTCGGATTCGGTTTTGGATTCGCGAATGTATTCGGAAAATCACTTTTTGAAATAGATAAAAAACATTAACCGAATCTTTTTCCGAATACCTTCCCGAATCCAAACCGAATATTTTTCCGAATACTTTCCCGGATCCGAATACTTAGCCGAATATTTGTCCGAATTCGGAATCACGAATGTATTCGGCAAATAACTTTTTGAAATAGAAAAAAAAACCGAATAGCAAGAATAATTGAATAACGTGAATAAAAATTTATTAATTTTTCAGTTATTCTGATGAATAAAATTTTATTTCTTATTCAACTTATTTTGGATGAAGAATAAAGATTTATTTTTTATTTGAATAAAAATTCATTCAGAAACGCCCATTCCCGGTACGTACTCCATTTAGTATATAGTATTTAGTGATGCTCGCCCTAATGCATTTTATCAATATCAAATACTACATATTTTAAAACTTTTTTAATATAAAAAATGCCACCCAGCTAACCAAGTACGGAGCGCTCCGAATTAGGAGCGTAATGGGACTCCCAAAACAATCCCTCGACGGAGAGCTCCAAATGCGGAACAAAAAAGGAGTCCAAAAAAGCTCCTCAAAGGAGTGTTTGAGTACGCACTGAGTCTTTGAGGATTATCTGAAGGAGCGCTTTAGGACTCCGAAAACGTTTATTTCAGGAGTCGCAAAGTGCATATATTTCAAAAGGTACTTTTCTCCGTCGTATACATTTCGTTGGGAGAGCTTAAGGAGTCCTAACGGAGCACCGTGCGGACACCTCTGGTTGGCTGGACATGACAGTTCTTATTCTACGTAGTAGTAGGTAGACGAGGAAACTTTTTCGGAGGATTTATGGACCTTTGTGCGTTGGCGAGGACGAGTATCGACGGAGATTTAACAATGAGCTGTACGCAGACATCGACATTATTCAGCGAATAAAGATCCAGCGGCTCCATTGGGCAGGTCATGTCTTGAGAATGGAAGAAGGTGCTCCGGCCAAGAAAGTATTTCTGTCGAAACCCGCTGAGCGCAGAAGAAAGAAGAGACCTCCACTACGTTGGGAAGATCAGGTGCTGGCTCCCTAGGTATTCCCAAATGGCGCCACCATGCACGAAACAGAAATGGCTCTCGCGCTATGTTGGATTCGGCCAAAATCTTCTAGACGGTTACGCGCAAATTAAATAAGTTAGACGTGGACATAATAGCATAATTTAATGTAAGCATTAAGATAAGCATTGAGATGTTATATAAATGAAATGAAATTAAAAATTTAATGAACACAAAACAGAGGGAACTTTCTTTTAACTTTAATACAACAACAAGACGAATTCATAAAGCACACATTTTTCTTAACAGATGACCAAAAAAGTGCTATTAATTTTAGTACCTGTACGTATTTTCCTCTTATTTTGAGCTATGTATATGTGTGAAAGTTGGTGCAATTTAATTTGTGAGAAGATGTATGCCCATTTTTATGTTGTGACAGAATAGAGAGAAAGTACAGAAGCAAATATGAGCGAATCGGTATGACTAAATGATATGTATGTATAAATATTATGTATCTATGCAAGAAGTTCAGATGACTATGTTTTGTATAGTTTATTTTTTAGTTTTATTTCCCTTTATTACTTTAATGACTCACCAGATACAAATTCCTTTGGCATTTGTTTTCGTCCCGACGTTGTAACGCGATACAAAGTAAAATCTTCAATACGCAATATAACGCAGGCACTCATTAATTTGGCTAAATTATCCAATGTTGCCTTTTTTTGTTGCGCTTGAGTTGCGTTATTGGTGAAAGCTGATCCATTACTCGAGCCTCCACCAGCACCACCACCACCACTACTTCCCGGTCGGTTAGGTGTATTTGCGCCGGAAGGAACGGAGGAGCTCGCCGCATAACCGGCAGTTTGCGCCTGCAGTGCATTTACATTCAAAGTTATGGGTGAGGGTGGTGCCGTACGTTCGAGTGGCGCATGCGTGGAAGGACGATTGGGTTGACTTAAGTTCAGTACAGCCTCACGGAATGTATTTAAGGACTCTTTGAGCCAAAGCGCTGGCGGTACCGATGCCTCTCTATATCTGTGTGTATATGGAGTTAGAGGGGAGAGGAATGTTTGTTATGGTTTTCTTTTATACAATTTATGAATACAAAATATATGTAGTTACTTCGCCCAATGCGCACGATCGGATTTGACTAAATGATACGGATAATAGTCTATTTGGAATGCTTGCACGGATATTTGTAAAGCACCGCCCATATCCAACTCGGGATAAATGGAACGACCATCTGCAAGATAAAAGATAAAATGTGAAAAATTTAAGTGGTAAAAGTCTATATCAGCCTGGACGGTATCGAACTCTGTATTCTCAATATTAAAGCGGAAGGAATGCTGACAGAGTTGGGATAAAACTGTTGGTCGCATGAAATGTGTGTTAGAGTTACATTCGCCCATAACACAAATAAACACATCAGTGGCGCACACAGAAAAATATTTTGGGGGGGGTTTTCAATATCCAACGGAAAATTAAAAAAAAAAAAATACTTAAAACTCGTCCAGACAATTTTTACTTAAATTTATGTTTGGGGAGTGGACCTACGTATGGACACATTAAACAAAGGCACCTTTTAAATCTCAATTCATTGCATTTTCTCTGTACTTAAACTAAAACTAACAAGTAAGGAAGCCTAAGTTCGAGTGGAATCGAACATTAGATACTCAGCTGTATGCTTTCATTGTTTGTTTGCGCTTGTTCGATTAGGGTGTATTTTATATGAATCGAGTGCCGCATAAGGTGGGCGCAGCTACGCCCGTTTTCAAAATTTTTATCAATCATTTAACTAAGCATATAAATATTATTGTTAGTGCAAATTTGCAACCCTTTATGACTTCTAATTATAAAGATGTTACGTTACAAACTCCCAAAGGGTTTTCCAGAAACGTCTTTGTTAAAAGGTAGGCGTAGTCATAAACCGATTTCGCTAAAATTTTTGAGCATGTATTACCACAAGTTATTTAAGTGTACAAACTGATTTTCATCATAACATCTCAATTATTTGTAGAGTTATGGGTTCCGAAATCTCGTAGATTCATTTGTCTGAA
Source organism: Urophora cardui (assembly GCA_960531455.1). NCBI lineage: Eukaryota > Metazoa > Arthropoda > Insecta > Diptera > Tephritidae > Urophora > Urophora cardui. The sequence goes on along the minus strand of OY482674.1, from coordinate 40,873,028 downwards.
AAGAGGCGGTGCCACGCCCATTTTCCAAAATTTTTCTACTTTTTGTTTTATGTCTATAGTTGGACTCATGACACAAAATTTCAATGACATATCTTTATATTTGACAAAGATATCGCTTAAAATGTTTTTATTTGGCCCCTTAATAGTTCTCATGTATAAATTTGGGCATGGTCGTCATTGTTATTGTTCTGGCAATTTTTCGTCCAAACATTTCCCTAAGTAAGTAAATTTCATCGATATATCTTCAATGGTTTCTGAGTTATGACATATAAAACTTTCCATGTTTGACCCTTAATAAGTGGGCATGGCACCGCCCATTTTCCAAAATTTCATCAAATTTCTTCAAATTTCTTCACGTGGGTAAAATTTCATCTCTCCAGCTATATTAGTGGCTGAGATACGAAATTTCCGATTTTTTCTATATACGAAAAGTGGGCGTGGTCATGGTCCGATTTCGCCCATTTTCAATACCAACCGTCCCAGTCTCGATACCAACTTGCATTCCAAATTTGATCAAAATATCTAAATTTTTGCGCGAGTTAGAGTGTTTACAGACGGACGGACGGACGGACATGGCTCAATCGATTTCTCTTTTCACCCTGATCATTTTGATATATATAAGTCTATATCTGTCTCGATTATTTCATTCTGTTACAATCCACCGTTATGTGATTAAAACTATAATACTGTGTGTACTAGTACAGCTGAGTACAACAAACCTCAGCTAATATCCACAGCATACTTTTAGGGAAATGTCTCCGCACTGCTTGTTTATAAACATAACCAGTAGTTGTTGACAAATATTGGCAATGTACATCCACGAATATTCATAGATTTTACAACATGTATTTACACAAATATTTTTGCATGTACCATCTTTTATAAAATTATTTTTTTTATGGTGTTGTCAAATTTTGGGGGGGGGGGGGGGGGTTATCCCCAAACCCCCCCCCCCCCCCCTTGTGTGCGCCAATGAAACACATACAGAAAGACATACCGGGGAAACTAAACTAGTTACCAATCCTTTACCACGCTATTACCTTTTGTGTAAGAATTTATAAATCTATAATATAATACCCTGTATGCTGCAACACTGAGAATTATCAGAGCGAATTTAAATCCCGCTTGCACACTCACCTCCTTCATCGTCACACAAATGCAAATCGATGCGTTGACTGAAAAAGTGATAAGACGTTTCGCGCACATCGAATGCATTGAACATTTTCTGTGCTGTTGTTGTATGCACTGAATCTGGTTGGCGATTTTGTTGTTGCGCTATTAAAGCCTGATACTCGGGCAGAGTCTTTAATAAAAAAAAAAAAAAACAAAAAGACATAAAGAGATAAGATTTGTATTTATGGACACATATAAAATCTATTACAACAACACACCTGTAATTTCCTAGCCGCATTTTTCTTCTGTGCTGCTTGCGTCGCCGCTTTTATCAAACCTGACAACGAATCGACAAAATGCAAGGCCGCCTTTAACTGTGAATCTGTGAGTACCCAAAGTAGATCGTCCAGTATGAGCACCAGTCGTGAAGCCAAAAGCGTAGAATCGGAGAGACGTTTTCGTAAAGTTATGCGACAGCGCGCCTGATTGGTGAGCAAACGTAGCGGCGTAAGTGATTTGTCTTGCGTGGAACTGGCCTCGATGCGTACCGTTTGCCAGGAGAGCTCTTTAAAAATTAATATAATACCCTTTTGTTGATCTTTGAGGCGTGTAAATCGCAAGTCAGAACTGGCCCATTTGGGGGTTTTCGATTCGACACGAATGCGAGACATCTGTCATAATGAAATAAAATTAAAAAACCCAAACAAGTTATTTAAAGAATATTTCGTCGTACCATACGAAAACTAACATCAGATTTTTTGTGGCTGACGAAAAGTAAAAAGTTCAAGTTTTGGCCGACGAAAAGTAATAAAATCGAGTTTTGGCTGACGAAAAGTAATAAAATCAACTTTTGGCTGACGAAAACTATAAATTTCGTATAAACAACAACAATTTTAATGTAAAAACAGTATATAATTACTGATACTTTTCGTCAGCCAAAAGTCGATTTTATTACTTTTCGTCAGCCAAAACTCGATTTTATTACTTTTCGTCGGCCAAAAGTCAAATGTTCTACTTTTCGTACAGAGTTTTTTTATTGATAGCTTTCGCCAGAAATTTTAAATATGTTAGTTTTCGTATGGTATGACGATTTAACAAAGGGGTTAACGTTAGGTAAATTATATGATGTATTGTGGAGCAAGCAACCAAAAAGTTAGTAAATTATATGCCTGCTGTGCGGGCAAAGATATAGCATTCTTGTGGAGATCGTAACTACATAGATATTAGGACCATTGAACAATATAAATTAAAGAAACTTTGAGTTGGGAAAAGCCAACGAAGACAGTCTGTCACAACTATAATTTACTAGAATCTTTCGCGGAAGAAAATTTAATAACAAACTTAATTTGAAACCGAAATCAAAAATTGTTATTGTTCTGGTCTTCAACCCAAGTATGAAATTCTCCCACTCCCCTCTCCTTATTACTATCATTATCTCCATCTCCTTTACCCTCTCCCCCTATATTTCCACCACCCGCACCCCTTTCCATTGCTTCCACCTCCATATCACTCTCCCTTACCCACTCCTCCTCCTCCCTCCCTTTAAACCTCAAACTCTCCATTTCTTCGCCCTCCCCTATCTCTCTTAACCTCCCTCTCCCTGTCCCTCCACTTCTCCATTTTCTTTTTCCACTGCCCTTCCCTTTTTCTCATTTTCCTTTTCCTTATCCTTATTCTCATTGTTGTTGTTGTCGTAGCCAAAAAGACACCCCCCGAAGGTTTTGGGAGTGTAGAAGTAACAGGCCTTTGCGGATATATCCAGTACGCTCGGTCCTAGTCCCTTGGGACACTAGCCCGACTGTCGTGCGAACGACTTTTTGGCCATCATCGACTTTCTAGGCCAGTGGATTTTAGTCGCTGGGGTCCTTATTCTTATCCTTATCCTTATTTTTATCTTCATCCTTATCCTTATCCTTATCCTTATCCTTATCTCTATCCTTTTCCTTATCCTATCTTTATCCTTATCCTTATCCGTATCCTTATCCGTATCCTTGTCCTTATCCTTATCCTTGTCTTTATCTTTATCCTTATCCCTAACCTTATCCTTATCTGTATCCTTGCACTTATCCTTATCCTTATCTTTATCCTTATTCTAATTCTTATCCTTATACTTAACCTTATCCTTTTTTTTTTCCTTTTTCCTTTTCCAATTCCTTTCTTATATCCTTTTCTATTTACTTTCCCATTTATTTTCCTTTTCTTTTCATTTTTTCCTTTCCTTCTTTTCCACCAATAACAAAATTCATCCCCCCGACTAAGCTGTTAGCAGCTTCCGTAATATTTAGTGGGTCTCAACTAACGTGTAGGAAATCCTAGACTTTAATTCTGGCTCGAGCCCCGACCATTAAAAATTTAAAATTTATTAGCGCTCATCCCCCGACAAATCCTCCATCAGGAAAGTAAACGCTCATGAAAAAACAAAATTTTATTACTCCCAACTTTTTATGTCCTTTAGCAACTTTTCCATTACATCCGCACATTCAAACGCACTTGTACGTTATATTTTCCCCCCTATCCAATTCAACCATTTAATTGACCAACTGCACAATTATATCCGCCTCACTTACTTACCTGCACTGAAGCCGTAAATGCAGCGCTCAGGAATTTCACATTAACCGTATTTACAATAATTGTTATGCCATCTACCACTTTATGGATAAAACTATATTTTCCTTGCGGCACCTGTGGCAGTGGCGGTGCTGGGCCGCTAACACCACCACTACCACCAGCAACACCGCCTCCACTTCCGCCACCGCCCACAGTCGCATTGGCATCTTGATTTCTGCTGTTTGGATCACAGGTTTCAACGCTTATATTCACTTCGTCCAGTGTCTATATGAGATTTATTTTAATGTGATGATATGAGGCAGACAAATACGTATGCATGACCGACCATAGCGTTAATTACAGTCAACGATGGGTCAATAAAAATAAAAACAATAATAAAAAGTTAGATTGGAAGTAGAAAAAACATGTCCATGTCCCTTTGTTCTCAATAAGTCGCATCGTATACTCACCAACGTTATTGGCACACTTTTCAATTTCGTCCAACTAATACGAAAGGACACATGATTGCACCAAGCCGATGTGAGTCGCAGCCATGAAGGCAAGTCTAACAATTCAGTGAGCACCGCTTCATCCAGTTGCAAATTCACCAAATCCCCCTCGCCACAAAATGTACTCAAATTGATTTTGTCCGATGACAAGTTTTTTGTGTAACTGTAAAGAATTTTAAATGAAATGGGACACTTTTAAAATAAGTGGAGAGATCGAAGTAAAGCAGATGCATATGCATGTAAATATATATCTTAGCTCAAGATTAAATATCTCCAAACGGCGAATAAAAAAATTCTAGAATGCTGCTTCATACATATTTTTTTTTTTTAGTTTCTTATAATAGGTTTTTAGTTAAAATAACAGGTGTGTCCTTTCAGTTCTGTTCACCATTTCCTATTCACCTTTGTTCTGACCCTGGCTATGTACATATCGTCGCCCGGATAAATTAGTGTCGTATGTGAATTTTGGGCCGAATTGAGTTAATAATACAGTTATACTAAACTAATCAAGATCTTTCGAATGACGTTATCCGTTTTTTGCTATCTCCTTTAGTTTAAGAGATATTGAGCAGAATTTTTTCGTTTGTGCAAGGTCGCAAGCGATTTCGTCTAATTTCCAATGTGCTTTTAATTGCTGTCAATTATTTAATTTATTTACTTTTATGAGAAATCAAATACAATATTTAACTAATTTTAAAAATCTTTAATTTAGTTCAAATTGGGAACACATTTTGTCGTACGTCATACAAATTTCCTGCAAAAATGTTGCTAAAGGTAACATACGACAAAATTTTACTGAAGAAAATCCTTTATAAATTCAAAAATAATAAACAATATATAACAAAATTAAAATAATTTAAGAATTCTGTGGCCTAGTAGTATTCTGCCAGACTTTGGAGAAAAACTAATCAGAAGTTTTGGAGAAATACAATTCCAAACTTCAAACCTGTTTTCCCAAAAGTCTTCAAATGCAGCATACGACATTAATTTATCCGGCCGACGATATGTAAATAGCAACCAAAGGCTGTGGTCTATGGAACCCAAGTTGAGTAGCTCCGTGCAAACATGTATTCAATATGCGATATTTCTGTGAAACACCAAAACTACATCACCTTCACACTTAACTGAATTTGTGTAAAGCATTAATTGGCGAACATAATTTTTGCTTTTTAGAGCAGCATTGGCAGCATTGTGTTATTTATTATTAGTTTTCCTAATCTATAGTTTAACAATGAAATTATTCAACTTTTTCACTAATGTAATTTTGTGTGCATCCAGATTTTCGCTTGAGTGACGGCACTGATTTATGACTTTAGCTAATCGAACGGAAATAATTGATACATAATTCAGTTTTGTACTCTATTAGCTTAACACTAAATTAACTATTTATAGTACGTTGTATGTTAATGCCCAATTTAAATGGCTCAAAGTCCAAAGGATTAAGGTATATAGGGCTTATAATGCAAAAGACGGAAGTTGTGTTCTGGTGTAATTATATGTGCAAATTGTTCATAATTGGCGAAGAAGCAACCCGGTCGAGATTGAAACTGGGCTCCGGTAACATGCCGCTTTCATGGACCCACTTCAAAGGGTTGTCATGTATAAATTCGGTACGAGTACTATGTTTTTTATGCATCGGACATTAAATTCTGCTTGTCCCCGAGAGAGAGATAGAGACATAGAAAGTTATCACTCGAGGCAATAGGCTGAATGAATGTTCGTCTTCAGCTAAATCCAGATATTACTTGAATTACACAAGTAAGTTAGCGGCACACAAACCCCCACTCTGGTATTTCTTACTTAAGAATGTTCTATTAAATATTCTAGCGGAACATTAGTTCATCAACTTTTATGAAAGTTTGTCGCTCGCCTTGCAAGTTTGATCTGATATTAAGACTGTTCGGCACGCTGAAAATTTGTCGAATGGTGTTCGGCACGCTGATAATGGAGAAAGCTCATTTTTATTACATTTGATTTGCAGAGAAAGTTGCAAGTTTTTGCGGCGTCTTTTTGACTCAGTAAAGATTTGCAGCATGCCGAACAGAATTAATAATAATGAAAAACAAACTTTTCCCAACAACAATAAACAATAATTAAATTTTGCAGCGGTTTGTGAACTTTGTATTCGCCAAAATTTCCGTTGCTTAATAAGGTAAAAGAACACTATGTATACAATTAGTTCAATGCAAAGTTTAATAAAAAGTATGTACATAAATAATTCCGTTAAATTTTAAAGAGAGATTTTTTTAAATAAAAAGTTTAAAGCGAGAAGTTTTGCGATGGCTAAGTATCTGCGATAATTCACAAGTTTTCATATACATAGATATAATATAATAATACACTGAGGAGTACTATGGCCGAGCTTCTCTCCCAATTCGAGGTGTGCTCCTTTTGTTTTTCCTACTAATTGGGTGGACCTACAGTTTTATGCCGGCTTCGAACGGCAAATGCATTTTTTGTGAGAAGCTTTTTAATGGCAGAAATACACTCGAAGGGTATGCCGCCCACTGCCGAGAGGTAACCGCTATTTCTAAAAACCCAATATTTGGGGTTTTTAATTAATTAGAAAAAATTTGTTGGTGTTTGTCCGGACTGGGGTTAGAACCCGAGACCTCCGGTATAGCAGGCGAGCACTCTACCCACTGCACCACAGCGGACTATATCGGAATGAGATAAGCGTGCGCCCTCAACCAAACACTTGATTGCATGTCAATTTAAAATAAACTGAATATGTATTTTTTCTAAGCGACAATTTTTCCTTCGACAATATGCAATTTTTACTTTCACCACACATTGTACCTGCTCTCTTTTTCCATGCTCTCTCTCTCTATTTGAGATATGTATGAGGGCATAACAAAAAATTAAGTATTAAACGTATTCCAGTTGAACAGCTTCAGCTATAAGTATAACATTTTTGCTGGGTATGTATGTGTTTATGCCGGTATATCGCTAGCTTAGAGTGCAAATTGTGTAAGTCCTTTTTTAAAACTTTGTAGGAGAGACGAAAAACAAAAAATTAAAAAATTTCGAAATGAAAAAAAAATTTCCGCTCATGTAAATATTTTGGACTTACACACTTTTCTTCGCTTTTTGGACTTAAACAATTTGCGTATCACTGAATAACAACGAGTAGAAATATGACAAGAGTCACAGACTTGTTTAGCGCGGTGCGTATTTGATTTTTCTAGCGTTCTACATAAAATTACACTTTTTCATAAAAATGGACTTACACAGTTTGCACTCTAAGCTAGCGATATGGCATATTTACATACCCACCAAAAAATCTAAGCCTTATTTAAGAATTAAGACCGCAGATATAAAGGCTTACGAAATAAGGCCTGAAAAGTATAGGAGTAGCAAATTTGTATGGGGTAAGGCTTAAAATAAGGCTGATTTTCCTATGTTGATGTTATCAGGCCATAAGAAGTACTATCTCCCTCTGAGAGCACACCTTATTGCAAAGGCTTATCCGCCATGCGAAATAAGGCCTAGATAAGTATGAGAGAATTAGAAGCAGACATAGTGAGTGCATAACAGAGGCAGAGCTGCCAGCGTACTCCTTTTTTAGACCTGATAAGCAAAACTTTTTTGCCGGGTATATACATAGTAAATAAGTAAGTATATGAACATGCATACATACATATATAGTAAGTAAGTAATGTATCATACTCTGGAATATCCTTTAAATTTTGTTGGAAAATTGAATTATGGCCGCAAATTACTCCAAAGGCAAAATAATAAATATCCTTCATGCTGGCCACGACCATCTGAAATTTGTATGCTGAAAGCATCGTTCATTTAATTACTTAAAATCGATGTTTTTGAAAGTTAATACAAGTACGTGAAAGCGAGCCAAAAATAGCCAAGTAATAAGCAACGCAGCCGTTAGCCTTTAGATTGGTTTTGCATACCGTTGTTAAAACTTCGTAACCGTCTAACCGATACTTGTCGCAAATATTAGATTTCAGTTCCTCGCGATCAGCTATACAACTTCAGAGCTGAAAGGTAAATTAGAACGAAATGCAGATTTCCCAGTCCAAGATTTTGGTATGGAGCGATAGTAGATACTGGGCTTCAGGGCTATTGTGGGACTCATGTTTTAATGAATTATCTTTATATTTGATAAAGATGACGCTCAAAATATTTTGTAATACCTATATAGAAATGTTCGCGTGGTCGTCAGACCGAGTTGGACAATTTTTCTTCCAAACGCTTGTCTTAGCAAGTACATCACGCGTTCATCGAAATATCTGCTACGGTTTCTGAGATATGACTCAGAAAACTTTGAAAATTTGTCCTTTAAAAAGTGGGCGTGACACCGCACATTTTCCAAAATTTAAACATATTTCTTTATAAGGGCCTGAGCTCAATAAGTCGGTGAAATTTTATCACTCGGCCTATATTAGTGACTGAGATATCACATTTTCGATATATACTTTATAGAGAAAGTGGGCGTGGTTATGGACCGATTTTGCCCATTTTCAATACTAAACGCCCCAGTCTGGATAGGAACCTGTATACCAAATTTCATTAAAATATTTCAATCTTTGCGCAGGTTAGAATGCGTACGGACAGACCGACGGGCTTAAAAACTGTGTCCATGAAGTTAAGTTCTACACTTTTTTAAACCACCCTTCTAAATTCTTTGCGAATTAAATATGAAATCTTATTTTCGCGCAAAGTTTCTGACTTTTAAGCCATAATCAGTTATGTAAATTAAATATTTTCCAAGCATACCTAAACAACTCACATACTTACGCAGCCTATACAAATAAATATTTTCAGTGTTACTTAATCAAATAAGTATGCATTTATTTACTCTCCTCCATGTGGCTGCCACGATACTTACTGACGTGCGGTTTGTCCGCCCATTACTCATTCATTCAACACCTTAAAGTTTAAGTATTATTTCTTTGCTGTTTTACATGCGTATGCGCCTCGCATGCTGTTGGGTGGGAGGAGGGGCACCTTTGGGACTACTTTTTATTAATATTACACAACAAAACTTGTCAAATGCGTACATATACCCATGGTTTAGCAAATATATACATACATACATACATACTTGTATGTCTGTAAAAAAAATGGTAATGCAGAAATTATTCAATTTCTTGCTCAACTTCACCGTAAATTTTGAACGTGCTTGGCCCCTCAGCTTCGCCAGGAGCGCGACACAAAATCCAAGTTTCGTATGCACTTGAGCTGTCGCACAATGGGTGATTGCGGCCAAAAATAAATTCAAAATTAAAGTATGAGTAAAACCATTTTTTTAAATAGAGATCGACAGATACATCAAATTTTAATAAAAAAGCTTATATAAAAATTTTTGAGTCTCTTTTCGTTTAGCCGTACAGGGTGCCCAAAGTTGAGCAAAAAATAGGTCCTTTTATTTCTCAATGAACACACCTCATACAAAACAATCTTTCTCATTTAACTGTTAACCTACATACACGAATGATACATCGTTACATAGATAATGATTTTCTCTTTCAGAAAAAATAACTTAGTTGTAAATAGCGTTCACTGTTGAATTTATATGAATTTTCAAATATTCACAAAAAATGTCGATGATAAAAAAAATTTTCCTCGACTTTGAATAAAAAAATAAAAAAAACCAAGAATATTACCTCCTCAATTTTTTTTATGCTTTGAAATAATATATTCTTAATCAAACTGCATTTTCATTTTAAAAATCCACTTGCTCCATTTGCTTTTATAATTTTTTTCTCCATCTGCCTAAAACTGCGTTTTTGTAAATGCATTAATTATGTTACTTTTGACATTATGAAAAACGTGTATATTTAGGCGACTAATCGAATATTTCTCTATCGTCTTTCAGCAAATGGTCCATACTTTAAAATTATGAGGTAATTTTTTTTATCAGCGTTAATTATTACCTTTGGCAGCTTTTTTATTTTAGAATATAAAAAAAAATTGTAAAAATTGTAAAATTTTAAAATGAAATTAAAAAAAAACAAAAAATATTACCTCCTCAATTTTTTAATATTTGATGCTCCTGAATGTCTTTTAAAAACTGGCGAAAAAATTGTAAAAATTCGTTTGCTCCATTTTGTTTTATGAACATTTTTATGGAAGGTGTTTTTTGAGTTTTGGTACATTTTTCCCATACAAAATGCCCAGAAGTATGCTTCAAAAAGTTTAAATTTTTTTGTATGGGGAATATTTGTCAAAATGGTGAAACTTAAATATCGATATTTCCAATTCTAATTAAGATATTCGAAGAAACTAAACGCTGTTTTCAAGGGTAATGATTGTGCTTTCAACTGGTTAAATCGAATTTGAGTGGAAAGTAATTATATAAAAGATATTAAGCAGGGAATAGAGCCAAAAAACGTGTTTTTTGCCTATTTGGGCATGAATATCTCAGAAACTAGAAACAATTTGGAAAATCTGACTCCAGATTCAGGTTTAGCACACTGAAATCCTTTAGAAAAGTGTAATTTCATTTCCGGTATAAAATTTTTTTGAAATGCGATTTTTTTGTATGAAAGTTTTATGATAAATGCTTAAAAGTGCATATATCTTTAATTTAAAAACGGTGAAGTGCTTTACCCTTTTTCCAAAATGATTACCGCATTTGATTTATATTTCAAAAATGTATACACTAATCAAAATGGAGCATTTTAGCTATAATAGTTAGGAAAATGCTGAAATTTCAAAAATACCGTTATAGGGGAGGTGGGCGTATTTGTGGGTGGATTTTGTTCAAATTTTCACAGTTTACTAATTTCAACCAAAAAAGCTTAAGTTCCGAGTTTCAAGATTCTACACCTTTTCCAGTTTAAGTTCAGAAAGTTACAATTGAAGTTCAGAAAATTACAATTGAAGTTCGGAATTTCCAATTGAAGTTCAGAAAATTACAATTGAAGTTCAGAATTTCCAATTGAATTTCAGAAAGTTACAATTGAAGTTCAGAAAATTACAATTGAATTTCAGAATTTCCAATTGAAGTTCAGAAAATTACAATTGAAGTTCAGAATTTCCAATTGAAGTTCAGAAAGTTACAATTTAAGTTCAGAAAATTGCAATTGAATTTCAGAAAATTACAATTGAAGTTCAGAAAATTACAATTGAAGTTCAGAAAGTTACAATTGAAGTTCAGAAAAGTTACTCATACGCCCTGGTATCTCGATTGTAGGAAAATTGTATGGATTTGTTTGAAGATTTAATAAAAATGTAAATTCTCGTATCTTTAACGCCCTTCGGGGTAGATGCATTTTTAATTCGATTAATCGCATATATGTTTTATAGGGCTTGAAACAAACGTCTATAAATGCAGAAATTTTGACATTGGTTGCAAGAAAGTGCATCAAGCAATGGGTGTAAATCGAAACCGTATATGAAAAAAATGTTCGCGCATTCACATGGAATGAAACTGATGTTATTACTTTTCATGAACAATGAAGCTAAATATTTTCGGAATTGCATACATATAAGCAAATAAATTAATTATTTACATAAAATGCATTATTTCGGAATAAATACATATGTAAATAACAAGTATGTAAGAACGCGGCTGCCTTAGAGATACCATGCCGTAGTCTTTACACGTTTTATGATGCGAAATGAACATACAAATCATCTTTGTCTGAAAACACTATTATGCAATTGAAAAGTTTGAAAAATGCATCTATATATGTACAACGAAGGGCGCTAAAGACACGAGAATTTAAATTTTTATTAAATCTTCAAACAAATCCATACAATTTTCCTGCAACCGAGACACTATGTACATACATAGGGCATATGAGTAACTTTTCTGAACTTCAATTGTAATTTTCTGAACTTCAATTGGAATTTTCTGAACTTCAATTGTAATTTTCTGAAATTCAATTGTAATTTTCTGAAATTCAATTGGAATTTTCTGAACTTCAATTGTAATTTTCTGAACTTCAATTGTAACTTTCTGAACTTCAATTGGAAATTCTGAACTTCAATTGTAATTTTCTGAACTTCAATTGTAACTTTCTGAACTTCAATTGGAAATTCTGAACTTCAATTGTAATTTTCTGAACTTCAATTGTAACTTTCTGAACTTCAATTGGAAATTCCGAACTTTAATTGTAATTTTCTGAACTTCAATTGTAGCTTTCTGAACTTAAACTGGAAAAGGTGTAGCTTAATTATTACTATTTTTGTCCGCGTTTGTATGGAGGTGCCCCCACTGTGTGTCGGCTCGGCAATGGCGTCGACTACAAATTTCTATTGCTAAACAATTCTAGCTGCTGCTCTTGATAGTGTCTTAACGATGATTTAATGGTTTGCTGTAACGCTGTGGCCCAAAGGGACGTGTAGCACATATACACGTATGTTCTGTGGCTTCGTTGAACGTTAGGTTAACGTTGGGGGAGCTATTTAGTATTTAGTATTTATTTATTTAAAAAATTGGTACAATAAGATCCAAAGATCTTTTATAGCACGACATACAATTATAATAACATTTGGAATAGCTCCAAAATTTGGTAATAAAGGGGCAGAAGCAATACATTTAGAAATACATAACTATAAAATATTTAAATTAATTAGTACAGTGAGAGTAAAGATTTACATTAAGATGGTCAAAGAAAAAGAAAAAAAAGGAGATAAAAAAGAAGAAAAACTAGTTTGTTGAAAAATAATCAAAAATAATCTGTCTGTAGTTGTTCTGACTCATAGTATTTTTCGTAGCAGCAGGGATGGAGTTCCAAATACGTATGGCACTAATGAAGAACAGCCTTGTTGAGTTTAAATAACTGAAGTCAGGCACAACAAGATTACACGTACGCGCAGACTTACAGAAAACCAGCTATAGCTTTTCGTATAAATAGTAAGGTTTCTTATATATTATTAGACGATATAAAAATACACAAGTATGTTCTTAAAGTTTTTATTGTCGTTGTTTACATTGTAGGCAGAGATTTTTAAAGCCGCAGCGGCATTGTGTATGTATGAGTGTCGCTTGTCTGGCTCGTATTATGAAACTGAGGGCTGAAGCTCTTTTTTGTGCCTTTGGGGAGACACACTCAGCTGTGTACTATACATAGGCACTCAAAGAACAAACGAAAGTACCACCAACGCAAATAGGGATATTATTTCAACTAGCGGGAAGCTAATTAAATAAAAAAAACTCCTATATTAATTGTAGAAAAAGAGTTGTATTTTGTTGGACGTATTTAGTTACCAGCACCCGGATTCTAGAATTCGTTACCGTTAAAATGGATCGCAAACATCTCTAACTCTATATCAGACGCGCCTAACAATATGCAACATCTGGTAAAAGGTCTAGCATACAAAACTGGCTGATCCATGATGCCAGCACGCTATAGCTTGAGATGATATAAATAAATAAAAGAGATACTCACGGCTAGGCAGACTTATTTGCATAAATTTAGAGATTTTTTGCGTTCTCTTTTAGCGATAGAGATTTCTAGAATCCGGAAGCAGCACACTCCAGTTTGATCAAAAAATTAAAGAGGTAGATACGGCATTTGGTATGAAATTTAGCGATGGAGATTAGTGAGAATGATTTTCTGATGAAAAAATCTGTAGAAAATTAAGCAAAAAATATTTGCTGCGGTACCTATAAATGTTTGTGTGCGGTTGTCCATTAGTGAATAAACTAAGTATGTAGGTACTAGGTACTTGAAAATTGCAGTAATATTGCCGGTATACATATCGCAACCTAAATCAAAAAGTGGCACAACTCAAAATTTTTCGAAATCGAGTTTTTTTCATAAACGGGTATACGGAACATATCCCTAGCGATTGCCAAAAAAACTTTTGAATAACTCTCTCTTTCGACCGAAAAATAACGATTATACCTGGCCCTTTGCCATACGATTGCTTGTAATGAAAAAGTTTTTTGGCTCTCCTGAAAATTTTTGAATTTTGAGTTGTGCCACTTTTCGATTTAGGGTACGATATATACATTCTTACACACCAACAATGTCTACAACAAACCTCTTTCCATTGCAATACATGTATATTACAACCAGTTGAATGTTAAAAACGTGTCGCATTAATAAATAAAATAAAATAGCTTAAATAAGTGAATAAGGGAGTGAGTGAGTGTTTTCGTTTGCGTTTGCCCTTTTCGCTTTTTCGCTTTCCTGTTTCGTTTTCTTGTTTTTACTTGTTTTTAGACGCTTTTGTGCAACTTTTCATTTTAATGTTGTAACGTTCTGCAATTTTTTCGCTTTACTACTTCAAATGGCCTCTTTAAACTGGGGCTTAGTGACCTAATTCAATTATGACTAGGATTTGGTTGGTTTATAACTTTCTTTTTCGTAATAAAACTTAAGTACTTACATATTTGCAAAACAACATTAAAATTTGCGGTAACAATAAAGTAGACTTTTAGGCGTCTGGTTATGTAAATAAGAAAACATAATCTTAGGCGTCATGCTCAGTCTGTGTGGATGTGTTCAAAGTTCGTTCAAGGTCGATTGAGATGTCGGCAGGAATTAATCGGTTTGTGCAAAACATGACATAACAACTCTCCAAAATATATTAAACATAAGCCTAAGTATCAAGTAGTAAGTAACCATATCAGTTGTGCGAAGGATGCCTTGTTTTCACAACGAATTTAAAAAGTGATTTACTTACTTAGTAAGTATGTATGTACATATTTTCAGTTTACTTTTTGCTGTTGTAAGCGGAGATCAAATTTGGTTTTATTCCTTTCATAATAAAATTCCAAAGAAAAAAGTGATTTTTGAACGAATGTTTTATTTGGACAAAAATAGCGCTATGAACGGAAAATTTATTTATTTTTCTTCAACAGAGAGGACACATAAAGACAATTCTGGTACGTTGAGCACGATTTAATTGTTCAATTGTCTAGGGCAGAGGCGGTCGCTTCATACAAGCCGAGCAGCCCGGCTCGCGTACACACTTTCGTTCATTTCATACGAAATTCTTTAAAATCTGGTTATTTTACGTTTTTAATTTGTGTTTACTAATATAGCCCCCACTGTAACATGCCCCTAAAAGCCTGCTAAGAAAATAGCGCAAATACACCACCAATTCACCTCACAATGTGTATTTTGTTTGTACAGCCAATCACAGCACAGTGAGTAGGGACACGAATTTCGATACGATACGATACCAAATCGATATTTTTTGCATTTGATACCGATACTTTTTACTCGATTCTTTTGCAACGATATTTTTTGGTATCGAGTACTTCAACCACGGTATCGAACAAATGAGTACATTCAGTGATGGAAAATTAAAATTGTCATATTTGTCCAAAAAATTGTGCAACGCAAAATAGTGCCGAAAATCGGTCGAATGTGCAGAAGTGATAAGCTGCTTCCTAAAGGGCCGAAAAATGCACAAGCACGAGTAATTTTCCATCACTGGTACATATCGGAAAATAGGTCTGATCCACGTGCTGAAATAATTGCAGGGTTGGGCTACTTCGTAAGGTTTTTTGTATGAAGTTACCGAAACCTGTTTATTGATTTTCACATTAAACGAGGCGCACATTTATCACTGAAACTTGCTAACAATTTGCAATTACAATGCGATAGAAATAATGATAACTGTAGATATAGGATTGTATATTTTTCATTATCATACGATAATTTGACGTTTGCAAATAAAAAATCGTCATTTCAGCGAAAAAATCGTCAATATCTCTTTTCTTTCTGACTTTACTAAAAACACGGTATAAACAAAAAAAAAAAGGTCTGTTTTCCATTTATGCCCATATGCCACTACGTTTTTTCCTGATATTCTGCAAGGTTTTTTGTGTGGAAGAGGTGGTCAAATACAGTTTTGTGTTGGTGCAAGGAAGTAAGCTATGTTGGAAAAAAACCAACGTAATACCATCTAGGCGGTTAAAAACCAAAGAGCCAGCTTGTATTTCGATAGGTTTTTTGACATTCGGCACGTTTTTCTGACAATTGTTTCAATTTGACAGCTATAAAATAAATTATTTTTAAAATATAAATAAAATATATGGGAATACAAATTTTAAATTTGCCTCTTGTAAACTTCTGCTTTGGCCGTAAGGGAAAAGAAGAAGTCCGGAAGAAAAATCATACTGCGCAATGGCTTCTTTTTATAACATGGCAGCTATTCTGCCACTTGAGTTTCATCATTTTTTTGTTTCGATAATTTAAATTAAAATTTCCAAAAAAATTCAATGATGGATACATATAATCTCAATCAAAATGCATTGTTAATATTATTTAAGATGTTTTTTTTTTCAAAATACTAAATATTTTGCAAATATCTTTTACCACTGTGATTGCATTAAATACACCTGCTGTTTTGTAAAAGCTGTTGGTTTGTAAAAAATGTTTTCAAGAACTTAATAAACTTCTTTAATTTTTTTAATCAGCTTGAACTATTCTTATCAGTTGGAAAAGGATTTACGTCAAAATCAAAACTTTTGAACCAGCCATGGCATACTATGCCATGGAACTAGCACTAATACAGCGATATGCGTATGCCTCAGTATGCAGTTTTCTTGCGTTTTTGGTAACTTTCTAGAAGACGGTACAACTTTAAACCGTTTTAATAAATATCTTTTAAATGTGGAAAAATCTTTTATCTCCGCTTTCGAATTCATAATCTAGAGGTCAGAACGCGTCGATTGGTACCTCTTTTAACTATTTTAGGTTGCACCTTCTAGCAAATTACCGCTTTCGATACCGATACTTTGAGTATCGAGTAGTTTAGTTTCGATATTATCGGGTTCGCGATTCTTTTTAACCGATATTTTAAATGAGTACCAGATCGATGCTTTTGATTCGATATCGTGTCCCTAACAGTGAGCATGCTTCAACGTTTCCACACACTAGCTTTTACGTGGCTTTCAAAACAGAATAACATAGCTTGTTTTCTCGCTTTCGCTAAGGAGAAACCAATTGCTTATTTTCAGACTTAAATTGAAAAAAAAAACTAGCAAAGCACTTTTTTTATTTTTCACATCAAATTTGTATGCGAATATGAAGCTGGCTTCGGCATTCAAAAGTTCAGTATTCACAGCCATATGCATATTTGATTTGATTTTCGTTTGCATGTAGGTACATACTTACGCACATAATTTCTTACATATGCATGTGCATGCAAACATAAATATCAAATACCAGATTATAAAAGGGTTGATTGTGATTTTTGGCGACTATTGGCACAATATCAAGATAATTTTAAAAAGCGGTGGAAATCAAATTGGACCTCAGTTGTTCAAACACTAAAGCACCCATTTTTTAGGCAATAAGCAAATACACTTGCTACTGCTGAAATTTCCGTCGGTATAAGGAAACTAAAAATACCTCTGCGCTTTCGTGTAAGATTTCCCTAGCGCACGTTTTTATATTTAAGAATTATGTAAATACGAAATTTTTTATTTTAAAAATGTTCAGAGTAAAATTGCAAAATCAAGAAAAAACAATTTTAATTTAAAAATGTTTATTTTTATTGTAAGCACTATGAGATTTTGAAGGAAAAACTTTCGTTTTTATTCCATTAATTTTAATTTTTAATTTAAACATGTTTCTTTTTAAATCCTAAATAGATTTTAATTTAAAAAATTTAATTTTTAATTTAAAAATTTTCATTTATAAAATAAATATGACTTGGTTTAAAACGTGCATTATAAAAATAAAAATTTTATTTTTGATTCCTTTTCTCTGAGTATACAAACAAAAAAATGTGTATCAGGAAAACAAAAATAAAAAATACATATGAAAAAAACAAAAAAAAAAATAAACCAGAAAAAATTCAAATACCCGAATTGTTCAAATGCCCGTACAAACATACGCGTAATAAACAAACAAACGAGCGTTCGAGCATTGAAAAGCATTTATTCGGGCCACTCGAAAATGTTAAAAAGAAATCGAGAACTCTAAATCAAAGTCAATGACGGAACGCAATCAGACTTTTAAATAATACAGCAAAGGAAATTACATAAATGGCTAATGGTTATGCTTCACACATAGGCTTGCCCAGGAAATTTATGCTAGGTCCGCCATTGGTCTAGGGTAGCTCTTGTTAGGGAATATTGGCCTTTAAAGGTCTCTTACTAAATGGCTGATTTTCGTTGGTGAAGGGTTCATATAACTGACAATATTCGATATGATATTGTCGTAAATATATATATATATATCGACCCCTTTGCGCGATTTTATCGTAAGGGTAATTTTCTGGAATTTCACTTTTTGATGCAAGTTTAATCTACATTCGTCAGCGCATCACCTGGTAAAATATTATAGCTGAAATCCTTATAGTTGTGCCAAAAATCGGCTTTATTTTTTATCGTAAGGGACAATCTACACTTTTTTCTTGAGCTCGAATTTATCGTATCGCCCATATAAAAAATATTTTAAATATAGCTAGCAAGTAATTTGATGTACTATTTATTTTGAAAGTTAAAATAGAATATGAAGGGGATTGTAAGCGTAATGTAGCCATGGTACCATGATTATGTTTGGATTATCTTATAACCTTAAACGAGTTATTCTTGTATGTATATTTGTATGTATATTAGTTTATTTATATATTTCTATATCTACTTCTATCTCGGGAACGGCTGAACCGATTTGGATAAAATTCGTTTTACACACAGTATGGCTAATTTTAAGATATTCTATCCACGTGCTGCCCCTGGGGATGTTTTTCCAATGCTGCCACCTTTTTGGAACTAAAAAAATTAGATGTGCTAATATGGGCATCAAATGAATGGTATTTTACGACTTATTTCAATTAAAATATTGCTCAGTGGGATTTCTACATAAGGGACATTCCATCGTGACTCCTGGGACATTTGACTCCAGAGCTTAGTCAACTTTGAATTATAAAACTGACATCGGGACTTAAATTGCTATGAAATATATTTATCGACATGGATAAATATCCAATACAACAAATGCATTAAAAGAATTGGCTAAATAATAACAAATAGCTTTTTAACTACTCAGTAAATGAGTGTGACTCCTGGGACACCGAAAAATCCCTTTGTTGCACCTTTGTGAGCACGAATACGAATTTTAGTTCAACTATTCAACTTTCACCTACAATTTGTATATGGTCGAAAAAACATACTGCATAGTACCATATTCTATAAAAATATTTTATATATTCAAATTCAATTAACTATTTTCAATATTTAAAATTGTGACTCCTGGGACAAGTTTTTGTGACTCCTGGGACAAGTGCGAAATATGTAATATACTAGATTATTGAAATCAGTTTTATTATTGTTTTAGCCCTTTTAGACCAAGTTACTCATAAATCTCTCCCAGCAGAATTTAAACCAAGCGAATTAAATAAAAACAAGTAAGGAAGCCTAAGTTCGAGTGGAATCGAACATTAGATACTCAGCTGTATGCTTTCATTGTTTGTTTGCGTTTGATGGAAACACGGTGTACTTTATATAAAGCGAGTGCTGCATAAAGTGGGCGTAGCCACGCCCATTTTCAAAATTTTTATCAGTCATCCAACTAACCTTATGAATATTATTTTTTGTGCAAAATTTCATCCCTTTATGAGTTACAAAGATGTCACGTTACAAATTCCCAAAGGGTGTTCCAGAAATATCTTTGTTAAAAAGTAGGCGTGGTCATAAACCGATTTCAATAAATTTTTGCGTGTCTATTAACACAAGTTATAAAAGTGTATAAACCAAGTTTCGTCATAATATCTCAATTATTTGTCGAGTTATGGGCTCCGAAATCTCGTTGATTCCTTTGTCTGAAAAGAGGCGGTGCCACGCCCATTTTCCGAAATTTTTATATTTTTTGTTTCCGATCTATTGTAGAACTCATGCCACAAAATTTCAATGAATTATCTTTATATTTGACAAAGATATCGCTTAAAATGTTTTTATTAGGCCACTTTATGATACCCATATATAAAAGTGGGCGTGGTCGTCAACCGATTTCGCTAAAATTTTGAATATGTATTACTACGAGTAGTGAAAGTGTATGCACCAAGTTTCGTCATAATATATCGATTATTTGTCGAGTTATGGGCTCAGAAATCTCGTATATTCCTGCTTCTAAAAGGAGGCGGTGCCACGCCCATTTTCCAAAATTTTTGTATTTTTTGTTTTATGTCCATAGTTGGACACCTTCCATAAAATTTCAATGATATATCTTTATATTTGACAGAGATATCGCTTAAAATGTTTTTATTAGGTCACTTTATAATACCCATATATAAAAGTGGGCGTGGTCGTCAACCGATTTTGGCAATTTTTCGTCCAGACATTTGCCTAAGTAAGTATATCACGCCTACCAAATTTCATCGATATATCTTCAACGGTTTCTGAGTTATGACTCATAAAACTTTCAATGTTTGCCCCTTAATAAGTGGGCGTGGCACCGCCCATTTTCCAAAATTTCACCATATTTCTTCATAAGGGCCTGAGCTCAATACGTGTGTTAAATTTTATCACTCTAGCTCTATTAGTGACTGAGATACAAAATTTCCGATTTTTACTATATAGGGGAGGTGGGCGTGGTCATGGTCCGATTTCGCCCATTTTCAATACCATCCGTTCCTGTCTTGATACCAACTTACATTTCAAATTTCATCAAAATATCTCAATTTTTGCGCGAGTTATCGTGCTCACAGACGGACGGACGGACAGACGGACAGACGGACGGACATGGCTCAATCGATTTCTCTTTTCACCCTGATCATTTTGATATATATAAGTCTATATCTATCTCGATTATTTCATTCTGTTACAATCCACCGTTAGGAAATCAAAACTATAATACTCTGTGTACTAGTACAGCTGAGTATAAAAATAAAGTGAATGCAAAATAATACATATATTTACTTCAAAGTTCTAATTAAATACTCTGGATTACAAAATGAAATTTTTTGTCTGTACTTTGGATGCGACTATCCTATCTATATGTAAAATCGGTCGCCGATTCCGAAAATCGGGTTAATTTTTAATTCTATGGGAAGGTTTTTGAGATATGGGCAATTTACCGCTATTTGGCCAATAGCTCCACTTAATCCTGTATATCTCTTTAACGCAGTGAGCTATCTTCCTTGGGTGGCACCAAACGAAAGAAAATTAAATTTACTTTTCGTGGCTCCCATAACATTTTTCTCTGTCTCTTATAGTTTCTGAAATATTGACGATTCAATTTGTTTTTTTTTTTCGATTTTTTACGATTTTTTTAAGAACAAATTGACTTTGTCAGGCAATATCTTTAAAACCAATGTTTTTACCTTCGGATTTTTTCCTTTACGTGAAGCTCCATTCCATTAGCAAAAAAAAAGCTATCAACGAAGAAAATCCATGGAAAAGTTATAGGCGATAAAGTAAATACAGCCAAGTCGCGCAATGGTACTACACGGGTATATTTTATGTATGATATACAGAATTAAGTGGAACCATTGGCCAAATAATGGTAAATTGCCGATATCTCAAAAACCTTCCCATAGAATTAAAATTTCGCAATCAGCCACCGATTTTACATATAGATATGATGGTCGCGTTTAGACTATTTTTTGGCTGTAGAGCAGTGATATTTATTTAAAACAAGTCGAATTCAACATCTCTAGAAACAATTATTTAAAACTATATAATAAAAACTAAAAACATTTCAAAATTTCGTTTCAGAATCTTCTATTTTAAGTACAGGTTTGCCCTAATACATTAGAGTTCAGAATCGTGTGACTCCTGGGCCATATTTCAAAATAATCTAGAAACCACAGTATGACCCTATGAACTTAAAAAATGTATTTAGACGGTGAACAGCCTTTTAATCCTTACTTTCATAAATATCTGGTTTCGTAGGGTCATACCTGAGGTTACCAGACCAATTTTTATGCCTTTTCGTGTGACTCCTGGGACACCCCATATGAATCAATTATATGAAGATATACACAAAAATCACATATCTTTTTTTAATTTTTTGTTATGCAATTATTTAAATTTTTCCTCGCTTTACTTGAATGTCTTGCAAATTTTTTTTTTACAAATGAAAATATAGCTAATATAGCAATGCAAACATGACCAAACTTTTTCCGCAAAATATTTAGGTGTGAAGTCAAAGTTCTATGGACAAAAATTTTGCGTTTTTACATATTTTTCTATATTTCTGTTACCAGATTAAGAAAATATACACATTTAGGTACAGGTAACTGAATAAATAGGAATGATTAGTAGCATTTTAAATTTTATGTCGTTTTCCTCTTTTGGCTGGAATGTCCCATAACGTAATTTTATTAATTCCTTTGTAAACTATCGCGAAAACGGTTTGACTGACTTGAATGAAATTTTATACATCCATTTTTGGCTCATTTACTTGATTAGATATTTGCATATTTCTATATGGTGAACTAGAATATTTTCTCAGGCAAATAATCACGTCCGAGCCCGACCAGGTTCTAGTAATTTATGGAAATAAGAAAATGCCCCTCTTGCATGTAAATTAATGAAAACTAGCGATTAAAAATATTTACTTATTGTGGCGCCTTTAAACGGCATCTGCTAATATAAGTGATTTGTTTTTGGAGGTTTTCTGACATTTACTGATTTGGAGTCGCTGGTTCAAATTCACGTTCGATGTGTAGTTTAAAGGCCCTCGGCAACTTACAATCTGGATTGAGAGGAATTGCATATGTGTGAGTGTCGGGTGATTGACGCAAATATCAAAAATTTTTGATTTTTGTCGCCGCGAGCAGATAGCGAGCCGACAACAAGTACGTGTAGCACGACGGCTGCTGATTGCACTAACACACACAAAAAACACTCAAATTTGACAAACTCACTCAAAAAAAAACACTCAAACTGTCAATCCAGATTGTAAGTTGCCAACGGCCATTATATTGTAGACTAGAAACGTCGACAGATGTTGCCCTGTCCAACCATTGATTTGTCGGAATAATGTAAAATTTTTATATTTCCATTTACCTCTCATTCTCCCTGCTCATTTACCTCTCCCCTTTCCGTTACTTCCCACACTCGTTCCATTGCTCCGTCACAATACAGGAAATAATCTACCTATTTACCAAATTTCCAACAAACGTACATATCATAAAAACCAATTTTCCCAATAGATCGGTCCCTGGTCTGCCGGGAATGAAACGTGGAAACTTTATAATTTAGGACGAGTACACTACTCACTATATTACCATGACCCCATCATTAAAAACACAAAAGTATGGAATAAAACACTTGTATTTGTCATACAAACCCTTTTTTAAATATTATCGTAAGGGACATTTATTCAAACAAACTCATAAAAAATTGAGAGCAAAAATTATCGTAAGGGACAAAATTATAATTTTTTCGCAAACTGCACATTTTTTCAAGAAAAAAAATTATCAGATTCAGTATATTAATTAATTACCTAATTGCGTGTTCAATTTCGTTTCAAAATACCAATAAAAAATAGTAAAAAAAACGAAAAAAATGCTCTCCTATAAAATTTGCTTTTGTCCGTTACGATAAAGTCGCAAAAAGGGGTCGAACATATTTCATTAAAATGTTAGCACCGATGAGTTACATGCAGAGTTTGATGAAGCAACTTAGTACGTACAGCTAAATACATATTTCAGGTTCTAATGATGATGTCCGAAAAAGCAAAATGCTACTTTCAAGGGAATGACTGTGCTTTCAAATGGTATAATTTTGAATATAAATAATAAGCAGTGCATATTTATATTTAGTAAAAGGCCAATATCTCCTAAATATGAGCTAACTTAGACCAATGAATAACACCATCATGTCAGCGTACCCTATCTTTACTACGTGTGTCTCTCTTCTGTTGACTTTTTGATCGTGCACACTGTTTTTATCCTTCCGATTTGTTGACTTCTCTGTGGTGGGAACGTACAAATCGTGGTTTAAAGTCCAAAACCGCGTATCGACCAAGTACAATACCGTGTGACATTTTTGCCAAAAAATTAGATTTCCCTAGAAACACATTCCTGGGATCCGTCGCCATTCATTCATACAAGAATTTTGACGCATTGTTTCCTTGTCCTTCCGCTTAATAACTTAGATGACACTGGCAGAACAGAGCTAAGTTGACTAAATCATAGCCCTAATCAGTCAATATTGGTGAGTTATCGATGTTTGATAAGTCAATTTATTTGATAATATTCGCAAATATGTACATTTATCTGTATGCATACATGCATATATGTACATACATATGTTTATGCACGTATACTTAGTATGAATTAAAAAAAAAAATTAATTTACATGCATATATCCATATCTATAATATGAAATCTTCAAAGTTTAGGGCTTTAGAGACTTTGTTAATAAATCTATAACATTTTTACTCACATTGAAAGGTGTTTTAGCAATTGGTTCTTAATTAGCGAAACCATATTGAGGCTGCACCTCCAGACTTCGCTTATAACTTCTTTGGTGTGTGAGGATGGCTGACAACGATCACTCAAACAAAATTCTTACTAATCCATTATTTCGATTTTAGTGATATTTTCACTTAAAAAGCAGTTTTTTTTTTTAATTTTTTGTCACTTTCTATTATCCACTTCACAAAACTGCTGGCGTTGACCAAACTGCTTTGTGTGAAAAGCAATTTTTTCTTTCTCTGCCCTTTTCCTACGCTTCACACATATTTTTCCATTTTTCCTTCATATGTATTCATCTCTTTTGCAGATCAAATATCCATAAATCTTCCCAATAAACATTTTTCTTCATTTTCAATTTGAGGTTCATTTGAGAAGTAACCCTATTGTCAAATATCAAACGTTTGTTATCAAATGCACCTCAAATTTCCCCTGATAGCGTTCTCAAACAAAAAGGCTCATTTTTAGTATGGGATTTTGGGCTGATTCTCAATTTGATTCATTTCATTTTCTCAAACCTATTTCAAAGGTGGTACGAAATGGAATGCAATCAATAGATGTTTGTATGTATTACATATATGTACCCTAGAGTGCAGAAAATTTGAGCGATAGTGAGAGTGAGAGTTCGTGTTGTGAGCGCAGAAATGGAATGGAATAAATAGATGTACATATGTATATATGTATTATATATTTGTACTCTGATGTGATGCTTTTCATTTACCCGTGCGGGTGAATTTTTCCGGTGCCTTTTGTACAGTTACATGAGTATGTTAATATGAGAAACAAACTATGTTTCTATTAAATTTGGTGTAACTTCACAAAAAGCCACAAACAAATAAAATAATAGTAAGATATACAGAATCATTATTACACACAATCATTTTCAACCATCATCATTTCAACCGTTAAAAGACCGCTCGAGTAGAACAACGAACGCTGACTGAAATTGGCAAACACACACAATTTCTTCGTTCCTTCAAGCCTTGACATGTTGAAATTCGTGAAATGGTACAAAATGCGAAACAAGTTTTTTTTCAAATGTGTTGTAAGTTATTTTAAAATTGATAAACAATGTTTGATGAACATTTGAAAATATGTTTATTTTCAAATGATATATATGCTGATTCTCAACTTTAGAAACAATATTTTCTCAAACGTTTGATAATTTCTTTTTCAATGTTTAATGGGTTATTATAAATTATTTTCCTTTTTTGATTTGCAAAATTTTTCTATATTTACTTTCGATCCGATATAAATGACAACCGAGATGAAATTCTAATTGGACTGATTGGCATTTTACAACCAAATGTCAAATGACATTTTTAGGGAAATTTTTCGACGGCCTTGCCGATGGGATAGTATTTTAATTAAAAAAATACAACCAAAATATTTAAAATTATATTTCGCCAGTGCCTTTAGATGATTGCGAATGGCTCAGATTTCCATCTGCCTACCAAAAGGAACCGTGGTTCGAGAAAAATGACTATTTACGGGGGTAGAGGGGCTGTCACAGATATAAAAACTGAAATCAAAACGGAGGCTTATGGGTCCATAAATATTACCCCAGAGAGAGAATTCTGCCGGCTGAGGGCTTCGTTTTTAAAGCGTAACCATGATGCAATAATAAAATGGTGGACGCAGCAGAGGACGGCTATTTTGTTTTTGGAATAGTAAGCTGTCAAATTATCGTCTTTTGTTTTGATTTTTCCCCCTTGCACGTGCTATTCGTGGAAATAGCTTGTGTGTTCGCTTGCATGTTCGCTGGCGTTTTTTCTGTTTCTGACATTCTTATCTACGGCCGTTCAACGGTAATCGCCTATTCTCGTTTAGCCGCTGCGACCATATAGAATTATTGGATCATGAGCGTAACCGAAGGCCGCCAACCCAAAAAGGTGTGCTACATACATATATACGTACATATATGCATGTTGTTATGTGGTTTTCCTCGGTAACAGTGCGCATGGTGGTAGCATATTGGAAAATTTTCCTTGCGAATAAGAATTTCCTGCTAGAATACATCTGTGTTTAGTTATAAATAGGATTACTTAAACGAATTGTATCTACCTTCTCTGGTGACTCTTAAGTTGGTTATTAAAGCATTTTTGTCACCCTATAATACTGCTTTATCGGCGAGGGTAATTTATTACTGAACGAGAAATAGATTGGTGGCATCCTCATTTATAAATAATAATAGCGTGTGTTTTCTAATCGAAATTTTCAACATTTTTAAATATAAATGAATTAACGCAAAATATATCTACATTTCGTGAATTAAATAGCCAAAATGGACTGCTGCGAAGGCCGTGAATGTGGGCAAGTATTCTTATCATCATAGCAACGTTCATTTGTATGTAATTATAGAAAAATGAGATGGCACTTGCAGTATTCTAGAGAAAAGTTCCTCGGAATATTTACTTATGGAGCTGTGACCGTTGGCGACAATAAATATCGAAAGAGATTTAAAAATTAACTGTACGATCACACATAGTCCAGCGAATAAAAATTCAGCTTCTGCGTTGGACAGGTCATTTCGTGAGAATTGATGAAGGTGCTCTGGCTAATAAAGTATTTCTATAGAAACCCGCTAAAGGCAGCAGAAAGATCAGGCGATGAATTACCTTTCCTTCATTGCAATGGTGCTTCCAATTAGCACTGGGCAGCACTAAACAGAAACGACTGGCGCGCTTTATTGGACTCGGCCAAAATCGTCTAGATTCTAGACGGTTATGCACCATTTAAGAAGAAGAAGAATTATAAAAAGATTCGAAGAAATGACAACTGTACCAGCAATTTTTTTTTTGTTTTTTTTTTTTTTAAGTGAATTTCTCAGGTAAGTAAATAATAGGTTTGTTTCTTATTAAACTAGCAGCTAGCTGTCAAGTGAGCAAAACGGAAAGAATTGCGCTCATAAAGAGCGAAACGAACAGAAAATCAAGAAACGGAACAATAGTAAAAATTAGCGATTAGTAATTTGAATGCTATTTTTGACTGTTAATGGTTATTTGTTCTAAAAAAAACATTTAATTCTCTTTATTTCTATTTCAAAAATTCACAAAATTTCAAAAGTAATAAAATCAAAAGTATTCGTTTGTTTATTTTTTCAACAACTGTTTCTTACTTTGGCAGCATATAATTTCAGCTAGGGAAAATTTTACTAGCTGAAATTTGGAGCTGTCAATGGTTCTCTTCTGCTATTTTTTTGACTCAAGAAACGATTTTCCAGCCGAAACTTGGCTAACTATTAATAACTAGCTAATAATAAACGGACCTAATCTTAAATCAGTAATAGCAATCATCTTAATTTAATATTAAAAAATATATTTCCCAGGAAATTGTAAACCGAATTGGTTAAGCTATCATAAAAATAATATGTGCATAGCTAAGCTTTAGCTGTCGGTAACGCTGTTTAATATCCGGTTCCTAGAAGCAACCTTAACAAAATACAATTAATGAACGACTTAATCAAAAAGCTAAAATAAAACAAGCTTTTATTAACCACTACAAACGCAGTTGGCTTTGGGTGGTTGGTGTTATGTATATCATGCCAGCTCTTTTGCCCTTATTGGCAAATAACGTTCTGTGAGAACGTGATTATTTAATTTAGCCGGCAATTGCTGTTCTCCCTCGTCACCTTGTACGAAGGTCATTGAAAGTTCTGTTTGGTGAAGCCAATGTACAATACATACATACAGCAAACACAGCCGGCAAAGAGTCTTTTAAATAAGATAAGTGGAAGAAAGGGAGGGACGCACGCCCTCCTTACCTGAGCCGCTAGTATTTTCACAATATGCGTGTAGTGGCACGTCATTAGCTGAAACCACACCTGCATACATACATGCATCCATATGTAAAACCTCTCAAGTAAATTGAATTGAATACATATGTACGGACTTTTTTTCGACGATTCCATGATTCAACAATAAAGGTTTACGCATGACGACATACCTTCATACATAGTGGGGCCAGAAGTGTCATGCAAAGAGGAATGTAGAAGAATTTGACAGATGTGGCCCCTATGGAAATGCTAGGGTGCGTGAGTGTGTGGAATATGTCAACAAAAAAAATGCTTGTGTTCGTGTGTTTATGAAGATTGAAGAAGAGTCAGCTGATCTTATGCATTCTCCTTTATTGTTCCTCCATGGACGATTCGCAATAAAATTATAAAACCAACAACAACATCAAGAACATCTGCTAAAGCTTTATCACAAATACCAACAAAATCGAAACGGCTATGTTCTCCACGGGAGCGAAGGCAAGAACTTTTCGCCGCACAATCACTCTGCTCATCCAACATTCGTTGTCAGTTTCTCCACAACCGCCATTGGTGAATTTCAGTGCCAGAGTTCCGTCGCCTGCATTTGGATTACAATTCTTGTTAATAAAACGCTTAAAGTAAGTGGGGAAAATTTGCAAAAAAAGTGTGCCGTGTCTGAAAATACTAATTATTTTCATATAAATTAAAAGGAAGAAAAATAAATTCACAATATAAATCATTTTTACCAATAGGAAGCAATAGAAGAACGCTTAGGATGTGTAAAGTTAGATAACAATTCTTTCTTGGTGATGGTGTGAAATTCTTTCTTTCGCTGTGAAAAAAACTGTATAAGCCAATATGTATTTGCAAAAAGTAAAAGAAATATTACATAAACAATTAAACCTGTTTTAATCGCCGCATTAAATAATAAATCATACATATAAAAATAAAATTTTTATTTTTATTAGAGCCTAATTTATAGCTATACATATGTATTTCTATGACCTCTACTTGCTTCGTAGAGGTCATTTGCATGGTGAGAGAAAACCGACTACGGGGTTTGAAAATGTGCAATATCTAAGCGAAATGTTGGCAATTAATTTAGAAAGAGCGAACAAAAGTACACGAACCTATATAGTCTATGTGTATGTATATATGTAAATATATTTATATATGAATATACATATGGAACCGCTAATATTATTTACGTATGTATAAGCATGTAAATAAATACTTACATACTTAGCCACATACAGATTTACTAATTGTAATGCTTTCCATACAATTAACCGGCAGACCTCGTGCTGCGAAACGAATCACGTTTATGTACTAGATTTCCTTGCCATATGTCAAGAAAATTAGTCGGGATCTACCTATATTTTTATTAGAATAGGAATGTTATTGATGTTTTTTGGCTAGCCAATAACCCAGCCCAGTTTATTCCTGAATCTTTACATATCTTTACCTTTATATTTGTCGTTATCCCAATTTTTAACACGCTTTTATAAGCTTACCAGTGTGTTTGTAAGTAAACATTGCATACTTTTAGGCGAAAGTATGTGTGTCCATATACTGAATATAAGTTTTTCAGTGTGAGATTTGCTGGCTTTATCATTACCCTGCAACAAATGCGATTAATCCGGGACGTGTCCGGGATCAATCGCAAGGGAGCATGCGACTAATACAATTTTACATCCCTTTATATGGAGTGAATTGATCGCATTTGTTCGAGCATGTCCTATGAAGAGACTAATTGTTCAACTTATATACCTGAACGGGTACAAATGTAGATCAATCGCTTTCATCCCGAACGGGTACGAATGTAGATTAATCGCTTTCATCCCCAACGGGTACAAATGTAGATCAGTCGCTTTCAGCACGAACGGGTATGTAGATTTTTCCTTAAAAAATTGTAAATGTTCATGCATATTTAAATAATGTTTTACTTTTGTAAAAAAATCTCAATAAATAAATTTAAAACATTGTAAGTTTTGAGTATGCATTATATGAGCGTAATGTAAAGGATTTTTTCATAGGATATTTTAGGCAACATTTTGTTAAAATTGTTATTAAAAAAGGGCGTTCAATTCGCTTTACCGGTTGTTCTACAATTTTTTAAATACATTGCATATTTTTGTAAAATGTCTACATTTAAGGAATCTATATTTGTACCCGTTCGGAATGAAAGCGATTAATCTACATTTATACCCGTTCGGGATGAAAGCGATTAATCTACATTTATACCCGTTAGGGAACAATTGGTCTGCAATTAGTCTACATTTATACCCGTACGGGAACAATCGGGGACTAATTGTGGACCGATTGTTCTCAAAAGAGATCAATCGAGGACAAATCTCTTTCGGGATTGATCGCACATTTTTTTGCAGGGTAACTTTTCCTTTATTCTTTCAATGCCGTAAAGTTTACGGCGTAAACTATAGCTAATCCTTATATAATTTATCTCGCTCTCTCTCTGTTTCGTCCTGAACAGATCAGATATGCCTATTAAATCAATTTTCGCTCGTCAAATCTTCGACTCCCGTGGCAATCCCACCGTCGAGGTTGACTTAAGCACCGATTTGGGTCTCTTTCGTGCCGCCGTTCCCTCAGGCGCATCGACTGGTGTGCATGAGGCTCTAGAATTGCGCGATAACGACAAGAACAGCTATCATGGCAAATCTGTAACAAAGGCAGTGGAACATGTCAACAAGTCTCTGGGACCTGAAGTTGTGAAGGCTAACATCGAGGTAACAGAGCAAGAGGCCATTGATAATCTCATGCTGAAATTGGATGGTACTGAGAATAAGTCTAAATATGGTGCAAACGCCATTTTGGGTATCTCTTTGGCCGTGTGCAAAGCCGGTGCCGCCAAGAAGGGTGTACCACTATACCAACACATTGCCGATTTGGCCGGCAATAAGGATATCATTTTACCCGTTCCGGCATTCAATGTCATCAACGGTGGCAGCCATGCTGGTAACAAACTGGCTATGCAGGAATTCATGATTCTGCCAACTGGAGCTACCAGCTTCACCGAAGCCATGAAAATCGGCTCTGAAGTGTATCATCATTTGAAGAAGGTCATTAAGGATAAGTTTGGCTTGGATGCTACAGCTGTAGGAGATGAAGGTGGTTTCGCGCCCAATATTCAATCCAACAAGGAAGCTTTGGTGTTGATCCAAGATGCTATTGCTAAGGGCGGTTACACTGGAAAGGTAAATGAATAACATGTAATAAACATTACATATTATAAATTAATAAAAAAAAATATATTTTTTACCCTGAATTAGGTTGAAATCGGCATGGATGTCGCTGCTTCTGAATTCCACAAGGATGGTCTCTACGATTTGGACTTCAAGAATCCCAACAGCGATAAGTCACAATGGCTGTCACCCGAGAAGCTCACCAACTTATACCAAGAATTCATCAAAGAGTTCCCCATAGTCTCCATTGAAGATCCCTTCGATCAGGATCATTGGGATGCCTGGAGCACAATTACTGCCAACACTCAAATTCAAATTGTCGGTGATGATTTGACCGTAACCAACCCCAAACGTATCCAGACTGCTGTAGAGAAGAAGGCTTGCAATTGTTTGTTGCTGAAGGTCAATCAAATTGGTACCGTGACTGAATCGATTAAGGCTCATTTGTTGGCCAAGAGTAACGGTTGGGGCACCATGGTGTCGCATCGTTCCGGCGAAACTGAGGACACATTCATTGCTGATTTGGTTGTTGGTTTGTCTACTGGACAAATAAAGACAGGCGCTCCATGCCGTTCCGAACGTTTGGCCAAATACAATCAAATACTTCGCATCGAGGAAGAGTTGGGCGCCAAAGCGAAATTCGCTGGCAAATCGTTCAGAAAGCCACAGTAAATGATATATGCACTGTGAATTAATGATTCCAACAATAACAAAAAAAACAAAAAAAGAGGAAAGGAGAACCAGCAGTGCGCGTGGCAAATTAAGTTGAACTTAATTGCTAAAAAACAATAAATAGTTACATATGAAAACCCAGTACCTACAGAAATGTTTAGCCACCGGTTGACATACATACATATTTACAGTTATATATGCATATATGTAGACATACTCTATAATTGTTGATGCTGTTGAACGTTTTAAGCGCACTGATATAGTACTATAATTTGTAATTTTTATAGTTCTCTTATCCTCTTTTCAACTTTGTTTAAATTATTTAAAAATTTAATTTAAATATAATATGTAATTCAGAAATTCATATGTATATTATTTTCGCATAAAATTAATTTAAAAAGTATCACTTTTGTTAATGTTTATTTCATTTTGGAAAAGTTTTCACAATGTTATAAACATGGAAAAATCAATAAACTTTATGGAAAATCAAAACGGAAAGACAAAAAACAATAAATTTTATTCGCGCAATTGATTGAAACCAGAAGGTTATTCTAAACATTAAGGTGTCTTCTTCAGATTTCTTACCTTATAAGAAGCAATTTCCCATTCTTTAGCCGCTGAGCTTTTGTTGGTAATTAATTTTACTGCACATTTATCTTCTTGCTAGAGTTTAAGCCTTACGTCAACAAAACTAAACATAAGTAAATCTTTACAAATTTTGTATAGGCAAATAATTACCGGTTTATTATCTCCCTGCAAAGAAATGTGCGATTAATACCGAAAGATATTTGTCCCGGATTGATCTCTTTCGAGAACAATCGGTCCACAATTAGTCCCCGATTGTTCCATACGGGTATAAATGTAGACTAATTGTGGACCAATTGCTCCCGAACGGGTATAAATGTAGACTAATTGTAGACCAATTGTTCGCTAACGGGTATAAATGTAGATTAATCGCTTTCATCCCGAACGGGTATAAATGTAGATTAATCGCTTTCATTCCGAACGGGTACAAATCTAGATTCCTTAAATGTAGAAATTTTACAAAAATATGCAATGTATTTAAAAAATTTTAGAACAACCGGTAAAACGAATTGAACACCCTTTCTTTTAATAACAATGATGAATAATAGTTTTAACAAAATGTTGCCTAAAATATTCTATGAAAAAATATAATGCATACTCAAAACTTACAATTTTTTTAATTTATTTATTGAGATTTTTTTTCAAAAGTAAAACATTGTATAACACTGTCCAACAGTGATTTCTCAACACGAACAAACGCTATTAATTATGAAAGAGGATGTCTCCCAGACCAACTTTGCCGAACAGAGTACTAGTCCAGAGGGTCTGAGTTTTTTTTTAGAGGGGGTTAAAGTTTTATGGATTTAGCTGGAGGTGCAATTACTTTATCGAAAATATCTTATAAAAAATGACCTCAAATAAAGTTTTTGAGCTCGGACTTCTTCTACAGAATTTAATAAGGAATTTATTTGTGGAAGACGTTAACCCTCTAACGCCCACGCAAATGACTGTTATTAACCCTTGTTTGGAAGCACATGTAGAAAATATCAATTTACAATGCAGATAGAGGGTTAAAATGTTCTAGAAAATTATTCGCCATAAAATTTCACTTGGGGTCCCCTCAGACAAAATATTTGTACAAATAACGCAAAAGGCTACAGGATATGATAATCACAAATTACGCCATGAAATATGCAACAAATTTTATATTTATATACATTAGATGCACTTTTTGTTCTTTGGATCCTCCCTCCGGCACCGGAATATGAAAATGAGTTTTTGTAGAGTATGTTAATTAAAAAAAAAAGTTCACTTTCCAAAAACTGAATGGAGCTACTCCAAAAACCGCGCGATTTTCAAGAATTTCAATGCAAGTTTAGATTTATGTATGGAAAAAGTTATAATTTTGCACAAGAAAAAAATTTACATCTACATGTAGAGTTAACCGCAAGAGCGAATAGCGTATTCAGTTTTTAGTGCACTTCCCTGGGAGGGTAATATCGCGGCCTAAATAGAACATTTTGTTTTTTTCTCGCCAACATACAACTTCATGCCCTGTATTCTTTCTGACTGCGGACATTTTTTTATGTGAATCACACAGGATGCTGCTTAATTTAATGCGGTTTTCAAAAACTCATTCTGTTTAAAAATCTATTATAATTTGGATGAGCGCATCAAGTTTAAGTGAAGTAAAATATGCCCTAATAGGGCTGACATGGATTAAAATTTCTAAAAAATTTTAACAATTTTTGCTCTTCAAGGTGGTTTTATGATGGTGGACAACTCCACAAATGTAAAAAAAGGTAGAAAGGTCGAGACCGTGGATAGCGGAAAAAAATGTGGACCCGGATGGCCCCACATATTTTTGGGCAATATTGGCATCAAACTAGGGTTTGAATATTACCTTCACTGGGGAGTGTACCAAAAAACTGAATACGACATTCGCTTTAGCGGTTAACTCTACGTATAGGTAGATGTAAATTTTTTTTCTTGTGCAAAATTATAACTTTTTTCATACATAAATCTAAACTTGCCTTGAAATTCTTGAAAATCGCGCGGTTTGTGTAGTAGCCCCATTCAGTTTTTGCAAAAGTGAACTTTTTTTCAATTAACTTACTCTACAACAACTCATTTTCATATTCCGGTGCCGGAGGGAGGTTCTAAAGAAAAAAAAACATGCATCTAATGTGTATACATATAAAATTTGTTGCATATTTCATGGCGCAATTTGTGATTATTATATCCTGTGGTGTTTTGCGTTATTTGTACAAAGATTTTGTCTGAGGGGACCCCTAGTGAAATTTTATGCCGAATAATTTTCTAGAATATTTTAACCCTCTATCTGCATTGTAAATTGATATTTTCTACATGTGCTTCCAAACAAGGGTTAATAACAGCCATTTGTGTGGGCGTTAGAGGGTTAACGTCTTCCACAAAGAAATTCCTTATTAAATTCTGTAGAAGAAGTCCGAGCTCAAAAACTTCATTTGAGGTCATTTTTTATAAGATATTTTCTATAAAGTAATTGCACCTCCAGCTAAATCCATAAAACTTTAACCCCCTCTAAAAAAAACTCAGACCCTCTGGACTAGTACTCTGTTCGGCAAAGTTGGTCTGGGAGACATCCTCTTTCATAATTAATAGCGTTTGTTCGTGTTGAGTAAAATTTTTTTAAATTTGTTGGACTGTGTAATCTTTATTTATATATGCATGAACATTTACAATTTTTTAAAGATTGTTATTAAAAATTGCCTTGGCGAACAACTTGGAAAAATCAACATTTGTACCCGTTGGCGATGAAAGCGATTAATCTACATTTGTACACGTTCGGGATGAAAGCGATTGATCTACATTTGTGCCCGTTGGGGATGAAAGCGATTGATCTACATTTGTGCCCGTTCGGAATGAAAGCGATTGATCTACATTTGTACCCGTTCGGTATGTTAGTGATTAATCTACATTGGTACCCGTTCGGGTATACAAGTTGAACAATTAGTCTCTTCATAGGACATGCTCGAACAAATGCGATCAATTCACTCCATATAAAAAGATGTAAAATTGTATTAGTCGCATGCTCCCTTGCGATTGATCCCGGACACGGCCCGGATTAATCGCATTTTTTGCAGGGATTATATAAAAATGAATGTGTGTGTGTGTGTGTGTCCTTTACCCTGCAAAAAATGCGATCACTCCGGGATACATCCGGGACAACTCGCAAGGAGCATGCGATTACTACCCATTTGTATCTCTTTATATGGGTTGAAGTGTTCTCTTTTGTTTGAGCATGTCCTATGAAGAGACTAATTGTACCCAGTTTGTACCCGAACGGGTAGCATAAGCGCACAATTGTACCCGTTTTGTACCCGAACGGTTAGCAAATGCGACACATCCATTTATGCGACTAATTGTACCCGTTTGATACCCTTTCGGGTACAATTCGTCTACAATTAGTATACATATGGCGAGAGTAGAACTAAACTGGTCTATCTAACAAAATACAAAATTTGAGAAAACAGATGAAACGCGTTTTAATGCGGTGTGCGATTGTTGTTGTATGTTAAGTGAATATCTATATATTAATAGGCTAACATTTTTTCCATACAAACAATTGCCAGGCTATTTAGCACATTTAACATACTCATATCCACATAAAATTGATATGGATGTGTTCGTATGAGTCAGGAGCAGTGCATAGGCATATATTTTTATACTAAGCTGTACTAGTACACAGAGTAATATAGTTTTGATTTCCTAACGGTGGATTGTAACAGAATGAAATAATCGAGATAGGTATAGACTTATATATATCAAAATGATCAGGGTGAAAAGAGAAATCGATTGAGCCATGTCCGTCCGTCTGTCCGTCTGTCTGTCTGTGCGCACGATAACTCGCGCAAAAATTGAGATATTTTGATGAAATTTGAAATGTAAGTTGGTATCAAGACAGGAACGGATGGTATTGAAAATGGGCGAAATCGGACCATGACCACGCCCACCTCCCCTATATAGTAAAATCGCAAATTTTGTATCTCAGTCACTAATAGAGCTAGAGTGATAAAATTTCACACACGTATTGAGCTCAGGCCCTTATGAAGAAATATGGTGAAATTTTGGAAAATGGGCGGTGCCACGCCCACTTATTAAGGGGCAAACATTGAAAGTTTTATGAGTCATAACTCAGAAACCGTTGAAGATATATCGATGAAATTTTGTAGGCGTGATATACTTACTTAGCCAAATGTTTGGACGAAAAATTGCCAAAATCGGTTGACGACCACGCCCACCTTTATATATGGGTATTATAAAGTGACCTAATAAAAACATTTTAAGCGATATCTCTGTCAAATATAAAGATATATCATTGAAATTTTATGGAAGGTGTCCAACTATGGACATAAAACAAAAAATAGAAAAATTTCGGAAAATGGGCGTGGCACCGCCTCTTTTCAGACAAAGGAATCAACGAGATTTCGGAGTCCATAACTCGACAAATAATTGAGATATTATGACGAAACTTGGTTTATACACTTTTATAACTTGTTTTAATAGACACGCAAAAATTTATTGAAATCGGTTTATGACCACGCCTACTTTTTAACAAAGATATTTCTGGAACACCCTTTGGGAATTTGTAACGTGACATCTTTGTAACTCATAAAGGGATGAAATTTTGCACAAAGAATAATATTCATAAGCTTAGTTGGATGACTGATAAAAATTTTGAAAATGGGCGTGGCTACGCAGCACTCGCTTTATATAAAGTACACCGTATTTCCATCAAACGCAAACAAACAATGAAAGCATACAGCTGAGTATCTAATGTTCGATTCCACTCGAACTTAGGCTTCCTTACTTGTTTACTATAAATTATTTAATTTCTTTATAATTAATAAATAAAGTTTTTAGTTTTGTACCATTTTTGATTTACTTCGTTTTTGCTTCGTTGGCAAATATGCCCACTGTCTATATATTAATAGGCTAACATTTTTCCCATACAAACAATTGCCAGGCTATTTAGCACATTTAGCATACTCATATCCACATAAAATTGATATGGATGTGTTCGTATGAGTCAGGAGCAGTGCATAGGCATATAATTTTTTCTATAAATTATTTAATTTCTTTATAATTAATAAATAAAATTTTTAGTTAAGATAAATAGATATCGTAAACGTGTTTACAAATATCGTAAACACAGTTGAAGAGTCGCTTTAATTTAAAAGCGCTCACCACCGGGCCTACCTTCCTAGATCTGCCTTGATTTTGACCATGATATCGCGTCGGACCGTGATCAAAAGGGCAAATCAGTGTTGCGGTACAACTGGAATTTGGAAAGTGTTGCTTATCTCCGCGAAAAGGAATAATTTTTGTACCAATACAAAGTTGAAAAAATAAATTGCGTGGTCGAATTTCGACCACCGGCGATACTAGTTGTAAATTATTATGTTAGCTTAATAGTTAACTTAACATTCTGCATTAAAAAAAAATTATTATAGAAAAGTTTTTTATATAATATTTATATGTAACAAGAAAACTTGTTACATAGACCACTTTAGAATTTTCAATTTTTAAGGAAGTTTGAACTACAAATTGAAAATTATATGAATAAAGTAAAAAATACGTGAAAGGAAGTACTTTAATTACAAAAATAACATACACATGTTCGTAAATGATCATCTCTGCATGAAAAGTAACAGTAACCTAGTTTTCTCCACGGCGGGCTGGTAGAAAATCTTCTGGATTGTTTTCTGCTTCATCTCTGCTTTACATGTGGAGAGACAGGTAAAAGGGGTGATGAATCGGTGGTACGAATTTCAAAATTTTTTTTATGTCCTGCATTTTTTTGAATTTCAAAACGCGTATGTCGCTGCCCTGATCTGGTGTAAAATTCTGCAAGAACTCTATAAAATCATGTTGGTTCACGCTAGGTTTCTTTATATCGACGGATTTATATGTTTCACAATAATCATCATTAAACTGCATCACAGATTCACCCTTGACAAATTTTGCCTTTCGCATTTGGGAAATTTTTCCACCGTCGTCTACTATACTCTGGTAGTCCCTGAACATTGGCCGTCGTTCGTCAAATGACATAAATTTCCCCACCATATTATTAACATCAAAAAGAGCATGCTTTCTACAATTTTTAACCAATTCCATCCACTCATCTGGTGTAAGATCATACTGGTCTATGGTAGTCTATGCTAGTTGGACCACTTTAGAATTTCTTGAAATGACAAAAGGACAAAAGGAGGTATAAGATCATACTGGTCTATGGTAGTCTATGCTAGTTGGACCACTTTAGAATTTCTTGAAATGACAAAAGGACGTGAATTCTAAAGTGACATTTTTATCGTTTGGACACTTTGGTGAAGAAATAAGACCTACATCAATTTTGCATGGATAAATTTATGATTTTCAAGTTCAAAAATGTGCATAACTCGATTTCTGAAAAAATGTTAGATAGACCAGTTTAGTTCTACGCTAGCCATATGTACCCGTTCGGGTACAATTGTGAACAATTGTAGACTAATTGTACCCGAAAGAGAGCGCTCCCGGACAAATCTTTTTAGAGACTCGTCGCACACTTTTTTGCAGGGTTATGGACTCCCAAAGTAATCAACCGATCTTTTTGAAATTTTAACAGTAGATTTACGTGGTACTAGCGCACATAATAGGGCATATAGAATTTCGAAAAATTGGGAACTTCCCGGAATATGGGCCCAAATGTGGACCCAGAGTGACCCAGCAAGTGTTTGAGCAATATGGGTATCAAACAAAAGGTGCTGAGCAGGCCTTCAACATAGAGTTATTTTCATTGCGATTCCTAGGCCGGGTCCCCAAATATGGGTCCAAACGTGGACCCGGATGACCCTCGAATGCTTCTAGGCGATATTGGTATCAAATGAAAGGTGTCGAGCAAGGCTTCAACATACAGATATTTTCATTGTTATTTTTTGAGTCGGTTTCCCAGAAATGGTTCAAGTAGTGAGCTCGGATGGTGATGGGTAGTCCCGATAAAGGTAAAGGTAAAGGTAAAGTAAAGGTAAAGGTAAAGGTAAATGTAAAGGCAAAGGTAAAGGTAAAGGTAAAGGTAAAGGGAGAGACCCATTATAACATAAAAGCTTTTGTTTGTCGCTGCGAAGCGGGACGGGTATTTGCTAGTATTAACTAAAACCGGATTAAAGATTTAGAGCATAAAAAATACTTTTTATTTGCAAACATCGATTAGTAACATTTATATTTTTACGGCGATCCACATAAACAATGACATAGACACGAGCCGAGGAGAACTTGAACATGTTCATTATAATGCGAAAATTTGTGGTTTCATAATTTACTTAGTGCAAATTTATCATCAAGTTACATTAGGGTGGCCGATTTTTTATAAAAGTTGAAAACCATTCAGGGCAGATTTAGAGCGGTCATGACTTGATCTTTAAATCGGTGGAGTTGGTATATACTTTTCTAAAGCATATAGCAGTTCATCTAAGTATCGACATTTGGCTATGAGTTCTGTAGCAGTAACAAACCCAAATAAATATATGTAAATATGTTCTTTATAGGATTCTTTGCTTTATGGATTAGGTTTATAAATTATGGTCATTTTTATGTACATTAGGGTGTAGCGTATTTTGTAAAGAATGTACAAAAAACAAATAAACATTTATTAATTGATTTTATATACAGACATAGATACATACATATGTATATCTATTTACAGTACATATCGTCCCCTCAATATAACAATAGCGTATAATTTTTTTTGGGCTTTGAGAAAATCGAGTTTAAAGTTTTTGTCAAATCAGAGTCTATTAAAACCTCAATATCGCGGTAAATAAAAATTCTTCATAGTGGATTTTTCGATGAATATATTATACCGTTTCTTGTCTTTAAATTTACCAAGTTTTTTTATTCTACGCATCCTTTAAGACCATGGTCATAATTATGTTATTCAAAGCGCAAGTCCTCCATATAGGCCATTTTATTTTTTAAGGAATTCGTATGATGTATCTGATACACTATTTTATTTTGTATGGTATACGCTGTTTTATTGAATAATTTTACGGTATTTTTATTAAAATAATTGATCTCAAAAACTGGTGGTTTCGTGTCACAGGCTGTTGATATTTACCTTACTTACTTCACTTACATTATATAATAGACGATACTCACCCAGATGTTTAAAATCCATATTTTTAATGAACAAACTTTCTCTGCGAAATGAATTTGCAAGCTGAAATTTCAAATGGCTACAATATTTTCTTGGCATTCATGTAGTCAAAACAACGTAAAAATCGCATAGGCTACTACTCTTGTAAATTTGTATATTATTATAAGCTATTTTATTAAGTTAAAGTTAGTTAAAGTTTTGATAAATTATATTTATTTCTACAGCCTAAAATGGAGTATAATTAGGCTGACCATAAATATGAATCGAAAATGAGGGACAAAATTTCAAATGATATAAGTACGAACATATGTATATTTATGAAACTTGAAATCGTAAAAAATATTTATTCATCAAATAATAGGCTTACAAACATATGTAATTCACATTCTCTTCAGACTTTTTGTTTTAACAAAAATAAATAAATTTGTAAGTTTAATTATAGGTATCTAAAATAAAGCAAGCATAATGCTACGATAAAAAAGAATTTGGTAACTTAGTTTAATGTCCACAAATCAATTTTAATACGATTTACCAATTTCTCTCAAATTAATTTGCCACACAGCAACCACAAAAATTACATTCCAACAAACATATACAGTGAAACCTCCCTTGGGCGGACACTCACCGTCGGGCAGATTTTGTCCGCCCAAGAGAGGTGTCCGCTTAAGGGTGTGGGTTCCTATTTTAGAAATTTTTTGGATTTTAAAGGATTTATTTATTCATATTTCACTAAAAAAAACAAGGATTCTTATGTCTTCAAAATTTCACTTAAATACATAAATATGTACATATACATATGTACATATGTATGTATGTATATACATACATAAAGTATTAACATACATACATATGAAATTACAATTTCAAATTTCTGTAACAATTCAAATGCAATAAGGTTTTCCGTGCAAAATCTTTTCAAATTTGAAACTGCAGTCAAAGCCATTTCGTTCGAGGAGATTGCATTACCTACTTTCAGCGGTAGTTAGTATTGGTACTATCATCTTCAATGGTTTCGACGTTTTCGTCAGTTAGAACATCTAACCGGAAATCCGTGAATGTTGTTATATCTTCCAATAAAGTCATGCGGACATTTATTTTAGTTGGTGATTCCCCTTTTATCGTAGCGCTTTTTACCTAACGAACATTCAGCGAACTTTTTTATATTGCTATACATACTTATATTTTGTCCGCATAAGAGGAGTTCGTGTCCGCCTAACAGAGGTTTTTATGTGATTTGTTATGAAAAAAAATCAAAGTGTCCGTTGACGAGAGGTTCGTGTCCGCTTAATAGAAGTTTTTAGTTCATTTCAATAGTAAATAACTGTCCGCGTCCGGTCAAGAGAGTGTCCGCCTAAGAGAGGGCAATTTGTTCTAAAAATTGAACCTAAACCTTGGTGCATGAAAAAATGTCCGCTCAAGGGAGGTGTCCGCCTATGAGAGGTGTCCGTTAGGGGAGGTTTCTCTGTAGTCAATGAGGATGGTAGTTATTATCGATAACTACTTAAATTCTGATGAGAAAAAGCGCTGCCACCTCAACCTTTTTAATATAAAACAGATTTTAAACAAAAAGGGGAATATTCATAGTCAAAATAAAATATTGATTTTAACTAACTTAAAATCAGATTTTATCAAGACT
Source organism: Urophora cardui (assembly GCA_960531455.1). Lineage (NCBI taxonomy): Eukaryota > Metazoa > Arthropoda > Insecta > Diptera > Tephritidae > Urophora > Urophora cardui. The sequence continues at coordinate 40,830,592 of OY482674.1, read as the reverse complement.
ATGAATATGTCCCAAAATAAATAAATGAGGGACAAATGAGGGACTAGCAAAAAAAACAGAACATTTTGAGGTTTTCCGAAAAAACAAAAATACGAGGGACAGACGTCTGAAAAACAGAACGGTCCCTCAAAAAACAGAACGGATGGTCAGCCTAAGTATAATGCGCATACACTATTATTCTTTGAACAACTTTGCAGTGGCAATTTCAAGTAAAATAGCGCATATGAGCTTATACACTTATTGATGGAAATTTTTGAACTAGAAATTATACACCATTTTTTGACCCACTTTGTGGAAGTAGAATTTGACGAAATTTTGACCAGACATAGAATCAAAGATGTAGATTCTAAATATGCAATAAAAAAATAATGGCGTATGAGCACATACGCTATTGTTATATTGAGGGGACGATATGTACATACATATGTATGTACATACATATGTACATATGTAGTATGTAAATGATTTAGAAAAAACCTCTGATTCAAGGTAAAAGAACACTTGAACGTTAATGACATCGGTGATCAATAAAAGCCTATGAGCATTGTAAAAAAAATTATATACAACCAAAACTAAGCAACACCTTTCTAAAAGTGAAATGTGCAGCAGCCATTGGTGGCCGGAGGGTGGAAAGAAGTAGTGAAAAATTATTAAGTATGATTTGATAAATTAAGGTTATTGTGTTCACACTATTAACGTACATAAATGTATCAAACAACAATAGCGAACCGACAATGGCAATGACAATGACAGTGACAATGGCGAGTGAACGTTTGAGGGAGGCCAGCGAATAAAATAAAATTATATACATATGTATGTATGTATGAGCCTGTACTTGCAACTTATGCAAAGTTGTGGTAATAAAATATGAAATAGCAAAACTTAGGGTGAAAACAGAATCGGAACGTAACGACACGACATTGCGACAACGACAGCCTGTCAAAATTAAAACCCATGCATTCTTATGAAAGCAATTATAATAAAGACGACGCGACACGACATCGTCCACCGACAAAATTACGTTGTCGTCAACTTAGGCCGGTTTCTAATTTTGGTGACGACGACGAGCGGACAATGAGTTGCCACTGCATTATAAAATATGAAAATTTTGACAACTCAATAAATCTAACGAAACTTTACAAAAAAAGCAGAAGTATTTATACACAACCAAATATAATAACAGTTTAAAGCATTCAGTTAATAAATTTAACTATTTAATTTATTTAATTGTTGGGGTAAGTGGAAAAAAAATTCAACAACTATTTACAGCGAAGGTTGAGTGTATAGCTATTTCACGAAAAACCATTTTCGATCATCAGCACTCTTTTCGGAAGTGGATGCACCGGGGATTGAACCCGAGTCCATTCCAACTTCAGCCGCAATGACCCAACGGATAAACACACTCGGCCATTGAGACTCTGTGCAAGCTGTTGGATTTTCCCCACTTTTGCCTTTTTCATTTTCAACATTAACGTTAGTGTGTATATCAGGGCCGCCGAGAGAAAATCCGGGCCCGGGGTCAAAATAACTACGGGCCCCCATACTAAATGAACAAATTCTCAAAATCAAAATTCAATGAATATATAGTTACGAACTTTAATTTATCTATACATTAATACAGATCAAGTAAATATGTTTACATAGAAATATACATATTAGGGTGGGTCAAATGTATTGTCAAAAGGCACATCCAGTTTCCGAATCCATGGGTCATACTGAGTAATATTGTCCAAGGGACCATAGGTCTGAATGAATTCTGTTTAAATACATATTGCTTTATTTGTATGAAATAAATTTCTTTAAATTGGAATACAAATATTTGTTGGTAATAATTTAGTATATCAAAAGACTGATTCTGCTGAACGCTTTAGTGAAACAGCAATCGAATTCAACTGTACGAAGCACCAAAGCAAATTTTAGCTTCGCAAGCTTTGTTTGTTTTCGGTGTATCGCTGTTTACATACATACATACACGTACATATGTATATGAGCATTTCCTGGGCGTTCCGGACGGTATGTTCGCACGATTTTTTGAACTCTTGAGGCAGAAATATCGCGAAATATTGTATAGTTTTATGATAAAGGGAAAGATTTACGCCACGGATAATGATTAAAGTATGTTGGCGACAAAAATTTAGTTTAATGCCTCTGTTTTAGCTACTTTTAAAATATGGACGTGTTTTTGTAGCGTCCGGAACGCAGTTTAAGTGGCTTACACAGAGGCATTAACCTAAATTTCTGTCGGTAACATACTTTAGTCATCAGCTGTGACCTAAATCTTTCCTTTTATCATAAAACGATATTTCTGCCTCAAAAGTTCAAAAAATCGTGCGAACATACCGTCCGAAACGCCCAGGAAATACCCATATCGCTGTATAAGAATTTGCATCATACCGAATTTTTCTGTTGCAACAGAAAACGAATTCAAATTTATGCTGCAAACTCGACGCCAAAAACCAACAATTCCTTAAGTGGGATGCAGACACGTTAAGAGATTTATAAAATTTGTTGAAATTTAAAATGATTGCTATCTACGAAAGGTGATTAAAGGTGTTGTTTGTTTATTTTCTGTAGCAAAAACTTGGATATCATTTTGAGATTCCCGGGCCCTCTAAAGCCCGGGCCCGGGGCAATTGACCCCCTCAGCCCCCCCCTCTCGTCGGGCCTGGTGTATATGCTTTTGCATATATTCTCCACAAACGTGCTGAATTTTTTGTTGTAGGCAGTTCGCAATGAACATTGTTGTTGGTATTTTATTTTTATGTATATACCAAACAACGTTAACAATTTTACTTGAAAGAGTTTTTAGTGCTTAGCACGAAATTTTTATTTTAATTCAATTTTTTTAATTGTTTGGGTAAATGTTAACGTTGTTTGGTATATACATAAAAATAAAATACCAACAACAATGTTCATTGCGAACTGCCTACAACAAAAAATTCAGCACGTTTGTGGAGAATATATGCAAAAGCATATACACACTAACGTTAATGTTGAAAATGAAAAAGGCAAAAGTGGGGAAAATCCAACAGCTTGCACAGAGTCTCAATGGCCGAGTGTGTTTATCCGTTGGGTCATTGCGGCTGAAGTTGGAATGGACTCGGGTTCAATCCCCGGTGCATCCACTTCCGAAAAGAGTGCTGATGATCGAAAATGGTTTTTCGTGAAATAGCTATACACTCAACCTTCGCTGTAAATAGTTGTTGAATTTTTTTTCCACTTACCCCAACAATTAAAAAAATTGAATTAAAATAAAAATTTCGTGCTAAGCACTAAAAACTCTCATTTAATTTATTATTTTACATTAAAAAATTACGATCTGAACCAAAAACTTTTTAGCTGTGAATGAAAAACTATAATGTGGCAGCAACGAGCCTTCTGTAGGGGTGGTCGTTGCCGCATTTATTATGTTTCAGTCGCTGGCTTCGCACCGACATTTTTACGTCAAGGTACTGTCTTTGTCGCAATGTCGTGTCGTTACGTTTCGATTCTGTTTTCACCCTTAGAATGGTAGTTTATAATTGTATCCACGTATTTATGTATGTATTTATTGACAATTACTAGAGCATATTTTACAATGATTGGAGCAATAAAATTGGAAAACGTCACCTCAGAATGAACACTTACCTTATAGTAGAGGACGCACTTTTATTTAAAATTTAAATTTATCACGCTAAATAAATTTGAATTTTTTAATCTTTGAAATAAGGTACTAAGGATGGAAGCAGATTCTGACATTAGCGATGATTGTGATCCATGTAACCCATTTCCTAGACCTGTAAGAGCTAAAACTTTGTCTATAAATTATGTACCTATGTAGTAAATATAGTATTTATAAACATTTCATATACATTTTTTTCATATTTTCAGGCGTCACAAGGGCTGGGCTATCTTTTGGTAAGACAATTTCCCACAAAATTAATCTACGTATAATTTTGTAAAATCCACTTGAACTTCGAATTTAATTTTGGTTGAAATATACCCACATAGCGTATGTTCAGAAACGCAGCATAAAACGCAACAGCGGCAGTACATATTTTTTTGATGATTGTGATGAGCGATGCTTAATGAAAAATTTACGTTTCGTCGTACCATACGAAAACTAGCATATTTAAAATTTCTGGCGAAAGCTATCAATAAAAAAATTCTGTACGAAAGGTAACAAGTTCGACTTTTGGCTGACGAAAAATAACAAGTTCGACTTTTGGCCGACGAAAAATAACAAAATCGACTTTTAGCTGACGAAAAGTATCAGTAATTATATACTGTTTTTACATTAAAATTGTTGTTGTTTAAACAATATTGATAGTTTTCGTCAGCCAAAAGTCGAACATGTTACTTTTCGTCAGTCACAAAAAACGTATGTTAGTTTTCGTATGGTACGACGGTTTATGAACGCTCTGCTTGTACTACAAAAGCAGGTTGCGCTTCAAACTGAGTTTCTGAACAAAGCCATACATTCATATGTAATTCGCTATTTGTCATTTTTTTCAATCAGCACTCATTTCTAGGGAAATGCTCATTTATAGATTTTTATCCCAACCAATTAGCTTTAGCTAATGCGAAATTTAAAAAATGAAGCAAACAACTTTTTAATACACAAAACGAAAGTAATTTATTTTAAATTAATTTAAACAAATTTCTTGTTTTTTTTTCATCTTTTCAAACGCGAAATTATGCATATAATTTTTTTTCGATTCTCACAAACGAGTTTCAAATACCATAAATTAAAATTCTTAAAAAAGAAATAAACACAACTAATAAATAAAAAATATATAGCATGTAATATGTTATTTGGCAATAGAACGTAGAACGCTTGAAAGAAATACATATGCACATTAGGCATATAACTTTTTACAATTTTTGCAAATACGAAAAACGGCATACCATAGTCGAATAGAGCATAAAAAAGTATGAACCCCATTATTTTTTTTTTTTGCGAAATTGCAAAAAAGTTTCCGCGCAAAACGAAATTACTTTTTTATCAGAACTGCTGAAAAAACAAAAAGTTGTGTACCGTGTACACGTCTTTCTTCATAATAATAGATATTTATTTAACTAATAATCTTCCTATTATGCCAAACGCCTTTTAATGGACCTAAGGGAAGTGCCCCACCCACCCCAAAACTAATTTTTCTTCAGAAAATTCTGATTCAATATAATAATAACACAGCTGTGCGCGGAACGTTTTTGAACCGAAATCACCTAAAAAAGTGATATTCATTACTTGTACAATATTTGCCACCACATGTTGGTATGCCAAATTTTTCGTCAATATTTGTTATATGCCTAATGTACATACATATGTACATACTAAAAATTGTGAATTTCACTCTGTGAATAACCCCGCTTAATTCTCCTCTTCATATTCATACTCATCGACATTTTCATCAGCTCGACTACGTAGAATTTTCGTAGTATTATTGTTAGACGAGCCAGCACCACCACCACCACCATTATTCACACTTGCAATGGCACTGGTCGCCGCATTTGTGTGATAACTGTTGGTGTTATATTTGTTGTGGATATTCTTGTATCCAGCATTAGCAATGCTGCCACCATAACTGGTTGGCGGTGTGGTGGTAATCTTAATATCGTTGCCACCGCTGCCGCTGTTGTTGGTGTTGCTACTGCTGCTGCTGCTACCGGCACGACCACTGCCAGCACTAATAGCGTTTTTATTGTTGTTGTCAATGGTGTTTTTTGTGCTGCCCCGAATTCGGTAATCACGTCCGCTTGTTGCCTTGCTATTGGTGGCGACAACATCATTTGGACTATCATAATCACCATAGCCATCCAGGCATACCGAATTGCATTCCTCCAACGATTTAAAATTGTTAACATTACCCGCACAACCGCCAAAGTAGAACATGGCGCATTTCATGCGACGCATATCGAAATAATAACGCTTCACTTTGGCCCGACAATAGCCAAAGTCCATGGGCATGAGACATCTTTCCGGTATGCCTGCAATGGAAAATTGAAAAACAAAAAAAATGTGGGTGCATGAATGTATACATATTAAGGTGAAGTGAAAATTTTTTTTTCGAAATTCAATTTGTCCCAAAGCCAGAACGGCACCTTACTAGCCCAGTAATAAGCCTGTAAAATTTTATTGACCTACTCGCATGTTTAGAGGTGCCCCCAGCCCCACAAAGTTGAAAAAATAGCACGATCTGGTACAAATGTGAAATTTCTAAAATTATAAAATCAAAAAACGAAGTATAAGGATTGATAAAGATGGCTAAGCTGAGTATTAGATTTTTTTTTTGGAAGCAACAACAACAAAAGTTATTAAAGGTCAAATTTTATATTATGCAGTTTTAAATTGCAATTACTTAAAAACTACTGAACCGATTTCGTATATTTTTATACCATTCGATACGTATTTTGATTCCCCTTAATTTGATATACATTTTATGTGGGTTCCATAACACCCCCATGCGGGGGTCGACCCCCCTTTTACCCCCCTTACTTTTCATATATAAAATGTATACCAAATTAAAGGGAATCAAAATGCCTATCGAATGGTATAAAAACATTTGAAATCGGTTTTGTAGTTTTTAGGTAATTGCAATTTAAAAAATGCATAATATAAACTTTGACTTTTGTTGTTGTTGTTTCCAAAAAAAAAAAATTCACTTTAATACTCAGCTTAGCCATCTTTATCAATCCTCATACTTCGTTTTTTGATTTTATAATTTTCAAAATTTCATATTTGTACCAGATCGTGCATATTGCTTTCAACTTTGCGGGGCTGGGGGCAGTTCAAAACGTCATCCTGTCGCCATAAAATTTTGTGGGGTTCATTAACTCGTATAAAGGCAACTTCTCATTGCTTGTACGTTCAAAAAAAGAACAACAAAAAAATGTCCATATGTTTTCACTCCACCTTAATACATATGTACATATGTATATTTGTATGTTTTAATGCATATTTTGTGTAGATATGTATGTACATATGTACACCTATTTTATATACATGCATCCATACAAATGATACAGCAAGCATAAAAATATCAATTGTGTATAAGTAAGCCAAGTAAGAAACGACTAAAACCGATCTTTATCTTAAATTTTAGATTTTTTTCCACTTTTTTACATTAACACATTACATACATACATAATATGTACATATATACATTACTCAGAATATTTGATTTTGATCAATTTTGATTTTGATACACATACATATGTATGTATGTATGCATGAATTAACGGCGGTGTCTCAAGAATGCTGACTAATTAAGGCACGCCCAGCACTTGGATATGGAACGCAATAAATTCTATGCTTTAATGCGCTGCAAAAATGTAAACTGATACCCTCAAAAGTAACTCATACGAATGGAGCGGCATACCTTTCACCGCTTAGTCACTCTCAGAATAATAAGCGCTCTGGAGTAATCTCAGCAACAAGACCTAGGAAGGTATTAAAAATGACGAATGATACCTTTTTGAGACATATCGAGCCCTAACCGGCAAAAAAGTGTTTCTTTCCTATTCCCTGTCCCCCTTCTTGGCCTATAAGCATTTTAAGAAGGAGCTCCTCTTGTTTCTTTGTGAATTTTCACCAATGTGTACCTAGGCGTATGAGTAACTTTTTTTTAGATATAAACTTTTGAAAGTGTATAAATAAAATCATAGAGATTTTGAAAGTGTATTTGTATTTAATGCCATTTTCCAGAATACGGAAGAATTTTGCAATAAATTTTTAATGGACACTATACATCTTTAAATACTGGTACACAATTCATCAAAAATTCAAAATCGAACAAATTTCACATATGTACATATCGACGCTTCAAACAATACAATAGTACACTAAGTCGAATTACTACATTTTCCCGTTTATGGTGTTTTCAAGTATAACGTATTTTAATTTGGATGCTGTCGAATTTTGGTATCAATCGGACAATCCAATCAAAAGTTATAAGCAAAAGTGTACATAGTATAATACAACTCGAGATTTTTACAGAATAAAAACTTTGAGAGCTTGCCATGAAAAACAACGCAGCAAGTTTTTATTTTTTCCCACGGTTTTATATAAAGCTTACCCTAACTTTGATATTGTCGAATTTTGGTATTGATCGTTCAAACCAAACAGAAGTTATAAGTGAAAATATACTTAGCGCACAACGGAAGGTTCATATCGAGTTTACACTTTGAGAGCTTCTCCTGCAAAACACAGTTTTCAGACTTAGTACTTACAGTATTGTTTGGAAGCGTCGATATGTAGCTCTGTTTGAAAGCGGACTAGTCACTTAGCATTTTAAAAAAAATACATATGTATGTACGTATGAGGTATCTTCTCCCTTCTAATAGTGTATGCTAGCCTTAAATTTTTCCTCAAGTTCGTATCAAGAGTACCTACCTTAACTTTACCATACTCTTCGAAAAAAAAAGGATTTCCTCGATATTAGAAAAACGGCTGATTATGAGAAAAACTGATACGTACGACAAGCTTCTTTTATAAGGAGCTGAAGAAACATTCCTCTATAACTACACGGAAAGAAATTTGCATACTTGAATCAAGAAAAATGCTTTCTTGAACTCAATTTAGAAAATTTTTAGGGAAATAAGAAAAATTGACTTAATTATTACTGGAATTAAGAAATTGAGTTTTTCAAGAACACTAACAAAATCTATAGAAAAAAAGTGTTGAAAAAAAATTTTTTAAATAAATAAGAACACCCTTTCTTAAATTTACTTAAATGAAGAAAATCTTTTTGCTAATAACAAGAAGAATTTAAGAAAATTGTGTTTCAATGAATTGGAACAACGAACTACAGCAAAAAAAAAAAAATGAAAATAAATAAGAAAACGTTTTATTGAGCGAAGTAAAATATTTCTTGCTGAATTTGCGTTTCCAAAATAACACGTATTTTTTTCATTTGCCATCCGCTTTGCATATTTCTGAATATTTCTGCAATTCTCAGATTGTTAGTGAAGCATTTGGTATAAGGAGTTCACTATTTACATTTTCATTTATATTAATTGAAATGTTGTAATTTCAGTAAACAAGTCCTAGGAAAATAAGTACTAGTTGACTAATTATGGCTTTCTAATCCCTCATGATTAGTTTTCATTTTCTTTACTTTTTACGTTTTTAATATTTTTAGAAAATTTTTACTTGATTTAATATTTAATATTTTCTTATTTACTTAAGCTCGTATAAGAAAAGTATTACTTGCAACAAAAAAATTATTTCTTAATTATTTATTTCTAAAAACAGGAAAAAAACACTTACCGTAAGTAAATTATTTCTTATTTATTTAAAATCAAATTTTACTTGAAGCAAGAAAATGTTTTCTTATTTATTTAAAATCCATTTTTGCTTGAAGTGAGAAAACTTTTTCTTATTTATTTAAAATCCAATTTCACTTGAAGCAAGAAAATGTTTACTTATTTATTTAAAATCCCATTTTCTTGGATTTTCTTGATATTAAGAAATTATTTTCTAATGTTATGTTCAGACACAACCTTAATTGAACATTAAGAGCCTTCATTCAATTTTCAAGCCCAATGATTCTCAATTTACCATACAAAAATTGACCAAGTTAATGCTTCATTAGAAATTAATGAGTTGTTAATGAAGAACAATTCTGCATGCAACCCTGTTAAAAGGCTTGTTTCATAAGTAAAATGAAATGTCATGAAAAGAGAAATGTGATTAGCGTCAGTGTCCACTAAACAGGTTGGTTCGTCACAGGGCCGAGCGCACGGGGGGGCGGGGGGGTTTGGGGGTTAAAACCCCCCCATGACCAAATCTAAGTTGCAATGATTTTGCAAAAATTTTCAAAATACAGTTTATAAATTTTGCATTGAATTTTGACTCATAATTTTTGACAATATTAGTTACAATAATTTTACGGAAGAAGAATTGGTAAAAGTTGCAAAAAATAAGGTTGGCCAATACATAAGTTCGGCACTTTGAATTGCACTTGGAGCTTTCCGAAATTACAAAGTTGTGTAGCATATGTTCGTTTGGCATTTTTTAAAAAATTGTACTGATAACAAAAAATGTTCATTTTGTGAAAACAGTGAGCAGTTTCAATTAACAAGTACACGGAAAGAAATTTGTATACCTGAATCAAGAAAAATGCTTTCTTGAACTCAAAAATTGACTTAATTATTACTGGAAATAAGAAATTGAGTTTTCCAAAAATGAGACAATTATTTTCTTATTCAAGAACACTAACAAAATCTATAGAAAAAAAATGTTGAAAAAAAATGTTTAAATAAATAAGAACATCTTTTCTTAAATTTACTTAAATGAAGAAAATCTTTTTGCTAATATCAAGAAGAATTTAAGAAAATTGTGTTTCGACGAATTGGAACAACAAAATACCTACAGCGAAAAAAAAATGTAAAATGAATAAGAAAACGTTTTCATGAGCGAAGTAAAATTTTTCTTGCTGAATTTGGATTTCCAAAGTTACATGTATTTTTTTTCATTTGCCATCCGCTTTGCATATTTCTGAACATTTTTGCAATTCTCAGACTGTTAGTGAAGCATTTGGTATAAGGAGTTCACTATTTGCATCTTCATTTATATTAAATAAAATGTTGTCATTTCAATAAACAAATCCTAGGAAAATACTAGTTGACTAATTTTGGTTTTCTAATCCCTCATGATTAGTTTTCATTTTCTTTAATTTTTACGTTTTTAATATTTTTAGAAAATATTTGCTTAATTTAATATTTAATATTTTCTTATGCCTCAGACACACATGTGGTATGAATATTAGAATATCAATATTATGCTATGAAAATTTTCAATTAAACTACAATATGAGGGTGACACATATGTGGTATAGATCGAAATATTATTACTATACTACGATGTGTGTCTCTCGCATTACTTACTTAAGCTCTTATAAGAAAAGTTTTACTTGCAACAAAAAAATAATTTCTTAATTTATTTCAAAAAACAAGAAAAAAACACTTAAGCTGATTCCACATAAAACTTTTTCCGCTTGGCGTTACGCCGCTTTCTATGTCAAACAACGCAAAACTGAAAAACTATGCCACATTGAACGCTGCAACATCACTCAAAAAATATTTATTTTCTGAAAAATCTCTCATTCTCCGTTTTATTTACAAAAAAGTAAATAAGAAAATAAAAATCTATTAAATTATTTTTCAATTGTGTGAAATGTAAATTTGTTTATTTACATTTGAATTGAAGTGAAACTGAAAAAAAATTTCAACGCCCCCAAAAGTTGAGATTTGGGCAACTTTGTGCTTTACGTAACTTCGGCGTTGCGTTACTTTTTGTTATGTGAGAAACCTCATATAGATACATGTATTTTAATCTCAGCTGTCACGCAGAAAGTGTCACGTAGCGCAACACAAAGTTCTATGTGGCATCAGCTTTACCCTAAGTAAATTATTTCTTATTTATTTAAAATCCAATTTCACTTGAAGCAAGAAAATGTTTTCTTATTTATTTAAAATCCAATTTCACTTGAAGCAAGAAAATTTTTACTTATTTATTTAAAATCCAATTTTCTTGGATTTTCTTGATATTAAGAAATTGTTTTCTAAGTTCAAAATCAAGTCTAATTTTTCTTGTCTCGGCATTGATTATAGTAAAAAATTCTTTCCGTGTACTATTCAGGACCTGGTTAACTAGGTTTTGATGAATCATAATGAGTTTCAGAAAAGTTAGAGAACATTTAAATTTATGGTGTATGGGTCTGGATATCTGTTTCAGCAAATATGTTTATCTTAGCGAAAAATGTATGCGAATGCAAACCAAAATTAAACCCCCCCAAGGCTAATTCCTGCGCACGGCCCTGGTTCGTCAGATCAGCTGCATTCTTGTTCTTCTTCATCACCTATCAAATTTGTTTTTATTTGTGCTTATTTTATACATGCATTCGTGTTTACGATTGGTAAAAATTGTGAGATGAATGTCAAATTATTTCGTCCTCCTTGCAATTTTGACATTTAGGTCACGAGAGTTTGATATTCAGCTCACGGCGTGTATGTGTGTATGTATCTTGAGCCGACCTGTTAAATGGGCCAAGTAAATTAAATATGTCTGAACACCAAATCTAAAGATGTTCAATCAACCCCAATTGACTTAATTAATTTTTATGTCTGAACATGATATAAGTTCAAAACAGGGCTGCACATTAACGTTATTTTTTATCAGTAACCGAAAAAATTTTGTTTTCTATTCAACTTTGAAAATTTTTAACGTTAAATGCTTAACAAAAAAATACTGTTTTGATAATTATCAAACAAAAAATTATCAAAAAGAATTTCGTTTTGTTGATTATCAAAAAACATATATTGAAAAAATTTTGTTTCGGTAGCCAACAAAAAAAATTATCAAAAAAAATAACGTTAATGAAAATTCAAAGTAAAATGAAGCCGTAAGCCCGAAACAATTTTTTATTATTATTTTGTTTTTGATGATCAACGAAACGAAATAATTTTGATAATTTTTTTTTGATAATCAACGAAACGAAATAATTTCAATAATCTTTATTTGATATTCAACAAAACAAAATTTTTTTGTTAATTTTTATTTGATATTCAACAAAACAAATTTTTTTGTTGATATCGTTGTGCAGCCTTGGTTCAAAATCAAGTCTAATTTTTCTTGTCTCGGCATTGATTATTGTAAAAAATTCTTTCCGTGTAACCAGCTGGTTGGAACCATGACTTCAACTTATGACTCCCCCAGTAATTAAACCCTAGTAAGACTTCATGTACTTACTTGGGTGTAAACACCATGAGCGGCAGTTGCAAAAGTATGTACATATATGTATGTAGGTAGGTATGCATTTTCTAGTGAAAACTTGTTCATGCCTTCCAAACCAAAGTGCTTTCTTAATACCAATATACTTTCGCGGCAATAAAATTCAAGCTATTTTTAAAGACGAACTTCAAAAAAAGTTTGCGATGTATAGAGTAGATTTTTAACTACCTATAAAGCCGATATTAACTGTATGTACATATATTGGATATTAAAATATTATCTTGTTCGATGTTGGGCGACCTTGAGTCGACCACTCATGATCTCAAGTAAGTCAAATCACTGCAATTTTTTGTAATTACGAATTATGAATGTATGTATATATTTATACATGTTCATGTTTATCATTTCATTGCACTTTCATTTTTATATTTATCTCAATCATAATTTTCCGAAAACCAACTACATGTACATATATGTATATATGTACATTTGCATTGTTGTAAATCATTTCACTTTATATTTCACTCACCACTATAACGATCCGGCGCATAAAGCCCCACATTTGCAGCGCTAGCCGCCAGCGCACAATGCAGCAATGCACTAACTATGCTGAGGCAGGACAGGATTAGGTGCATCTTCATTTCACTTTTCTTTTTTTTTTTCAGTCACAAGTGTCAATATATGTACATATATAGTAAAACTAAATCACAACAACAAGCAATATATTGTATGTTGTATAAATATGAACACGATCGATCGCTATGATCTGGTTGCTGTTTTCGTTGCCGGCAAACTAAATCTATGTCAGCGATAAATGATTAAGCAACCAAGTATTTAGTTAAATATTTACGAAGATATGTATGCTTGTTTGTAGCTGTTTCTAGTTGTTTCGGCAGTACGATTGCGACTAAATGAAAAAAAAAAAATAAAGGAAAACATATAAAAGAAACTATTTACCACAAGCTTTCTTCTTCACACTTCAAACTTCAACTTGCAATGGCTTGGCTGATAATCCAGCCAATGGCTTGCACTTAAAACATCGAAAACTAGTTGATATTCAATAAAAATGCGAAAATGCTATTCGGACATGCACGGAAAAGAGTTTTCACTATTATGTACATATATAAGCGTATTTGCAAGACGCGCACGCGCATTTGTTGGCGTTTGATGCTTAATGATGACTGTTGTTGATTGATCACAGCGGCGCGAGTGGAGCTAGTTTAGTTGCTAACCATTTCTGTTGCCGGTCTGGTAGCTTCAGTTTGCGAGCCAAAGCGCCAAAGCGCTCAAGTGGAAAATTCACAAATGATTGACCATAAAATTGAATTCATTACAACTATTTTTGTTTTTTTTTTTTGCTTATTTATACCCAATAGTATTAGCAAAACAAATATGTAACTAATTAAAGCCAATTTTATGTAAGATTTTTAACTTATGCGAGAAAAATTGAAGGCTCAGATTTCCATCCGTCTACCAAATGGGTCTGATTAACATTAAGGAAACACGGTCCGAGAAAAATGACTGCTTCAGGGGGGTAGAGGGCCTCTCACAGATCTGTTTTTTTTAAGATACAAAATTTAAATTTTTCCTGTTTTTGAGCAAAGCAAAATGAAGCTCGAACTATTTTATTTTATTTATTTTTATTTTATTAATGTCCTGTGTTAAAGCAAAGTAATTAACGATATTAGACCACCCTGAAATTCAAATAAACATCAACCCAAAATATTTCAACACAGTTTTTGAAAATAAGCACCACAGCACCGCTGTCTTTTAAACAATGTCTTTTAAACAATATCACCACTACACTAAAACACACTACTGGGTATATAAAGTTCCTAGACACACATGCCTCTAACTTTTCTGTGCATAACTCTTTTTTTTTTGGTATTTTCCGCTTTCATTATTTTAATCTTATTTTACTGTTTTCAAATCTATCAAAATTTCGTCTATTTATTAAGCACACAATCACTTAGAGGTATTTTTTAATTTTTTGATTTAATAATGAAAAAATGCATAGGTACGTGAAAAAATGTTAATGCCGCGGCTACTGAATTCGCGTGCCAAATCGAAGTTGATTATGCATGTACTATTTTTCCAATTGCTTGAATCCTCTGTTAGTGTTTTTTGATATGCAAGTGGGCGGCGAGTAAATATTTTAGTGCTTGCGTTATATTTAAATAAATGACTTTTAAGCAGTTACATGCGAGTGTTGTTGTTTGCTGCGCATGCGCTATAATGATCAGTACACGTTTGCTGTTAGGAATCTACTGAGCCCAGCTACAGCTGCGTATTTGGTTATAAAAATAAAAGAATCTAACAACCACACATCGTCCAAGAATTTCGATTATTCCAGCATGAACGAAAATGGAAAAAAGTAGATATGTGTGCATGTAAAAACAAGGTGGGTGTATACCCAACTTTGGATTATAAATTTCAAATTTGAAAGCGCCCGTTGCCAAGTAGTTTTTAGGAAATACTTAAAATAAGCAGTTATTACATACAATTCCATCAAATGCGATGTATTGCGGAACGATATTCCGTCATCCCTTGTCAAGTTTGGTTTGGAGACAAACCGGTTTCGGCTAATATGCGCCATTTTCAGTGTCTCCAAACCAAACTTGACAAAGGATGACGGAAGATCGTTCCACAATACATCATATTCCTGCCCTGTCGGAAAAACAAGCAACCAAAAAGTATTCATCAAATGCATATATTTTCTAGATCAACAAAAACTGTTAATAACTATGTATGCAAGCCAATTAATTAAAGTACAAGTGCACTTACATGTAAAGATTTTTTTGTCTCTCGATGGGCCGCACAGTGGGCTGAAATTGGTCGGTAGTGGACATAGAGCCATGAAATAATAGCTAGTTAATAATAAAAAACTAATTATGGAGTTCGATTCTAAACCTTATTACATGAGGTTTTTGTATCTGAATAACTTTTCATAAAGTCTTTAATTTAAAAGTTATAGCAAATTAAAAAAAAAAATGTATGGAAAAATTCAGAATTTTACCCTTAACTCAATTTCCTCACATTTCCTCAAAATTAATTTCATATATTTATATATAAGGTCTAATTTACTATATATTTTACTAGTCCTCGTGGTGCGGAAAAGCTCGGAAAAGTTTACAATTTCAGTCATAGTTCCATTAATGACTAGGTCTTATGGCAATATTATTATTTTCGCTGAAGAGAGAAATGCGACAACCCCAAGCAGTACCTCGTTCGGTAGATGATTGAAATGCGATTCTAACGACATACAACTTGTAGTGATTGAACCAACCCTGGTTGAGTGACAGCTGGTCAAAGTAAAAAATTTTTTCATCTTTTTCGATTTTTTGTTTGCCGTTAACTCAGATTCCTCACGTTTCCCCATAATTAATTTTATTTATTTATACATAAGGTCTATTCGGTCTCGTGGCCGCTGTGGTGCAGTGGGTAGAGTGCTCGCATGCTATGCCAGAGGTCTCGGGTTCAAACCACGGTCCGAGCCAAACAAATTTTTCTAATTAGTAAAAATCCAATTATTGGGTTTTTTAAGAGCAGCGGTCACCTCTCGGCAGTGGGCGGCATACCCTCCGAGAGTATTTCTGCCATGAAAAAAGCTTCTCACAAAAAATGCATTCGCCGTTCGGAGCCGGCATAAAACTGTAGGTCCACCCAATTAGTAGGAAAAACAAAAAGGAGCACACCTCGAATTGGGAGAGAAGCTCGGCCATAAAACTCGTCAGAGTTATAATAGCGCCATTGTATTATTATTATATATATAAGGTCTATTTTATTAATTTTCGTGGTTCGTAAAATATCGGTTTTTTTGCAATTTCCATAAGAATTCCATTACTAACTGGGTCATATGCCAGTATTGCGCATCAGTTTTCATTGCTGAGTAAGTATAATGTGGAAACCAAAAATATTTTAGGACTTCAGTGTTCAGTCATTTTGCAGTGTCAACCGTTTCGCCATATGCATATAAGCCTAAAATTAGAGTCAAATGTCGCTGCTATTCTTTAAAATACTCTGGTATGCCTTATTATACCCCACTTTGCTTCACTTAAACTTCAAGAGCTCATCCAAATATTGTTAGATTTTTAATCTGAATGTATTTTTGAAACCTCCATTAAATTACACAGCCCCATGTGTAATTGAATTTAAAAAAATTTTCAGCTATCAGGAAGAATATAGGACATGAAGTTGAAGATTCGTGAGGAAGAAAACAAAACGTTTACTTTAGGCCGCGATATTACCTTCCCTGAGTAGTGTACCAAAAAACTGAATACGCCATTCGTTTAAACGGTTAATTTTACGTACGACTAGATAACAATTTTTTATCTTGTGCAAAATCTCAACTTATTTCATAAACATACCTTGAAATTCTTGAAAATTGCGCGGTTTTTGGTGTAGCTCCATCTAGTTTTTAGAAAAGTGATTTTGTTTTTTCATTTTATTTACTACAAAACAACCTATTTTCATATTCTGGGGCCGGAGGGAGGATCTGGGAAGGTTTAAACAATGGCATACAAATAAACGCATCTAATGTACATCTATTACTAAAAGCCTGATAACTTCTTAAAACAAGGTTTTACGAAAAAAAGTTATATAACTAAAAATTATGGCCAAATATCATAGAATATGAAAATATGCAATTGAAGTCCTATGTCCCTACTTGCAAATTTCAGCCCACTGTGGGCCGGTGTCGCACGGGGTCAAAATTCAGAAAACTCTATGGAGACTCACAAAATTTAATTTAATTTTTTGTATATCTATTCCCCTCTACTCCTGTCCTGTACTCAGGTATACCATATATAAATTTTGTTCCGATCGGTGACGGTTAAGGGTTGTCGCAGAGGGGTCAAAGTTCAGATTACCCCTATGCGTCACCCCTTAGCCGTATCCGATCAGGACTAAAATTTGTATTTAATATCTTTGAGTGTAGGACTATCTACTACTTCGGGCATTAAATACCTACTTACATTTTTTACTTTTTGTTAGATGTACTTAAATGGCGGTTAGGGCTCGATATGTACATATAACTGGTGTAAAACTGGTGTAACCCACAAAATACGTTTTACACAAAAGAAAGCCACCAAATTCTATTGTGGGTTACACCTCTTTTGCACTCATAGATGAAACTTCACCAAACTATAAACCCACAATTGGGTATCAAAATAGTATAAAAACAGCAAAATTTTATTGACATATTCGCAAAAATACACACATATTTATTTAGACAATCATTTTTGAATAAAAATGAAAATTTATTACGAGATAAAACTAAAAACTGCTTGCTGCGTACTTAAAACCTGTCCTCCTCGATAAACGTACGTCCGTCCACCTGCTCTGTCAGAGCTCTAAATAAAATATAATTATATAGACATATAAACATACATACATATATATGTATGAATAGATGTACATCTATGTATGCTAACATATAAAATATAGACTTAAAGTCACTGGCGCTGTGTCAGCATCATTTGCTAAAAAAATCTTTTGCGCTCCAGCTTAAACATGCAATTTTTGGACCGGTTTGAATGCTTTTAGTTTATTCTGGCTCTTAGGCGCTTTTGTAACACCCTTTAAGTGAATAAATTAAAATTCATATATTTATGTCATACATGTTATGTGCATACTTGCATATACATACATACATACATAAATACATACATACATCCATACATACATATTTGTGTGTTTGCTGTATAGTATATTTGTCACCCAGAAATTTTTGCTTATGCACCAGCATACGAAAGTCACCATAATTCTAGACTAGATAAAAACGTACGTATGTATGTATGTATATACATATGTATGGGCCATACTCCCTCCTGTTTAGCGTTGAACAAGTTTTCCACTAGAAACTTCAAGTCAACGTCCTTCTATTGCCGCCGCCATTGTTTTTTTTTGTAAATGCCATAGTATAGTGGCCGGGGGGGGGGGGGGGGGGGGGAGTGTTGGGCTGCAGTGATTTGGGTGTGCTTACACGCATGCGTAAACGGGTCATTCTCTTTTAATCTTGTTGCAAAATGTTAATAACATCTACATAAATAACGGTTGTCAAATTGTCTTGTCATACACAGCACATCACATCAGGTGATTACTCACATGTAACAACCTTGAAAACATGTTTTTATTCGCGCATCTTCAAAAAGATAATCACAAGTTTTTAGTACATATAATCAAGCTTTTCATTTAAAATTAATTATCGAACATTTTATACAAATATTTATACGTTAATATTCATTGCATATAGAAGTGAACACTGGCAAGAAGCTTTTATTTTAACATCTATAGTTAAAGCGTAATAAATTATTATTACTAATAATACATTAAATTATGTCACATCAGCGAGCCTTGAACTTTGTGACTGCGATAATCCATAAATTAATTGTGTGACGCTACATTAAATAACTATCGCGTTGTTAGACATCGTTTATGTAAGATATAATCATCTGCATTGGTATTTAGTATAAAACACATCACAACATCATATCATAACTCGTCGTGATATCGCATGGACATCAAATCAAACGAAATCACATCACATCAACGGAAATTTGAGTAGATACATGTAATTTGGCAATTATCATGCTTCAAGATTCTAAACTAGAGATGAAGAAAAGAACTGTGCTCACCTCTCACTAGCAGGCTAGCGGAAATAGCGTACAATAAAAGTCGCTGAAGGTATGATTTTTAGTAAAAAAAAAAAAAAAAAATTACCAATAAAAGTATCGCTTTAGCTTTTATTCAATTTATTTTATTGTTAACTAAATTTTTAGTGTTAGGACAGCCATTGGACTGTTCTAATGAATATCACACAAGCACATTTAAGCCGAAACACACATTGGTTTAATCTTCAACAATTTTTGTTTTTTCATACTAATTAATATTTACAAAATCAACAATAAATATAACGATTACACACCAAAAATAGCATGTATGTACATACATATTTATGTACTTATGTATGTATTAACGTTTATCCATCTGATTTGCCTTACGCCTTAGGCAAACAAAGTTTTTCGCAATCCTCTTTGGTGTCAAAACGATTGGCATTGCCCTGACAGCCGCCATAAAAGAAATGTTGGCAAACCTTCTTTTTACTATCGAAATAGAATTTCGAATCGGCTTTGCGACAGGGACCAATATCTGCTTCTAGTGCGCAGGCTAAAAAGAAAGGGAAAAGTATAAAATAATAAAATAAAGCGAAAGAATTAGCAAAACAAAAAAAAAAAAATAATGCAGTATCTTTCTTTCGATGAAAGCTTAATTAACTAAATACAATTTTTTTTTCGTCTTTCAAAATTACCGGACTTATCAACGGCCTGTGCGAAGGCGGCGCACAACAGCAAAGCGATAACGCCGAATATAAATAGATTGTGCTTCATATTGTGGTTGTTCGTCACTTAAATATTTTAATATTCGAAGCTGAAGTTAATTACTGGATGTGTTGACTGGCGCTTAACAACTGAATGCCAACAAAACCCTCATAGGCAGTGCTTTTATATGCAAGTGAGGGCAAACATACAAAAAAATCATATGCCACTTTATTACTTACCATATATACTTATGTACATATATTTATTTGTGCATGGTATATTTATACCTTTCGTGAACATAAAGTGCCAGAAGGAAAAAATATGATCCCAAATCGTCAGAATAATGAGCTAAGTTAATAAAGCCTGTTAATTTCACCAAATTTATCTGTCAAATAAAATTTTCGTCAGCTGATTTTCAGTGCAACCAGCTACCCTGTCAAAGCTTCAGAGGGTAAAAAGTGTGAGTTTTTTACACCACTGAAGTGTACATTTTTAGGAAACGAAAACAGGGTAGCAAGTGAAAAACTTATGTAGTTTTTATACACTAAATTACCACTAGATCCACTAGCCTAATAAAACCACTAAAAAAAGAAGACATATTCTGTTTGACGTTTTACCTTCATTTTGCAAACGAAAACGGAAAATTGAAGAGTGTAACAAAAATGCGCATTTTTTTGATGAAACGAAATCACCATTAATTTCAATGGTAAAATTTTAAAATTAAGCTCTTACCCAATTAAGTTAATTATAAGTTTATGATTTTGTTAAACAATTTCTTAGACATGCCAAAAGCAAAACCGCAGTTATATATATCTTCTGGAAACAGGCGCCAAATTAGGTTCAGAAGAAACGGGACATGATATATCTGAACATGCAAATCGTTTAGAGAACTCACGGTTGCGTGGAATGCAGAGGAGACATGTGGCGATTCATACGAAATCAGCATTTAACTACAGACCGGATTTAAACTATATGGAACATTCTTCCCTTTTCATGTGTCGTATGAGTGAAATTGCGTTTTTTTTAAGTCCCAAGGGCAAACATTTAGCTATATTGGGGTAGACCTTCGCAACGAGGTGTTTTCTTACGGTCAAATGTATGTCGCTCTGTCGCGTACTGGTTCACCACAAAACCAGAGTTTTCTTATACCTGGAAATGGCAACAAAACAAACAATGTTGTGTTCACGGCAGTTTTTAATTAATGAACAAGATGTACCTTATTTTATGAACTAATTTGCCTACTAATGTACACAGAGCCAAATAATCCTCATAAAAATAAGAAGATTGTCTCTTTGAACAGCTTCGTGGCCCAAAAAGAGGACAGAAGTCAGAGACGAAGATATTTCCATAGAGATTTCTTCTTATTTTTGGGAGGTAAATCTTTTTAATTTTATTTAAAAGTATACCTTCTTACAATAAATAGAAAACTTCTTACTCAATTTTTCGAAGATATTTCCATAGAGATTTCTTCTTATTTTTGGGAGGTAAATCTTTTTAATTTTATTTAAAAGTATAGCTTCTTACAATAAATAAAAAACTTTCTACTCAACTTTTCTTTACGCATTATTGTTGTCGACTGTGGACCGCTAACTCAGTTTACATATGTATGTATATAAGACTAACTTTATAATAAATTTAATTAGATAACCTAATAAAAATAAGAAGAACGCCCTCTTTATTAATTCAAGGAGATATCCACATATATATTCGAAGATTTCTTCTTTCATTTTATTAAAAAGACTTTCCCATTAAAAGTAAGTAGGGATTCTTCTTAAAGAAAAACTATAGAGATATCTTCTTACTTTTGTTCTATTTTATTAGGTGGTTTTCGTTCTGTGTAGGTACCAAACGTTTGTTTGAATTATTATAACTTTGAGTTTTTTGTTGTTAATAAATGTATTGTTTATAACGTTGTTTAATTTTAAAGTGTTTGCATTTCATTTAAAGGAGGGTGGTATATTACATTCCTTGCAGAAAACAAGCACAAAATATGAATGTGTAACCCATTTTTTACACTCTACTCAAAGCTAAAAATCAGTATATTTAATTTTTGCGGCGCAACGAAGTAAGCCGGGTACTTGCTAGTACATACATAGATACAACTAATAATTGAGACTAACTTTTTACATGATTTCAATGCTTCTAAAAAATACAATTAAGCATATTTATATTATAAACAAGTAAGGAAGCCTAAGTTCGAGTGCAATCGAACATTAGATACTCAGCTGTATGCTTTCATTGTTTGTTTGCGTTTGTTCGATATAGGGTGTATTTTATATGAAACGAGTGCTGCATAAACAGGGCGCAGCCACGCCCATTTTCAAAAATTTATATCAATCATCCAAATAAGCATACAAATATTATTGTTAGTGCAAAATTTCATCCCTCTATGACTTTTAGTTACAAAGACTTCACGTTACAAATTCCAAAAGGGTGTTCCAGAAATATCTTTGTTAAAAAGTAGGCGTGGTTCATAAACCGATTTCAATACATTTTTGCGTGTCTATTAACACATGTTATAAAAGTGTATAAACCAAGTTTCGTCATAATATCTCAATTATTTGTCGAGTTAAAGGCTAAGAAATCTCATATATCCCTTTGTCTAAAAAGAGGCGGTGCCACGCCCATTTTCCAAACTTTTTTATTTTTTGTTTCCGGTCTATTGTAAAACTCATGTCACAAAATTTCAATGAATTATCTTTATATTTCACATAGATATCGCTTAAAATGGTTTTATTAGGTCACTTTATAATACACATATATAAAAGTGGGCGCGGTCGTCAACCGATTTTGGTAATTTTTCGTCCACACATTTGGCTAAGTAAATATATCACGCGTACCAGATTTCATCGATATATCTTTAACGGTTTCTGAGTTATGGCTTATTAAACTTTCAATATTCGCTCCTTAATAAGTGGGCGTGGCACCGCCCATTTTCCAAAATTTTTGTAGTTTTTGTTTTATGTCCATAGTTGGACTCCTGCCACAAAATCTCAGTGATTGATCTTTATATTTGACAGAGATATCGCTTAAAATGTTTTTATTAGGCCCCCTTATATTTCCTATATATAAAAGTGGGCGTGGCCGTCAACCGATTTTGATAATTTTTCGCCAAAACATTTGACTAAGTAATTATATTACGCGTACCGAATTTCATCGATATATCTTCAACGGTTTCTGAGTTATGACTCATAAAACTTTCAATGTCTGCCCCTTAATAAGTGGGCGTGGCACCGCCCATATTCCAAAATTTTTGTGTTTTTTGTTTTATGTCCATAGTTGGACTCATGCGACAAAATTTCAATGATAGATCTTTATATTTGACAGAGATATCGCTTAAAATGGTTTTATTAGGTCACTTTATAATACACATATATAAAAGTGGGCGTGGCCGTAAACCGATTTTGATAATTTTTCGTCAAAACATTTGTCTATGTAAGCAAATTACGCGTACCAAATTTCATCGATTATCTTCAACGGTTTCTGAGTTATGACATATAAAACTTTCAATGTTTGACCCTTAATAAGTGGGCGTGGCACCGCCCATTTTCCAAAACTTCATCAAATTTCTTCATAAGGGCCCGAGCTCAATACGTGGGTAAAATTTTAAAACTCTAGCTATATTAGTGGCTGAGATACCAAATTTCCGATTTTTTCTATATAGGAAAAGTGGGGCGTGGTCATGGTCCGATTTCGCCCATTTTCAATACAAACCGTCCCAGTCTCGATACCAACTTGCGTTCCAAATTTCATCAAAATATCTCAATTTTTGCGCGAGTTAGAGTGTTTACAGACGGACGGACGGACGACGGACGGACAGACGGACGGACGGACGGACGGACGGACGGACGGACGGACGGACGGACATGGCTCAATCGATTTCTCTTTTCACCCTGATCATTTTTGATATATATAAGTCTATATCTATCTCGATTATTTCATTCTGTTACAATCCACCGTTATGTGATTAAAACTATAATACTCTGTGTACTAGTACAGCTGAGTATAAAAAAAATTTAATCGCATTAATTTCGGGGTGGGATTGATCCCTGCCACCCCCCCCCCCCCCCCCCCCCCCTAGATACGGCCTTGAGTATAACAACTTGGGGAATTAAACGGCAAACACCGATTTTTTGTCTGATGAATGGCCGCACAAAATCATATGCAAAATTTCATTTTCCCAATTCGTGAATGGTACTCTGAAAAAAATACCCGTAGTTAAACCAACAACTTTCGGCTGTTGAATCTCCGTCTTTGATTCAACAGCAAAAGTATTTGTTTTTACAGCAAAGTTTTTGATCCAACAATTCATTCAAAAACGGGCGTTGTTGATTCAAAAACTTGCTTGCCTTTAAAAAATTTTTTGTGAGAAAATATTTTTTTGTGAGAAAACCAACAAAAAAATAATGATGGAGAGAAGATGAAGAGAAAAATCCAAAAAAAGTTTATTTTTAGCAACAATTTTCTCCCCGTTGTTGATTTAAAGGCAAAAGTATTTGCTCCAACAGTTTCCGTTGTAAACAAAACTAATGAGAACAAATTTTTTTAAATTTTGTTTTTACAATGATTCAAATAATTCATGGATTCCTTTTTAGGAAATGGAAGTATAAATAGGTTACTACAATTCAATATAATGTTGAATGTTCCACTATGTGATGATTGGATAGAAATTCAGGTTGATGTCATGGTTCGAATCCGGAGGAGAATATAAAATAAAGAAGAAAAATCAGAATAAGAAATAAAGATAGCAACCAGTGAATGATAAGAAGGAGAGAAGAATAAGAGAACAAGCGGAGGCTACATATTTGCAGTTGGGCCCCGGACGGAAATTTTTTTCCAACAATCTCCGTTATTGACTTAAATCAACAACGCTCGCACCTTTGAAACAACAACGGAGCGTTGTTGGGCACATTTCAACTGCGGAAAGTAGTTGATTTAACAGCGAAAGTCTTTAGATTTACAACGTTTTTTTTTTTTTCAGAGTATGAAGTCTACGGTCTTACTTACTTTTAAATGCATTGCAAAAATAACGATAGGAAAAAATTGTTTTTAATACTTTTATTTTGCATTATCGATGGATAATTTGAGCTGATATGCACTCAGAAGATTTTGCCAATTACCGCTCAACTGTTACTTAAATATGAGATATAACACTTACATACACACGTATGTACATCTACATACCTATGTGTAGTATACAGTATAATTTTTCTACCGTCAACAAAAAATAATAAAAACACTCTATTTTCGTTAATTATGGTTTTATGAAAATTAGAATGAATGTGCTAATATTAGCGCTCAAAGCACAAAATAATTCATAAACAAACAAAGACAAGTTCAAGAAAAAGAAAATAAATAAAGTGTATGTACATATCTACCTACATTAGTAAATTTCGAAATTAAAATTCGAATGCAAACGAATATTTTATACTCAGCTGTGTGCCTTTGGAAATATCCGAGTCAAAACAAGGATTTCAAACAAAGCAATAATTCGATCAGCTGAGATGATAATAATATAATCATTATTGGTCTGAATCAAAGGTCGCCTTCTCTAAGCTAAGGAGTCTACTATGGAGTCAAGACAAACCGTCGCTATAGAAGAAAAAAAGACGCAAATTGTTTTGTTGAGGAAGAAAGACGCAAACTTTTTTTCTTTCAAAGAAAGACGCATTAAAAATATTTTTCGAAAGGAAGACGCTTTATTTTTTTTTTTACTATAAAGAAAGACGCATTTAAATATTTTTTAGGAAAGAAAGACGTATTCGATTTTTTATTATACTCAGCTGTACTAGTACACAGAGTATTATAGTTTTAATCACATAACGGTGGATTGTAACAGAATGAAATAATCGAGATAGATATAGACTTATATATATCAAAATGATCAGGGTGAAAAGAGAAATCGATTGAGCCATGTCCGTCCGTCCGTCCGTCCGTCTGTCCGTCTGTCCGTCCGTCCGTCCGTCTGTAAACACTCTAACTCGCGCAAAAATTGAGATATTTTGATGAAATTTGGAATGCAAGTTGGTATCGAGACTGGGACGGTTGGTATTGAAAATGGGCGAAATCGGACCATGACCACGCCTACTTTTTCTATATAGAAAAAATCGGAAATTCGGTATCTCAGTCACTAATATAGCTGGAGCGATGAAACTTTGCCCACGAATTGAGCTCAGGCCCCTAGGAAGAAATTTGATGAAATTTTGGAAAATGGGCGGTGCCACGCCCACTTATTAAGGGTCAAACCTTGAAAGTTTTATATGTCATAACTCAGAAACCATTGAAGATATATCGATGAAATTTGGAACGCGTGATTTACTTACTTAGGCAAACGTTTGGACGGAAAATAGTTAAAATCGGTTGACGGCCACGCCCACTTTTATATATGTATATCATAAAGTGACCTAATAAAAACATTTTAAGCCATATCTCTGTCAAATATAAAGATCTATCATTGAAATTTTGTCGCATGAGTCCAACTATGGACATAAAACAAAAAACATAAAAATTTTGGAAAATGGGCGGTGCCACGCCCACTTATTAAGGGGCAAACATTGAAAGTTTTATGAGTCATAACTCAGAAACCGTTGAAGATATATCCATGAAATTCGGTACGCGTGATATACTTACTTATTCAAATGTTTGGACGAAAAATTTCCAAAATCGGTTGAGGGCCACGCCCACTTTTATATATGTGTATTATAAAGTGGCCTAATAAAAACATTTTAAGCGATATTTCTGTCAAATATAATGATATATCATTGAAATTTTATAGCAGGAGTCCAACTGAGGACATAAAACGAAAAACACAAAAATTTTGGCAAATGGGCGTGGCACAGCCTCTTTTTATAAACAGGAATATACGAGATTTCTGAGCCCATAACTCGACAAATAATTGATATATAATGACGAAACTTGGTGTGTACAGTTTTATTACTTGTAGTAATACATGTTCAAAATTTTAGCGAAATCGGTTTGACGACCACGCCCACTTTTATACATGTCAACTATAAAGTGGCCTAATAAAAACATTTTAAGCGATATCTTTGTCAAATATAGAGATAATTCATAGAAATTTTGTGGCATGAGTTCCACAATAGACCGGAAACAAAAAATATAAAAATTATGGAAAATGGGCGTGGCACCGCCTCTTTTTAGACAAGGGAATATACGAGATTTCTGAGCCTATAACTCGACAAATAATTGAGATATTATGAAGAAACTTGGTTTATACACTTTTATAACTTGTGTTAATAGACACGCAAAAATTTATTGAAATCAGTTTATGACCACGCCTACTTTTTAACAAAGATATTTCTGGAACACCCTTTTGGAATTTGTAACGTGACATCTTTGTAACTAGGAGTCATAAAGGAATGAAATTTTGCACAAGGAATAATATTCATATGCTTAGTTGGATGACTTATAAAAATTTTGAAAATGGGCGTGGCTACGCCCACTTTATGCAGCACTCTTCTTCTTCTTGATTGGCGCTTAACCGTCTAGACGATTCTGGCCGAGTCCAACAGAGCGCGCCAATTGCTTCTGTTTCGTGCAGCATGGCGCCACTTGGGAACACCTAGGGAGGCAGCATCGCTGTCCACCTGATTTTCCCAACGCAGTGGAGGTCTCCCTTTTCTTTTGCGTTCAGCGGGTTTCGATAGAAATGCTTTCTTGGCTCCGCCTTCGTCCATTCTCACGACATGACCTGCCCAACGCAGCCGCTGGATCTTTATTCGCTGAACAATGTCGATGTCTGTGTAAAGCTCGTACAGCTCATCATTAAATCTCCGTCGATACTCGCCCACGCCAACGCGCAAAGGTCCATAAATCTTACGAAGAACTTTTCTCTCGAATACTCCAAGTGCCATCTCATCTGATTTTGAAATTGTCCATGCTTCTGCGCCGTACATGAGGACTGGAACGATGAGCGTCCTGTAGAGGGTGATTTTTGTTTGTCGAGAGAGGACTTTACTTTTCAGTTGCCTACTTAGTCCGAAGTAGCATTTATTGGCAAGCGTGATTCTTCGTTGGATCTCCGTGCTGACATCATTCTTGGTGTTAATGCTGGTTCCCAGATAGACGAAGTCCTTAACAGTTTCGAATTTGTAGCTATCAACATTGACGTGGCTGCCAAGGCGTGCTGTTTCTTTGTGTGATGACAGGAGGTACTTCGTCTTGTCCTCGTTGACCGCCAAACCCATTTTCTTAGCCTCTTTATCCAGCTTGGAGAAGGCAGAACATACGGCGCGCGTGTTAGTGCCAATGATGTCGATGTCATCGGCGTACGCCAGCAGTTGCACACTCTTGTGATATAATATGCTTCCTGTATGGTTAAGTTCTGCAGCTCGTATTATCTTTTCCAGCATCAAATTGAAGAAGTCGCACGAAAGAGAGTCACCTTGTCTGAAACCTCGTTTGGTCTCGAACGGCTCGGAGAGGTCCTTCCCAATTCTGACGGAGCTGGTGGTGTTAGTCAACGTCATTTGGCATAGCCGTATAAGTTTAGCAGGGAAACCAAATTCAGACATTGCGGCATACAGGCAATTCCTATTCGTGCTATCAAAAGCGGCTTTAAAATCGACAAAGAGATGGTGTGTGTCGGATCCTTTTTCATGGGTTTTTTCCAGTATTTGTCGTATTGTGAAGATCTGATCGATGGTAGATTTACCAGGTCTGAAGCCACACTGATAAGGTCCAATCAGATTGTTGACGATAGGCTTCAGTCTTTCGCACAATACACTTGCTAAGACCTTATATGCGATATTCAGGAGGCTTATCCCACGATAATTGGCGCGTACTGTGGAGTCTCCTTTTTTGTGGATTGGGCAGAGCACACTTAAGTTCCAATCGTCGGGCATGCGCTCGTCCGACCATATTCTGCATAGGAGTTGATGCATGCTCCTTATCAACTCTTCGCCACCATGTTTGAATAGCTCGGCTGGCAAGCCGTCAGCGCCCGGGGCCTTGTTATTCTTAAGCCTAGATACTGCTATTCGCACCTCGTCATGATCAGGTGGTGGAACATGCCTACCATCATCTGATATTGGGGATTCGGGTCGTACATCTTCTCCTTCCGCACTTTCACTGTTGCCATTATCTAGCAAGGAGGAGAAGTGATCCCTCCACAACTTAAGTATGCTCTGGACATCAGTTACCAGATCACCGTTATCATTCCGGCAGGAATTTGCCCCGGTCTTGAAACCTTCAGTCATCCGCCTGATTTTTTGATAGAATTTTCGAGCATCGTTCCTACCCGCCAGCATCTCAAGCTCTTCACACTCGCGCCTTTCAGCCTCCCTTTTTATGCAGCACTCGCTTTATATAAAATAAACCGTGATTCTATCAGACGAAAACAAACAATGACAGCAGACAGCTGAGTATCTAATGTTCGATTCCACTCGAACTTAGGCTTCCTTACTTGTTTTTCTTTGTCAATATTAATGTTAATGCGTCTTTCTTCGTCGAAATATTTGATAATGCGTTCGCAATGTTCGTCGAAATATTTTTTAATGCGTCTATCTTCGTCGACATGTTTTGTAAAGCGTCTTTCTTCCCCGACATATTTTTAATGCGCCTTTTTTCGTCGACAAATTACTGACATGCGTCTTTCTTCTTCCGGAGCGGCGAAACGCTTTCATCGAAATATACGATTGTCTGAGGCTTGTTGGCATATACGCTAAACTTTAAGCAATCCCAAAGAAAGAAGTTTCCAGTCCTCATGTACGGCGCAGAATCATGGACTATATCAAAAGCAGATGAGATGGCGTCTGGAGTATTCAAGTGGAAAGTTCTTCGGAGGATTTATGGACCTTTGCACGTTGGCGAGGGCGAGTATCGACGGAGATTTAACAATGAGCTGTACGAGCTGTACGCAGACATCGACATTGTTCAGCGAATAAAGATCCCGCGGCCGCGCTGGCCAGGTCATGTCGTGAGAATGGATGAAGGTACTCGGGCCAAGAAAGTATTTCTGTCGAAACCCGCTGAACGCAGAAGAAAGGGGAGACCTCCACTGCGTTGGGTAGATCAGATGGACAGTGATGCTGACTCCCTAGGTATTCTCAAATGGCGCCACGCTGCACGAAAGAGAAATAGCTGGCGTGCTAAATTGGACTCGGCCAAAATCGTCTACATAGACGGTTATGTGCCAATTAAGTAAGTAAGTAAATAAAGAAGTGTGAGACAGCCAAATCGTTCAATCTTGCGGGTCATGGCAAAATATAGCGCGCCATTAAGTGTGTATTTGTAGTACTTATTATGCAGCTAATTTTGCATCACCTTGTCCCATTTTTCAATATGTTACTATTTTCAACCCAAATCTGGATATACAACTATAAAACCAACAGCACAAAAAACTAATAGTTATTTTATATTAAGCGTATAATTACATACATATTTGCAAAAAAATGCAAAAGGAGTTGAATTTTGTTTGCTTTTGTAATTTTCTCTGAATTTCATCTCAGAAAATTTTGTTTTTAAACAAACCTGTTGTTTTACAATTATTTAAGTTTACTTTTATATTGACCTTGTTTCTTTGGCTGCTTTTGTTTTGAAATAGCATCAAGCGAAGGATAAGTGGATAATAAGATGACAGGTTTATAGCATAGCAGCTCCTTCATTTGCGTTAAGTGATATTTTCCTGCGCTTTAAAGTTAAGACGATGCAGTGGTGATTTTTCGACATACATACATACATATGTACATATACCCTGCAAGAACTGTGCAGGTCATTTGACCGGTCATTTGACCGGCAGGCATGACCAAAAGTTTTGGGATATCTCTTATCACATTCTTAAGGGCATCGGTAACTTTTGTGACCGTTTCATTCATCACGTTCCCGTTTGTGTATTTTCAAATTCCATTCTATCCTTATCTATCTCATTGGTTTTGAACTTGGCAGAAAAACATACGAGTGCAAATGTGTTGGTAATATTATATTTTTGTAATAGTGTTAGTACTTTCGGTCACACAATTCTAACAGGGTAATGTCCCTGCAAGAACTGTGCAGGTCATTTGACCGGTCATATGACCGGCAGGCATGACCAAAAGTTTTGGGATATTTCCTATCACATTCTTAAGGGCATCGGTAACTTTTGTGACCGTTTCATTCATCACGTTCCCGTATGTGTGTTTTCAAATTCCATTCTATCCTTATCTACCTCATTGGTTTTGAACTTGGCTAGAAGCACATACGAGTGCAAATGTGTTGGTAATATTTTTGTAATAGTGTTAGTACTTTCGGTCACACAATTCTAGCAGGGGTTTTGGTAATATTATATCCCTGCAAAAAATGCGATTAATCCGAGACGTGTCCAGGATCAAACGCAAGGGAGCATGCGACTAATACAATTTTACATCCCTTTATATGGAGCGAATTGATCGCATTTGTTCGAGCATGTCCTATGAAGAGACTAATTGATCAATTTATATACCCGACCGGGTACAAATGTATATTAATAGCTTTCATTCAAAGTTGTAAGCCAAGGCTATTTTATATGAAAATGTCTAAAAATTATAAATTGTTATATATCAGAAGAAGGTTTATTCGATTAGCTTTCATCTTGTAGTCAAATCTTTTAAAAAAATTAAATATTTTAAGTTTGGAGAACACATTATGCGAGTGTAAAAGACATGTGAGGATTTTTTTAAATAAATGCTCATGCCTATTTAAATAAAGATTATACAATAAGTTTTACTTTTGTATAAGAAATCTATTCAATAAATTGAAATTTTTTACATAATCAGTTTTAAGTGCATAATTGTAATTGACTTTTCAATGGATATTTTTGGTAACATTTTGTAAAAAATATTATTCATCATTGTTATTAAAAGAAATGGTATTCAATTAGTTTTACCTATTGTTATAAATTTTTTTTAATACATGGAATATTTTTGTAAAATTTATACATTTAATCAATCTAGATTTGTACGCGTTCGAGAACAATCGGGGACTAATTGTGGACCGATTGATCCCGAAAGAGATCAATCCGGGATAAATCTCTATCGGGATTAAACGCACATTTTTTTGCAGGGATTTTTGTAATGGGGGTAGTACTTTCGGTCACACAATTCTTGCAGGGTGTATATAGTTTTTATCTTGACTTTTTCAACGTTCACTGTAGTGCAGAGTGTGCTAGATTAATGTGGAAGCGGCGATATTCCCAAGGCACTGCAGGCTATCCCTTTCTACATACATATGTTGCTATCGGCTGGTGTCGTTAAGAATATCTACTTTACGAAACTAGTAGGACCTAGTGGCATAACTATGCCTATTTCTGGCTAATACCATGTCTCCACATAACGTGTTTCTCTCTTTTTTTCTGCATTTTCTCTCTCAATCTTGTTTCGACACGGAAACCAGTGCCGAAACTCGCCAATTTCCATACAAATTTCTGAGAGCGAGTGAAGATTGAAACACTGTTTCATTCTGAATCATCTTGCCAACCTCGATGATATCGATGTCTTCTCTAACTTTGTATCGAAAACCTATCGAAATCTCACACAGACCAAAACAAAAACGCAAAATATAAGCAAACATACAAACATTTAAGAAGAGCAAGAAAGAGAAATGTTAAACTGAATCACGATCAGCCACGTGGAGACGGGTTATTTAGCGAGATGTTTTGCTAGATGTTTTGTTGGTGAAACAAGTTATGTGGAGACGGGCTTTAAGGGTCTTGGTCCTTAACTATTCGCCAATGTCAACGCAGTCCGAAATATGTATGTATTTCCAAATGAATACTTCAAGAGGATTGTTTATGTTGCATCATTCCAGTAGTCATACTCTCTGGAATAATTTGAGCAATTAAACTAAATTGAGGTATCCGCGTCATTAATTTGATATAAAACTCAATGTGTGATGTCAATTCCATTACAGCCAGCGCTTCTTCTTCATTATCACCAATGCGACTTGAATGATTTGAATTGGCCCTGCAAGAACTGTGCAGGTCATTTGACCGGTCATATGATCGGCAGCCATGACCAAAAGTTTTGGGATATTTCCTATCACATTCTTAAGGGCATCGGGAACTTTTGTGACCGTTTCATTCATCACGTTCCCGTATGTGTATTTTCAAATTCCATTCTATCCTTATCTATCTCATTGGTTTTGAACTTGGCTAGAAACACATACGAGGCAAATGTGTTGGTAATAGTATATTTTTGTAATAGTGTTAGTACTTTCGGTCACACAATTCTAGCAGGGGGCATTGCAATTCAGTGGTGCCAGATTGAGGGAAATTTCCCTTTTTGAGGGATATTTTACTGCAAAATTTTTAAAGAGGGAAAAAAGGGACATTTTATTGTCGTCCATATAAAAAAAGGGATTTTTTGGTTGCAGAACTGTTTACATACCTACATATGTATAATTTATAGTATAACTTAAAATAAGCACATCTCACACTGAAAAACTCCAATTCAGTGTATGAATACACACGCTTTCGCGTTAACTTGAGCAATGCAAAAAGGAGTCGGTTACATACATGCGTACAAGTAAACATACAGTGAACTACACTGCGTATACGTAACTTGTTTATATAAATACATACATACATACATATAGGTGAAACTAATAAAAGCGTGTTAATAATCGCCGCTCTTAGGTAATTTATTTTTCATTGTGCACATTCGTACTGTATTGTTAATAATCGAAAGAATTTTGGAGAATTGGGAGCCACTTAAAAGCTATTTTCGCCTGGCCTCATTTAAAGGTAAGCGCAAAAAACAGAAACTATTTATGAAGAATTGGAAAGAATTCAAAACATGGCTTATTTTAGATTTTTGAAGTCAGTTCTTAACTTTTTCAATGAATTTAACGCATTGTTCCAAAGCCGAAATGTACTTATACACCGACTAGGGCTAGAAGCTAAGACACTTGTGTTGAAAATTACAAGAAATTTCTTAAAACCTGACTTTTTTACAATTCCGTGTTTGCGCTTTTATGAAGCTTCTGCTTTTCAGATAATATTATGTTTTCCATTTGAGGGTGTTTTCGAAGAATTGCAGTTTTTAGATCCCGATATTGTTTTTCATTTCTCTTAAAACAATCGTGTATCACTTCTTGCTCTAACTAAATTAAATCTTAATCCTGATCTCACAGAATCGGAATACAAAAGTATTTGTATAGTTTTAACCAAAACACAAAAAGACGATTTAAAAAAATAATAAACTTTAAAAACTATAATGACAATTTTTTGTTTCATAATCTTAAGCAATTGGTTGAAATTGTACTCACGTTACCCCATTCAAATGCTGAAGCAGAAAGAAAGCAAAACAAACTATGTATCTAGTGATATGTTAAATAATATAAGTAAAATAAGAGTTGCCTTTCAATCCAAAAATATTAGTTACTTCAACCTTAAAATCAACAAAAATCATATCCACTTGCACAATGCAAATAATTTGTACAACTGATACTTTTAACTATTAAAAAACTGCATTTGTCTGTTGTATATTCTTATATTACTGAAATAAATGCTTTAAATTCGGTGAAAATTTTGTGGGATTTTTTAATTTAAAATGTGGGAAATTAGGGATTTTTTTCCAATTTCTGTGGGAATTTTAGCGCAGATTATCTGGCATCACTGTTGCAATTCAACAAATTGTACTAGGTGAACATACGAGCGTGCAAGCAACAGCAAGCAATTAAAACCAGGGACCGTAACGATTATCATTTTTATAAAAAAAATCATTTTTAATCGTTATAAAATAAAATTTAAATCCAATAATAAAAATTATTTTTGATCGAAAAAATAAAAATCGTAAATAATGGTTATTTAAAAATTTAAAAAATAAAAATCTTTAGAATAAAGATGAGCTCATATTTGGATAGAATGTGCTAAAATCATTGTATCGGCATACTTGCATTTTATTGTTAACGAAGTTTTCATAATGATTTTTTCATCCGAAGAAATGAAAATAACGATTAAAATCGGTCCCTGATTAAAACAATATAGTTTGGCACTACACTTTGAGCTGAGACTTAAACCATTGCGATATTTTCGTATTATTCTACAGTACGAACCAAAATACTAAGTACATAATATTATATTATAATATTACCCAGTCAACCATAGGAGTCCGCAAGGTATTCTGTTACTAAGGAGGACTCCGTAGTCTCCCAAAAATGGTGAAAAGTGCCATTTAAAATGTGGATATCGCCGTTTAAACTTTTCGTCTATCTGGGAACCAGCATTAACATCAAGAATGATGTCAGCACGGAGATCCAACGAAGAATCACGCTTGCCAATAAATGCTACTTCGGACTAAGTAGGCAACTGAAAAGTAAAGTCCTCTCTCGACAAACAAAAATCACACTCTACAGGACGCTCATCGTTCCAGTCCTCATGTACGGCGCAGAATCATGGACTATATCAAAAGCAGATGAGATGGCGTCTGGAGTATTCAAGTGGAAAGTTCTTCGGAGGATTTATGGACCTTTGCGCGTTGGCGAGGGCGAGTATCGACGGAGATATAACAATGAGCTGTACGCAGACATCGACATTGTTCAGCGAATAATGATCCCGCGGCCGCGCTGGCCAGGTCATGTCGTGAGAACGGATTAAGGTACTCGGGCCAAGAAAGTATTTCTGTCGAAACCCGCTGAACGCAGAAGAAAGGGGAGACCTCCACTGCGTTGGGTAGATCAGATGGACAGTGATGCTGACTCCCTAGGTATTCTCAAATGGCGCCACGCTGCACGAAGAGAAATAGCTGGCGTGCTATATTGGACTCGGCCAAAATCCTCTACATAGACGGTTATGTGCCAATTAAGTAAGTAAGTAAATAAAGAAGTGTGAGACGGCCAAATCGTTCAATCTTGCGGGTCATGGCAAAATATAGCGCGCCATTAAGTGTGTGTTTGTAGTACTTATTATGCAGCTAATTTTGCATCACCTTGTCCCATTTTTCAATATGTTACTATTTTCAACCCAAATCTGGATATACAACTATAAAACCAACAGCACAAAAAACTAATAGTTATTTTATATTAAGCGTATAATTACATACAGTGCCGAACTAAAGTATTGGCACAGCAAGATGCTTCAACTTTAACACTGTTTTTTGGCCGCATGTGAAGAGATTTCTTAAAAATATAAAACATCCCTGGATAGAATGATAAATTGTTAACCATTTCCATTTTATTTTGTTTAATTATCTCTTTTATTGAATTAACGGCAGCGATTCTAAGAAAAAAAGTACTGTTTTGGGCTGAACAAAAGTATTGGCACAGCTAAATATTACTGGCTATTTTGCGCTGATTTATCGGTCTAGCAACTTTTTTTAATTTGTCATGCTACGAGAACGTGTGACTTACGTACGTTGCTCTTAAAATACGAGCTGCGGACGTCGCAGTGTCTTAAATAAGTAAATTTTCCATTAAAGTGAGTAGCAAAAAAGTGAAACCGCCGAATCTCGGCGAAAAATTATGTCACATTTGCATAATTATGGAAAATCATTCTCTGGGATGGGTGAAATGATGGACAGAAACCGCCACACTATTCGGAGCATTGTTCAACGTTTCAAGAAGGCTTATCTTTGCAAAGTGTACAAAGAACGGATAGACCTACGGCTTTAAACGACCGTAAACGCAGTCAGATAGTAAGAAGAGTGAAAAAAAAATCGTAGAATATATTCCACCGACATTGCAGATTAGGTTAATACAGAATTCGGAAGAGATATGCTCGCCATAACGATCCCGAGAGCCGTATATGAAAATAACTACCATTCTCGTATAGCTAACCGAAAGCTCCTTATTCCAAAAATAAGCCTAAATAAACGCTTAGCTAATGTAAAAGGATATTAAGTAAGCCAAGCAACTGCTGAAACAATGTTCTTTACTCGGATGAAAAAAAAATTAGCATTTTCCAACTTGATGACCGGCAAACTGTGTGGGGAAACCATAACAGCTTGCATCTAGTTATACGGGAATCATAGTTATTTTCCTGTAAGGCTCTCCGGATCGTTATGGCGAGCATATCTCTTCCGAATTCTGTCTTAACCTAATCTGCAATGTCGGTGGAATATATTCTACGATTTTTTTTCACTCTTCTTACTATCTGACTGCGTTTACGGTCGTTTAAAGCCGTAGGTCTATCCGTTCTTTGTACACTTTGCAAAGATAAGCCTTCTTGAAACGTTGAACAATGCTCCGAATAGTGTGGCGGTTTCTGTCCATCATTTCACCCATCCCAGAGAATGATTTTCCATAATTATGCAAATGTGACATAATTTTTCGCCGAGATTCGGCGGTTTCACTTTTTTGCTACTCACTTTAATGGAAAATTTACTTATTTAAGACACTGCGACGTCCGCAGCTCATATTTTAAGAGCAACGTACGTAAGTCACACGTTCTCGTAGCATGACAAATTAAAAAAAGTTGCTAGACCGATAAATCAGCGCAAAATAGCAAGTAATATTTAGCTGTGCCAATACTTTTGTTCAGCCCAAAACAGTACTTTTTTTCTTAGAATCGCTGCCGTTACTTCAATAAAAGAGATAATTAAATAAAATAAAATGGAAATGGTTCACAATTTATCATTCTATCCAGGGATGTTTTATATTTTTAAGAAATCTCTTCACATGCGGCCAAAAACAGTGTTAAAGTTGAAGCATCTTGCTGTGCCAATACTTTAGTTCGGCACTGTACATATTTGCAAAAAAATGCAAAAGGAGTTGAATTTTGTTTGCTTTTGTAATTTTCTCTGAATTTCATCTCAGAAAATTTTGTTTTTAAACAAACCTGTTGTTTTACAATTATTTAAGTTTACTTTTATTTTGATCTTGTTTCTTTGGCTGCTTTTGTTTTGAAATAGCATCAAGCGAAGGATAAGTGGGTAATAAGATGACAGGTTTATAGCATAGCAGCTCCTTCATTTGCGTTAAGTGATATTTTCCTGCGCTTTAAAGTTAAGACGATGCAGTGGTGATTTGTCGACATACATACATACATATGTACATATACCCTGCAAAAACTGTGTTGCTCATTTGACTGGTCATATGACCGTCAGGCATGACCAAAAGTTTTGGGATATCTCTTATCACATTCTTAAGGGCATCGGTAACTTTTGTGACCGTTTCATTCATCACGTTCCCGTTTGTGTATTTTCAAATTCCATTCTATCCTTATCTATCTCATTGGTTTTGAACTTGGCAAAAACACATACGAGTGCAAATGTGTTGGTAACATTATATTTTTGTAATAGTGTTAGTACTTTCGGTCACACAATTCTAACAGGGTAATGTCCCTGCAAGAACTGTGCAGGTCATTTGACCGGTCATATGACCGGCAGGCATGACCAAAAGTTTTGGGATATTTCCTATCACATTCTTAAGGGCATCGGTAACTTTTGTGACCGTTTCATTCATCACGTTCCCGTATGTGTGTTTTCAAATTCCATTCTATCCTTATCTACCTCATTGGTTTTGAACTTGGCTAGAAGCACATACGAGTGCAAATGTGTTGGTAATATTTTTGTAATAGTGTTAGTACTTTCGGTCACACAATTCTAACAGGGTAATGTCCCTGCAAGAACTGTGCAGGTCATTTGACCGGTCATATGACCGGCAGGCATGACCAAAAGTTTTGGGATATTTCCTATCACATTCTTAAGGGCATCGGTAACTTTTGTGACCGTTTCATTCATCACGTTCCCGTATGTGTGTTTTCAAATTCCATTCTATCCTTATCTACCTCATTGGTTTTGAACTTGGCTAGAAGCACATACGAGTGCAAATGTGTTGGTAATATTTTTGTAATAGTGTTAGTACTTTCGGTCACACAATTCTAGCAGGGGTTTTGGTAATATTATATCCCTGCAAAAAATGCGATTAATCCGAGACGTGTCCAGGATCAAACGCAAGGGAGCATGCGACTAATACAATTTTACATCCCTTTATATGGAGCGAATTGATCGCATTTGTTCGAGCATGTCCTATGAAGAGACTAATTGATCAATTTATATACCCGAACGGGTACAAATGTAGATTAATAGCTTTCATTCAAAGTTGTAAGCCAAGGCTATTTTATATGAAAATGTCTAAAAATTATAAATTGTTATATATCAGAAGAAGGTTTATTCGATTAGCTTTCATCTTGTAGTCAAATCTTTTAAAATTTAAATATTTCAAGTTTGGAGAACGCATTATGCGAGTGTAAAAGACTTGTGAGGATTTTTTTAAATAAATGCACATGCCTATTTAAATAAAGATTATACAATAAGTTTTACTTTTGTATAAGAAATCTATTCAATAAATTGAAATTTTTTACATAATCAGTTTTAAGTGCATAATTGTAATTGACTTTTCAATGGATATTTTTGGTAACATTTTGTAAAAAATATTATTCATCATTGTTATTAAAAGAAATGGTATTCAATTAGTTTTACCTATTGTTATAAATTTTTTTAATACATGGAATATTTTTGTAAAATTTATACATTTAATCAATCTAGATTTGTACGCGTTCGAGAACAATCGGGGACTAATTGTGGGCCGATTGATCCCGAAAGAGATCAATCCGGGACAAATCTCTATCGGGATTAAACGCACATTTTTTTGCAGGGATTTTTGTAATGGGGGTAGTACTTTCGGTCACACAATTCTTGCAGGGTGTATATAGTTTTATCTTGACTTTTTCAACGT
This sequence comes from Urophora cardui, assembly GCA_960531455.1. Classification (NCBI taxonomy): domain Eukaryota; kingdom Metazoa; phylum Arthropoda; class Insecta; order Diptera; family Tephritidae; genus Urophora; species Urophora cardui. The sequence continues at coordinate 40,790,917 of OY482674.1, read as the reverse complement.
TCACTGTAGTGCAGAGTGTGCTAGATTAATGTGGAAGCGGCGATATTCCCAAGGCACTGCAGGCTATCCCTTTCTACATACATATGTTGCTATCGGCTGGTGTCGTTAAGAATATCTACTTTACGAAACTAGTAGGACCTAGTGGCATAACTATGCCTATTTCTGGCTAATACCATATCTCCACATAACGTGTTTCGCTCTTTTTTTCTGCATTTTCTCTCTCAATCTTGTTTCGACACGGAAACCAGTGCCGAAACTCGCCAATTTCCATACAAATTTCTGAGAGCGAGTGAAGATTGAAACACTGTTTCATTCTGAATCATCTTGCCAACCTCGATGATATCGATGTCTTCTCTAACTTTGTATCGAAAACCTATCGAAATCTCACACAGACCAAAACAAAAACGCAAAATATAAGCAAACATACAAACATTTAAGAAGAGCAAGAAAGAGAAATGTTAAACTGAATCACGATCAGCCACGTGGAGACGGGTTATTTAGCGAGATGTTTTGCTAGATGTTTTGTTGGTGAAACAAGTTATGTGGAGACGGGCTTTAAGGGTCTTGGTCCTTAACTATTCGCCAATGTCAACGCAGTCCGAAATATGTATGTATTTCCAAACGAATACTTCAAGAGGATTGTTTATGTTGCATCATTCCAGTAGTCATACTCTCTGGAATAATTTGAGCAATTAAACTAAATTGAGGTATCCGCGTCATTAATTTGATATAAAACTCAATGTGTGATGTCAATTCCATTACAGCCAGCGCTTCTTCTTCATTATCACCAATGCGACTTGAATGATTTGAATTGGCCCTGCAAGAACTGTGCAGGTCATTTGACCGGTCATATGATCGGCAGGCATGACCAAAAGTTTTGGGATATTTCCTATCACATTCTTAAGGGCATCGGGAACTTTTGTGACCGTTTCATTCATCACGTTCCCGTATGTGTATTTTCAAATTCCATTCTATCCTTATCTATCTCATTGGTTTTGAACTTGGCTAGAAACACATACGAGGCAAATGTGTTGGTAATAGTATATTTTTGTAATAGTGTTAGTACTTTCGGTCACACATTTCTAGCAGGGGGCATTGCAATTCAGTGTTGCCAGATGATTGAGGGAAATTTCCCTTTTTGAGGGATATTTTACTGCAAAATTTTTAAAGAGGGAAAAAAGGGACATTTTATTGTCGTCCATATAAAAAAGGGATTTTTTGGTTGCAGAACTGTTTACATACCTACATATGTATAATTTATAGTAGGCGCATTTCTGTCGTACCCAAGCATGAAAAGAATACTCGCTTATTCATAAAATTACCTTCAAAGCAACAACACCAACTCGACTATTTTTAAAATAGTCGAGTTGGTGTTGTTGGTTTGAAGGTAATTTGATGCATAAGCGAGTATTCTTTTCATGCTTGGGTACGACAGAAATGCGCCTAGTATAACTTAAAATAAGCACATCTCACACTGAAAAACTCCAATTCAGTGTATGAATACACACGCTTCCGCGTTAACTTGAGCAATGCAAAAAAGAGTCGGTTACATACATGCGTACAAGTAAACATACAGTGAACTACACTGCGTATACGTAACTTGTTTATATAAATACATACATACATACATATAGGTGAAACTAATAAAAGCGTGTTAATAATCGCCGCTCTTAGGTAATTTATTTTTCATTGTGCACATTCGTACTGTATTGTTAATAATCGAAAGAATTTTGGAGAATTGGGAGCCACTTAAAAGCTATTTTCGCCTGGCCTCATTTAAAGGTAAGCGCAAAAAACAGAAACTATTTATGAAGAATTGGAAAGAATTCAAAACATGGCTTATTTTAGATTTTTGAAGTCAGTTCTTAACTTTTTCAATGAATTTAACGCATTGTTCCAAAGCCGAAATGTACTTATACACCGACTAGGGCTAGAAGCTAAGACACTTGTGTTGAAAATTACAAGAAATTTCTTAAAACCTGACTTTTTTACAATTCCGTGTTTGCGCTTTTATGAAGCTTCTGCTTTTCAGATAATATTATGTTTTCCATTTGAGGGTGTTTTCGAAGAATTGCAGTTTTTAGATCCCGATATTGTTTTTCATTTCTCTTAAAACAATCGTGTATCACTTCTTGCTCTAACTAAATTAAATCTTAATCCTGATCTCACAGAATCGGAATACAAAAGTATTTGTATAGTTTTAACCAAAACACAAAAAGACGATTTAAAAAAATAATAAACTTTAAAAACTATAATGACAATTTTTTGTTTCATAATCTTAAGCAATTGGTTGAAATTGTACTCACGTTACCCCATTCAAATGCTGAAGCAGAAAGAAAGCAAAACAAACTATGTATCTAGTGATATGTTAAATAATATTAGTAAAGTAAGAGTTGCCTTTCAATCCAAAAATATCAATTACTTCAACCTTAAAATCAACAAAAATCATATCCACTTGCACAATGCAAATAATTTGTACAACTGATACTTTTAACTATTAAAAAACTGCATTTGTCTGTTGCATATTCTTATATTACTGAAATAAATGCTTTAAATTCGGTGAAAATTTGGTGGGATTTTTTAATTTAAAATGTGGGAAATTAGGGATTTGTTTCCAATTTCTGTGGGAATTTTAGCGCAGATTATCTGGCATCACTGTTGCAATTCAACAAATTGTACTAGGTGAACATACGAGCGTGCAAGCAACAGCAAGCAATTAAAACCAGGGACCGTAACGATTATCATTTTTATAAAAAAAATCATTTTTAATCGTTATAATTTGATTTTTTCGATGAAATTTGATCGATATTTTATGATTTTTATTTTTTCGATCAAAAATAATTGTTATTACTGGATTTAAATTTTTCTGATGAAACTTGATTGATATTTTATGATTTTTATTTTTTCGATCAAAAATAATTTTTATTATTGGATTTAAATTTTTCCGATCATAATAAACTCTAAAAACTTGTTTTTTTTTTGCAAATTTTCTTCTCAAATAGAACTGCGCCAATGTTGGCACAATCGTCAACTTCAAGCCATCAAATATAGGATTCACTAACTTTGAAAAAGTTTACTATGATCGGAGAAAAAATAAAAAAAATATTGATTAAAGTTGATCGAAAAAATTTAAATCTAATTATAACAATTATTTTTGATCGAAAAAATAAAAATCATAAAATATCGATCAAGTTTCATCGGAAAAATTTAAATCCAATAATAAAAATTATTTTTGATCGAAAAAATAAAAATCGTAAATAATGGTTATTTAAAAATTTAAAAAATAAAAATCTTTAGAATAAAGATGAGCTCATATTTGGATAGAATGTGCTAAAATCATTGTATCGGCATACTTGCATTTTATTGTTAACGAAGTTTTCATAATGATTTTTTCATCCGAAGAAATGAAAATAACGATTAAAATCGGTCCCTGATTAAAACAATATAGTTTGGCACTACACTTTGAGCTGAGACTTAAACCATTGCGATATTTTCGTATTATTCTACAGTACGAACCAAAATACTAATACATAATATTATATTATAATAATACCCAGTCAACCATAGGAGTCCGCAAGGTATTCTGTTACTAAGGAGGACTCCGTAGTCTCCCAAACGATGGTGAAAAGTGCCATTTAAAATGTGGATATCGCCGTTTAAACTTCATAACCGCCTAATTGACACTTGTGCCAAAAATTAGCTGAAAGCGAAGGAGCTCACAAATCACATTTTTGGCACAACCGGCTCATTTAGGCGGTTAGGTTGGAATTTTAAACGAAAATATGTACATTTTCGTATTACTAAAATTGGGCTTCATATACTTACTGGTAATCCGCTAAGAACTCGTGCGGACTCGTTAAATGTGCGATTTAAAAGTCGGAATAAGCGCAGCGCAACACTAAATAAATCAGAGAGGCATCGAACTTTTCAAATTCCTTGTCGGAACTGAAAGGGTCTTTTAGAATTGGCATTTCATCTTTTGGTTGAATTCACTTTTGTGTCGTTGCTAGCTCTATCAGTAGGTGAAAATGCAGTTTTTTATTGTCCTCTTCTAGCTTTGCGGGTATTTAAGTCTTAAAAAATACAATGCATAAGGTGTGTTCAATAAATATTTTTTAAGATCGCACTTTAATACCTTAAGTCGTATAAAAATATAAAACGCCAATCAATTTATTCATTTTTTTGTGCATTACTATACATAGATACATACATAGCACATAACCGTACATATACATATGTAAATAACATTAAAAAAATATACATTTAATGTACATATTTATTTCTGAATTATTTGTTTTATTTTTCGTTAGAACCTCACGAGCGACAACTTTTTTTAAATGGCTCTTCGGTTTTAGTAACGTATGATTTGCATACGATCTCGTCGGCACTCTTCGAACGTCAGAAAATGTTTGGTTAAGGTGGAGGAATCACAGGCGTTCGTATAGAGAATTACACAATTGCCGGTGGTGGCATCAAAGGTATAACGTAAAATTCTTTTATCGCAAAGCAAAGGTATTTGGGGCATTTTACAGGCAGGAGCTGAAAGCAATCAGAAAATTAATTATGAAGTTAGAGAACGGCACACATATTGCACCCAAAATCATAAAGTGACACAAGTCAAAATTCCAAAATATTCAGGAGAGCCAAAAAACTTTTTCTTTTTTTATAGGCAATGATATCGCAAAAGGCCACGTATGGTAATTTTTCAGTTAAAAAGGCTCTGATGGAAAAGATCTTTTCGCAGTCGCTAGAGATATATTCTGTGTACCGATTTATGAAAGAAACCCGATTTCGACAAATTTTGAGTTGTGTCACTTTATGGTTTAGGGTGCGTTATGTACATTAGGGTGCTCCGAAATTGTATGAAGAATATAAAGTTCTTCCGAAATGCGCGGAAGAATCCGCATTTCTTTCGACTGTACAAATCTATATCCAAATGTTGCCTTAAATTATTAAAGTTTAGAGGTTGCGTAAATGCCTTCAAATTTCATTCAGCTTTTACATTAGGGTTGACACATAATTTTTTGGAAAGTCCTTAATGGACAAAATCACGTTTTTATCATTAAAACACATATTGTTTTAGGAATAATAGAATAAAAATAGCCTTGTTCTGCAATGATTTGTTGAGTTTTAATTTTTTTTGGACCACCTTAATGTACATACATACATAAAAATATTAGAGTACCCATAAATTGTATGCATATTTTAAACGAGCGAATTTTCTCGATTCCCGCGCATCTTTATATATATTACGCTAAGCGATTTTTTGTACGCACCATAACTTTTACACCGTTATACCGATTTTCGAAAATGTGGTGTCAAATGAAAGGGCTTGACCTGTAGATGTCCAGGAAGGTTTAATTTTTTTGGAAAGGGTTGCCAGCTGTTCTAAAATTTAATTTTCCTGTATAGTTTGTTTGATTTAAAAATTTTTGGTACCATATGAAAGGGCTTGCGCTGAAAATGAGTAATTTACTAAAATTTGTACAAAAAGAGTTGCCACCTGTTCAAAAATTTAGTTTTACGCTATAGTTTGTTTGATTTTTAAATTTGAGGTGTCATACGAAAGGGCTGTTAGAATGAGTAATTTATTAAAATTTTTACAAAAAGGGTTGCCATATGAAAGGACTTTACTTGAAAATTAGTAATTTATTATTATTTTTACAAAAAGGGTTGCCATTATTTCATATGAAAGAAAACTAGAAAGAGAAAGAGGACCGCGACAAATGGCCTTTTGGATGTCGCTTAAAGGTTAACATATTCTAGAAAATTATTCGGCATAAAACTTCACTATTGGGCTCCTCGCACAAAATCTTTGTATAAAAAATCTATGTATGTAGGTCTACAGAAAATAAAAATAACCAGTAACTATCTAGGTATATGCTTCATTTTATATTTTATTAATAAGATTCTATGGGCTTATAGCCTATTAATATTCTGCCAATTGTAAGGGGAAGTCAAATTTAAAAAAAATGTGGCAATATGTGGTCTTCCACCCTCAAATTGTCTCACAGTGTAATCGAAGCAACAGCATCGCGTGGCAGGGTATACTAGTTTATAATAATAATAAAGAATCCAAACAAACCGGACGTTTGTACTTGGAAAATCCCAGGCCCTGAGACTTAAGACTTAAGAAATGATACTTACGTTTATGGTTTTATATATCCGAAAATATGCATTCGGTGGGAAAAAATTTCTTATAGATATCAACATTATGTACATTTAGAATAAATACGCGTATTTACTTTGAATGACACTACTTGTTAATTTTTCACGCAGAATGAAAAAAGAAGCGCATAGTTGCAAATATGGGTATTCTAATACTCGTACAAACGTAGTATGTGCATGCACTAACCTGTTCGATTAATTGCAATTTTGCTCTCAGCGCCAAGCTCCTGAGCGGGCAAAAATAGTAAAAATATAAGTAACCGCATAAGGAAATACTTTCCAAACTTCCGTGATATGCTCATCGTTTTCAGTTGACAATGCTTATGTGTAAGCGTTTGTTGAGCTTCAGGCTGCGCGACTGCGCCAAAACACTCTTCAAGAAAACTATGTGTAGTAAACGTTTGTCGAATAGAACTCGACTTTTGGATGATGCAACGATTCTTTTAACGGCTTTCTTATTGCAATTACATTGGCATTGCACTGCAAGAAGTGTTAGTGGAAATCGAATTTCTATAATTATTTGCAGAACACTCACTCATTCAGGAAAACACACACATGCCGACAAATCGACTATTACCGCTCACGCGAATGCTAATGCAACAACGCTGACAAATGTTTTCAATTATCGAAATTAAAATAGTTATTGACTTTTCATCTTTTACCATTTCATTATTTACATACTACATACATACATACATATGTACTATGTAAAAAACCAAACGTTTTTGAGTTCCGCGCGCGACTTTTGCCCGACTTTTATGTTAAAGTGCTTATAAATGAATAATGTTAATTAAAATGGGAAAATGCAATTTGAGAACATGCAAAACTTCTGCTTAGACTCTTCTCATTCTTTTTTAGTATTTGTTTATATTATTTATTTATATTTATTTTTTGAAATATGAAATGACTCACAGCAAACACCACTTTTTCACATGAGTTTCTTTAGCATGTTTACTCCGATTGCACGTACAACAAATGTGTACTTTCGTGTAGGTACACCTTGAATGTATCAAGCTTCCGTTTTTTTGGGAGTTTTACAGAACAGCTGTGATCACGAAGCAGCCAGTTTGCTAGAGTTGAAAGAATCTAAGAATATTTGAAGCTAGCAAATTGTCTCTTGACATTGTACCATGCTACGTATGTATGTATGTATTTTGTTGGCCTGAGCGCAGACTTTAAAATTAACCGTTTTATGAAAACTGACTATAAGTACCTACTGAGCCTTTTTCGACCAGCTTTGATTTTCAAAAACTGTCCAATCACCTCCACGATTAAAAGAAGACTCGAAAAGACCCGTTATCGTATAAAAATCAGTCTTTTTGACCACCTTCAATGATTAAAAAAGGTTTGCTAACAAATTGGTCGTGCTATCGACACGTAATTGTTTACTTTCTAAACACTTTAAAATGCGTCAACATGGCGTATACGTAACAGTGTTGGAAAATGACTCTTGTCTGTGCACTAAGGTGGTCCAAAAAGTTAAAACCCAGCAAAGCTCGCGGAATAAGGCTATTTTTATGCTATTACTGCTAAGGCAATATGTTTTGCCTTTTTTTAATGATAAAAAACATATTTATTGTTCATTAAGGACTTTCCAAAAAATTGTGTACCGTCACTGATGTAAAAGTAGAAGCAAACTTTGAGGCATTTGCGCGACCTCTAAACTTTAATATATTAAGACAAAATTTTCGGTATAGATTTCCATAGTACAATTGCTTGAAATGCGGGTTGTTTCGCGGATTTCGGGAGAACTTTACTTTCTTCATACAATTTTGGACCACCCTAATGTACATTTTTTGCCCTTTCCGAAGCAGCTTGGCACAAATATATGCACAGTAGAGCATATCGCGAAAAAAAAAATTCGCTGTACGATCCCCCCAATGCCGTCAAAAAATATAAATGTTTTGCAAAAGAAGTATATCGATCGCTTCAGTAGAACTGGAAATAAAACACATTTAATATTCAGAGGAATATATATAAGTTTCTCACTTCCTGTGGTCTTTTAGGTTCATTTTAGAAAATTTTTTTCTAAGGTGACCCCTACCGAAATTTTATGGCGAATAATTTTCTAAAACAAAAAATTTTTTTCATACATATGTATGTATATATGGCCGCTGTGGTGCAGTGGGTAGAGTGCTCGCCTGCTATGCCAGAGGTCTCGGGTTCAAACCCCAGTCCGAGCAAACACCAAACAAATTTTTTCTAATTAGTAAAAATCCAATTATTGGGTTTTTTTAAGAGCAGCGGTCACCTCTCGGCAGTGGGCGGCATACCCTCCGAGTGTATTTCTGTCATGAAAAAGCTTCTCACAAAAAATGAAAAACAAAAGGAGCACACCTCGAATTCGGAGAGAAGCTCGGCCATAAACCTCGTCAGAGTTATAATAGCGCCATTGTATTATTATTATATATCGTCGTACCATACGAAAACTAGCATATTTAAAATTTCTGGCGAAAGATAGCAATAAAAAAATTCTGTACAAAAAGTACTACATTTAACTTTTGGCCGACGAAAAGTAACAAAATCGACTTTTGGCTGACAAAAAATAACAATTTCGACTTTTGGCTGACGAAAAGTATCAGTAATTATATACTGCTTTTACATTAAAATTGTTGTTGTTTAAACGAAATTGATAGTTTTCGTCAGCCAAAAGTCGAATTTGTTACTTTCCGTCGGCCATAACATATGCTAGTTTTCGTATGGTACGACGATATATATTTCGGACTCATATCGGACTCTAAAATTGTAAATGTTCCGAGAATGGGTACTTAGGAGATCTTTATTATAAAAATATGTACTTTAAGTTTATTTTCTAAAGGTGAGGATACCTATGTACGTATATAAGATTTTGACCTTCGAAAATGCACAATTTTTTAACAAATTTGGCACAATTTAAAAGTACATGCTTAAAAAAATATGTACGTAACAACCAGTGGCGGATCCACGGGGGGGTTTTGGGGGTTCAAACCCCCCCTTATGGTTTATTATAGATCTCAAATTAATGCCTTTATAGATTCTGCGCCCAAATCTCCCAAATTCGCAATTTGCCAAATCGCAAATTTATTTTCTTTTTTTTTCTTATCCCTATTTTTATCGGGATTGTACAGAATTAATTTGGCCAGAAATGTCTGAATCGTTGGAGAAATTGCCTTTTTCAGAGGCATTTCGCAATTCTTGTTTAAATTAATCTTTTAAAAATTTGAGTATATAAAAACAAGAACAAGAAAAATTCTATTAAAAATATAAATATAACCAAAAAGTACTACATACATATATTCTTATTTATTGTGGCTTTAAATGCAAGGGTAAATGAAATTGATGATCAATTCCCCACCAATACCATACGATACTCATTCGCACGTGCCAATGCAAAAATATACATACATACGTTATACATGTTATTTAGAACTGCAATTGAAATGTCCTGCACTTTATGTGATGACATACATATTGTTAATTTGGAGGGGTTTGAGTTTGGTGTTTTTAAGGTGCGGGAAATGGCGCAACTAGTATATAGAATAATAATAGTAGGTGGTATTAGTCCATATTTTCACCAGCGCACATAGTTAGATTTTCAAGTTTTATGCAGCCAAAAATATTTTATTGTCTACATCAGGGCTGCTCACCTCATAGGCACTCAAAGCACAATTGTTTTTGTTTTGTTCCGACCCAGCAGTATTTGAGGTAAGGAGGTGCATATTCAGTAGAATATTCAGTATGAAAAATACCCTGAAACTGAGTTCAAAAATCATGCCTGAAAAAATAACTGAACACGCAGTGAAGACATCAGGTGTATTGAAATATATGCTATGGAAGTTCTCCCTGCGTATTCAGCCCTTTTTTCATATGGAAACTCTCCCTTCTCGTTCGGCAGTTTTTAGGTAGTTGATTTTCGACGCCACCTCTATATAAAAACGAAAGCGAAAGTTCAGATTTTGGAACTACATCTCTACCGAATATTCTGTAGGAAATATGTGCTGTTTTCCAGCTGATAAATACTGCTGGGGAATCATAGGCACATATACATATTTTCACTTCAAATATGAAAATATATATAGTGACTCAAAAAAAAAAAAAAAAAAAAAATCATACGCCAAAGTTTTTAAATTTATTTCAAAGAGTTCTTTCGAAAATTTTACTTTCTTATTTTAGTTTAAAAATATAGAAAATTTTTCAATAAAAATCGTTTTAAGCAGGATTTCTTAGCTTATGGAAAAAATGTGAAAAATCGTAGAAATTTCTGAAAGTGGATTAAAAATTTCAAAGCAAGGCCATAATTTATAGAAGATTTTGAGGAGATTTCTAAGTATAATGTTATGTAGCCAACCAATTTTAGTGTAAAAAGTGAAATTCTCAATGCTGTGAAAAATTCCGTCAATTTTAGAAGTTTTTTTCTGTAGGGTGTAGGGTGAGACCGTTCCAATTAAAATTTCCGAAAAGCCAATGAAAATTTTCAAAAAGTTGAATGTTGCATATTGTTATATTAAAATTGAATGAGCTGCAAAATTGCATACTCAAAACTCTTCTAAAAAATGTAGCTTTAGGATTCTTAGCCCCTTTTTATGATAAGTATTTCCTTGACTTTGAAAAATCGGAAATACTAAAAATACGAAAGCAGGTAATTTTCCAAATAGGCCAATTTTTAATCCATTGTTGATAATTTCTGGCTTTGCATTTTTCCGTATAGAAATTGACGGGTAATCGATCGGGGCGATAATATAACTAAAATGCTTTTGAATTAAAAAATTAACAATATTTTTTCAAGAAAGGCCAATATGCTTAAAAGCTTCAAAATGGTGGGTCTTTTATTATGCTAGGTTGACGATTTCTTCAATAAATAATGATATTTACCTGAAGCACTCGAATCCGTGATGTTTACTTTGATAACTGTCTTAAAACTGAAAATATTGACGTTTAAAAATGAGTTACTTAAAATACGTAAAAAATAAAAAATCGAAAAGTGGGAGAATAATAAGTTTTGACTAGCGGCAGGGACACCCCCGTTGTCTATAAAAGCCGAGAAGACCGGTTTATTATCGCCCGGTCTATTATAAACGTAGAGCGATTTTGGATTTTGTATTTGCACCAATTTTAAAATTTTCAATTTTGGCCGCATAAATTCCTAAAATCTACCTATGTGCAGCGTCTGCCCTTAAAAAAACATCTTCCAAAAAAAGAAATTTTCAAAACCCCCCCTAGCCGAAATCCTGGATCCGCGCCTGGTAACAACAATAAAAATGGATTTATAGATTTAAATTATTTTATCTAAAATAATGGACCCTCCATTTGCTGAATATGGTTATAGCTTAATATGGTAAAGCTAAGGGTAATAGAAGAGGAAAAAAAATTTAAAAATACTTAAAATGCGGAAAATGTTGTTTAATAGATTCGAGAACGAAACTGATATAGTATTTTCTTTTTGTTATGAATTAGCAATCCAGGCTATTCTCTTGGGGAACTTTTAATGAGAGACCTTGGAAAACCAAGGTTGATCATAAGTTAGGTTAAGGTGTCTAAATGTAAGCCAATACATTAACTTAAATTAAAAATAGTACAATTCATCGTTTTTTTTATCATTTTATTCATATTCATATCCATACATACATATATTTATTAAACGGCATGTGTTCACTTAGATTTATACTTAAGGATTAAAAATTAAATTTTAGCAAATTTATGTGTAGGCGCGTATTTTACAATTTATGCCTGTTTTTATGCACAAATTTACATTCTACACATATGTATCTACTAGGGATTCCAATTTTTCCGATTTTTACGATCCCGGGATTTTCGGGATTTATTTTTAAAATCCCGGGATCCCGGGATTTATCCCGGGATTTGGACTTTAATTACACAGGCCGACAATATTTCCAAAAAATTTTCTAACTCAAATAAAATTCTACTTTTCTAAAGGATTTCGGTGCGCTGATTCTGAATTTGAAGTCGGATTTTCGGTAATGCGTGTAGGTTTTGAGATATTCGTGTCCAAAGAGATGAAAAATGCGATTTTTTGCTATATTCACTGCTCAATCTGTTAAATTATTTACTTTCATTAAAAGATGATTGCAGCTATTGGAAGAACGATCATTTCTCTTGAAAACAGCGCTTTCCTTTTTCGGGTATCTTATTCGGATATCTACGTTGTCTTCAAAAGAAATGATCGTGCTTTCAATAGATGTAATGAGTTTTTAATGAAAGTGAGTAGTTTTAAAAATATTGAGGAGTGAATATGGCCACAAACTGCGTTTTTCGCCTTTTTGGACATGAATGTCTCAAAAACTACACCGAAATCCTTTTGAAACGTAGAATTTTATTTCTATTACAAAAATTTTTCGACCAGTATTATTTTCCCACATTTGGGGTTGAAAAAAGGAAATATATATTTCGAGGAACGCTACAACTTTAAAGTGCAAAGAAAAATTATTGATATTTCCAAGCTTGCCGAAAAATTCAGAAAATTAATGCAACTTCTGAATAGATAAACATCGGAGGCAAAATTTTGATATGAATTCCGAGTATGCAGCTGCGTATTTAATTTTAGTACAGTGTTGTAAGACTAACAAGTCTAATTAAAATTTTGTTTCCATTTTCTTCCATTATTTACTTTCCATGTGGGAAAATTCCAAAAAACATTTGAGAAATAAATGACTAGGCATGGAATTTTATGTACTAAAAAATAAAAAATATGCGCATAAAAAATGCAACAAAAACTGAGAAATATGCATGAAAAAAAAAAAAAAAAAAATGCATTAATTCATGTTTATTGAAGTTACAATTGGCGCTTTCGATTCGCCATCAGACAAGCGAGGTCGGATCGAACAAAAATGTTTGAACTCATAATGAGTAGTAGCCATACTCGCTAACTGGTCGATAAAAATTTCCCTCTGCTCGCTATCATTCACATATAAATTTGGCAGAGGGAAATTTATAGCCAGCAGAGAAATTGTGAATCGAAAGCGGCTAATAGTTAAATAAATTAGGTACAAATATTTTTTAATTCAATTTTGCTCTTACGTTGTACGTTTATACATATGTATGTATGTTTTTATAGATATGTACATAAATTCAGTCTTGAACATTTCATAATTTGTAAAGGTTAATCCTTATTTAACGATTCATTAGCGTACACAATGAAATATTTTTTTCATATTCTCAAAAAGAAAAATTTGCCGATTCGGTCGAAAAAAGCTCTTAAACATAGAAAACGAACGTTCTAAATCCACAGAGGTAATAGGAGCATGTTTGAAAACGGCTCTTTGTCGACAGGTATGCACCGTATCGAATATACTAATAATAGCCGTGTTCACACGAAACTCTATTCGTCGTCAGATGACTGTTATGCATGAATTTCGTTTGTATAAAACTGTCAACTAGCAAATTACAAAAATAGGCAATATAATGCGAAATATGTAATAAAAAAATGCAAACAACGCAAAATATGTAAAAATATGCATATATGACCAAAATATGCAAAATATGCAAAAACATTTGAATGCCATTTTTAAGACAATTTCACGATTCGCAAAGATTGTTTATTTATTTTGCTCTACCTAAATCTAAGAAAAACATGTATTTGCATAAATTTCCATGCCCTATAAATGACCAAAAATCAGGAAATAGAAATTATCGAATGAATTTTGCCACAAGCTAAAAGCTTTAAAAATACCTAACGTACGTTTCCTTACAACGCGTACTTCAATACAAAAAAATTTAATTATTAAAAAAAAAATCAAAAATTTTAATCCTTACTTTAACTAATGCACTTTTTTATTCTAGCAAAAATGTCGCACTTTCTTCCGGCTGTCACATTTTTTTCTTCTCTTCTACACAGACACAACACTTTTTTGGGGATGTTTGTTCTATTGACAAAATATAAAACTGGCCCGACTACGGGCAACATTTTCTGCTCTTAGCACAAGTAAAAGGTTGCATTATTTTTGTTTCATTAATCACATGAAAAATTCAACACTTTAATAGGGCACATGACACATGTTGATAATGCTGCAATGTAATAATGCAACATTTTCATTCAGAATAGGAAATGCTATTAGTATACAGATCTGAGACCAATAAAAATTATATAAAATATAACTTTTCTTTGCTATAATAGCGGAATATTCTCTCTTTATCTTATCCCGAAAATCCCGGGATAAAATTCTAGCGATCCCGGGATTTTCGGGGTGTCAAAAAGGGCGGGATCCCGGGATCCCGGGATTGGAATCCCTAGTATCTACATATTTACGTATATTTATCAATTTTCTACATAGAAAAAAACTGCAATATATTTTATCAAATATTAAACAAAAGGCACGCAAGCAGGTAACATTACTTACATTTTGCTTAGGCTTAGATGAGCGCTTCACTAACAATTAATAAAATATGAATATAAATGTTATTTATACATATGTATGTATTTATATAGTGTATTTATAAATAATTATGTACATATGTACATAAGTATGTGTATAAAATTGTTAAATTGTTTGATAAGTATGTACATACATATGTATGTATCTAAGGATTTATTAATAACTAGCTGTACCCGGCCAAGCTTTGCGTTGGCCCACTTCCTATTATAGGCACTTGAAGCGAAAAAGGGCACACTTTAAAATATGTTGGAAGTATCTTTAAACCGAAATTACCTCGGGCTGCAGAGCTCAGTACAATTCAGATAAGTTTAAAAAAAGTGAAGGAAAAAATTGATATTTTCAAAAGTTTGCCCTCTCCATGTTCAAGTGAAGGAAAAAATTGATATTTTCAAAAGTTTGCCCTCTCCATGTTCTTATCCCATTTTTCTTCGTATTAGTCTCCAACTGCCTTTCCCTTTACTTTTCTCTTTCTCTTTACCTTTCCAGTTATCTTTCCTGACATTTCCGTTTCCTTTTCCCTTTCACATCACATTTCCGCTGCCCTTTCTCTACCGCTCTCTCTTACCTCTCCTTTTCTGTCTTTCTCCTTTTTATCCCCATCTTATTCTTTCTTTAATTCCCTGTCTTACTGTCTCTCTCTCCATCCTCTTCATTCCATTTTTATTTTATTCTCCCTCTCCTTTTCCGTCCCTTTGCCATTCCCAGTCTCATTACTCTTCCCCTTTCCCTAGGGAACTGGGTTTAGCATAACATACCCCGCATTCCACTTCTCATTTGATACCATCATTGCTTAAAAACATTCCGTGGCGTCCGAATCGTCTCTTTTACCCATAATTGGGTATCAGGACTAAGAATCACTATGAAAATATCTCTATATAGCAGACCCGGTCAACACTTTCATTTTATATCAGTATTGCTCAGAAGCATCCCGGGCTCATCCGGGTCCACTTATTGACCCACATCTGGGAACTTGTCCTAGGAACCATAATGGGTACGGTATCTGCAGACTTGACCAAGAAATCGTAATGGGTACGGCCCTACATGAAAGTCCGCTCAACACCTTTCATTTGGTACCAATATCCCTAAGATATATCCCGAAATCATCATGCGCCGTGATTAAATAACAATATCGCTGAGAAATTATCCGCGGCCATCCGGATCCACATTTTGACCCACATCTGGGGACCTGACCTAGGAATCATAATGAGTTCATCTCTATGTAAAAGCCCTGCCTTTCAGTTGACACGAATATCGTTCAGAAATTTTCCGCGGCCATCCCGGTCCACGTTTTGAACCACATTTAGGGACCAGACCTAGGAATCATAATCAGTTCATCTCTGTGTAAAGGCCCTGCTCAGCACTTTTCATTTGGTACCAATATCCCTGAGAAATATCCCGGTGTTATCCGGGTCCGCGTGTTGACCCATATTTGGGGACCCGTCCCAGGCATCACAAATAAAATAGTTCTATGTTTAAGTCCTCATCAAGACCTTTCATTTGATACCAATATCGCTCAGAAATATTCGAGGGTTATCCGGGTCCACGTTTTGACCCATATCTGGAGACCCGACCTAGGAATCGCAATGAGTACTATTCTATGTAAATTCTCTGCTCAATACCTTTCATTTGATACCAATATCGTCCAAAAATATTCAGGGGAAAGCCGGATCCTCGTTTTGACCTTTTGACCTATATCTCGGGAACAGACTTCCGGATTTGAAAAAAATATATATATAAACCATCTAGGGCAAGGTACTAAGCTGGTGTGTAAACTTGGTCAAAATCCCTCCACGGGTTTGGGCGAAAGCCGGCGACAAAGAAATGGGATTGATTTTTATATATATATAGATTATTTATTTTTTGTTTAATATGTATCTACATATGCATGTTTTATGAAATAGTCCCTCAATTGAATTACTAATTTATTATTATTTTTATTTATTATTATTTTATTATTATTAATTTCCGTAGATTGATGTATGTATATTTATTTTTATGAAAAATGTAACAAAAGAATATTTAGTAAATTTATAATGCATGCATACTAAAATTGCTATTAGTTGTTTAATATTTTTGTTCACATTTTGTATGTATGTAACTACAGAGGAATATAGTACCAATTACAATATGTATGTATGTATACATACATATATACTTAGTAGGGATATGCACATTAATATTTTCCTTGATTTGTTGCATATCGCCCGTTTTATGCAATAGGGATTTAACTCGAAATTTTCGATTTCTGGGATTTTGCCATATATTTCAATAACTGGTTAGTGCCTTTGAGTCTAGTCTTATAAAATACTCAAAAAGATAAAAATGGCGGAAATAGAAGTGATTTTGTAGTTAGCCGTAGAAGGAAACTATTTGAAATTATAAAACTTTATTTGCGTTTTCCCAAAAAAATTTTTTTTTGAGTTAAATCCCTAGTGCATAAAACGTGCGATATGTACATAAAGGTGTTATTCTTCTAAGCCTGAACATATTTTAATTTAATAAAATAGTAAATATGTAATATATAAAATTGAGCAAGTAAATGGAGATACATATGTGTGTATGTATGTATGTAGTTAGCGTTATATCCCTGTAAAATCGCTCGATCATAATATGATCCACTTGTGTACTTACAAAATGTTCCTTCACATAGCCGCAAAGGACCAATTCTGATATTTAAATCAGCTTGTAATTAGTCGGGCATAGTAACGAACACCAAATGTTTATCGCTATGACGATACACATGTACATAATTTATAAAGTAGTTCACTCCATGGAGTAGTATGTAAATTAATCCACCGTAGCTACTCTATAGATTAATTTGCTGTATATGAGACTGGAGTGCATACAAATGTACGCGATGCAGTCCTATGACATCCCAGCAGTATTCGAGGTAAGGAGGTGCATATTCAGTAGAATATTCAAAATGAAAAATAACCTGAAACTGAGTTCAAAAACCATTGCCTGAAAAATTAATTGAATACGCAGTGAACACATCAGTTGTACTGAAATATTTGCTGAACACGCAGCAGTAAACACATCACGGCGTCTTCAGGTCTTTTTTCATACAGAAACTCTTCCTTCTCGTTCGGCAGTTTTTAGATAGTTGATTTTCAATGCCATCCGTTTATAAAAACGAAAGGGAAAGTTCAGATTTTTGAACTACATCTCTACTGAATATTCAGTAGGAAATATGTGCTGTTTTCCAGCTGAGAAATACTGCTGGTATCCCATTGTAATTGAACCATGTTTTTTGTATGGAAAGTAGTAGATCTTGGAGTTGGTTCGTAGCGAGTATCTACCCCAGAAGTAGTTGCATGGAGTACTCGTAATTTTTTTAGGGATGTGTGATATACACATACAAATATTACATACAAAATAAGAAAGTAAACCAAAACATTTCAAAGACATTAGCAAAAATATTTTTAGTGAAAGTAACAGCCCGAAAAGTACGTATGTATGTGTATGTATGCATATTTAGTAGATACATACTTCTAAGTATTATTATCTACTATTAAACATTAAACATTAAAAATTATCAATTTGTTTCTTTATTCTTAGTTTTCTATGGCGTGTTTTTCTAACTCGAGAATTCTTCCTTTAAAAGTCCTTATCCCAACCGGTTAAATCGTCTGGCGGTGGACCCTCCGGATCTGGTGGATAAGCATCGAAATTGGTTGTATCTATGACGCTCTTTACTGTTGGCTTAATTGGCGGTTCGAGTGTACGATTTTGCAAGCCAATCCAGTAGAAGCCGTCGAACCATCTGAAAGGATTTCGAAGAGAAAATAGTTTAATAATTTTTTTTGTTAAAGGATATAATATATAATAATAATATAATATGAATTTGCTATTTATATGCCAGGAATCCCGAATTTTGCATACCTTAAATCTAAATTAAGCTACAGTTCCATTTAAAAGAGTTACGCATGAGAATAAAAATAAGAGTATAAAATGCGTTATGTTCATTGAAATGTACTTATGTATATGTTCA
This sequence comes from Urophora cardui, assembly GCA_960531455.1. Classification (NCBI taxonomy): domain Eukaryota; kingdom Metazoa; phylum Arthropoda; class Insecta; order Diptera; family Tephritidae; genus Urophora; species Urophora cardui. The sequence continues at coordinate 40,772,389 of OY482674.1, read as the reverse complement.
ATTCGCTAAGCATACTCTCAGCACTTTTCGCGTGTTTAGATAATTGTCAAGAAGATCAAAAAGCGACTAACTCACCTATGCTTTTGTATTTCACTGATGCCACCGCGTTGATATCCCAAGCGTTCAGCTGGATTATCGCGGCACAATTTCTTGATCAAATTGCTGGCATTTCGAGTTATGTCACGTGGAAATTCAATGGCATCAATACCCTTTAGAATAATATTGTAGGTACGCATGGGATCGGAGCCAGTGAATGGAGGTGTTCCTGTGGGAACGTAGAAAATGAAAAAAAAGCATGTAAAAAATCAACCACAAAAAGTCACTGAAACTCTCACTGAATCACATACCTGTTAGCAGCTCAAACATCAGCACACCCAGCGACCAATAGTCAGCGCTTATATCATGTCCCCGATTCAATATCACCTCGGGCGCTACATACTCGGGCGTACCGCAAAATGTCCACGTCTTACGACCCGATTGCAATTTCTTTGCAAAACCAAAATCCACCAACTTCACATAACCCATATCGTCCAGTAATAGATTTTCCGGTTTCAAATCACGATAGATAATGTTGCGTGAGTGCAAATATTGGAATGCCTCCACTACGCAGGCGGTGTAGAAACGTGTGGTGGCATCATCGAATTTACAACGGTCGCGCAATATCGTCCACAGTTCACCGCCCAAACAACTTTCCATCATCATATACAAATACTTACGATCCTTGAAAGTTTTGAATAGTTTCACTATAAATTGACAATTTGCTTCGCCCATTATCTCCTTCTCGGACATGATATGCTGCTGTTGGCGTGTCTCGACAATTTGTGACTTCTTCATTTGCTTCAACGCAAATGAGCGACTATTATCACCGTTAATTTGTACTAATTCGACACGACCAAAACCGCCAACACCGAGTGTGGCGATTATACGCAAATCGGTTAGCTTAACGTTGTCGAACTCCTCATTAATTCTAGACAAAAAAGAGATTCGAAGAGTTAGAGGGAAGTGAGAATGGGATAGCGATATTTAACGATGTATATACAACAGCTCGCTCTCATTTACTTACTTTTTACGCTCTCCTATAATGTCCTCATCATCGTAACGGTGCTTTATTTCATCCAAATTCGAAATCAGCTGATTGAACGTCTCACGATCGATTACCAGACAACTAACGCCATCGGCAGAATCACATATAATATTCGCTGTGCGCAGATCATCGCTACATATAAAAGTGTTTAAATTGTTAGTATGTAGTTTTTTTTTTATGTACATAATTCATTTTATTACTCACCCCTGCAACGCCTTCTCGCCAAAGAAATCACCTTTCACAAGCGTACGAATGAATTTCTCCTCTTGTGTATTGGGCTGTTTGATTGTCACACGAACTTGCCCTTTTGATATAATGAAGAAAGTATCACCACGTGCTCCCTGGCGTACAATGTAATCACCCATTTGGTAGTGCGTTTCTTCGAGTACATCGGAGATTTTGATGAGTGTATCGTCTGGCAAGTTCTTGAAAATCGGAACGCTGAAAAAGGGTAAACCAAACCAAATGGCAACATGTATCTTAGTATATCAAACAGATTTATTTCAAATATGTATGTATGTATTTGGAGTTTAGAAATGTGCATATAAAGATTCAAAATATGGAGCATGGAAGGTTTCACAACACCTAAGCTAATTTTTGCACAGCCTGTCTTATTCATAAGGTGTGATGGCGATATCGAATTAAAAATGTATCTACAACTCGGCTTAACTGCAGCTTAGTCTAATTTGCATTGAATAGTTATCATTTGAGTTCTTGCGTTCTCTCAACCCCATAACATAAACTCAGCCTGGCAGAGAGGGACCTTACAGTTTGTGACTTAGACCATGGTATAATAATTTAGAGGTAGGCCCGGTGGCGAATTCAGAAAATACTTTTTATACTCAGCTGTACTAGTACACAGAGTATTATAGTTTTAATCACATAACGGTGGATTGTAACAGAGTGAAATAATCGAGATAGATATAGACTTATATATATCAAAATGATCAGGGTGAAAAGAGAAATCGATTGAGCCATGTCCGTCCGTCCGTCCGTCTGTCCGTCCGTCTGTAAACACTCTAACTCGCGCAAAAATAGAGATATTTTGATGAAATTTGAAATGCAAGTTGGTTTCGAGACTGGGACGGTTGGTATTGAAAATGGGCGAAATCGGACCATGACCACGCCCACTTTTCCTATATAGAAAATATCGGAAATTTGGTATCTCAGTCACTAATATAGCTGGAGCGATGAAATTTTACCCACGTGTTGAGCTCAGGCCCCTAGGAAGAAATTTGATGACATTTTGGAAAATGGGCGGTGCCACGCCCACTTATTAAGGGTCAAACCTTGAAAGTTTTATATGTCATAACTCAGAAACCATTGAAGATATATCGACAAAATTTGGTACGCGTGATAAACTTACTTAGTCAAATATTTGGACGAAAAATTTCCGAAATCGGTTGAGGGCCACGCCCACTTTTATATATGGGTCTTATAAAGTGACCTAATAAAAACATTTTAAGCGATATCTCTGTCAAATATAAAGATATATCATTGAAATTTTATAGCAGGAGTCCAACTGCGGACATAAAACGAAAAACACAAAAATTTTGGAAAATGGGCGTGGCACCGCCTCTTTTTATAAACAGGAATATACGAGATTTCTGAGCCCATAACTCGACAAATGATTTATATATAATGACTAAACTTGGTGTGTACACTTTAATTACTTGTGGTAATACATGTTGAAAATTTTAGCGAAATCGGTTGACGACCACGCCCACTTTTATATATGGGAACTATAAAGTGACCTAATAAAAACATTTTAAGCGATATCTTTGTCAAATGTAAAGATAATTCATTGAAATTCTGTGGTATGATTTCTACAATAGACCGGAAACAACAAATAGAAAAATTTTGGAAAATGGGCGTGGCACTGCCTCTTTTTACACAAAGGGATATACGAGATTTCTTAGCCTATAACTCGACAAATAATTGAGATATTATGACGAAACTTGGTTTATACACTTTTATAACATGTGTTAATAGCCACGCAAAAATTTATTGAAATCGGTTTATGACCACGCCTACTTTTTAAGAAAGATATATCTGGAACACTCTTTGGGAATTTGTAACGTGACATCTTTATAACTAGAAGTCATAAAGGAATGAAATTTTGCACAAAGAATAATATTCATATGCTTAGTTGGATGACTGATAAAAATTTAGAAAATGGGCGTGGCTACGCCCATTTTATGCAGCACTCGCTTTATATTAAGTGCACCGTGTTTCCATCAAACGCAAACAAACAATGAAAGCATACAGCTGAGTATCTAATGTTCGATTCCACTCGAACTTAGGCTTCCTTACTTGTTTTATTTACCAATGTAGAGTGTAATGTCAAAATGAAAGCGAACCCACATCATAGCCAATAGAAATGGGCGAGTCCCAAGCGAATTCAGATTTTAACAACGGCGAAATATCATTTTGATATTACACTCTACCAATTACAATAACAAAATACATAGGAAATTTCTGAATTCGCCACCGAGCCATCTGCCTTGACTTAGACCTGAAAATGAACTCATAAAAATGTTTCATGTTAAAAAAATGTTGCATTTATCCCACTCCGTATGGGCGTAACGGAACACTTTTTCCGAACGGCGGTAGGAATATGTTGAGAAAGCGATAACTTTTTCTCACTTCCACTATAAAAAATGTTGGCTGGATAATTCTTTAAAGCTAAAAGAGAGCGACGTTATAGCATTGACAGACGGCAGCGATAATACCGAATATCTAGCTAATTTTCAAAATTTTAGCGGACTGGGGCATTTTGTAATAATATGTGTGGCGAAAAATCTTTATTGTGAATGGAAAGTGAAGAAAAAGAAGAATCCAAGACAGATCTGGGAAGGTAGGCGCATAGGCGAATTCAGACATTTCCAATGTAATTTGTTATTGTAATTGGTAAAGTGCAATGTCAAAATGATATTTCGCCTTGGTTTAAATCCGAATTCGCTTGGGACTGGCCCATTTCTATTGATCATCATCTGAATTTGCTTTGATTTTGACATTAACTACACTCTAATGTAAGGCCCGGCAAATCGACTCACGTGAGTTAATGAGTATAACACACATAGGCAGCGTTGCCGTTTGGGCCACTAAAGTGGCAATTTGAACCTTTTTTAAAGCCAGGCCACCTGAACCCAACTTTTTGAAAATATGCAATATTTGAACCTTTTTAAAAATTCGGGCCACTTTTGGTCCTTTTTTACTTTCAAAACTATAATTATTAAATAATTTTTAGTATTTTCTTAAATATAAGAACAAAAAACCTCTTTGTTACTATTTTACTTTGCATTAGCAACTGTCCGTTTCGAAAAGTTCTTTATTTAATTTGTTTGCCAATACTACCCTTGAATAATCTGAAATTTGGGCTGGTCGTTAAGATAATGAAAACGCCCGGAGCAGCCCAGACACACACAAACATATATAGCGTTCGTTGATATTTAAGAAAGTGCAAGAAACGTAGGAATTTTACCACAATTTACATTCTTTGCACTCACATTCGCTCTTTTTTGGTAAAATTCCTACGGTTCTTGCACTTTCCTACGGCTCAACGAACGCTATAACAGTTTTTTTTTAATTCCTTGCCTTTCTCGGGTTATTCCGTCTGCTCAACGAACGATCATATTAACGCTGCGTTAGTGTAGAGAATATTTTAAATTCCATTTTCTTTAAGCATTAAATAAACCATAAAAATAAAATGAGTTTTAGCTAAAACAAAATTGGGGCCACTTTTTTAATTTTTTGGGCCAACTTTTGAAATTTTTGAGCGGCAACACTGCACATAGGCTTGCGCTCTGTGATTCAGTCGTTGTTTAGACAGCGAAGAAGCAACACAAGCACTGGCTGCGTTGCTTTGTTTGTTTGTCAAGCCGTGCCCCAATATTTCCAAAAAAAAAACCGTACTTGCCTTCGTGTGGTGAAATTTCATTACTGATATATTTTACGGATTGAAAAAATTTGATTCGATTCTTATATAGGTACCACATTTTTTCCATTTTCTAACCTTGAAAACGATCTGATCTTAAACCCTCATTATTAGGTGGCACAGATTTCGCAATATCATTAAATTGCAGTTCATCATACGAATCTGAAAAACAATTTTATAGTGAAAATGTTTCGTCCTGAAACTAAACTCACAATTTTTGACAGTAGGGTGCCTCCCAGGTAGCGAAATCTGGCTTTCTGGCCCAGAATCTACCTGGGCTAACCTAGCTGTCGATCAATTGACTTATGCATTTTTACCTTTTTGGTTATGATCAACAACGGAGTCATTTTGTTTTCGAGGAGTTTGAAAAAAAAAAAAAACAATCAAGTTTAGGGATTTTCGACAGTAAATCTTTGTCTCTCTGCACTTTGTCGGCTGCACGTTTTTTGTTTGCTGCGCCGCTTAACTTTTTGATATTTGCACTCATTCTTCTATTTTTCACAAAAACATTAATTCACTGACACTTTTTTGATGTGTTCAACTCGGAACGACTTTTAAGATTACATAAAATGTAGGCAGCGCATTGTATAGAGGCGCGAACTATTCAAATTAACCAGAAACAGAAAATATTCAGATCTTAGTTTCCTTCGAAAAAGTGACCTCGCACATTTCCCCGAAAAAATACTCCAATGCCTACTTAATTTTTAAATTTGCAATTTCAATTAAATTTGAATCATTCACGTCATTTACTGAACACAAGCTGCTAAAACTTATGGCGTTTTCTTTTCTGACAAAAAATGTTGCCCTTTAATATCTCAATTATCGAATTACGTAACATGACTTTCTATAAAATGGCTGAATTTGTAGTTAATGGTGCCCTCTTACTAAGTCAGAGGACAACATTCGTTGAAATCACCACACAAGCTTACAAAATGGCTAAGAAAATCAAACAGGGCAACATTTTTTCGAGAAAAGAAAACGGCATTAGTGTTTACATATCGGTCATTTGCTGCAAGATCGGCATAAATCAAAAAACGTGATTTTTGAGTTAATGCTGCAGAATAGTTAGTTACATCATACTTCATTTTGAGTAAAAAATTCTTTATGATTTTTTGAAAACTAAGCGCTTCAGATACAAACCAAATGTTGCATTTACTTGCGCACCATATGGCGGTTGAATCTCAAAATTGCCCTTCCTGAAAAGTTGTGTATTTTGAAAAGTTCAAATGCAGCAAATGAGCGATATATAAGTCCTGGGCAGCTGCCCATGTTGCCCCTATGTAAATCCGCTCCTGCATGAATAATAAATCATTTTGTACTGCAACCAAATTTTCAAGTTGCAAAATTGCAATGCTTTATTTTTCAATTCATATAATAAAATTTGCTTATTCTTAAAGGTTCTACTAAATCTTCAGTTATAACTTACGCCCCATCCTTGCATACCTTAACAAGTTTAGTTATGTACTTTTGGAAAAATTTCGTAAATGATATCAACTCTCAACTATTTCTCAATGAATATTCTTCAAATAAATTTTTAATGTATATTTTTTACACTAAAAACTCCTTATAGATATTTTTTTATTATTGGAATTTCCAATATTTTACATTGTTGAATACAAATTAATTTATAAAACATTTTTTTAAGTTAATTTCCAATATTTTCGATTGGTGAATCCAAATTAATTTATAAAACATTTTTTCAAGTTAAAAATCAGAGATGTAGAATAATTATTATTTCATTTTGAAATTATAAAAAAGTCTTACAAATTTTCTTCAGGATCATAAAAGTCTTTTGATAATATTTTTTTCCTGATGAAAATGATAAAAATCTTCTATAATTATTATTCAGAAACTTATATTTTAAAAATCTTTCCATAATAGTTATTTCAAACATATATTTTTTAAGTCTTCAAAGACTTTTATATTGAGAAAAATTTGAAAAAGTCTTTGCGTAATTATTATTAGTAACAAATTGTTTTTATATCTTCAAAGAATTTTTCTTTGAGAAAAACTTCAAAAAAGTCTCAGAAAATTTTCAATAACTTTCATATAAGTATAAAATAAAAATAACTTTCATATAAGTACTTCAAAATTCAAGCAAATTTTCAATTTGAAATTGTATGAAAGATTTTTATCGAAGATATAAAAAATAAATTTGTTACTCAAAATAATTACTTAAAGCTATTTTTGAAATTCGTCTCAATGAAAAAGTCTTTGAGGACTTAAAAAACAATTTGTTACGGATAATAATTACTCAAAGACTTTTTTCAAATTTGTCTCAATATAAAAGTCTTTGAAGATATAAAAAAAATTTCTCATTTATAATAATTACAAAACGACTTAAAAAAAATATCTCAGAAATAACTATTATGGAAAGACTTTTAAAATATGTTTCTTTCAATAATAATTTTTTTTTGATTTTTATTTTTTCTCTTATAATAATTACAACTCTGTTAAAAATTCCTAAGTAATACATTTTTCATTATTATTCAAATATTTATTTTATTTTCAAAACGTTGCTATTTTGTACGTTTGCCCCATATGCTTAGTTCTTACACCACTGTTGCATAAATCTCTCTGTTCTCACTAACACAATCTCATTTTTAGTTTTGCCGGGGTCTGCTCTAATGAGAATAATACGGATAAAACAGAAAGCCAAACGAGCTAGTTTTTTTAAGTAAATCGGCAAAATATTTTCTTTCATATTATAATTTTATCAATTAATTTCAATTTCTTGCATTGTCGGTACGGTGCGGCAATGCTGTCAATATGTTGCCAGTATATTTGTGTATGTATGTTTGTACGTATTATTATTAGTTTTTAAGCAATTATATTTCAATTCATGCCATTAAATTTATTGAATGCAATTTTCGTTACATATGTACATGTATGTATGTACATATATATCTACTACAATTGGTTAATGTTCGATGAAATTTCTTTCTTCAGTTACTAGCTTTTCAAAAAAAGAAAAATTTGGATCAATAGAAATTGATTAGTATATATTAATCACTGTTATTGCTTAAACTTATCTATCATGTACATATGTATGTATGTCTGTACATATATATTTACGCATTACAAAAGTGAAATTGCTTGAACACAAGTCAATCAATGCAGCATTCAAAGTAATGCAATGCGTTTAATTACTTTAACCAAGAGCGGATTTACATAGGGGCAACATGGGCAGCTGCCCAGGGCGCCGTTTCAATAGGGGCGCCAAAAACTAAGACGGCAATTTTTTTTTTTTTTTTTTTATTTATCAAAAAAAATTTTTTTTGAATATTACAACAAGAATGAGAGCTTTTTCAATTTTTTACAGAGAAAAAATGAATCAAAGTACATTTCAGAACATTGGTACAGTTCTTAACCTTCGCCCCAGTGGGACGTACATATCGCTCATTTGCTACATTTGCACTTTTCAAAATACACAACTTTTCAGGAAAGGCAATTTTGAGATTCAACCGCCATATGGTGCGCAAGTAAATGCAACATTTGGTTTGTATCTGAAGCGCTTAGTTTTCAACAAATCATAAAGAATTTTTTACTCAAAATGAAGTATGATGTAACTAACTATTCTGCAGCATTAACTCAAAAATCACGTTTTTTGATTTATGCCGGTCTTGCAGCAAATGACCGATATGTAAACACTAAGTTTTAGCAGCTTGTGTGCAGTAAATGACGTGAATGATTCAAATTTAATTGAAATTGCAAATTAAAAAATTAAGTAGGAATTGGAGTATTTTTTCGGGGAAATGTACGAGCTCACTTTTTCAAAGGAAACTAAGATCTGAATATTTTCTGTTTCTGGTTAATTTGAATAGTTCGCGCCTCTATACAGTGCGCTGCGTACATTTTATGTAATCTTTCCGAGTTAAAAACATCAAAAAAGTGTCAGTGAATTAATGTTTTTGTGAAAAATAGAAGAATGAGTGCAAATATCAAAAAGTTAAGCGGCGCAGCAAACAAAAAACGTGCAACCGAGAAAGTGCAGAAATACAAAGATTTACTGTCGAAAATCAATAAACTTGATTGTTTTTTTCAAACTCCTCGAAAAGAAAATGACTCCGTTGTTGATCATAATCAAAAAGGTAAAAACGCATAAGAGTTGAATTGTAGTTAAACTTTTTTGTATAGTTCACAACAACAAAAAAAAATACGTTTGGCCCAGTTTTTCGAAATTCGAATTATTTTCAAAGTTATAGCTATCAACACTTTTCGAAGTTCCTCAGTTTTTGCCGATTTTCTCACGATTGGTCAAACCGATTTTGCTAAATTTTGACATATATGTAAAAGATGATATCTTCTAACAAACTGCATTTCTTATTTTTGCAAACAATTTTTTTTGCAAACATTATTCGCAATTTTTATGTTCTGGACCACGGCCGGATGGCGCTTTTGTATGATGTTCTTGGGCATTCCATTAGTAACTATTAGCAAAAAAAAAAATTTGGGGCACTTTAAGGGAGTGGGAGTTATGCATGGTTTAATTCAGTATTCGTAGTACTCAGTAAGTAACAAAAAAAATTGCATACAAAAATAACAAGTGTAAAAAAGTAAATAACTCCCGCGCCTTTAAAGTGCCCCAAAATTTTTTTTTTTGCTAATAGTTACTAATGGAATGCCCAACAACATCATACAAAAGCGCCGTCCGACCGTGGTCCAGAACATAAAAATTGCGAATAATGTTTGCAGGGCCAGAAAGCCAGATTTCGCTACCTGGGAGGCACCCTACTGTCGAAAAATTGTGAGTTTAGTTTCAGAACGAAACATTTTCACTATAAAATTGTTTTCAGATTCGAATCATGAACTGCAATTTAATGATATTGCGAAATCTGTCCCACCTAATAATGAGGGTTTAAGATCAGATCATTTTGAAGGTTAGAAAATGGAAAAAATGTGGTACCTATATAAGAGTTTTAATTATACACATGTTTTATACATTATAGGTCAAAGTCTCGAAAGTAGAGATGGGAAACTATCGATGGCACTATCGATAGTATCGATATTTTATTTTTATGAACACTATCGAAGACCATCGATGGCTTTTTCAAAACTATCAAGAAATATCGATATTAATGTGTACTATCGATAGTTTTACAACTTTTACATTCCCATATTGCACCATACTATTTCAGATTCTGTTGAGGTTTTATATTCGTATATGTACAAAAAAATTTAAACATTATAAAAGGCTTTGAAGATTCTTTTGTTTCGACTTCAAACTTTCACTTCCGTGTACTAAAATATACTGGACTGAATTTAAAAAAATTGAGATTTTGATGTTTTCTTGACTTTTTCAAATTTTCGGCGATAGTTCTATCGATAGTAGTATCGATGGTTTATTTTTTGAAAACTATCGAAGACTATCGATGGTAGTACTATCGATAGTTTCCCACCTCTACTCGAAAGTGGAAAAGTCACATCAAATCCTCTTACATGTGACATACCTATTCAGAAAAATTAAGATTTGAATTTCCGACAAGACCCTAGTGGACTGGATCAATTGATTTTGAGCGATACGCTTCATTTATAAATAAAAATTAAATAAATATTCTTTCTAAGAAAACTCGAATCAAATTTTTTCAATCCGTAAAATATATCAGTAATGAAATGTCACCACACGAAGGCAAGTACGGTTTTTGGAAATATTGGGACGCGGCTTGACTTGTTTGCCCAGGGCGCTTCTAGAGGTAAATCCGCCCCTGACTTTAACGCTAAAATTTTTATACTCAGCTGTACTAGTACACAGAGTATTATAGTTTTAATCACATAACGGTGGATTGTAGCAGAACGAAATAATCGAGATAGATATAGACTTATATATATCAAAATGATCAGGGTGAAAAGGGAAATCGATTGAGCCATGTCCGTCCGTCCGTCTGTAAACACTCTAACTCGCGCAAAAATTTAGATATTTTGATGAAATTTGAAATGCAAGTTGATATCGAGACTGGGACGGTTGGTATTGAAAATGGGCGAAATCGGACCATGACCACGCCCACTTTTCCTATATAGAAAAATCGGAAATTTAGTATCTCAGTCACTAATATAGCTGGAGCGATGAAATTTAACCCACATGTTTAGCTCAGGCCCCTAGGAAGAAATTTGATGGAATTTTGGAAAATGGGCGGTGCCACGCCCACTTATTAAGGGCCAAACATTGAAAGTTGTACAAGCCATAACTCAGAAACCGTAGCAGATATATCGATGAAACTTGGCACGCTTGATTTACTTACTCAGGCAAATGTTTGGACGAAAATTTTCCAAAATCGGTTGACGGCCACGCCCTCTTTTAAATATGGGTATTATAAAGTGACCTAATAAAAACATTTTAAGCGACATCTCTGTCAAATATAAAGATCTATCATTGAAATTTTATAGCAGGAGTCCAACTGCGGATATAAAACGAAAAACACAAAAATTTTGGAAAATGGGCGTGGCACCGCCTCTTTTTAGAAACAGGAATATACGAGATTTCTTAGCCTTTAACTCGACAAATAATTGAGATATTATGACGAAACTTGGTTTATACACTTTTATAACTTGTGTTAATAGACACGCAAAAATTTGTTGAAATCGGTTTATGACCACGCCTACTTTTCACAAAGATATTTCTGGAACACCCTTTAGGAATTTGTAACGTGACATCTTTGTAACTAGAAGTCAAAAAGGAATGAAATTTTGCGCAAAGAATAATATTCATATGCTTAGTTGGATGACTGATAAAAATGTTGAAAATAGGAGTGGCTACGCCCACTTTATGCGGCACTCGCTTTATATAAAATACACCCTATATCGAACAAACGCAAACAAACAATGAAAGCATACAGCTGGGTATCTAATGTTCGATTCCACTCGAACTTAGGCTTCCTTACTTGTTTTCACTTTGTTTCAATTTTTTTTATGATTATTGTTAATTAATAAATCTTAAAAATTTCTACTGCTATATATGAAAGGCTGGCTTTAAGTATGTATGTAGTTATAAAACATATTTATTTATGTATGTACATTTGTATGTACATATGTCTGTACAAAAGTACATAACATACAGATGTTGCAACATGGAATGCGGAGAAACTCAGCGTTGCTCATCGGCGCGGTTTTACGGTTGTTACAAACATTGTTGCCGCTTTATAGACAACTTATGTACATACAAACATTAATATCTATTACATGTGCACACAATTAATTTTTTTTAGATTTTTTAATCTGTATTTCTTACTTTCCTAAGCGAGCAGCTGATTGCAGCAAATAAGGCCCATTCCATTAAATGTTCATGCCTGGAGGTTTTCTTAAAAATTTCTTATTTCAGAAGCTTTTAATATGATAACACATACATACATACACAAGATGTTAGAAAAAACTTTACTAAGAAAACTATTGTATCCATGTAACTTACACTGAAAAAACAACTTACTCAGATTATGGAAAAGTGGGAATGATTCGGCGCTAAAGACATATTTCCATATTTTGATGTACGATTTTCTTCAAATCAAGGAATAAAAACCACGTTTTAGAGAAAATTGTACATCAAAATATGGAAATATGTCTTTAGCGCCGAATCATTCCCATTTTTCCATAATCTGAGTAATTTTTTTTTGAGTGTATATATATACATAAAAACTGGTATAATATAAAATAAAAACTGCTCAAGCAATTAAGCCACAAAATTAATTAATAATTAAATCACAAAAACGGTTAAAAAACAGACATTAAAAAGAAGAGATAGCAGACCTGCCCCTTTTCGATTTACGCAATTTGTTAATTAAAGAACAAAGATTAAATGATTATGACGATGATGGCTATGACGATTGAGATAGCCAACCGGATTAACAGCTTATGAAATTAATTAAATTTAATATAATAATAAATCATTTTTGGCGTTGCTCCTATGTCGGTGTGCACTCGATTTCGAATTTCGAAGCGAAATGTCAAAGCCTCAATGTATAGAGGAAAAGTAATGGCAGGAACTCCATGAAGTAGGTAAACAAATAATAATTGAGACAGAAATTCTTAAAAAGAAATTCTAAAAAGTTCGATTCCAATCAAGGCAATTGTATGAGTTAATTAGAGTAAGAATAGCATGAGGAAGAACATGTATCATTTATTTTGTTTAAGATAATATTGTACGAAATTTGTACGTTAAATTTTTAGTTTTAGTACCTACAAATGTAGATGGCTGTGTGATATTTGAAATCTTTATTAACATGCCAAAATGGCATGAAGACAAAGGCAGCTATGAAAATACCAGTGGCGGACCTAGCATAAATTGCCTGGGCAAGCCTATGTGTGAAGCAGAACCATTAGCCATTTATGCAATTTCCTTTGCTGTATTATTTAAAGTCTGATTGCGTTCCGTCATTGACTTTGATTTAGAGTTCTCGATTTCTTTTAACATTTTCGAGTGGCCCGAACAAATTGTTTTTTCTCGATTTTTTTTTTTTTTTTGTTTTTTTCATATGTATTTTTTATTTTTGTTTTCCTGATACACATTTTTTGTTTGTGTACTCAGAGAAAAGGAATCGAAAATAAAATTTTTATTTTTATAATGCACGTTTTAAACCAAGTCATTTTTATTTTATCAATGAAAATTTTTAAATTAAAAATTAAATTTTTTAAATTAAATGGTATTTAGGATTTAAAAAGAAACATGTTTAAATTAAAAATTAAAATTAATGGAATAAAAACGAAAATTTTTCCTTCAAAATCTCATAGTGCTTAAAATAAAAATAAACATTTTTAAATTAAAATTGTTTTTTCTTGATTTTGCAATTTTACTCTGAACATTTTTAAAATAAAAAATTTCGTATTTACATAATTCTTAAATATAACAAGTAAGGAAGCCTAAGTTCGAGTGCAATCGAACATTAGATACTCAGCTGTATGCTTTCATTGTTTGTTTGCGTTTGTTCGATATAGGGTGTATTTTATATGAAACGAGTGCTGCATAAACAGGGCGCAGCCACGCCCATTTTCAAAATTTATATCAATCATCCAAATAAGCATACAAATATTATTGTTAGTGCAAAATTTCATCCCTCTATGACTTTTAGTTACAAAGACTTCACGTTACAAATTCCAAAAGGGTGTTCCAGAAATATCTTTGTTAAAAAGTAGGCGTGGTCATAAACCGATTTCAATACATTTTTGCGTGTCTATTAACACATGTTATAAAAGTGTATAAACCAAGTTTCGTCATAATATCTCAATTATTTGTCGAGTTAAAGGCTAAGAAATCTCATATATCCCTTTGTCTAAAAAGAGGCGGTGCCACGCCCATTTTCCAAACTTTTTTATTTTTTGTTTCCGGTCTATTGTAAAACTCATGTCACAAAATTTCAATGAATTATCTTTATATTTCACATAGATATCGCTTAAAATGGTTTTATTAGGTCACTTTATAATACACATATATAAAAGTGGGCGCGGTCGTCAACCGATTTTGGTAATTTTTCGTCCACACATTTGGCTAAGTAAATATATCACGCGTACCAGATTTCATCGATATATCTTTAACGGTTTCTGAGTTATGGCTTATTAAACTTTCAATATTCGCTCCTTAATAAGTGGGCGTGGCACCGCCCATTTTCCAAAATTTTTGTAGTTTTTGTTTTATGTCCATAGTTGGACTCCTGCCACAAAATCTCAGTGATTGATCTTTATATTTGACAGAGATATCGCTTAAAATGTTTTTATTAGGCCCCCTTATATTTCCTATATATAAAAGTGGGCGTGGCCGTCAACCGATTTTGATAATTTTTCGCCAAAACATTTGACTAAGTAATTATATTACGCGTACCGAATTTCATCGATATATCTTCAACGGTTTCTGAGTTATGACTCATAAAACTTTCAATGTCTGCCCCTTAATAAGTGGGCGTGGCACCGCCCATATTCCAAAATTTTTGTGTTTTTTGTTTTATGTCCATAGTTGGACTCATGCGACAAAATTTCAATGATAGATCTTTATATTTGACAGAGATATCGCTTAAAATGGTTTTATTAGGTCACTTTATAATACACATATATAAAAGTGGGCGTGGCCGTAAACCGATTTTGATAATTTTTCGTCAAAACATTTGTCTATGTAAGCAAATTACGCGTACCAAATTTCATCGATATATCTTCAACGGTTTCTGAGTTATGACATATAAAACTTTCAATGTTTGACCCTTAATAAGTGGGCGTGGCACCGCCCATTTTCCAAAACTTCATCAAATTTCTTCATAAGGGCCCGAGCTCAATACGTGGGTAAAATTTTAAAACTCTAGCTATATTAGTGGCTGAGATACCAAATTTCCGATTTTTTCTATATAGGAAAAGTGGGCGTGGTCATGGTCCGATTTCGCCCATTTTCAATACCAACCGTCCCAGTCTCGATACCAACTTGCGTTCCAAATTTCATCAAAATATCTCAATTTTTGCGCGAGTTAGAGTGTTTACAGACGGACGGACGGACGGACGGACGGACAGACGGACGGACGGACGGACGGACGGACGGACGGACGGACGGACGGACATGGCTCAATCGATTTCTCTTTTCACCCTGATCATTTTGATATATATAAGTCTATATCTATCTCGATTATTTCATTCTGTTACAATCCACCGTTATGTGATTAAAACTATAATACTCTGTGTACTAGTACAGCTGAGTATAAAAACGTGCGCTAGGGAAATCTTACACGAAAGCGCAGAGGTATTTTTAGTTTCCTTATACCGACGGAAATTTCAGCAGTAGCAAGTGTATTTGCTTATTGCCTAAAAATGGGTGCTTTAGTGTTTGAAAAACTGAGGTCTAATTTGATTTCCACCGCTTTTTAAAATTATCTTAATATTGTGCCAATAGTCACCAAAAATCACAATCAACGCTTTTATAATCTGGTATTTGATATTTATGTTTGCATGCACATGCAGATGTAAGAAATTATGTGCGTAAGTATGTACCTACATGCAAACGAAAATCAAATCAAATATGCATATGGCTGTGAATACTGAACTTTTGAATGCCGAAGCCAGCTTCATATTCGCATACAATTTGATGTGAAAAATAAAAAAAGTGCTTTGCTAGTTTTTTTTTCAATTTAAGTCTGAAAATAAGCAATTGATTTCTCCTTAGCGAAAGCGCGAAAACAAGCTATGTTATTCTGTTTTGAAAGCCAGGTAAAAGCTAATGTGTGGACACGTTGAAGCATGCTCACTGTGCTGTGATTGGCTGTACAAACAAAATACACATTGTGAGGTGGATTGGTGGTGTATTTACGCTATTTTCTTAGCACGCTTTTATGGGCATTTTACAGTGGGGGCTATATTATTGAGAACTTAAATAGTAAACACATCTAAAAGGTAAAATAACCAGATTTTAAAGAATTTCGTATGAAATGAACGAAAATGTGTACGCAAGCCGGGCTTCTCGGCTTGTATGAAACGACCGCCTCTGGAAAATACTTATTTGATCTCATAATTTCATTAAATTGCACATGCTTTCTATTTTTTTTTTTTTATAGGTAACCGATGCGTAAAATTAACACCACAAATCTAAGCAGCAAATGTACATAACATGCGATACGTAGCAACCAACCCACATGATAGCGACAACGGATTAATGACCGTGAAAATATTTCAGTTATTTTTCATTTGTTGGCATAATTTCAAAAAGTAAACGAAATTGCAAATGGCTACATTAAAAGTTAAATTGCATTTCAAATTGGCTTAACTGTGGAGACGACAAATTTAACATGGATGGAAAGTTAAGAGCAGGCGATGCGCCTATGTTTGGATAATTATGTTTTACTACTTTTTCGACATATGTATGCAAATATGTAAGTAAAACACATACTTGATTTGCACCTTCACGTATAACGAACTGTATGAAAAAGGGATACAGCTCTGGGTTCCACCTTCTTCAAAGTTTATGGCAGATCATAATTAAGCCACCATTATTATGGCGACGGATACGCTCTTTGCAGTCACAAAATTAGTAAAAACAAGTAAGGAAGCCTAAGTTCGAGTGGAATCGAACATTAGATACTCAGCTGTATGCTTTCATTGTTTGTTTGCGTTTGATGGAAACACGGCGTATTTTATATAAAGCGAGTGCCGCATAAAGTGGGCGTAGCCACGCCCATTTTCAACATTTTTATCAGTCATCCAACTAAGCATATGAATAATATTCTTTGTGCAAAATTTCATTCCTTTTTGACTTCTAGTTACAAAGATGTCACGTTACAAATTCCTAAAGGGTGTTCCAGAAATATCTTTGTTAAAAAGTAGGCGTGGTCATAAACCGATTTCAATAAATTTCGGCGTATCTATTAACTCAAGTTATAAAAGTATATAAACCAAGTTTCGTTATAATATCTCAATTATTTGTCGAGTTAAAGGCTAAGAAATCTCGTATATTCCTTTGTCTAAAAAGGTGCGGTGCCATGCCCATTTTCCAAAATTTTTCTATTTTTTTTCCAGTCTATTGTGGAACTCATGCCACAAAATTTCAATGAATTATCTTTATATTTGACAAAGATATCGCTTAAAATGTTTTTATTAGGTCACCTTATAATACACATATATAAAAGTGGGCGTGGTCGTCAACCGATTTCGCTAAAATTTTCAACATGTATTACCACAAGTAATAGAAGTGTACACACCAAGTTTCGTCATTATATATAAATTATTTGTCGAGTTATGGGTTCAGAAATCTCGTATATTCCTGTTTATAAAAAGAGGCGGTGCCACGCCCATTTGCCAAAATTTTTGTGTTTTTCGTTTTATGTCCACAGTTGGACTCCTGCTATAAAATTTCAATGATATATCTTTATATTTGACAGAGATATCGCTTAAAATGTTTTTATTAGGCCACTTTATAATACCCATATATAAAAGTGGGCGTGGCCCCCAATCGATTTTGGTAATTTTTCGTCCAAACATTTGACTAAGTAAGTATATCACGCGTACCGAATTTCATCGATAATCTTCAACGGTTTCTGAGTTATGACTCATAAAACTTTCAATGTTTGCCCCTTAATAAGTGGGCGTGGCACCGCCCATTTTCCAAAATTTTTGTGTTTTTTGTTTTACGTCCATAGTTGGACTCATGCGACAAAATTTCAATGATAGATCTTTATATTTGACAGAGATATGGCTTAAAATGTGTTTATTAGGTCACTTTATAATACACATATATAAAAGTGGGCGTGGCCGTCAACCAATTTTAACTATTTTCCGTCCAAACATTTGCCTAAGTAAGTAAATCACGCGTACCAAATTTCATCGATATATCTTCAATGGTTTCTGAGTTATGACATATAAAACTTTCAAGGTTTGACCCTTAATAAGTGGGCGTGGCACCGCCCATTTTCCAAAATTTCATCAAATTTCTTCCCAGGGGCCTGAGCTCAACACGTGGGTAAAATTTCCTCGCTCCAGCTATATTAGTGACTGAGATACCAAATTTCCGATTTTTTCTATATAGGAAAAGTGGGCGTGGTCATGGTCCGATTTTGCCCATTTTCAATACCAACCGTCCCAGTCTCGATACCAACTTGCATTTCAAATTTCATCAAAATATCTCAATTTTTGCGCGAGTTAGAGTGTTTACAGACGGACGGACGGACGGACATGGCTCAATCGATTTCTCTTTTCACCCTGATCATTTTGATATATATAAGTCAATATCTATCTTGATTATTTCTTTCTGTTACAATCCACCGTTATCTGATTAAAACTATAATACTCTGTGTACTAGTACAGCTGAGTATAAAAAGAGCGTTAAAAGGCATAAGGGTAAACTACAGTTTGAAAACAACAAAACAGGTGAGTACTTGTTGATATAGTCTAAGTATTATTCGGCTGAAGATCACGCTACATATGTATCTGCGTGAGGGAGTATAATGCTACAAAACTACAAATTTTTTTCTTTCGCGACAAAATTCCTTGGAAACTCCTAACTGGACCCAAACTACTACAGACATTCCCATCAATATTAGGTCTAAACATATCATTAGCTTGTCAATCGGACGTGTAGACACCACACACTCGTCAAGCAACAAAAGTACACGGAATCCTAAAAAGAAGCCACGTACATTGGCTTACAGCCTATTGCACTTTATTGCATACATTTTTTCTATTATTTTGCAAACACTTAAAGTTTAAAATTTCAAAAATGGCCCAAGCGTACATTCGTATGGGCAATGGCCAGCGGTTTGGTGATCATAGCTCAAATGTCGTTGCATGTAATGAGATATTCTCAACTTTCATTGCTACTGTTGTTGCTTGATGTAAATTATATTGAATATCCAAAAGAGGCTTTTACTTTTACAGCTTTAGTTTTACATATCACATATGCATGTAGGTACGTCTGTACATAACATGTATGTACTTACTTGCGTGAGAGGTCAGTCACTTGACCATTTACATACATATGTACATACATATGTGCATGTAGTTGTATATTTCAACATAAAAAGCCTTTCCAGTTGAGTGACTCAAGGTAAAGTTACTAAGAAGAATGTATGTACATATGTATGAAAATCTGTAGTTAGTAGTCTTGAGTAACGTAAAATTGAAAGTGATCAAAACTTGTAGGCATAACATACATACATGTATGCCCTTATGTGCCTTAGGCTGGTCCTTAAAATCAAATGACCATTTTTTTAGTCTCACCCCCTAAACCAATAAAAGTGCGGTCAAAGATATTACATACACATTTTGGTCCCGGTCGAAGATGGAGAAAGTGTGTCGCACAGGGGTCAAAATTCAGAATTTATTTAAATTTTTTTTATATCTAATACCCAAAATCTGTTATACTTAAAGATATCCAATATAAATTTTGCTCCCGATTGGAAACGGTTAAGGGGTGTCGCAGAGGTGTCAAATATGGTATCTTCCACTATATTAGCATCGACTTAGGGGGTGAGGTCGAGGAAATATGCTATATAATTTGTCTCCATATATTTGGGGACCATCCTAATGTACCTCCATGTGAGAAGTATCTTTTTCTTGTTTGGAGTTAATATAGTTAAGGCATAGATCTCAAGAACATGATACCATACGGCTTTTGTAATTATCGTTTGGTTTGGAACGTCAGAGAGCGGATGTACGTGAGGTCAACATCAACGAACTATAACGAAGAAAAGTATGTACATACATATATGTATGTACCTACATAAATACATGGTAGCATACACGAATGTATGAAGGCAGCTTCGATTATGGCCTGCTGATAAGTCTAGAATAATATCTTAAGCTTAGATATTTCAGACAGAGGTACATATGTATCATATATATATTATTTCTAATTGGTGTTTTATAAATATCCCTTTTTCTGCTCGCATAATTCACCAAAATTAATAAGTAAGGCATCGTTTTAAAGGTATTAATTAGCTATGCATGCGAAACGGTGTTTTATTGGGCGTGGTACTTTATATGAAAAGTAAGGGGGGTAAAAGGGGGGTTTACCCCCGCAGCGGGGAGTGTTATGGAACCCACATAAAATGTATATCAAATTAAAGGGAATCAAAATACCTATCGAATGGTATAAAAATATTTGAAATCGGTTCAGTAGTTTTTAAGTAATTGCAATTTAAAAAATGCATAATATAAACTTTGACCTTTAATAACTTTGGTTGTTGTTGTTTTCAAAAAAAAAATTCACTTTTATACTCAACTTAGCCTGTTTATCAATCCTCATACTTCGTTTTTTTGATTTCATAATTGTAGAAATTTCAATTTTGTATCAGATCGTGCTATTTTTTCAACTTTGTGGGGCTGGGGGCACCTCTAAACATGCGAGTAGGTCAATAAAATTTTAAAAGCTTATTACTGGGCTAGAAAGGTGCCGTTCTGTCTTTGGAACAAATTGAATTTCCAAAAAAAAATTTTCACTCCACCTTAATATATACGAGTATATCAAAACGATCAGGATGAAAAAAATGATTGAACCATGTCCGTCCGTCCGGCCGTATACACTCTAACTTGCGCAAAAATAGAAATATTTTAATGAAATTTGGTACACAGATTCTAATGGGAACAGAGAAAGTTGGGGTTGAAAATAGGGTATATGTGTGTATTTCGAAAAACACGTAAAACGTGATAATTCAGTCACTAACGTTATGCCGTTATGAGGAAACGTGCAGAAATTTTGAAAAATGGGCCAATAGGAGCAAATTTTCAAAGATTTATAAGTCAAAACTCAGGAACTGTAGCAGATAAATCGATTAAGCCAAGGCAAACGTGTGGAAAAAAATTACCCAAGTCGGCAAGAACCACATATACGCACATAAAAATATATATAAAATATATAAAAATATATTGCACATACATACCTATATAGGGATAATAAAAAAATTTTATGCGATATCTTTGTCAAACATATAGGCAATTCATTGAAAGTTCCATAAGGTCCACCAAACCAAATAAATAATAAGTTTTTTAAAATGGGCGTGACAGCACAAACCATACCGACTGGCGCCACGTATGTTTTGTTATTTTTTTGCGCAAGATGCGCACGGGTCCGGCTAGTATATATTATTTCTAATTGGTGTTTTATAAATATCCCTTTTTCTGCCCACATAATTTACCAAAATTAATAAGTAAGGCATCGTTTTAAAGGTATAAATCAGCTATGCATGTGAAACGGTGTTTTATTGGGGGTGGTACTTTTTTTTTTAATAGTATTTTGCAAAAATAAAATGTTTAAATTTAAACTAAAAGATTTGCGCCTAAAACTATG
This sequence comes from Urophora cardui, assembly GCA_960531455.1. Lineage (NCBI taxonomy): Eukaryota > Metazoa > Arthropoda > Insecta > Diptera > Tephritidae > Urophora > Urophora cardui. Next base: position 40,750,636 of record OY482674.1, on the reverse strand, counting down.
CCTTCAGAATTATTTTATTCTTCCAAGAGTGCAGTGTTAAATACAAATTTCAAATGTAGATGTCGCTCCAGATGAATAGTCGTGTATATTTTAAAACACTTTTATAAGCTTCAGCTGTATGTTTGTATGTAAACATCACATTACTTTAGGCGAACACGTGTGTATTCATACTTACGCTGAATGGGGGTTTTTCAGCATGGGATGTGCTTATTTATACACAGCTGTACGTAGTACAAGACCATAAAATAATTGAGATATGTATGGACTTACATAAATCAAAACGATAAGGATGAAAAAAGAAATCGATTGAACGGCCGGCCGCATGGTATAAGTATACCAGGTAAAACAAACGTCAAGTTTTCGTCGCCATATTAACCACCTGACAATTAAGCAGATTATGACATTTCGTGCTGCCATACTCAATGATAAAAATCCTCCATTAATGGCATTTTTCACTGCTTTGTTTTAAAAATAAATTGTAACCATGGTATTCATAGTAACGAAAAAATTACACATCCTGCAGTAAATTTGTTTCACTGCTGGATGATCATTGATGATTCTTCTGAGTACAATTTTTATTATTATTATTTGTTTTTTTTTTTTTTTTGAAAAACAGCAAACCATTTATATGAAAAATTCAGCAGTCTTTATTTGAAAGTATGTACTCACTGATGCCTCCTCAGTCATAGATGAATTTCATCAGTGATTCATAAAAGATTCATTTCGGATTTTTACTTCGCGGAATATCAGTTTGGCCGTACTACAAAGTAGCCCCTTCCCGGTATTCTCGGTGAGTTTTTAATTTAATTTAGTAGTTACGATCACTTTTAATTTAGGCTTTGTGATCACTCTGGTATATAGTTTGGGGAGGTTTTGGAGATTGATCTATTATAACTCCATATCGTCGCATAAAGTGCAATACCGCGTATCCGCTACCACCCAAATTTTACAGGAGACAGTAAAAATTGTTTTAATTCAAAACGGTTCGGAATTTTGCAAACCCACATCCAAACCAAGGTAGATTTTTGGATTATATTCTTAATCCAAATATCATTTTGGCGAAAAACAGTTAAATGTGCAGTTATTGGCTTACTTATGTATTTATAAGCGGTTTTGCGTCTTTTATTTTGTTCAATAGTGACGTATACCCGGTTTTGCAGGCGTAAGTACGTGAAAACTTTTCTTCAATAAAACAAAGTTATAATCTATTTCGTGTTTATGAAAGTATAATCAACTTTAGTACATTACAGTACAGTTATAAAGCAATAACACCTATTATTCGCGGTATTGGTTCGAAAAATTTCCTTAAAAAAAGCGGTTTTGAAACGACGATATGTATGTATGTACACCACCATACCAAGTGAGCATTCCAGTCTATATATGTATGTATGTACATATGTCCAATCCAATTACAAAAAAATATGTACCCTAGATTTTAACAATATGAGTTGCTTATTTCCGCGGTGCAATAATACCAAATATGGCTGCAAAGACGGTGATATAAAATTTTTCCAATTTCCGACGATACCCTTTATTCGCGGAGAGTGGATGAAGACTTGTTGAGTGAGCGAAGAGGAGCTACCGGAAGTTCCATAAATCTGTTCACAAGTGCCCTTTCTCTTTCTGTCCTTTGATCCCTGAAATACCCAAACTTTCAAACAAAAATCTACGCATTCAAAAAATTAAAGTCTGGCATCGCTATACTCCAAAGCTGACATAAGATCAAACTTCAAAAATCGGCTTTTTAATCAAAAAGACAGCGTCAAAATGACAATGCACATTCCTGTATTTTTTATACCATGGGCCGGCCGTACATAATCTAACTGACGTAAAAATAGAAATTTGTTTATTAAATTTGGTATACAGATTCTAATGGGAACAGAGAAGGTTGGGGTTGAAACTAAGGCATATGTATGTATTTCGAAAAACACGTAAAACATGATAATTAAGTCACTAATAAAGCCCGAGTGATGAAATTTCTTCCGTTATGAGGAAATATGCTGAAATTTAAAAAAAGGGCCAAGAGGGGCAAATTTTCAAAGATTTATAAGTCAAAACTCAGGAACTGTAGCAGATAAATCGATTAAGCTTCGACCACTGATTTGCTTGCCAAGGCAAACGTGTGGAAAAAAATTACCCAAGTCGGCAGGGACCACATATATGTATGTACATAAAAATATATGTAAACTATATAAAAATATAATACACATACCTATATACATAGGTATAATAAAAACAAACAAAGTTCCATAATAAATAATAAGTTTTTTAAAATGGGCGTGACAGCACAAACCATACCGACTGGCGCCACGTATGTTTTGTAATTTTTTGCGCAAGATGCGCACGGGTCCGGCTAGTTAAAATAAAATTGTCGATTGCTTATCTCGCTCTTTTATGCATTACAAGGGTGGCAAGAATACTCGGCTGAAACCTCCAAGAGGTTGCTGACTGGGCAATGCACCTCCGTCTCTCCCCCGATGCCTGTTCCTGATGCTTGCGCTAGGGCAGACTGCTAAGGAGAGACCGCGGAGGGCTAACAAAGGCTGTTGTGCGGTCGAGGAGATCCCCGCAAGGCTAGATCTAGTGGGGGGAGGTGCGAGGCAGCTTCAGTCATTGTTCGAGATGCCTGGCGGAATGCATAAAACGCATTCATCTTGTCGTAATGGAGGATAAACAGGATAAAGAATTACAACAACAACAACAACATATATCGAAAAGGCTTTTAGCAACGTCTCTGCGGACGCGCTGTTGAAGGGGCTCAAATGGATCGGAATACCCCAATCATTAGGCGCAAGATCGAGGACATTTGGAGTTGTCGGACGGTGACGGGTTGGTCAGGCCCTTCGAGTAGGGCACATATGCGCACCCCACAAGGGGAAGTACTCTCACCCCTGTTGTGGAATCTGGTGGTCAACAAATACTCTTCATAAATACACAAAATACTCTTTGGAAAATACACAAAATACTAAAATTTGCAAAGGTTTTACATTCCCAGTTTAGTATACCTAACGCTTCCAATACGATGTTGGTAACACTAAGAATCATATGTGGTCTATGTGAAGGATGAATGTATCCGGCCAACCTAATCTAACCTAACCTAACCATATGCATAACAATTAGGGTAAAATCCCATAAATGTCAAATATCGTTATTGATATCTCATCAATTTTAATCGATAATCCTGTCTTATCACAAAGTTATGGATGCCATACACAAAACAGAATTTTTAATGTTTATATAAAAATATGGACTCTTTGTACTTTTTCACTCACCTCTTGAGAAAATCGATGTATTGCGCCTGCCGTATAAGGCCGGTCCGCATCATTATCGTTTGGAAGCATTGTCGTTCTATCGCCCATAATTTGCATTCCGTTATAGCGGTAATTGTCGCTGTACGCTGGCAATTATATAATATGGCCAATTCACCCAAAACTTTAGCGCCGGACAGGGTCGAAAGGTATTTGCCTTCACGGGAGACCTCCACACGTCCCTCTGGAAATATATAGAGAAGATAATGGAATTTAATGAATGATATAAAAATAATGATTTACATATACATAACTAAATTATGAGAAATCAAGTAAGGAAGCCTAAGTTCGAGTGGAATCGAACATTAGATACTCAGCTGTATGCCTTCATTGTTTGTTTGCGTTTGATGGAAACACGGCGTATTTTATATAAAGCGAGTGCCGCATAAAGTGGGCGTAGCCACGCCCATTTTCAACATTTTTATCAGTCATCCAACTAAGCATATGAATATTATTCTTTGTGCAAAATTTCATTCCTTTATGACTTTTAGTTACAGAGATGTCACGTTACAAATTCCTAAGGGTGTTCCAGAAATATCTTTGTTAAAAAGTAGGCGTGGTCATAAACCGATTTGAATAAATTTTTGCGTGTCTATTAACACAAGTTATAAAAGTGTATAAACCAAGTTTCGTCATAATATCTCAATTATTTATCGAGTTATGGGCTCCGAAATCTCGTATATCTCTTTGTCTAAAAAGAGGCCACGCCCATTTTCCAAAATTACATAAAATTTCTTCATAAGGGCCTGAGCTCAATACGTGGGTGAAATTTCATAATATAATACTCTGTGTACTAGTACAGCTGAGTATAAAAACAATGCTCTTCCCTCAAACGAAATAGTTTTCATCGGATAATAGGCGGCATGTTCCTTCCAAAACGCAATCTTTCGTTCGCCTTACACGCAAATATGCACGTGTGACAATGCAACTGTATTACTCAATGGCACCCAAAAGTTAAGTAATACCGCCAAAACCAATAAAGCGAAATCCACGAGAGGAAGTGTATATTGAAAATAGCAATTTACATACTACATAGATACATATAAGAAAGTGATAATTTCGTTTGTTTTTAATTTCTCTCTTCCTCTTAATAAAAATTCAGTCAATTTACTCGTATAATAAACAAAAAAATAGCAACAATAATAAAAAGTAATAAGACTAAAATAATAAAACACACAGCGATTGTAACCAATCAAAAAGTTAATTATAAGTCAGCTCCAACAAGCAACGACAATTTAGCCAAATGCTTGGTTCACGCTTTGTCGGATTTGTTATTTTTTTAACGGATGTTTGCGGTTAAATTGTAATCGTTATTCATCTATGTACATATGTATGTATGTAATGCATTTATGTATCACCAGTCCGTCGCTTAAAATACAAAACGAGTGATATACAAATTTAAATTTAAACCGGCAAAAAAGTTTAAGCGTGCATGCAAGTTGACAGAATATAGCCCGCTGTGGGCTTAAACAAAAACTAAAATGTGAGCTGGATAATCTTCTTTGCTGGTGCGTCTCGACATAAATATTAATAAATGATTCCATGCTTCTTTTTCGAGAGCTCTGAATGTTCTTAATACTTCATATAATATAGCATTTATCAGAGTTTAAACTAAATTTAACACTAATTTTTCTTTTCGCATTCATATCAATTTTATTCCTGCGAAATCGTACTCGGTGTTAGGTTTCATACGTCACAATACTTCTGAGTTCTCTGAAGAATATGCTGTTCTCATTTAGAATATGCTGTGGAGACCCTATGATCAACTGGCTATAGGAAGAATCGAGCGTGTTCTAAAAATATTTCTTAAAGATGCGCTACGCATATTCTTGATTTTTCTCTATCCAGATCGAGTTTTGTAAACTGTCTAAAGTTATTGTTTATTATAGTTTTTCTTGGTCCGTAAGGTACTTTGTGCTGTACGAAAAATGGCCTGAATACGCAGTGAGAACTTCCATAGCGTAAATTTAAATACACATGATGTCTTCACTGCGTGTTCAGTTGTTTTTTCAGGCAATGATTTTTGAACTCAGTTTCATTGTATTTTTTCATACTGAATATTATACTGAATATGCAACTCCTCGAATACTGCTGGGTAGTTTTTAACACAAAAATATTGATATACATACTTTCATTGTTATTCATCAGATAGTCAAAAGTTTAAAATTGAAACCTTTTTTTTAGTTTAAATTAAAAAAAAATGTCTGCTCTCAAGTCCTCTTCATGCTTTTCCCTATTGTATTTTCTTCTTTCCTATCCTTTTTAAACGGTTTTATTTAGCTCACCCCGTTTGTTTTATTTTTTATTATTTATTCTTGGGTCAAATTTAGTAATTCAAATTTCACCCTCTTCCTGTCAACCGATTAATCTGAAATTTTGTACGCATGTATAACCCCGATGACAATGCATTATTATGAAAAAAAAAATCCGATAGGTGGCGCGTGGGTCGCTATATTTACAAAAATCGCATTTATGGTCCGATTTGGCTGAAATTCGGAACATGTATTACTACCTTGAAAAGAAATATTTTCTTAAAAAAAAATTCCGCTAGGTGGAGCTGAGATCGGGGTAATTAAAACTGAAAATCCTAATTATGGACCGATTTGGCTGATATTTAGCATGTGCATTACTTAAATAATTTACAAATGTTTAAAAAAAAAATTCGAGCCGCTAGGTGGCGCGTGAGTCGCTCTATTTAAATAAAAATAGGTAAAAAAACTTTTTAAGTTAAACGGAGAACTTTGCAAGGACTACGTATAGAGGCGTTGGACTGCAATAAACTAACGGGCAAGAAACCTTGCAATAATGAAGCACTAAATGAATTAAACAGAATGCGAAATAAAAACTAAAAACTAGAAAATAAAAATAGGTAAAAAAACTTTTTAAGTTAAACGGTTTTATGTTATACATACATTGCAATGTTTAAGATAAATGTACTAAAAACCAAAAAATAATAAAATAGATACAGTCGTGGGAATTATAAACATTTGCATAGACTAGACTAAAATAAAACCGGGGGGCACGTCAATTGTCTACAAATTATCGCGTTAATGTGCGATAGAAGAATCGTTTAATTCGTCGTTAGGCAGTTGGCCCGCAGACGGTGAGGAAATTACTTACTATTTTCTTGCTCATGGAAATTCCAATAGTTATACACTCCATGTTAATAAAAGAGATGTTTCAACTAGTTTATCGTTGGACATTCACACGAGGAATCGTTTCACTGCTCGTAGTTTGTCTTTAGTCGACAAAACATATGATAAAAGTACTACTCGCTCACCACTATGAAACCCTAAAACTCGCTTATAATCGAGCTTGCTAGCTTTTTTCCACATTCTAGCCCTACTTATCACACGTCCATCGTTGTCGGTTGAACAACTGCCTAATTATAGTGTAACATTACAAAACAAACATTTTAATCAACGATTGTAGACAATTGACGTGCCCCACGGTTTTATTTTAGTCTAGTCTATGCAAATGTTTATAATTCCCACGACTGTATCTATTTTATTATTTTTTGGTTTTTAGTACATTTATCTTAAACATTGCAATGTATGTATAACATAAAACCGTTTAACTTAAAAAGTTTTTTTACCTATTTTTATTTCTCCTTTTCTTCCATATTGTGCTCCCCACAACATCCCCTTAATCCTTTCCCATATTGTGTCTTTTTCCTATCCTCTTCTTCTCCTTTTCTTCCTTCGTCATTTTATCTGTTTCCATAATTATTTTGTGTTTGTTTGTTCAAAAAACGCCACACAGTCGTTCATTCAAATTGTGTAATAACTACAAATCGTCGCTCCCAACGAAGACTAGCACGGTTCATTGTTCGCATGGAAGACTAGCACACTTCGTTGATTGCGTGGAAGATTAGCACACTTCGTTGTTCGCGTGGAAGACTAGCATACTTCAGTTCTCTGCGTGGAAGACTAGCATACTTCAGTTCTCTGCGTGGAAAACTAGCATGCTTCAGTTCTCTGCGTGGAAAACTAGCATACTTCAGTTCACTGCGTGGAAGACTAGCATGCTTCACTTGTTTGGGTGGAAACTAACATACTTCTGTTTGTTAGAAATAAGCTTAGGGGTTAAGCACATAAGGAGGATTGTCCGAGGAGTGAAAGATATTTTATAAGTAAGTGCAAGAACAATAATTCATACTGCAATAAAACTTTAAACAGGAACCAAACTATATGAAAAGTATATGAGTTTCAATTATTCCTAGACTTGTACTAGGCCTACTTTTAAGTATGTGCATATGTTGTGCAAATAAAACCTGGATTTCGCATCAAATAAAACACCGCATTAGTTATTACTCGCAACTCTATATTTATATATATGTAGATATGACTAGTACTTTGGTACTACACAAAAAGTGTGCACAATGTTTTTAAAAAAATAGAACCGTGCTAGTCTTCGTTGAGAGCGACGATATATAAATATAGAGCTCCGAGTAATAACTAACGATACTTTTCATATAGCTGGCTGAAGGTTCCTGTTTAAAGTTTTATTGCAGTATGAATTATTGTTCTTGCACTTACTTATAAAATATCTTTCACTCCTCGGACAATCCTCCTTATGTGCTTAACCCCCAAGCTTATTTCTAACAAACAGAAGTATGTTAGTTTCCACCCAAACAAGTGAAGCATGCTAGTCTTCCACGCAGAGAACTGAAGTATGCTAGTCTTCCACGCAGAGAACTGAAGCATGCTAGTCTTCCACGCGAACAACGAAGTGTGTTAGTCTTCCACGCGAACAACGAACCGTGCTAGTCTTCCACGCTAACTGAACCGTGCTAGTTTTCGTTGGGAGCGACGAAATAAGGTTTTTATATTGTTCATTTCTCGAAGAAGCAAGTTGGAATTTCAAATCAAAAATTTAAATTTTTTACCAAAAACCAAATTTTACGACCAATGAAAGTTTAAAATTTAAACATTAAAAGTTTAAATGAGAAAAAGTGTAAGATTTAAACCAAAAAAGTATGAAATTTATTCCAAAAAATACTTTGAAATATTTGAACTTTTGTGAGTTAGAATTTTAAACTAAATAGGAATAAGAAACTTTCGAAGGTTCAAAATTTAACCCAAAAAAGTTTTAAATTTCTTTCAAACCAAATCAAAGTTTAAACAATATTCCAATATTTATAAGAGTGTACTGTTCAAGAAGTCAACAACGTGCTGAATACAGGGATGGAAAATGGGTTTTCTGATTTTGTATTAATTGAGCAAGCAAAATGTACCAAATCAAAGGAAAATGTACCATCATTTTTGGTAGCATACTTTTTCGAAGGACTTATACTAATCCCAAATTATATCTTCTTCTTTAGCCATTCAAAATATTATTGCTTTTCCAAGCAAAATCTTTCCTCTAAAAATAACATTATAAAAGCTTAAATTCATATAAATTTTTTATTAAATAAAAAGTTACTTAAACTAAAATTATTTTAAATACACAGCCCCATTCAATGCAAAAATATTTCACAAAACAAAAACGTTTTAGGTATATACTCAAATTTCTAAATTGTTTAAGGCTCTCATGTTCTGCTAAAGCTCTAAACTCAGCATTTACTACGTTTATACGTTGGCAAATTGATGAAATCATTTCATGAATTTTCGCTGCATAAACGAATTTTCATGAATTTAATTGTTCACGAAAATTATTCATGAATTTCGCCATCATTTCATGAAATTATGAAGTAAAGTCGGGCAACGCCAAATCAACAGCTGTTCATTCAGTCAAGGCAGATTTAACAGGTTGGCTCGGGGGCGAATTCAGAAATGTCCAATATTTTTTGTTGTAATCGGTAGTGTAATGTCAAAATTATATTTCGCCGTGGTTGAATTCTGTATTCGCTTGTGACTCGCGCATTCCCATTGGCCATGATGTGAAGTCGCTTAGATTTTGACATTACACACTACCTTTGTAAATAAAAAAAGTAGCCTCAGAATTCGCCACCGAGTCTACCTGGTAAATCTGCCTTGACAGCTGATGTCGTTAGAACGTTGCCATTTTTTAAAAAAGCTGAACTTCATGAGTTCATAAATGCTGCATAAACGAGACCATTTTCGAATTCATGAAATTAAGAGTTCACGAATTCTGCCGTATAAACGTAGTAATTAATTTGCTCTATTTTGTCAAATTCACGCTTTGGAAATAACTCTAAAATCAAAGGGACAATACTATTGGTTTTGTTTTAATAGATTTGGGATGCAGTGATGTATCTTTTGACAAAAATGTACCAAATATGTCAGCGTAGTACCTGTGTACTTTTGGCTACCGGAATGTACCAAAAAAAGTACAATTGTACCACATTTTCCATCCCTGGCTGAATAACGCGGGTGCATTTTAAATTAATAGTTCTCTTTTTCTTGCACAAAGTGATTGCCAAAAACGTGGTATTTTTATGTCACTTTAAAGTGGATTTATACTCATGCCTTTAAGTCACTGAAAAGAATTTGCAAATTGAAAATCCAAAACTGGGTATAATAAATGGGGTATATAGTACATATGTATGTATGTGTGACAAAAATAAAAAATCATAACACACTAAAAAGCAACAAAAAGTTATAAAAAAATGAATTCTGGTTTCACTTTTAGTTAAAAAAATGCAAAACAGTATTTAAAGCTTAGCCGTTAGTTTATCTACATACATACACAATTGTAAACCGGTTTAGTTTAATCTATAGGACTCGTTTAATTCGCTTGATGGTTGGCTTTATTTTCTCATTGCCATTTTGTGGCTTTTGTCTTGTCTTGGATTGCACATTTTGCCATAAAAAAGAAGGTAAAAGCCATGTTCATTTTAGAAGATCATTGTTACCACAAATGAATCTTTTTGTTTTTCTCTATCTTTAATTTGCTTTTATTTCTGTTAGGCCGGTTAAATGCGGCGGTTCTTGCATTTAATTCGGCATTTCGTGATCAAAATCACACCGAAATGGAAATGACATCATTTTTTGCTTTCTTAATTTTTTTTTTAAGTTGTACGGCATTTGAGGGGACGTACGCGTAATTTTGAAGATTTATGGGGAAAGATTTAAATGCAGAGTGCGTCAGCGAAAACTGTTGAGTAAGAGACGAGCATAAAGTTTGCTTTTTTTAAAGCTACAGTTATTATTATTTGAAGCTACAAGCATGAATTTGGTTTGGTTGCATAAGGTCAGCAGATCTACAGAGTTTGGCGAAAGATAAGATACTACTTATTATTATATTATTATTATAACTTAACTTGAGTTAAGGTGGGGCCAACTATAAAACGTTTTACTTTGATTTGAGTGCAGTACTAAAAAGTTTCTGAGTCTAACTGCAACTGGTTAGGCTTTTGGACTGATTTAGCTGGATTGAAAATGATTTATTGACTATATCATCTATCTTGAATATTTCATAGAGCTTACTATTATGTCTAATTTCACCACACACACCCATCTATAAAACTAAAGTTAAACAAATGCATATTATATCTCACCATTTCTAGGGATCTCCTCAATCTCTGGTTGCACACCAGAAACACTAGAGTCCCGTAAATTACCCGTACGGCGTTTGCGCGCATAAGTATGCACAGGCACGAGCAATTTCGGCCGAGGTATACTAAACTGATCATCGGAAGTTTGCGAAGTGCTATTTGTGGACGAGGCACTACCACGCTGCTTCTGCTGTTGCTCAGCAACCAGTGACATACCAGCCAAAGCATCCGTTAAGCTATCAGTGCTGCGAGGTCGCACAATCTTGCCGCCGTTCCTTGGCGAAGTCGTACGCTCAACAGTAGTGACGCCAGCATCGTCTATTGGCACATCAATAGTAACGAGTACAGGAGAGCGAGCGCTATTAGTAGCTGATGACTTTTGCGGCGAATTATAATGGCCATTTGGTGGTGCTGTTGCTGGTGGAGGTGGTGCGCGCCGCGGAGGTGGTTTTGGCGGTGTGCGTCTGCGCATTGTTAAATATTGTATTCTCGGCGGCTTCGCTGCACTCTCCTCAGCCACCGGCAGCCGCATAGATTTTGCTCGACTAATTGTGGCCACACGCGGTTTCGCCCTTGGCATGTCACCGCTCCAGGCGGCCATCGACGTATCACAGTTGTTGGGCGGCGGTAGTACAGGCGTGCGCTGACGCTGCGGTTGTGTGGAAATAACGCGTGGCAGTTGTTGTTGTTGTTGCGCAAAGGCAAGCGACGTGCTCGATTTGGATTTTTTCAAACCGTTTTCCACTTTCCAAACGCTGCGCACATCTTTCGTATCCAACGTGGATGACGTAGCGGAAGCAGAAGATGAGGCAGATGAGTGGGAAGTGGGCGAGGCGGAAGAGTTGGAAGGATGCGACGGCAGAGTTTGCGCGCTTTTCATTCTGTTCGGCGCACAAAGCATAGTTTGCGAACGTTTGAGCGACAACGCGGGTGGCTGCGCTGAGATTTGTTGGCGCGGACGTTGTTGACGCTCAGCGGTGGGATCGATAACATAGTGATTTTGTTGTTTTTGCTTTTCAGTGGGACGGGATGCGAATTGTGATTTTGTTGGCAATTTGTTTGATCGCTGTAATGTTGCTGCTCTATAACGTTGCCCTCCTCCGCCGTGTTCATTGACGTCATTGCGATCGCCAGCACCATTCAAAGCTGTTGGTTGTTGGCTGTCCCATTCGTCGTCACTTGGCCATTGCTTGGCTTGGATGGCTTGCGGCGGCTTACGTTGGCGCTCTGTCGTCGTTCTATAACCATTCAACTCTTTGATTGTCTTCACAACACGATCATCTACTACACGATTTTTCTGCTCCAATGCGCTGATCTGTTCCAAGCTGATTTGATATTTACGTAACGTGGATATGCCATCGATCAGGTAACTGCCACCGCCCATAGGTGTTGTTGTTGTCGTGCTTGTTGCTGTTGTTGTGTGGCGCGACCCATGCTGGTGTGTTGCAGCTGTGCTGGGTGTGGGTGATTTGCGTCGCGACGTTGGCAATTCACTGCGCTTATTGAAGTTTTCTTGCGCCTCCAGCCAATTCGCTTCGTATAGCACACCCATGGGACTGTTGGTATCCAACGAAAGGCTTGCATCGACCGCCTTGCCGGGGTGGCGTTTGATTTTCATTACGGTTTTGGTTTTTGTTTTTGCTTTTGTTTTTTGTTTGTTTTGCTTTTTTGGCAGTCAGCAAAGTTTTTTAACATATTACATCGAGTCTGAGTTGCTGTATGCAGTTTTGTTGCACTTTTGCTTCATGGATTTTTTCATTATGCTTCACTTTAGTTATATTTTTTTTTTATTTTGCAGAGCTTTATTATCGAGAATACGCGCCGAATATTAATTTCATCATTGAAAATACATATATATATTTATGTTTGTATGTTATTGTGTAAATATGGATATTTTTCTGCATTCATACATTGTTGCAATTTATGTAGTTGGTTGCGCATGAGCGCATAACGGCTATGCCCAATTTATGGCAACCTGTATTACAAACCTACATATTTACTATGTATTCATGTACATACATACATCATGTGAATTTATGTATGTTAACTATTCGAAATATGTTTTTATAAAAAGCAACAACAACATACATACATACATATATCTATATTGCCGCATAATATCGCTATTTGCATGCAACAAGTAACGCGTGACTTGGAGTAGGTACGTAACGGATTCATTGCCGAATGAAGCGTGAGGGTGATAAAAATGTGGCTATCAAACAAACAAATAAAGTATTCAGCTAACGTATTCCAAACACATTTTTAAGAGTTGTGAGAAAATCTTGTATCATATCTCAATATCAAAAAAAGTCTATCAAATAAGTGGCCGCCCATCTTCTGGTCGGATTTCGAAATACATATTTTTAGCGACCAGGTCACCTACCCTGATTCCATTATCCCACACTTTTCACCTAATCCGGATCCTTTCTAAATGCCTTAAAGAAAATGGGCAAATATGCCTGAGTGCTTGCAAAAGACAGAGTTTTTCACGGCCTACCACAAATCTATTCCATTTCATTCCGACCATGTCAACTTTAGCGCCAAAATTTTTGACGGCGGTTTAGTTTGAAACTTCAAATAAACGAAAATGAATAACACATAGTCGAAACTTTGAGAAAATTGCGTAAGAAATTCGAAAGAACTGAAGCACCCAGCGAGCGTACAATTGGAAAACTGATGGAAAAAAGTGCGATTAATGCCGCCGGCCTTTTGGTAATAAAACAAAATTTTTCTATCTGCATTTTTAATTGATAATCACTTCATGTGTTTCAAAGAAGTGTTAAGAACTGCTATTTTCGTGGGGGTTAGAGGGTTAAAGTCTTGCGCAAAGAAATTGTTTATTAAATTCTGTAGAAGAAGTCCAAGGTAAAAAACCTCACTTATTTCTGACTATAAATAAGCAAGCGGAGAGTTCCTTCGCAGATCGCCTATGTGTAATATATACAAGGCTCTATAAAATGCCAGCAGGAGTGACAGAATACGAAGGCAAATTAATTCAATCACTCATCAAGTTTTGTTTAAAACTCCACCCACAATAATTTGCTTCTTTTCTTCAATAATCATACCAAACCGACGAGCTAAATTATTTACATATATATGTATCATAATAAAACATTTCAGAGAACTTCAATATTCCTAAGCAAACCTAGTAAAGGCATAAGCAGAGTCTTAAGTTTGCGCTTTTTTGTGTAAATTATAATTTACAAATGTAATAAAAACATCAATTAGTTAAATAAGATAAGAAACACTATATCATAAATTCCGCCTTTCCCATCAGCATATAAAGTATTTTGTTACACAATAATTTGTATCCGCAAACATACTCTGAAAAAAATACCCGTAGTTAAATCAACAACTTTCCGCTGTTGAATCTCCGTATTTGATTCAACAGCAAAAGTATTCATTTTAACGGCAAAGTTTTTGATTCAACAAATTTCCGTAGTTAATTCAAAGACGCGCGTTGTTGATTCAAAAACTCGCTTGCTGTTAAACATTTTTTAAGAAAAAAGAAAGAAGGATTTGAAAGAAAAAAATAAAAAAATAAACAAAATTTTTGAAATTCGTTCAATTCGTTTCAATTTTAAAATAAAATAAATTTCATAAGAAAGTAATATACATACATAAATAAAAAAAAATTATTTAACAAAAACCAATATCTATTGATAAACTTAGCTTGTTTTGATGTCGTGAGAGTTGTCCGCAGATGTACTGATGCGTTTGGAAATGGTGAATGGATAAATGACTCGTTTGGTGACGGCGGGCCTTAATATTAATATTACTACATATCGAGCCCTAACCGCCAAAAAGTGTATCCAACAAAAATTAAATTTTACAGGAGTTTTTTTTTATTTTCTTTTCATACTGTTGGTAATCAGCCTTGAAATTTATTTATGGCCGGTTTCACAATCTGCGGTTAATTTAATCGCTGGTTAGTTTGACGTAAATTGTATGGCGAGCTGTCAAATAAATTGCTTAACCGGGCAAAAATCTCTGATTAAGTGCTTAATCGGAGGAGGTGAAACCGGCCCTAAGTCTATAAAATTGTGGGAGTTGATGCGTACTATAATAAGTTATTGATTTCCTTAAAAACGCTAAAATCGATAATTTTGTTGGATACACTTTATGGCGGTTAGGGCTCGATATGTAAACATACTTACATATATTATATGTATAAAAAAATAAAATAAAATAATATCTATTATATTAAAAAAAATACTATTTTTACAATTTTCTTGAGGTTAATTTAAATGCGTAAGTATTTGCTTCAATGGTGCCCGTTTTTCGAACAAAAACTTTTGCGGTTAATTCAAAAGCAAAAGTTGTTAGCTTAAATACGAAAAGTATTTGAATCAACAGTACTCGCTTTTGGACT
This sequence comes from Urophora cardui, assembly GCA_960531455.1. Lineage (NCBI taxonomy): Eukaryota > Metazoa > Arthropoda > Insecta > Diptera > Tephritidae > Urophora > Urophora cardui. The sequence continues at coordinate 40,735,497 of OY482674.1, read as the reverse complement.
AAAAACTTTTGCTGTTAATTCAAAAGCAAAAACTGTTAACTTAAATGTAAAAGTATTTCATTCAACAGTTTCCGTTGTTAACTTAAATACGAAAAGTATTTGAATCAAAAACGCTCGCATCTTTGAAACAACAACGGAGCGTTGTTGGGCACATTTCAACTGCGGAAAGTTGTTCATTTAACTGCAAAAGTCTTTGTATTTACAACGTTTTTTTTCAGAGTACATAAAATTAAAAGCTTTTTTGGATATTTTGAGAAAAATATTTCGCTAATTTTCAATTTTGCCATAAACAACCATATTTGCTGTGTGTACTTAATTGTTGTTGTACATTCGCAATTTCACTGGCGCTTTGCGCAAGAAACAAATAGGTAAAAAGCATTAAAAATAGGCAATTAAACAACCGCAGCTGCAAGTAAGTACATACATAAGGAAATTCTGCTGGCAATTGGCCTAACCCAAAAATGGCTATGACAACTAACTTGCCCACTCCACTATACACACACATATGTATTTAAAAAGGTCATTAGTTAGTTTTAGAGGGAGATGCGCCGCAACATTGAAACAACATTATCGCTAGTGTGGCGGTAATTGCTATATAATGTAAGGTGAGCCTAGGCTCAAATAAACAGGAAGACAAGCAGTGGCGGATCCACGGGGAGGGTTTTGGGGGTTCAAACCCTCCCCTTGTGGTTTATCATAGATCCCAAATTAATGCCCTTATAGATTCTGCGCCCAAATTTCCCAAACTGATCAAGGAAAACTCTATCATTCCAAAAGCAATGGTTGGACCACATAACATCCAAAATATGTACCTATAGGTATACATGCGAAAAAAGTTCATGTAGGTACCTTTGGACGCACGTGCATAAAATCAAATTTGTCAAATGCTATTCGCAAATTGCCAAATCGCAAATTTATTTTCTTTTTTTTTCTTATCCCTATTTTTGTCGGGATTGTACAGAATTAATTTGGTCAGAAATGTCTGAATCGTTGGTGAAATTGCCTTTTTCAGAGGCATTTCGCAATTCTTGTTTAAATTAATCTTTTAAAAATTTGAGTATATAAAAACAAGAACAAGAAAAATTCTATTAAAAATATAAATATAACCAAAAAGTACTACATACATATATTCTTATTTATTTTGGCTTTAAATGCAAGGGTAAGTGAAATTGATGATCAATTTGCCACCAATACCATACGATACTCATTCGCACGTACCAATGCAAAAATATACATACATACCAGAGATCAGCATGCGATACATTTTTTGTGATTTAGAGTATACTCATAAAAAATGCGGTGGGAGTATGACCGCAACCGCAAAATATGCGATCATAATAAACACCGCACCGCATTTTCTTGATCAATTCCGGTATACGGTAGTATGGATATCACAACACCGCAAACACCGCATATCGTAAACACCATATACCGCAAACACCGCATATCGCAAACACCGCATACCGCAAACACCGCATTTCTCAAATAGAGATATGTACAATGTTGCCAGTGCGATTTTTTGTTTGTAATTTTTACCGTCTTATGGATTTCTGATGAAAAATACTACTGATTACAAATTGATTTTAACCAAATAATATCTATACAGGAAAACTCTCAGGATTGGTTTTTTTTTTTTTAATTTTTTCATTGAAAGGGCCACTTAAAATTTAGAGTTTGTTTACATTCAAAATAATTTGACTAATGAATTTCAAAATAAAAATATGTACTATTTACATGAAATAGAGTTTTTCCTAAAATCCTTGAATTACATTTATGGCTTCTTAGTAATACACATAAGTTTTGTTTACACATTTTTGTTTGTCTGTGACATAATTCTTTATTTTCCAACGAGGCATTCATTCAATTTGCACAGTCGACAAAATTGGCTACGATATATTGATTGAAACCGAAGTTTTTGTCATTTTATTGGAGCAACAACAATACACATGTTTATTTTTATACATTTTATTATGCGCCCGTCGGAATGAATACTTTTCCGTCAATCTAGCAATTCGTTTAACTGAGAAACATAGTTGAATTAGATGTCTTTTTTACGGCAAAGCTGAAGTACTGAATGTGTCGATCGTCATTTAAATACATTTAATTCAACTATGTTGTCAATTAAACGGATTGCTAGTTTGACGGAAAAGTATTCATTCTGACGGTCCTATTAGTCGTATTGGATTTAAAAATGAAATTTTTTGATTAATTTATTATTGAAAAATATTTTATTATGTATTCAAAAAACTGCCACAAAAAACAAAGCACACAAAAATAAAAAAAATACTTGAGAATAAATTTGCTGTAATCAGACGCACATATCTATGTATTTATGTACAAACAAAAATGAATTTTCAATTGCCTATACCTTTGCAGTGTGTGAAAAATTTCCGGCAACACTGAATAGTATACAAATAAACAAATGCGGTGTTTGCGGTGATTGCGGTGTTTGCGATATACGGTGTTTGCGATATGCGGTGTTTGCGGTATACGGTGTTTGCGTTATGCGGTGTTTGCGGTATGCGGTGTAAACAACACTAAATACCGCAATATCATTTAGGGTTTCAATCAATGCGGTAGCGGTGAATTTTTTGAGCCACTCAAAAAATAAGTATTTTTGCGGTGCTTTAGAAAATGCGGTGCACCGCTGCTGATCTCTGATACATACGTTATACATGTTATTTAGAACTTCAATTGAAATCTCCTGCACTTTATGTGATGACATACATATTGTTAATTTGGAGGGTTTTGAGTTTGGTGTTTTTAAGGTGCGGGAAATGGCGCAACTAGTATATAGAATAATAATAGTAGGTGGTATTAGTCCATATTTTCACCAGCGCACATAGGTAGATTTTCAAGTTTTATGCAGCCAAAAATATTTTATTGTCTACATCAGGGCTGCTCACCTCATAGGCACTCAAAGCACAATTGTTTTTGTTTTGTTCCGAATCATAGGCACATATACATATTTTCACTTCAAATATGAAAATATATATAGTGACTCAAAAAAAAAATCATACGCCAAAGTTTTTAAATTTATTTCAAAGAGTTCTGTCGAAAATTTTACTTTCTTATTTTAGTTTAAAAATATAGAAAATTTTTCAATAAAAATCGTTTTAAGCAGGATTTCTGAGCTTATGGAAAAAATGTGAAAAATCGTAGAAATTTCTGAAAGTGGATTAAAAATTTCAAAGCAAGGCCATAATTTATAGAAGATTTTGAGGAGATTTCTAAGAGTACTGTTATGTAGCCAACCAATTTTAGTGTAAAAAGTGAAATTCTCAATGCTGTGAAAAATTCCGTCAATTTTAGAAGTTTTTTTCTGTAGGGTGTAGGGTGAGACCGTTCCAATTAAAATTTCCGAAAAGCCAATGAAAATTTTCAAAAAGTTGAATGTTGCATATTGTTATATTAAAATTGAATGAGCTGCAAAATTGCATACTCAAAACTCTTCTAAAAAATGTAGCTTTAGGATTCTTAGCCCCTTTTTATGATAAGTATTTCCTTGACTTTGAAAAATTGGAAACACTAAAAATACGGAAGCAGGTAATTTTCCAAATAGGCCAATTTTTAATCCATTGTTGATAATTTCTGGCTTTGCATTTTTCCGTAGAGAAATTGACGGGTAATCGATCGGAGGCGATAATATAACTAAAATGCTTTTGAATTAAAAAGTTAACAATATTTTTTCAAGAAAGGCCGATATGCTTAAAAGCTTCAAAATGGTGGGTCTTTTATTATGCAAGGTTGACGATTTCTTCAATAAATAATGATATTTACCTGAAGCACCCGAATCCATGATGTTTACTTTGATAACTGTCTTAAAACTGAAAATATTGACGTTTAAAAATGGGTTACTTAAAATACGTATAAAAAAAAATCAAAAAAGTGAGAGAATAATAAGTTTCGACTGGCGGCAGGGACACCCCCGTTGTCTATAAAAGCCGAGTAGACCGGTTTATTATCGCCCGGTCTATTATAAACGTAGAGCGATTTTGGGTTTTGTATTTGCACCAATTTTAAAATTTTCAATTTTGGCCGCATAAATTCCTAAAATCTACCTATGTGCAGCGTCTGCCCTTAAAAAAACATCTTCCAAAAAAAGAAATTTTCAAAACCCCCCCCTTGCCGAAATCCTGGATCCGCGCCTGAAGACAAGTATTTATGTTAGTGAAATTTATTTAGTAAATGTACCTAAATACATATATGTATTTACAGTAGACCGCATCGCAACACAATATTCGCGGTATGCCTTACATATGATGTCTTTTAGAAAAATATTTCCGTAAAGGATTTTTAGGTTTTTATTTTGTTCGCCAGTAGATGTTGCTCAATGCATTTTTTTCATATATTCGGTATTCATAGTCCGACCTCTAATACATCAATCTCTTTGGCCTGAGAGAAAGGTTTCGACTATATAATCTTGTTAACCCCGTGTGCGCCATTGGGGTCACTACAACCCAGTACTTTGTGTATACCACCTTAATATATATTTTTTTGCCTGCATGTTAAGCGTCATCAAAAATCATTAATCTTTTTTAAAGAAAGTATTTCATTCGCCTAAGTAGAACCCGCAATAAAACACATTTAACATACTGAGTTCTATTTTATTAGCAATTATTGCTGACAGTTTGATATTGTTTTTATTGGCTTTGACTGTTTCACTGTTTTTTTAATTTCTGACAACTTGGGCTTGGATAAGAATTAAATATTTAATTAGAAACTTAATTAGTAAGGAAAGGGAACTTCCGAAATAGATTCCCAATACTCAAGGCTCAAAGAAGTAAATAAAAACAAAACAAATGCATTAATGTTTTGATCGCAGCATACGCATTGCACTCAGAAATTAACCCTTCATTTTACCTTCAATGAAAAAAAATCACAATTATTAAAATTTCACAACCTCTCTATTGTTTTTAAGCTAAAAGTCAAACGATAAAAAACATACAAACAAACAAAAATAAATGCCGGCAAAATTGCTTTACATTTTATTTGCGATCGCTGTACTTTACACTGCTGTACCTGCTTCGAATAACACGTAACGACCTTCTCGAGTCAGGTGAATGACAGCATTCAGTACCTAACGAAGTTTTCAAGTTCTGCTAAGAAATATCAAAAGAACGACTTGAAAAAATGTGATTAATCTAATGACACGCATATGTACATATATATCTAAGAAAAAATAAAAACCTGATTCAGCTTGTGTTAATGATTTTCAAATTAAAGCATTAAATAATAAAAACTGGTAATTTGCACGTTTAGCCTTGACAAGCTTTTTATTCGGACACTTTGTCATTAAATTCAAAGATTTACAATTAGCTGTCTATTTAAACGATAGCAATTCAGAAATCTTGTTTCAACTTATTTAAGTCTTTATGTCTCAAACATGTTAGAGTCTTAACGCCCGCCATCCAGTTTTAGCTGAATCAATGAGCAAGATTGTTGATTATAAGATGAGTAAGTCAATTTGAAAAAATCTGTGATTTCATTTGCCCCAAATTCTTTAACATACATAAATGTATTTCAAATACAATACTTCATTATTGATCAGATGGTTTTGCAGGTTTTGGGGGGTGTAGGGGAAGTAACAGTGCTTTGCCGGATATATCAAGTACGCTCGGATACTAGTCCCTTCTGACACTAGCCCGACTGTCGTGCGAACGATTTTTATTTTGGTCATTATCAACCTTCTAGACCAGTGGATTTTAGTCGCTTCTTACGACAGGCATTCCTTACCACGGGTATATTCTAAGCCCCCTAACCTGGGGGACCTCTCGCGACTTCTGCTTGTTTAAGCTAGATTTTTGCTATAGAGAGTATCGTTATATTTAGAATAGTAAAATCGTACACGTAAAAATTTTCATGGGAAGATGCAGTTTATTTCACAAACACTTTTCGCAAACCGTTAAATTGCCTTCCATAACAAAACACACGCGGACACGAGTAGTTAGTTAATCATAGTAGCATTGCAAGTCTGATGTGATTAGTGCCATGGACATTAATTTAAGCTCAGAAATAAAAAGAAAAGACATTGTATATAAAAACGAATACATTTTAATTTAAATGTTGCTAGTTATGGTTGGATCATAAAGGTTACAAAAACATAAATTAATTACACACTTTCCTCAACATTAGCATCAAAGCTCGTTGAAATTTAATGTACAATTAGTGGCGTCATAAAAATTAGCATAAGCACTCGGGGTTAAAAGTGTTTAGGAATGAATGAAAAACAGTAAATGGTGTTACAAATGAGTTGAATGAATGAGAATGTAAAATTATTAAAAGTAATTTTAAAATGGCATTTTCTCACATTTCTTGTTGCTATTAAGCTAATGCTTTAACTTCTCTGTGTGCTTAAATTAACGATAAGCAGTGCCGTGCCTTTTTTAGGCTATGCTTCGGCTACTACAGGAAGTCGTATTCAGTGATCTCGAATCGGTATCCAAAATAGGGGTTAAGCAATTTTTGGTATTTGCTAAATGGATGCAGTTGTTCTTCAGTCTGAGCTCAGGCTTTTAATGTAGAGTTGTTCAAGAAATTTTCTCGCAACGCTATAAACTCATTCAATGTATGTAAGGCCATTAATGACCAGTTAGCTTAGCCTAACCCAACCTTCTTCTTTTATAGAAAACAATAGAAACTTCAGGTTACTGAGATATCGTAAAATCTAATTTAGGGCGATTGTATACGTATGTTGCATATTTCATACAAACTATTATAATTTCCCATCTGCGTTAGACTGGGTAGAAAAAAGTTGCAAATAATGTATGTATGTATGGGGGTAGGCCCGGTCTAATATTACATTAATTATTATTAGTTATCATTGTACATTTTTGATATCATCTATGGCTAATGAAATCCACGAAAATTTTGTAATCATACAAATTAGCACAACAAACATAAGAGAGGCTACAAAATTTGAAAATTGAATAATCATTTAAAAAGAAAACATAAATACCAACAGCTAACTCAATGGATTTCTGTGTGTATTGCAAACCTTTCTCTATTTACTAAAATTTGTGCAAGCACAAGCTACAAATTTTATGCTACGGTTACCTCTCTGTAGTTGATGATGTAAATTGAAAATTGATTGAGAAATCAAATGCAATTTCAAAGTAAAAATTCAACAAAAAGTTAATTAATAGCTGCAAACAAATAGGTACTATTTACAGCCAAATTAGTACCGAAACGTATTAAATACATGGCATAAAAATTAGCTTAATTATGTAACCTAAGCAATTCAAATGCAAATGAATAGCAATATTTACAGATTAAACCGGTCCAAGTTTATTATGAAATTAATTTGCAATTTCTTTTTGCAATTAAATTTATAAATGTAAGTTTATAGATTGATCATTTACTTCAATGGAATCACAAGATTTTTTTCAATAATAAAATAAAATCACACTGATCCGAAAAATTAATATCTCGCCAATGAAAGGGATTGCTAGTGTTCCGGAACTAAGTTTATGTAAGGTTCGACAAAGTTAGGAATATGTTTACATATATAAACACCATACCATACATATATAAAATTTACTTATACAAGAGTTTTGTCAACAGCAAACAAAGACGATAAGAAAAAATACATACTATGTAAGTAACAGAAAAGTGAAATCGCAAATAAAAAACCAAAAGGACAAATAAATATGTTAAACACGATCGACGTTGTCTCATAGTGTTAATGGTAAGTGCAAAAAATAAAACAACACAACTAAAAACAAAAACAGAATCGTAATTGTAAAAAACACTTTCGAAATTAGACAGTCAATGAAAAGTAAGAAATGATTAGAGTGGTAGATGGACGAATGACGATAACTGATTTCTTTTACATACATACATATGTTTTTAAATATGTACCTACAATGTCGATTAAAACAAAAAACAATTCCATGGACGGTGTCTGACATTTGGCCGCTTGATAAGCCAAATTGTTTTGTTGTACACATGCCTATGCTATACAGTATTTAATTCAGCTATGAACATTGTAATGCAAAAAATGCGCATGAATAGTATGCATGGTTGGCGATGTTGCGAAATTAAAAACTCGTATTAAAAAATAAAATAAAAAACAAAAAAAAATAAAAAATAAAGAAAATAAAACTAAACGAAATGGAATAAAAACAAAATTAAAAAAAAAATTAACTTAAATATATGATTAACTGTTAGTAGATTTGGCATAGTCGAATTTCTTTATATAAGAAAACTCGTGGCAGCAATCGAATATAAATTTCGAATTGAGAACGAGTTGCAACCAACCTTAGTTTTCCATCGTCCATAGTATGATGGAAAAATACTCGAAATGAGCTGAACAAAATTGACAACTATTCTAGGCGTGGTTCTTAATTTAATTTTTTCCTGCCAATTGGTTGGCTTATAATAATATACATAGATATATATAATGCAATGGCGCAGATATAACTAACGTGTTTTAAGGCCGAGCTTCTCACCCAATTCTACTAGTACTCCTTAATTTCTGTTTTTCCTACTAATTAAGTGGCACACAGTTTTATGACGGCTCCGATGAAATACACTCGGAGGGTATACCGTCGACTGCCGAGGGGTGGCCGCTATTATTACAACTAAATTATTGGGTTTTGATTAATTGGGTGGCCTTGTAGTTTTATAATATCATCGGATAACGAACGATGATACCTATTGATATAGAATGAACTAGTTCTCGAATTGGATTGCTAGTAGCTATTTGCTGCCCTTTTCTCATTCAATACCGAAGATGAAACTGAAAAATATATGTATTTGCCAACTTCTTTCGAATGGCCACCTTTGTATATCGTTTCGTAATTGTTTAGTCAACCACGCACGATAATTTGTTTAATATTACGCAAACAAGCCGCTTTTTTAAACGATGCAGTGTTTTAAAATTGGCAAATCTTTTGCCTTTTTGAATCCAAAAAGTTATATGTATGTATGTTTATTAGACCGGGGCGATGTATTTTTATGGAGTGAAATTAATCGATATCGTGCCATCGACATTGGCGTTCATCACATTTTTCTAAGTAGAAAACTCTTCCACCACATTTGTCTAAAACTAATTTTGATGCTACGGAATTTGGTTCTTATGGAATAAGACCAATTTTTTAAAAGCGACAAAAAATATGCAGGCCAAGCAATATGCACTAAAATTCAACTAAAAAAAACTCAAGGTTACTCATACGCCATAGCGTACTACTACTGGGAGCGAAAACAATTTTCAAGCAACATAAGTCTGCGTTTTGGCGAATAACTTTTCCATTTATGCAGCTTAAATTAAGAAATTTTTATTTTGAAGCATTTAGTTATTGTACACAAAGTGTTGTCAGCGAAAATCATCGATATCGGATCACTATAACATAGAGATGATATATCATGATTTTAGGCTAAAGAAAAAAGAGAGTATTCTAGTTCTCAGATACCGGAAGGAAAATTAAAATTTTAAAATATTGTTACCATATTGAATTTACGTATCTTTCAGTACCTAATTTGCAAGCAAATTTTAGATATATTGAACACAGCAAGAGATAATTGCGTAAATATGGGATTTTGAACATTCAGCCTCCAAAACCGGAAATCAGGCTATATATCGAAAGGACTCATCTGATTTTAATTCCGCTGTCAGCATATCAGTATTAAGCATACAATTTTTATTGAATTTGAGTTGCATATTGGTCTGATTAATTGTTTGGCGATTTTTGTCCATTTTTGATTTTCAAAAATCCGTTTTGACTTTTAAAAACCAAATACCGGAACATCTAAATTAATTTTAGACAAATGTTGTTGAAAAGCTTTATACTCGGAAAATTTAGAGGAATCCCAATTTCGATGGCACGATATAGGTTAGTAAATCGCCCGGCCTAATATACATGCATATATGACTACTTTTTATTGTATTATATTATATTATGACTACTTTCTTATTAAAATTCATATGTACGTTAGACCGTATCGCAAAAAATAAAGTTCGCCGTACGCCCCCGTATATGATGTCTTTTTCGAAAACATTTCCGGAAAAGTTTTTTATTTTTTTTTTTGGACGCCGCTAGATGTCACTAAAATTTATTTTTCTCATAACTTCGGTATTGATAGTCCGATCTCTAAGTTTAATACACCGATGTCTTTGGCTTGAAAGGGCGGCTTATACTATGGAATATTATTAACCCTATGTGCACAATTGGGGTCACTACCACCCAGTACTTAGTTTATACCACCCTAATGTACCTTTTTTATGTCTGTATGTTAAACGTAGTCAAACATCATTAATCTTTTGCAAAAGAAGTATTTCGATCGCTTGAGCAGAACGCAAAATAAAACACGTTCAACATTCCAAGGAATATAGGTTTTTCAGCTCCTTTGGTCTTTTAGGTTAATTTTACAGAAAAATTTTCTGAGGAGACCCCTACTGAAATTTTATGGCGAATAATTTTCTGGAACATTTTAACCCTCTAGCACCGCCCTTTGGCACCTTTTTTTTAGAAAACCAGGAAAAATTGTATTTTTAGGGTCGTTAGAGGGTTAAAATGTTCTAGAAAATTATTCGCCATAAAATTCAGTAGGAGTCTCATCAGAAGAAATCTTTGTAAAATGAACCTAAAAACCCAAAGGAAGCGAAAAATATATACATATTCCTAGGAATGTTGAACGTGTATTATTTCGGGTTCTACTGAAGCGATCGAAATACTTCTTTTGCAAAAGATTAATCATTGTAGACTACGTTTAACATGCCGGCATAAAAAATTGCATTAGGGTGGTATAAACTAAGTACTGGATGGTAGTGACCCCAATGACGCACATAGGGTTAATAATATTCCACACTATAAGGCGTCCTTTCAAACCATATACATTGGTGTATTAAACTTAGACATCGGACTATCAATACCGAAGTTATGAGAAAAATAAATTTTAGCGACATCTAGCTGCGTCCAAAAAAAATAAAAAACTTTTCCGGAAATGTTTTCGAAAAAGACATCATATTCGGGGGCGTAGGGCGGACTTTATATTTGCGTCCCTATAAGGCGAGACGGCCTAATGTACGTATGCAACTATATACCTAAATACATACATACATATATACATACATACATACATACATAGTACATAACATTATACATATGTACATCAAACCACTTTGCCATTAAAGTATTTAACAAAACAAAGTCTAGGCTTGGCTTTTACGACTTGTCACGTTTGCAATTTTGCAAGACTTGAGGTGTACTTAACAAAAACAAAAACCGATAAAAATCAAAGAGAAAAAACTTAAATCACATTATATTGACTTTGAGCTGCTCTTTTAGTTGAGCTAAAATAAAAGAAATAAAAAACGAAAGCAAAAGCAAAAGCAAAAGCAAAAACAAAAACAAAAACAAACAACTAATTTCGTGATGCCGTTTGTTGGTTTTTCCAGCTGTGGCATTTGACTTGGAAGGCGCGTCACCAGCAGCGCCATCAACATTTTAAGCAATGCCTGTAACTATTTATGAGGTTGGGCATTTTTTTCATGCATTTCGGGGCTATACGCTGGTTACGCCATTTAGCCATAACCGTCACAAAAAATAAAAGAAAGACACAAGTAACAACATTTTTTAAGTGTAAAGTGTTACCATAAAATGTATTAGACGTGTTTGTTTGTATGTATATTTTTATGTATGTCTGCATGCATGTTAATCGCCGATCAAATGCCAAATCATTGATTAAAATTGTGGTTTCTTTGCCATTTTTTTTAATTTCTTTTTTTTTAATTTTTTTTTTTCTTAATTTAATCACTTCGCATACATACGGGTACATACATATGTAATTTTTTTTGGTTTGCTTCAGTGTGTTTTAACATTTTCTTATAACAAGCGCAGTAGACATGCATGGCTTGCTTTTATTATTATACACTTTTTTCCTACATTTTATACTCATTTTTTGTTTAAAGCCGCGCACTCAAAAAACTTGTGTGAGGCAACACAAGGTCAACAAGTCAACTTAGCAGTTGTTCACACATTCATTATTTATTAATAATAGAAATAAACATTGCAAGAAATAAAAAAAGAGAATGCAAGCAAATTCGCACTATTACATACTTTGAATCGGACTCATACAGTGGTGGCAAACAAATGCTTAGAGGTCGGTATTATAATACTTATTAAAAGGTTGTCAACTCGAAAACGATTGGAATACGAACGGCTGGTGAATTTTTATGAGAAGCTTTTTAAAGTAATACACCCGGAGCATATGTGGACTACTGCCGAGGGGAGACCGAAGTTGTTTTTTTGGAAACCACAATTATTGGCCATAGTGACACAATATTTACTGAGTACGAGTACGTAAAAAATAATTCATTTCAAATTGTAATAATATATTTTTGTTCGTTAGCGGCATACATTTTGCTAAAGTACGAAACAGTTTATTTTTTTTTGAAATATTTTTTGCGATTGGGTGTTATTTTTTATTTGCAAACTAAAGACATACATGCCTCATTCATTCAACATTAAAAAATAAACTTCTTTAATGCCGGAAAATGAAAAAAATTAAATTATCAAATTAGGTAAAACTGCTAACCTACGCTTTTTGAAATCACCTGCTCACTGAAACAAATCAGTAGGAGAGAATCAAGAATTTTAAGCCTAAGAACAAGCCTGGAAACAATTACATACGTAAATTGCTTAGAAAACAATAAAAGAGCAAAGTTTCTGACAAGATTAAAGTACAATGAACTGGAGTTAAATACGCTTAATCCGCCAAAGGACTGTGGGCAAAAGCCATAAACTAAAGTAAGTAAAAAGCATAAAACTATATCCGCTTGAATAGCGAAAATATAAAATTATAATGTGAAATCGGTTTACGTGTTATTCTTTTAGCAAAATAACACTTCAAGCTATGCACATTTGATGGAGATTCCAATAGCATGCTGAACTAACATCTTCCGGATCATCGCCGCATGTTTGTGGCAAAGCGAAAAACATTGAATTAATTATAAGCCGAAAGACAAACGAAACCGTATAAAGCTACATATGTACATCATGAAAATTTAAAGCCTTGCTAGACAAATACAACAAAATGAAGTTGAAATTGAAAACTACGAAAACAAAAACTTTTAAACAACCGCTGCACTATGGTTCAAAACCGAAATATTGAGGAATTAAACCCAATTACCGACTTTTGATTTTCCCGAAAAAAATAATTACCTTTTATTACACATTACTGAAGTAAATAAAAAATACAAAAAATAATGTCAGCTGGCTATCACTTACTCAAATTATATAAAAATCTCAAGTGGTGATAAAAAGCTAACGAATTTGAATAAAGTGTGTTTATAAAATGGAAAATATTAATAAAGGTATGTAAAATAAAGAACAACAAACTTTTTTCTGAAACAGGAATAGGATCAATACAAATTATATATGTAGTTACAGCTAATATTGTCCTCTTTAATTCAAATGTTATTTTATCTGCGGGAGTTTGCAATCGAGGCTACAATTTCACTTTTTTCAGAGCAAAGTAAACTTCGAAAATGGCGATACTTTACAATTTTATATAGATAATAATAAAAATATAAACCTCATTAAATTTACAGTTTCCACTATATATGGCAGCAGCAGCGAAAAATGGGCGTGGCTTGCCCATTTTCGTCATGAGACATTACTTTTACTTTTAAATACCCTATGAAAAGTTTTAGACCGATATCTTAACTCTAACTATTTTATTCCTCAAAAACTGAATTTTGAACCGTAGTGCGCTGGTTCAAGGAAAATAATAATTTGAGCTAAAAAGGGAATAATTACACGATAAATATGATACAATGTTCACATAACTATGCGCTTAATAGACAATTAAAAGCAATTTAAATATGTACATAATTGAGTTCTAGTTACTATGAAAATAACTCAATTTATTAATATTCAATTATGAATAAATTAAGCTCAATTTGTGTAGAAAAATCAACCATGGATGTTCAGCGAGATAGCGAAATGCCGTGAAAAGGAAATGGAAATAAGTGCAAATTCTTTATATTTGCGCACCGAAAATGGTTGGCTGGGATATAATATTTAATTGTGTATAAATTTAATTGAATATGGGCAAACAAGAAATTCAGAAAGCTTATTTGACTCAATTAATTTGGCATGTCTGAATATAATATAAGAGAACTGAAATATGTATGTAACCCCCTTATTATGGATTGTCATACGATAGCTATCGGCCGCTTGCAAGCGTATCGTATAAAATGAGTTTCCATATTATGAATTCCACACGCCCGCTAGGTGCACTATCGTGAATGACATTTGTTTAGAGTTCAATTAGTTATGCGTTAACTTTATTTCCATTACAGTCAATCGGGTTTCACACGATAGAAATTATTTCGTAATACGAAGTACCCGACTGCTAGCGTTTAGCGTGTATCGTATTAATTCGTAAAAAATAGAATTCTATTAGGTATATGCATTAATTTAATAAAAAAAAATAAAACAAAATGAGCCTTTAGAGCAGGGCTGCTCAACGCTCTCGTATTGAAAGTACAAAACTCAATACATCTACAAAATTTTTATATGCCCTGAACAATTTTTTTGCTCATTTAATTTTTTTTATGAATTCCAATAAAATATTATTTTAGAATTTATTTTCAAATGGTAGTATCAAAAACATAAAATTTTTTTTTATTTTTTATATGAAAATTTTTTGAATACAAATTTTTTACAGTGCTTTCATTTTTTGAATTTTTATTTCATTACAAATTTGTTTTTGTAAATTTCGATTTCTTACGGCAGTGATCGAGCTCCTATACAAAGTGCCTTTGCTCTGCACATTCAATATGAATCATAGGCACATTCATATAAAATTTTTTTTTTATATCTGAGTGCTTATGGGAGTGCAAAGAAAATTTTATTTTCATATTTGAAGTGAAAATATGTATCTGTGCCTATGATTCGGAACAAAACAAAAACAATTGTGCTTTGAGTGCCTATGAGGTGAGCAGCCCTGCTTTAGAGTCTTTTTTGTTTTTTAATTCTACGAGTAGGTATGCTGGCCACACAGAGAACGCGGACCAATGACCCCAAGAGCCAGCCAGCGGCAGCAGCCAAAAGCTGTCAGACAACCAGCTGCTTGAAGCACAATTAAAAAGAAAAATTGAAAAAGAAAATACATATGTATGTATCTACAAACATACATACATATAAAAATAAAAGCAAAAATTTACAAAACTGCGAAATGATAGAAAACAGAAACGAAATTTCGATGTAACACTTAAAAGGATGATGAAAAAAACAGAGATATAACAAAGTAAGAGAAAAAATAGCAAGCAGACAGAGAAACCGGAATTCTTGTCAGGATGACTGCATCTATAATATGGCTCATGTGTACCTACATTTGTACATATCTTCCATGGCTGCATGGATCTTGTGCGAAATGCTGCATTGGCTAGAGCAAAGAGAACTATAAAAAAGCAAAAGCAACAGCAATCGAAAGCTAAGCATTTTCTGATCTTAACGGCATGGATGCATGTACTGCTGTGTTTGTACAGAACGTGGGGGCAGAAGAAGAAGCAGCAGAGCAGGAAAACAAAATCGTGCAACAGATTTGAGTCACTCGCTGGCATAAATTTGTCCTAGTTCTGACTATCTATCGAAGTTGCATGATTTGGTTGGATTTTGCTTTTTGGGATTTATTGACTTTCACTTTTTCTTTTGACTGGAGTGTGTGTGTGTGTGTTTGTGTGCGGTTGTGTGTCGCTTGGCTGCTTTAATGGAGTCTGCGTCTTCACAAGAATCATTGGTGTATGTATTAACGTATGTATGTAAATACATGCCGGCAACAATAAAATTGTACAAAACACAACAATAAGGAAAATAGTCATACAGCCCGGAAAAGTGCAACGAATAAATGCACGCGATCCAATGCATCTACATATTCCTACATATGTATATATTAGGACGGTCCCAAAAAATCGAATGATTTTTTTTCAGTCTCGCCCTCTAAATCGCTTAAAGTATGGTCAGAGATACCACATATAAATTTTGATCATGATCGGAGATTGAGAAAGGGTGACGGACAGGCGTTAAAGTTCCGATATCCATATGAGACCCCTGTGCGACACCACTCAACCGTCTCCGATTGAGACTAAAATTTATAGATATTTGGTATGTTCGACTATATTTGCATCGACCTAGGGGGTGAGGTTGAGGAAATATAATATACAATTTGTCTGCACACATTTAGGAACTACCCTAGTATACATATACCTATGTATGTACATATGTATGTAAAACTAGTGCACTATGATCAAGACTAGGAACTTATTAGTATACCATGTGCCGATGTATGTATGTATATTGAATTAGTTTTTGCCACACTTGCATTTTCAATCTAGTTGTTGTTGTTGGGTGCTCTTGTTGGGCGCTGACGGCATGCAATTGTAATTATGTAGAATAGGTAATGCATGCAAATATGTAATAGGTAAATGCATTTCCATAAGTAAATATATATGTACATATGTATGTACGTACACACATTTTTATTTAGTCTTATGTAGTCGAAAATGCAATAATTTTGCATTTACGGTTGATTGTAAAATTAAACTTGTGCGTGTTTTTATTTGCTTGTTTGCCATTGGAAATCCGGGTTAAAGCAAAAATACTTTATGAATCATCCAACTAAGTGAATCAACACACAAATGCATTGGGTATGAATAGTATATACAATAGGTATGTAGGTAATTACCCTGCAAAAAAGTTTTGATTATTGTTGACAAATCAGGTCTAAAAAAGGAGTAGGTACTCTGGCAGCGTTGCTTCTGCTATGCACTCACTCTGTCTGCTCCTAACCCTCTCATACTTATCTAGGCCTTATTTCGCATGGTGGATAAGCCTTTGGAATAAGGTGTGCTCTCAGAGAGCGAGTACTCAAGGCTGCACAACGATATCAACAAAAAAATTTTGTTTTGTTGAATATCAAATAAAAATTATTGAAATTATTTCGTTTCGTTTATTATCCAAAAAAAAATTATCAAAATTATTTTGTTTCGTTGATTATCAAAAACAAAATAATAATAACAATTTGTTTCGGGCTTAAGCCCATATGACACTACATTTTTTTTCTGGTATTCTACCAGGTTTTTTGTGTGAAGGAGATGGTCAAATACAGTTTTGCGTTGGTGTAAGCGAGCAAGCTATATTGAAAAAAACCAAACAAAATACCATCTAGGCGATTAAAAACCAACGAGCCAGCTTGTATTTCGGTAGGTTTTTTGGCATTCGGTCATTTTTTCTGACAATTTTTCCAATTTGACAACCATAAAATAAATTATATTTAAAATAAAAAAATATATGGAAATACAAATTTTAAATTTGCCTCTTGTAAGCTTCTGCTTTGGCCGTAAGGGTAAAGAAGAAGTCCGCAAGAAAAATTATATTGCGTACTGGCTTCCCTTTATAACACGGAATACAAAGCTATCCTGCCATTTGGGTTTCATAACTTTTTTATTTCAGTAATTTAAATCAAATTACCAAAAAAATAATTTTTGAAATATTTTATTTAGTTTGAAGTTTACTGTCAATCAAATTATTTTTGAGGGAGTATTTGTCTCTTTTCAACCTATAGAAGAATTGTTTTTGTATTTTGACTTTCGGTGGGGTTTCAAAACCAAAAAAACCAGGGAAATAATGTAGTGTCATATAGGCATAATGGCTTCATTTTAATTTGAATTTTTATTAACGTCATTTTTTTGATAATTTTTTTTGTTGGCTACCGAAACAAAATTTTTTCAATATTTGTTTTTTGATAATCAACAAAACGAAATTTTTTTTCATAATTTTTTTGATAATTATCAAAACAGTATTTTTTTGTTCAACACTTAACGTTAAAATTTTTCAAAGTTGAATTGAAAACAAAATATTTTTTCGGTTATTGATAAAAAATAACGTTAATGTGCAGCCCTGGTACTCCTTATGGCCTGATGACATCAACACAGGAAAATCAGCCCTATTTTAAGCCTTACGCCATACAAATTTGCTACCCCTATAATTTTCAGGCCTTTTTTCGTAAGCCTTTAAATCTGCTGTTTTAATTCTTAAATAAGGCTTAGATTTTTGGTGGGAATGTACATTTGTATGTATGTATGTATCTACATATGCATACAGAAACAGATCAAAACTTAAAATGGGGTTGGGCCCAATCGTATTTGTGTTAATTGATATAAAAAATGCTGAGTGAGATAACGAAAACAATAATAATTCATATTAATAAAAATGTTGAAATTAAAAAATAAAATATTAAAATACATAATAAAAAATTAAATAAAACTAGTTTGCGTTCACACAGACGGACGGACAGACGGGTATGGCTTAATCGACCCAGCTCATGATTCTGATCATATCGGTATATATTTTGGTGGGTCCCTCACGCTTACTTCTGTTACTTTCGACAAAAAATTTTTGGCACAAAGTTCTCATGAAAGGTATAAAAATAAAAAAAAAACAATAAAAAATTAAAATTGTCTATTAAGTATATCCTTGTACAAAGATTTTGTCTGAGCAGACCCCTAGTGAAATTTTATGCCGTATAATTTTCTACAAAATTTTAACGCTCTAGCGGCCTTCAAAATACTTTTTTTTTGCACTTTATAAAAAAAGGTGGAAAAACGACCTTTTCGTAGAGATGGTACACTGCTTTTTAAATTTTCTGCAATTGTTACTTAAGCCTTTTCTGATCACGTATGATAGATAAGCACAATTTATTTTGGCACGTCGTACATAAACCTTTTCACATTTAATATTATTCTTTATTATTAATAATTAACTTCAAAGCCACTCTTGCGATTTCTAAACCACAAAAATAGCACGATTAACCGTTTGCGAAAGATTTGCTTCATTTTTTTTTATTATGTGTAGGTAGGTAAATATAATTTAATATCTTTCACCGTTACTCCAAAGTCACTTCATATTCGCATGTTGTTCTTTAAAACTTTTTTTCATTTTAGTTGTTTAAATATACTCATTGTTTACCATTGACGTTTTGATTTCTTCCACGAAAATTATTTCTGCCAAAGCAAGAACGAAATGCACACTAAACTCATATGTCAAGTAGAAATTCCGGATTAAATTTATTTCTTCTATTTAATACACATTTACATATGTATATTTATAATGGGATTAAAAACACAGCAAAATGAGATACATACATATGTAGTAATTTGACTCTGTTGAATCAGTCACATTTTACAAAACACGCAAACAAACAGCATCGCAAGGAAAATTCCAAATTTCGCGATTTTACTGGCGCGCGTTACCACTGTTACCAACCGCATGCGCTTCACGATCAACAAACGAATGTCTCGTGGCGTGCACAGATTTCAGCAGATAACCGAAACTCAAAAAAACAGACAGAGCTGTTCCAGCGGATCTGAGCGATGTTAGGTGCTCAAGCTCACGATCACTCGTTCTCTCTCGCCATTAAACAACTGCTACAATCCCTACTGAATTGTGCGCAAGCAAGCCATGCCAACAGGTCAAAACATTTTCGAGCCAAAAACGATCAACAACATAAGGGAGCCAAGTCAACAAATGGTACATGAACGTATGTACATATATATGTATGTGTGTATGTATGTACGTGGGTTGTTTGATAAGTCCATGATATTTTGAATAACGCCCAAATTACATCAGCGATGTGGCAGCGGGCAGCGACGGTTTTCGAAATCAGCTGATGCGTCTAATATGAGCAGTGACTGCCAGACCAAACACAATAGAACGTTCGCAGTATTTGGCAGTGACTTCTTTATATATTAGGTCTGTTTCCTTTTACCTTGGACACGTGGTGACATAAATTTACTTACGATTTTCATGTCCACTTTTTTCAATTAAAATAATCAATCTTGTTTAATTTTTTCCTCTGCTCTTTCTTCTTCTTTGCTTTTACATCCCGCCAGCAATATTTGCTAGTGGAAATCAATTAAGTAAAAATTAAATTCTCTCCCGCTTGCTGGCGTCAAAGTACGGAAACACAAAATAGTACGGAAACAGACATAAGTTCACATCAACACTTAGAAGTTGGCTGCGATTCAAGGCAGCAGCAGCGAATTTAGAATTTGGGCTAAACGGAGCGGTGCTGCCAGCTGCCTCTGCTGTATTATGTGCCGCTTCATAGCAAACCGTAGTTTCTAAAAATCAGCTGATTTCGAAAAACGATCGCTGCTACTGCCACAGCGCTATTGTTATTCCGGCTTAAGAAATAATTTTTTCGCCAAAAATTATTTTTTCAAATATAGTCTCTTTCTAGATCGTTACATTTGGTCCAATGTTTTTCCACTTTTTATTCCTTCGAAAAAATGGGATTATTAAATTATTCAAGGCTTTTGTTTATGGGATGACCTCGATAAACGGAGGGAGCTAAATCTGTAGAATATGGTGTATGAGGTAGCAATTCGTAACCAAATTTATTAAATTTTGGTGACTAAACACGTGTGTGGTCGTGTATTGTCTTAATGAAACAGATTTTTTTTTCTTGACAAATGCCATCGTTTTTGCTTCAAATCACGTTCGAATCTGTCCAAAAGCTATGAGTAATATTCGGCGGTAATTGTTTTAACATTTTCAAGCCAATCGATGCGAATGACATCTCGTAATCCACCTCCCGACGGTAGCCGGGGGTTCGGTACGATGAAAGTAGAAGGTTTAGTGCTGCTTAGAGTCCCACACTGACAGGGTAAAGGCTTTTGATGCTTCCTCCCACTTTGGCCATCTTTGGCATACGTTCATCCAGAGAAACCCACTGTTTTGATTGCTCCTTGGTTTTTGGTGTGGTCTTATGGATACACATTTCACCTACGGTTAAAAACGGCACAAAAATTCGTTAGGATTGCGGCTGAACATCGTAAAACACTCCTTTGAAGTTGTCACACAATTGTGCTAATGAATTGTCGAGTGTAAGTCATCGCGGCGCCCATCACGTGAAAAGCCTTTTGATGTCTAAATACTATGTATTCATGTAAGATGTGATGTATTCGCTCAGTTGAGATACATGCAGTCGCAGCTATTTCACACATCTTCATTCTTCGATCGTGCAATATCATTCCATGGATTTTGTTGACGATTTCTGACGTCACTAATTCTTTGGGCGATCTGAACTAGCACAGGTGTAGGTACGCCCACAACATAATCCACGTAACCCACTTTTTAACAATTTAAAAATTTCAGGGACTCATCAAACAACCCTCGTATGTAAATGCGAACAAACGAAACAAAGCAGAAACAGCCAATAAAATAAAATGTTTAAACCACAAAACACAAATATACTAACAAAAAACGCTCTCACTCCGACGCTCCGCATCAAAAGCAGGTAAAGTGTTGTAAAACAATGAAACAATAGGTGAAGTAAGAAAACACTTCGTAGAATATAAACAATATGTGAAAAATGTGTGCAACAGTCGGGCACTAGAGTCATCTACATAAGTGTTATATGAGTAATATGGGGGAGGGTAATATGTATGTCTCTCAAAATCGGAGGAAAAGAAAAAAGGGCCGGAAATTACAAAAAAAAAAAAAAATTAACACGGGAGAGACCAAAATAGTTTCTTTTCAATAAGCACTCTTTGGGTAGTGAATATTTTCTGAGAAATGGCATTTTCGTTATTCCTGTACCCGGATTCTAGAAATCTCCATCGCTAAATGAGATCGCCAAAAATTTTATACAGAAATATGTAATAGTTTCAAACAAGATGAAACTGCAAAATCGATAGCTGATAGCTTTGTTTGGAATTACCCATTCACCATTATCATATGCACTGCACAGCAGTTGATGCATATGACAAACATACATATGTACATACATCTACCTAATTTAGCCAAGTAACAAAATACAAACGATCCCTATGGAAAAAGTATTGCCTGCTTTTAGGCGATCCACAGCTAAGCCTCAAACCGATCGACAGTACAGTTGTGGTCATGCAATTGTGACGCTTTATAATTTTACTTCACAGCATTTAAATGCGCTGATTGTATTGATTGAATTTACATATTTAATTTTTTTTTTTTCATAACAAGTTGCTTTGGAACGACCGTCTTTATTTGCTCGCTTAACATTGAAATTCTGTAATTGGTTTTTTGACTTAATTTTTCAAGTTTAACTCACCTTCCATAACATAAACAATACTGCCAACATCGCCTTCCTTGATAATGAGACTCTTTGCCGCATACTTAACTGGATACATGCAATCGACAATTTCGCGTATTTGTGTTATATCCAAATTCTTCATGAAATCATTATCCAATATGGCCGATTTGATAATTTCGCGTGATCTGCAAGAAAAGGAAGAGCAGACAAAAATTGGTGATGATGGGTATGAATATATGTATGTAAGTAATTAAAATATCAAGTGGCGCATTATAAAATATATGAATAAGGGTAAACAAATAAATAATAATAATAATATAATATAATACAATGGCGCTATTATAACTCTGACGAGTTTTATGGCCGAGCTTCTCTCCCAATTCGAGGTGTGCTCCTTTTTGTTTTTCCTACTAATTGGGTGGACCTACAGTTTTAAGCCGGCTCCGAACGGCGAATGCATTTTTTGTGAGAAGCTTTTTCATGGCAGAAATACTCTCGGAGGGTATGCCGCCCACTGCCGAGAGGTGACCGCTGCTCTTAAAAAACCCAATAATTGGATTTTTACTAATTAGAAAAATTTGTTTGGCTCGGACCGTGGTTTGAACCCGAGACCTCTGGCATAGCAGGCGAGCACTCTACCCACTGCACCACAGCGGCCGACAAATAAATGCAAACATTTAAACATCACATCGACCGCTTTGTGCGACTTTATCGTAAGGGACAAAAGCAAATTTTACAGGAGAGCATTGTTTTGGTTTTTTTTTTACTGTTTTTTATTGATATATTTAAATGAAATTGAACACGCGATTAGATAGTTAATTAATATACTGAACCTGATATTTTTTTTCTTAAAAAAAATGTGCAGTTTGCGAAAAAATCATAATTTTGTCCCTTACGATAATTTCGCTCTCAATGTTTTATGAGCGTATTTGAATAAATATCCTTACGATAATATTTAAAAAAAGGTTGTATATGACAAATGCAAGTGTCTTATTGCATACTTTTGCATTTTTAATGATGGGGTCATGGTAATATAGTGAGTGAGTGAGTTTCCACCTTCGATTTCCTACTAGCTATGTATATTCAAAATATTTTTTATATGGGCGATACGATAAATTCGAGCTCAAGAAAAAAGTATAAATTGTCCCATGCGATAAAAAAGAAAGCCAATTTTTGGCACAACTATAAAGATTTCAGCTACAATATTTTACCGGGTGATGCGCTGAGGGATGCAGAACAAATTTGCATCAACAATGAAATTTCGAGAAAATTACCCCTACGATAAAATCGCGCAAAAGAGTCGATATGTCACAAAAATAACAATTAAAATTTTGCGAAATGAAGATTATTCAAAGCACGCGCGTAAGTTTTGTTCTACAGAATTTTACGATGCACTGATTGATTTATCCGTTTGTTTGTACAAAAATCCATTTTATTTATAGAATAATCCCCTTTCCCTGTTTTCTCTTCTTTCCCCTCGATTGCTTACAACTCTGATTTGGCTATTTTTGTCAGCTCACTCTTGGCATCCACCAAATCGGACATCGGTTCAGCGCTGTAGCCCTGACGCTTGATGCGCGTCTCACTGCTTGTGGAGGTCAGACGGCTTCCGCCACCACTCGATATGCTTGCAGTGCTGCCATCTAAACCCTCGGCGGTATGTTGCAGAAAGACTTGTGTTAGTGGACGCACAACCTGCCGAAACTTGTCCAACTCATTCTGCAACTCGGTCACCGTTTGATCTTTGTTGGCGCATTCTTGTTGTAGGCGCGCAATGCTGCTGCACAGAAAACTTATTTTATCGCGATTTTTTATGAGACGCTCATCTTTCAGCCGCAGGTCTGCTTGCATTTTTGTTATGACGTCGGTGTGGCCGTTCATCGGGCACGCATCTTCATGCTTATGGTCATCGCCATCTGCATGCCTTTCACCGCCTGCTGCTGCACAGTTAGCGGAACAGGTGCGCAACAACTGATGACATGTCGTACATTGACTTTTCTGCAGCTCTTGTTGCAACATTGCACATTTGAGCGATTTGCGTTGCAATGCTTCGCGCACTAATTGCAATTCGCTGCGCAGCTCGCTGATTTCTTGCTCCAAGTGACGCGTCGTATTGCGCTGCGCCGCCCCACTATGGCTGGCGCTGTGGCGGAGCATTTTCTTGGAAAGAATACGCAAATTATGATAAGCGCGTTGTAAATAAAAGAATTTTTTCATACGTATAAGCCCACACGAAACGTAAACCAGCCAGCGCGCACGGATGACTTTTGTTGACTGTTCATCGATGAAGACGAAATTGCTCAGCAAATTGTACGTGCGCGCGTCAATGCTGTGCGGCTTGTTTTGAGGCGTCGCCGTATGCGCTGCGCCTGTAGGCGCCGTTGTTATTATTATTTTCCTGCGTTTTTTTTTTTTTTTGTTGGTTTATCACTACTTCGCCTAAGTCACGTCATCGAAGGCTCAGCATTTGCATATGCGCGCGTTTTTTTTTTTTTTGGTATTCGCGCGCGCTTGCGTACGTGTGAACGTTTCGTTCGCGCTGCGCTAAGGTCGCGGTGTACTTGAATACTCGCTGCTTCTTTTTTTACTAATTTTATTGTTTGTTTTTTTTTATTGCTCTTTATTATTTTCTTATTATGAAATTAATTTAACGCGTCGCGCCGCTATTCAATTTCGATTTTGTTTGTGTCGCTTCTGCCATTTTTTTAACTGTCACGCGGTCAAAACCAATTCATTGCTGCACTTCATTCCAACGTCGAGAGCGCGGCGCTGCGCTACATTTGGACGCTCATTGTCAAGAGCGTTGCGCGAGTGGCAGTGTCAGTGGCATCTGCAGCAAGACGGTGTGTTTTGCACGATTTATTTATGTATGCGCTTGGCGGTTTCTTATTTTTTGTTTTTCAAATTTGTCTGTTTGTTTCGTTGCCGGCGTTGAATGGACTTTTCGTATGCGCGACCGTGCTTAATGTCTACTCTTGCTGTTTGTTTCTATTCTCCCGTCTGGCGACTGTTGTTTTGTTTTGGCGAATGTTTTTTTATTTTTATTGTGATTGACTTTGTTATTCCTAAAGAGAATTGTGGCTTTTCGATGCTGTTTTTCAATTAAAATCAATTAAAGCGAGTCCGACGGCGTCAACTGCACTATACGTACATATGTACATATCAGAGATCAGCAGCGGTGCACCGCATTTTCTAAAGCACCGCAAAAATACTTATTTTTTGAGTGGCTCAAGAAATAAGTACCCAGTAAAAAAATTCACCGCCACCGCATTGATTGAAAACCTAAATGATATTGCGCTAAATACCGTTGTTGTTTACACCGGCAATGGTAAAAATAAAACTACTTGACCGATTTTCGAGTGTGAAGGCAAAAAATGTTTGTTGGAGCTCCCTCTACCATCACTTCCTAGATGTCAAATCGCCACGATGTCTAATAAAGCTTTTTGATGCACTTATGTGATGCAATGTCTTGCATATATGGCTTTTTCCACATTTTTACCAATATCTCAAAAACTGGGTCTGCCACAAAAAAATTGGAGATGATATACGGATCAGCGTAAAATTTCGCTTTAGAAAAGTATTATTTCATTTTTGGTGGTTAAAGTTGATCAAAATTTGTCGAGTAGTGTAGTACTTCAGCTCTGCCGTAAAAAAGACATCTAATTCAACTATGTTTCTCAGTTAAACGAATTGCTAGATTGACAGAAAAATATTCATTCCGACGGCCGCATAATAAAATGTTAAAAAAAAAAACATGTGTATTGTTGTTGCTCCAATAAATTGACAAAAACTTCGGTTTAAATCAAGGTATCGTAGCCAATTTTGTCGATTGTGAAAATTGAATGAGTGCCTCGTTGGAAAATAAAGAATTATGTCACAGACAAACAAAAATGTGTAAACAAAACTTATGTGTATTACTAAGAGCCATAAATGTGATTCAAGAATTTTAGGAAAAAAACTCTATTTCATGTAAATAGGACATATTTTTATCTTGAAATTCATTAGTCAAATTATTTTGAATGTAAACAAACTCTAAATTTTAAGTGGCCCTTTCAATGAAAAAATTAAAAAAAACCAATCCTGAGAGTTTTCCTGTATAGATATTCTTTGGTTAAAATCAAATTGTAATCAGTAGTATTTTTCATCAGAAATCCATAAGACGGTAAAAATTACAAACAAAAAATCGCACTGGTAACATTGTAAATATCTCTATTTGGGAAATGCGGTGTTTGCGATATGCGGTGTTTGCGGTATATGGTGTTTACGATATGCGGTGTTTTCGGTGTTGTGATATCCATACTACCGTATACCGGAATTGATCAAGAAAATGCGGTACGGTGTTTATTATGATCGCATATTTTGCGGTTGCGGTCATACTCCCACCGCATTTTTTATGAGTATACTCTAAATCACAAAAAATGTATCGCATGCTGATCTCTGAGTACATATATAACTATTGGTACCGAAATGACCCATCATCAGCAATAATAATAATAACAATTTTTTCTCAATTCATAATAATAACGTTAGCCGCGGCTGCTGTCACATATAAAAACACAAACTCTTGTAAAATGCAAATTGCTTTCAACAGCGCGCAACGCGCCACTCACAAGCCTCCCAATGATACTAAACCAAGGGTGCTCAACGCTCTCGTATTGAATGGGGAAACTCCAATACATCTACAAAAATTTATTAGTGCACCGAGAAAAAATTTGTGTTAGATTTAAAAAAAAGTTACAAACTACAAGTAAATTTTTATTGTACGATTGGAAAATTTTACATACAACATAAATACATACATATGTACAATATTTACAATATATTTTATTTATATTAAATTAAGATATGAAATCGTACATATAAAAAAAAATGTATCTACATACTACATAATAACAATAAGTGACAAGTTTATTCAAGGCTGTTTAATAAATTGTCAATATTTATTGTCGAATCAGAGGTGGATAATTGCAGAATTGCTTCCAAATGCTTTTGTGATAAAAGGTTTCTTTGGTTTGTTTTGATTAACTTAAGGCTAGAGAAGGCTTTTTCGCAAATATAAGTGCTTCCGAACATGGATAAGTATTTTAAAATTTCATTTCTTATGAGTGGATACTTGTCATATTTTATTTCTGTCATATATGTAACTTACCTTAATTATTAATTTATATACGTACCTATAATTAATTAGCATAGACTGTGACTCGCAATAATATTTCAGCAAAAAAATCTCTAATTCCTATTTTTCTTATTAAAATCTACTTTTATTTTTCTTCAAATAATTTGAAATACACTTTTGCCACACATTTTTCAATATTAACTAGAAATTTTGTTCAGTTTTTTTGTTTGCCTACAAATCGCACCCTAAATCAAAAAATTGCACAACTCAAAATTTTTTTAATCCATGAATAACGTATTTAGGGACTGCTAAATGTTAGTCTCCTCCCAGCAAAAGTCTTCTTCCTTTCCCAAGGTTTTACTTCAAAGCTTCGTTTGTAAGGAAAAAGGTTTTCTTCCATTTCTTCCATTTATTTTATATTTATTTGGGTTTAGAGTTACGTCGCTTTTCAATTCAAGAATTCAATTTTTTCCAAAAAATTTTATTTTCAATTTGTTAGTGTAATTTTCAATTTCATATGGGAAGGGCGACGCCAACGTAGCTTCATATGGGAAGGGCGAAGCTAACGTAGCTTCGCCCTTCCCATAAGAAACTCAATCACATTCATTTGAAATTTTTTATACCTGTGGGCATATGGCAGGGGAAGAAAATTTTATTTTTATATTCATTGGGCGAATTTGTATCTGCGCCTATGTCTGGGGGGAAAAACAAAAACAAATGTGATTCAAGGGCATAGGCATGAGCATCTATGTACTAAACAGTTCATTAAGATTTTACTTTTATAAAAAATAAATATAAAGATGTGCAATACTATATTTTTGAACCCATGCCAATTTTGCTTCGAATACTAAATACACAGCTGTGCAACAACTATTCCAAACGCAACACTGCTGTTACAACAATAACAAGCAAGAACGTTTTCATTTGGGTTTTTGCTGTTTTATCTTTTACTTTCGTCGAATTTTCACTTTTAATGATGCCTATATGACACTACATTTTTCCCTGGTTTTTTTGGTTTTGAAAACCCACCGAAAGTCAAAATACAAAAACAATTGTTCTATAGGTTGAAAAGAGACAAATACTCCCTCAAAAATAATTTGATTGACATTAAACTTCAAACTAAATGAAAATAATATTTATTTTAAAAATTATTTTTTTTTGGAAATTTGATTTAAATTACGGAAATAAAAAAGTTATGAAACCCAAAGGGCAGGATAGCTTTGCATTCCGTGTTATAAAGGGAAGCCAGTACGCAATATAATTTTTTTTGCGAACTTCTTCTTTACCCTTACGGCCAAAGCAGAAGCTTACAAGAGGCAAATTTAAAATTTGTATTTCCATATATTTTTTTATTTTAAATATAATTTATTTTATGGTTGTCAAATTGGAAAAATTGTCAGAAAAAATGACCGAATGCCAAAAAACCTACCGAAATACAAGCTGGCTCGTTGGTTTTTAATCGCCTAGATGGTATTTTGTTTGGTTTTTTTTCAATATAGCTTGCTCATTTACACCAACGCAAAACTGTATTTGACCATCTCCTTCACACAAAAAACCTGGTAGAATACCAGAAAAAAAACGTAGTGTCATATGGGCTTGAGAAAAGAATCAACCAAAAATTGGTTAATAGTACTACATATTTTTATATTAAAAATGAAAACAACCAGAGTATTGGTTAAAACAAAATTTCTGATTTTGTGCAATATATCAAAAACGCTCTATTCCAAAAATTGTTTGAATAACGTCCTATTTCAGATTTTGCTTCAAAAACGCCCTATTTCCGAGAAATCTTCTATATATATAAAAATGATTTGGTATTTAATTGAAACGCTAAAACTTGAAAACGGCTGAACCAAATCAAATACTTCCTTAGGGGGGTTTGTTTGTTGTTACTCCGCGAAGGTTTAGTCGAAGGAAAAATTAAAAAATATTAGGGTGGCGTGGCACCTCCCATACCACCTTAATTTTTAAAGCTGATTATCTCTAAAACAGTTCAAGGTAGGGAGCTGAAAATTGGTATAGAGGTAGGTGATATCAAAACCCTTCTCATTCAGAAAATTGGGGGTTATCAGAAAAGGGAGCGTGGCACCTCCCATACAACCTTAATTTTTAAAGCTGATTATCTCTAAAACAGTTCAAGGTAGGGATCTGAAAATTGGTATAGAGGTAGGTGATATCAAAACCCTTCTCACTCAGAAAAGTGGGGGTTATCAGAAAAGGGGGCGTGGCACCTCCCATACAACCTTAATTTTTAAAGCTGATTATCTCTAAAACAGTTCAAGGTAGAGAACTGCAAATTTGGTATAGAGCTAGGTGATATCAAACCCCTTCTCACTCAGAAAAGTGGGGGTTATCAGAAAAGGGGGCGTGGCACCTCCCATACAACCTTAATTTTTAAAGCTGATTATCTCTAAAACAGTTCAAGGTAGGGACCTGAAAATTGGTATAGAGCTAAATGATATCAAAACCATTCCCACGCATAAAAGTGGGGGTTATCGGAAAAAGTGGCGTGGCACCTCCCATACAAACTTAATTTTTCATGATGAATATCTCTAAAATTGTTTACGCTAGGGGCTTGGAAATTGGTGTGGAGATAAACGATAACAATTCCATATTAACGCAAAATAATAGGAGTTATACGAAAAGGGGGCGTGGCACTTCCCAACAATACTTAATTTTTTAAGCTGAATATCTTTAAAAGGATTTAAGTCAGGGACCTGGAAATTGGTACAGAGCTATATGATATTAAAACAATTTTTGCGCATAAAAGTGTAGGTTATCGGAAAAGGGGGCGTGGCACCTCCCATACAAACTTAATTTTTCATGATGAATATCTCTAAAATTGTTTACGCTAGGGGCTTGGAAATTGGTGTGGTGATAAACGAAAAAAATTCCATATTAACGCAAAATAATAGGAGTTATACGAAAAGGGGGCGTGGCTCCTCCCAACAACACTTAATTTTTTAAGCTGAATATCTTTAAAAGGATTTAAGTCAGGGACCTGGAAATTGGTACAGAGCTATATGATATTAAAACAATTTTTGCGCATAAAAGTGTAGGTTATCGGAAAAGGGGGCGTGGCACCTCCCATACAAACTTAATTTTTCAAGCTGAATATCTATAAAAGCGTTTAAGGTTGGGACCAGAAAGTTGATCAGGAGATTAACGATATCAATAGCATGCTTATGAAAAAAACAGTAGTTTTGGGAAAAGGGGCGTGGCACCTCCCATGCGTTCTTAATTTTTAAGGCTAAATATCCCTAAAAGCGTTCATGGCATGTACATAGAAATCACTATGCAGATATACGATATCAATACCATGTTCACCCAAAAAAAAAGAAAAGGTTTATCGAAAAATGGGGCATTGCACCTCCCATACGTACTAAACTTTTGAGGATGAATACATCTAAAAGGGTTGGAGGAAAGGCCTGAAAACCATTATGGAGGTATACTATACGTATCAATACTCTTACTTACTTGGTTAAAATAGCCAATACTCAGTGAAAATAAATATCCGGAACAGAAAACTAAAAATGTTGTGTATCGTGCAGCCTTAAACTGAATACTAAAATTATATATTTTTGAAGTTGTATACACAATGAAGTAGTGAAAAATCGTTAATTTTCTATTAAAAATAATACCGGTGTAATAACAATTTTTGAAATGAAATTAATAAAAAAATCTGTTTTGGGCAGAACGAAGTTTGCCGGGTCAGCTAGTCTCCATATATATTTCTCTGAAATAGGGCGTTTTTGAATAATTAGCTGAAATAGGACGTTATTAAAATAATTTTTGAATAGGGCGTTTTTGAAATAATTTTTGAAATAGGACGATCTTATTTTCAGCCGTCGATATCGTTTTAGAAAGAAAAAAATTACCCAAAATTGGTTCATATGGAATAAGTTTGAGTTCAGTTAAATATTTCATAGTTTATTTTTTAAATATTTTGATTTTAATATAAATAAAACAAAGTTATAATACCATTTCATTCTCATGAAAGGTATAAAATCAGCATTGTAATATTTACCAAAAATCTGGTGAAAATAGCACTTTTTTCTTTGTGTTGGAACACTCATAATTTTGCAGTCCGATATGATACGAAATATGTGTTTAATACAGAGCCCGGCATTTTTACTCTTGTGACTAAATGATAAACAAATCTCTCTGCACTCTACCACAAAATATCTCTCATAATTTTTCCCGAGTTTGGACATATGTGTGAACATGGCCTCAGAATTATGGAGTCCGATATGAATCCGAAATTTGAGCTTAAGAAAAATCATCGTATATGAGTCATATATGGATACTATATTATGAAAATTATGAGCAAAAGCAATTTTTAGATTTTTTTTACAATGACAATTGTAATTCATAGATGCTTTTTCGAAAAAGGGAAAGTAAAAAAGCATTACTAAAGCACAATAAAATGTTTAATGTTGCACTATATCATTGCGTTGGATTGATTTTCAGGTTCATGTCGGATTCGAAAGCGGAGGAGTATGTAAAATAGACAACAACAAGCAGTGAAGGGGCAGAAGGTGCCACAATGATAGAAGAGGAGAACAAGCGGGAGTTGAGCTACATATTTGTACATCATATAGGCCTCTTATTCGGACTCCTAAAATATATGAAATTAGGTTCACATCGGTCGACCACCTTAAGAACAGAAATACATACATGCATGCGGTCTAAAAGCCGAGCTCATAGTGAGTGTAAACGCTCCGATTTAGGACTGCTTTCAGAGTCTTTTAAGAGTGCGAATGTTTGCTGGGTATAGTCGACTTTTGACAAATAAGCTTTGGGGTCTATATTTCTTTAAACAATTATTTATTGCTGTAAACTTTACAGTGTATAGCGAAAAAATCCAAACAACTTATTAATGATATTTATGTACATTCGATTTTCAGTTTCTCAATTGGCGCTTTACCGTCTAGATAAGCCAATTGTTAAACCTTAAACTATGGGGCTGAATTGTGGGAGATAGTTTTTGACGTTGGTTTAAAATTGCCTCCCTTGAATGTTAATTAAAAATCTCAATAAAGGGCAGCTTTTTCAAACGCTTTTATGAGCTTCACCTGCATGTATACATGTTTATAAGATTGTTTGTATGTAAGCATTGCATACTTTAAGGCAAACATTTCGCAAATTCATACACTGAATGGGAGTTTTTCAGTGTGTGATGTGCTTATTTATACATGGAATAAACCAAACTCAGCTATCATGCACAAACTCTTTAATGATTATAATTATTATTTTCTTTCTTTTTTTTTTAAATAATTATCATAATCGATTAATTGGATTGTTACATACTGAAATGACTAACTTTACTAACCTAGCCATCTAAAAAGTAAAAATAAATAAATATTAATTTACAACAAAATGATCGATGGCCAGCCTATTCGGTAGATTAAGCAATCCAAATTACACAACCAACACGCAAGATATCGGCGGGGCTGGTGGCGTGTGGTTAGTGACGGTGTTGCTGCCATGGCGTTGCAGGCGTGGCACCCGCCACACACTGTCAATTGCGTCATGCAAAAATAAACCCATTCCACAAAAAAACCCTTCCAGGCATCATTGACTTGTCAATTGCTATGTGCTGCGCTGTCACGCAGTCAGTCGCAACGACCAAAGCTGTGGCGCTGCTCCACTTAAGTGGGCTTTTGTAAGTGCCAAAAAGGCCAACGGCAATCAGTAGCGAATTGTGGAGTTTGTCGTCGTCGGCGGCGCGACGGCAGCTGTTGGCAAAGCCAATTACTAGGCAGTCATTTTGATTTTCGATACAAAAAAAATCTGAATTTTATTTTGTTAAAATAGGAATTTCGTGCTGCAACAAGAACCGTTGTCATACATTCCGCGCAATGTGCGTTGTCGTGTATGTTCAATGTAGCTCGACTGGACTGAGTCGGGCACAGCGGAGGAATGTGCGCATGCGTACCTACTACATATGTAACTTTGCTCTGCTTATTGTAGCTGGTGGTATACATATAATTTTAAATTTTATATTACAACAGCGAATGTGTTGGTTAAGTTAAATTTATTATTTTGTTTTTTAAAATAAAATTTTACTGCAAATAATGCGATTATTACTCCAGGCTCAATTCAAAACTGGTTGCTCTGTTTGTCGCTTGTTCAGAAATGACAAAAAAAAATTTATTTAAAAAAACAAACTGATTTACATAAAACCAGACTGATTTCCGTAAGTGAATAGCGCGCAAACGTCTGATGACACGTTGATAAAATCAATATGTAAAACAAGTAAGGTAAATTATAATACATATATTTACATATATTTTTATGAAGTCGATCAAAAAAAAAACAGATTTTGATGAGATTCATATTGAAAAGTGTTGTCAATACGAGCCAAGCGAAAAGCTTTACTCAATGCTATTTTTTGATAGCTAAAAGACCATGCCAAGAAATTATGTTATCAAATTCTTTTAATCTTCCGTGCTTTTGAGGAAAAAAACCAATTATGAGAGAAAAAAATTTCACTCTAGCACTTGGAGAGCTACACTCTAAAATTTAGAGTCTAAACCTCTTGATTGGTTTTTTTTAAAGAACATTAGAATTTTGCGAAAATTTTCTTGGCGTAGATTTGATTAAATATGAAAGATATCATAAAATATTACTGGCCAGATGTTTACATAAACACAAATGCGTTGAAAAAAAAAATACGAGATATTGATTTAATGGTATTACATACATATGAACCACTATAAACTGTATTAGCTAGCGTTGTGCGCTGATTAAATTTAAGATGTTCATAAAAGGCAGCAAAGAGCTACAAAAGTGGTTGTGTTCCATTTTTGATGTGTAAACATCTTTGCTGTAGCTACGAGTAATTTCGAAAAAGAGGTAAAGTTTACGCGTAAACGTAAACCGTAAATGCGTAAACCGTAAATGACATTTGTGTTAGTGCGCTGCTGTGTCAGTGTGAATCGCCTGGCATTGTCAGTGGTAGGTAGGTAGATAGACATGTACTTACAAATGCTTGCATGCATAGCCGTGCAAATGCAAATATCAACAACAACAGCAACGAAGCGAAGTGAAGTTGTTGTTGTTGTTTTCTGCAACAATGCGACAAATAGGCAAAATAAAAAGGGACCAACCTGTTTGAACATGTATGCAAATGTATGGATATGCACAACTACATCTACCTATCTAATTTTCTATGCAATATTGGTATCAAAAGAAAGGTTTTGAGCAGGACTTCGATATGAGACTCTTTTCATTGTGAACCCTAGGCCGGGTCTCAAGATATGGGTCAAAAGAAGGACCCGGATGATCCTTGAATGTTTCTAAGCAATATTGGTATCGAATGAAAGGTTTTGAGCAGGCCTTCCTCAGGGAGCTCTATTCTTCATGGTTCCTAGGTCGATATGGGTCAATACGAGGACCCGGATGATCTTGCATGTTTCTGAGCAATATTTGTATCAAATGAAAGGTTCTGAGCGGGGATTCTACACGGACCTCTACTCTTTATGATTACTATGTCCGGTCCCGAGATATGGGGCTATACGAGGACCTGGATGTCCTTGAATGTTTCTGAGCAATATTGATATCAAACGAAAGGCTTTGAGCATGGATTCTACAGGGAGCCCTATTCTTTATGATTCCTAGATCGGGTCCCGAGATATGGGTCAAAACGAGGATCCGGATGATCCTTGAATGTTTCTGAGCAATATTGGTATCAAAGGTGTTCAACAGGGCTTCTACATGGAGCTCTATTCTTTATGAGTCCTAGGTCGGGTCCCCAAATATGGGTCAAAATGTGACCCCGGATTAACCCGGAATGTTTCTGAGCAATATTGGTATCAAATGAAAGGTGTTGAGCAGGCCTTCTACACGGAGCTCTACTCTTTATGATTCCTAGGCCGGGTCTCCAGATATGGGTCAAACGTGGACTCGGATGATCTTGCATGTTTCTGAGCAATACAAAGCAAAAGAACATACAAAATCAAAAGTCAAAAACCAAAAACCAAAACAAACAAAAACAACAAAATAGTAGCAGTCACAATGACAACAAAAAATTACAAAAACGATAGTCGCCTTTTAATCCATAGTAAACCAGGAAAAAAAGGAATAAGGAAAAGGGAATAAATATCCGATTTCGAAACTGTTTACACATCAATGTTCATGAATACCCGTTATTCACGCTTTAATTTTTTTTATACTCAGCTCTACTAGTACACAGAGTATTATAGTTTCGATTTCCTAACGGATTGTAACAGAATGAAATAATCGAGATAGATATAGACTTATATATGTCAAAATGATCAGGGTGAAAAGAGAAATCGATTGAGCCATGTCCGTCCGTCTGTCCGTCTGTGCGCACGATAACTCGCGCAAAAATTGAGATATTTTGATGAAATTTGAAATGTAAGTTGGTATCAAGACTGGAACGGATGGTATTGAAAATGGGCGAAATCGGACCATGACCACGCCCACTTCCCCTATATAGTAAAAATCGGAAATTTTGTATCTCAGGCACTAATAGAGCTAGAGTGATAAAATTTCACACACGTATTGAACTCAGGCCCTTATGAAGAAATATGGTGAAATTTTGGAAAATGGGCGGTGCCACGCCCACTTATTAAGGGGCAAACATTGAAAGTTTTATGAGTCATAACTTAGAAACCGTTCAAGATATATCGATGAAATTTGGTAGGAGTTATACACTTACTTAGGCAAATGTTTGGACGAAAAATTTCCAAAATCGGTTGACGACCACGCCCACTTTTATATATGGGTCTTATAAAGTGACCTAATAAAAACATTTTAAGCGATATCTCTGTCAAATATAAAGATATATCATTTAAATTTTATGGAAGGAGTCCAACTATGGACATAAAACGAAAAACACGAAAATTTTGGAAAATGGGCGTGGCACGGCCTCTTTTTAGAAGCAGGAATATACGAGATTTCTGAGCCCATAACTCGACAAATAATTGATATATAATGACGAAGCTTGGTTTATACACTTTTATTACTTGTAGTAATACATGCTCAAAATTTTAGCGAAATCGGTTGACGACCACGCCCACTTTTATATATGTGTATTATAAAGTGGCCTATTAAAAACATTTTAAGCGATATCTTTGTCAACTATAAAGATAATTCATTGAAATTTTGTGGCATGAGTTCTACAATAGACCGGAAACAAAAAATAGAAAAATTTTGGAAAATGGGCGTGGCACCGCCCCTTTTTAGACAAAGGAATATACGAGATTTCGGAGCCCATAACTCGACAAATAATTGAGATATTATGACGAAACTTGGTTTATACACTTTTATAACTTGTGTTAGTAGACACGCAAACATTTATTGAAATCGGTTTATGACCACGCCTACTTTTTAATAAAGATATTTCTGGAACACCCTTTGGGAATTTGTAACGTGACATCTTTGTAACTAAAAGTCATAAAGGAATGAAATTTTGCACAAAGAATAATATTCATATGCTTATTTGGATGACTGATAAAACTTTAGAAAATGGGCGTGGCTACGCCCACTTTATGCAGCACTCGCTTTATATAAAATACGCCGTGTTTCCATCAAACGCAAACAAACAATGAAAGCATACACCTGAGTATCTAATGTTCGATTCCACTCGAACTTAGGCTTCCTTACTTGTTTTTTGATAAATATGCATACATTGTTAATACATATCATCGCTATAGAAGAAAAAAGACGCAAACTGTGTTGTTGAGGAAGAAAGACGCAAACTTTTTTTCTTTCAAAGAAAGACGCATTAAAAATATTTTTCGAAAGAAAAACTCTTTATTTTTTTTGATAACGAAGAAAGACGCTTTATTTTTTTTTACTATAAAGAAAGACGCATTTAAATATTTTTTAGGAAAGAAAGACGTATTCGATTTTTTATTTTTCTTTGTCAATATTAATGCTAATGCGTCTTTCTTCGCAGTTAATAATGCTAATGCGTATTTCTTCGTCGAAACATTTTTTAATGCGTCTATCTTCGTCGACATGTTTTGTAAAGCGTCTTTCTTCCCCGACATATTTTTAATGCGCCTTTTTTCGTCGACAAATTACTGACATGCGTCTTTCTTCTTCCGGAGGGACGATATGTATATACTCTGGTACATATATTTCATTATATTGTGCTCTTTGCAGCATTAGTTTGAAAATATCACAAACAAAATGGAAAAAAGTCCAACAGAGCGTCCGCGCACTCTTCCTCTAACGCCCAGCACTACGCACAGCTCACCGACAGCAACACAACCGCAAGCGACAACGCCAACGAAATCATCTTCACGCCGCACATCGGGCACATCATCGGGCGTCTGTGCATATGAGGCGTTGCCATCACCACCACCAGATCCACGTCAGAGCGCGAATATTTTTCAATTTCCATCCAAAGAAATAGCAGATCTGCCATCTGGCTTTCATACGCTCTTCAATTATGTTGAAAACCAAGAAGAATTTTACAAAACACTTAACAAAATTATAGCCAATGATTGTAAGGTGGCGCATGAAGCGCATAAACAGCAAAAATCACCACAACAACAACAACAGCAATCGCAACAACAGCAAACGCAACAACAACAACAATCGCAGCAACAACAGCAATCACAAAAACAACAACAATCGCAACAACAACCACAACCGCAACAACCGCAACAACAACAACGAACGCAACATGAGCAGCGCAATGATTTGGAGCAGCCGCGTTGCGCCTACTGCCAGCACATGCGACAGGAGTGCGTGCAATTCATTGAACCGCTGCAGGGGCGTTTGGGCAGCAGCTTGTCGGCGCTGCTGGCGGCGCATGGTGCGGTAGATCAATTAACGCGCCTCTATGCACTGTGGGATAGATACCTTGACGAGGCGACGAAATGGCGACGACAACGTGAATGCCTAAATTACGTAAATCTACTTAACGAAAGGGTAAGTTCAAAAACACAACGGAGCAAAAAGGAAATTAATTAATTAGAATTAAACGGCCATGTAAAAATAAACGTGAAAATTTGTTAAATTTAGTAGAAAAAAAATTGCACGCAATTCAATGAATAAAAAATAAAAGTGAAACATACTTACGCGCGCACATATCTACATATAGATTTTTGCCTTTCTTTTTCTCTATCTCAACGTATCTCAGCAACGAATTTTAAATTATATGTATGTCCACATATGTATGCTTCCACAGATGCAAAGCGCAAAAGAGGCGCACAACAAGCGGCTACAACAGTCTCGCCACCAACAACAACAACAAATTTTTGTGAACTTTCTTGCTGGGTATACAATTTTTACCACTCTGCCAAATTTATACTATGCATAAATATATCTACCTTGTATTTTACCTTAGCTCGGTTTGGAGTTAATTTGGCGATTTATCACAGTGTAAATAGTTTGTAATTTAACTTTTAAAATAAATTCGCCTTAACACTTGAGAAAAACAAAAAATAAAGACAGTGAAATTGCGTTAACACTAAAAATTTAACTTTTTTGCGAGCGCTTTTCGTGATTTCTAGTTCATGCAACATAAAATGACTAGCAATAACGGTGTTAATATATACATGCTCGTATTAATGAAAATATGCATACAAGCCTAAATCGTACAATTTATGGGCATTTTTATGTATCTATAGACACGAGTGTGCGATGTTTAGCCGCTCGCAGTCACACATATTAATAAACGATCGTAAATTCTTATTATTTTCAAAATCAATTCCCCACCAAAGCAATTGAACTCAATCACTTGAAGAAACGCTTTATTTATTGCATGGAGAATTTTATGCTGAGAGAGCTGTACAAACATTTTTCAATTAAAATCGTTCAAATAAAGCGTTTAATTATTAAATAATTTTTAGTTGCTGAGCTCGAAAACTGAAAATTATTAAATTTTCTAGTGGGACAGTAGTTAGACAGTTAAGATCTGTTGGCTAGACGCCGAAAATTTTGTTTAAGTTAAATTCAATATTCTGATAAGGTACCGCGAAGAGGCTGTTTTGAAATTCAAGTTTAAAAACTACACGTGTAATACAATAATTAGCGACCTTAAAAATACTATTTTTTCATACTTGCTATAAAAAAGGGTCAAAATAACCTTTTCGTGGGGGTGATAGAGGTTTAAAATATTCCAGAAAATTTGTATCCGTAAAATTTCATTAGGGGCTTATTCAGAAAAAATCTTTGTTAAAGGAGCCTAAAATACCACAGAAAGCAAAAAACATATATTCCTCGAAAAGTTAAATGTGTTTTATTTCGGGATGTGTTGAAGCGATCGTAATACTTCTTTAGCAAAAGATTAATGATTTTTGACGACGTTTAATATTCTGGCATACAAAAGGTACATTAGGGTCGTGGAAACTAAAAACTGTGTGACAAGTACCACAATGGCTCAAATAGGGTTAATACGATTACATACACTCAAAAAAAAAAAAATTCTCTCGATTAAAGCAGGGCTCGTTATGACATTGGTTTTAAAGATATTGCCTGACAAAGTCAATTCTTTCTTCAAAAAATCGTAAAAAATCGAAAAAATTCAAATTTAATCTTCAATATTTCAGAAACTATAAGAGTTAGGAGCCATGAAAAGGAAATTTAATTTTCTTTTGTTTGGTGTCAGCCCAAGGAAGATGGCTCACTGCGTTAAAGAGATATAAAGGATTAAGTGGAGTCATTGGTCAAATAACGGTAAATTGCCGATATCTCAAAAACGTTCCCATAAAATAAAAAAATAACCCGATTTTCGGAATCAGCGACCGATTCTACATATAGATAGGATAGTCACGTCCAAAGTACAGACAACAAATTTCATTTTGTGATCCAGTGTTAATTTCGGTGCAGTGAAATAACGCCCGTGGAAATAACGCCCGCGGGCATTATTTCCCAAAAAGGAAATAACACCCGCGGGCGTTTTTTCCTTTCTTGAAAAAGAAATAATTCCCGCGGGCGTTATTTCGTTTGATCCACGGGCTTTATTTCTCTTTCGGAAGGGCAATTAAGCCCGGAGATGGGCTTTTTTTTTTTTTTAAATATGGTGTATTAGGAAAAAAGCGCCGCAGGCGAAAAATTGGAATAAAAAATCGCGCGATTTTAACTTCGTTTTATTCGCAGGGGCTATTTCTTTTTCAAGAAAGGAGAAAACTCCCGCGGGCGTTATTTCACTGCACCGTTAATTTCCATCCCTGGATTAACCCGGATTTTCCCAGAACTTTTTTTGTTTCAGATTTTCACAAAAGTATGTACACCAATAAATTTCGACCTCCTGAGCATGAAATTGAAGTCCGTTTTCCAGTACCTTGTCGCACTTTTCCGGAAAATGTGAAAAACTAGCGTTACCATATGGTAGCCGTGGGTCGCCTAGGGTACAGGTTTTTGTTTAAAGGGTAAATGATGTTTGGAAACTTTTTTTTAGTTTCACAGGAAAAAACACATATTTAATTCACTTTATTGAGATTTAAGTAGGTTTTAAGTAAAGTTATGCAAATAACATATTTTTTCTTTTAAATACTTCCATATGTAGGGTTGGCCTATTCTGGCCAATAGCATATATTGCACTTTGTTCGCAAATGTGCTTGATAAATAATAACAATAATTAAAAAACTTCTCTAATTGAACATGACGTAGTATATTACGACAATCTTCGTATTCGCCAGTGGAAAAATTGGAAGAGGAAATGGTGAAATATTCTTCACCCATTCATCTTCTTGGACAAAATGGGGCAATGTCGAGCTACCAGCCATTACAACTTCTCAGTTGCCTTTTAGTTGGACCGAGCAAACATTATCTGGTTTACCCGCACATTCCTCTTCAGTATTATCTTCTCCAAAAATGTTGTAATATTGATGAGGCTCCATGTATGTACCTAAATGACAGTTGGTATGTCATTTAGTCCACCATCGTCGAATGCCTCATCTTGATCTTGAATGAAATCATGCATTTTTTGTAATGTTAAACCTCTAAAAGCAGAAAATTTATAAAATTCTAACAAATTAATAACATTACATTAGTTAAATTTACACAACGGCAGAGAAAATCACGCGAAGCCCAACAAAAAAAACCTGTACCCTGGACGACCCACGGCTACCATATGGTAACGCCTTTAGAAAAATGTAAAAAAATGTTGGAAAGAAGAATTTTTTCTTTAAAAACTAATTTACATTACATACATAATTTCATTAGCTTTCAAAAAGTGTAATTATTTGAACAATTTATTCTAAAAGTTATAAAATATACTTATATTTACCGACATGCCATATCTGAAAACGGGAATTTTCAGTACTAATATTTGTCACCTCATTTTCAGACGCAATAGCTTCGACATTTGAGCACAGAATAACACGATCTTTACCTTTTTGCAAAGCCACATTAATTTTTCATTGAAAATCGGCATTTTCCTGGTGTTTTTTCTTTTCCTTTTGTTTATTTTTTTGTAAATGTAAGGGGATGTTTAGCGTTACCATATGGTGCTCGTGGGTTGATTCGGGTTAAAGAAATTTTTTTTCTTATTTTGTACACGCGTCCCAATACAAAATTTTCTTTGTTTTGAGTAATTTTTCTCAAAAATGTGTGA
Organism: Urophora cardui; assembly: GCA_960531455.1. Lineage (NCBI taxonomy): Eukaryota > Metazoa > Arthropoda > Insecta > Diptera > Tephritidae > Urophora > Urophora cardui. The sequence continues at coordinate 40,693,759 of OY482674.1, read as the reverse complement.
ATGTGTTTTCAAACAAACTCGTTGCCATGGTGATTTGTATGGGAATTCAACTTATCAAAATTAAAGAAATCAAATCTTTAAAACAAGGGCAAGTTGGGAATGGAATGGCGCTTAAGAAATGTTTCCTTATTTTCATTTATGAATTTCATTAAAACAAGTACATGAAACCATGGTAATGCGTGTAAACAACTTTATTTTATAAGTTAAAATTTATTCAAAACAAAGAAAATAGTGGTCAATATAGGGAAGCAATTTCTTTGACCTCTCTCCATATATATATTTTTTTTCAGTGTAGTAAAAACCGTTTGATCAAGCCAAATATATTTGGTGTATTAAACCAATATGTATAAGTATCCCGTAAAACATCTAAGTATGTATGCACAAAACGTCTAAACCATTTTCACAGTGTCCTCCATGTTACAGAAAGAAGAAATCTAATATTTAAATTTAGTGCGTTAATCAGCTTAAAAGTTGATTTCTATTAGCGATTTGGGCGAGTTCGGAAAAGAACAGCAAAACTGACGCTAACAACATCCTGAGTTACATAGAATTAAGAGGCGATTTATTCGAAAAGAAATAAATAGCTATTGCAACAACTTATTGCAGAAAACACGTCGAATGCAAAAAGTGACAGAAGAAAAATTCAAACAATAAAATTGACATCTAAACTAATGGTACCAATCGTTGGCACTATCAACGAAATCGAAGGGTAACAGACAGTTGCTGAACAGTCGAGACAGTTACGACTGTTGAGCTGTGCAATGCGCTGAGTTTGATGGACGCGCTCTGATGTCTGTATATGTATGTTCATATTTATTGTCAATATTCGACAATTATGTGACGTGTAGCAACGCAATTTTGAACGCCCACTCTATGGTGTGCAATAGTTGGTTGTTGGTGGTGTTTGGAAAAGCAGTCAGGTTGCAACATATATGTACATATGTACATACACTGTTATAAATATTGGAATATTTTTTAAACTTTGATTTGGTTTGAAAGAAATTTAAAACTTTTTTGGGTTAAATTTTGAACTTTCGAAAGTTTAAAAGTTTCTTATTCCTTTTTGGTTTAAAATTCAAACTTAAAAAAGTTCAAATATTTCAAAGTATTTTTTGGAATAAATTTCATACTTTTTTGGTTTAAATCTTACACTTTTTCTCATTTAAATTTTCAATTTTCTCATTTAAGGTTTAAATTTTAAACTTTCAATGGTCGTAAAATTTGGTTTCAACAAAAAAATTTTAATTTTTGATTTGAAATTCCAACTTGCTTTTTCGAGAAATGAACAATATAAAAAGCTCATTTATAGTTATTAGACAATATGAATGAATGAATGGAAAAACAAACAAATACAAAATAATTATTGAAACAGATAAAATGAAGAAGGAAGAAAAGGAGAAGAAGAGGATAGGAAAAAGACACAATATGGAAAAGGATTAAGGGGATGTTGGGAGAAGAACAATATGGGAGAAAAGGAGAAAAAACGATAGGAAAGAAGATACAATAGGGTAAAGCTTGAAGAGGATTTTGGAGCAGATATTTTTTTTTTAATTTAAACCAAAAAAAGGTTTAAAGTTTAAACTTTTGAAAGTCTTAAAATAAATTTAATTTGGAATAAAATCTAAACCCTAAAAGTTTAAAAATCTTTTAAACTTTTCAAAGTTTAAATTATAATAATTTTTCGGTCGTGTCCTATATATCGACCAAAAAAGTTTAAAATTTATACCAAAATTTATTTGAGTGTACATATGCAGATTTGTAGGTATGTCGTTATAGTCGGTCGTTCGTAAATATATCAATAGTGTCATGTAACAACTCACTGACTGGACAAGTTATTCCCGACTGCAAAAATGCAACACAAATGCACAATATTACAAACTAGTAAACTCAACTAAACATTGGTGTATGTATGCCTTGCGTGTTGTGGCACGCAGGTGGCGATTAGTTGTTAAATGAGATCGCATGCATTGACCTGTCTAAAAATACCGAATTCCAACGGGTTTCGCGCTCAAGCCTATGCTATCGTTTTTGAATTTTTTTTTTGCTGGTATAAGCTACACCACAAATGCTGCGTGCCATGAAGTTGTTTCATGTATGATGGTATGTAAATTAAGCCGGAGCGATACTTATTGAACTCTAAGAAAACTCAAGGTTACTCATACGCCATGGAGTACTACTGCAAGCAAAACACAACTTTCAAGAAGCATAAGTCTACGTTTTGGGGAATAACTGTTCTTTTTATGCAGCTAAAATTCAGAAATTTTTATTTTGAACCATTTATTGTACACATAGTACTGTCAGCGAAAATCATCGGTATCGTATGAAATAATGGTAGAGACACGGTGCAGTGAAATAACGCCCGTGGAATTAACGCCCATACACCATATTTAAAAAATCCCCGTCTGCGGGCTTAATTGCCCTTCCGAAAGAGAAATAAAGCCCACATCGCCGAATAGGGCGCGCGGGCGTTCTTTCCCTTTCTGAATGGAAATAAAACCCACGGGTTTAATTTCGTTTTATTCGCAGGCGCTATTTCTTTTTCAAGAAAGGAAAAAACGCCCGCGGGCGTTAATTCCACGGGCGTTATTTCACTGCACCTAGAGACACACATCGTAGTATAGTAGAAATATTGCGATCTATACCACATATGTGTCACTCTCATATTGTAATTTAATAGAATATTTTCATAGTAAAGCCAAATCATAGTATTGATATTATAATATTCATACCACATATGTGTCTGAGGCATAACATAGAGATGCCATACCATGATTTTAGGCTAAATAAAACAGAGAACCTTCTAGTTTCTCAATACCGGAAGCTAAATTATAATTTTAGAATATTGTTACTATATTGACTTAACATATCTTTATTATCTTTAAGTAATTGCAAGAAAATTTAAGATATAACTATTGTACACAGCAAGAGATAATCGCGAAAACATGCGATTTTGGGCATTCAGTCTCCCAGAGCGGAAATCAGACTATATCTCGAAAATGACTCAGCCGATTTTAATTCTGATTTCATATCTGGATTCAGCATAAAATTGTGGTTCAACTTGATCTGTATATTAGTCTGGTTAATTTTTGGCGATTTTTGTCCACTTTTGATTTTCAAAAATCCACCTTGGTCCACAAAAACCACATTCAGCAGCATCAAAATTAATTATAGACAAATGTTGTGGAAGAGTTTTCTACTTATAAAAATGAGAGGAATCCCAATTTCGATGGCACGATATACATAGGTTAGTAAATCGCCCTGGCCTAATGTACATACATAGAAGTAAAAACTGGATATAAATAGGGAAATCCTAAACTCGTCTCTTTCTTCGCATTTTATTGTAAAACAAACCATTTAAAAATTTCTTCAAAGCCAACCAGTGGTCCGCCCTTTCTAAGAGTAAGCAAATTTGATTACTCTGCCACGAGACAACGGTATAAGGTGCGATCGCAATGAATGTTCAATAAAAACAAGAAAAACCCACAAAACTCTCAAACACGCTTCATTATCATGAAATTACTTATTTTGCTCATTTGGAATAATAAAAAAACCACTGAAATCATAAAGGGGAAAAACAGCAAAACAAAATAGCGCACTTGTTGCACGAACGCCTAGAGCAGTGGCAAGCAGTTAATCAAAATTGATAACGATCAAATTGATTGGATGAAATTTGCATGACGAATATCTATTAACAAGTGCTGTGGATTGTGTTGTTATAGATTAACGTAATATTTCGGGACTTGCAGAATAGTACTGTCCAGTTACGTGAACTCATTTAATACATGAAACCAAGCGTGAAAATGTCTGGTTTAAAGATAAGACGTACTTTACTACAGTGCTGTTTATACGTTCCAGAATTAAAATGTGAAATTATAAAAAGGACGAAATATCAAAGCGAAGGTACAAAAAATATGCTCGTTTCAGTCTTCGCGTACGGCGCAGAAGCATGGACGATATCAAAATGAGATGAGATGGCACTTCGAGAGAAAAGTTCCTCGGCAGATTTATGGAGAAAAAGAAAGAATAAGAAAACTGAGAAGAAGAACAAGAAGAAGAAGAAGAAGAAGAAGAAGAAGAAAAAGAAGAAAAATAAAAATAAGATAAGAAGAAGAAGAAGGTACTAAATATGCAGAAAAGTAAACAAATGTTTGAACTTGGGATTTTGTACCTATAAAAGTAGCAGTGGCGGATCCACGGGGGGGGGTTTGGGGGTTCAAACCCCCCTTGTGGTTTATCATAGTTCCCAAATTAATGCCTTTATAGATTCTGCGCCCAAATTTCCCAATCTGATCAAGGAAAACTCTATCATTCCAAAAGCAATGGTTGGATGGGTTTAGCTGTCCAAAGGAAAAACTCGACATTTATTTTCAGATAATATTTTATATGCACATATATATATGTGTGAAAAGATAATTGTGCACTTGTCGTCCATCGAAAAAGATCCGAGCATAGTAGGTAGTTGAAAGAAATACAATTAAAGTAAAGCGTTTGACATGCACAATATAAATGGCTCGTTGGCGTAGCTGTAGCGCCTTTGATTCGCATTTTGTCGATCGCGGTTCGAATCCTGCCTGTGGCTTGTATTTTTTTTTTTTGTTTTTTTTTTTATTTATTTAAAAATTAAAAAAATATTTAAAAATGAATAAAAAATATATATTTTATTCATGTATACTGGGCATACCACATAACATCCAAAATATGTACCTATAGGTATACATGCGAAAAAAGTTCATGTAGGTACCTTTGGACGTACGTGCATAAAATCAAATTTGTCAAATGCTATTCGCAAATTGCCAAATCGCAAATTTATTTTCTTTTCTTTCTTATCTCTATTTTTATCGGCATTGTACAGAATTAATTTGGTCAGAAATGTCTGAATCGTTGGAGAAATTGCCTTTTTCAGAGGTATTTCGCAATTCTTGTTTAAATTAAGCTTTTAAAAATTTGAGTATATAAAAACAAGAACAAGAAAAATTATATTAAAAATATATATATAACCAAAAAGTACTACATACATATATTCTTATTTATTTTGGCTTTAAATGCAAGGGTAAGTGAAATTGATGATCAATTTGCCACCAATACCATACGATACTCATTCACACGCACCAATGCAAAAATATACATGCATACGTTATACATGTTATTTAGAACTTCAATTGAAATCTCCTGCACTTTATGTGATGACATACATATTTTTAATTTGGAGGGTTTTGAGTTTGGTGTTTTTAAGGTGCAGGAAATGGCGCAACTAGTATATAGAATAATAATAGTAGGTGGTATTAGTCCAGGGCCGTGCGCAGGAATTAGCCTTGGGGGGGGTTTTTAATTTTGGTTTGCATTCGCATACATTTTTCGCTAAGATAAACATATTTGCTGAAACAGATATCCAGACCCATACACCATAAATTTAAATGTTCTCTAACTTTTCTGAAACTCATTATGATTCATCAAAACCTAGTTAACCAGGTCCTGAATAGTACACGGAAAGAATTTTTTACTAGAATCAATGCCGAGACAAGAAAAATTAGACTTGATTTTGAACTTAGAAAATAATTTCTTAATATCAAGAAAATCCAAGAAAATTGGATTTTAAATAAATAAGTAAAGATTTTCTTGCTTCAAGTGAAATTGGATTTTAAATAAATAAGAAAACATTTTCTTGCTTCAAGTAAAATTGGATTTTAATAAATAAGAAATAATTTACTTAGGTAAGTGTTTTTTCTTGTTTTTTGAAATAAATTAAGAAATTATTTTTTTGTTGCAAGTAAAACTTTTCTTATACGAGCTTAAGTAAGTAATGCGGGATACACACATCGTAGTATAGTAATAATATTTCGATCTATACCACATATGTGTCACCCTCATATTGTAGTTTAATTGAAAATTTTCATAGCATAATATTGATATTCTAATATTCATACCACATGTGTGTCTGAGGCATAAGAAAATATTATATATTAAATTAAGCAAATATTTTCTAAAAATATTAAAGACGTAAAAAATAAGGAAAATGAAAACTAATCATGAGGGATTAGAAAACCATAATTAGTCAACTAGTATTTTCCTAGGACTTGTTTATTGAAATGACAACATTTTATTTAATATAAATGAAGATGCAAAGAGTGAATTCCTTATACCAAATGCTTCACTAACAATCTGAGAATTGCAAAAATATTCAGAAATATGCAAAGCGGATGGCAAATGAAAAAAAATACATGTAACTTTGGAAATGCAAATTCAGCAAGAAAAATTTTACTTCGCTCAAGAAAACGTTTTCTTATTCATTTTACATTTTTTTTTTCGCTGTATTTTGTTGTTCCAATTCGTCGAAACACAATTTTCTTAAATTCTTCTTGATATTAGCAAAAAGATTTTCTTCATTTAAGTAAATTTAAGAAAAGATGTTCTTATTTATTTAAACATTTTTTTCAACATTTTTTTTTCTATAGATTTTGTTAGTGTTCTTGAATAAGAAAATAATTGTCTCATTTTTGGAAAACTCAATTTCTTATTTCCAGTAATAATTAAGTCAATTTTTCTTATTTTCCTAAAAATTTTATAAATTGAGTTCAAGAAAGCATTTTTCTTGATTCAATTATACAAATTTCTTTCCGTGTACTGTTTACAGTACTTGTTAATTGAAACTGCTCACTGTTTTCACAAAATGAACATTTTTTGTTATCAGTACAATTTTTATAAAAACGCCAAACGAACATATGCTACACAACTTTGTAATTTCGGAAAGCTCCAAGTGCAATTCAAAGTGCCGAACTTATGTATTGGCCAACCTTAATTTTTGCAACTTTTACCAATTCTTCTTCCGTAAAATTATTGTAACTAATATTGTCAAAAATTATGAGTCAAAATTCAATGCAAAATTTATAAACTGTATTTTGAAAATTTCTGCAAAATCATTGCAACTTAGATTTGGTCATGGGGCGGGGTTTAACCCCCTACCCCTCCCCCCCCGTGCGCACGGCCCTGTATTAGTCCATATTTTCACCAGCGTCTGCCCTTAAAAAACATTTTCCAAAAAAAATAAATTTTCAAAACCCCCCCCCCCCCCCCCCTTGCCGAAATCCTGGATCCGCGCCTGAAAAGTAGGTACACTCAGGAAAAAAAAATTATAAAATATGTGAAACGTGCTTAAAATGGCCAAAAACGTATTTAAAAGTGATGTAAATACCAACATTTTTATTTTAAAAATGTTCATTGTAAAATTTTTTAAATCAAGAAAAAACATTTTAAATTTAAAAATGTTTATTTTTTTTTAATCACTGGGAAGAAAAAACGCTGCTTCACTGCAGTGTTCTCTATTGCAATTCTCTTCCGGATTCGAAATTGAATCCAACGGCATTCTCTTCATCTTCTCTTAATCCGAGTCCCAACTACAAAAATGAAGCCTCCGCTTGTTCTGTTCTTCCTTTCTTCTTCGCCTTAACTGTTTGCTATCTTTATTTCTTATTCTCCTTTTTCTTCTTTATTTTCTATTCTCCTCCGGATTCGAACCATGACATCAACCTGAAATTCAATCCAACGCCATCACATAGTGTAACATTAAACATTATCTTGGATTGTAGTAATCTATTTATACTTCCCTTTTCCCAAAAAAGAATCTATGAATTATATGAATCACTGTAAAAACAAAATTAAAAAAAAATTGGTTCTCATTATTGTTTTTGTTGGATTTCTCACAAAAAAATTTTGAACAAGGAGCGAGTTTTTGAATCAACATTCATTTTCATTTTTCATTTAAGTATGTTTCTTTTTAAATCCTAAATGCATTTTTACTTCAAAAATTTCATTTTTAGTTTAAAAATTTTCATTGTTAAAATAAAAATGATTCGGTTTAAGACGTGCATTATAAAAATAAAAACTTTATTTTTGATTTTAAAATGCTGTTTTTCTATGAGTGTACTTTTGGAGACAATGGATTTCCAAAAAATATTTGGGTATTGAACAAGTTATCGAATGTTAACTGGAAGAGAAGTGAAGGTCACATAAAAAGCTTTAATGTCATGTTTAGACTAGCGCCACATAGACTATTAATAACTTTAAGCCTCAATTGAGCTATATTTAGCATAGAAACAACTACATTTAATAAAAGATTTTATGAATACGAAAAGTCGTGAAAAGGAAATGGAAGATAAGTGAAATTAAAATATTTAAGTACATCCCAGAGGAGTCCGCCAATTTTTTCACAACTCTATTGATTAACACGTTGGGTGCCAGTGTGTCTCCCGTGATCCCAGCAAAAAACTACCGCTAGGTGCCAACGGGATTGTTTAACAGGAATAAAAGTTATGCTCGCTTTGAATATGTTTTCATGCACAGCAGCGGGCGGCCATTGGAAAATTGCTGCTGGCTTCTAGCAGGACTCTATAATGCAATCAAGCAAAAATAAATAAAAGTGAGGTGCAATGCATAGGTAAATAGGTGTCCATAAAACGATAAAAGCTAATTTAATTTCCAACAAAAAGATGATTTTTTCCAATAGATTTACATATGTATGTAGATGCCATAAAGTGCACTTTTTATGCTAACTAATTCCAAAACTTCCGTATACAACATCACTAACCCGCAGCGCGCTCAAGCGATTGCAGTTGCTGTGAGTATAATTTTAATCAAATTGCTGCTGCTGCTGCTACTGTTCCAATAAAAATTGAGCTTTGCTCGTTGTTCGTCACAGCATCATAAACATTGGAATGTGTTTGTGAAAAGAAACTGGCACTTGTTTGTTGTGAGTTGAAACTTGAGCGTTGAAGTTTTGAAGCGTGAAATGAAATGGATGCATGTACGAATTCCAATTTGAATTCCGATTCGAATTCCGATTTGAATATTAAATTGCAATTGAAATTGTAGCAATTGCGGCTGTTGGTATTTGTTTAATGGTTTTGTAACACCAACAAACCCAGCCAATCAACATGGAAATGACAAATCGTTATAGCAAACAAGCAAGTTTGTGCTAATTGTAACTGTCATCTATCAAAATGGCTTTGTTTATATCAATCAACGCGATAAAGACAAGTTGCACGCTTGTGATTAATTAAAAAAAAAGAAAAAGAAATACCGCAAAAAATAAAGTGGCAAGGCTTATGGGGCCCGCAAACGCAGCATGTTACCTACTCGTATTGGTCACAGTAGTTAAAAGTGTACAAAAAACATTATCACAAACAAATTAGCGATAACTAACCATAGGCGTAGATATGTATGTATGTATTGATTGAAACAGAAGAATGCTGAAAAAGCATGTCCCATACGCAGTGATAAAAGTGTCAGCATGCTGCCAATCGCTTTTTCATGGACATACATACAAATGCACATAAAAAGACAACGTTCAACTAAATTTGGACTTCTTTTTTCTATCCGTTTAAAATACAACAAGTTTAACAGGCTTGCTTGGATTTAGAGAGATTAAGACTTTTTATCTATTAAGCAAAAAACAACAAAAAACAGCAACAATCTCAAAAATAAAATCAATAACGCAGCATTTAAGCCACAAAGTTTGTTTCAACGCAGCATAAACGCATGCGCATAGAAAGCGTGCGCGATACAATGCACATACATATGCATGCTCATACATATGTGCATCGCGATTCCCTTGACTTGTGCGGCATTGCGGTGCAACCACTCTCAGGAATGGCGATTAATCTTTAGCACTTTGTTCAACTGATTAAGAGCGAGCTTTAACACAAAAATGAGACATTTCATTAGTTTTAGCTGGCTGCTCTTGGGAATTAGATTAAGTGATTTGGATATCTATGAATCCAATGGCGCCATCGATGCGAAAAATATCCAAACTAATAATGTAGAAATCGTGTCGATTGTCAACGGTATGTGCGATTGACATCATTTGGATTTTACCTACTATGTACATTAGGCCGGAGCGATTCGTCATTAATCGATATCGTGCCATCGAAATTCGGCTTCTTCTCATTTTTCTGAGTAGAAAACTCTTCCGCGAATCGAAATTAATTTTGAAATTTTTTATTTAGAGCATTTATTGTACCCAAAGCGCTGTCAGGGAAAATCGTCGATATCGGATGACTATAACATGGAGATCCCATACCATAATTTTGGGCTAAAGAGAAAATAAAACATTCTAGTTCTGCTATACCGGAAGATAAGTTATCTTATATTATAATTGTGAAATGGAAATTGTGCTTAAACTCAATTGGCGAGAAAACCGCTGAACGGATCATCACAAAACTTTGCACACCTAGGTATTTTCACCCGGTAATTACTATAGGCATATTTTTAATCTGATTAAAAGGCAGAGTTGGGCACCTCCCATACAAAATTTTCCTTTTTTTCGTAATATCTGTTGAAATGTTTGTACTAGAATAATGAAAATTTGTGTGAAGAAATAGTACATAATTATATACTCAACGGATAAACAATCTAGGTCTTGATAAAGCAGGGATGGGCACTTTCCTCCCACATAAACTGGAACTTTCACAGCGAATATGTATCTCTTGAAATATTAGCGTAGGGTATTGAAAATTGGTGTGAGGGAATATGTGATAATTACGTACTCAACGTATGAAAACACTAGGGCTTGGTAAAGCAGTGAAGGGCTCCTCCCATACAAACTAAAATTTTCACATCGAAAATCTTTTGAAATATTTGTAGTAGACTGTACTGACAATTGGTGTGACAGCATACGAGATAATTATATACTCAACGGGTAAAAAAAAAATAAGGAAACTATCTGTGACGTCAAGAATGATATTTTTTCGGTGTAAACTCTTATAACAAACTCAATATGATGATTTTTTTAAAAGCACGTGGTGTGAAACCCGCGGGTAACCTCTAGTAATTTTAAAAGATTGTCTTGATATTGAATTTACTTATCTTTAATTAATTTGCAAGAAAATGTAAGATATATTATGCACAGAAAGAGATACATATTTGCAAAATTATGCGATTTTGAGCATTCAGCTTCCAAAACTACAAATTAAGCTACATATATCACGAAAACGACTTATCCGATTTTAATTCTGATTTAATATTTGAATTCAGCATAAAGCTTTGGTTAAATTTCATGTGCATATTGGCCTCGTTAATTTTTGGTGATTTTTGTCCTTTTTTGATTTTCATAAATCCGTCTTGGTGCATAAAAATCACATTTCGGAACATCAAAATTAAGTTTAGACAAATGTCGTGGAAGAATTTTCTAATCAGAAAAGTGAAAGAAATCTGAATTTAGATGGCACGATACACATATGTAGGTTAGAAAGTCGCGCCGGCCTAATGTACATACATACAGATGTGGAAATATTTGTTTCTGCAGTTTGCGCGCAATTAAAAACGCTTAAAATGGCAAAAAAGAAAAATTAATTAGTTGCAAGAGAACAAAATTTACAGTAAATGTGTATTGTTGTTTTATTAAATAATCTTTCTCATTTGATAAATATAAGAATTATTGATTTTTCATAGGGAATTAACGAATGTAAATGTACATTAGAGTGCGTTTAAAATTCAAATTAACGATATTTTACTGTATCGCCCCCTCAATCTGTAGTAACATGGTCAAAGATATCACACATAAATTTTGGTCCCGATTGGTGGCGGTTAAGGCGTGGCGCATTGAGGTCAAAGTTCAAAAAACTCTATGAAGGGTCAAAAAATAAAAATATTTTTTTTAATTATATTATACCCAAAATTAATACTTCTATACCCAAGGATAACAAATATAAATTTTGGTTCCGATTGATGACGGTTTAGTGGTGTTTTAAGGGGGTCAATGTTCACATTGCCATAGAAGACTTACATTTTTAGTGTCGCATATGGTAATCTGAACTTTGACCCCCTTGAAACACCAGTAAACCGTCATCAATCGGGACCAAAATTTATATTTGTTATCCTTGGGTATAGAAGTATTAATTTTGGGTATTAGATAATTAAAAAAAATATTTTGATTTTTTGACCCTTCATAGAGTTTTCTGAACTTTGACCTCAATGCGCCACGCCTTAACCGCCGCCAATCGGGACCAAAATTTATGTGTGATATCTTTGACCATGTTACTACAGCACGGTAGGCAGGAAGCGACGATAGGTTGCATGAAAATGTCGAGAAAAAAGGAAAGTGGGGTTGTGTTATGTGATGTTTATAGATGAAACATCCGTTGAAATTAAAATCCGAGCTGCTCCTTTTTCAAGGATATCCACATTTTTTGTTTTTTTTGAAAGGATCAAATATAGAGGAAATCGAAAATTCGCCACCGTCCAAATTTTTCCTATTTCAATACATTATTTGGTCGCTAAGGGATACAAAAAAAGGTATTAAAAAGAAAAAAGGACACCTGTAGTGGAAAAATCCAATGTGAACAGGACCTAAAAGATAACCACTGAAATATAAAATAACACAAAAAGTACCCTTTTTAATTTGCGTATAACTCCTAAAATGTTAACTCTACGTGAAAATTCCTTATTATATGTTTCATTCAGAATAAATAAGGAAATATTTCTTTAATATACAATTTTGATGTACCTGCAGTGCTTAATGTACTTTTGTGCATCTAAAATGAAAATTTCAAAAAAAAGTACGTTTTTTTATAGTGCTATTTTAAGTTCAAATATTTTTCTAGTTTATGTAAATATTTTAATCTAATGATCCAACTCTCACTCCTACATATCTATACGTTAATACTAAAAAAGAGTTAGAGCTGAGATACGCGCCCGCTGTGCACGGTGGGCGGGAAGCAACAATAGGTTGCATGGGAATATCGTAAAAACGATGGCCCAACGAATATGTGCCTAGCTGTGTGCTGGTACTAATTTTCGTTTAAAAAAAAATGTTGGAGATTTTATTCACGCTTGCTGTGTGTTTATGAAGTATATTAGAATACCATTTTACGTAAGTTTTTAGCCGGCGATCGTTTTTTCAATATTTTCATGCAACCTTTTGTTGCTTACCGCCCACCGTGCCCCCTAGCGCGTATTTCAGCTCTAATTCTTTTTAATATTAACATATAGATATGTAAGAATGAGAATTGGATCATTAGATTAAAATATTTACATAAACTAGAAAAATATTTGAACTTAAAATAGCACCATAAAAAAAGTACTTTTTTTTGAAATTTTTACTTTAGATGGACCAAAGTGCATTAACCACTGCAGGTACAACAAAATTGTATATCAAAGAAATATTCCCTTATTTATTCTGAATGAAACATATTATAAGGAATTTTCACGTAGAGTTAACATTTTAGGAGTTATACGCAAATTAAAGTGGGTACTTTTTGTGTTATTTTATATTTCAGTGGTTATCCTTTAGGTCCTGTTCACATTGGATTTTTCCACTACAGGTGTCCTTTTTTCTTTTTAATACCTTTTTTTGTATCCCTTAGCGACCAAATAATGTATTGAAATCGGAAAAATTTGGACGGTGGCGAATTTTCGATTTCCTCAATATTTGATCCTTTCAAAAAAAAACAAAAAATGTGGATATCCTTGAAAAAGGAGCAGCTCGGATTTTAATTTCAACGGATGTTTCATCTATAAACATCACATAACACAACCCCACTTTCCTTTTTTCTCGACATTTTCATGCAACCTATCGTCGCTTCCTGCCTACCGTGACAGATTGAGGGGGCGATACAGTCTTTTTATGAACTTTTAAATTTTTCATACAAATTAAAAGCACCCTAATGTACATACATATATTTTCGAGAAATTAGTAGATGTAGAAAAAAGCATTTATTTTATAAAAAAATTATTCAGAGAATTTGACATTTTTTCAACTTGTAAAGTCTAAAGCTAAGGCCACATTATCGGCGCAATGTACCGGCTTCGAGTATTTCTTGTGCCGATAGTGCGAACACTTCTAATTTTTGAAAATGCGACAATATGTGTCGAAACGTACTGACTTTGGTCGAATAAAATCAATTGCAATGTACAATATACGGCGCACATTATCGCATAACGCTCAAAATTTATTTGTGAAAATCGGTGCAGATTTTGCTGGTTGCGCCGCTAGTGTGACCTTAGCTTAACATAATAGATGTTATTGATCCAACTACTAAAGCAGAAGGTGTGATTGTTATAGCCGCTTTAATGAAATCGCCTAACAGATACATACATATAAACATTTACAAGTACACTCAGGGGAAAAAACATCATAAAATCAATGAAAATGTGTTTAAAATATGCATAAACGTATTTAAATGTAAAACCGAGAATTTTAAGTACTATTAAATTTCGAATCTAAATCTGTGCGTTTTTATTCCATTTTTTTTTTTTTTCATTTTTATTTTAAACATATTTTTTTTAATCTAAAATACCTCATTTTAAAAATTTACTTTTTTAATTAAACAAATTCTTAATGTTTCACGATTTTTAATTTAAATAAAAAAAATAAAAAAATTATTATTGGGTATGTTAGTGCCTAGCACGAAATTATTATTTTTAATTTTAATTTTTGTACTTTGGAATAAGCGGAAAAATCCAATTAGCTCATACAGCTATGGTAGATGTGATAGCTGTTTCGAAGAAAAACCACTTTCTTCATCATCAGACATCTTCTCGGAAGAACACCAGGCTTTGAACCTACGCTCCAACCATCAGTAGTCGAATATTAGCGAAATGCTAAGCACTGCGGCTACCGATGCTCCTGCTGAGCTGTTGGATTTTTCACTTATATATGCCATTGCTCTATTCAATCTAACCTCACTTAGTGTACGATTTTCGTACATCTGCTATGCAAGTGTGAATACTGGTTGGCAGCTGACGGACAGCGGGCGCTGTGTACAGTAGTTGTATATACAACAGCACAATCTTATAATTTAACATTATTAGGTATGTTAGTGTCTAGCACGAAATTATTATTTTTTATTTTAATTTTTGTACTTTGGAATAAGCGGAAAAATCCAATTAGCTCATACAGCGATGGTAGATGTGATAGCTATTTCGAAGAAAAACCACTTGGAGCGTAGGTTCAAAGCCTGGTGTGCTCCCGAGAAGATGTCTGATGATGAAGAAAGAGGTTTTTAGCTATCACATCTACCATCGCTGTATGAGCTAATTGGATTTTTCCGCTTATTCCAAAGTAAAAAAATTATTTTTGATTTTAAAATGTTGTTTTTCTCTGAGTGTATTTGTTTTAGTATTGGGTGTATTCACATCAATTGGTTACAATTAGCTAATTGTTTGTTGTTGTATTTATTTGAATTCCTCAATGGCACTTTCATTTAATTGAAATATTCGAAAATTCTGAGCATTACAAATGATTCGTTAATTGTTTTATTGACACCAACATAATAAATGGCTTAACTGCCATAACAGGAAGCTAAGCAAGTACAAACTACTACTGCAGACTGCAGTGTATGCCAACAAGTATGTATGTACGAGTACGTACATATTTTTACAACTCTTTGGAATTAAAAATAAATTATTAATTAATAATAATAATAATAATAATAATATTAATATAATACAATGGCGCTATTATAACTCTGACGAGTTTTATGGCCAAGCTTCTCTCCCAATTCGAGGTGTGCTCCTTTTTGTTTTTCCTACTAATTGGGTGGACCTACAGTTTTATGCCGGCTCCGAACGGCGAATGCATTTTTTGTGAGAAGCTTTTTCATGGCAGAAAAACACTCGGAGGGTATGCCGCCCACTGCCGATTAATTATTATTATTAATAATTGCGAAAGAAATTCAATAAAATTTCTTTACTTGAAGTGTAGCGAACAAAGAATGAAGGAAGAATTCGTACTCAAATCGAATGTTTTTTAATATGACCAAAAATATTTTTCTGGTTATGCCACTGTATGTAAGACATACTCATAGTACCTACACGGTATGACTTGGTGCGTACAAAATATTGCAACATAAAAATATATCTATAAAAGAAAAAAAGCTGCCGCTTTATAGTAAACTGCAGCTGGAAGCGCAAATTTAAGTCATCTATTAATTTTTCATATAAATATGAATGCAAACAAAACGGGTGACTAATCAGAGCGGCAAGAGGAAAATGTGTCGAGAGAGAAGGCGAGTAGTGAGGCGCGCATGCGTACACGTCAATCGATCGATGTTAGCTTAATAGACCTGCTATTTATTATTTATTACCATTGCTTATGTACAAGCAAACTTCAGACCTAAAATGGTAATACGAGTAAGTGGAACCAGTTCGCCAGCTGGTGTAGCATTAACTCCCGAATACAGGTGTCGATGGCCAAAACTAAAAAAGCATAGCCGACACAGCGGGAAAAAAGATGTGAAGATGTGATAAGAAGTCAAGGAGTGATTTGAAGAGTTTCAAAAACATTTAATTAAAATAAATTTGCATACTTCTTTCACTGGGTAAATATTAAAAGTATTTAAGATTTGTGATGATAGCCTTACGTTGAACAAAATATTCCGATGAGCATAGAAGTATGTAGTACCTAATAACTAAAACTAATCAGATTTAATTAAGAGCAGATAAGAAAAAAATGGCGATTGTGCGGAAAAGAAGGTTTGTAAAGCATATTCTAAAGCACAGACTATGTCAAGACGCTGAAATGTTATACGTATCTAGATATGCAATAGAAATGCATATTCTAATTTTTTTGACAAATATGTATACGATTTATTTTTTCCAATATACTTGCTGCAAATCAAAGCAGTTGAAAAATTCAGTTAATTTTGATTGCGTTAGGCTCTCGTAACGTTACAAAATTTTCCTTAACACAAACTTTTTAAGCGTTTCTATGTAATTCCAAAACAGGTTTGACTCCATAGTGTACATTTGATTAATAAAGAAGAGATATTTACTCTATGAATTAATTAATGTATTTACGTATGCACAACTGGTGCTATATATGCAAATAATCGTAAAACATGTATATATAAAAATAAAAACAGTTTAGTTCGTCGTCTAAAATGTACAAGTTTATTTTAATACATATTCGTATATATGTATGTATGCTAAAAACATATATATATATGTATGTACAATGTACAATTTCCATAAAATGCATTCAATGGCAGAAATTAGGCTTGTAAATTTATAGTAACAACTTACATTCGTACAAAAACAGGCATATATTAACGGAATTTGTAAGCATGAAAAAAACAAGCAAGGTAAAAAAAGTAAAAATTAATTGTTAACATGTAGGAAAAGCCAAAACAGGAAAGGTGAACAAATAAAGTCGAGAATTAGTGTTGCCATATGTTCCGTATTTCCCGGAAAATCCCGTATTTTTTTTACTATACATATGTATTTCGCTTATTTCCGGCAATATCATAATTGCTATCAAATTTCAAAGTTCTACTCAACAAAACTACGACTCTGTATGAGAATTGTAACTGAAACGAAACAGGCGAATTTACGTTCATAATATTTCAGCAAGTATGGTCACGTAGAAGTGAATAAGAGAGGTGATAGCATAATAACAGCTGAGTAGTGCTTCAATTTTTCGTCTACACACTTATGTATATACATGTAAGTATTATGAAATAAACTAAATAAAACTTATTTTCTCATTTGTACCGCATTTTTATGGAAATCCTGCATTTTTAGGACAAATTTGTCTCGTTTGTCTAATTTTTCTGAAAAAAAAATAATAATCTGGCAACACTATCGAAAATTCCGTCGATGAGAATACACGTTATTCGATATTAAAATCGAAAATAAGTAAATTAGGGTGGTCCAAAATTTTATGAAAAAAAAAAAAATAAATAAAGTTCTCACTCAGAGAAAAGTAGCGGACTAAATTCAAGCTGTGTCGTACTTGACTCAAGAATTACAGAAATTAATGAAAAATAAATTAAATTTAAGTTTTCACAAGATTGAACCAAGATAAAAAACTGAAAAAATTTGATTTAAGAATAAGATTATTGATTCAAGAATGAAATTCTCAACATAAGTATAAGCAGTCTTAAGAGATTGGGCAGACTTGAATCAGTCATGGGTTGCGCTTAAAATAAGTTTGCACAAGCTTGTGTCAAAACTCCCCACTCTTATTATAATATTTATGAAAAATATCATTCTAAAAACAAGTAAGGAAGCCTAAGTTCGAGTGGAATCGAACATTAGATACTCAGCTGTATACTTTCATTGTTTGTTTGCGTTTGTTCGATATAGGGTGTATTTTATATAAAGCGAGTGCCGCATAAAGTGGGCGTAGCCACGCCCGTTTTCAACATTTTTATCAGTCATCCAACTGCGCATATGAATATTATTCTTTGTGCAAAATTTCATTCCTTTATGACTTCTAGTTACAAAGAAGTCTTGTTACAAATTCCCAAAGGGTGTTCCAGAAGTATCTTTGTTAAAAAGTAGGCGTGGTCATAAACCGATTTCAATAAATTTTTGCGTGTCTATTAACACAAGTTATAAAAGTGTATAAACCAAGTTTCGTCTTAATGTCTCAATTATTTGTCGAGTTATGGGCTCCGAAATCTCGTTGATTCCTTTGTCTGAAAAGAGGCGGTGCCACGCCCATTTTCCGAAAACTTTCTATTTTTTGTTTCCGATCTATTGTAGAACTCATGCCACAAAATTTCAATGAATTATCTTTATATTTGACAAAGATATCGCTTAAAATGTTTTTATTAGTCCACTTTATGATACCCATATATAAAAGTGGGCGTGGTCGTCAACCGATTTCGCTAAAATTTTGAACATGTATTACTACAAGTAGTGAAAGTGTATAGACCAAGTTTCGTCATAATATATCGATTATTTGTCGAGTTATGGGGTCAGAAATCTCGTATATTCCTGCTTCTAAAAGGAGGCGGTGCCACGCCCATTTTCCAACATTTTTGTATTTTTTGTTTTATGTCCATAGTTGGACACCTTCCATAAAATTTCAATGATATATCTTTATATTTGACAGAGATATCGCTTAAAATGCTTTTATTAGGTCACTTTATAATACCCATATATAAAAGTGGGCGTGGTCGTCAACCGATTTTGGAAATTTTTCGTCCAAACATTTGCCTAGGTAAGTACATCACGCCTACCAAATTTCATCGATATATCTTCAACGGTTTCTGAGTTATGACTCATAAAACTTTCAATGTTTGCCCCTTAATAAGTGGGCGTGGCACCGCCCATTTTCCAAAATTTCACCATATTTCTTCATAAGGGCCTGAGCTCAATACGTGTGTGAAATTTTATCACCCTAGCTCTATTAGTGACTGAGATACAAAATTTCCGATTTTTACTATATAGGGGAGGTGGGCGTGGCTTGGTCCGATTTCGCCCATTTTCAATACCATCCGTTCCTGTCTTGATACCAACTTACATTTCAAATTTCATCAAAATATCTCAATTTTTGCGCGAGTTATCGTGCTCACAGACGGACGGACGGACAGACGGACAGACGGACGGACATGGCTCAATCGATTTCTCTTTTCACCCTGATCATTTTGATATATATAAGTCTATATCTATCTCGATTATTTCATTCTGTTACAATCCACCGTTAGGAAATCAAAACTATAATACTCTGTGTACTAGTACAGCTGAGTATAATAAGAATACACTAGTAAACCCGGCCACGCGTTGCTGTGGCTTTCAATTACACTGTGCGACAATTTGAGGGTGGAAGTCCACTTATTGCCACATTTGAGAATTTTTTTGATTGCCATTTTAAAAATTTGCCTTCCCCTTAAAATTGGCAGAATATAAATGGGCTGTAAGCCCATCGAATTTTATTAATAAAATGTAAAATGAAGCATATACCTACATATGTAGTTACTGGTTATTTTTATTTTCTGTGGACCTAGATTTTTATACTCAGCTGTACTGGTACACAGAGTATTATAGTTTTAATCACATAACGGTGGATTGTAACAGAATGAAATAATCGAGATAGATATAGACTTATATATATCAAAATGATCAGGGTGAAAAGAGAAATCGATTGAGCCATGTCCGTCCGTCCGTCCGTCTGTCCGTCCGTCCGTCCGTCTGTAAACACTAACTCGCGCAAAAATTGAGATATTTTGATGAAATTTGAAATGCAAGTTGGTATCGAGACTGGGACGGTTGGTATTGAAAATGGGCGAAATCGGACCATGACCACGCCCACTTTTCCTATATAGAAAATATCGGAAATTTGGTATCTCAGTCACTATTAAAGCTAGAGTGATCAGATTTTACCCTCGTGTTGAGCTCAGGCCCCTAAGAAGAAATTTGATGAAATTTTGGGAAATGGGCGGTGCCACGCCCACTTATTAAGGGTCAAACATTGAAAGTTTTATGAGTCATAACTCAGAAACCGTTAAAGATATATCGATGAAATTTGGTATGCGCGATATACTTACTTAGACAAATGTTTGGACGAAAAATTGCCAAAATCGGTTGGCGACCACGCCCATTTTATATATGTGTATTATAAAGTGACCTAATAAAATATTTAAGCGATATCTCTGTCAAATATAAAGATATATCATTGAAATTTTATGCCAAGAGTCCACCTGCGGACATACAACGAAAAACACAAAAATTTTGGTAAAATGGGCGTGGCACCGCCTCTTTTTAGAAGCAGGAATATACGAGATTTCTGAGCCCATAACTCGACAAATAATTGAGATATTATGACGAAACTTGGTTTATACACTTTTATAACTTGTGTTAATAGACATGCAAAAATTTATTCAAATCGGTTTGTGACCACTCCTACTTTTTAACAAAGATATTTCTGGAACACCCTTCGGGAATTTGTAACGTGACATCTTTGTAACTAGAAGTCATAAAGGAATGAAATGTTGCACAAAGAATAATATTCATATGCTTAGTTGGATGACTGATAAAAATATTGAAAATTGGCGTCGCTACGCCCACTTTATGCATCACTCGCTTTATATAAAATACGCCGTGTTTCCATCAAACGCAAACAAACAATGAAAGCATACAGCTGAGTATCTAATGTTCGATTCCACTCGAACTTAGCCTTCCTTACTTGTTTATACACAGATTTAGTCCGAGGAGCCCCATAGTGAAGTTTTATGCCGAATAATTTTCTGGAATATGTTAACCTTAAAGCGACCTCCAAAAGATTATTTATCGCACTCTTCTCTCTCTTTCTACTTTCCTTTCTAGTCCTCTTTATCTTCCCTTTCATATGACACCTGAAATTTAAAAATCACACAAACTATAGTGTAAAACTGAATTTTTGAACAGGTGGCAACCCTTGTTGCAAAAATTGTAATTAATTACTAATTTCCAGCTCAATCCCTTTCATATAGCACCTCAAATTTAAAAATCAAACAAACTATAGCATAAAAGCGAATTTTTGAACAGCTGGCTACCCTTTCCAAAAAAATTAAACATTCCTGCACATCTACAGGTCAAGCCCTTTCATATGACGCCCCATTTTCGAAAATCGGTATAACGGTGTAAAAGTTATGGTGTTTACAAAAAATCGCTTAGCGTAATATATATAAAGATTCTTGATTTTACCATTTTCAAGGTTAGCAGACTTTCATGATGTTTTCGGCTTGTTTCTATTCTGTTACCTTAAATTTAGCTTGTTTTTCCCTGAGTGTACGTCTGTACTACGGAAATCTATACCGAAAATTTTGCCTTAATATATTAAGGTTAAGAGGTTGCGCAAATGCGTCCAAATCTCTTTCTCCTTTTACATGAGTGATGTTAAATATTTCTTAAAAAAGTGAACACATATTGTTTTAGGAATAATGGAATAAAAATCTACTTGTTTCGCAATGATTTTTTTCGACTTTAATTTTTAGGCCAACTTAATATACATACATAAGTAATATTGAAACACGAGCCATGCTTAGGGTTAAAAGCAATTCAATTTCTTTTATCTCCACCATCAATAAACCCTGAACTTTTCATCATCATTTTTAATACCACGTCTGCGTGTCTTCTCTTTGTTTATAACTGTCATCGTTGTCAACGCAGAATGTTCTCTTACATACATATGTGTGTAAATTATCGCTAAATATTACATTGCAATATCAGCAACAACGCTAATTTTTTCATAATTACATACATATACATACATATTAGGGTGGAGTGAATTGGGGCTTTTTTTGAAATCATTATTGCTCTACCTGCAGGAAGTTGCTTTTCTTGTACCGAAGTAAGACCTCAAAATATTATTGGCCTAGTCCTTTATTTGGAGGTGCCCCAATTCCATTAAAGAATGGACAAAATGCTCCAGATGCATAAAATTCATTTGCTAGATAAAATTAATTTGCTAATTTCTCCTTAAAATATACGAAATTTTCCGATGAAATATGTTTCAATCAGTGTCTCTAAACTTATACAAAAATTCTGAAAATTCGAGGAAATTTCCAAAATTTCAAAAAAAATTTCTCGAATTTTCAGAATTTTTGTATAAGCTTGGAGACACTGATTTAAACCAAGGCTGCTCAACAAAATAAACAAAAAAAAAATTTGTTTCAATAAACATATAAAAAAAATATCAAAAATTTATATTGCTTTGCTGCTTATCAAAACCAAAATATTTCCGATTCCAAAATTATCAATAAAATTGTATCGCAATTAATTTTGCTAATTTGATATCAAAACAAAATAACAACAAGTAAGGAAGCCTAAGTTCGAGTGGAATCGAACATTAGATACTCAGCTGTATGCTTTCATTGTTTGTTTGCGTTTGATGGAAACACGGTGTATTTTATATAAAGCGAGTGCTGCATAAAGTGGGCGTAGCCACGCCCATTTTCAACATTTTTATCAGTCGATCAACTAAGCATATGAATATTATTCTTTGTGCAAAATTTCATTCCTTTTTGACTTCTAGTTACAAAGACTTCACGTTACAAATTCCAAAAGGGTGTTCCAGAAATATCTTTGTTAAAAAGTAGGCGTGGTCATAAACCGATTTCAATAAATTTTTGCGTGTATATTACCACAAGTTATAAAACGTATAAACAAAGTTTCGTCATAATATCTCAATTATTTTTGGAATTATAGGCTAAGAAATCTCGTATATTCCTGCTTCTAAAAGAAGGCGGTGCCACGCCCATTTTCCAAAATTTTTACGGTTTTTGTCTTATGTTCATAGCTAGACTCCTGCCATAAAAGTTTAATGATATATCTTTATATTTGACAGAGATATCGCTTAAAATGTTTTTATTAGGCCACTTTATAATACACATATATAAAAGTGGGCGTGGTCGTCAACCGATTTTGGAAATTTTTCGTTCAAACATTTGCCTAAGTAAGTATATCACGCGTACTAAATTTCATTGATATATCTTCAATGGTTTTTGAGTTATGACTCATAAAGCTTTCAATATTTGCCCCTTAATAAGTGGGCGTGGCACCGCCCATTTTCCAAAATTTTTGTGTTTTTTGTTTTATGTCCATAGTTGGACTCATGCCACAAAATTTCAGTGATAGATCTTTATATTTTACAGAGATATCGCTTAAAATGTTTTTATTAGGTCACTTTATAAGACCCATATATAAAAGTGGGCGTGGCCGTCAACCGATTTTAACAATTTTTCGTCCAAACATTTACCTAAGTAAGTATATCACGCGTACCAAATTTCATCGATATATCTTCAATGGTTTCTGAGTTATGGCTTATAAAACCCTCAATGTTTGACCCTTAATAAGTGGGCGTGGCACCGCCCATTTTCTAAAATTTCACCAAATTTCTTCATAGGGGCCTGAGCTCAACACGTGGGTAAAATTTCATCGCTCTAGCTATATTAGTGGCTGAGATACCAAATTTCCGATTTTTTCTATATAGGAAAAGTGGGCGTGGTCATGGTCCGATTTCGCCCATTTTCAATACCAACCGTCCCAGTCTCGATACCAACTTGCATTTCAAATTTCATCAAAATATATCAATTTTTGCGCGAGTTAGAGTGTTTACAGGCGGACGGACAGACGGACAGACGGACGGACGGACAGACGGACGGACGGACGGACGGACATGGCTCAATCGATTTCTCTTTTCACCCTGATCATTTTGATATATATAAGTCTATATCTATCTCGATTATTTCATTCTGTTACAATCCACCGTTATGTGATTAAAACTATAATACTCTGTGTACTAGTACAGCTGAGTATAAAAAGGATTTCGTTTTGTTTATGTTTGTTTGTTTGTTGCTAAGATATGCATACATATGTATGTACATTAGACTGGCCGCAGCATGTATGGATTTTTTTTTGTTGAAATTTGTTTATTAACAGTTCTTAAAATATGAGGTTTAGGGTTAAAAAGACGGC
Source organism: Urophora cardui (assembly GCA_960531455.1). Lineage (NCBI taxonomy): Eukaryota > Metazoa > Arthropoda > Insecta > Diptera > Tephritidae > Urophora > Urophora cardui. The sequence goes on along the minus strand of OY482674.1, from coordinate 40,669,585 downwards.
CTTAATTTTTTGGCCCGATCCGTTGTTGTCTAGTTGACCCTCATTGAGCCCAAGGTTTGGAAAAATTTTTTTTTTAACCTTGAACATGATTTCAAAACTGCCATCAATGAAGCAAGTGCTCCAGTTGTTATTTTATAAAATGCGTGTAGAAAAGTTGGGCGTTAAAAAGAGTATGAAGGATACAATTTCCGTCACTTTGCAATTCTGGGAGAAAGCAAACATTCCTACTAAATGCGAAAAAAACTGTATCGGAACATTGGAAAAATTGTATAATAAATGGAAAAGTTTGCAGAAAAACAGTAAAAGGCCCAATGGAAAGTGTAAAGAAAATGAAGCTGAATTTACTGAAAAAATAAACAACTTTATATTTGATATTGCTGCTCCAGATGCTATGGAGAAAATGAAATTAAAAGAAGATAAAGACTTTCTTACACAGCAAAGAAAAAAAGGCCGACCTGGAAATATGTCTGGCGTAGATAGTGTATTGGCAAATGGGAACAAGCGGAGAGAGAAACGGTTCGAAGAAGCAGAAAAGCGGATTGGAAAATATAATTCAGAAGGTTTGTTTTGAAGTGTCATATTAAATCTGATTTTTTTTTAAGCTTGTCGGTCTTTCATAGTCGAAAATCTATCAAACCTCTGTGAAGCAGATGATCATGAAGATGCTGATATGGCTTTGCCCATTGCTGATGATGATGATGAAATTGTAAGTGCTGTTAATGATCAAAGAAAAAAAACGTTTCATCGTGGAACTTTTAATTTTATTGATGACCGAATGTTGGCAAGTATGGATAAATGTAATCTGTCGACCAGACACGCTATGCATCTTGTGAGTGCTACAGCTGCTGCTCTCTTCCAAAAACTACAAGATGTTACACCTGAACGTATGCCAATAAACTTCGAAGATCTGATTTTAAATCGAACCACGATACATGCAATGCGTAAAGAATACCGTCGAAGACAGGCCGAAAAGATTATTGATGAATTTAATGTAAGTAAAGTATTCGGTTATACTTTAAATGTCTAAATTGTAACTAGTATATAATAAATTTTAGATTCCTGAATTATTTGTTCTCCACTGGGATGGTAAATTATTGCCCGAAATAAAAGGCAGGGAAAAAGAAGAACGTTTGGCTATCGTTGTGACCGGTGACAAAATTGAAAAATTACTTGGCGTCCCAAAACTTTAGAATTCTTCTGGGGAAAAAATAGCGGAAGCGACTTACCATTTTTTGCAGGAATGAAACTCGATAATTTGATAGAAATAGCAGAGGCGGTCTCTTCATACAAGCCGAGAAGCCCGGCTTGCGTACACATGTTCGTTCATTTCATACGAAATTCTTTAAAATCTCGTTATTTTACGTTTTAAATGTGTTTACTATTTAAGTTCTGAATTACATAGCCCCCACTGTAATATGCCCCTAAAAGCCTGCTAAGAAAATAGCGCAAATACACCACTAATCCACCTCACAATGTGTATTTTGTTTGTACAGCCAATCACAGCACAGTGAGCATGCTTCAACGTTTCCACACATTAGCTTTTACGTGGCTTTCAAAACAGAATAACATAGCTTGTTTTCTCGCTTTCGCTAAGGAGAAACCAATTGCTTATTTTCAGACTTAAATTGAAAAAAAAACTAGCAAAGCACTTTTTTTATTTTTCACATCAAATTTGTATGCGAATATGAAGCTGGCTTCGGCATTCAAAAGTTCAGTATTCACAGCCATATGTATATTTGATTTGATTTTCGTTTGCATGTAGGTACATACTTATGCACATAATTTATTACATCTGCATGTGCATACAAACATAAATATCAGATACCAGATTATAAAGGGGTTGATTGTGATTTTTGGCGACTATTGGCACAATATCAAAATCATTTTAAGAAGCGGTGGAAATCAAATTGAACCTCAGTTTTTCAAACACTAAAGCACCCATTTTTTAGGCAATAAGCAAATACACTTGCTGCTGCTGAAATTTCCGTCGGTATAAGGAAACTAAAAATGCCTCTGCGCTTTCGTAAAAGATTTCCCTAGCGCACGTTTTTATATTTAAGAAATATGTAGGTAAATACGAAATTTCTTTCATATCTCCATGTTCGTGTGATTTTGCAAAAATAAAGTCGACCCCTGAAGATGGTAAAGGAGTTTTACCGAAACGTCAGGGGAAATAATAAATAAATAAACAAAATACATACATGTATACAAAACATTCTTTTTAATTAAAATAAGGCCAAAAAGCTTAACAGAACTTAGAATCATAAAACGAAGACTGGCCAAAACAAAAACATCACGAAATTTTTTATTTTAAAAATGTTCAGAGTAAAATTGCAAAATCAAGAAAAAACAATTTTAATTTAAAAATGTTTATTTTTATTTTAAGCACAATGAGATTTTGAAGGAAAAACTTTCGTTTTTATTCCATTAATTTTAATTTTTAATTTAAACATGTTTCTTTTTAAATCCTAAATACATTTTAATTTAAAAAAATTAATTTTTAATTTAAAAATTTTCATTTATAAAATAAAAATGACTTGGTTTAAAACGTGCATTATAAAAATAAAAATTTTATTTTGGTTCCTTTTCTCTGAGTATACAAACAAAAAAATGTGTATCAGGAAAACAAAAATAAAAAATACATATGAAAAAAAAAAACAAAAAAAATAAACGAGAAAAAACGATCTTCAAATACCCGAATTGTTCAAATGCCCGTACAAACATACGCGTAATAAACAAACAAATGAGCGTTCGAAAATTGAAAAGCATTTATTCGGGCCACTCGAAAATGGTAAAAAGAAATCGAGAACTCTAAATCAAAGTCAATGACGGAACGCAATCAGACTTTTAAATAATACAGCAAAGGAAATTACATAAATGGCTAATGCTTCACACATAGGCTTGCCCAGGCAATTTATGCTAGGTCCGCCACTGAGAAATAGTGTGTTTTGATACGACAGCTTCTAACACGGGAATAAATAACGGCGCTGCATTTTTATTAGAAAGAAAATTGGGACGAAATTTACTTTTTTAAACGGTTTTATTTAGCTCACCCCGTTTGTTTTATTATTTATTCTTTATTCTTGGGTCAAATTTAGTAATTCAAATTTCACCCTCTTCCTGTCAACCGATTAATCTGAAATTTTGCACGCATGTATAACCCCGATGACAATGCAATATTATGAAAAAAAAATTCCGATAGGTGGCGCGTGGGTCGCTATATTTACAAAAATCGCATTTATGGTCCTATTTGGCTGAAATTCGGAACATGTATTACTACCTTGAAAAAAAATATTTTCTTAAAAAAAAAATTCCGCTAGGTGGCGCGTGGGTCGCTATATTTACAAAAATCGCATTTATGGTCCTATTTGGCTGAAATTCGGAACATGTATTACTACCTTGAAAAAAAATATTTTCTTAAAAAAAAATTCCGCTAGGTGGCGCGTGGGTCGCTATATTTACAAAAATCGCATTTATGGTCCGATTTGCTGAAATTCGGAACATGTATTACTACCTTGAAAGGAAATATTTTCCTAAAAAAAACTTCCGATAGGTGGCGCGTGGGTCGCTATAGAGGCGTTGGACTGCAATAAACTAACGGGCAAGAAACCTTGCAATAATGAAGCACTAAATGAATTAAACAGAATGCGAAATAAAAACTAAAAACTAGAAAATAAAAATAGGTAAAAAAACTTTTTAAGTTAAACGGTTTTATGTTATACATACATTGCAATGTTTAAGATAAATGTACTAAAAACCAAAAAATAATAAAATAGATACAGTCGTGGGAATTATAAACATTTGCATAGACTAGACTAAAATAAAACCGGGGGGCACGTCAATTGTCTACAAATTATCGACTTAATGTGCGATAGAAGAATCGTTTAATTCGTCGTTAGGCAGTTGGCCCGCAGACGGTGAGGAAAATACTTACTATTTTCTTGCTCATGGAAATTCCAATAGTTATACACTCCATGTTAATAAAAGAGATGTTTCAACTAGTTTATCGTTGGACATTCACACGAGGAATCGTTTCACTGCTCGTAGTTTGTCTTTAATCGACAAAACATATGATAAAAGTACTACTCGCTCACCACTATGAAACCCTAAAACTCGCTTATAATCGAGCTTGCTAGCTTTTTTCCACATTCTAGCCCTACTTATCACACGTCCATCGTTGTCGGTTGAACAACTGCCTAATTATAGTGTAACATTACAAAACAAACATTTTAATCAACGATTGTAGACAATTGACGTGCCCCACGGTTTTATTTTAGTCTAGTCTATGCAAATGTTTATAATTCCCACGACTGTATCTATTTTATTATTTTTTGGTTTTTAGTACATTTATCTTAAACATTGCAATGTATGTATAACATAAAACCGTTTAACTTAAAAAGTTTTTTTACCTATTTTTATTTACCATGTCGTCACCACATATCTGAATTACTTATTAAAACGGTCTTTGAAACAAAGTTTGGAAAAACATCTGCTCCAGAAGTACTACTATTCAACCGATTTTCCAAACACTGGCCAAAAATTAAACTGGACTGTTTTCAGAATGGAATCTCCGATCCAGATGTAAAAAATGTTTTCACTTCAGTTGAAATAGAAAATTTGAAAATTTTCAGTAAGCAAGCATTGGAGCTAGGACTAGGTCCGATTATAAGGAGCTTCTCCAACTGTCATTGCTTTTTATTGGAGAAAATGTTCCAAACTTTACTAAAGTACGTCAACCCGGAGCAACATCGCATGCTAGGTTCATGTCGAAATGCATATATTGCTATAACATATTTTTGTTTCGCTATCAGTTCAAATTGACTTCATCGGAATTGAAAAACCTTCGCAGTATTTGTATCTTCTTGACAAAGATTTACGTTCCATATTGGTTTACATGCATTAATGCAATAGATGCACCAGCACAAGATCTCAAATTAAAAAAAGATGCCATTTTATATTTTGATAAAGAAGTTTCTAATGCCTTGTTGCGTGAGATTAAAAACCATTTGTGGTACTTGAGTGAGGAAATTGTTGGGTTATCATTTTTCGATGAAAGCATTTCTTTGGAAATAAAGCGTAAAATGGTGAAAGCAATCAACATCGGTGACAATGAGATTGATGTCGAGATCGACACACCAAAACGAATTGTTGCGTCAGTTGAAGATTTGCATTCGTACAGTGAAATGGATATATCTAACTTTGTCTCTCCAAAAACAAATAAATTTTTTACACGTTTGAATATTAATACATACATCATTTATAAATTCGGATCCTTCTACGTGGCAAACCAAAAATGATTATCGCAAAGCGAAATCGGCATGTCAAACTTTGGCAGTGGTGAACGATGCAGCCGAAAGGGCAGTTAAGTTGATAACAGACTTTAACCGTACCTTAACGTATGACGAAGAGGATAAACAATTCCTACTGCAAGTAGTTGAACATTATCGTAAGACATTTCCGTCCCACAAAAAGTCCATTTTATTGGCCAAAAAAAATTGATATTGTTTTTATTATTCTTAATTTCTTGAAATTTCATAAAACAAAAAAATAAAAAATTAATTTCAGAAAATTTTTTTTTAAGCTTTTAAGCTTGATGAGGGTCAACAAAGCTTGGTCCGATATGAATAAAAAAATAGGACGTTATTTCTTATACCACACCTCACCTTTTAGGTAGTGTTTATTGATAGAATTCGAGAAAAAAAATTTGCGGCCAGTCTAATGTACATATGTATGTATGAATACATATTTATATGATAGGTTTTCAGTTTTTTTTTATAGGCACAGGCAGAGTTGTAATTATTATAAGAGAAAAAATAAAAATCAAAAAATAATTATTATTGAAAGAAATATATTTTAAAAGTCTTTCCATAATAGTTATTTCTGAGATATTTTTTTTAAGTCGTTTTGTAATTATTATAAATAAGAAATTTTGTTTTGTATCTTCAAAGACTTTTATATTGAGACAAATTTGAAAAAAGTCTTTGAGTAATTATTATCCGTAACAAATTGTTTTTTAAGTCTTCAAAGACTTTTTTATTGAGACGAATTTCAAAAATATCTTTAAGTAATTATTTTGAGTAACAAATTTTTTTTATATCTTCCATAAAAATCTTTCATACAATTTCAAATTGGAAATTTGCTTGAATTTTGAAGTACTTATATGAAAGTTGTTTTTATTTTATACTTATATGAAAGTTATTGAAAATTTTCTGAGACTTTTTTGAACTTTGTCTCAATGAAATAGTCTTTGAAGATATAAAAAAAAATTTGTTACTGATAATAATTACGCAAAGACTTTTTTCAAATTTGTCTCAATATAAAAGTCTTTGAAGACTTAAAAAATATATATTTGAAATAACTATTATGGAAAGATTTTTAAAATATAAGTTTCTGAATAATAATTATAGAAGAGTTTTAACATTTTCATCAGGAAAAAAATATTATCAAAAGACTTTTACGATTCTGAAGAAAATTTGTGAGACTTTTTTATAATTTCAAAATGAAATAATAATTATTCTACATCTCTGGGCACAGGAATCAAAATTATTTTGGTAATCAATTTTTTGTTTGCTGCTGAAACAATATTTTTAAACAAATTTTGTTTCGGCAATTATCGAAACGAAAAAAATTTTGATAATTTTTTTGATTTTTGTTGAAGCAGTTTGAATTTTGTTAAATTTTGTATGCTTTTAAAATGAAAAGTTTCAACATAAACAAAATTATTTTTTGTTTATCGTTAAAAATATCAATAAATTTCAGCCCTGATTTAAACATATTTCGTCGGAAAATTTCGTATATTTTAAGGAGAAATTAGCAAATTAATTTTATCTAACAAATGAATTTTATGCATCTGGAGCATTTTGTCCATTCTTTAATGGAATTGGGGCACCTCCAAATAAAGGACTAGGCCAATAATATTTTGCAGTTACTTCTGTACTACAAAGTCAACTTTCTGCAGGTAGAGCAATAATGATTTCAAAAAAGCCCCAATTCAGTCCACCCTAATAAATATTCAACATGAGATAAGTGATAATTATACAGTTGCTTGACAGTGGGTGAGGCAAGCAAAAAATAAATTGAATGCGAACTTAATATGAAAACGAAAGCGAACTCGTAGTAGATATCTATAGTATCTATGAATTGTGTAGCTTTTACTAAATGGAAAATAAATTTTGAAACGCATTACTTTATAAAAATTTAGATTTCACATTTATTTTCCATCCATGACGTGAACATTTGGCAGGTGTATGTGTTCACATATTTTGCTCTGTCCCTAAGTCCGAACCGGGCGCACATTATAAAATATATGTACATCCCACTTAAATTTATATGCCAGAAGAAAAATTACCTCAAAATGAAATAAAAGCACCCCACTGTTCCGTCCGAACATACATATATGTACATATGTATGAAAAAGCAATGAAGATGCAATTGCTGGCAGTAAATAATTTTGCAAAAGCAATTTATGCTCAGCAAGTGGTCAAGTTGAATGCCCGATCGACCAATTGACTGTTGTGCACGGTAGGCAGGAAGCGACGATAGGTTGCATGAAAATGTCGAGAAAAAAGGAAAGTGGGGTTGTGTTATGTGATGTTTATAGATGGAACATCCGTTGAAATTAAAATCCGAGCTGCTCCTTTTTCAAGGATATCCACATTTTTTGTTTTTTTTGAAAGGATCAAATATTGAGAAAATCGAAAATTCGCCACCGTCCAAATTTTTCCGATTTCAATACATTATTTGGTCGCTAAGGGATACAAAAAAAGGTATTAAAAAGAAAAATGGACACCTGTAGTGGAAAAATCCAATGTGAACAGGACCTAAAGGATAACCACTGAAATATAAAATAACACAAAAAGTACCCACTTTAATTTGCGTATAACTCCTAACATGTTAACTCTACGTGAAAATTCCTTATAATATGTTTCATTCAGAATAAATAAAGGAATATTTCTTTGATATACAATTTTGATGTACCTGCAGTGGTTAATGCACTTTGGTCCATCTAAAGTGAAAATTTCAAAAAAAGTACGTTTTTTTTATGGTGCTATTTTAAGTTCAAATATTTTTCTAGTTTATGTAAATATTTTAATCTAATGATCCAATTCTCATTCTTACATATCTATACGTTAATATTAAAAAGAATTGGAGCTGAAATACGCGCTAGCTGTGCACGGTGGGCGGTAAGCAACAATAGGTTGCATGAAAATATCGAAAAAACGATCGCCGGCTAAACACTTACGTAAACTGATATTCTAATATACTTCATAAACACACAGCAAGCGTGAATAAAATCTCCAACATTTTTTTTAAACGAAAATTAGTACCAGCACACAGCTAGGCACATATTCGTTGGGCCATCGTTTTTACGATATTCCCATGCAACCTATTGTTGCTTCCCGCCCACCGTGCACAGCTAGCGCGTATCTCAGCTCTAACTCTTTTTTAGTATTAACGTAGAGATGTGTAGGAATGAGAGTTGGATCATTAGATTAAAATATTTACATAAACTAGAAAAATATTTGAACTTAAAATAGCACCATAAAAAAACGTACTTTTTTTGAAATTTTCACTTTAGATGCACAAAAGTACATTAAGCACTGCAGGTACATCAAAATTGTATATTAAAGAAATATTTCTTTATTTATTCTGAATGAAACATATAATAAGAAATTTTCACGTAGAGTTAACATTTTAGGAGTTATACGCAAATTAAAGTGGGTACTTTTTGTGTTATTTTATATTTCAGTGGTTATCTTTTAGGTCCTGTTCACATTGGATTTTTCCACTACAGGTGTCCTGTTTTCTTTTTAATACCTTTTTTTGTATCCCTTAGCGACCAAATAATGTATTGAAATCGGAAAAATTTGGACGGTGGCGAATATTCGATTTCCTCAATATTTGATCCTTTCAAAAAAAACAAAAAATGTGGATATCCTTGAAAAAGGAGCAGCTCGGATTTTAATTTCAACGGATGTTTCATCTATAAACATCACATAACACAACCCCACTTTCCTTTTTTCTCGACATTTTCATGCAACCTATCGTCGCTTCCTGCCTACCGTGTGTGTCAATGTTGAAGTGACTTGACTTCACTCCACTGCGACTGACTTGACTTCACTTGACTCAACTTTATTATGCGCATGTGCAATAGCAACAGCAACAGGAACAACAAAAACAACAACAAACAAACAGTAGCAGCAACATGCACTGCATTGCAGATCATCAATTAGAGAATACAGTTGTTGGTATGCTGCTCTGTGGCAGTTCGTTCGCTTCCCTTTGCCGTTGCCGTTGAATCAACTGCGTTGATCAATGAAGTTGAAGAAGCAAATTATTGGCTGTGGTGCATGCGCAGTACGCGAAAACAAGTGAATTCTTCAGCAGCGACTGGCTCAGTTGGGTATTTGTGCTATTTTTTTTTTTATCAAGTTAGCATCGTTTCTCGATCAAGAAGATACATATGTACATATGTAGCTGCATGCGAGACTTGATTGCTATCGATCGTAATAAAAGCAACAAACGGAGCATAATAATGCTGCTTTATTTTATAGGTAAGCGGATGGCAAAGCGTTAGCTAAAAAGAGATTCGATGGCGATGACGCACAATGGGAACGTTTCATACAAAAAACGGTCATAAATAGTAAAAATGGACCTAGAGTGCTCAAATTTTGAAAATAAGCTTTTTTTATGAATATTAGTACATGGTGTAAAAATGAACTTAATCTGATGACAAATACTCCCACCCCCCATATAACGGGTGTCGCGAAAAACCACGAAATTGCAATTATTTTCGAAATTAATCAAGTTAGAATGCTCAAATTCGGTATACAAGCTTTTTTGATGAATATTAGTACATGGTGTATAAAGGAACTTAATCTGATGACAAATACTACCACCCCCCATATAACGGGTGTCGCGAAAAAACATGAAATTTCAATTATTTTCGAAACTAATTAAGTTAGAATGCTCAAATTCGGTATACAAGCTTTTTTGATGAATATTAGTACATGGTGTATAAAGGAACTTAATCTGATGACAAATACTACCACCCCCCATATAACGGGTGTCGCGAAAAAATATGAAATTTCAATTATTTTCGAAACTAATTAAGTTAGAATGCTCAAATTCGGTATACAAGCTTTTTTGATGAATATTAGTACATGGTGTATAAAGGAACTTAATCTGATGAGAAATACTCCCACCCCCCATATAACGGGTGTCGCGAAAAACCAGTAAAATGCATTTATTTTCGAAAGTAATTAAGTTATAATTCTCAAACTAGATATATGAAATCCATATTATGGATGCATTTCTTTCTTGAAATATGACAATTTCTATAAAATCTTAACCTAAAATATATATGTATGTGGGATCTGCTAAAATCAAAGCTAGTGTTGAGGAAATCATGGTAAACCTTAAGGCATCGCGATTTGTGCTTATGGGCAGCGGTCCATATTTTTTTAAATCTTAAATTCAAAAAGCGTATTTCTTGATTTAATTTTTGCAAATTGATATTTACATCAGTCTTGCTTATAATAAGGTTTTCCATGATTTTAATTTTGTCTTTATCTCCTTCATTTGAGGCTAGCCACACTTCGAATAACTCAGCTATTTTAATTGAAGTAGTCACTATCGAATAAATAAATAAATTGATTACAACACCACACAATTTTTCAACATAAAGATGACATACTTGCAATAAATTTTATCGAAATTACTTATTCGGAATTTAATTAGAAATATATGTAATTAACACTTTTAAACCACTTGGACTTCAAACTTGTTTTAAAACTTCACTTTAATATAAAAATTAAATAAAGGCAGTGACAAACAATTTTTTTTTATCAGAGGGGTAAAAAATATAAAAATGTAAAGTAGTCACTTTTTCACTTCGCTGTTTAAATTTTAAACACCAGAAGAAGCAATCATAAGTAATTATATATATATTAGTATATATTTGTAAATACTTGAAAAATCATATAAATGTAATTGTCTACGTCATACTTATTTAAAATTTGTACTTTTGGGGCATGGATCCCCAAGCAAACTCCCATTTCTTACGACCCTGCCAAATGCAGTTTGCATTTAAAAGGTAACGGTACAGGTGGGAGACAAATAGATAAGTGCAATTATCAGCAAGTAAAATGCGTACCGAAGACGTTATACCATTCATGAATGAGAGAAATAAATTTTATCTGTTTAATTGAAGAAGGTGTACTCAAAAATATCTATATCTAACAATCAGTTGTATGGGAGCTATATGTTGTACTGGTCCGATTTGGCCGATTCCGACAAATGATAAATTGTACATAAAAATACGTCGTGTTTGGCACAAAGTGATAATACTACTTCAGGTTCATGAATGGTATAACAAACAGCAAATGAGAGTATATCTCTCACTTACTTCAATACTATCATATCTCAGTAACCTTATTTTACGAAAAAAAAACCTTTGAGTTTTCAGCCGCTATATATTTCAATAGTAAATCAAAGATAATTTTTTGATCTCAAACTGTCAATTTTCAATCTATCAGACCGAAATTTCGTCATATAATGCACATACATATACATATACACACATGCATGCATGCCCATACTTAGCTGAAAACTCGCGTTTTTGAGTTATGATACTTTTAAAGTAAATAGGCTAAAAGTAAGTATATATGTATATATTCTATATAAAATTGCATTAATTAATATATTAGCGATTTTAAAGCATAAACATCTGTCAAAACTGCTCATCAATGCTTTTCTCTCTAGCTACACATGTATGCATATGTATGTACATCCATAGTGATAGCGCGCATATACACCTCGTCGAAAAATATGAATTAGTGAGAAGAGCGCGGGTGAATGGTAAAACTGACTATGGGGGGTTTTTAAGCACACCTGGGGCCAACATATATTAAAAAATTGAGGATACGTTTTTTTTTATTTTTTTTTTATTTTGTTCTAAAGTTTCCCAATTTTTTTGATAATTTTTTTTTTACCCTGTATAAAAAACAATATATAATAAAACCTGTGCAGCTAATTCAAAAGTGAGCTACTGTATTTCATAATATGAACTATTTTCTATATTACAGAGAAATATTGAGGGATAAATCTCGTATAAACATTTTTTTTTTTAATGCCGAATATGTCATGATAAATGTAATTTCAAAAATGCACTTTTGGCCCATTAGGAGAATAATTAAAACTCGCGAGAGCGCGGGTGAAATTAATTTCTGTTAATGTGATATGATAAAGAATATGTTAGTTCATCACACAAAAAAAAATCCAGGATACGTTTTTTTTTGTTTTTTTTATTTTATTGCTTAAATTTGACGAAGAAAAAATATTTTCGATATTTTTTTATCCTTATTTGAAAAATCATATAAAATCAGGTTTCGAAGATAATAAAAAAAGGATTACTTCCTGAAAAAGTAGAAGCCATTATCTATATTTAGGTGTCAAAACCAAGTATATGCGTCAATAAATGGTTTAGATAGAGCATTTCGTATCAAGTCATATAATTCATAATTCAAATGGCACATTTTTTGTTCAACTTTGGGCACCCTGTACGGCTAAACGAAACGAAACTCAGAAAATTTTACATGAGCTTTTTTTTTGTCCTATAAAATATCTGTCGATAGCTGGTAAAAAAAATGGATTTACGACTACTTTAATTTCGACTTTATTTTTGGCCACGAATTCCCATTGTGTGACGATGCGATGAATGACGGTGCAGTGAAATAACGCCCGTGGAATTAACGCCCGCGGGCGTTATTTCCCAAAAAAGGAAATAACACCCGCGGGCGTTTTTTCCTTTCTTGAAAAAGAAATAATTCCCGCGGGCGTTATTACGTTTGATCCACGGGCTTTATTTCTCTTTCGGGAGGGCAATTAAGCCCGCAGACGAGCTTTTTTTAAACGGTTTTATTTAGCTCACCCCGTTTGTTTTATTATTTATTCTTTATTCTTGGGTCAAATTTAGTAATTCAAATTTCACCCTCTTCCTGTCAACCGATTAATCTGAAATTTTGCACGCATGTATAACCCCGATGACAATGCAATATTATGAAAAAAAAATTCCGATAGGTGGCGCGTGGGTCGCTATATTTACAAAAATCGCATTTATGGTCCTATTTGGCTGAAATTCGGAACATGTATTACTACCTTGAAAAAAAATATTTTCTTAAAAAAAAAATTCCGCTAGGTGGCGCGTGGGTCGCTATATTTACAAAAATCGCATTTATGGTCCTATTTGGCTGAAATTCGGAACATGTATTACTACCTTGAAAAAAAATATTTTCTTAAAAAAAAATTCCGCTAGGTGGCGCGTGGGTCGCTATATTTACAAAAATCGCATTTATGGTCCGATTTGCTGAAATTCGGAACATGTATTACTACCTTGAAAGGAAATATTTTCCTAAAAAAAACTTCCGATAGGTGGCGCGTGGGTCGCTATAGAGGCGTTGGACTGCAATAAACTAACGGGCAAGAAACCTTGCAATAATGAAGCACTAAATGAATTAAACAGAATGCGAAATAAAAACTAAAAACTAGAAAATAAAAATAGGTAAAAAAACTTTTTAAGTTAAACGGTTTTATGTTATACATACATTGCAATGTTTAAGATAAATGTACTAAAAACCAAAAAATAATAAAATAGATACAGTCGTGGGAATTATAAACATTTGCATAGACTAGACTAAAATAAAACCGGGGGGCACGTCAATTGTCTACAAATTATCGACTTAATGTGCGATAGAAGAATCGTTTAATTCGTCGTTAGGCAGTTGGCCCGCAGACGGTGAGGAAAATACTTACTATTTTCTTGCTCATGGAAATTCCAATAGTTATACACTCCATGTTAATAAAAGAGATGTTTCAACTAGTTTATCGTTGGACATTCACACGAGGAATCGTTTCACTGCTCGTAGTTTGTCTTTAATCGACAAAACATATGATAAAAGTACTACTCGCTCACCACTATGAAACCCTAAAACTCGCTTATAATCGAGCTTGCTAGCTTTTTTCCACATTCTAGCCCTACTTATCACACGTCCATCGTTGTCGGTTGAACAACTGCCTAATTATAGTGTAACATTACAAAACAAACATTTTAATCAACGATTGTAGACAATTGACGTGCCCCACGGTTTTATTTTAGTCTAGTCTATGCAAATGTTTATAATTCCCACGACTGTATCTATTTTATTATTTTTTGGTTTTTAGTACATTTATCTTAAACATTGCAATGTATGTATAACATAAAACCGTTTAACTTAAAAAGTTTTTTTACCTATTTTTATTTTAAATATGGTGTATTAGGGAAAAAAGCGCCGCAGGCGAAAAATTGGAATAAAAAATCGCGCGATTTTTAATTCCAATTTTTCGTTTTTTTTTTATATATGGTGTATTATTATTGGAAAAAGCGCCGCAGGCGAAAAATTGGAATAAATAATCGCGCGATCTTTAATTCCAATTTTTCGATTCTTTCAATTTTTTTTAAATCCTCTTCTAAATATTCAAATACTCAATCAAAATAAAGAAAGCTTCAGTAAATTTCTATAATCATTTATTAGTAACAATTTTCAAGGTCTCTAAGTAAGTAAATATTTAAATACGCAATCAAAATAAACAAAACTTCATTACATACATATTGGCAATTTCAGACCACAATCTAAACAAATACTCATATAGAGTTTTCAACAATTTGACGACAAACCGGGCACAAAATATTTCTATTGCCATTTACGATTGCAACCTTACTGTGCTCTCCAAAGCAATCCGCACACAATTTAAAGTGATTGCATGGGCTTAAGAGAACATCGCGTGGCTTGGTAAAACAAATAACACACAACAACATGCTTTGACTCTCGCAAAAATTGTCCGCCGTTTCTTCATAGTCAGAACAATCTATTTCGGATACATCAATGTCTTCTGTGTCACATGTCTTATTTTCGGGATTACTTATTTGATTCGCCTGCGGCGCTTTTTCCAATACTAATGCACCATATTAAAAAAAAAAACGAAAAACTGGAATTAATAATCGCGCGATTTTTTATTCCAATTTTTCGCCTGCGGCGCTTTTTCCAATAATAATACACCATATTAAAAAAAAAAAAACAAAAAATTGGAATTAAAAATCGCGCGATTTTTTATTCCAATTTTTCGCTGTGGCGCTTTTCCCACTAATACACCATATTTAAAGAAAACCCCGTCTGCGGGGTTAATTGCCCTTTCGAAAGAGAAATAAAGCCCACATCGCCGAATAGGGCGCGCGGGCGTTCTTTCCCTTTCTGAATGGAAATAAAACCCACGGGTTCAATTTCGTTTTATTCGCAGGCGCTATTTCTTTTTCAAGAAAGGAAAAAACGCCTGCGCGCGTTATTTCCTTTTTTTTTGGGAAATAACGCCCGCGGGCGTTAATTCCACGGGCGTTATTTCACTGCACCATGAATGACGTGTGGAAAATGCGCATTGGTAAAAAAGAGGCAAGCAATGTCATTAAAATTGTATGTAATTCAAATGATTGATGTTTAACATTAACATAATCGTTTTGTTGAAATTTAAATTAAACTTTATTATGTGCAAAATGTTTACTTGTAACTCTGTGGTGGTCTATGGAGTGGCTCTGAGTCGTGTTACCAAAAATGGCAAATAATTTGGGGACTGCATGATTTTTCTTATTTTTGTTTTTAACTGTAAACATGTAGGTAACTCTGTATATTTTGACTTGTTTTCCGCATAAGCATATTGTTGAGAATCACTTACTTAAATACATCTTTATATATATTACGCTAAGCGATTTTTTGTAAGCACCATAACTTTTACACCGTTATACCGATTTTCGAAAATGTGGTGTCAAATGAAAGGGCTTGACCTGATTAATTTTTTTGAAAAGGGTTGCCAGATGTTTGAAAATTTAATTTTACTGTATAGTTTGTTTGATTTTAAAATTTTTGGTACCATATGAAGGGGCTTGACCTGATATTGAGCAATTTAATAGAAATTTTTCAAAAAGGGTTGCCACCTGTTCAAAAATTCAGTTTTACGCTATATATAGTTTGTTTGATTTTTAAATTTCAGGTGTCATATGAAAGGACTTGGCATGGAAATGAGTAATTTATTAAAATTTTTACAAAAAGGATGCCACCGTTCAATAATCCATTTTTACGCTACAGTTTATCTCATTTTTAAATTTGAAGTGTCATGCAAGGCCTAGCACTGAAGATGGGTAATAAAAGGAAAGGGAAAAGGAAAATGAAAGGGACGGATATGGCGAAGGACAGGAAACGAAAGAGGAAATATGAAAAATAAAATGGATAAAGGTTACCATAGTCTAGAAAAATATTCGGCACAAAACTTCACTATGGGGCTCCTTGGTCAAAATCTATGTATAAAAAATCTAGGTCCACAGAAAATAAAAATATGAAGGTATATCAAAAAATTTTCAACTGTGGCAATAAGTGGTCTTCCACCCTCAAATTGTCGCACAGTGTAATTGAAAGCCACAGCATCGCGTGGCCGGGTTTACTAGTAACTATTTAAAATGAAAGAGCCTTGATAACCAACGAAGAATTGCTCTTGCAATAAGCACTACTTTGGACAAAGTAGACAATTGAAATATAAAGATCTCTCTCGAATAACAAACATAGTGCTCTACAAGTTGATTATCGTTACCATCGCAGGACGATATCAACATCAGCTAAGATGGCCTTGTATTTTCGAGAGAAAAGTCCTTCGGATGATTTATGGAACTTTGCGCGTTGGTGACGGCGTTTATCGAAGAAGATTTAATCATGAGCTATACGAGCTTTATGCTGAGACATCGACATAGTCCGGCAGGTAGAAATTCAGCGGCTGACTTGGCTAGGTCATATTATGCGAATGAATGAAGCTGTTCGGGCTCAGAGTGTATTTCTTTCGACACCCACCGGAGGCAGCAGAAGATGGGGAAGGCCTAAAGAGCGTAATTATTTTGCAAATTAACGCCAGTTATTTAGACATTTAAGCGTAATTTAAGGAGAAGGAAAAGTGAATACCGCTAAAATAAATAGTCAAGAATGTTGGCTACATACTTTTAAATTGCCGTGCCCACTTTAGGCAGTCAACAAATCGACAAGCCATTGTTGTGAACACTTTGTAAATGATCTTAGCGATTGTATGTTATTTCAGTTATATATATAAGTTATGGGCTCACATAGGATAAACATATAAAAGCTCACGTTGCATACATATTTGCAAAGCTTATCGCCATCTTATCTACACTCAGAGGAAAAATCAAGAATTTTAGCCACGAAAGTACGTAAATACCGAATATTCTTATTCTGAGTAGAAAATTCTTATCTCTTATTATTTATTTGGGTTAATATCGAAAATTCTACTTTTAAGACTGATTTGTTTCGCATTTAAGAATGCTTGGTAGGTTTTTAAGAGTAATTATTTTTTCATTAATATTGAAATTTCTCAAAACAAGACTATTTATTCTCAATTTAGAATTAATCATTTCGGTTTATTTTCTTACTACAATTGCTCTCACATATATTTTATACCTCATGGCCTAAAAATAACTTTTTTCCAAATACAAATATGAATCTTCACCCCCCCCCCCCTTATTCTGCTCTTCTTCTCCCATTATAGCATTTTCTTCGCCTTCACTGCTTGCTATGGTGTCCATTTTATATTCTCCTCAGGATTCGTGCCTCAAGCTGAAATTCAATCCAACGTCATCAAATAGTGGGACATTCAATATTATATTGGACTTTAGTGATGCTTTCATACGTCCATTTTTCGAAAAAGAATCCATGAATTGTTGTCATCATTAGGGGTATTCGCTATCCCTAGCAAGATAGCAAGGTAGCACGGATCGCAAATATGCTAGACCAAAATATGCTACACATCGAGAGCACCCCATTGCACAGTCGTAGGAAATTTTAAGAAGCAGCTTTTCTTTTTAGCGAAAGGGACGCGTTCATCACTCACTTTTTAATAAATAAATCATTTTATTTTAGTAAATTTAATAAATACACACAAAACACAACATTTTAAGCAAAATCCGGATGCTCAAATTGAAATTGAAATTAGCAATTGGTAAATATCAGCTGACACAGGGTCGCAATTAATTTCCTACACTTCATAGCAAATAAATATACATAGGTTTTGGTGTAGCATATTTTTGAGGTCTAGCATATTTCTGTGCGCCTATATTTTGTTGTTGTGCGTTGTAAAACTTTGCAATCCGTGCAATCCGTGCTACGTGCTAGGGTTATGCTATGGATAGCGAATACCCCTATTGTAAAAAGCAAAACTAAAGAATTTGAATTTTAAGAATTTTTATTCCTGTTTAAAGAATTTTAAAACTAGCAATAAGAATATCTATAATATTCTTGATTTGAGCAAAAATTGGGTTTATTTTAAGAACATTTTTCTTAATTTATGTACATTATTCTAATTTTAGATATTTCGCATCTTAATTTTTAAAAACAAGAACGGAAATTGCTTGTTCTTAGAATATTTAAGAACGAATTGTTCTTAAAATTTTAAGAACGAAAAAAAATAAATTTATTACCAGTCGGACTTAATTTTAGAAAACAAATTTTCTCTGAGTGTATGCAATGCAAATGATTGCCATATTAATGCTGGCGAAAATTGTCGCCAATAAGCTAAAGCTTGTTGTACGTAAAGCAATTACGCTTGTTATCCGGAATGAAATATTTTATTGTCAAGATCGGTTATAAATATTCGCTGAATCTTGTAAAAAAGTTTATGTACTACACATGTATGTATCCACTTGCAAATTTATGCTGACCGGCTGTTTGATTTATGACAACAGTCCATTCTTACATAGATCGTGCGACCAGCTGTGCAGCAAATGGACACAAACACGACTGAAAATGCACAACGCAGCGTGTACGCACCCACTAACAAACTTAATAGAATATGAGCCAAATTATTTGGTAAGCTTTTCATGGTACAACTTTGAGGCCCAATTTCATGGCATTAACACATATATGTATGTATGTACTTGCATGGGTGCCGATATTATCATTATTTAGATCGTTTTTAACACAGTTCGCTTGCTTTGAAGTTTTTCGAATTAACGCAAGCAAAATGCGTTGGTATTTATTATAGAAAAAATTTGCTAATTTTACGCATTTAATAATTTATTTTATTTTTTTTTTAATATATCGATCCATTATTAATTGCATTTTTGCAATTTTCAAATTCATTTATCATAATTTAATTTTTTTTCCTTCCACTTTACACAATCTCTCTAGTAAATTGTTATTCATAATTTACGAAAAGTGGAACAAATGGTATCTAATTGTATGCAGTTGCCGCCGCCCATATTGGTTGGCATATCGATTGGTTTTATTAGAAAACTGATGAATTCAATTGGGTGTAAATGACGCATGCGAGCGTGTTCGTTTGGCTATTTGTTTTACTTGCTAGGCAGGGAGGTGGCTTAAAGTGGATCTGTTTGTCATGCACGAGTGATCGAGTGAGCGTGGTGATCGTTTAAAAATTATAATCTAAATATATAGGTAAATGTACATGCATGTATGTATGCATAAAGAAATTTCACATTTTTCACACCAGGTGGCAGATATATCATTATAAATTTATTGAGCAGTGAATAGCTTAACTGTCAAAATTTAAAATAATCAATTATATTTAAATATCTTAATGATTAATACCAGGGACCGGGAGTTTTATTCCTTTTATAATAAAACACCAAAGAAAAAAACTTATATACTTTGGAATAAGCGGAGAAATCCAATTAGCTCATACAGAGATGGTAGATGTGATAGCTATTTCGAAGAAAAACCACTTTCTTCATCATCAGACATCTTCTCGGGAGCACACCAGGCTTTGAACCTACGCTCCAACCATCAGTAGTCGAATATTAGCGAAAAGCTAAGCACTGCGGCTACCGATGGTCCTGCTGAGCTGTTGGATTTTTCACTTATATATGCCATTGCGCTATTCAATCTAACCTCACTTATAGCGTTTTCTTTTCTACACAAAAGGGTTGTCATGGCGAAGCGCAATAATAGCTCAGATTTGCACTACACCCTGTCGAATTGCCGTCCTCTTCATATTCAGTGCAGCCCTTCACATATGTATGTACAATAGAATACACTCTAAATGTCACAATTGTGTATACTTTAGCTGTTCTGGTATGACGCAATCTATATAATACATATTATGTGTGCTAGAAAGAGACATAAAAGGTATACTTTTTATTCGTTATTGTTATTGATCAGCTGTTTGACAGGGTCATTGTATGCCCCGTCGATAGCACAGAGGGCAAGAAATCTTGCCCTTTCGAATTTTTTTAGGATTGCCCTTTGAGAAAAGATAGCGATGTGGACTGCGATGATTGCACTCATTTAACAAAAGAACACAACTTTTTGAAGGCACTACATGAGTGCGACATTTTTGTGTAGAAAAGAAAACGCTATTAGTGTACGATTTTCGTACATCTGCTATGCAAGTGTTGAATACTGGTTGGCAGCTGACGGACAGCGGGCGCTGTGTACAGTAGTTGTATATACAACAGCACAGCCACCCATGCCAAGGTTACCACTCAAATCAAGGTTGCCACCTATTTTTTTAATTTTTTCCAATTTAGTATAAGTGCCACCATTCAAAAGCTTACTGAATTACCTTTCATCCAGAGGCGGATTATCCCTAAGGCAAACTAGGCACTTGCCTAGGGGCGCGTAGTTACAAGGGGCGCGCGAGCTCAGTATTTTTAAACAAATAAAGAAAATAACATATCGAAGATTAAGAATTAAAGCTGATCTATAATAGATCGATAATAGATAAATCGATTATATTGCACAAGCATCGATATATTGTGCAATATTGCGCGTTTGTTGCGTCGTCAGGCTTGCCAGTACTGGCGATTTGTCGCCAAATTGGCGATTTTTTACAAACTTTGGCGACCAATTTATGAAAATTGGCAATGGCGACTTTTTTGGCGATTATCAAAATATTAGATTATATTAATAAAAAAGCAATTACTTTTTCAAGCTTTTTCTCAAATTTTGAAAGTTTCTTCATACAAATTTTTGTCAAATTACAAAAAATTTGAGAAATAGCAATTGCTTTTTGTTTATTAATACGACCCATTATCTCCACTTTGCCAATAAATCTTACGATATGTAGAGATCTATTGAGAAAATAAATATATATGTACTACATACTCTGGCAACCATTTTCTGCACACTTGAGTGCAAACCAAAATTTTGGTCTGCACACTCGCCTATCTAAAGCTCACAGCAGATGAATCTGCTGAAGATATAACTACTTCATTATCGGGTCGGGAAACATTCCGAGTGACAGTATATCTAGTAATTATAGACCGAATTGTCGTTGAACTTGAAAAGAGACGAAAAGCGTACAATAATTTTTGCAATAAATTTTCATTTTTATGCAATTTGACGAATTTAAAGACCGAAGAAGTTCAAAATAGAGCAAGTTCGTTGGTAACAATGTATTCCAATGATTTAGAAAAATGCTTTGTTGGCGAATGTATCCATCTACGTTCTTATTTAACAACGATAGCTCGAGACGGAGAACTGCCCCGAACAACGAACGCGGTATTACAGGTTCTGAGAAATAAAGAGCTTGACACAATTTACCCCAACATTGACATAGCCTTAAGAATGTGCGTATCGACGGCAGTCAGTAATTGCAGTGGGGAGCGGAGTTTTTCCTGCCTAAAAAGAGTGAAAAACTATCTTCGCTCAACCATGACAGATAAGAGATTAAATTCGTTAGCAATACTAAATATTGAATCTGTCTTATTGCTGTCATTAAACTACGACGATGTTATCGACAATTTCGCGAAACAAAAATGTAGACGCAGAGATTTTTAATTTTTTAAATTTTGTTTGCTCTGTTACTACTTATATTTTTTCAATAAATAATTCAAAACTTATTTTGTTAATTTATTAAATACTAGCTGTTGCCCGCGACTTCGTATGCGTATAATTTCTCTTCTATTTTTCAACTCTGTTGGTAAATAATAAGTACCAACAAAAAAGACTGCATTTCAACTCTAAGATGATGCCTGCTTTCAACCAGCTCTTCGCGTCCGTGTTTGAACAGCTCGGCAGGTAGTCCGTCTTTTCCAGGAGCTTTATTGTTTCGGACCCGGGGTATAGCTGTCCTCACTTCATCATAGTCGGGTGGTGGAATGTTTTTTCCATCGTCAGGGATTGTGGTATCGGATTCGACGACTCCCTCGCAATTTATCAATGAGGAGAATTTATCGCTCCATAACATAAGTACTCTCTGTACGTCGGTTACCAGGTAGCCATTATTTTATTTCTTATAAAAAAATAGCCATATTAAGCATTTTAAGATTAAGAAGGTTCACATTTTATGAGATATATCCGAAGCCAGTTTAGGTATTGAAATTAATCAAATGGTTTATGGCAGCATTCATAAACACCTTTCGTTTGATACCCATATTGTACTAACACATTTTGGTGCACATATTGGCCGATTACTCCGAAACCGGTCGAGATATCGAAACAAATAATACCTTAAACTTTAAGTTGAGCGTCTAGCAATCCAAGTTTCGTTCAATTCCATTCAGCACTTTTTGAGTGATACGGCCACAAACATACGGACAGACAGACAGACAGACAAAAATTCTAAAAATGGTTGATTTGGATTCTACTGGCTTAATAATGCTTCCCCCAATCATTTTTTTCTCGATATTTGCAATGTACAGACATCGACCTGTTACAGTTTTATTATATGTAGAGATTAACAAATTATCTAAGCTTTTACATCATCTATATCTACATCTACACTAATATTATAAAGAGGAAAGATTTTGATTGTTAGGGTGTAAAACAACTAGGTAGTTAAAATATGATGGCCATTTATGGTCGGTACAGGGGCGCCGAGAAAGTGGCTGCCTAGGGCGCTCTGGACCTTTAATCCGCCACTGCTTTCATCTGATACCAAATTTATGCAATTCGGTTAAGGGATTAGCTAGTTATTGGCCCTGGAGTTTTATTTTGGAGTTAAAAAATAAAACTCCAGGTTTTTGTTTTATCGATGGAGCTAAAAAATAAAACACCAAGTATTTATTTTATCGCTGCCGTTAAAAAATAAAACGGCATATTTTTATTTTATAGATGGCGTTTTTAAAAAAAAAAAAAAAAATCAGTAAAATTAATAGGGCCCAGGTTATTGATCCTGGAGGTCCTGGGATGAAAGTAAAGTTAATAATTTTTCCCAAGGACACAATCTAGCCATAGTGTTTTATAGCATCGAAAAAAATAATAATTTTTATTTTCGGTCCCTGATTAATACCATTCACTAGAATTGAGTTAACTTGGCGTTAAGGTCGATATATGTATCTAATGTTTAACATTAAATGTTATTTTCTTAATTTCTAAAATTAATTTGCTTAAACGTGCGAATTGAAAAAATATCGATCTTCAAAAACTTGTTAGTGTGGATCGAAAAAAATATCAATGACTATTAGCTGTATGGGATGATCGAAAATATAACCATTTTCAAATCACGTAAGTTTTAAATCTCAATTTTGGTATAATATGTAGTTATTTGCGGTCTATGTTTATAATGATCCAATCTATACAGTTTTCAGTGGATTAAATATTATAGCCAGCATGGGTTACAAACACTGCAAAATTGCATGTCCTTGGCTGTTTAAATGGCAAAGTTATGCCCCAAAAGAATCAATTTAATATAAAAATGCACCAGTAAACCGATTTTCGATCAAAGGCAGACGGACTAGTGAGTTCAAACAGACGGATAGACGAGTGACATGAATTACTAACTCAACTCAAGTCATTATCATATCGTTATATATTTTGGTGGGCCCGTCTATACCCTCTTAGAACAATCGTATTTTGAACCAAAGTGATACCACTTCATGTGAAATGTGTAATCTCAATAGATATTACAGACTATCCTATATCGATACAGCAAAACGATATGAAGTAAAATATGATATTCAATGCCATTATGACGATATAAAAATCAACATGATCTCTGCCGATCTTATCGATATCGAATAATTTCTTTCTTAACGATACCGATCCTTAGTAAAAATTAGCTATGAGTTTAGAGCGTAACATTATGTGTTGGTTGTATGACTCCAATGTACAGGTGATCGCATCGGACCAGCTGATTATTTTTATGGTATTTTGGTTAATGTCACATTTATCAACATTTGGAGTGTTGCCAAATTAATTTAAAGAAGAGTGTGATATTTATATGTATTTAAAATATTTGGTCAGACAAAGACACAATGCTTATACTGATTTCACACAGGCGGTTAATAGAGTAATTATCCACATTTTCTTCATTAAGTCAATAATGAAGCTCGATTTTCCATACAGAAGTTCAATTCTTAATGGATCCATTACTAATTAATTGAATTTTTAATCGAATAAAAATCCAATGCAACTCTGGGAGGTAAGTTCGTTTTTTTTAATTTTGAAATTTTCAGTGTCAACCGTCAATTAGTTTTGGCATGAATTTATTATCCCAGCAAACATTCTCATAGCACTCATAATTTGGAGTCGGATATGAATCACAAACATGTGTGAAATATGTGTGAGCTTAAGCTTTAAACAGAACCGATCGCCGGACGTGTTTTCGCGTGGTGCGGCGATGACATTTGTTTGCGAATATCGCCCAGTAAAACAGAATCAATGCGAAATTGCCATATACATATTTTTATTATTATGATGTGTCCTTACTTCTTCAATTGACTCTTCTCTTCTGTACACATTTTACATTTTTTCCACTATAAAGCAAGCAATGAAGGTTCCACAATGGTTGCGTTCAGAATCCCAACGGTTGCGCAACAGTTGTCTTTTTATCTTCTGAACGCAAAGTTGAGTAGTTGAGTATTTCTGATCAACACAACATGATGTAAGTTTGGACACTTTTTTCCATCATAAATTTTTTATGCTCACTTCGGACAACATGTTGTGCTTACGATTTTGACATATGTACAAAAATATAAATACCTACATAAATTTACGAATTTTTGAATGTAATAAAATGTTTCAAAGCAGCGAAGCTATTGCCGATTATGTTGGGGATAGGTAATTATAATAATAATTCGTTTTTTGTCTGTATCAGCTCGTTCAGAAGGCGCAAATTATATAACATTCCGCTCGGCGTTTTGCTCAACAGTTGCGACTTCTGAACAAAACCAATGAAAGAGGAGAATAATCTGGGATGAAGGGAGAGATAGGATGAAGAGAATTGGGTCAGGGGAAGGAAAATGCAAAAACAAAAGAATTTTTATGACCCGAATGTTTACTGGGATTATTTATTCAAAAATTGTTGTCAATAACAACAAATTATTTTATAAAAATTTACATCTCCTTGTTAATTGAGTATGTGTGAAACACAAAAATTTATTGTTAAATTATAAATGTAATGTACTACATTAATTTTCTGTCTGAAATCAGTATTACGGAAACTTAAATGGAAGATTTTCAATGATATTTTTGCAAAACTTTTTTTTTAACAAAAATTGCTTTTATGTCAAAGCTTTAAAAAATTATACTTGGCAAAATCAATATATTATGTGATTTTAAAATTTTTGTGTTGCTCTGAAAGAGGTCATGGCCAGAATTCTACAATATAAGTACTCTCGACGTTTAACGGATTATGGAAATGTTGTTTACTTTTACCTTTTTCGCAGAATTATAAGTCATTTTTCAAATTTCACATATGTGTGTATGTAATGCATATATGCATTTGATTTTCGTCTGCGCTGCTATAAATTCTTATTATTATTACTTTTTTAATATTTATTTCTATTCGGCCTTGTTATAAGACACGCGGAAAATAAAACTAAAAATAAGTGCAAATAATAATAAACCAAATATAATAAAATTAAATGCCGAGCGTGGCGCATTATTTAAACAACACCCACACTTTTGGCATGACGGAAAACAACAAATTTTGAATAGAAACAAATTTTAAATGCCAAAACTATTAGCTAATTTGATTAATTAACAAATAATTAAGTGGCAGATGAACATTAAATTTTTTTATAAATTTAATTTGTTATTTCATTTTATTTTTTATTTTTAAAACAAAATATTTCCGCAGCCATAAATTATTAATGTAATGATCACACATTGAGGAAATGTGATGAAAAAATACGCAAAATTCCAAAGTCTTTAAAAATTTGTTCTTTATTTATAAGTAATAATGCCGGAACAGTTTTGAAAGCATTGGAAAAAACGGCATGCGTGTAGATATGTACATTAAGGTGGTCCAATATATTAAAACCCAACAAATCAAGGTTATTTTTATGCTATTACTCCTAAACCGCTGTGGTGCAGTGGGCAGAGTGCTCGCCTGCTATGCCAGAGGTCTCGGGTTCAAACCCCAGTCCGGAAAAACACCAAAAAAAAATTTTTCTAATTAATTAAAACCCAATTAGTAGGAACAAGTAAGGAAGCCTAAGTTCGAGTGGAATAGAACATTAGATACTCAGCTGTATGGTTTCATTGTTTGTTTGCGTTTGATTAAAACACGGTGTATTTTATATAAAGCGAGTGCTGCATAAAGTAGGCGTAGCCACGCCCATTTTCAACATTTTTATCAGTCATCCAACTAAGCATATGAATATTATTCTTTGTGCAAAATTTCATTCCTTTATGACTTCTAGTTACAAAGATGTCACGTTACAAATTCCCAAAGGGTGTTGTAGAAATATCTTTGTTAAAAAGTAGGCGTGGTCATAAATCGATTTCAATAGGTTTTTGCGTGTCTATTAACACAAGTTATAAAAGTGTATAAACCAAGTTTCGTCTCAATGTCTCAATTATTTGTCGAGTTATGGGCTCCGAAATTTCGTATATTCCTTTGTCTAAAAAGAGGCGGTGCCACGCCCATTTTCCAAAATTTGTCTATTTTTTGTTTCCGGTCTATTGTGGAACTCATGCCACAAAATTTGAATGAATTATCTTTATATTTGACAAAGATATCGCTTAAAATATTTTTATTAGGACCCTTTATAGTTCCCATATATAAAAGTGGGCGTGGTCGCCAACCGATTTCGCTAAAATTTTGAACATGTATTACCACAACTAATAAAAGTGTACACACCGAGTTTCGTCATTATATATAAATTATTTGTCGAGTTATGGGCTCAGAAATCTCGTATATTCCTGCTTCTAAAAAGAGGCGGTGCCACGCCCATTTTACAAAATTTTTATGCTTTTCGTTTTATATCCGCAGTTGAACTCCTGCCATAAAATTTCAATGATATACCTTTATATTTGACAGAGATATCGCTTAAAATGTTTTTATTAGGTCACTTTATAATACCCATATATAAAAGTGGGCGTGGTCGTTAACCGATTTTGGCAATTTTTCGTCCAAACATTTGCCTAAGTAAGTATATCACGCCTACAAAATTTCATCGATATATCTTCAACGGTTTCTGAGTTATGACATATAAAACTTTCAATGTTTGGCCCTTAATAAGTGGGCGTGGCACCGCCCATTTTTCAAAATCTCACCAAATTTCTTCATAAGGGCCTGAGCTCCACACGTGGGTGAAATTTAATCACTCTAGCTCTATTAGTGACTGAGATACAAAATTTCCGATTTTTACTATATAGGGGAAGTGGGCGTGGTCATGGTCCGATTTCGCCCATTTTCAATACCATCCGTTCCAGTCTTGATACCAACTTGCATTCCAAATTTCATCGTGCGTACAGACAGACAGACGGACAGACGGACGGACATGGCTCAATCGATTTCTTTTTTCACCCTGATCAATTTGATATATATAAGTCAATATCTATCTCGATTATTTTATGGTGTTACAAACCACCGTTATGTGATTAAAACTATAATACTCTGTGTACTAGTACATCTGAGTATAAAAACAAAAAGGAGCACACCTCGAATTGGGAGTTATAATAGCGCCATTGTTTTATTATATTATTATTACTCCTAGAGCAATACTCGTTCCTTTTTTAATGACTTTCTTGCTCTTTAAGGACTTTACAAAAATTATGTATCATGATTGATGTTCATTTTTATGTAAAGGGAGAAGGAAATTTGAAGGCATTTGCGCGATCTCTTAACTTTAATATATTACGGCCAAATTTTCAGTATATACATACATATATATTTCGGTAGTACAGTCCAACGAAATGCGGGCTGTTTCGCGGATTTCGGGAGAAATTTATTTTCTTCATAAAATTTTGGACCACCCTAATTTACATATCTACATATAGAAGACTGTTCAGGATTATATAGCTGCATCAGTTGGCTTTGCTTACTCAGCAGGATCTTTGGACAATGCCCTTTATAGAGTTATTGTAAGATATGTTTTGGCTGAAATAAATATCTTTATCAGAAAGATATTTCTCAGAAGATCGAGATTGCAGTCTACCAAGTCTAAGAATTCCAGATTTCATTAATAACACTATTAACATATGTTACATGCCTTACCAAGCATACGAAGACTGCATACTTAGAATTTCCAATTTACCCCCAAAATCTGGAGTTAGGGGCCAAAAACCCCCTTTTCATAGGTTAAGTCATATATTGTAACCTACGAGAAGGGGGTAGCTATACATTCCTACGCAGTAATAATATTAGGAATATAATTATGGTATACGAAATTATATAAGGAAACCAAGATATTCTGTAACTAAACTAGTGCGAATACCTACTATGAAAGGAACAATTTATATACACATGCCTCTAATTCAAACTCTCTCTCTCTTTCTCTCTCTCAAGAAGTGATTCGAACTCAGAAAATGATTTATGACAACCAGCCAGGTATACGATCACATGACGAAAACTGCTGGATGAAGAAGGAATTATGGACCAAGGCTTTATTTATCATAAATGGAGGAGGTATTCGCCACAATTTCAATACCTACATATATAATTTTATTTTGGCTCAATTTGGTTATACCTTAACTGCATTATGAAAATTGCACAATAATCCAACAAAATACAGGAAATGCATATTTAAACATGCTTGCATTTACATTCAGCAATGTCACTCACCTCTCATCCTTATCATATTTCGGCAGCGCTCCCGTCTCCAACAACACTGAGGATTCATTCTGCGGCTCTGCGGAGATACCTTGCGCTCGCTGTCGCTGATAAGCATGGCCACTCTTCCGCTGCTGCACTCCAGCGCCCGGAGTTGTGGCCGTACTGGCGTGTCGACTAAATGGAAACACACTTTGAAATTTATCCAGATGTGATTTCAATTCGGCAATTTCCGTATCTTTTTGTGTCAGCGCACGTTGCATCTCTTGAATTTTCAACTCTTTCGCCTGTATAATTTGCATGAAACGCTCCTCTTGCTCGGACGTTGGCACATAACTGTTATTCAGAATATTCATGGTGGATGAGTTGTCGAGCAGCGTGCTCAAGGATGCAGTCGCGGCCTTGACTGGCGTTGAGGCGGCGGGTGAGGCAGCCGCTCCAGCTAAACACAGCCCCTGCATTTGTTCGGTTAGTAGTTTATGCTGTTGTGCCGCCACACAAATTTCAGCGGCCGTGGGCGCTGCTGCGTAGATTTGTGGTGGAGTTCCCACTACAAAGGGTGTGGCACCTTGCGCTACGGCAGCCGCAGCCGCAGCAGCTGCTACGTTACTTTGCGTTGTCGTATTTAGAAAGAGACCTTGAGTTTGCGCCTGCAGTTGCTGGAGTTGTTGGTAGCGCTGCTGGAGTTGGAGCTCCTGTTGTTGCAGGGAATTGAATTGTTGGGCCGCCGTTGCGGGCACTGCACCGTAAATTAAGGTTTGCGCGAGTACGTCTTGCTGCAGCGGTAAAGTTAGTGCACGTATCGCGCCCGTTTGACTGCCTAAACCGGTGAGCGCGGGCAAATTATTGTTGTTCACCAGCCCCAGATCGGGTTGGAACTGAAAATTGGCGTTCGACTCCTGCTGCATTATGGCGCGGTTTGTTTGGCTCGCTTGTTCGGCAGCGTCTGTCGCTGCAGCTGCGTTGCTGAACGTGTCTCCTCCGCCTACCTTTTTTGTCTCTTCGCCAGCAATGATGGCGTTGGCTGTGACGTGGTCACTACACGCGATGGACGAGCTACCGCTTTCGGCGTTGTTGGCGAGGTTGAGGCGGGTGTTGGCTACAGTGACCTCCGATATGGGATGCGCTATGGAGATGCTTCTTTGGCGCACCTCGTTTGCACTTGGCGAGCTCGCTTCGGTTTTCGCTTTTTCGTATCTACAGCTGCCGCCTTTTAATCGGTTGGCAATGTCGCTATTTGTGCTATTATTAAATTGATTGCGATCTTCAGTCTCACAACAATTTGTGTTTGTTGATTTTTTTCCAATAACGATTATTGACTTTTTGCGAAGCGATTGGCGCTGTTCCGCTACGATGGATGCCGCCAAAGAATTTGCGGCTGCCGCGTCTGCTGTTATCACGTTGTTGGCGGCGGCGGTGGCGGTGTTGCGGGCTGTTCCGTCGATTTCTTCGGTCTGTATGCCGTTGACGTTTGTCTCTGATCTCGACGGCTTGTTTTCGAACTTTCTTCTAGGCGGTGGATTTAGTATGTTGTGCGTAGTAGCAGTGCCGGGATCAAAGGGCGCTATTGTATCGTTGCCTGGTTTATTATTACCGTTGCTATTGCTACGAATTATCCAGGGTGTGCCTGGTTTGGCATATGCTAAATTGTTCTCAGTGCGGTTTGTCGTTGAGGGTTTTGTTGTTATCACATTCTTTTTATATCGTTGCTGCTCATTATTGATCTGCAATCGATCGGGTGGTAGTGTTGTTTGTGGTGGTGGTGGTGGTGGTGGTGGTGAATCACTATCACTTTGTTGCTCTGCGTTGGCTGGCCTCTTGGTAGCGAAGCACAGCCGATCAAAACAGATGCGCATTCAAGCGATTTTTGTGACTCGTTGCGAGAGAAAGCAAAATGGACGTGACGATAGCAGCCCTAAAAAAAAAAAAAGAAAAATAAAAGGAAAGAAAAAGAAAAATTAAATAAAGTCAAAATATACATACATAAATCATTTCGATTGGAAGAATAAAATAAATTTTATTAAAGACATCACATTTAGCGATTAAACAAACAGAGATGAAGTACATATCGTCGGCCTGCTGCCAGAAACACGAATGTGAAAATTTTTTTAAGTGCGATGTCTGCTCTTTATTTGGTATATATTGATATAATAACAATTGATATTTGTATATATACTTATGTACATACACGTACATATTATGTTTACACAAGCATTTATACAAATATTAATTGTTATTACATCAATATATACCCGATAAAGAGAAGACATCACACTTAAAAAAAATTTCACATTCGTTTTTCTGGCAGCAGACCGACGATATGTGCATCCCTACTTAGTATAACTAAAAATACCAAATACCATATCTTGGGAAGGCAAGAACTTCGCAAAAATAAGCTTATGTGAATAAATAAATTTTTTATAATTCTCAGCGAAATATAAGCAGTGATTCTATAAGTTTTTTTTATCAATTACACTCAGGGAAAAACAGCATTTTAAAATCAAAAGTAAAATTTTTGTTTTCATAATGCACGTTTTAAACCAAACCATTTTTATTTTAACAACGAAAATTTTTAAAATAAAAATGAAATTTTTGAATTAAGAATGAAATTTTTGAAGTAAAAATGCATTTTGGATTTAAAAAGAAGCATACATACTTAAATTAAAAATGAAAATGAATGTTGATTCAAAAACTCGCTCTTTGTGAGCAAATATTTTTTGTGAGAAATCTGACAAAAACAGTAATGAGAATCGATTTTTTTTTAATTTTGTTTTTACAATGGTTCATATAATTCATGGATTCTTTCTTAGGAAAAGGGAAGTATAAATAAGTAACTACAATTCAATATAATGTTTAATGTTCCACTATGTGATGGCGTCGGATTGAATTTCAGGTTGATTTCATGGTTCGAATTCGGAGGAGAATATAAAATAAAGAAGAAAACGGAGAATAAGGAGAATGAGAAATAAAGATAGCAAACAGTTAAGGCGAAGTAGAAAAGAAGAGGAGAACAAGCGGAGGCTATATTTTTGTAGTTGGGACTCGGATTGAGAGAAGATGAAGAGAATGCCGTTGGATACAATTTCGAATCCGGAAGAGAAAATGATATAGAGAACACTGCAGCGTTTTTTTTTCTCATAGTGTTTAAAATAAAAATAAACATTTTTAAATAAAATATGGTTTTTCTTGATTTAAAAATTTTACAATGAACATTTTTAATATAAAAATGTTGGTAATTACATCACTTTTAAATACGTTTTTGCCCATTTTAAGCACGTTTTCATATGCTTTTATAATTTTTTTCCCTGAGTGTACTTCCATTTCGATACCTGAACCTTTTTAATAGATGTGGATCTGATGACCCCGGAATGTTGCTGAGTAACATTGGTACCACATTATGCAAAGGTGTTAATCAAGGTTTCAATATCCATACTGCTGAAATACTATAAAGAGGCATGAGGAATAATGAACGTAAAGAGGAGGGAGACTGAGAGAAGTGGTACAGTGAGGTTTGAGCCAGTACCTACTTTATAAAACAATATCCTCTAACTTCAGGTCACACATGCTATACACAGCCTTCTGTACGGCGTTAATGCCGGAATCGCAATTTGGCGTTAGGTCGGTCGCGTGTTGATCGTACTTCAAAGCCGATTTACACTGACATTCGATATTAGATTGGAAACATGTTCACTTCCACTAATATATCGACCCCTTTGCGCGAAATTATCGTAAGAGTAATTTTCTCGAAATTGACTTTTTGATGCAAATGTGTTCTACATCCCTCAGCGCATCACCCGGTAAAATATTGTAGCTGAAATCCTTATAGTTGTGCCAAAAATTGGCTTTATTTTTTATCGTAACGGACAATCCACACTTTTTTCTTGAGCTCGAATTTATCGTAGCGCCCATATATAAAACATAGCCAATAGGAAATCGAAAGTGGAAACTCACTTACTCACTATATTACCATGACCCCATCATTAAAAATGCAAAAGTATGGAATATGACACTTGTATTTGTCATATACAACTTTTTTCGTGTTTCCATACAATTCTATCCACTAACTTGTTAAAAGCGAGACCGACCGAACGCCAAATTGCGATTCTGACAAAAAACGTTTAACCAACAACAGATGCGATGCTGTTCGAAAAAAATGAAGAAATAAGGACGCATAGGAGTTGGCAAGAATGTATGCACGCCGACCCATAGAGTATTTCTAGGAGCACTCGTTTACGTTAAGCATCGGGTATCGTAGATGATTTAACGGCGATAAGCTAAAGAGTCACGAAAGATTTTGGAATATCTAATACACTAATTACCAAGCATTGCCGATAAAACTCGAAATAGCAAACACAACTCGCCAATTAAGAAGTCTAGATGCGTTTTTATCGTTTTATCAAAACTTTTTTACATACTAATTGTTGAACGGCAGTTTACAAAGAAAATTTCTAATGACTAGATAATAACATTTATTTATGAACGTATCAAACCAAGTAAATTTGAAACAATTGCTCGCTGTATTTACTGCTAATTAGGGCAAATTTTATGCGAAATAAATTACCTTGCTTAACTACCGACAAAAATCAAAAGATTGACGAACCATTTTCTGATTTCATTTGACTTGCTATGAGCTCTCGGTTGGCAGACAGTAAATTACAAAAAACATTAAATGTCAAAAAATAACCACATTCAGTGCCGACAACTAAACAAAAAACAAGTAAGAGCGTGGCTGTCTTCGGCTGTACCGGAGACTTCATACCTTTCCTGAATGCGGAATGATTTTCTTTAATTCATTCAAACAATTCTGTGAGTTAGTCATACAAAGATCTATTAGAAAAAAAGTGCTTTAATCTATTTAAATAGAGAAGTTGTACCCCAAAATATCTATATCTGAACATTCGGTTGTATGGTAGATATATGTTATATTGGTCGGGTTCGACCGATTCCGACAAATGATCAGCTTCTCTGAGAAAAACATATACCGAATTTCAAACAGATATCTCAAAAACTGAGGGACTAGTTTGTGTTCACACAGACAGAGAGACGGATATGGCTTAATCGACTCAGCTCATGATCCTGATCACATCCTTACCTACATATGTATATATTGGTGGGTCTGTCACGCCTTCTTTTGGTACTTTCAAGCAGGTACCGTAATCATTATGAGTTTTATAATAAAAATCGCCATTTAATCATTATATGTTAAGTTTTTTTTATATTTTATCAAAAATAATCCTTATTTTTTGAGTTTTATTTTTTTTGATCAGAAATAACACTTATTCCTTGAGCGATATTTAATCTTTCAGGAATAATCATTATTTTTTAGCTTTATTTTTTTGATCAGAAATAACACTTATTCCTTGAGTGATATATTTATCGTTCAGAAATAATCATTATTGTATGAGTTTTATTTTTTTGATCAAAAATATCACTCATTCACGAAGTTATATGGATGGGAATTTTTTTGTAATTACGTTCCAGAGCACTTCAGAGAAAATTTGAGTTTTTCGACCTAAACAAAAAAAATAAAACTCAAAGAATAATGATTTTTCTGAGCGATAAATATATCACTCACGGAATATGTGCTATTTTCGATCAAACAAAAAAAAAAAAAACCGCGTGTAGCATAGTACACGTGATAGAAGTTAACTTCTTACATCTTGTCCAATATTACAAATAATTGTGTTTTCAATTTGTATTGGCTCGAAAGCAACAAGTAACAAGTTTCATATACATATCATATGAGAAGCGAATTTGAAAATACATCCCTGAAAAAATGCGATTAATCCGGGACGTGTCCGGGATCAATCGTAAGGGAGAATGCGACTAATACAATTTACATCCCTTTATGTGGAGCGAATTGATCGCATTTGTTCGAGCATGTCTTATGAAGAGACTAATTGTTCAACTTGTATACCCGAACGGGTACAAATGTAGATTAATCACTAACATACCGAACGGGTACAAATGTAGATCAATCTCTTTTATCTCGAACGGGTACAAATGTAGATTAATCGCTTTCATCCAAAGTTGTAAGCCAAGGCTATTTTTAATGAAAATGTCTAAAAATTATAAATTGTTATATATATTAGAAGAGTTTATAATCGAATAATCTTGTAGTGAAATCTTTTAAAAAAATTAAGTATTTTCTCCAAATATTTATTGTTTTGAGAATGCATTATGCGAGTGTAAAAGATATGTGAGAAATTTTTCAAAGTTGCTAGCCAAGGCTATTTTTTATAACAATCTTTAAAAATTATAAATGTTCATGCCTATTTAAATAAAGATTATACAATAAGTTTTACTTTTGTAAAAGAATCTATTCAATAAATTAAAATTTTTTAAATAGTCATTTTCAGTGTATAATCGTAATTGATTTTTCAATGGATATTTTTGGTAAAATTTTGTCAAAATTATTATTCATCATTGTTATTAAAAGAAAGCATGTTCAATTAGTTTTACCTATTGTTTTTTCAATACATACCTACATTGAATATTTTTGTAAAATTTCTACATATAATCAATCTAGATTTATACCCGTTCGGGAACAATCGGGGACTAATTGTAGACCGATTGTTCCCGAAGAAATCAATCCGGGACAAATCTATGTATATCGGGAATAATCGCACATTTTTTGCAGGGATATTACAATGAAAACTATCGCAAGTACATACATGTGGTTGTGTGTTTTTGTTTGTACAAATTCCATTTATAGAAAAGGCAATGCTTGTTCTTGTTAAGTATTAGATTTTGTTTATCGGCAGGCTCATCCGATTGGTTTTTATATTGGTTGTTTGGTCGTTTTTATTTTAATAATTAACTAGTTTGTAATCCCCGATATTCGGGTGGCACTTTTATTTAACAAAAAATTATAAAGAAAATTATTTAATAGAAAAAAAAGAAAAAAAAATAAGCTCGACCTGGACTTGAACCACCTTCACTTAAATTGGAAGCCAAGTATCTTACAGCTGAGCTACTGCGCTAGTTACGCGAGTGGTGTCAAACGGTGTACTTTAATTTCTGCTTGTGTTATTAACATTCTCACCACGCTTATTTCACCACAGCGGTGTTATGTACTTACACGTATATGTACATACGTGAGTGAGTTGTACTTGTTAGTTCAATTTAAGTGCAGCATTTGACATATTCAACGCAAGTGGTGTGGTGGCGCAGAGGTTTTGTGTGTGGTCTGGAAGCGAGGAGTTTTGAGTTCGAAACACCACGCGATATCAAGGTTGATTTTTTTAAAAATTAAAAATCAACTAAAATGGCTGCTATTTCCGGGGGCAACTTCCGTTGCATCAAATTTCAAATTTCACTCTCCATAAAAACTCTGTATCGCCGCCTAAGAAGTTAACTTCAAAAATTAAAAAATAATGATTATTTCTGAGCGATAAATATATCACTCAAGGAATAAGTTTTATTTTTGATCAAAAAAAAATAAAACTCAAAGAATAATGATTATTTTTGATTTTTATGGATATCGCTTAAAATTGTTCGATCATAGTGGATTCGGATAGTGCTCTTTCAGACATGCACACACACAAACTCAATACTCTTCTACTATATTTGCAAGTATTTGATTTTTTTCACTGAAAATATAACGAATAATGATTATTATGGGTCCCTGCTTTCA
This sequence comes from Urophora cardui, assembly GCA_960531455.1. Taxonomy (NCBI): domain Eukaryota; kingdom Metazoa; phylum Arthropoda; class Insecta; order Diptera; family Tephritidae; genus Urophora; species Urophora cardui. The sequence continues at coordinate 40,632,909 of OY482674.1, read as the reverse complement.
AGATTTCAGTTTCGGCACAAAGTTATATCATTTAATTTTTATGAAAGGTATAATTAAGCAGAAATCAGTAAACCAGCGAAACCGAGAGAGATGCAAAACTCTCAGTTTCATTGAAAAAAGTGTTTCGTCTTTGATTGACTGATAATAAACATTTCGTGTCGTGCATAATTATGGGTTTTTGTTTTGGTTGTTTTCTATTGTTCGATGTTTACAATCTTTCTTCCTCATTTCCGCTTAGCGGGCAATACTGCATACGCATTTAAACTACGAGCGCATGACAACATGATAATATTAATTAATTGTGTGTGATTTTGATTCACCTTCGCCAGTGAGATACGCCTCAGTCTAAATTCCGCTAAATATATGCTCATTATTTATGTATCTAAAAATAATGATGCACGCGAACATTCTGGTGCGTGTGAACTTACTAAAGTCATACGTGTTGTACTATTTTTACAGTGGTGGCGAAAATAATAATAAACACATGTGACTGCAACTATCTCCTCTGAATGCATTTGCCCATTTAAGTACTACATTTATTTTTTTAGCCATCAGTTTATGTGCCTACATATGTATTTAAATTCAAGCAAGATATACATAAGTATTAATTGCTACGAAAGCTAGCTTACAATCTTATGTGTGGATACCGACATTAAGGAAGTAGAGTATCGGTTGCAAATTTAAGACCTTAGAACACATCAAAACGCACACGAATGGGTACCTACAAATATGTATAATAGTAATTTGTAATTATGCGTATATGAATCAAGCGAAATTCTATGATACATACACATGTATTTAGCTAACATATCGCCCGTTTTATGGAATAGGGATTTAACTCGAAATTTTCGATTTCTGGGATTTTGCCATATATTTCAATAACTGGGTAGTGCCTTTGAGTCTAGTCTTAAAAAATACTCAAAAAGATATAAATGGCGGAAATAAAAGTGATTTTGTAGTTAGCCGTAAAAGGAAACTATTTGAAATTATAAAAATTTATTTGCGTTTTCCCAAAAAAAAATTTTTTTTAGTTAAATCCCTATTGCATAAAACGTGCGATATGTAAGTGCATATATGCAAAAAAGCATTTTGCAGGTGTTTCAACTACTGATCGATATGACGCTGTGCGTATTTGGGGTGTGTTCGCAATAAATATATGTACATGCAGCAGTGGCGGACGCCTCATATCAGCCGAAAAGCCCGGCTTGCCTAAATATTTTCGTTCATTTTATTTTACGAATTTCTTTAAAATTTGGTTATTTAAGCTTGAAATGTGTTTACTATTCAAGTTCTTCAATGTGTTTAGTACTTAAGTTTTCACGACTCGTTAGCCCACCAACGACATTCAGTATCAAATATCAGACTGTGAAAGCGTTGGTTTTGATATTCGGCGACCGTTAATTTTGAGTAATATGAAATCAGCACAGTATCAAAATCAGGCAAAGTCGTCATTTTAAGAAGCGACGAAAATCTAAATAAAACAAATTAAAACATTTCACGACTTGAACCAGTTCGACTTCAGTTTTTGTAATAGGTACTGCTTAAAAGTTAAGCTAAAGCACACATTTTTTAAATATTCACTTATAGTATTATAATAAGCAATTCGACTTGCTACCGCTAGAATTTCCGTCGGTATAATTAAATTAAAAATACCTCTGCGCTTTCGTGTGAGATTCAGATAGTTCTCTATAAGTTTGGCGCCAGCAATCAATTCAGTTAAATTCTTCCCAAATGATTTTAATAATAACTTTACCTTTGGCTTTGTAGATAATTCACGTATTGATGGTGAATAACTTGAATTTGAATATTTTTAACTTGTTTATGTGCTGACCAAAATTAGGAACAGCTAAAACAATAAGTCATATACATATCCTCATATTATCAAAACTGGATTATTTTTCACCTTCAGTTCGTCGCTTAATTCCAATACATTCAGTTTCATAATATAATGCACTAGCGCTATTATAACTTTGACGAATTTTATGGCCGAGCTTCTCTCCCAATTCGAGGTGTGCTCCTTTTGTTTTTCCTACAAATTGGGTGGACTTACAGTTTTATGCCGGCTCCGAACGGCAAATGCATTTCTTGTGAGAAGCTTTTTCATGGCAGAAATACACTCAGAGGGTATGCCGCCCACTGCCGAGAGGTGGCCGCTATTTCTAAAAATCCAATAATTGGGTTTTAATTATTTAGAAAGATTTGTTTGGTGTTTGTCCGGACTGGGGTTAGAAGCCAAGACCTCTGGTATAGCAGGCGAGCACTCTACCCATTGCACCACAGCGGCCATTCAGTTTCATACAGTATGAATATAAACCAAAAACCAAATATATGAAACGAATCTAAACAAAGTCAATGACAGAACCGCAATCAGACCTTCAGATAATACAGTAAAGAAAATTACATAAATGGCTAATGGTTATGCTTCATATATAGGCTTGCCTAGCCAATTTCTGTTATAGCCGCCACTGGTATGCAGTTATGTATGTTATGTATATGCACCATTTTATTTAATTAATTGCGAGGCGTGCACTTTTTGGATTTTATTTGTCATTTTCTTTTTTGATTATTCTAGCCAAAACAAGTTTTAGCAATTAGTTTGTTCAATTGCATATTGACACACACATCCATACATATGCCATCCCTGCAGGGAACTCAAATTTCTAGTTCCGAATTAGCGAAAAGGTGTCAAAAGGGAACTAGATCAATTGTAGTTAGACCCTCACCAGTTCAGAAGGAGTGAATTGAGTAACCATTATAAGACACACTGTGAATTGTATGCAATTTCGATCCCTCAGGCTTATTTTTAATTTATTTTATTTTATTACTATTTAAATATTATTGGAAATTTTTAATTAATAAATAAATAAAAAAATATTAGTTAAAAAAAATAAAAAAATAAAAATTATCATCCACCTTGTCACCGACAGGATTCGAACCCGCACCCTTCAGATTGAAAGGCACATGCGTTAGCCAGTCGGCCATCTCGCCACTTGCATGAAGTGTGTCAAAGGCTGCACTTACTGTGTAACCTAAATCAAACGCAAGTCGTCAATTTAACGCACGCACGCAAATTTTTCATATGCGTTGAACCGAAATTGACTTGCGTGCGTGTTCAGATAAAGAAATAGAAAAATACAGAAAATCAGAGAAAATCTTGTTATTTTGTGGAATATGTACCTAACAGACACGATATCAAAAGCAAGTGTCAATTTTTTTGCAAACAATCACCCACAATGCTTAATTTCAACTGTCACGCAAAACAAAAATTGGGCGTCGAATTTGCTTTTTACGCACGCCGTTAAATTTCGGTTACTCCCATACAAGTTGTATGGGCATGAGAAATTTTTGACAGTAAATTGACGGCGTGCGTTTGATTTAGGTTACACAGTTAAGCAGCAGATGTAAAACTGTAGAATTTGTAGGTACTTGTAGCTAGTTCAGAACTATCGAAATTGTGCCAATAAACGAACTAATGTAAACTGTAGAATTTAGTGCTAGTTCGGAACTATCGAAAATGTAGTGCAGAGAGGGACAATTGACACCGCCTAGGACATCGCCGTGTTAAATTCGCCAGTTGATAACATGCAAAAGAGATTTAGCTCGCACTAGTAGTGTCGAAAAATGCACTAGAAGCGACCTAGTTCGGAACTAGAGATTTTCCCTGCAGGGATATAATAGGTACATACATACATAGTATGTGCGTGAATAATCAAAATTTTAAAAATTCGAGTTGCATTTATATGTCTCTAATATCAATAATAATTTTTGTTTGCATTTGTTGCATTTTTACGGTTGTAACCAATGAAATTTAATTCAGTTGTTCTTCATGCTGATTGGTTATGCCAGTCATATGTATTTAAATTTTAAATGCAATCGCGGCACAGTGGGGCAGAAGGAAAAAATTTTTTTGGTTAGCTGGAATTCAATGTGTGTTCAGACATGCGCTTAATGGACTATTAAGAGATCTTCAGTAATTGAAACTGCTAATTTATTTCATATGGGGGGCGTATGGCGAACTTGTTTTTTTTTTTTTTGATACGATCTAATATAATGTACATGTGTATCATTAACGCCTGCATATGGATGACCAAGTGAAAAATATTATGAACCACTACCTTAGAACATGTACTGTGTACCACGGTGGAGCAGCAGCAGCCGCATTTCAGCAACCGTTTGACACCTGGTCGACCTTGAGCCGCGAATAATAGACACTAAAAGGAGCATAACAATACGCAAGTAATGTTTGTTGATTTATCTACAATGTAGGTGTATACATAAGAGTATTTACGTGTACATAACGATTATAAAAGGTGTTTACAAATTTTATTTACAAAATTATATGTGCGTTAAAAGACAACAGAGCAACCGAAAGCCGCCTAGCAAGCTAAATTAAAGGTGTGCACATGCGCAAATATGTGCTAAACATCTATGTACCTACCTAAATACATATATGTACATACATAGCTATATGTGTACATACGTACATAAATAAGTGTTAAATGGGTGGAGACTGCCAATTTTATTATAGAAAATTTCGCTAAGCACTTAGGTACGCATTTATTTATGTAAATAAATTGTGTTGTTGATGGCAAATTGAGCGGCGGCCCACTCATAATGCATAATTCATTTTTATGTGTAAATACATATGGATGGATGTAATATGTGTGTAAAAACATACATATATTTTTATTTATGCACATTGTAATGCAATTCATTTTGGTGTGAATTGGATTGACATGAAATGGCATATCGCTGAGCTCATAAAATGTGCGGCGGCTTTTTAGTGAATATCAATACGAAAAAGAAATTCGAGTTAGGTACATACAAACTGTTATTTATTAGCAATTAAAATTGGATTGCGACATAAACAATATGAGTAAGCAAGTACATATGTATGTATGTAAATATCTACATAAGTCCAGTTTATGAGCCTGATATCATGCATTTGAATGCCTTTATTCTCAAACAGCTAATGAAATTGTTATAGCCGTTCAATCTATTGCTGCTAAAATCGCTATAAATATATACGATATGTATGTGCCAGTGGCAGGCCTAGCATAAATTGGCTGGGCAAGCCTACGTATGAAGCATAGCCATTAGCCATTTATGTAATTTTGCTGTATTATTTGAAAGTCTGATTGCGTTTCCGTCATTGACTTTGATTAAATTCGTTTTACATATTTGGTTTGTAGTTTATACATATTCATACTGTATGAAATTGAATATATTGGACTAAAACGAGAAACTAAAGATGATGAAAAATAATTTAGTTTTGATATACAATGTTTACTTTTGTTGGTTTTAGTCAGCACATCAACAAGTCGAAAGTACATAACTTCAAGTGAAAAATTCAACTGAATTAATTGCTGATGCCAAACTTCTAGAGAAATCTCTGAATCTCAAAGGAAAGCGCAGAGGTATTTTTAGTTTCCTTATACCGACCGCAATTCTAACAATAGCAATTTTATGTGAAGAAATGTGGTTTGCTACTATTTGCTTTTCAATTTCACTCCGAAAATAAGTAATTGACTTCGCGTTAGAGAAAGCGAGAAAACAAGTTATTTTTTTCTCTATTAAAAGCCTCATAAAAGCCTACGTGTGGAGCTATTAAAGCTTGCTCACTAATTCAGCTAGTGCTGTGATTGGCTGTACAAACAAAATACACGTGAATGTTGTTGGTGGACTAACGCGCTATGAGAACTTAGGTAGTAAATACATTAAATAACTAAAATAGTAAACACATTTCAAGCCCAAAATAACCAGATGTTAAAGAAATTCGTAAAATTAAATGAAAGAAAATATTTAAGCAAGCCGGGCTTTTCGGGCTTGTGGAGCGGTTGCCACTGGTAGTTAGTAATATGTAAATATGTATTTATAGCTCTATATAAGCACGTGTGTCTTCAAGCGAAGAGTCAATTAGATATTTTTTAAGATTCCTTATGTCATTTGGTTTCGCTTTCGTGGTTAAAGAGAAGTCACTTATTTGTTTATATTTTTTGTCTTGTCTTCTATTTTGTTTTTTTTTTTTATTTTGCCTTTTTCTTCTTTTCTCTCTTCTTATTACGGTTCAATTAATATGGCATTGACTGTCTATTTTTTTTTAGTACCTACAAAAGTGTAAATAATAATTAAAAACAAATGTGGTTCTCTTCGAAGAAAAGGCAGCCCTAATTGATTTGAGTAGTTTTTAAGTGATACTCTTAAAAGGCAAATAAACAACAAACATCCACTCTAAAAGTCTAGTCAAATTTTTTCAACTGAGTTTGCGTTTTTCTATGCTTGTCCAAAATTTAGAGATTGAGTATGACATATGAATGTATCCGGGTTTTTCTAACAGCGTTTGGCACCCGACAAAACTAAGAAAATATAACACATAATAATAGAATGGCGCCAATATAACACTTGCGGGTTTAAGGCCGACCTTTTTCGCTAATAAGCACTTTACTCCTAAAAATGTTTCTTCAAAATGGATCTGCATTAGTGCATGGAAAAATTATGAGAGATCGTGTGGGAGAGTGTGTGATGTTTCTCATTTATTTACATGAGCTAAAATGCCGGGGTCTGTTCTACAACAGTCATTGGCATTTTGACTCATACGAGTAAAGAGAAACATCACACAGATTTTGGCCAATGTAACGCAGATAGAGCTCTGTGCTCCCTGTACTTCAAATTTTGCCGATCGTTGATATTTCGGAAAGAAAATGGTTGTTTTTATGAGAAGCTCTTTCATATTTAAAAGCTTTTAATTTGAAAAATAAAATCGATTATAAACTAAATACCACATTAATTTGTTTTACCATGCAAAGGAATGAGAATTTACTTAAAGGTGGACCTTTTCTTGGGACTTCCCTTGTAAAAAGAGAATAACACTTTGAAATTTCGCTCATAGCTCTTCCAAACTAGTGCTGGAAAACCATCGATAGTGGTCCCATCGATTGACCATCGATAGTTTTAAAGGCAACCATCGATAGTATCGATGGTTTAATATATGTACGTAGGTGGCCCGTTAAGGCTGGTATCGATCTCTCAAGAAACAGCTCAAGAAATGTTTAGCTTTATTTCTTGAGTGAAAAATAGTAGTAGGCAACAAATTTTGACGTTTAGTAATGCACCGTGAATAACAAGTGGAACGAAGAAGAGCATCAAAAACGTAAACAAAATAAGCCTTTTTGTAAACAAAAGCAATTGTTAAGTTCTTAAAAAATATTAAATAAAAGCTTTAAATATATATTTTCAATAGTTTTATTTTGTTGTTATTTTAGGAAATCATCGAAAGCGACGAGGATGACCTTATATTACTGCTAAACTGTGGTATATTGATGGCCGGAATGGAAGAAGATATAAGAAAGCGACGCCAACTTACCCTTTCCATTATTAGAAAAATTGTGCAATTTTTTTTTTCGTTTCTTTCTTCCCATTTTCACTACCATTTTTATCAACACGTAACAAAAGCCAACAAACGTCAAAATTTCTTTAAGAAATAAATGCTCGATGATATATTTCTTGGCAATACCAGTGTTGATGTGTTCGCCTTACGTTGAAAAGTAGTGGTAAAAAAGTGTATTAAATTTCTTGAGAGGTCGATACTCGATCAAGAAAGTTTCACAAGAAAAATTTCTTGAGCATTTCTTGCAGTGCCGGATTAAAGGTCCAGAGCGCCCTAGGCAGCCACTTTCTCGGCGCCCCTGTACCGACCATAAATGGCCAACATAATACTATAAATTTTAACTACCTAGTTGTTTTACACCCTAACAATCAAAATCTTTTTTATACTCAGCTGTACTAGTACACAGAGTATTATAGTTTTAATCACATAACGGTGGATTGTAACAGAGTGAAATAATCGAGATAGATATAGACTTATATATATCAAAATGATCAGGGTGAAAAGAGAAATCGATTTAACCATGTCCGTCCGTCCGTCCGTCCGTCCGTCCGTCCGTCTGTCCGTCTGTCTCTAATGACCACGCCCACTTTTCCTATATAGAAATAATCGGAAAATTGGTATCTCAGTCACTAATATAGCTGGAGCGATGAAATTTTACCCACGTGTTGAGCTCCGGCCCCTAGGAAGAAATTTGATGAAATTTTGGAAAATGGGCGGTGCCACGCCTACTTATTAAGGGTCAAACCTTGAAAGTTTTATATGTCATAACTCAGAAACCATTGAAGATATATCGACAAAATTTGGTACGCGTGATTTACTTACTTAGGCATACGTTTGGACGGAAAATAGTTAAAATCGGTTGACGGCCACGCCCACTTTTATATATGAGAACTATAAAGGGGCCTAATAAAAACATTTTAAGCGATATCTCTGTCAAATATAAAGATATATCATTGAAATTTTATAGCAGGAGTCCAACTGCGGACATAAAACGAAAAACACAAAAATTTTGGAAAATGGGCGTGGCACCGCCTCTTTTTATAAACAGGAATATACGAGATTTCTGAGCCCATAACTCGACAAATAATTTATATATAATGACGAAACTTGGTGTGTACACTTTCATTACTTGTGGTAATACACGCTCAAAATTTTAGCGAAATCGGTTGACGACCACGCCCACTTTTATATATGAGAACTATAAAGGGGCCTAATAAAAACATTTTAAGCGATATCTTTGTCAAATATAAAGATAATTCATTGAAATAATAATTCACACAAATAATTGAGATATTATGACGAAACTTGGTTTATACACTTTTATAACTTGTGTTAATAGCCACGCAAAAATTTATTGAAATCGGTTTATGACCACGCCTACTTTTTAACAAAGATATTTCTGGAACACCCTTTTGGAATTTGTAACGTGACATCTTTGTAACTAGAAGCCATAAAGGAATGAAATTTTGCACAAAGTATAATACTGATATGCTTAGTTGGATGACTGATAAAAATTTAGAAAATGGGCGTGACTACGCCCACTTTATGCAGCACTCGCTTTATATTAAGTGCACCGTGTTTCCATCAAACGCAAACAAACAATGAAAGCATACAGCTGAGTATCTAATTTTCGATTCCACTCGAACTTAGGCTTCCTTACTTGTTTCTTTATAATATTAGTGTAGATGTAGATATAGATGATGTAAAAGCTTAGATAATTTGTTAATCTCTACATATAATAAAATTGTAACAGGTCGATGTCTGTACATTGCAGATATCGAGAAAAAAATGATTGGGGGAAGCATTATTAAGCCAGTAGAATCCAAATCAACCATTTTTAGAATTTTTGTCTGTCTGTCTGTCTGTCCGTATGTTTGTGGCCGTATCACTCAAAACGTGCTGAATGGAATTGAACGAATTTTTTTATTGGATTGCTAGACGCTAAACTTAAAGTTTAAGGTATTATTTGTTTCGATATCTCGACCGGTTTCGGAGTTATCGGCCAATATGTGCACCAAAATATGTTAGTACAATATGGGTATCAAACGAAAGGTGTTTATGAATGCTGCCATAACCCATTTGATTAATTTCAATACCTAAACTGGCTTCGGAGATATCTCATAAAATGTGAACCTTCTTAATCTCAAAATGCTTAATATGGCTATTTTGTTATAAGAAATAAAATAATGGCTACCTGGTAACCGACGTAGAGTGTACTTATGTTATGGAGCGATAAATTCTCCTCATTGATAAATTGCGAGGGAGTCGTCGAACCCGATACCACAATCCCTGACGATGGAAAAAACATTCCACCACCCGACTATGATGAAGTGAGGACAGCTATACCCCGGGTTCAAAACAATAAAGCTCCTGGAAAAGACGGACTACCTGCCGAGCTGTTCAAACACGGACGCGAAGAGCTGGTTGAAAGCAGGCATCATCTTAGAGTTGAAATGCAGTCTTTTTTGTTGGTACTTATTATTTACCAACAGAGTTGAAAAATAGAAGAGAAATTATACGCATACGAAGTCGCGGGCAACAGCTAGTATTTAATAAATTAACAAAATAAGTTTTGAATTATTTATTGAAAAATATAAGTAAATAGTAACAGAGCAAACAAAATTTAAAAAATTAAAAATCTCTGCGTCTACATTTTTGTTTCGCGAAATTGTCGATAACATCGTCGTAGTTTAATGACAGCAATAAGACAGATTCAATATTTAGTATTGCTAAAGAATTTGATCTCTTATATGTCATGGTTGATTTGATTTGCACAGCACTACATGGTGACAGGCACAACATGCCAAACGATCAGCTGAGAGTGTCGCAACTTATAGATATAAACTATGCTGCTAACTAGAGTGCTATTGTTTTTGATCACTTGTGATTGGAGTAAAAGACACAAACCTATTTTGAATAGATAGTCAAAGTACATAAGAGAAAAGGTAATGCAAGATCACACGTACGCAAAGCCAGGCATCACTTTTCTCACAAGGCCCTTAAGAAAGTGCTGTCGACGATGCACAAAACATATGTCAGCGATGAACAGCACGTGCGGTGTCAGCTGAAGCTCACTGTCCCGTAGGGTGTCAAAGTTGTACAGACCGTCGTATCGTGGATAGGCGAGTTTGCAGACCAAAATTTTGGTTTGCACTCAAGTGTGCAGAAAATGGTTGCCAGAGTATGTAGTATATATTTATTTTCTCAATAGATCTCTACATATCGTAAGATTTATTGGCAAAGTGGAGATAATGGGTCGTATTAATAAACAAAAAGCAATTGCTATTTCTCAAATTTTTTGTAATTTGACAAAAATTTGTATGAAGAAACTTTCAAAATTTGAGAAAAAGTAATTGCTTTTTTATTAATATAATCTAATATTTTGATAATCGCCAAAAAAGTCGCCATCGCCAATTTTCATAAATTGGTCGCCAAAGTTTGTAAAAAATCGCCAGTACTGGCAAGCCTGATGACGCAACAAACGCGCAATATTGCACAATATATCGATGCTTGTGCAATATAATCGATTTATCTATTATCGATCTATTATAGATCAGCTTTAATTCTTAATCGTCGATATGTTATTTTCTTTATTTGTTTAAAAATTCTGAGCTCGCGCGCCCCTTGTAACTACGCGCCCCTAGGCAAGTGCCTAGTTTGCCTTAGGGATAATCCGCCTCTGATTTCTTGTAAGTCCTTTTATATGGAACTTTTGCGTTTCTTGAGAGGTCGATACTAAGCTTTAGAGGGAAAGGTGGTACTCAAATCATTGTGTATGGAGAACAGTGACTTGACTCTGGGATGTGTGTCAAACAGCTCGAACAGCTGTGCTCAGCTGATTTTGAAGTTGTTGTTATGGCCCAATGACGATCGTGAATGAAATATAAGTTGCTCTTCTTCTTTCTGTTTTGTAGGTTGTTGATTTTACATTCTTGCATATGTTATTCGTGGAATAGCTGGCGTTTACGTTTTCCCCGGGAATTGCGTTTTAGGATCTCAGCCTTAATTTCTTTTCGGAATTATGAATTGGTTTTTTCAATTCCCAATTCCGGACGACCATGTCATTATGGTCCGTTTTCTTACAACAACCCCATCCGGCCACCATACCAATCTGTACCCCCGGAAGTCGCCGCCATACCAATCTGTCCCCGATTTTGACATTTGCCGATGACATTTCGACTGTTTTTTTATCGATTTTCGACGAGCTGTGGGACTTGTATATTTTGACAATGACTCAAATATTTAATGCACATATACAGACATATGCATGCATGTCTGTACTTACGTTCTCATATTTAAAAGAAAAATATAATTTTTTACAAGAAACATATTATAAAATTAATAAAAAACCAAAGTTTATGTAAAAAGTTCAATACAAAAAATAATTCAATAACTATTCAAAGTAAGAATACTACATACACACATTTGTACGTATACAGTTGTCCACAAAATAATAGGAGAGGCGAAATCAAAACCTAAATAGCTCAATTCTCAATAAAAAAAAAACCGCTTTATTTGCAAGTTTTTTCATAAAATTATTCACTAATCTTTTATTTATATATTCACAGCCCACATATTCCAATCAAGTACCTTAAAAATTATAAATCTCAGTTTTTTTGATCAATTTTTTAAGCGACGTTGTAGTTATGTACCAAGTAAAATACTATCGATTGTTAAAAAAAAACCATCGATAATCGCTATGGCATCGGCCCCATCGATAGTATCGATAGTTCAATCGATGGTTTTCCAGCACTATTCCCAACTGTCAGTCAGTAAATGCGTGAGCACATTGAATATTAATTTGTTTATCTGTTTTTAACATTTCTTGAGTTTGTTTATTATGCGCATTTTGGTTTGCGTCACACGCGAATTCTTCCCGGACACAAAAATGAAGAACAATTGATCACAAAAAATTCAATATTCACTTATTCGAAAACAAATAAACATGTTAAAAGAAGCGAACCTTTTTTTGCACATTCACAGAATTAGAAAGAAGTACCCCATTCTTTTTATGCAAAATAAAAGTAAATTATTTGTATAAGTATAGTAAATCTGGACAGGAAAAACTTAAGTCTCCCGGCATAGATTATTTATAAAAGCACTTGAATGGGTTGCGAACTGATTTGAGATTTCCACCAAACAACTGTGAAATTGAGAATCCAAATGTGATTGAAATTAATTCAAGAAATAGTTGCACGTTCTAAATTATTTTTGAATATGTATGTATATGGAGTAGATGTCAGATCAGCAAGGGCATTTAACGATTTTTATGTGCAAAAAATGTATGTATGTATACTAAAATTCTTAATTCTAATATCTGGAAGCACCACAGAAGGTGAGCTCATTGTCTTCTTGGAGTACATAAAATGTTCATTGAAGATCGTCATATTTAGTGAATGGCGGCAGACAATCGAACCATTTTCTTAACAAAACTGTTTACTATTTTTTTTTCTTTTAAATTTTAAATACTTGCTTTGGATGAATGTTAAATTTTTTGGAAACAAGCATTTTTATTTATATTTCTACGTGGAAGACACAAAAATAAAACTCGCAATAATAGAAGACATACATATATGTACATACTATACTTTACACTGCTTTTAAAATAACTAAATAGAGAATAATCTTATATTGTCTAAATAAGTACATACTTAAGTATGTAGGTATGTGAGTCAAGAATACGATATCGATATCCCTGCAGGGAACTCAATAACTAGTGAGCAAAATTTCTAGTTCCGAACTAGCGAAAAGCTGTCAAAAGGGAACTAGATCAATTGTAGTTAGACACTCACCAGTTCAGGAGGAGTGAATTGGGTGACCATTAGAAGACACACTTTGATTTGTATGCAATTTCCAAGTGACAAAAATTCTATGAAAATTTTTCGTTCGTTCAATTGCCGTCGACTTTGTATATTTCTGCAATTCTCAGATGTTTAGTGAAGCGTTTTATATAAAAAGTTTTCTATTTGCATCTTAACTTGTATGAAATGAAATGTTCCAATAATTATGCTTTTCCGATCCCTCAAGTTTATTTTGAGTTTTTTTATTTTATTACTTTTTAAATATTTTTGTAAATGTTTATTAAATAAATAAATAAAAAATATTAGATAAAAAAAAATAAAAAAAAAAATTATCATCCGCCTCGACACCAACAGGATTCGAACGCGCGCTCGCCAAGTTGATTGTCACACGCGTTAGCCAGTGTGCCATCGCGCTACTTGCATGAAGTGTGTCAAATGCTGCACTTAAGCGGCAGACGTAAAACTGTAAAATTTGTAGGTACTTGTAGCTAGTTCAGAACTATCGAAATTGTGCCAATAAACGAACTAGTGAAAACTGTAGAATTTAGTACTAGTTCGGAACTATCGAAAATGAGACCGCCTAGGACATCGCCGTGTTAAATTCGCCAGTTGATAACATGCACTAGTATGTAGTTGCGAAAATTGCACTAGAACAGCGTTGCGTGATTCGAATCAATTTTGATTTAAAATCAACTTTCAAATAAAGAATCAACTTGATTCGTGATTCAAACTATTTTCAAATCAAAGATAATTTTTATTTGTGATTCATTTCTCAAAAGAATCAAAAATACCCTCTGATTGGTGATTCAAACTGTTTTCAAATCAAAGATAAATTTGATTTGTGATTCTTTTCTCAAAAGAATCAAAAATACCCTTTGATTCGTGATTCAAACCATTTTCAAATCAAAGATAAATTTGATTTGTGATTCATTTCTCAAAAGAATCAAAAATCTTTTTTGATTCTTGATTCAAAAAATATCTTTGATTCGAATCAAATTTTTGATTCGAATCAAAAATTTTATTCAAATCAAAAATTTTATTCGAATCAAAAATTTTATTCGAATCAAAAATTTGATTCGAATCAAAAATTTTATTCGAATCAAAAATTTATTTAGAATCAAAAATACTGTAGCATATCAGAAATATTCAAGTACATTCTCGGTAACTTAAAACACAAAAATGTATAAAATGCACCAAAAGTGCAACAACAGCCAAATTGTATGCTGACGCCAAATATGTACATATGTATGTACATATATACATATTTCTGATTGTCGTATTTACGTTTGTGCTACGCCGTACGTACATACATACATACATACATATGTATGTGCATAGGCACTTGGGTGCATACCCTGCAAAAATCATTGGATTATATGCTCCATTTGTGGTAAGTTGGAGTACTTTCAAAGTGACCACTAACATAGCCCAAACGACCGATTCATGTATCTGCATCGGTTCGTAGTTAGCCGAACATAACAAAAACCAAATTTTTATCGCGACGAAGACGATATGTGTATCCATACATAACTACATACATACATATGTTTGAATGTATACACGTCATTCGTCGTCGTCGCGATAAACATTTGGTTTTTGTTGTTATGTTCGGCTAACTGTTAGGTACTCCATCAATTAATCCAATGTAGGTACTACATGGATTAATGTGATTGTTATGCGGGACTGGAGTATATACTCCATTGCAATGACATGCAATGTTAAATGGACCATATTTTTTGTATGAAATGTGGCAAGTTATGGAGTAATCGGTTGTCCATAGCGAGCACTCCATGGATTAACGAATGGAGTACTCGGAATTTTTGCAGGGTATGCATACATACATATGTATTATATGTACATATGCCCTGCAAAATTCATTGGATTATATGCTCCATTTGTGGTAAGTTGGAGTACTTTCAAAGTGACCACTAACATAGCCCAAGCGACCGATTCGTGTATCTGCATCGGTTCGTAGTTAGCCGAACATATATATGTACATATCTACATAGAAGTAAGAATTAGAGTAGATATACATGTATTATAGTAAATAAGTAGTGTGTACATAAGAAATTTTGTGTATAGGTAAATAAGAATCAATTTTACCAATAAATTCCCTGATTGAATTGCTGTTCGTAAAGCAATACAACAAACCACTTTCGTTTAATTTGAACGGGTTTAAAATATACATATGTATGTATGTACCTATAGTGAATCCTAAATATATTTCAAATAAAAGATACTTTTAGTACGAGATCATTTTGGGTAAATGCATTATTATTATTTATTTTTAAATTCTGTTATTTTGTTCTTTTATTGGGTTCATTCAATGTATGTAAAATATATAAATTATAAGTACATAAGTAAGTACATATGTGTGGAGAAGTCAGGAGGTAAGTGTTGGTCCCCATGCGAAAAACAAAGTTATAAAAGTCCGCCCCTAAATTTTAAGCTAATGTTGAGAGGGTTAAGGAACAAAAAATTTTTTTTTTGATTCCGCGAAATGTCGCCAAATTTTTTTTTTTATTTTAGCTTTGTTATTTGACATCCGATTTTTAAAATTGATACGTCATTATTTTGGTATTTTGAAGCTCTATATTTCCTTCGAATGTCCTTTTGAACTCTGAAGATGTTTTCTCATAGTTGGGTGTCAAATAACAATGTTACAATAAAAAAAAAAAACAATTTTGGCGGCATTTCGCGGAATCAAAAAAAAAATTTTTTGTTCCTTAACGATGCGCGCACTACAGATACACTTTCAACATTAAACCATGGTTCGGATATTCTCATTTAAGATTACTCATTTTCATTCATTTGTGAGAATTTTCACGAATATTTCTTCGTTCTTTTATCACGAGAGAGAAATGCAAAAAAATATGCTCCTCTCTCGCAAGAAGCGATCAAACAAAAAAATCCAGTTATTCCACTTGTGCGCGAAAAATAACAAAACAATATTTCTCCTTCCTTCCTTCCTTCCTTAATTGGCACGTAACCGTCTAGACGATTCTGGCGGAATCCAGTAGAGTGCGGCAATTGTTTCTGTTTCGTGCAGCATGGCGCCACTCACATGTGAGACAAACTGATCGCGAAAACTAACAAAGCATTCGCGAAAACAATTTATCACGAACATTTTTCAGCTACGTTGTAGGGAAGGATATGCATACATACAAGCAGATTTTCGCAGTTGCCTTAGCCAGCCATTTGCGCGTACATATGTATGTATATTCCCACCAAAAAATCTAAGCCTTTTTAAGAATTAAAACAGCAGATTTTAAGGCTTCCGAAATCAGGCCTGAAAATTATAAAGGTAGCAAATTTGTATGGCGTAAGGCTTAAAATAAGGCTGATTTTCCTGTGTTGATATCATCACGCCATAAGGAGTACTCTCTCTCTGAGAGCACACCTTATTCCTAATGCTTATCCGCCATGCGAAATAAGGCCTAGATAATAAATAATGCCATGTTAAATGGACCATATTTTTTATATGAAATGTGGCAGGTTGAGGAGTACTCGGTTGGTCCATAGCGAGTACTCTATACACGCGTGCATGGAGTACTCGGTTTTTTTGCAGGGATTCTTTTGTATGCATACACCCAACCATAATTCATTCATCCTTTCATTCATTTATTCGTTATATATATGTATGTAAGTATATACATACATATGTATGCGCAAGTGCTTGGCTAAAGCAACTGCGAAAATCTGCTTGCATTTCCTCCCATACAACGCAGACGTTTGTTGAAATTTTAGATTTTTTGCATTTCAACTCGCGGGGGTGGTGGGATCACGTACTAAAGTATTTTTTATATGAAATAAAGTTTTGATTCAAAATAATTTTTTGATTCGAATCAAAAGTTTGATTCGAATCAAAAATTTTATTCGAATCAAAAATTTTATTCGAATCAAAAATTTGATTCGAATCAAAAATTTTATTCGAATCAAAAATTTGATTCGAATCAAAAATTTATTAAGAATCTTGATTCGAAATCAAGTTTGAATCAAGAATCAAAAAAGATTTTTGATTCTTTTGAGAAATGAATCACAAATCAATTTTATCTTTGATTTGAAAATAGTTTGAATCACGAATCAAAGGGTATTTCTGATTCTTTTGTGAAACGAATCACAAATAAAATTTATCTTTGATTTGAAAATAGTTTGAATCACGAATCAAAGGGTATTTCTGATTCTTTTTTGAAAGGAATCACAAATAAAAATTATCTTTGATTTGAAAATATTTTAAATCAAGAATCAGAAAATATTTTTGATTAGTGATTCAGTCAAATCAAAATCACGCAACCCTGCAATAGAAGCGACCTAGTTCGGAACTAGAGATTTTCCCTGCAGGGATGCTACTGTTTATATGGATGGGTGCATAAATTAGCATCACGAATATACATATGTATGTATACATATTTATTACTTAAAACTTAAAAGCGCGAAAATTCGAGTTTGCTGGTTAACTAAGTACTATTAATAGGCATACATATTTATCTATATACTAGCTGACCCGGCAGACGTTGTTCTGCTAAAATTTATTCCTATGAAGCCTAAAGAAAAGTCTTTGATTACCGTATTGCTAACAATTATCTTAGAGTCCATCTTAATGACTGCGAATAATGAAAAATTGTCTATTATCTGAATTAAAGTTATAGTTATATTCGCCGCGACAAACCTACTTCCCCCGATCCCTATCTCTATTTCAATTCCTATCTCTATTTCAGTCTCAATCTCAATCTTTATCCCTATCCCCATCCCTATCCCTATCCCTATCCCTATCCCTATCCCTATCCCTATCCCTATCCCTATCCCTATCCCTATCCCTATCCCTATCCCTATCCCTATCCCTATCCCTATCCCTATCCCTATCCCTATCCCTATCCCTATCCCTATCCCTATCCCTATCCCTATCCCTATCCCTATCCCTATCCCTATCCCTATCCCTATCCCTATCCCTATCCCTATCCCTATCCCTATCCTTATCCTTATCCTTATCCTTATCACTATCCCTATCCCTATCCCTATCACTATCACTATCACTATCACTATCCCTATCCCTATACCTATCCCTATCTCTTTCTCTATCCCTATCCCTATCCCTATCCCTATGCCTATCCCTATCCCTATCCCTATCCCTATCCCTATCCCTACCCCTATCCCTATATCTACCTACCTTTACCTTACCGGGATCGTCCATCACCACCCGGGTCCACTACTTTAGCCATCTCTGGGAAACAGCCTTAGAAATCACAATGAAAATAGCTGTATTTGGAAGCCTGCTCAACGCTTTTCATTTGCTACCAATATCGCTCGAAAATATTCAGGGGTTATCCGAGACCACGCTTTGGCCCAAATCTTGGAACCCGACCTAGGCATCACTATTTAAAAAGCTCTTTGCTGAAGTCCTCCTCAACAGCTTTCATTTGATACCAATATCGCTCAGAAACTTTCCAGGGTCACTCGGTCCCACGTTTTAACCCATATCTGGGAACCCGGCCTAGGTATCGCAATGAAAATAACTTGACGTTGAAGGCCTGTTCAACGCCTTTCATTTGATACCAATATTGCTCGAAGACTTGCTGGATCGATCTGGGTCCTCATTTAGGCCTTTATTCCGGGAAGCTTCCACTTTTTAGAAATTCTATATACCCTACTATGTGCACTGAACCCACATGAATCTACTGTGAAAATTTCATAAAGAACGGTTGGTTACTTTGGATTTTTAGGGATATACCATTTTTATATATATAGATTTTGCGTCTATTTACAGTTTGCTGTTTGCATATGTACATACACATGTGAAGTCTAAACATTTAATACTTTAAACTAAACTACCGCGGAAAAACTACCAACAGCATAAACTAATGTTTGCTAAAATTAACTTGCAGTGCTTTAAACGGATGAAAGTTGCTGGTAATTGCAGGTATTTTATAAGAAATTTTGGCATAATTATCTTAAATGCGTTTAAAATAAGCCTGTTATAATGCTGCCATTGCTAGCAATAACTCATACGCCATGTCGCATCAAAGCGCTCACTGAACATTGCCTTTGATGCGATGAAAACAGTATTATGCCGGGAAACGGCAACAACAACGAATAAAAACAAAAAAAAAAACGAGATTGATCATCAATTAGCTCTTACATAATACTAATTGACTTCATTAACATACATACATATGCCTGTAAGTAGATACACATGTCTAGATATTTATTCAAAATCATTTTGCTTTGCAATGTAAACTTGTGCGATTAAAATATATTTCGGAGCATCTCGCTTTTCTTTTCTAAATCACTCGAATTTGAAGTGAAAATTTTCAAATTATTTATTTAGCGATTTAAACTTGGATTATTGCTCTATTGACGACCCATTGTATGTACATAAGAGTAATCCACTATCAAACAGGGCTATGTGATTTTTTTTTCGATTTTTGATGGATTTTGCAAAAGAGTGCCCAACTTGGCCAAGGGAACTTACTCTGATTTTTCTTTAAAAACGACGTTTGTCGTTCTCTTCACCAGAGCGGAAATCTAAAGATTTTCTGAATATCTCGACTCTATCGCCACCTAGCAGATTAATTTCTTGTACACACAGAGAAATAACTATGATAAATCTAACAAAGTTGACTTAGTTAAAAAAATTTGTATGGGGCCCAATAAACTTCGATAACTCACCAAAGTACTTACACAATTTATACCCGACAAAGCTTAGGCTATTTATTACCCAAGCACTTTGGTTACAAAAAAATGGGTTGTTTTGACTAATTTAATCTTTTTTACTTTTACGTTTTAATAAATTACATTGCTAAATTTTTTACTAAGTTATTTTCGTTAAGATGACGAAAAAACTTAGTAAGTAAATTATACCTAAGTTTTAAGTTGGGTTATATGCGATTCTAAGTTAATAATACAATAGTTTTCTCTCTGTGTAACCGAGTTTTTGATTACATAACAAATATATGTACGTGCCAAAAACGAACAAAATCGGATCAAAAATACGGATTTTGCGAATATAGCGCCATCTAGCGAGAAAAATATTGCCTATATTGAGAGGACTTATCCAAATAATAAACTTTCAAAGTTTGGCGAAAATCCGTCCGTGAGCCATTTCCTCACTAAAAAAACCCCTACAATTTTATATATGTAGATTAAGTATTTATGTATTTAGTGATCACAGGCCCAGGTTATATTTTATTTTTATATTTTGGAAACTACACCATTTCCACTTTAAAATAAGAAAATTCAATTTAAAATAAGATACCTTCATTTGAAAATCAGATTAGTCAATTTTAAATGAGAAAGCGTCACTTCGAAATAAAAAAACTTCATTTGAAAATCAGAAATTTTCATTTTAATATGAGAAATTATCAATTGAAAAGGAGAAACATGTTTTTATTAAAAGTTAAGTTTATTTAGGTACCAACAGGCATGTTTTCCATGTAAAGCTGCACACTCGTATGAAAAGAGGAGGCATGTTGAAAAGCCCGTGCACAACCCACCGAGTTATTGTTATTTTGGATTCGTCCACCAAATTTTCCAGATATTGTACTCGTTGTTCTATTAAATGTCGTCCTTCTACAAAAAAATATTATTCAGCTTATACATTTGATGAACTATTCTCAATTTAAAATGATAATTTCTCATTTTCAAATGAAATTTTCTCATTTTGAAGTGACGCTTTCTCATTTAAAATTGACTAATCTGATTTTCAAATGAAGGTTTCTTATTTTGAAGTGAAATATTCTCATTTTAAAGTGACTATACTGATTTTCAAATGAAAGTTTCTCTGACTAATCTGATTTTAATGTGAAGGCTTCTCATTTTAAAGTGGAAATGGTGTAGAACTACTATATGTACATATGTTTAAATGAGAAATATACTTAAGTAGGTACATATCGAATTGAGCTTCAAAAATAAACAAAACAATAATGACGTAATTAGAAAAAAAAACTTACTCTTTACAGTTCAGAATATGATGTTGCGGTTAATTAAAATTTCTTTCTAGTTCAATTTGCTAAAGAACCTTATTTATGTGCCATTGGATACGTCAGCATATGTATGTATTTACATAATAATATTGCATAGTTGTATTACTCTATGTACTCGTATATAAAAAATTTGAATGCGCACTATGCATGTATCTAATGGCGTTTTCGATTCTGGCAAAAATGTCGCACTTATTCTGCATTTTTATCGGGATGTCAAATTTGTTTGTTCTATTCCACATAGATTCCACACATTTCAGGGTTGCTTGTTCTATTGACAAAAATGTCGCCCTCTGCCCGACCACAGGGCAGCATTTTCTGCCCATAATATGACCAAGGGGTTGCATTATTTTTGTTTCATACATCACATGAAAAGTGCAACATTTTCTTAGGGCTCAGGGCGCATGTTGATAATGTTGCCTTGTAATAATGCAGCATTTTGGTTCAGAATCGAAAACGCTATAAGTTCGGCGGTAGTGAAGATAACTGCACCAACTTCGTTTTGTGTGAAAATAAAATACCAGCCTTTGGTTTTTTGTGAACAAATTCTCAGCTTCACTAACACTAATGCTGAGTGAGCCTGATATTTCTCCACTCGGAACTAAATTTTTAATGAAAAATGTACTAGAAGGGTACTAGTTATGAACTAGAGATTTTCCCCACAGGGCTATAGCACATACTACGTACATACATACATATGTAGATACAACAGAGCGTAATTAATGTATTCGTAAATTTTCTACATTTGTCATTTAAGCACATAACTTTGAACATTTCAATTGCCATTAAAAGCCAATAAAATTTGTTAATGTGGAAAAGTTACGAACTCACACGTTCAGTGTACATATTTTTACTACATGAAATTCATGCACATATGTTTTTTTTTTCTCATTTCACTTTTTTGATGCATTCTCTGTACATACTTTTACTACATTCTCCATGACGAAACACTTCAGCGCGCGCAGAAAATGCTTACAACAAGTGCTGTTACTATTTCAATTTAGTTTTTTTTTTATTATCTTAATTAAAAATTTTCTCTAGTGGAAAATTACAAAAGCAACTTATTATTCTCGGTAATAATATAAGCGTAAGGAAATTGTTGCTGCTCGCATCGGTCGGTCACCAGTCATAAGCGGTCAATGGCTGGTTTAAAGTTGTTATTGCGGCATTGCAGCAGCCAACGGATAATGGAAGGGGGAACGTGGGACAGAGCAACTGACCGCACAAACAAGTTATAATAATCAAAACGTACACTTTATTGATGATTATTAAACTAAATTGTTTTGGCTATATAATTTAGTGTATATTGCTCTGGTGACTTTATTGTTGTTGTTTTTTTTTTTTTTTTTTTGTTTTTACATACATTCATATGTACATTAGGGTACAGCCAGAAGACACAAGAGAGTACTTTCAGAAAGTGAAAATTCAATTTTTATACTCAGCTGTACTAGTACACAGAGTATTATAGTTTTAATCACATAACGGTGGATTGTAACAGAATGAAATAATCGAGATAGATATAGACTTATATATATCAAAATGATCAGGGTGAAAAGAGAAATCGATTGAGCCATGTCCGTCCATCCGTCCGTCCGTCCGTCCGTCCGTCTGTCCGTCCGTCCGTCTGTAAACACTCTAACTCGCGCAAAAATTGAGATATTTTGATGAAATTTGAAATGCAAGTTGGTATCGAGACTGGGACGGTTGGTATTGAAAATGGGCGAAATCGGTCCATGACCACGCCCACTTTTCCTATATAGAAAAAATCGGAAATTTGGTATCTCCGTCACTATTATAGCTAGAGTGATGAAATTTTACCCACGTGTTGAGCTCAGGCCCCTAAGAAGAAATTTGATGAAACTTGGGAAAGTGGGCGGTGCCACGCCCACTTATTAAGGGTCAAACATTGAAAGTTTTATACGTCATAACTCAGAAACCGTTGAAGATATAGCGATGAAATTTGGTATGCGTGATTTACTTGCTCAGCCAAATATTTGGACGGGAAATAGTTAAAATCGGTTGACGGCCACGCCCACTTTTATATATGTATATTATAAAGTGACTTAATAAAAACATTTTAAACCATATCTCTGTCAAATATAAAGATATATCATTTAAATTTTGTCGCATGAGTACAACTATGGACATAAAACAAAAAATACAAAAATTTTGGAAAATGGGCGGCGCCACGCCCACTTATTAAGGGGCAAACATTGAAAGTTTTATGAGTCATAACTCAGAAACCGTTAAAGATATATCGATGAAATTTGGTGTGCGTAATATACTTACTTAGGCAAATATTTGGACTAAAAATTGCCAAAATCGGTTGACGACCACGCCCACTTTTATATATGGGTATTATAAAGTGGCCCAATAAAAAAATTTTAAGCTATATCTCTGTCAAATATAAAGATATATCATTGAAATTTTATGGCAGGAGTCCAACTATGGACATAAAACGAAAAACACAAAAATTTTGGAAAACGGGCGTGGCACCGCCTCTTTTTAGAAGCAGGAATATACTAGATTTCTGAGCCCATAGCTCGACAAACATTTGATATATAATGACGAAATTTGGTGCGTACACTTTTATTACTTGTGGTAATACATGTTCAAACTTTTAGCGAAATCGGTTGACGACCACGCCCACTTTTATATATGGGTATTATAAAGTGGCCTAATAAAAACATTTTAAGCGATATCTTTGTCAAATATAAAGGTAATTCATTGAAATTTTGTGGCATGAGTTCCACAATAGACCGGAAACAAAAAGTATAAAAATTTTGGAAAATGGGCGTGGCACCGCCTCTTTTTAGACAAAGGAATATACGAGATTTCTTAGCCTATAACTCGGCAAATAATTGAGATATTATAACGAAGCTTGGTTTATACACTTTTATAACTTGTGTTAATAGACATGCAAAAATTTATTCAAATCGGTTTATGACCACCAAATGTTGAAAATGGGCGTGGCTACGCCCACTTTATGCAGCACTCGCTTTATATAAAATACACCGTGATTCTATCAGACGCAAACAAACAATGAAAGCATACAGCTGAGTATCTAATGTTCGATTCCACTCGAACTTAGGCTTCCTTACTTGTTGTATTTGTTTTTTTTTTTTTTAATTTTTTGAATTTTTCACTTTCTGAAACCACTTCCTTGCGTCGTCTGGCTGTACCCTTAGAGTAGTCCCTAAATGTATGGAGACAATTTGTATGCCATATTTCCTCAACCTCATTCCGTAGGTCGATGCTAGTATAGTTAAAGATATCAATTATAAGAACCGATCGGAGACGGTTAAGGGGTGTCGCACAGGCGTCAAAGTTCAGAAAACTCTATGGAGACACAAAAACTTAAGTTTAATTCAAAATTTATATTTGAGTTGAAGTGTATTAGGGCACAGCCAGAGGACGCAAGAGGGTATGTACTTTCAGTAAGTGAAAAATAAAATTAAAAACTTTTGTATTTGTTTTTTTTTTTTTTTTAAAGAAACAAAAACAAAAATTTGAATTTTTCTCTTTCTGAAAGTAATTTCTTGCGTCGTCTGACTGTACCCTTAGATATAAAAAAAAATAAAATAAATTTTTTGAGTCTTCATATAGTATGTAATCTGAACCCTGTGCGACACCATTTATCCATCTCGGATCGGGACCAAAATTTATGTGGTACCTTTTTCTGTACCTTGACCGTTTAAGAGGGTGAGAACGAAAAAAATTAACACGTGATTTTAAGGACCACCCTAATGTGCATACACATAAATTAAAAGCTCGCAGTGCGACATTGCATTCGCTTAATTGAAGTTAATTTTTAAAGTCGCGCAACTATTTTGTGTTTATTTGTATGTACGAGTAATTGCCCAATAAACATTTTTCTTCATTTAAAACTTGATATTCATTTGAGAACTAACCCTATTCTCAAACCTCAAACGTTAGTTATCAAACTTCAAATTTCCCTTGATAGCGTTCCCAAACAAAAGGTCATATTTTTAGTATGGATTTTTGGGCTAATTCTCAATTTGAGAAATTCAATTTTCTCAATGCCATTTCAAAGGTAGAGAGAAATGGAATGGAATCAATAGATGTATGTATATATATTACATATCTGTATAGCAGAGTACAGAAAAACTAAGGGATAGTGAGAGTGAGAGAGTTTGTGTAGTGAGCGCAGACCGAAGAGCGCTACATTAGTTAAAATGGTGTGTGATGTTTTTCATTTCCCAACCATCATCATTTCAAGCGTTAAGAGACTGCACTGCTTCTTCGTTCTTTCAAAACTTGAAATGTTGAAATTCTTGAATTGGAACAAAATGCGAAAAGCGTTTTTCTCAAATGTTTTGTAAGTTATTCTAAAATTGATAAACAATGTTTGAGAAGTATGTAGTATGCACTTGCGTATGTAAGTAAATAGTAATAGTTATTGATATCTGGACATATGTACAATCCTTTTGAAAACTGATTTCAATATTTACAATCATACACACACACTTGTTTGAAAAGAATTATGGATGAATGAAATCAACATTGATTGAATCAGTTTACAGCTCTGGTAAGTATGAATGCTCAAGTCACTCTATATACCTACCTACATCATTAATGTGTCCATCTATAGATACTTAAGTATATAGGTATATGATTTCCTATCGACATACAACACCATTATTTGCAAAATTCTTGCGTATCTACGATTGGCTAATCTGTGGTGTTTGATTGAAACTCGGTCATAAAGTTAAATCAATAAATTTCACAAACCAAAAGAAGTGCCGACAGAGAAGCATACATGGGTGTGTACATTGTTTATAAATTTTTATATGTGCAAATATATATATTCACATTTATATACCCAGAAGAAAAATTATCAAGCTCTTCCGTTAATAAAAACAGCTTAAAAGCAAGAAAATGCACATCTCCGTAGCAAATAATCCGACAAAAGCTATTCACACCTTCCAGTCCCGAGAGAAGAGCTTCTGTAAGTACTTCTTTTTCTTTGCTCTTTCTACTGGGTAACTATATTTACTAATACATATAATTACACAGAATTTACAAAATATAATTATAAGCACGTGTGAAAAATAGCTTTTTTGCCCTGTGAGGTAAATATTAAAGATATTTAAATTATCATAACACATTTATATTTAGACACTAGCAAATACCCGTCCCGCTTCGCAATGACGAATATTTTTTTTAATTCCGTCAGTTAATAAATCATTAAATTAAAGCAAGTTTACATACATACATAAGTACATATGGGCTAATCCTGAAAAAGTCAACCAAGAGCATAAAATTGAAAATGGTCCGAACTTTTTTTTTTGGTATTTATTAGTAAAGATAATACATGTATAATATACATTGTATATGTTAGAAAAACACAAGCATTTTCTATTCGTTCTTAAACTCGAGCTGAGAAAAATCGCCAAAAAAATAATTTTCACTACGGCTTTTTTATTAGCAAAGTATCATTTTTTTTCTTCGCGGGTTTAGTTTATCGAAAAGAGAGTTATATTATTGTTACACACTCTAATCATTCTACATAGAACGTAATTTAATTTAAGAGTATAAAATTTGCGAAGCTAGTAAGAATAAAGGAGTTTTTTTACTTTAAAATTTCGCTTATCCTTATGTCGCGTGCGTTACCAAAAAACTATATAAATAGTTATTAAATCTAGGAAACCAGGTGAAATAAAAAGAAATTTCAGTGACAAAGTAAGCTTGTGTACCTTTTTCCAAAAACAAAGTCAGTGTTGTCCGAAAGCTGAATGTTACAACTTTATGTGGGTTTTAAATTTGACGCGTGCGTTACCGTAAGTGCAAAAATTCAATCTATCTATGTATATAAAAATGGATCACTATTTCCTTGGTTATCGCATCACGCCTGAACGGATGGAACGATTTTGATAATTCTTTTTTTGTTGTGTTTAGTATTGTCTGGAGAAGGTTCTATTGGAAAATAATTTCAAAAAAGTTAAAAGGGCGTGACACCTCACATACAATCAAAACGTTTTATACTGTATACGTATTTCTGAAAATTTCTTTGTAAGGCTTAGAACTTGGGACGATATAATAACGTGATTCCAAGTTCACAAATAGAGATGAGCGTTATTACAAAAAGGGGCGTGGCACCTCCCATATACCCCAAATTTTTTATACTCAATATCTCTGGAAGTGTTCATGGTTGGACACTGGGAATTGGTACAGAGATAAACAATATTAATACCATACTTACGAAAGAAAATTGGAGCTATTGGAAAAGGGGGCGTGGCATCTCCGATACAAACTTAATCTCTCTAAGTTATGGAAAAGTGTTCCAAACATTATCGGAATTAAAAGTTTGCATTGGGTTCATACATCGATGACGACTTTATTAAGGTTGCTCGAACAGCTTATTCGCCGAAGAAAAAAATTAAAGTACAACGTACCTAGTTTTAAGTTATCTTTTATTTATTCTATCAAAATACTTTAACAGCCTTATTCATAAAAACATATCAAAGGTTTATAAACAGTTTATCAATCAAATAAGCAAAAACATTATTCATAAACGCTTTATAAATTTAAAATGCTTTTAAAAATCAGATAAAATGGAAACGAATTTATAACAAGCTTTGCCCTTGTATAAGCTCTTTATAAAACAATTACTTCAAAAAATAAAGAAAAATTTCAAATTAAAAAAAAAAAAAACCGAAACGCCCAGTATTGGTCAGCTGGAAAGCAGCACTTATTTCCTACTGAATATTCAGTAGAGATGGCCACTGTGGTGCAGTGGGTAGAATGTTCGCCTGCCATACCAGAGGGCTCGGGTTCTAACCCCGGTCCGGACAAAAACTAAAACAATTTTTGTAATTAATTAAAATCCAATTATTGGGTTTTTAGAAATAGCGGTCACCTCTCGGTGGCGGGATACCCTCCGAGTATATTTCTCCAAAAAAAAAAAAAAAAAAAACAAGAAACGAAACGCCCGTGATACAATTTAGGTACATGGAAAAATTAAAGCATTCTATGCAATACGTATGATCAATGAAATCGATATGTGAATGCATTTTGTAGCATAACAACCTACTGGGCCACAGCCGCCAATAATAGGACCAAGTATAGCAGGCACTGTGAAGTTCACCAGGGACTCCAATAAGGAAATTCAGGGGAGACGCTGTAACCCTACAGATTCCTACAAAGTGCTTTCTGAAAAAGCTTAAAAGGAGGTAGTAAACTTCCTCCTCAAGCAAAAGAGGAGGGAGCTTCGAGCCGTTGTGGGGGTGGTTACAGGACACAACAGGATAGCACATGGCCACCATAGGCATCATCGAGAGCTCACTATGCACTATTTTGTCTTGAAGTGGACGACGACGGCGCAGTGTATTTTCTCCGCACCTGTCCAGCCCTCGCTAGACTAAGATTGCACATTCTCGGGTCGAATTATTGAAAATGGCGGACGCACATTCTCTACCACCGGATTATTAGAGAATTTGGGAAGTTTGTAGGGGAACCCTATTCCAATATCCCACCCTTTTTCCTACATTCTGATCCTTTCTAAAAGCCTTAAGTACAATGGGCACATTGCTTGAGTGCTTGGGAAAGACATTTTTTCCTGGCGTACCACAATTCCATTCTATGTATGTATGCATGTATGTACATATGTACATTAATATACATACATATGGAAATGTGAGTATAATGATCTTTTTTTAGATGTTATAAGAAACATCACTGGGGGCAAGGGAAAAAAGGTATCGTGAAAGGACTATCCCATTGTTGTTGCCCGACGATGAATTTAGAATCACTTCACCACGGAAGGTGGAAAAAATAGTTAATTTGGTAAAAGCTGATAAAGGAGGTTTAGGGACTTCAGCAATATTGCAGGTGGTAGTGGCTTTGCGATGTTGGGGTCGACGAGAAGTGAGATATGTATGTACATATGTACATACATATCGTCGTTTAAAGTGCATTTTTGCGTAAGAGGTATTTTCATTTTCGAGTAGCGGACATTGGTTGAATTTTACAGGAGAGCAAAAAAACTGTTTCATTTCAAAACCGTTACTTCTTTCTGCGTACAAACTTAAATTTAAATAGTTACGTAGATCAGTTTGTTAGCTAAAACATCAACTTAGTGTAGAAAAAGAAACAAATTGAATTATTAGGACTCTTTTTTTTCATGTGCGGTTGTGCAATTTTTATTTGGCACAAAAATCACGCACAAGCGGTTATGAAATGGCAAAATGTTCAATATAATTCTTTTTTTTAGTATTTTATAAAGAAAAAAGTAACAAAACTTAAACTTATATTAAATTTAAAGCTAAAATTAATATTTTTAATTAAGAAAACGTAATTTTGTTTACACATTGCTGGAGAAGTCGTAAGGTAAATGTGGTAAATTGTCATAAAAGCTATGACAATCGTAGGGCATCACTTGTTTTAAGTATTTTAAATCTTGATATTTACTTTTTGCAATTTTGAGGTGACTTGTGGATTGGATTACGAACATCCGTGTTCTATCTGGTTTATAACCTGACTTGAATGTCTTATAAATTTTCGCATAAGAATCATGGCCTACAAAAAACATGTTTTTATCGCAATGTAATAAATTAATTTTTATACACAGCTGTAATAATACACAGATTTAAATATTTTTATGAAATTTCGTATACAGGCATATCTATATGTTTGTTTTCTCGTTTTTGGGAATAAAATTGAATAAGACAAAATTTCATTGTAGTTTTTCAATGAAAATTGACTTAAATTTTAAGGTTTTATTGAAACAAAAAAAAAACGTCCAGGAATTATAATTTTTCAGAAATTAGAATCACCCTAAAAACAAAGTGGTTCTAATTTGTGAGCGTCTACTGTACCACGATAGAGAGAAGATCATAAACAGAAAAATTTTGGAAAATGTGCGTGGCACCGCCTCTTATTAGACAAAGGAATCTACGAGATTTCGGAGCCCATAACTCGACAAATAATTGAGATATTATGACGAAAATTGGTGGACTTATTTCTACCAATTGCGGTAGTATATGTGCAAAATTTTAGTGAAATCAGTTTATGACCACGCCTACTTTTTAGTAAAAATATTTCTCGAATGCCCTTCAGAAATTTGTAACGTGACATCTCTGTAAGTAAAAGTCATAAAGGGATGAAATTTTATAATAACAAGAATATTTATACGTTTAGTCGGATTATTGATACGAATTTTCAAAATGGGCGTGGCTGCGCCCACTTTATGCGGCACGGGCTTTATATAGATTGCACCGTGTTTCCAGAAAACGTAAAAAAACTATGAAAGCTTACAATATTTGGCTCCACTCGAACTGAGGCTTCCTTTCTTGTTTTGTTTTTTTAATTTTTGATACCTTTAGTCATAATTTGGTTGGGAAAATTGTAAAGATTGTAGCAAAAGAACGTAGTATCAGAGCTTACCAATTAGAAACTTCATTTAATTTGTTTAAAATAATACCTGCTTGATATTTACCTGACATTATTTGTTTAAAATATTTAACTTTTGCTCCCTTTCATATAAATTGGCCATTTAATTTATTTATCTAATAACATATAACTTCGCTTGTATGAATGAACTGAAATTATACGCAGTAATGCTGCCAAATTTTAACAATACTCTTCATAAGCGATTATGAAATTTACTGTTATTATGCGTTTTTGTTGTTAGAATTGCAAAGTTTTGGTATGGATCGATAGAGCTGAGCGTCAGGAACTCAGGGTTGGAAAATCTCATTTTTGGCAAAAATGTCCCTTACTCGAAAATGAAAATACCTCTTACGCAAAAATGCACTTTAAACGACGATATGTACATATATGCATCATTAAATGCTATGTTTGCGTGTATTACATAAATATTTACAGGCTCAATCCGACGCAGGTGATCTCCACGGCCAGACTACTGTATGCCGTATGTGTATGAGGTTGACGGCTGCACTTGCTAAGTCAATTTGTTCGTCTACTGCGCCTATTCTTTTGTATTACACTTTCATTTTCCGCATCCATTTTTGTTTATCGAATTAATTTTTTAAATAAATAATAATAATTAATAATAATTATTTGTTTATTTTCATATTGTATTTTTTTGTTTGAAAAAAGATTGACATTTTTTGTAACCAACATTGCCACATTTATTTTGAATTTGAACAGCAAAAACCTTATAAATCAATGGTAGTAATAAATCCTTTATAAAACGTTTATGAATAATGTGCAGTATAACGGCTTTATAAAGTTAAAATGAGTTTTTACTATTGAGCGTTTATAATGTGTTATAGGATTTTTTTATGAATAAGGCTGTAAATGTACTTTTTTACTCATTGTTTGCTAAAAATTCATTAAAAATGAGAATTAAAAAAAAAATTGTTTTATATTTTTTTCATTGGGAAATTTTGTCGCGTGCGTTACTGTCGCGTGAGTACTAGTATTATAGTTCATAAACAAAATTAGAGAAACATTTTTAATATTTCGTAAATCTACGAACCTAGGGTATTCTTCGAACTTCATTTCCTCATTTTAAGTAATTATGTTATCGTGCAAAATTCGCAAAATTTTGCATACTTCCAGACGCATTAAAAAAAACTTCTATTTTTTGTCGCGTGCGTTACCGCTATAAATTTGCGTATATATCAGAACTTAACTGTTACTCCAGCTTAAATTTTCTCGTGAATGTAGTACTCTGGTAGTGCTTTGCATTAAATAAAATAAACATGTAATCCTCTCGTTGTTTCCCTCCTTTAGCATTGATTATATGCGTACGAATGTCGCGTGCGTTACCCAGGATTAGCCCATATGTAGGTACATATCTTGATAAAATGCTAATTAAAGTACTTAAATAAACTTGCGACCGGTATGCCACAATTCTTTTACACGCGAAATGCACGACTAAAGGGATTTTGAAAAATATGACTGCGAAAACGCGCACAAAATTTAGGAATGCAAATTGAACTGCGAAAATAAAATAAAAATAAAAACGGGAAGTTTTGTTTCACGAAATTCTAATGAATTAGTGGAATTCTCTTGGCAACATGGCAGAAATTGTAAACAAAACAACTTGTTGTTCGAAATAAATTATAACTTATAAATATAATCACCAAGCAGATGAGCATTTGAAAATATCGGGGATAGCAAATAATCGTTATTTTTAAAATTTTGACTAAAAAATCATACTGATGGAGAAATGCTAAACTCAAAAGAAATACACAGATGTAATCACCGTAACGCAGACTACCTCTAGGTGCATTAACTTTTATTTTTTCGATTTTTATAAAAAAATTGATTTTTAATCATTATTTTCTTAGTTTTATTTTTTGCTCAGAAAGTTATTTTTTGAGTTTTATTTTTCCCTCATAAAATAAAAGATTTTTTTTTTGAGTCCCCTCAGAAAATTAGTTTTTTTTTGAGTTTTATTTTTCGCTTAGAAAATAAAAGTTATTTTTTGAGTTTTATTTTTCGCTTAGAAAAAAAAAGTTATTTTTTGAGTTTTATTTTTCCCTCAGAAAATAAAAGATTTTTTTTTTTGAGTCCCCTCAGAAAATTAGTTTTTCGCTTAGAAAATAAAAGTTATTTTTTGAGTTTTATTTTTCGCTTAGAAAAAAAAAGTTATTTTTTGAGTTTTATTTTTCCCTCAGAAAATAAAAGTTTTTTTTTGAGTTTTATTTTTCCCTCATAAATATAAAGTAATTTTCTGAGTTTTATTTTTCTATCAGAAAAGTTTTCTGAGAAGAAAATAAAACTCAGAAAATAATGATTAAAAATCAACTTTTTAGATATAACTCATAACCGTTACGGTCCCTGGAAAATACCTACTGAATTTACATACATATGTAAGAGTATATGTATTCACGTTCATATGCATATACTACATACATGTAGGTACCAATCGATATGAGTAGTCCACTCTCAAACAGGGCGATGTGAAATTTTTCGGTTTTGAGTTTTTGATGGATGATTTTATTTATACACTTTCAAAAGTCTCATCTGAAAATAGTTGCTCATACGCCTAGGTGTACTTATTATGCGTTTCAGTTTCAGAACTAAAAAATACTGTTTCAAAACCAGCTATGTGAGATATTTAACATTGAATTGGCAAAAATCTCTCATATTGCGGTTTAATTTTTATACACAGCTGTACTAGTACACAGAGTATTATAGTTTTAATCACATAACGGTGGATTGTAACACCATAAAATAATCGAGATAGATATTGACTTATATATATCAAATTGATCAGGGTGAAAAAAGAAATCGATTGAGCCATGTCCGTCTGTCCGTCCGTCTGTCTGTCTGTACGCACGATAACTCGCGCAAAAATTGAAATATTTTGATGAAATTTGGAATGCAAGTTGGTATCAAGACTGGAACGGATGGTATTGAAAATGGGCGAAATCGGACCATGACCACGCCCACTTCCCCTATATAGTAAAAATCGGAAATTTTGTATCTCAGTCACTAATAGAGCTAGAGTGATAAAATTTCACCCACGTGTGGAGCTCAGGCCCTTATGAAGAAATTTGGTGAGATTTTGGAAAATGGGCGGTGCCACGCCCACTTATTAAGGGCCAAACATTGAAAGTTTTATATGTCATATCTCAGAAACCGTTGAAGATATATCGATGAAATTTGGTAGGCATGATATACTTACTTAGGCAAATGTTTGGACGAAAAATTGCCAAAATCGGTTAACGACCACGCCCACTTTTATATATGGGTATTATAAAGTGACCCAATAAAAACATTTTAAGCGATATCTCTGTCAAATATAAAGGTATATCATTGAAATTTTATGGAAGGAGTCCAACTGCGGATATAAAACGAAAAGCATAAAAATTTTGGGAAAATGGGCGTGGCACCGCCTCTTTTTAGAAGCAGGAATATACGAGATTTCTGAGCCCATAACTCGACAATAATTTAAATATAATGACGAAGCTTGGTGTGTACACTTTTATTGGTTGTGGTAATACATGTCCAAAATTTTAGCGAAATCGGTTGGCGACCACGCCCACTTTTATATATGGGAACTATAAAGGGGCCTAATAAAAATATTTTAAGCGATATCTTTGTCGAATATAAAGATAATTCATTCAAATTTTGTGGCATGAGTTCCACAATAGACCGGAAACAAAAAATATAAAAATTTGGAAAATGGGCGTGGCACCGCCTCTTTTTAGACAAAGGAATATACGGAGCCCATAACTCGACAAATAATTGGGATATTATGACGAAACTTGGTTTATACACTTTTATAACTTGTGCTAATAGACACGCAAAAATTTATTGAAATCGGTTATGACCACGCCTACTTTTTAACAAAGATATTTCTGGAACACCCTTTGGAAATTTGTAACGTGACATCTTTGTAATTAGAAGTCATAAAGGAATGAAATTTTGCACAAAGAATAATATTCATATGCTTAGTTGGATGGCTGATAAAAATGTTGAAAATGGGCGTGGCTACGCCCACTTTATGCGGCACTCGCCGTGTTTTCATCAAACGCAAACAAACAATGAAACCATACAGCTGAGTATCTAATGTTCGATTCCACTCGAACTTAGGCTTCCTTACTTGTTTATCTTTAAATTTCTTATAGACTAACCCCCTTATTCATAAAAAATATCAAAGGTTTATAGAGCTTTTTAAAGTGACATTCCCATACAAATTTTAAATTTTAAGAGTTTAATAAACCTATTTTATTTTTTATGAATAAGGGGGTAAGCTTTCAGGCAATAACAAAAAATATACAAATAAAATAGCGCTTGATGCCGTACTTATTTTTTTTTTCTAATTTGTTATTTAATATTAAAAGTTCACAGAGCGCTGAAAGTGGACTACTAATATGTAAATAGGTAAGTACATCACATAAAAGCGAAAAACACATACTCCTAGGAGGGCAAGAGCGACCTGTACGTGGTTGAAACAAAGGGCATAAAGCGCTCAATAGGAGATCACACTTAACTATCTGCAAAGAAAATATAAAATGTTGCCTTCAAAGAAATAATAGGAGTTCACAAGTAATGAATGCTGTTCTATAATTAATCACTTGGTTTCTTGAAAATAGCGCTCTGTTCCTGTTTCCTAAAATGTGACTTAATAGATGATAATTTCTTACCTCATACGCTGCTACTTATTCTATACTCTGCTACTAGACTATTTTGTTGTCTAAGCTAGTTCTTTCGTTTCCTGGTATGAAACATCTTAAAAGCAATTTAATACTTTAATAGACAAAAAAAAAACCAACTAAAAGCGTTAAAATTGTAGTAAAAGAATTACTTCGATTTAAATCAAGAATCGTAATGATCACATGATCAACGGTCATAAATCAATGACTGCGAATGCCACTTGTTGAATGGACGAATCCAGCATAACCACAGCGCACTGGAAGCGCACTGAGGAGCAATTGCCGCAAACAGTTAAAGAGCCTAGTGGCACAACAACAATCAAGTAACATACTCGTACATACATCCATATAAACATAGATAGATGCTGATTAAGAAGCGTGAGTAGCGATCAGTAATCCACCGATGGCATTTGGCTTTCCGCACAAGGGATTTAAAATGAATCAAAATGTCATTGATTTGACACGCTTTTATAAGCTGCTGAGTTGCCAGAAGTGTCTAAATTAAATTCTAGTTCTGCAAGTTTTTCCATGCTCACGCAAGTTCAAACGATCGATGGT
This sequence comes from Urophora cardui, assembly GCA_960531455.1. Taxonomy (NCBI): domain Eukaryota; kingdom Metazoa; phylum Arthropoda; class Insecta; order Diptera; family Tephritidae; genus Urophora; species Urophora cardui. The sequence goes on along the minus strand of OY482674.1, from coordinate 40,597,091 downwards.
TATGGCTATGGCAAGGAGGTAACTCCCAAGAGCCTACAATATCCATAGAAATCGCTGTATTCGAAAACTACATAGCAGTTGTGTAAGAAGAATTAAAACAAAAAACTGCAACTATTTTTATATCTTTATCGTGCTGTATACTTCAAGTTAATGCGAGAATTTTGTTTTTCTTTGTTCAATAATGACATTTCGTTAGTTAGTTAGTTGTTTGATTGGTAAATGTGTTGACAGCGAGACATTTTCAATCAGTTAAGCCGCTAAAACTTTTGATAGTGTCAAAATGAGAATTGAGTTTGAAATGCGAGACGAATAGTTAGCATGAAATGGGTGTGGAAAGGAACTTTCTGTGATTGTGATGTACATAAGTACTCCTCAGTGGCGGACCTAGCATAAATTGCCTGGGCAAGCATAACCATTAGCCATTTATGTAATTTCCTTTGCTGTATTATTTAAAAGTCTGATTGCGTTCCGTCATTGACTTTGATTTAGAGTTCTCGATTTCTTTTTAACATTTTCGAGTGGCCCGAATAAATGCTTTTCAATGCTCGAACGCTCGTTTGTTTGTTTATTACGCGTATGTTTGTACGGGCATTTGAACAATTCGGGCATTTGAAGATCGTTTTTTCTCGTTTATTTTTTTTTTGTTTTTTTTTTTTTTCATATGTATGTATATTTTATTTTTGTTTTCCTGATACACATTTTTTTGTTTGTATACTCAGAGAAAAGGAATCAAAAATAAAATTTTTATTTTTATAATGCACTTTTAACCAAGTCATTTTTATTTTATAAATGAAAATTTTAATTTAAAATGTATTTAGGATTTAAAAAGAAACATGTTTACATTAAAAATTAAAATTAATGGAATAAAAACGAAAGTTTTTACTTCAAAATCTCATAGTGCTTAAAATAAAAATAAACATTTTTAAATTAAAATTGTTTTTTCTTGATTTTGCAATTTTCCTCTGAACATTTTTAAAATAAAAAATTTCGTATTTACATAATTCTTAAATATAAAAACGTGCGCTAGGGAAATCTTACACGAAAGCGCAGAGGTATTTTTAGTTTCCTTATACCGACGGAAATTTCAGCAGTAGCAAGTGTATTTGCTTATTGCCTAAAAAATGGGTGCTTTAGAGTTTGAAAAACTGAGGTCCAATTTGATTTCCACCGCTTTTTAAAATTATCTTGATATTGTGCCAATAGTCGCCAAAAATCACAATTAACCCTTTTATAATCTGGTATCTGATATTTATGTTTGCATGCACATGCAGATGTATGAAATTATGTGCATAAGTATGTACCTACATGCAAACGAAAATCAAATCAAATATGCATATGGCTGTGAATACTGAACTTTTGAATGCTGAAGCCAGCTTCATATTCGCATACAAATTTGATGTGAAAAATAAAAAAAGTGCTTTGCTAGTTTTTTTTTCAATTTAAGTCTGAAAATAAGCAATTGGTTCCTCCTTAGCGAAAGCGAGAAAACAAGCTATGTTATTCTGTTTTGAAAGCCAGGTAAAAGCTAATGTGTGGACACGTTGAAGCATGCCCACTGTGCTGTGATTGGCTGTACAAACAAAATACACATTGTGAGGTGGATTGGTGATGTATTTGCGCTATTTTCTTAGCAGGCTTTTAGGGGCATGTTACAGTGGGGGCTATATTATTGAGAACTTAAATAGTAAACACATTTAAAACGTAAAATAACCAGATTTTAAAGTATTTCGTATGAAATGAACGAAAATGTGTACGCAAGCCGGTCTTCTCGGCTTGTATGAAGCGACCGCCTCTGGTACTCCTATATACATACTTATATACATGGTTAAATTAGGTAATAGTGGCTGTTGGTGCAGTAGGGGTTTAGATCTTCGTGCTATCACAATGGGACTTTTCGGCCTAAGTTACACACTTACTCGAGCCATAAAAAGAACTCAGCGAATCTTAAGCTTCGTATAGACTCCATCCTAGCCAAGTCACTAAGGCCAGAAAAGTGGGGGCACCCCAAAAATTTTAGCCTCTTAAACTATTGTGCGGGACATTCACACTGTAAATGTTTTACAACTTTAGGTTTCTTCTCATCTCTGCAGCTTTTACAGAAGTAATTAAAAACAACACCCAGTCATTCAGCATGTCTGCCGATAGTAATGTGGCCAGTAGTCAGGCCAACAACAAGTGAGAGATCCTTCCTCCTTAGAAAAAGTAGCTCTTTAGCACATATCGCATACCAGTCTGGCCACACGAGTCTTAAATGATTGCAGGTACTAAGGCATTTCCATCTAGCAACCGGTTCTGCGAGGAAAAAATCCCTTTCCAGTGAGCTTGCATGTGGCGAGCGGCATTCTTAAACCCTTAAAAGATGACGAAAGCGGTGCGGATGTGCCCGCTCTTGCAAGTTCGCCTGCCATCTCATTGTCCGGTATATTTCAGCGCCCAGGCACCAATACCAGTGTTAAGGAAGCCTGCGTAGTCATCTCGTCAAGAGATTTGCGGCAACCCTCAACTGTTCTGCATTTGCAGGTGACTGAACCAATCACATTCAGCGCCGCCTGACGGTCAGAATACAGTTTTAACAAGTAAGGAAGCCTAAGTTCGAGTGGAATCGAACATTAGATACTCAGCTGTATGCTTTCATTGTTTGTTTGCGTTTGTTCGATATAGGGTGTATTTTATATGACACGAGTGCTGCATAAACAGGGCGCAGCCACGCCCATTTTCAAAATTTGTATCAATCATCCAAATAAGCATATAAATATTATTGTTAGTGCAAAATTGCATCCCTCTATGACTTTTAGTTACAAAGACTTCACGTTACAAATTCCAAAAGGGTGTTCCAGAAATATCTTTGTTAAAAAGTAGGCGTGGTCATAAACCGATTTCAATACATTTTTACGTGTCTATTAACACATGTTATAAAAGTGTATAAACCAAGTTTCGTCATAATATCTCAGTTATTTGTCGAGTAATAGGCTCGTAGATTCCTTTGTATAAAAAGAGGCGGTGCCACGCCCATTTTCCAAACTTTTTTATTTTTTGTTTCCGGTCTATTGTAGAACTCATGTCACAAAATTTCAGTGATAGATCTTTATATTTGACAGAGATATCGCTTAAAATGTTTTTATTAGGTCACTTTATAATACCCTTATATAAAAGTGGGCGTGGTCGTCAACCGATTTTGGTAATCTTTCGTCCACACATTTGGCTAAGTAAATATATCACGCGTACCAAATTTCATCGATATATCTTTAACGGTTTCTGAGTTATGGCTTATAAAACTTTCAATATTTGCCCCTTAATAAGTGGGCGTGGCACCGCCCATTTTCCAAAATTTTTATATTTTTTGTTTTGTGTCCCTAGTTGGACTCCTGCCACAAAATTTCAGTGATAGATCTTTATATTTGACAGAGATATCGCTTAAAATGTTTTTATTAGGCCCCTTTATAGTTCCCATGTTGGCCGCTGTGGTGCAGTGGGTAGAGTGCTCGCCTGCTATGCCAGAGGTCTCGGGTTCAAACCACGGTCCGAGCCAAACAAATTTTTCTAATTAGTAAAAATCCAATTATTGGGTTTTTTAAGAGCAGCGGTCACCTCTCGGCAGTGGGCGGCATACCCTCCGAGAGTATTTCTGCCATGAAAAAGCTTCTCACAAAAAATGCATTCGCCGTTCGGAGCCGGCATAAAACTGTAGGTCCACCCAATTAGTAGGAAAAACAAAAAGGAGCACACCTCGAATTGGGAGAGAAGCTCGGCCATAAAACTCGTCAGAGTTATAATAGCGCCATTGTATTATATTTATAGTTCCCATATATAAAAGTGGGCGTGGCCGTTAACCGATTTTGATAATTTTTCGCCAAAACATTTGTCTAAGTAAGCAAATTACGCCTATCAAATTTCATCGATATATCTTCAACGGTTTCTGAGTTATGACATATAAAACTTTCAATGTTTGCCCCTTAATAAGTGGGCGTGGCACCGCCCATTTTCCAAAATTTTTGTACTTTTTGTTTTATGTCCGTAGTTGGACTCCTGCCACAAAATTTCAGTGATAGATCTTTATATTTGACAGAGATATCGCTTAAAATGTTTTTATTAGGCCCCTTTATAGTTCCCATATATAAAAGTGGGCGTGGCCGTCAACCGATTTTGATAATTTTTCGCCAAAACATTTGTATAGGTAAGCAAATTACGCATACCAAATTTCATCGATATATCTTCAACGGTTTCTGAGTTATGACATATAAAACTTTCAATGTTTGACCCTTAATAAGTGGGCGTGGCACCGCCCATTTTCTAAAATTTCACCAAATTTCTTCATAGGGGCCTGAGCTCAACACGTGGGTAAAATTTCATCGCTCTAGCTATATTAGTGGCTGATATACCAAATTTCCGATTTTTTCTATATAGGAAAAGTGGGCGTGGTCATGATCCGATTTCGCCCATTTTCAATACCAACCGTCCCAGTCTCGATACCAACTTGAATTTCAAATTTCATCAAAATATCTCAATTTTTACGCGAGTTATCCTGCGTACGGACGGACGGACGGACGGACGGACATGGCTCAATCGATTTCTCTTTTCACCCTGATCATTTTGATATATATAAGTCCATATCTATCTCGATTATTTCACTCTGTTACAATCCACCGTTATGAAATCAAAATTATAATACTCTGTGTACTAGTACAGCTGAGTATAAAAATGTTGGCGTGCATGAGGACTCTCTTACGGAGATAGTGCATCACCTCTTGCATAGCAGCAACCTCCGTTTGAAATACGCCGCAATGATCCCGTAGGTTAAAGGAGAGTTTCGTACCCATCTGGTCTACGAAAACCCCACCACACACCTTAACGTTTAATTTACATAGATCCATCGTTATAGATGAGGAGAACACCCGACGGATCCGGAGGTCCATTGCACCAGAAATCTCTATCAGGAATAACCAGATTCCGCTCGAACATGGCGGTCGTTGCACAATAGTCCGTCTCACTCATTGCAGATCTCAGCAACATATCGCACATCTTATCCTTTGTAACGTTGTTTGAAAAACGATTCTTGTATTTGAAATATCGAGAAGTGGAGTTGAATTGTCTCTCTTAGCGCTGTGTGAACGCAAACTAGTCCCTCAGTTTTTCGAGATCTATTTTGAATTCGGTATGCAAGTGCCTTTTTATGAGCAATTGATTGTTTGCCGAGATCATCCGAATCAGACCACTCTAAATTATAACTCCCATAAAAAACTATTGCTCAGACATAGACATCTGTGGTTCTGCATTTATGCTGCTAAGATCATGAAGGTGTGAAGTATTCAGTACAGTCGAAGACAGTCGGCATTAAAATGTTCCTAATCTGCTGCTAATCGTGGCATAGCAGGGAGAGTAATAAAATAAAAATTCTTCAAATACGGAAAGTAAATATAAGAGTTGGCTCAAACCTTCCCAGAAGCTGGTTCTTAAACTTTATGGATGTGGATCGGCGAGTGGAATTTATTCCCGGCCCGTCCGTTGTTAAATATCGAGCGTACGATAAGTGTGGATGTGGCGTTTTAAGCACCATCTACTGGCTTATAATGACAAAATTAAACTAGAGATAAATCCCAAGTACAATAATGCAAATGTTTACCTCTTTTTGGCTCCTTAGTGGTCACGTCTTCTTTACTATTTTTAGTTCTTTCTTTCTTGTATTTCAACAAAATAAACACGCAATTGCCCACGTGCCTTGCATGTATAGACTAGTGAATACTTTGAAAAAATTTAAAGTTTATTTTTTAATAAATATTTGGTTTTGGCTTTTCTATCAGCAAAATTATTAATTCTTAAATTTGCACAATTGTTTTTTTTTTATTTCACTTTACGTTTTGTTATGCGTCGGCGTTTTAACAATGCCTTACGCAAATCGCTTAAGTAAAGGAAACACTTTTAGCACTTTATTATATAAACTTTATTTTCATTAAGTTTTATTTTTTAGTTTATTCTTATTTTTAATTTTAACGGTTGCAAAAACTTGATCTTTTCGTTGACATAAAAATATCCGAAAGTAGCAAATCACTTTTCAGCAACTAAGTACGCAAGTTAAATAGCGTGTACATATACATATATGTAAGTACTTGGCATGTAAGTACTTATTTAAGTAAATTTATTATTTTATTTTTGTTGTTCTTAATTACATTTAGTTGCACTAGTATTTACGTCGCGTCGGCTTTATATTTATGTATAAAAATAAATATTTGACTCTCAGTAGTAGTGCTTTAAAAATAAATCGATACGCGCTGATAGAGTGCTGGAAGTGAACTGTTCCACACAATGTTGGAGATGGAGATAGAGAGTCGCGCTAAGCATGGCCATATTCATTTTGTGTAGTTTCTGATCGTTGCCGCTTCGAACGCTGTCACAAAAAACATGTTTTGCTCGCTCTGTGAAAGTGAACGAAAGCGCAAGGCAAGTGTTGCATGTGGGCCTAACTTGCGATCGTTTAAACGTGGTCGTTTAAGCGCGTGATCGAATCGTTCCTTGTAGGGAAAATCTCTAGTTCCGAACTAGGTCGCTTCTAGTGCATTTTTCTACACTACTAGTGCGAGCTAAATCTCTTTTGCATGTTATCAACTGGCGAGTTTAACACGGCGATGTCCTAGGCGGTATCAATTGTCACCCTCTGCATTACATTTTCGATAGTTCCGAACTAGTACTAAATTCTACAGTTTACACTAGTTCGTTTATTGGCACAATTTCGATATTTCTGAACTATCTACAAGTACCTACAAATTCTAAAGTTTTACATCTGCCGTTTAAGTGAAGCATTGGACACACTTCATGCAAGTCGCATCTGAGGGGCGCGGGTTCGAATCCTCTCGGTGTCAAGGCGGATGATAATTTAAAAAAAAAATTTTTTTTTAACTAATATTTTTTATTTATTTATTTAGTAAAAATTTACAATAATATTTAAAAAGTAATAAAATAAAAAAAAAAAAAATAAGCCTGAGGGATCGGAAAAGCATAATTAGGGGAACATTTCATTTCATACAAGATGCAAATAGAAAACTCTTTATATAAAATGCTTCACTAAACATCTGAGAATTGCAGAAACATATAAAGCCGACGGCAATTGAACGAACGAAAAATTTTCATTGAATTTTTGTTACTTCGAAATTGCATACAAATCAAAGTGTGTCTTATAATGGTCACTCAATTCACTCCTTCTGAACTGGTGAGGGTCTAACTACAATTGATCTAGTTCCCCTTTGACACTTTTTCGCTAGTTCGGAACTAGAAATTTTGCTCACTAGTTATTGAGTTCCCTGCAGGGTTGCTACACTGCAGTGACGTCGCTTTTACTCTCAAAAATATTGTTACTCTCTCATATCTGTAATGTAATCAATTTACATATCTGTATACATACATATATCGTCAACTATCCTGATTCGATTAAAACGTGTTGGTTAACCCTTGGTCGTACTGCCTGAGTCTATGCGACCCTATAAATACAGTTGTCGCCAGATAACGCCCAAACACGTGGAGGGATTTTGACCAAATTTGCACACCAGCTAAGTACCTCAGCCTAGTTGGATTATATGCATATTTTTCTTTTTAAATCGTGAAGTCGGTCGCCTGGATATATGTATGTATGTAGGTCCAAAGGTCAAAAACGTAGACTCGGATTTTACATAGAACTGTACTCATTGCGACTCCTAGGTCGAGTCTCAAGCCATAGGTCAAAATGTGGAAATTGGACCCGGGTGCCATGGAATGTTTCTAAACAATATTGGTATCAAATGGAAAATGAAAATCGAGGCTATAATATAGATCTCTCTTCTATGTTGTGTTCAATCTGGTTCCCTTGGAAAACGGAAAGGAAAAGGTACGAAAAAGTAGAGGGAAATGGAAACGAGAGTGGAAGAAGAGCGATGGGGAGATAGAGAGTAGGACAGGGAAGATGAGAAGGGGGGGAGGAAAGGGAGAGCAAGGTAAGGGAAAAGAAAGGGAATATTAGAGGGAAATGGATTGTGAGACCAATACGAAGAAGAAAGGGATAAAGACATGAAGAGGGGCGAACTTTTGAAAGGATAAAATTTTTCGCTTACTTTTTTTACTTTTTTGATTTTTTCTGAGGTCTGCAGCCCGAGGAAAGTTCGACCATTCAGGCACCTACTTCCATTTGTTTTGAAGTGTTCCGCTTATCGTTTCTAATGCGTGTAATTGGAAGTGGACCAAAGCAAAGTTTGGGAGAGTACAGCTAGTTTTATATGAAAACGATCCATAATAAGATCTCTTGAGCTGTTAGTCTCAGGCGTGCTAAGTATTTAAAAGCGGACACGGTTCTCGGTTGCAAGATTAATAGCACACATAGGGATGGCAACAATAACCGGAAAAACGATTATAATCGGTTAATTTCTTTCGGTTAACAGTTAAAATGTATCGTTTTTTTGCTTTTGATTACACTGCTCTACAGCCAAAAAATACTCTGAACGCGACCATCCTATTTATATGTAAAATCGGTCGCTGATTCCGAAAATCGGGCTCATTTTTAATTCTATGGGAAGGTTTTTGAGATATCGGCAATTTACCGTTATTTGGCCAATGGCTCCACTTAATCCTGTATACCTCTTTAACGCAGTGAGCTATCTTCCTTGGAGTGACACTCAACGAAAGAAAATTAAATTTCCTTTTCATCCCTGCTACAACATTTTTCTGTAACTCTTATAGTTTCTGAAATATTGACGATTCAATTTGAATTTTTTCGATTTTTTACGATTTTTTGAAGAAAAAATTGATTTTGTCAGGCAATATCTTTTAAACCAATGTCTTCACCTTCGGTTTTACTCCTTTACGTGAAGCTCCATTCTATTGGGAAAAAGATAAGCTATCAACGAAGAAAATCCATGGTAAAATAGAAAAGTTATAGGCGATCAAGTAAATACATCCAAGTCGCGCAATGCCTCTGCACGGGTATATTCTATGCATGTTATACCAATACCTACACATCTGCAGTAGCAGCACATTGGCAGCGCAGTAGATAAAAGCCCATTTACGGGTATAACATGCATAGAATATACCCGTGCAGAGGCATTGCGCGAGTTGGATGTATTTACTTGATCGCCTATAACTTTTCCATTTTACCATGGATTTTCTTCGTTGATAGCTTATATTTTTCCCAATAGAATGGAGCTTCATGTAAAGGAGTAAAACCGAAGGTGAAGACATTGGTTTAAAAGATATTGCCTGACAAATTCAATTTTTTCTTCAAAAAATCGTAAAAAATCGAAAAAATTCAAATTGAATCGTCAATATTTCAGAAACTATAAGAGTTACAGAAAAATGTTATAGCAGCGATGAAAAGGAAATTTAATTTTCTTTCGTTGAGTGTCACTCCAAGGAAGATAGCTCACTGCGTTAAAAAGGTATACAGGATTAAGTGGAGCCAGTGGCCAAATAACGGTAAATTGCCGATATCTCAAAAACCTTCCCATAGAATTAAAAATGAGCCCGATTTTCGGAATCAGCGACCGATTTTACATATAGATAGGATGGTCACGTCCAAAGTACAGACAAAAAATTTCATTTTGTGATCCAGTGTTATTTTTTCGATTAACCTTTTTCCTCTCAAGTCGAAAATAATCGAAAGGAAATAATTGAAGTTGAGAATTCCCACCTTTTCATCCGAGTCCGAACTCGGTTACCTACGGTTTTGTGAGTTTATCCAAAAAAAAAAACCGCAATAAATGTTCCCTCCAGTTCTCGAAAAGACGATTTTATCGTCATTTTGATGATTTTCCCTGATAGATGATGATTTTTTCGTTTATTATATATTTTTGTTTAAGGAATAATTGTAATCGAAACCGGTTATAATCGGTTAGTTCCCCACAATTATTCGCGATTAATTAAAAGACAAGGCACTCAAGTTGGTGCTTTAACAAATTTTTATTAGCGAGTGCGGTTAAGGGTTAAACTCGTGTAAGCTTTCAACTGAAGCAAGACTTTCGTGTCTCTTCATTTTACTAACATACCTCGTCTTATCAAAGTGGCCAGCTGTGGCATTTAAAAGTTATGTCACGGTGCTTAATTTTGAATAATAAAACGGTTTATTTGTGGAAATATTTAGTTCGATTCACTTTGAGCATTTGAGCATTTCTCAATGTTAATTATTAAAAGTATAACATTTCTCTCAGGAAAATTGTTAAATAAATCAGTGCGACATTTAGTGGCGCTATGTATGTTTTCCTTTTTGCCATAGAATTGTTCGTTAGCCATCGTAAATTTATACGTAACCATGGTTTATTCGCATGCGCGAAGAACTTTGGAAGGTGCTAAATATATTTTCAAGTTTAATTTGTATTTCTAATAAAGAGAATGAGATCATTAGGCCATCTCAACTTTTTTGGGAAGCGAATACATAGATAATTTTGTGCTACCGAATTTTTACATTTCAAATTATCAATTCATTTTGTTTTTTTTTGTTTTTGTAGATTACAAAAGTTACATTCATGACATGCGTAATTAGGGTTAGATGCCAACAAATATTAGGCGCATTTCTGTCGTACCCAAGCATGAAAAGAATACTCGCTTATGCATCAAATTTAAAAATAGTCGAGTTGGTGTTGTTGCTTTGAAGGTAATTTTATGAATAAGCGAGTATTCTTTTCATGCTTGGGTACGACAGAAATGCGCCTATTACACTGGATCACAAAATGAAATTTTTTGTCTGTACTTTGGACGTGACTATCCTATCTATATGTAAAATCGGTCGCTGATTCCGAAAATCGGGTTCATTTTTAATTCTATGGGAAGGTTTTTGAGATATCGGAAATTTACCGTTATTTGGCCAATGGGTACACTTAATCCAGTATAACTCTTTAACACAGTGAGTTATATTCCTTAGGGTGACACAAAACGAAATAAAATTAAATTTCCTTTTCATGGCTCCTATAACATTTTTCTCTAACTCTTATAGTTTCTGAAATATTGACGATTAAATTTTATTAATTTTATTTTTTCGATTTTTTACGATTTTTTGAAGAAAAAATTGACTTTGTCAGACAATATCTTTAAAACCAATGTCTTCACCTTCGGTTTTAATCTTTTACGTGAAGCTCCATTCCATTAGCAAAAAAATAAGCTATCAACGAAGAAAATCCATGGTAAAATGGAAAAGTTATAGGCGATCAAGTAAATACAGCCAAGTCGCACAATGCCTCTACACGGGTATATTTTATGCATGTTATACCCGTAAATGGGCTTGTATCTACTGCGCTGCCAATGTGCTGCTACTGCAGATGTGTAGGTATTGGTACAATATGCATAGAATGTACGCGTGCAGAGGCATTGCGCGACCTGGCTGTATTTACTTGATCGCCTATAACTTTTCCATTTTACAATAGATTTTCATCGTTGATAGCTTATTTTTTTGGTAATAGAATAGAGCTTCATGAAAAGGAGTAAAACCGAAGGTAAAAGTATTGGTTTTAAAGATATTGCCTGACAAAGTCAATTTTTTCTTCAAAAAATCGTAAAAAATCGAAAAAATTAAAATTTAATCGTCAATATTTCAGAAACTATAAGAGTTAGAGAAAAATGTTATAGGAGCCGTGAAAAGGAAATTTAATTTTTTTTCGTTTGGTGTCACCCTAAGGAATATAACTCACTGTGTTAAAGAGATATACAGGATTAAGTGGACACATTGGCCAAATAACGGTAAATTGCCGATATCTCAAAAACCTTCCCATAGAATTAAAAATGAACCCGATTTTCGGAATCAGCGACCGATTTTACATATAGAAAGGATGGTTGCGTTCAGAGTATTTTTTGGCTGTAGAGCAGTGTTATCAACACAACCGCGACATTTCACTTTCAAGACTTTTATCTATACTTCTATACTAATTATATAAAATTGATTGTATGGAAAATGTATGTAATGCGATAACTCAAAAAGTACTGGACCAATTTTAATAATTCTTTCTTTAAAATGTCACAAATGGTAAATTCTCGACAACCATGTACTTTTTTTTGCGCATTTCTGAGACTTTAATACCTTTTTCACGGGTTTAAATTTCGAAAAACTCATAAAAGCGCAAGCATAGACAAATTCGCTTGGTCAATTGCCATGTTCAGTGGACGCGTCGCAGTCGTGCCAGGCAGCGCAGCGTAGGCGACTCATATGTTTGTTTTTGCACGGTTTGTTGTTTGCTCGGTGGCAATCAAAAACCTGTTTGCACATGCATACTATGCTATAACTCAAGAACGCCTGCGCCTACACGTGCCATATTGGTATCAAATGAAAGGTGTTGAGCAGGACTTCAACATAGAGTTATTTTCATTGTGATGCCTAGACATCCAGTCTGGGTAAGAATGTGGACCCACATGACTCCGGAATGTTTTTGAACGATATTGGTATAAAATTAAACGAATTAAGCAGGGCTTTAACACAGACCTATTTTCATTGTGATTCAATGCCGGGTCTCCTGATATGGGTCAGATGGTGGAACTGGATGACGTCGGGATGTGTCTGAGCGATATTGGTATCGAATGAAAGGTCTTGATCTGGACTTCAATATAGAGCTATTTTAATAGTGATGCCTAGGCCGAGTCTCCAGAGAAGGGTGAACAGGTGGACCGGATGACCCTCGAATATTTCTGAGCGATATTGCTACCAAATGAAAGATCTTGATGAGGACTTCGACGTAGAATTATGTTATTTGTGATGCCTGGTCCGGGACCCCAAATATGGGTAAACGGATTAACCCGAAATGTTTCGGAGCAATATTGGTATGAAGTGAAAGGTTTTGAACAAGGCTTTTACATGGAGTTCAATTCATAATGATCCCAAACCGGGTCCCCATCTATGCGTTAAAATGCGGACCCGGATGTTTTTGAGCGACATTGGTACTTAACTTAACTTAAATTAACTTGGCTTGACTTGACCTGACCTGACCTGACTTGATTTGACTGGACTTGACTGGACTTGAGTTGACTTGACTTGACGTGACTTGACTTGACTTGAATTGATTTGACTTGACTTGACCTGACTTGGCTTGAATCGACTTGAATTGACTTGACTTGACTTAAATCGACTTGAATTGACTTGACTTGAATTGACTTGAGTTGACTTGACATGACTTGAATTGACTTGAGTTGACTTGATTTGAGTTCAGTTGACTTGACTTGACTTGAATTGATTTGACTTGACTTGACTTGACTTGACCTGACTTGGCTTGAATCGACTTGAATCGACTTGAATTGACTTGACTTGAATTGACTTGACTTGAATTGACTTGAGTTGACTTGACATGACTTGAATTGACTTGAGTTGACTTGATTTGAGTTCAGTTGACTTGACTTGACTTTGGTTAACTATTATTCCTCATTGCGAAGCAACGGGTATTTGCTAGTACATACATAAAATAATTTCTACTTATCTTGAGTGGAATTTTTCGCAAAAGTTTTCTTGGTTACTGTATATTTGCCCGATTTTATTGATTTACTGTGATAACGCTATTATTGGCAAACGTCATGATAAAATTCAAGTAACATTTTGTGCTAAATATTTTTTTCATTTTATGTAATTTTTTTTTTGCATTAGATAGATAGCTATGGGTATTTCCATCGGCGCAGTTACGGAATCAAAGCTAATATAAACTGCTATCTACAACATATTTTTATTTTTACAATAAACTTAACTTGTACTTAATATCTAAGCCCTATAATTGGTCAGTATTGTGGCAAAGAATAAAAATTGTAGCGAAATTTCAATTCGATCAACTTCAAAATTCAGTGCGTTTATAATTTAAAATTTGTTAAAAAAATGTTTAGACATAAAAATAAGCAACGATGCTTTCCTCGTCAATTCTTTAATACATTTTAATATTTTGTCTGCGAATGACTATTTGTGGAAATGCCCATTTGTATACGTATGTCTTTACTTAAATTTGAATTGATTAATAGCTATTTTTAGACGTCCTAAGCCTTAAAAAAATCAACCAATTATGTAGCTTCTTCAAAGTCAATGACCTCTTTCAAGAAGTTTATCACTGCGTTTGTCTTTAGACGGGATATTCTGACTGGTATTTGGAAAGCATTTGCTCTCTAATACAACATATATAGCAGATCTAAATTAAATTAAATCTACGAAAAACAGTTAATCCTTTGCGAGTTCAATAAACGCCTGGACATGTTTTTTGCGAATGCCAGTGGACAGTCAAATAAATGATCACACATCAAAAATTATCAGAAGTCAATAAATAAGTAACGACATTACCAAAATTGAGTTTAGTGATCATTTTATGCCATAGTAGTCACATATGTATGTATGTGCATATATTATTAAATTAGTCCACCCTAATATTGCTTATAATCAACTTTTTATTATTGTCCTCACACACCACTGATCTGGCATGGGCTTAATTTGAGTATGCCACAAAAAGCTTGCAATTGCGGTGATCACTGATCAGTTCAATCATGTATGTACATATGTATAGTACACACTAAAAGCACACGTTTTTAAACTGTATCCGCAAAAAAGCTACTTGAAAAAGCTCAAGCTTTTTATTCAGCCAAAGCTATGCAGCGATAAGCAAACATAATGAAATTGCTCTCTTTATTCAGCGTTCAATGTTTATTAGCATACATACATACATACATATATACGCTGGCTCTTAGAATTTTATCGCACTCTGGGTTGATGTACATAGGTAAATTGAATGGTTGAAAAAAAAAAATGCTGGTAAAAAGGGGCGCTTTCGATAACATATTTATGTATGTATTTTAAAAATAAAAATCTGCTTTGTGATATTCGAAAATGCAACAATGTTGCATTTATTCTAAAGGGAAATATCACCCTATCACATGACAACACGGGGCATGCCTTTTACTTTGACATGGATACATACATATTTTACACTTGGCGTTTTCGATTCGCCATCAGACAAGCGAGATCGGATCGAACAAAAATGTTTGAACCCATAATGAGTAGTAGCCATCAGTGTTGCCACTGAAAAAAAATTTTACCGACCAAATTACCGCCCAATTCCGCCAAAAAAGGCCCAAAAATTAGAAGTCAACTTAAAATGGAATTACATATTTATTTTTAAATACATATGTACATACTACACTCAAAAACAAAATTTCTCTCGATCAAAGACATAATTTTCCTTATTTTGAACACGCGTCCCAATACAAAATTTTCTTTGTTTTGTGTAAATTTTCTCAAAAATGTGGAAAAACATAAAAAAACATTCAAACAAATTCGTTGCCATGGGGATTTGTATGGGAACCCAATAAACCAAAAGGCTTGAGAATAATATTATAACAAGCTTACCAATATAAGCGTTAAGCTTCAGGAATGCTTGTGTAAAGTATTGAAAATGACTTAAGAATAATTGTAGAAAAATCAAAACGGCACCCTTTTTATAAGCTTACAAATGTAATTGTAGAAAAATATTACTTGTGAAAGCTTGTTGTAAGCTTATAAATATAATTGTATGTATAAATAGTAGAAAAAAGAAAAAAATAAATTTTTATTTGCATTTTTCTTTTCATTTTATTTCCTTCTTCACCTTTACTGCAATGTTCTTTATTTTATATTCTCCTCCTGTTTCGAACCATGACATCAACCTGAACGGTATCATATAGTAGGACATTCAACATTATATTGAATTTTATTGAGGCTTTTATACTTCCCTTTTCCGAAAGAGGAATAATGAATTATATGAATCATTGTAAAACCAAAATTTAAAAAAATTTTACAGCAAGCTTAAAACAATCTTATTATTAATAGTTTTTCAAGCTTTCATTGCAAGTGTAAAGTAAGCTTATTGTAATATTGTTTTCAAGCTTGTGTTCCTCAATTATTACAATCATGCTTGTGAATAAGCTTACAATTAAGCTTATAAGAACTGTATTGCAATAAGCTTACAATGGACAATTTTTATAAGCTTGTTCTCAAGTCCTATTACATTTCGCTTACCTCCTGGTCTGTTGGGAATTTAATTTCTCAAAATTAAAGAAATCAAGTCTTCAAAAAAAAGGAAAGTTGGGAATGGAATGGCGCTTAAAGAATTTTTCATTATTTTAATGTATGAATTTTTTCAAAACAAGTATATGAAACCATGGTAACGCATGTAACAACAATATTTTATAAACCTTTTAACATGTTTTAAGGAAAATTTACTCAAAACAAAGAAAGTAGTGTTCAAAATAGGTAAACAATTTCTTTGACCCCTCCATATATTTTTTCTCTCTCAGTGTAAGTAATCTTGACTCCCAATCATTGAATTCAGAACTAACACTAGACTGTCGCCGATCTCCAAAGGAGATGGCTACACAGACCTGTCTGCACCTCGTGTAGGTCCCGGGATATAGAGATATCAATGTCAATTGTAGGGCGGATGAACTTGCGAGGCAGGGCACTACAGAGCAGGTTCTTCCATAAGGCATAGGTATGCCTTAGCCACAAACAAGCTAATTCTTAAACAGCATATCCATAAACTAGCAAGCGATAGATGGCAACAGAAGCCAGTATGTCGAACATCAAGGCAAATCTGGCAGAAATGGGTTCACAAGCGATCCCATCAAATAAGTACTCTAAGGAGAGATGACATCTCGAACCTTGTGGTGGTACTCACAGGACACTGCCTCATCGGGAAACACGCAGAGAGGCTAGGTGCACCCTACCGCAGATGCTGCATAAGCTTGAAAGATGGTGAGGCGAGGAGACAATCGAACACCTCATCTGCCACTGCTTTGCTCGGCTCTTAACAGCGGCAGACAACGCTTTCTTGGGACTTCCTTCCTGGATAGCCTATGCAAAGTCACTAAAGTGAACTAGTTCACTGAAGAGACCGCTCACCAATTGAGCGCTCAACAAAGTGAACTAAATTTTCCAACTCTAATAGATATGCGTATAGTGTGTTTCACTAACAATAAAAGAACATTACACGGGAAAGATAAAACGTTTAGCGTCCGAGAAATTGTCTCCACTAAAAATATTCATATTACAAATCGGACCAAAATTGATTTTAGCCGCCCAACAGCCCAAAGTAAATTTATCGGACCAGATTTGGTCCCAAAGGCCCAATTTCGGCATCACTGGTAGCCATACTCGCTAACTGGTCGATAAAAATTTCCCTCTGCTCGCTACCATTCTCATATAAATTTGGCAGAGAGAAATTTATAGCAAGCAGAGAAATTGTGAATCGAAAGCGGCTACTCTTTGTTCAGCTACAGTAGATTTACTGAGAAAAAAAAAACAAGCATCGTTGAATAGCAAAGTGAAATTCGGCATGTTTGTTGATCGCCAGGAAACTTACGGAAAGCGGATATCGCACACAAAGTATAATCATAGATAACGTTTTCACACAGATTTCAAATTTTGTTTACACTTGCCTTATTGCTATTATTTGCTCAGTGCACAGATGTTCAGGCCCGCAGAGAGCCTAGCCGGGCCCCTGGGACAGTTCGCGTTTACGGGCCCCCCAAAAAATAAATTCAATCTAGTAAAAAAATAACATACAAAAATTTTTCAATTCACATTGTCAGTTTTATTTCATATAAAATAAGATTTACTAGAGCAATTACATATAGGGTCTATGCACGATGCGTCTGATTCAAGAGTCAGTTTAGGTGTATTAGTGAAAATGCGCATGTAGTAGTTACACCGACATCCCAGCAGTATTTGAGGTAAGGAGGTGCATATTCAATAGAATATTCATTATGAAAAATAGCCTGAAAGTAAGTTCAAAATTCATTGCTGAAAAAATAACTGAACACGCAGTGAAGACATCAGGTGTACTGAAATACATGCTATGGAAGTTCTCCCTGCGTATTCAGGCCTTTTTTCCTACAGAAACTCTCCCTTCTCGTTCGGCAGTTTTTAGGTAGTTGGTTTTCGACGCCATCTCTATATAAAAACGAAAGGGAAAGTTCAGATATTGGAACTACATCTCTACTGCATATTCAGTAGGAAATATGTGCTGTCTTCCAGCTGATAAATACTGGTGGGATGACTGAGGCATGACTCAAGAAATTCAAAATTAGTTTGATATTTTGCTGTGACTCGCCTGTCAAATTTTGTCAGTTAATTTCCAAACCGTTTAAAAAATAAATAACGAAAAGAAAAAATATATTTTATTTTCAAAAATGTTTGCCAATAAGTTCGATATTGAGGAATACCGGGGACAGACATCTGGTATTTGCATTTTGGTAAATTTATTGTCGTATTTAAAATACTACCATAATGACAGACAGTAACTTGTTATTTCAGTTCTGATAAAGGAAATGGAAAACATTTCCGAAGTAAATCGTTACTTTCTTCAATGCTTTTTATAATTTTTATCTCATTTTTACGCAAATATTTTCCCGCCGTTTGGCTGTCTCTTTCGGTGAGCTCCAAACCTTTTTTGGTTTTGCAGCTGTTGATATTGTTGGTATTTCTGCAGCTGATCTTGTTGATGTTGATCCAGCTGGGAACGTTGAAATTGTCATCGATGAACTGGGTGATGCTGCTCGGCCTAAAGCTCTTTGTCGCACAGCACAATCTTGTGCCGCTTTTGCAGTTCTGCGCACATATTTGGATAGATATGGCCGTTCTTATGCAAACCTCTCAGTTTTTAAATGTTCCCACGCCACATGTCTTTGATTAAATGAGTTTCATCACTTTTATGTACATATACACGTTTATTTTGTCCATTTGTAAGTAATTTGTTTGCTTTTTTAATTTTTATTTTTTGATTTTTCGAATAAACGTTTTTGGTTTTTTGACTGACATTTGTCACATTTAGGTATGTTCAGTGGGAAATGCTAATTCACAATGAGAATACCACAAAATTACAACCTACGGAAAGTTGGATTTTTTACTACAAAAATACTAAGATGCTCGTGTAGTATTTTGAAGAATATTATAATATTTGGTGACAGATATATGGTATTATGAAATTGCTACGAAAAAATACCAGATGTCTGTCCCCGGTAGAAGATACAATTTTTTTTACTTGAATTCATCGAAGTATACAGGTCGTCTGAGATATTCATTTCGAACCTTCTGCAATGAAAACTATTCACAAATAAATGACGCAAGTGAGCCCAGAATGACAGCGAGTCAACACGTACACAGATGACTCGCGAGTCAGACGCACTGTGTATAGACCCCAATACATACATAAATTAAATGTTAGATCTCATTGTTTGATTTGCTTACATTAATTTTTTTAAATACATTTTAAGAGCTTGAATCGTCCAAGGAAAACTTTCCGTGCTTTTTGGTCTGCGAATATAGAAATTACTGACTCAAAACTAATGCTGAGAGCAAGGCTGGACGCCAATGCCAATGTTTGTCAAGTTATTTTGGCTCATACTAGAACGCAAAAAATTTTTCACGCGAGACAATAGACTGAAAGAACGCTCCCCTTCACCCACACTGACTGGAAGTGTGCAAAATATTCTTAATGCTATGCAGATGTTAGGAAATAATACTTCCATCTTCAAGTTATGAAGTTTGTTCAGAAGTTGTAATGGTGGCAGCGAATCACATCCCAAATTTGTTAAGTGGATGGCTTTGAGATAAATGATTTCATCTATGTATTAGATCCGTAGAAATATCTACCTATGTCATAAGTCGTGCAGAATGCCGTTGCCTTTTCTCTGAGCTCTTCTTCCGACAGATCCTGATACTTCCACAAAAAACTAAATTTAATCGCAATGTCAGTTTATTTATTTAATCCTTCTTGCACTTCTTCCTGGTAATAACTCTAGTATCTAACTATAAAATCATGGAAATAATAGTAGATAGATAATGGTATTGTTTTTAATAATTTTTTAAATTTTGTATACCTTAACTCTTTGAAATCAATTTAAACAGGGTTACCAACATTTTTCATTTAAAAAGTAAATATTTCTGAGAAGCTTGGTTCACCACCTTACCAATTGCGGTACTTTGGAAACTCTAAGTCAAAGTCGATTTTCCTCAATTTCAACTCACTTTTCTAGGATTTGCCCATGTATAAACCAGGGTTGGGCACAGTGCATTCAATTTTGATTGCATTCAGCCTTGCATTCTCCATTCACTGATGAGTGGTAGTGAAAATTTGATTTGCATTACCATTCACTATTGAATGGTAATGCAAATGTGGCTTGCACTACCATTCAGTAGTGAATGGTAATGCAAATGTGGATGGCACTACCATTCAGTAGTGAATGGTAATGCAAATGTGGCTTGCACTACCATTCACTATTTAATGGTAATGCAAATGTGGCTTGCACTACCATTCAGTAGTGAATGGTAATGCAAATGTGGCTTGCACTACCATTCAGTAGTGAATGCGAATGCAAATGTGGTTTGCACTACCATTCATTGCATTCCCACTAAAAGTATGATTTGTGAAAACCTATGATCGCAGTTTAGGCATGAAGTAGCCAATCTATTTAATAACGGGAAGGAAGTTTGTGAGATATTCTACACATGGAATTAGCTTAGAAAATTGATAATTTTATATTAAAGATGAAATGTGTTTATTTTTTTTTAATTAATGTTTTTGTGTACTTGTAGTATGAAGCTTCAGCTATCAGATCATGTCAAAAATTTTCATGTGAATTCAAAAAAATAGGCGAATTTCCAATATTTTCTCAACAAATGCCATATGCAAAATACCTCTGTGAGCCACTGTATAAGTATAAGTATTTTGTTACCTACGTGTTTAAAAGAAATTTATTAACAACCTTAAAACCTATTGATATACACAGGACATATTGCAATGCCGCGTTGGTTTCCAATGAGTTTTATAAGCCTTATTCTATGTGTAGAATATCCCATAAACTTCCTTCTCGTTATTAAATAGATTTGCCACTTAATACCTAAACTACGATCATAGGTTTTCACAAATCATACTTGTAGTGGGAATGCAATGAATGGTAGTGCAAACCACATTTGCATTCGCATTCACTACTGAATGGTAGTGCAAGCTACGTTTGCATTACCATTCACTATTGAATGGTAGTGCAAGCCACATTTGCATTACCATTCACTACTGAATGGTAGTGCAAACCACATTTGCATTACCATTCACTACTGAATGGTAGTGCAAGCCACATTTGCATTACCATTCACTACTGAATGGTAGTGCAAGCCACATTTGCATTACCATTCACTACTGAATGGTAGTGCAAGCCACAATTGCATTACCATTCACTATTGAATGGTAATGCACTTTGAATGGTAATGCAAAAATGCCGATCCTTGGTATAAACAAGGTAAATATTTGATTGGATGCTTATAATTTTAGTTTGGCGATTTTGTTAAGTTAAACACTTCAATTTTAAAACAATTTTTTGTAGCATCAAAATACCTATGTATGTATCTATGAAATCCTAGTTCGAGTACTGTCAATACTGCTTTGCCTTTCCGGGTCCCCAAAAACCTTCCGGGCCCCAGGGCGATTGCCCTGGCTGCCCCCCCCCCCTCGCGGCCCTGCAGATGTTCGTTAATTGTTTTTACCTAGCTCTGAAACAATTATTTTTTTCTCTTTATTTACCTACTCTAGGTACAAAAATATTTTTGGCGTTTTTCTAAACAAAGGCCATACTTACAAAAACAGCTGGTTTTAATAAACATCTTGCAACAATAATAATGATAAGTGGAAGAAAAACGTGTTGCTCTTTACACAGGTGACAGCTTTTCAGTCTCATAGGTATTTCTATCGTAATCAATAAAATTTAGGTACCTATATGACATACATCCACATGTATTTGTCTCGGGCATACAGTTATGAGAAGTAAAACGGCAATTAGTTTTGGGCAGCTATAGGTACCTACCTCCTATTTAATAATAATACCTACTTAAAATAAAGAAAACAAAAGCTGAAATGGATAATTTCTGGCTAAGATGAAATTCGGTAGTACAGAGAAACCTCTCCTAATGGACACCTCTCATAGGCGGACACCTCCCTTGAGCGGACATTTTTTCATGCACCAAGGTTTAGGTTCAATTTTTAGAACAAATTGCCCTCTCTTAGGCGGACACTCTCTTGGCCGGACGCGGACAGTTATTTACTATTGAATTGAACTAAAAACTTCTATTAAGCGGACACGAACCTCTCGTCAACGGACACTTTGATTTTTTTTCATAACGAATCACATAAAAACCTCTGTTAGGCGGACACGAACTCCTCTTATGCGGACAAAATATAAGTATGTATAGCAATATAAAAAAGTTCGTGGAATGTCCGTTAGGTAAAAAGCGCTACGATGAAAGGGGAATCACCAACTAAAATACATGTCGGCATGACTATTGGAATAGATATAACTACATTCACGGGTTTCCAGTTAGATGTTCTAACTGACCAGAATGTCGAAACCATTGAAGATGATAGTACCGATACTGAAAGTATTACCGCTGAAACTAGGTAATGCAATCTCCTCGAACGAAATGGCTTTGACTGCAGTTTCAAATTTGAAAAGATTTTGCACGGAAGACCTATTGCATTTGAATTGTTGCAGAAATTTGAAAGCAGTCTGCAAAACAATTTTATTTTAAATAAGCAAAAAACCCCTCATCAATCGACAATTTCGCAATTTTTTAAATAATTTCAAAAATACCCCAACATTTCTAGTTCTCAGCAACTTACTAATTGATATGTAATATGTATGTTAATACTTTATGTATATGTATAAATATGTACATACATAAATATGTATATGTTTTTATGTATTTAAGTGAAATTTTGAAGACATAAGAATCCTTGTTTTTTTCAGTGATATATGAATAAATAAATCCTTTAAAATTCAAAAAATTTCTAAAATAGCAACCCACTCCCTTAGGCGGACACCTCTCTTGGGCGGACAAAATTTGCCCGACGGTGAGTGTCCGCCCAAGGGAGGTTTCACTGTACATAGTATGTATGTATGTGCATATGCATCTCAAACACAAACATTAGCAGCTGCAATGGCAAAGCGGTGCTGCTATTTTTCGTAGCTCATCTGTACATTTTCACATGGCACGAAACGCGATTGCCAATTAATTAATGGCCAAGATCAAGCCAACAATTGCCAAGCGAACACATTCGTCAGCGCCAACACGTCAGCCAAATAGCCGCATAATATATAGAGCCAAAGCTTTTCAATTGAGCATACGAATTGCAATAAAAATGGCTTACACAAAAAACATATACATATATGTACATATGTACGTATATCTATGTATATTAACATGCGTGCACACATCTTTTAAAACCACATCAAACTGATTGGGACATTTGATGCAATACGGCACAGCGATTCAAAACCGCCGATGGCCGGATTTTTTTTTTGTCGCAAATAATGCTCGACAATTTTTGCCATCGCATAAACCGTACAGTGTGATGAGTGTACCCAAATACCTATAGTAAAATAATATTTGAAAAAAAAAAAAAATACTTTCCTGTAATACTTTTTTAATACGGTGCTGACGCATGTAGGTACAGCTGTACATACCAGAGGCGGTCGCTTCATACAAGCCGAGAAGCCCGGCTTGCGTACACATTTTCGTTCATTTCATACGAAATTCTTTAAAATCTGGTTATTTTACGTTTTAAATGTGTTTACTATTTAAGTTCTCAATAATATAGCCCCCACTGTAACATGCCCCTAAAAGCCTGCTAAGAAAATAGCGCAAATACACCACCAATCCACCTCACAATGTGTATTTTGTTTGTACAGCCAATCACAGCACAGTGAGCATGCTTCAACGTGTCCACACATTAGCTTTTACCTGGCTTTCAAAACAGAATAACATAGCTTGTTTTCTCGCTTTCGCTAAGGAGAAGCCAATTGCTTATTTTCAGACTTAAATTGAAAAAAAAACTAGCAAAGCACTTTTTTTATTTTTCACCTCAAATTTGTATGAGAATATGAAGCTGGCTTCGGCATTCAAAAGTTCAGTATTCACAGCCATATCCATATTTGATATGATTTTCGTTTGCATGTAGGTACATACTTATGCACATAATTTCTTACATCTGCATGTGCATGCAAACATAAATATCAAATACCAGATTATAAAAGGGTTGACTGTGATTTTTGGCGACTATTGGCACAATATCAAGATAATTTTAAAAAGCGGTGGAAATCATATTGGACCTCAGTTTTTCAAACACTAAAGCACCCATTTTTTAGGCAATAAGAAAATACACTTGCTACTGCTGAAATTTCCGTCGGTATAAGGAAACTAAAAATACCTCTGCGCTTTCGTGTAAGATTTCCCTAGCGCACGTTTTTATATTTAAGAATTATGTAAATACGAAAATTTTTTATTTTAAAAATGTTCAGAGTAAAATTGCAAAATCAAGAAAAAACAATTTTAATTTAAAAATGTTTATTTTTATTTTAAGCACTATGAGATTTTGAAGGAAAAACTTTCGTTTTTATTCCATTAATTTTAATTTTTAATTTAAACATGTTTCTTTTTAAATCCTAAATACATTTTAATTTAAAAAATTTAATTTTTAATTTAAAAATTTTCATTTATAAAATAAAAATGACTTGGTTTAAAACGTGCATTATAAAAATAAAAATTTTATTTTTGATTCCTTTTCTCTGAGTATACAAACAAAAAAATGTGTATCAGGAAAACAAAAATAAAAAATACATATGAAAAAAAAAACAAAAAAAAAGTAAACGAGAAAAAACGATCTTCAAATACCCGAATTGTTCAAATGCCCGTACAAACATACGCGTAATAAACAAACAAATGACCGTTCGAGCATTGAAAAGCATTTATTCGGGCCACTCGAAAATGTTAAAAAGAAATCAAGAACTCTAAATCAAAGTCAATGACGGAACGCAATCAGACTTTTAAATAATACAGCAAAGGAAATTACATAAATGGCTAATGGTTATGCTTCACACATAGGCTTGCCCAAGCAATTTGTGCTAGGTCCGCCACTGGTACATACTTATATAAAATATAAAATAGTAACATCATATGGCTCTTGGGATAGTTGAGAAAAAACTAATAAAGATAATTAGAATTATGGCAATTTAACTAAATAGTTTCAAATAACTTTATTACGCGTATTATTACGCACGAAAAAATAATAGTGCAATTTTATGAAAACACCTATATAACCAGTCAGAAAAATTAGTAGGTATGTTGCACAGTTGCAAAATGTTAAATTTTTCAGTAGAGGATCTAAATGAAACGATGGCAACTCTATGTGTTCATTGTTAATACATACATACATTATTTTTGCCAAACTCGCGTTGGAAAGAATATTCTTGTCTCAAAATCGCTGTAAGGAGTTGCCGGCAACTTATAGCGTTCTGTATTCTTTCCTTTCTCCAAGTTCATATGTATTTATTTAAATGATTTTAAGCCAATCGCCTCCAGAATTAGGCACAGTACCTAAGGGTTTACCTATTCATTATTCAAGGCATAGGTTGAAACAAACGCAGCCTGAGGAAGCTCAGGAATTGGAAAATGAGACCAGATATGAGAGAACCAAATGTCACTCTCATCAATACCAAGCATCAAGAATTGGTTGGTTGGTTGGTTGGTTGCTGTGCTATCTGACTGAGTATGCCAGATCCAATTAGCGCACTGGGCGCCATTTTGATGCACTTACTCCTGTACCAATTGGAAAACTGTTGTTACGGTTCAAACCATTTGGTCCCTCCTGTGAACCTACTGAGGTCTGCTAAGGGGCAATTATAGCCAGGTGCAGGTTTTGGAATTCACAACTACCCAGGGTTATGTGCCTGATGTGAGACAGTGCCGGACATTCGCATAGGAAGTGTGCGATCGATTTCTCGCTTCCGTCTTGGTTGCAGCTTCTGCATCTAGTGTTAAATGGGATTCCCATGCGTTCGGCATGTTTTCCTAATGGCCAGTGTCCCGTTATAGTGGACGTTATTCTAAAGGTTTCCTTTCTTGATCTGTTGAGGAGTTCTCTAGTCTTTTTTATGTTGTATTCAGGCCATATCTGCTTTGTGATCTTGCAAGTTGTCAAAGATTTCCACCAGAGAGTGGCCAGTTCTACGTGTTTATTGTGAATGTCTCTTTTGATTGCTGACAGCGGGCAGCTGATCGTGGCTGCCCTATCTCTGGTCGCAGACGCACCGGCTTTCGCCAGTTCATCTGCCATCTCATTGCCCATTATGTTCCTGTGGCCGGGAACCCAGATGAGGGAGATGATCACGTCCTCTGCTGCTATTGCTTTGATCGCATTTTTGCAGTTTCTGACTGTCTTCAGACAGTCAGGCAGCGCTCATGGCTTAACTCTCCCGTAACATCCTCTAAGACAGTCAGAAACTGCAAAAATGCGATCAAAGCAATAGCAGCAGAGGACGTGATCATCTCCCTCATCTGGGTTCCCGGCCACAGGAACATAATGAACTGGCGAAAGCCGGCGCGTACCTCGCGTCCCCCAACTGCGCTCCCTAACAGAATCTCGCAGGCCCGTTCTATGCCATACAATTCCGCTTGGAAAATACTGGCGAAGTCTGGGAGACGAAAATAGAGTGAGATATCTGGTTGCTCTGAGAAAACCCCAGATCCGACACCTGCGTCCATTTTGGACCCGTCTGTGTAGATCGAGATTGCTTCCTTCTTAAGCACGCTATCCCTTCTCCATTCCCGTTTTGAGGGGAACCTCACCTTAAAGCTCCTGTCAAAGTCCAGTGTGGTTGGGAGATAGTCTGATGATATTTGTACAGCGGAAAGCCTGTTTAGGATACTACCGTGACCATACTGCCTCTCAATCCAGCAGCCCAACTCGCGCAGACGTATTGCGGACATAGTTGCAGTTTCACGGATGTGGAGGTCGAGTGGTAGTTGATGCAGGAGTATGTTCAAAGCGTCAGTTGGACACGACTTTATTGCTCCTGTCACTCCAGCACATGCTGTCCGTTGTACACTGTTTAGTTTTCTGATGTTGGTTGTCTAGGGCTGGCTACCATACTATCGCGCCATATGATAGTATTGGTCTTATGACGAATGAGAATTATGATCCAGGTAACCCTCTTCCTATTATGTATTTTTTTGTATGTTTCTGTAGCGATTTTAATATGTCCATGTACCTATACAAAAAAAAGTAAAAGAATTGTTGAAGATTTTCTTTAATAGAGGACAAAGTGGATTTGTTATTAGGTACATATGTATGTATGTACATACCTACATACATATGTACATACTCGTATACCTATTGGGTACTTTTTCGAATTTTGTTCACGCACCGATAAGATGCTAAGTGAATGGTATACGCAAAAATGCCTGCTCCGCAACGGACTTTTGCACCTTTGGTAATAAACAATACACCTACACCTATAAGTATGTGTACACATGTACATAAGTACCGGCTTAAAAAATTTATTCATTCTTGTTTTCAAAATACATTTCTTTATAGTTTATGTATGTATGTACCAGACCTGGGCGCCCTCAATTACATTTTGTAATTGATTACACATGCAATTGTAATTGCCATTTTTCAATTACCAATTACATATAATTGTTATTTGAAATTCTACGATTACAAATACATGTAATTGTAATTGAGATTTTTCAATTGAAATTACATGTAATTGGTAATTGAAAAATGGCAATTACAATTACATGTAATTGAAAAATGGCAATTACATGTACAAGTAATTGTAATTGAAAAATTTCAATTACCAATTAATGTAGTTGTAATTGAAAAAAAAAATGTAATTGAGGATGCCCAGGTCTGGTATGTACATATAGTGATTTGCGTACATTTTTGAAGAATTTAGATTATTTTGTTTGTTAGAAGTATGTGTAGGTATACCTACATATAATTTGTAGATATACTCAGCTGTAGGTAGTAGGTACACAGAGTATTACAATTTTGACTTCATAATGATGGATTGTAACACCATGGACTAACCAAGATAGTTATGGACTAATCGTCCTTCCTTCCGTCTGTCCCTCCGTCCGTCCGTTAAATATTTTAGATAATGAAAATTGGTACACAGATCTTATGGGGATCATAAACACGCCCACCTCCCCTATATAGCATATGTATATATATAGAAAAATACCCAAAATATAGCCCGCACTCAAAAAAAAAATTTCTCTCGATCAAAGACATAATTTTCCTTATTTTGAACACGCGTCCCAATACAAAATTTTCTTTGTTTTGTGTAAATTTTCTCAAAAATGTGGAAAAAACATAAAAAAACATTCAAACAAATTCGTTGCCATGGGAATTTGTATGGGAATTTAATTTCTCAAAATTAAAGAAATCAAGTCTTCAAAACAAGGAAAGTTGGGAATGGAATGGCGCTTAAAGAATTTTTCATTATTTTAATGTATGAATTTTTTCAAAACAAGTATATGAAACCATGGTAACGCATGTAACAACAATATTTTATAAACCTTTTAACATGTTTTAAGGAAAATTTACTCAAAACAAAGAAAGTAGTGTTCAAAATAGGTAAACAATTTCTTTGACCCCTCCATATATTTTTTTTCTCTCAGTGCGAGTGATGATAGACAAAAATTTTGAAAATGGGCGTGACTACGCCCACTTTATGCGAGACTCACTTTATATGAAATACATTGTATTTCCATTAAACGCAAACGAATATTGGAAGTAGGTATCTTATGTTCGATTCCACTCGGACTTGGGCATCCTTACTTGATATTATTATTATTTTTTTTTGAAGCGTGTGCATATTTATTATGTATTTGTAGCGATTAGTTTTTCAGTCACGCTATTAAGGATTTATGTATTATTGAAATACATACATATGTATGTATGTATGTGCAATATACATATGTACATACATACATGTATGCGGTTTCATGCAACGAAACCTTGCAAAAAATTAAATAAAACAAGTAAGACCGCAGCTGTCTTCGGCCGTACCGAAGACTTCATACCAAGATTTCATTCCATGTTATGTGTACACAAATTTATTAGAAACGTATACATATGTATTAGAATAAATGGAGAAGTTATACCTCAAAATGTATACATATATGTATCTGAACAATCTCACGTACAGAATTTGAAAAAATTCTTAGAGTTTAACACCTTTCTTGCTGCGATAAATCTCATTTCCTCTCACTGTACCTCTCCATTTAGATGCAAACATATGTACTAAAAACTTATGCAAATATAAAACCCGAGAAACAACTGTTTATACATAAGGTAAAATAATAAAACCGGAGTCGAAGTATTTATGAGATATCTATGTACATATTCTGTGGCAATTACCAAAAACAAGTTTCCACAAACAATTTCAAAAAATTTATAAAATACTAGGAGTTCCCGCTACTGTCGAAAATCGACAGCTTTCTAGTAGTTTAGCTGCATCAGAATGAAAAAATATTTTTAACTTTATACTATGTTTTTATTAAAATTTATCTTTATTTGATTCAAACCCCATTTGTAGTTCAAGCACAACCCTTTTCCATTTTTAATTAATTACAATTTTTCACACAATATTATTTTTTTACCTTAGTTTGGATGGCACTGTTTTTTTGTTTAGTAAAGTTATGACAGTTTGGGGGGTTTCTCCCCCTCCCTGACGCATTGGATTTTCACGGCAGTTGTTGAGCCGATCCTATTCTACGGAATTCTTGTATGGTGGACAGCCACTCAGAAATCAACTTATGTAAGGGTGCTGGAGAGAGTGTGTAGGCTATCCATGATAGGCATAACGGGGGCCTTAAGAACCACTCCAACTGCTGCACTAGGTGCTATTTTACACCTGCCACCTGTACATCTAGCGGCCAGGAACATAGCGTTAACAACTGCAACGAGACTTATGGCCACGGGGCAGCTTGAGTGCCGGCAGAGGGGACACAGTAGTATAGCGCCGCCGTTAGGCGAGCAGACTGACTACATTGTTCCGTGCCTGCGCTTCGATAAGTTTCTTGAGTCCACAATAGAGGCAGAAGGCTGGCGTAGGGGTGTATATATGAAGGAAAACGCTATACATGTGTATACAGATGGGTCTAAGACATCAGAAGGAGTAGGAGCTGCGGTCTACTGCAGTGAACTGAATATCAGTACCAGTATTAGGCTGCCAGATCACTGTAGTGTCTTTCAGGCGGAGGTATTAGCGGTAAAGAGGGCAGCGGAGATGTTAGTCTGTAATCCCTTACGAAGAGGACGTATCAACTTATATATAGATAGTCAGGCGGCTATTAAGTCGTTACTGTCGCATAGCACCTCATCTAGGTGTGTAGAGGACTGTAAAGAGGCCTTAAGGGCGATGTGTAGGGATAATAATGTCCATCTGTACTGGATCCCAGGCCACAGGGGGATAGACGGCAATGAGAAGGCCGATGAGCTAGCAAAGAAGGGGGCAGGTCTCGGAGCGGAACACTCTTTGGACGTCCCAATTCCACTCAGTGAAATCAAACATAGGTACTATAAGTATATGATGGACCAGGCTGATAAGGCATGGAAACCATCGCATGGCTGTAGAGTGTCCAAAATTATGTGTAAATCGTTCGATCCGAAGTTAACGAAATGGTTGCTTTCCCTGAAAAGGGAAGAATGCAGACTTATAATCGGGGTCCTCACAGGACACTGCCTTTTAGCATCACATGCGTTCAAAATGGGACTGGTTGATGAAAGTGAATGCAGAGGATGCGGACTGCAGGAGGAGACAGTGGAGCACGTTCTATGCTCCTGTCCTGCGTTTTCTAGGCTAAGACTTCGGCTACTAGGGAAAGCCTTCTTCAATGATATTAAACATGTATCCACAGTAGAGGTAGAGAAACTCTTGGCATTTGCCAAAGGGACAGGAATGTATTTCAGTTTGAGTCCGGGCTTCTAACTAGAGGTGTTCATGTTCAATGAACTTTCTGGTAACACTACGGATTTATCTAGTCTATGTGAGGCCATCAGTGTTCAGCCAGTATAACCTACCTACCTATGACAGTTTTCTGCAACAACAACAATATCACAGAAATTTTCTAACGCCGATTGTGCGCGTATTTTCCAACCGATTTTAATGAACATCAAAATGGACCTATTCTAGGCAATTTCCTTTCTAATGATGGATTAACTTTTAAAATCGGTTCAGTATAATTGCCAAAAGATCGCGGACAAAATTCATGTTAGCGTATTATTAATATATACATATTTGCTCAGCGACAAAGCATGTTCTCTTATAAACTAGTAGGTATAATCTTTATGGTCACTGTTGTTTACTACATCCCATCCAACAAAGATTATATTCATGTACGCCTTACGAAAGTAGTAGGTATTTAATTTTCAGCAGGACTAAGTTAGTTTACGATAACACTTGTGGATGTATGGAAAGAACAAACGACCTATAGCCCTAAATTAACTCCAGGCAATTTGTTCACATTCCCAAGGTAAGACAAACATTATAGAACGAAGATTTAATATCGCATTTTGGTACAAGAAAAACTAAATATACCTATACCGAAATTTTAATTACGGGATTGAATGTTCTAATTTACAGTAACTGATAAGGCGGCTTGCTATTCGCAGTTGTTTTCATGATTTTTTGCTAATCGCTTGAGGCAAATTAAATAAGTGTGTAGTTTCAAATAACCCTCAGCACGTAAATATTGTTTGTGTATAAATATATGTATAAATATATATATATAGTTATACATATGTTTCAGGCGCGGATCCAGGATTTCGGCAAGGGGGGGGTTTTGAAAATTTCTTTTTTTGGAAGATGTTTTTTAAGGGCAGACGCTGCACATAGGTAGATTTTACGAATTTATGCGGCCAAAATTGAAAATTTTAAAATTGGTGCAAATGCAAAATCCAAAATCGCTCTACGTTTATAATAGACCGGGCGATAATAAACCGGTCTTCTCGGCTTTTATAGACAACGGGGGTGTCCCTGCCGCTAGTCGAAACTTATTATTCTCTCACTTTTTCGATTTTTTTTTTTACGTATTTTAAGTAACCCATTTTTAAACGTCAATATTTTCAGTTTTAAGACAGTTATCAAAGTAAACATCATGGATTCGGGTGCTTCAGGTAAATATCATTATTTATTGAAGAAATCGTCAACCTAGCATAATAAAAGACCCACCATTTTGAAGCTTTTAAGCATATCGGCCTTTCTTAAAAAAATATTAATTTTTTAATTCAAAAGCAATTTAGTTATATTATCGCCTCCGATCGATTACCCGTCAATTTCTCTACGGAAAAATGCAAAGCCAGAAATTATCAACAATGGATTAAAAATTGGCCTATTTGGAAAATTACCTGCTTTCGTATTTTTAGTGTTTCCAATTTTTCAAAGTCAAGGAAATACTTATCATAAAAAGGGGCTAAGAATCCTAAAGCTACATTTTTTAGAAGAGTTTTGAGTATGCAATTTTGCAGCTCATTCAATTTTAATATAACAATATGCAACATTCAACTTTTTGAAAATTTTCATTGGCTTTTCGGAAATTTTAATTGGAACGGTCTCACCCTACACCGTACAGAAAAAAACTTCTAAGATTGACGGAATTTTTCACAGCATTGAGAATTTCACTTTTTACGCTAAAACGGGTTGGCTACATAACAGTACTCTTAGAAATTTCCTCAAAATCTTCTATAAATTATGGCCTTGCTTTGAAATTTTTAATCCACTTTCAGAAATTTCTACGATTTTTCAGATTTTTTCCATAAGCTCAGAAATCCTGCTTAAAACAATTTTTATTGAAAAATTTTCTATATTTTTAAACTAAAATAAGAAAGTAAAATTTTCGACAGAACTCTTTGAAATAAATTTAAAAGTATGATTTTTTTTTGAGTCACTGTATATATTTTTCAATAAAATCGACTTTTAACCCAAATTATTAAAATTTTGCATTAAACAAGCAATTTTGAATAGATGTAGACAATAAAATATTTTTGGCCGCATAAAACTTGAAAATCTACCTATGTGTGCTGGTGAAAATATGGACTAATACCACCTACTATTATTATTCTATATACTAGTTGCGCCATTTCCCGCACCTTAAACACAACAAAATCAAAACCCTCCAAATTAACAATATGTATGTCATCACATAAAGTGCAGGAGATTTCAATTGAAGTTCTAAATAACATGTATAACGTATGTATGTATATTTTTGCATTGGTACGTGCGAATGAGTATCGTATGGTATTGGTGGCAAATTGATCATCAATTTCACTTACCCTTGCATTTAAAGCCAAAATAAATAAGAATATATGTATGTAGTACTTTTTGGTTATATTTATATTTTTAATAGAATTATTCTTGTTCTTGTTTTTATATACTCAAATTTTTAAAAGATTAATTTAAACAAGAATTGCGAAATGCCTCTGAAAAGAGCAATTTCTCTAACGATTCAGACATTTCTGACCAAATTAATTCTGTACAATCCCGATAAAAATAGGGATAAGAAAAAAAAGAAAATAAATTTGCGATTTGGCAATTTGCGAATAGTATTTGACAAATTTGATTTTATGCACGTGCGTCCAAAGGTACCTACATGAACTTTTTTCGCATGTAGGTACATATTTTGGATGTTATGTGGTCCAACCATTGCTTTTGGAATGATAGTTTTCCTTGATCAGTTTGGGAAATTTGGGCGCAGAATCTATAAGGGCATTAATTTTGGATCTATGATAAACCACAAGGGGGGGTTTGAACCCCCAAACCCCCCCCCCCCGTGGATCCGCCACTGATATGTTTATATTATATACCAGCAACAACTCGTCCCGCTTCACTGCGACAAATCAAACTAGGTATGCCACTGCCTATCATTCTCCTTGCCACTCTCCATCTCCCGTTCCTTCTATCAATTCTTCCCCCTATACTACTCTCTCTCTTATCCCGTTCCCTATCAACAACATTCCGTGGCCATCCGGGTCCACATATCGGTATACATATGTATATCATCTGAATTTGTTGGGATATCTGGAGAACCGATTGAAATATCCAAGTAGCATGAGCTATACATACATATGTATGTATGTACCTATGTATATGGAAACCCTGATTTCGGGGCGATATGGGTCCATATATTGGCCTATATTTCGAGAAGGTTTAAGATATCGGAATTAAATATGGTATAAATCCTCTAGCAGGTTCGGCTTTTGTAACCGAGTTCTTCATACGTTCTTCTACGTGCCAAAAACGAACAGAATCGCATCATAAATAGGCATTTTGCAAATATAGCAACGCAGCGCCATCAAGCGAGAAAAATATATTCTATATCGAGAGGACTTATCCAAGGAATAAAGTGCCAAAATATGGCAAAAAACCGTTCAGTAGCTTTTGAGCCTTCTCCTCGCATAAAAACTCTCTGCAATTTCATATGTATATCGTCGTTTAAAATGCAAAACCGCGTATCGACCAAGTGCAAACTGCGCAAGTGACATTTTTGCCAAAAATGAGATATCCCTTAAAAATGCATTCCTGCGGTCGATGGGGTCGGACATTCATACAATAACTTTAACATTGGCACAACGCGTCATAATCCTATTTACTTAGATATGGTTGCACTTCTTTATGATGTACCTATAAGAGCTGCCAAGGTCGGGATCTTTAAAACTTTCTGTACTTCAATTTGCATGCATATAAAGCCGATGAGTGCCGGTTCATAAATAAAAAAATTTATACACACTCACATCGCTATCGCGCAACGGTCAGGAGTTAGGGGCACGCTACGCTGCTCTATTTCAATGTGAATTAAGTTACATACATATGTATGTATAATAAATATATGTACATACATACATATGTATGTATGTATATATTGTTTTTATAGTTGTTTTTATTATTAATACATACGAATATAAAAACAAACAGCCCTGGCAAAGCGGAAAATTTATTGAAGATTTCATTTCAGTAAAAACATTCCTATAGGAAAAAAAAAAAAAAACATTCAGAGAAAAGTTGCGGGCTAGAATCAAGCTGTGCCATACTTGATTTAAGAATAACTGAAATTAAGGAAAAATATTTCAAATTTAAGTTTCTCCAGTCTTAAATCAAGAATGGCATTATTGAAACAATATAAAAATCTGAAAAAAATTGGTTTAAGAATAATATTCTTGATTTAAGAATGAAAAGTTTTTCGAAATAATATTTATATACATACATATGTACATAACTTTAATTTCAATATAATTTTCAAATTTTTTGCTCGAGAAAACTGCTTAATTTGGGAGCTGTATTCAATAGTTAAAGGGTGAGTTTTCCGTCGCGATATGTAAACATACGTACACATTTATTTATATAGATATATACATATTTAAAGGAACATATTACTGCGCTAGGATTGCGGATGAAGTTTCACGAGAAATTGTTTGCTTGGAAAAAAGAACAGGTAAGAGTTCTCGGGTTCATGCGAATTTAGTTTATGTTTTAATATGGCATCCAAAATGTTTCTTTTTTCCCTCAGGAGTAATATATTTCAGAAATATTAGTGGTCGGAAAAATGCGAGCGGTAAGATCTACGCCAAATACAAAAAAATCAGAAGAGCATAGAAGCTGAAGCACACCATCGCCTATGCAGAAATTAATGACTCTGAAGTTATAGTTATAGTTATAGTTATAGTTATAGTTATAGTTATAGTTATAGTTATAGTTATAGTTATAGTTATAGTTATAGTTATAGTTATAGTTATAGTTATAGTTATAGTTATAGTTATAGTTATAGTTATAGTTATAGTTATAGTTATAGTTATAGTTATAGTTATAGTTATAGTTATAGTTATAGTTATAGTTATAGTTATAGGTATAGTTATAGTTATAGTTATAGTTATAGTTATAGTTATAGTTATAGTTATAGTTATAGTTATAGTTATAGTTATAGTTATAGTTATAGTTATAGTTATAGTTATAGTTATAGTTATAGTTATAGTTATAGTTATAGTTATAGTTATAGTTATAGTTATAGTTATAGTTATAGTTATAGTTATAGTTATAGTTATAGTTATAGTTATAGTTATAGTTATAGTTATAGTTATAGTTATAGTTATAGTTATAGTTATAGTTATAGTTATAGTTATAGTTATAGTTATAGTTATAGTTATAGTTATAGTTATAGTTATAGTTATAGTTATAGTTATAGTTATAGTTATAGTTATAGTTATAGTTATAGTTATAGTTATAGTTATAGTTATAGTTATAGTTATAGTTATAGTTATAGTTATAGTTATAGTTATAGTTATAGTTATAGTTATAGTTATAGTTATAGTTATAGTTATAGTTATAGTTATAGTTATAGTTATAGTTATAGTTATAGTTATAGTTATAATTATAGTTATAGTTATAGTTATAGTTATAGTTATAGTTATAGTTATAGTTATAGTTATAGTTATAGTTATAGTTATAGTTATAGTTATAGTTATAGTTATAGTTATAGTTATAGTTATAGTTATAGTTATAGTTATAGTTATAGTTATAGTTATAGTTATAGTTATAGTTATAGTTATAGTTATAGTTATAGTTATAGTTATAGTTGTAGTTATAGTTATAGTTATAGTTATAGTTATAGTTATAGTTATAGTTATAGTTATAGTTATAGTTATAGTTATAGTTATAGTTATAGTTATAGTTATAGTTATAGTTATAGTTATAGTTATAGTTATAGTTATAGTTATAGTTATAGTTATAGTTGTAGTTATAGTTATAGTTATAGTTATAGTTATAGTTATAGTTATAGTTATAGTTATAGTTATAGTTATAGTTATAGTTATAGTTATAGTTATAGTTATAGTTATAGTTATAGTTATAGTTATAGTTATAGTTATAGTTATAGTTATAGTTATAGTTATAGTTATAGTTATAGTTATAGTTATAGTTATAGTTATAGTTATAGTTATAGTTATAGTTATAGTTATAGTTATAGTTATAGTTATAGTTATAGTTATAGTTATAGTTATAGTTATAGTTATAGTTATAGTATCATAAGTCCTCTATTGTATATATAAATTCTTTTAGTTTTAAAATCTACACTTATATATTTGTATACGTATGTATATAAAAACTGAATTATATGTACATACATATATATCTCCATAGTTATAATAAGAAATATCTCTCATTTTAAATATATGTACATATATATGTCATAAAATAAAACACAATGAAGATATTAACCATTTTTCTTTTTTTTTTGTTAGGTGGGTTAAATGATTTCGAATTTTGAATTTCGAAAAAGTGGAAAGCAAGAAAGAGTATTCTTAAAACAAATTTGAAAACTCTTAAAATAAGAATGGAAATTCTTAAATCAATCATGTGCAATGCTGAAATTGAATTTATTCAAACTTGTTTCAAAACAGAAGGTTCTTAATATAAGCTTTTTATTCTCAAAAGAATCGTTCTAAAAATAAGAATATATTCTTGATTTTAGCATTTTCCAGCTTAACAGACTTTCATGGCGTTTTCGGCTTGATTTAAGCCCGCTATACTTAAATTTAGCTTGCTTTTTCTCTGAGTATACTCATTAAAATAAATTTATTTATTTATTTACTAAAATATGAATGTATTTTCGAATCAAGTCAAGTATATATAGGTAAATGCTTAAAGAAAAATAAATAAGGATGGGAAATTGGTATTAGAATCGAAAATTCGATACATGATGACAACTGAAGAATGAAGAAAAATCAAAGTCATAAAGAAATGAAATGCCACGCCGATTTGAAGAAAACTTAAGAAAATAGACAGTTTGTCAGCGGCAAAAGAAATTTTAATTTATACTTAATATTTCAATAATAATGTGGAAGAATAGAAGGCATTGATTTTACTGAGGTTGGTGAGTTTGTTCAGAATGAATCCTCGTAAATTTGGAGATTTCCCTGTCAGCATTTCGTATGGAAATTAGCGGGGCTTTGGACTGGATTCCAGTTGAATGAAGATAGAGAGAGTCAATGCCGAAAATAAGCGCGAAAGACGTCATGTGTAGACATGCCATTACATACTTACTATGTACATACATATGTGCATAGTATTTAATGAAAAATAGTAGTAAAATTCCATTTGTCACCACTTTGCTGACATCAACTTCATTACAAATCAACTTTATTACCGGGCTGATATCACAGCTGTGCAATAAAGTAGTACCTATGTACATACCTAGAATACAAAGGCAGAACGCAATAAATTTTTTTTGCGATGATCACAAAAGTAAACGAAAATAGGAAACTATTTACAAACAAATGTCTAAGAAACTTGAAAAATAAACAGATGGGCGATTTTTTGATGTTAGCATACCTAGAAGATCTACGCTTATAAATACATACATACACGGAAAAAACTATATTGATGTCACACCCATATATGTAGTACATATGTAGTACATATATGGATAATCCTGTCTGATCCATAAACTATGGATGCCATATTCATATTTATTTATATGTACATATGTATGTTACACATATTTTTTTTTTCATGTGATACCCATAGTTTGTGGATCAGACAGGATTATTCATATAAATATGTACATAGTTTTCTCCGTTTGTATGTCAACACATGGCCCTATTCTGAATCAGCAAAAAACGCCGTACAACCAAAGCCATTCCGGCGTCAAATCGCTTTTATAGTCAACAACGCCATTTGTCGTAAACAAATAATTCAAAAATTTTTATTTTATAGTGGCTCACGTAAGTGTAAGCTTATTGATGATGATGCCAACGTAAATATATCGCTCCATAAAATTAAATGTAGATAGTTTCCTTTTGTTTGCGATTAAATTTTCTAAATGTTATAGAATTTTTGTTTTTTGTTTATGTGGCATATTTTTCGAAAAATAATTACCTATTATTAGGTATTTGCTTGGTATTTAGAATGCCTCGCTCGTGTTATTGATGATGCATATTCAGTTTTCGATTATAGTAATTTTTATGGCGGTAAAAGCATTGGCATTTTGATAATAAATCTTGTTTACTATTTTCTGTTCTATATTATATACATATATGTATACATAGTATGTGACCTGTAAAGTGCAAGTACCAGTACAAGTACAAGTACAAGTACCCCAGTACTTCAAACTTCCAGTACAAGTACAAGTACTTCAGTACTTGTACTTGAATTTTACAAGTACAAGTACTCTACTGATAAGTACTTTTTAAGTACGTACACATATCTGTGTTTTTGTTCTGCTTTTTTAAATGTTTTGATTGAAATAAAATTTTTAAATCAAAATCAACTGAGGTGATATTTTTTTGTTTGAAACAATCTGAAATAGTTTGTCAAAAAAGTACTTGCATGTACATTGATAAGTACTTTTACTTGTACTTGGAATTTCCAAGTACAAGTACTGTAGTACTTGTACTTCGAATTTCTAAGTACAAGTACTGTGGTACTTATACTTATTTGGTACTTAGTACGAGTATATACTGAGTATGTAACATACATACTTATGCAAAAATACATATGTACATATGTATATCGCACGTTTTATTCAATAGGAATTTAACTCAAAAAAAAATTTTTTTTTGGGAAAACGCAAACAAACTTTAATAATTTCAAAGAGTTTCGAAATTTTTGTGATAAGTGAAAATGCAGAGATAGTCTTCAAGATAGTCTTCAAAAAAATAAACCATCGATACTATCGATAGAACTATTGGCGAAAATTTTAAAAATTCAAGAAGACATCAAAATGTAGTATCCCTTTTTGCGTACACTCTTTGATGGTTTTAGCTGTGCGAATCAGTGAATCTTAAAAATAAAACGCCACAAACAGCATAGGATATATTATCAGAAGCTCCTTCTATATCAAAACTATTCTGTCATTTATCTAATTTGGCTCTTAAAATTAATTATGCAGGTTTTTTTCGCAGAATATTACAATACCGTAATACTTGGTACCTACATCCTTAATTTGCATGGCCTTGTTGAAATTTTCACTATAGAGACACAAGTTTCTGAGATGCTACGAATTTGCGTTTGTAAATGCGAAATATAATAACTGCGCTTTTAAGATCGCTTCTTATTGCATTTCCCTCCGCATTTACTAAAAATAATCCTCATTAGTTGCATTAACGTATGCAAATTTACACAATTAATTTTTATATTTTATTTGCACTTGACGCCTTGTAGAATATGTGGGAATACATTTTGTAAATATTGTGCATTGGCATTAATAAATATCAAGTGACAATAGTAATAACCAGGGCCGTGCTCACGGGGGGTTTTGGGGGTTAAAACCCCCCCCCCCCATGACCAAATCTAAGTTGCAATGATTTTGCAAAAATTTTCAAAACACAGTTTATGAATTTTGCATTGAATCTTGACTCATAATTTTTGACAAAATTAGTACAATAATTTTACGGAAGAAGAAATTGGTGAAAGTTGCAAAAATAAGGTTGGCCAATACATAAGTTCGGCACTTTGAATTGCACTTGGAGCTTTCCGAAATTACAAAGTTGTGTAGCATATATTCGTTTGAAATTTTTCAAAAAATTGTACTGATAACAAAAAATTTTCATTTTGTGAAAACGGTGAGCAGTTTCAATTAACAAGTACTGTAAACAGTACTATTCAGGACCTGGTTAACTAGGTTTTGATGAATCAGAATTAGACCAGATAAGTCAACTATTTTGGCAAAGGGATGTTCTCATTGTTTGTTTACGTTTGACGGAAACACGGTGTATTTTATATAATGCGGATACCGCTTAAGGTGGGCGAAGCCACACCCATTTTCAATTTTAGTATCAATTATCCGACTAAGGATATGAATATTATTCTTTGTGGAAAATTTCATTCCTTTATGACTGTTAGTTACAAAGATGTCACGTCAAAAATTTCACAAGGCCATTTTAGAAATGTTTTTGTAAAAAAGTAGGCGTGGTTATACACCGATTTCGCTAAATTTTTTAACGTATATTAGTACAAGTAATAAAAGTTTAACCCTAAGTTTCGTCATGTGGCCGCTGTGGTGCAGTGGGTAGAGTGCTCGCCTGCTATACCAGAGGTCTCGGGTTCAAACCCCAGTCCGAGCAAACACCAAAAAAATTTTTCTAATTAGTAAAAGTCCAATTATTGGGTTTTTTTAAGAGCAGCGGTCACCTCTCGGCAGTGGGCGGCATACCCTCCGAGAGTATTTCTGCCATGAAAAAGCTTCTCACAAAAAATGCATTCGCCGTTCGGAGCCGGCATAAAACTGTAGGTCCACCCAATTAGTAGGAAAAACAAAAAAGGAGCACACCTCGAATTGGGAGAGAAGCTCGGCCATAAAACTCGTCAGAGTTATAATAGCGCCATTGTATTATATTATTATTATTATTATTCGTCATAACATATCAATTATAATAATTATTTTTTGAGTTGTGGGCTCCGAAATCTCGTATATTCCTTTGTCCAAAAAGGGGCGGTGTCACGCCCATTTTCAAAAGTTTTTCTGTTTGTTGTTTCCGGCCTATTGTGGGACTCATGCCACAAAATTTCAATCAATTATCTTTATATTTGACAAAGATTTCGCTTACAATGGGTCATATTAATAAAAGACAAGGATTTGCTTTTGCTTAAGATTTCAAATTTTATATACACAAATTCTCTATCAAATACAGAAAAATTTTTACAACCAAAAAAATTTCTTGGGTATAATTTTAAGCATCAGAGTATGCAGTTTCAGAAAAGTTAGAGAACATTTAAATTTATGATGTATGGGTCTGGATATCTGTTTCAGCAAATATGTTTATCTTAGCGAAATATGTATGCGAATGCAAACC
Organism: Urophora cardui; assembly: GCA_960531455.1. Taxonomy (NCBI): domain Eukaryota; kingdom Metazoa; phylum Arthropoda; class Insecta; order Diptera; family Tephritidae; genus Urophora; species Urophora cardui. The sequence goes on along the minus strand of OY482674.1, from coordinate 40,555,485 downwards.
AAAAATAAAACCCCCCCCAAGGCTAATTCCTGCGCACGGCCCTGGTAATAACCATTTACATATGAAAATATTTTCACACTTTCAGAATTGCTGTTACACTTTATATACCCTGCTGTTACACGTATGTATATACCTACTTACCCAGAAGAGAAATGGACAGGCACTTCCCTTTACAAAAGGTTTTACAGAATAGCTTCTAAGCAAGAGAAATTAAACAAAAAATTAATTAAAATCTTGAAATCAACTCCGTCTATAAGCTTTTCCTTTGTAAAATAAAAGGAAAGACCTTGCAACTTTGCCTTATGGCGTTTTCTTTTCTGACAAAAAATGTTGCCCTTTAATATCTCAATTATCGAATTACGTAACATGACTTTCTATAAAATGGCTGAATTTGTAGTTAATGGTGCCCTCTTACTTAGTCAGAGAACAACATTCGTTGAAATCACCACACAAGCTTACAAAATGGCTAAGAAAATCAAACAGGGCAACATTTTTTCGAGAAAAGAAAACGGCATTAATCGAAGTCATACAATAGCTAAGACCTTCTAAAGCTTCTGTAAGTGCTAGGTATTTATTACCTCCATTTTCTACTGGGTAATGAACTCGGCACTTGCCATTGCACTAATTAAATCATTTGCATAGTTCAAGCATTTTTCCAATAATTATTGCCTATTGGGTCTAAAAAGCGTTTAACAGAATATTAAAAAAAGAAAATGTGGAGCATTTTATGAATCTGTAAATGTTTTCGAGTATTGATGATAATTTAAATGCCGAGCTGTGCGAGCTTTACGTAGACATCGACATTGTTCAGCGAGTAATGATCCAGCGGCTGCGTTGGGCAAGAAATGTTGTGAGAATGGATGCAGTTGCTCCGGCCCAGAAAGTATTTCTAACGAAACCCGCTAAAGGCAGAGGAAAAGGGAGACCTCCAGTGCGTTGGGAAGATCAGGTGAAAACTTATAAATCCTCTCTTGGTCTTTAAAATTACCGTCACGCAGCATGAAACAGAAATGACTGGCGCGCTTTATTGGACTCGGCCAGAATCGGCTAGACGGTTACGCGCCAACTAAGAAAAAGAAGAATGTTTCTGAAGAGGAAAAACCCAGAACCCGGAAGTAAAAGAAAACCTGAGCCATTGTCGACGTATCTGCGTAATAAAGTGTAGCATGGTGTATTCAAAAATAGTATCTATGTATTTGAATTAGCTCTATTGTTATTATTTACACGAATACATTGCATTACTCTTGGTATAATGTTTATTTGTACAGACAGATATTTGTTAATAGCGCTTCTGTGTTATTTATGTACCATGCTTCGTTTCAAATTGACAAGTCAAAGCCAAACGCTTACAATTACCTCGTTAGCACCGGCACGTCAAGCAGAGACGCATACGAAAGCAATGGCACACCGCCAATTTATTAACACCGCGATTATTAATATGATAGCGACGAATAGACCAAATACATAAATATGTATTTGTCAACTTAGTCGCAGACGAATAAAACACAATTTATTTAATCAGTTACCCTTGCCTGCATACACCTCCTCCCACGCCCCATTTTCATACCTTATTCTAAACTTTAGAATCTAAAGGTCCAATTGTTTATTAAAAACACTGTCTGTCATTTGAAGGTAAGACACAAAAAATGTTGAGCAACAATAGCGAAATACTGAAACATTTTAATTGTGCTTGTGCGTGTGTTTTTAAGTGTTTGTAAAAACGGTCTAAATTTATCAGTCAAGTCATGTATATGTACATATCTAGGTATATATTGTGAGTCAGCTAATTAGTAAATAAGCACACACAGCAAAGGTGACAAAGCCAAACAAAAAAGTCTAAAGTATTTGTTGGCGTGCACTGTATTAGGGTAGGGGTGATGGCAGGGCAGAGTTAGAACCATAAAGGTGGCATACTAATCTGCTGATACACAAAATTAAATTGAAAACAATAACAGAAAAAAAGAATAATTGTCCGGTAAAACCAGAAAATCAGAAAAGCAAAATAATTGTTAGATAAAACCAGACAATTGTTACACATGATAGGAAGTGAGTGATAGCGCAAAATAGATTTTTTAGGGAATTATGTACTGCTAATTTTTAAGACTAAAAAAAAACTGTCTATTTTTTTTTAATTACATACTACATATTTACCTATGTATGTATATGTATTTTTAGAACTCGTTTCATTTTACTACAATAATTTTACTTTACTTTACTCCATTTAGGTACTTCATTTTATTTTAATTATTCTATATTTACATACATATTTGTTATTCCATTTCATTTTATTTTCTTTGGTTTCATTAATTTTGATTTAATTTTGTTTATTTTTTCTTCACTTCCTTTTGCTTTGTTGTTGACTGATTTTATTGGCGCACCAATTCACTTATCCTATACTCTTTCTCCAGTTTTCGTCACTCTCCGGAATTTCGCAGCGACTGAGCACCAATTTCATCGTTTATCTTTGTGAGAAAGAGTTTTGTTATGAATATGTAATGCTAAAAAATAAAAAATCTTGGCTAAAAATAGCAAAGGTAGGGTACATGTATATGTACCCTACTCTACGAATATGAATAATAATAACTTCGGTATTCGCACAAGAGACAACACCGTACAGTGGATCGGTATTGACGAAATTGGTTCGAAAAGTTAATTCGTTACATAAAAAACAAAGATTACCCACATTTTTTGCTCCAATCGCCCACTGTGCTCATTTGATATTGACAACGTCAGATTCTATTTGCTTCTGCTGTTAGGTAAAGTAAAATGCGTTAAGGAGACGAGTGGAAACCACATTAACAATGATTTGTTTTCTCGTCTCGCCAACAGATAAATATACATACACTTATGTACCTACATATGTACATAACTAAGTATTACGTAGGTAGAAATACTCGTTCATACCTGAGCTGTTTCTTTTTTTTTCATTTCGAAAAGATATACCTACAAAAACAAAAAAATGTATAGGTACAAAAACAATAATATACATTCGGGTGGTCGCGAAAGATATGGAGACAAATTTTATAGCATTTTTCCTCAACCTCACCCCATATAGAGACCAAAAAATTAAATTAAATTTTTTATATCTAATGGCCAAAATCGATGTGTCTGTACTCAAGGATACCAAATACAGTGGCGCACACAGAAAAATATTTTGGGGGGGGTTTTCAATATTCAACGGAAAATTAAAAAAAAAGAATACTTAAAACTCGTCCATGCAATTTTTACTTAAATGTATGTTTGGGGAGTGGACCTACGTATGCACACATTAAAAAAGGCACCTTTTAAATCTCAACTCATTGCATTTTCTCTGTATTTAAACTAAAACTAACAAGTAAGGAAGCCTAATGCTAGAGACACACATCGTAGTATAGTAGAAATATTGCGATCTATACCACATATGTGTCACTCTCATATTGTAGTTTAATTGAAAATTTTCATAGTAAAGCCAAATCATAGTACTTATATTATAATATTCGTACCACATGTGTGTCTGAGGCATAAGTTCGATTGGATCGAACATTAGATACTTAGCTGTATGTTTTCATTGTTTGTTTGCGTTTGTTCGATTAGGGTGTATTTTATATGAATTGAGTGCCGCATAAAGTGGGCGCAGCCACGCCCATTTTCAAAATTTTTATCAATTATCCAACTAAGCATATAAATATTATTGTTAGTGCAAATTTGCAACCTTTTATGACTTCTAATTACAAAGATGTCACGTTACAAATTCCCAAAGGGATTTCCAGAAATATCTTTGCTAAAAAGTAGGCGTGGCCATAAAACGATTTCGCTAAATTTTTGAGCATGTAGTACCACAAGTTATTAAAGTGTACAAACTGATTTTTCGACATAACATCTCAATTATTTGTAGTTATGGGTGCCGAAATCTCGTAGATTCCTTTGTCTGAAAAGAGGCGATGCCACGCCCATTTTCCAAAATTTTTCTATTTTTTGTTTTATGTCTATAGTTGGACTCACGACACAAAATTTCAATGAATTATCTTTATATTTGACAAATATATCGCTTAAAATGTTTTTATTAGGCCCCTTAATAGTTCCCATATATAAATTTGGGCGTGGTCGTCAGCCGATTTTGGCAATTTTTCGTCCAAACATTTTCCTAAGTAAGTAAATTACGCGTACCAAATTTCATCGATATATCTGCTACGGTTTCTGAGTTATGGCTTATAAACCTTTCAATGTTTGCCCCTTAATAAGTGGGCGTGGCACCGTCCATTTTTCAAAATTTCATCAAATTTCTTCATAGGGACCTGAGCTCAATACGTGGGTAAAATTTTATCACTCTAGCTATATTAGTGGCTGAGATACCAAATTTCCGATTTTTTCTATATAAGAAAAGTGGGCGTAGTCATGGTCCGATTTCGCCCATTTTCAATACCAACCGTCCCAGTCTCGATACCAATTTGCATTTCAAATTTCATCAAAATATCTCTATTTTTGCGCGAGTTAGAGTGTTTACAGACGGACGGACGGACGGACATGGCCCAATCGATTTCTCTTTCACCCTGATCATTTTGATATATATAAGTCTATATCTATCTCTATTATTTCATTCTGTTACAATCCACCGTTATGTGATTAAAACTATAATACTCTGTGTACTAGTACAGCTGAGTATAACAAACCTCAGCTAATATCCACAGCATACTTTTAGGGAAATGTCTCCACACTGCTTGTTTATAAACATAATCAGTAGTTGTTGACAAACATTGGCAATGTACATCCACGAATATTCATAGATTTTACAACATGTATTTACACAAATATTTGTACCATCTTTTATAAAATTATTTTTTTATGTTGTCAAATTTTGGGGGGGGGGGGTTTAACCCCAAAACCCCCCTTGTGTGCGCCAATGACCAAATACATATACATTTTGCTTCTGATCGGACACGGTTAAGCGGGTCGTAAAGGGATCCCATATGGTTATCTAAACTTTGACCCCTGTACGACACCCGTTATCGGGACCAAAATTTATAGGTATCTGATATCTTTGATAGTACTATTACCGATGTAGGGGCGAGACCGGAGAAAATCGCTAAGGTAAGTGTACATAATTCCGTGATAGTACATTATTCCGTGATAATCGTTTATATTCGTTAAAATAAGGAATTGGTACAATATTTAATCAAACAAAATATTATATCATATTATTTTAACTTGAAAGTATATTAATTTATAATTTTTTTGTAATTTTAGAGTTTACTGATTTAATAAAACCAATTTAAAACTGACAGGTCAGAAAATTAGCATAATACAGGAAATTTCTTAAGCGAATGGTTAAGAAGCATCGAGTATTTTCTTAAGGTTATAAAAATTTACTGGTTAAGATTTTTATCAATATTATTATATTTTATGATTCAATAGGCATCTGGCATTTGTTTTTGTAACTTCCAACCTTATTTCAATAGTTATTTTTTTCTTAAAACGGAATTAGGGACATCTTTTATTTCCCCATGTACATAATTCCGTGACTATCACGGAATTAAGAAATTTTAGTACTTAATTCTTTCTTCTTTTAAATAGCTTTTTTGAAAAGAACCAATTCCGTGATACATATATCGCACATTTACGTTTTATGCTTTTTTTTTGTACTTTCTTTGTCTTTCGCTTAAGTTTGTATCTAAATGTAATTCTTTATCTAACATTAAAAAAATTTTAATGAAATTTAATTTTATTATTATTTTTATAAAGAAAAAAATTTAAATTTTTAATAATTTTTTTTCTTTACTTAAATTTATTTTGTTTATAAACACAAATTTCAATTTCATAAAAATTTATAAAATAAATATTTAAGTCTAATATGTAATATGTATATTGATTTGAAAAATTATTTCTGTGCATTTTGTTACAAGGCCGGAATTAGGTACATTTATTCACGGAATTAGGGACATTTGCATGTATGTACATCAAATTTTAATTAAAATAAATAGTAATTATAGTTATTTTAATTTTTTAGCAATTAGCCTCAATGCATCAATTTATTTGTAACATATTTATTTTTCAGCTTGCGGTCTATAGTTTAAGCTCCAAAAATCCTGCAATCCAGAAAAGTCCTTAGTATCACGGAATTATGTACATTTACCTTAATTTAACTTTTTTTAAGGTACACCCTAATGCACATACGTTGAGTTGATCATACGATCGCACGACAACTAAAATAGCACACTTTGACGTTGCACAAAAAACTTCACAATTCTATACCTAGAGCCGGGGAGAATGCAGCATGAATCTGTAGTAGGTAAATAAAATGGATGCAGTTAAATTCCAAAAATAGCCTAGCAAGTGGTTGTGTGACTGTGTCGTCGTCGCGGAACGAAAATGAAAATAAATGTTAAATGGAATGTTGACGATCAGCAGTTGCGGGTAGGGATCGAATATAATTGTTTTTGAATTTTTTTTTGCATTTGGAAGATGTTGTTTATTGTACAGAAATTTGAAAAAAAAAAAAAAATTATGCTCAAAATCAAATTCTAAATATTGCTTAACTTTTGTAAAGATGTCATGTCAGCGCATGGTTGAAATTTATTTAATGAAAACTATCGTTGTTATACTTGAATCGTCCATTTTCAAAACCGGCCATCTCCAAAATTTTAATTTTTTAAGCTAGGTATCAGATCCAATTCTAAAACATCACCTGTATTTAATATTAAAACAATTTCTTAAACAAAGCCTGCCATATTCCAGTCAAATTACTCTATAATAATAATAAACACAAATCGTTTTAGCCATTGGTTTCTTAAGAGCAGTTTTTTGCATTTTTTCACAAACGACTTGAGTGGAGATGGCCGGTTTTGAAAATTGAAGATTCACTTTTTCTCTCATCAATAATATTAATGGTAAAGAAGGAGAAACAAGTTGTTAAAATTAAATATATATATGTACATATCGCTAGCTTAGAGTGCAAATTGTGTAAGTCCTTTTTTCAAACTTTGTAGGAGAGACAAAAAACAAAAATTAAAAAAAATTTCAAAATGAAAAAAACTTTTCTGTTCATATAAAAATTTTGGACTTACACAATTTTCTTCGTTTTTTAGACTTACACAATTTGCGTATCACTGAATAACGACGAGTAGAAATATGACAAGTATCACAGACTTGTTTAGCGTGGTGCGTATTTGATTTTCTAGCTTTCTACACTTAAAAACACTTTTTCATAAAAATGGACTTACACAGTTTGCATTCTAAGCTAGCGATATGAGTAGTCCACTTTCAAAAGTCCCTATGTGAATTTCTCATGTTAAGCCACAAATTAGCAAAAACCACTACGGCCTATTTGAATATTTTTTGTTATTATCTGAAAGCTTAGCCCATGAGGAATTTGGGGATATAAAAAAATTAAACCGCAATATGACAGATTTTTGCGCAAATTCAATCTTTAATATTTCACATAGAAAGTTTTGAGACAGTATTTTTTCACAGTATAAATAAAATATAGAGACTTTTGAAGGAGTATTTTTTTATTTAATGCTTTTCTATCATTTTGCAATAAATTTTTAATGGACATTGTACACCTTTAAATACTGGTACACAATCCATCAAAAACTCAATATTGAAAAATAATCACATAGAAACTTTTAAGAGTGGGCTACTCATATAATGAACTTCATTAAATGAAGGTAGATTTGTACTCTTTGCAGTCCCTGAATGACACCCTGCACCTACGAGAATAGTTGAAAACTACACATCATTGTAGAAATATGCTAATTGAGAGTTTGTAGAATAATACAAAAATGAGATAAATGCCAAAAGGACGTAGGTATGATTTAGATTTAATTTAAATGAAAATGTAAAGAAATGAAGTGAATTTAAGTTTAGCTTTTCAATAGTTTAATGACACGGCGCTTTCATATGCGTATGTCTCGACGCATAAGGAATTTAATTAGAAACCTTAATGTGATTCATGAATGTAATACAAGCAAGAATTACAATAAATATAAAAACATCTGGATGTACATACATATGTACGTACATACATGGATCCACTAATGCGGTTGCCTTGAGGAATTTACTTAACAATCGTTGATATTTTTAGAAATAAAATATTTGTTGTTTTTGTCATTATCAAGTTATCCCTAGATTCTTTTATTCTAGTGCCTGAATTTATGGTCTCAAAACCGGTTATTTGATTGAACGAATTATGAGCTGAGTTGGGCGAATCGAAATGTTGATCTCAAGTTGACTTAAGTAATGCTATGCTGATAGGATGTAGAAATAATTTGAGACGATTTTGATCAACTTTTTTTTTCTAATATTTGTTTCATTCCGACCATTCTAAATGTGAGACAAATTGTTTTTAAAGCCTTTACTTCATTATTTCTGCTATAAAACACTTGTTTCTGATTGTTGTTGGTCTTTTACATACATACATATATCGTTTGGTAGATTGGTATGACGGAGATGCATAAATACAAAGCCTTGAGAAATTGTAGCACATTGCATTTGGGTGAATATAGATCCTTCTCACCACTCACTACTATCCTTCTTCTATGAAATTGTGAAAATAGTAAACTCCAAACAAATTGCTAAACGAATGTTAAAACTTATTTCTTATGATTTTACCAATTGAACATTATGTATATTTCTTCACTTTTGATACAAAAAATCCTTAAATATAAAAAGACTAAAGAGCTTGTTGCAGCAGTAACACTACTCAAGTATGTATTTACATATTGCATATAGGCACTAACGTCTCTAATCTTTTGGCAGCACTTCTTTCCATATTACCGATCACTTCCTTCTTGTTTTGTTAATATCCGTAGTATTGATTGGGATTGTAAGCAACAGGACCATAATTAACACCACCATAACCACCGACACCAACATAACCCGCTGGGACTGGAGCAAAGTATGGAATGGGCGCTGAGTAGGCACCAGCCGAACCGTATGATTGGCCAGCGGTACCGAATGATTGGCCAGCAGAACCGTATGATTGGCCAGCGGAACCGTATGATTGGCCAGCGGAACCGAATGATTGGCTAGCGGGTGCGGCACAAGCGACTGGAGCTACACTAGGTTGACAGCTGAAGAGATAGTTTTTAGGGCACGGGGGCGCTTGTAGAGTGGCGGCACCACCGCCATAACTTGCAGCCTTGCGGAACCGACTCAAATCGTAGATGGATGATGATGGTGCATTTTGTTCGGGTTCGGCTTCATGCACTGACGCACCGGAGCTAGTGGCAGTATCGGCTTTGGCACAGCTGGCGTAGACGGCAACAAGGAGCGTTATGCAAACGAAGAATTTCATTTTGGACGGCAGGATTGTTTAGGGCGTAGTATGTACTTTTAACGTAAATTTAAAACCGGAAGGTAAAACTGCTAAAAGTTAACTGAGTACTTCGAATAAAGACACTCCTACTTTTATACCGGAAATTTTTTTTAAAAACGGTTTTTTGTTTTTGCTTGCCACTAAATAACCAACAATCACTCGTGCTGCTTTTTTCTTTTCTTTTTTTTTTGGCGTTTTCGCCTTTTGCTTTCCTTTTGCTAAATTGACAATAATTCTTTCGAAGTTGGCCATTGTTTTTTTTTGTTGTTTATCGTTGCAATTCGCTCTAAATAAATTTTATAAATTTTTGCTGAATTGCATATTTCTAAATGGTGGTATGGTTATCCGGTTTCATACAAAAAAAAAAATAAAATTAATTGCAGTTTTCTTTTTGGGTTTTTTTTTGTTCGTATGTTTATTTGCAAGTGCGATAAGGTGGCAATGCCTTGACATCTTTGCTGTTGACATAATTAGCTATTTATGCTTGGCAATTTTTTTGCATGGAATGCATTTTTAGCTGCATTTTTTTTTACCAATCCGCGGAATATGACGGTGCAAGAAAAGCGCTAATTGTTGTACTCAGGTCTATAACCTTTACGTGTCCATAACTACTTAACGTTGCTAGAATCGTACATGTAAGCATAAATATGTGGTCATAACCATAACCGCCTAAGTCGACTTGTGTGCCTCCGCATACAACTTTTCTCAACTAATCTCGAAATCACAGTTTGCTACATAGGCGACTATTGCTTGTGACCATAGAAAGACATTTGCATGTACAATCAAAATCTAGGCATGTCACTGAAAAGCACTTTTTTATATGTAGGTACTTACAGCTAGGGTGATTCCACTAGAATCGAGATTTCGAAAAATTTTCTACTTAGTTTATTGCCTAACTTTATCGTAAATACCTACATGAGAGCAAGAGTAGAGCGGTCTTAATACATATCGCATCCTAAATCATAAAGTGACACAATTCAAAATTTTTCGAAATCGGGTTTCTTTCATAAATTGGTACACATAATCAGGGATTGCAAATAATCGTTATTTTTTAAATTTTGACTAAAAAAATCAAACTGAAGGAGAAATGCTAAACGCAAAAGAAGTACACAGATGTAATCACCGTAACGCAGACTATCTCTAGGTGCATTAACTTTTTTTATTTTTTCGATTTTTATAAAAAAATTGATTTTTAATCATTATTTTCTGAGTTTTATTTTCTGCTCAGAAAATAAAAGTTATTTCTTGAGTTTTATTTTTCCCTCAGAAAATAAAAGTTATTTCTTGAGTTATTTTTCCATCAGAAAATAAAAGTTATATCTTGAGTTTTATTTTTCCCTCAGAAAATAAAAGTTATTTTTTTAGTTTTATTTTTCGATCAGGAAATAAAAGTTATTTTTTGAGTTTTATTTATCGATCAGAAAATAAAAGTTATTTTCTGAGTTTTATTTTTCCCACAGAAAATAAAAGTTATTTCTTGAGTTTTATTTTTCCATCAGAAAATAAAAGTTATATCTTGAGTTTTATTTGTCCCTCAGAAAATAAAAGTTATTTTTTTAGTTTTATTTTTCGATCAGAAAATAAAAGTTATTTTTTGAGTTTTATTTATCGATCAGAAAATAAAAGTTATTTTCTGAGTTTTATTTTTCCCTCAGAAAATAAAAGTTATTTCTTGAGTTTTATTTTTCCATCAGAAAATAAAAGTTATATCTTGAGTTTTATTTTTCCCTCAGAAAATAAAAGTTATTTTTTTAGTTTTATTTTTCGATCAGGAAATAAAAGTTATTTTTTGAGTTTTATTTATCGATCAGAAAATAAAAGTTATTTTCTGAGTTTTATTTTTCCCACAGAAAATAAAAGTTATTTCTTGAGTTTTATTTTTCCATCAGAAAATAAAAGTTATATCTTGAGTTTTATTTGTCCCTCCGAAAATAAAAGTTATTTTTTTAGTTTTATTTTTCGATCAGAAAATAAAAGTTATTTTTTGAGTTTTATTTATCGATCAGAAAATAAAAGTTATTTTCTGGGTTTTATTTTTCCCTCAGAAAATAAAAGTTATTTCTTGAGTTCTATTTTTCCATCAGAAAATAAAAGTTATATCTTGAGTTTTATTTTTCCCTCAGAAAATAAAAGTTATTTTTTTAGTTTTATTTATCGATCAGAAAATAAAAGTTATTTTCTGAGTTTTATTTTTCCCACAGAAAATAAAAGTTATTTCTTGAGTTTTATTTTTCCCTCAGAAAATAAAAGTTATTTTTTTAGTTTTATTTTTCGATCAGAAAATAAAAGTTATTTTCTGAGTTTTATTTTTCCCACAGAAAATAAAAGTTATTTCTTGAGTTTTATTTTTCCATCAGAAAATAAAAGTTATTTTTTGAGTTTTATTTATCGATCAGAAAATAAAAGTTATTTTCTGAGTTTTATTTTTCCCACAGAAAATAAAAGTTATTTCTTGAGTTTTATTTTTCCCTCAGAAAATAAAAGTTATTTTTTTAGTTTTATTTTTCGATCAGAAAATAAAAGTTATTTTTTGGTTTTATTTATCGATCAGAAAATAAAGGTTTTTTCTGAGTTTTATTTTTCCCTCAGAAAATAAAAGTTATTTTTTTAGTTTTATTTTTCGATCAGAAAATAAAAGTAATTTTATATTGAAAGAGTTTTTAGTGCTTAGCACGAAATTTTTATTTTAATTCAATTTTTTAATTGTTGGGGTAAGTGGAAAAAAATTCAACAACTATTTACAGCGAAGGTTGAGTGTATAGCTATTTCACGAAAAACCATTTTCGATCATCAGCACTCTTTTCGGAAGTGGATGCACCGGGGATTGAACCCGAGTCCATTCCAACTTCAGCCTCAATGACCCAACGGATAAACACACTCGGCCATTGAGACTCTGTGCAAGCTGTTGGATTTTCCCCATAATTTTATATTATTTATAGCCGTTTCAGTCCCTGCACATAATACACTGAGAAAAGGATCAACCAAGAATTGGTTAATAGTACTATTTTTATATTAGAAATGAAATCAACCAGAGTTTTGGTTAAAACAAAATTTCTGATTTTATGCATTATTTCGTTTTAGAAAAAAAAAAAAAAAAACCCAAAATTGGTTCATATGGAATAAGTTTGAGTTCAGTTAAATATTTCATAGTCCATTTTTTCAATATTTAGATTTTAATATATAAAACAAAATCACCATTGTAGTATTTACCAAAAATCTAGTTGATTCTTTTTACATGTGAAAATAGTACTTTTTTCTCTGTGTACATATATCTCTAGCGACCAAAAAATCTTTTCCATCAGAGTCTTTTTTAACTGAAAAATAACCATATTATTGCCTATAAAAAATAAAAAGTTTTTAGGCTCTCCTGAAAATTTTTGAATTTTGATTTTGAATGGATTTACTCACGGTAAGTGTTGTTTTCTTGTTTTTAGAAATAAATAATTGTGAAATAATATTTTGTTGCAAGTAAAACTTTTCTTATACGAGCTGAAGTAAATAAGAAAATGTTTACTTAATTTAAGCAAATGTTTTCTAAATTTAGTATACATCGTGGGAAAGTTAAAACTAATCATGAGGGATCAGAAAGGCATAATTAGTCAACTAGAATTTTCCTAGGCCTAGTTCAATGAAATGACAACATTTCAATTAATATAAATGAAGATGCAAATAGTGAAGTCCTTATACCAAATGCTTCACTAAATATCTGAGAATATGCAGAAATGTGCAAAGCGGATGGCAAATGAAAAAAATACAAGCAACTTCAGCAATACATATTTTACTTTGCTCAAGAATACGTTTTCTTATTTATTTCAATTTTTTGTAGTAGATTTCGCTGTAGTTTGTTGTTACAATTCATTAAAACTAAATTTTCTTAAATTCTTCTTGATATTAGTAAAAAGATTTTCTTCATTTAAGTAAATTTAAGAAAAGATTTTCTTATTTATTTAAAAACTTTTTTTTCAACATTTTTTTTATAGATTTTGTTAGTGTTCTTGTATAAGAAAATAATTATGTATCTAATTTTTGGAAAACTCAATTTCTTAATTCTAGTAATAATTACTTAAGCCAATTTTTTCTTATTTCTCTAAAAAATTTTCTAAATTGAGTCCAAGAAAGCATTTTTCTTGATTCAAGTATACAATTACTTATTATTATGAAATTACTAAACCCACTGCAATGGGATATCCCAAGAAAACCGTGTGTGCAAGGGATCAATGTCGAGTACATGTGTCCCCATTTTTAGGATATACTACAAGAAACGTACGCAAAAGCAACATTTTTTTTGAATTTTTAAGTACTTATGTATTTAAATAGTTATACATATGTATGTATGTATGTTTGAACTAAACTACGTTACATTATAATAAGTGAATATTTTAAAAATATAAATACACGCGCGCCATCTGTTGGAACATAGCGGTGGTTATAACCTAATCTCATTAGTAAATATGTTGCATTGTGGAACGATCCTCCGTCATCCCTTGTCAAGTTTGGTTTGGAGACAAACCGGTTTCGGCTAATATGCGCCATCTTCAGTGTCTTGACAAGGGATGACGGAGGATCGTTCCACAATACATCATATTCCTACCCTGTCGGAAAAACAAGCAACCAAAAAATATGTTGCATATATTTAGACAGCAGCTAGAAATTACATACATACATACATACATACATACATACATACATACATACATACGTACATACATACATACATACCGGTGAAACTAATAAAAGCGTGTTAAATAATAAGCACATCTCACACTGAAAAACTCTTCAGTTTATGAAAGCACACGCTTTCGCCTAAAGCTATGCAATGTTTACATACATACATACATACATACATACAGACAGGTGAAGCTAGTAAAAGCGTGTTAAAAATACTTACATTTTGCACAAAGTTCAAATTCCACAGGTCACAAAAAGAAGCGCAAAAGCGGAGAAGTTGTCCGGCGAGGCGGTTACTGAGATGATGAACACGATGAATAAATTGCTGGTGGTGATTCGGAGAATGCGAACAGAATCAATAGGTTTTTGTATGCATTTACTTGTAGGTATGTATATGTACGTTTGTATATAAACTTATTCACTTAGCAACAAAAAATCTTTTTTGCTTCAACCGCAAATTACGGGTATGAATGACTTTTTTTTTAATACAATTTTTTGGCATAAATCAGCTTGCAACAAATATGACGCCAAATTGACAAGATGGCACGTATCTACAAATTTATCTATATATGAATGTATGTATATATTTTTATACGACTACACATTAACGCGTTTCATCAATGAATTTTTTTACACTTACTATTTATGTACGCATAGGCAAATTTTTTTTATAAATTTTTCTTTAATTTTTTACTTATAATGCTTTCCACAGAATTTTTCGAAATTAGTCTGATTTTCGGGTTTTAATTTTTTTGTCTATCTTTTCACACGCAAGCAATTTTTTTTAGTCAACAGATAGTGAAAGCAGCATTTTTTTCTAAATGTGCTGCAAGTCGTTGCTCACTGTGGGGAGAGGTCACAGGTTTTCTTTTATTTTTTTTATTATTTTTTTTTTTTTGTTTTTGTTTAATTGCGAAATCATTCAACTGCCAAAAGAAAAAAAGGCGAATAAAAAAATTAAGAAAAAATCAGAACCGCCATACATAAGCACAATGCTAAGGGGGAGGGAGCAAAAAAAATTAATTGTGTGTCAGTCGGTGAACGCTGCTGCTCAGTGGTTGTTGCAACCACTCAAACCAAAAAGCAAAAAAAAAAGAAAAAAAAGAGAAAATAAGTCAAACAGAATCAACGACAATGACAACATCAGCGACGCCGGGCAGCGACTGTGATTGTTTTGTTGCACTTGACATGCACAATTGAGTGACGACCAACAACAAAAGTTGCTCGATCTCCACACAAAATAAAATCACTCGTGTACGCCGTGACAATGCACAGTGGAAATTTCCAATGGAATTTTTATTACAAACAAATACTCGTATCATACCATTCCATACTTATATGTATGTAGGTAGGCCGTCGTTTATTCTTAATGAGATAGATAGGTACCTATATTAAAATTAAAAACGTTATACCTACACAATCATATTTTTTATGCAACTTTTCTTCATTGCAGTCCACATGTACAATTTTTATAAGGATTTTCTCCATGCACCCCACGGTGCATTGTGGGTGAATGCACCGCAGCAAAACAAGAAAAATTGTTTGGGTGGCTTGGCATGGAGAGGGTGCACTTGTTGTCATTCACTTTGCATATGAGTTGGTCGAATAAAAAAAAAGAACACATATCTACAAACATACGTACATATGTATGTAGATAGATATGTATGTAAATAAAAACCCCACTGGCTATAGCAACAGGAAATGCAAAATTAGAAGAATGCAGGCGAGCGCACAGACAAATAGATAATTTTTTATTAAATTTATTTTGTATTTTTTTGTTATTAATTTATACTATACATATACATATATCGTTGTCGTTTTCATTATAATTGTTGCTATTTTATATTTACACTTGTCACTGTTCCAGCACATGTGCATGGAGCCGCCGAAAGTCGCGCCTCATTAAGCAGCGCTGCTTTATTTTATTTTATTTTTTCTTTTCTTTAAAAGTATTCTTTATTTAATTCGCTATATATTTTTGTTTTCGTTGTCGTTCTCAACTGGTTTGCTCATTTTTGTAACAAGATCGGCGACGAATGTATGTATTAGTAGTGGGACTTTTTTCGAATAATATTCGAATAAATATTATTCGAATAAACGAATAATAATAGAGTACGTATATATATATATGTACATATATATGTATGTATTTACAAAAGCAAAAGCATACATACATACATTCAACAGCTATTCGGGAAAAGTGGTATTCGAATAGTGATATTCGAATAGTACTATTCGAATTGTATTTATTCGAATATACGAATAAATTATTCGAATAAATATTATTCGAATTACGAATACCTTTCGAATAAAAGGATTTTTTATTCGAATAATTTTTATTCGAATAGTCCCATCCCTAGTATGTATGTATCAATTTATTTGCAGCGCCGGCGACGAATGCGAAGCGGGAGTGCAGATAGAACGAAAAGCAGTGATTTTATTGGAGTCATCACATATTTTGTTCTGAGCTAAGCTTTTAATTGTAGGTATAAAATTTCTGTTGTTGTAGCATATTAATATGATAATAAGTTGTCATTTTAAGTGTCTTCTCCGTCTTCTTTTTATTTTAGTTTCGTATGTGTTCATACTATGTATGTACATACAGTGCACTCGCGAAAACTCGAACAAATGAAAAACAGCTCTGTTCAAGCCTCATAAAAGCCCATGTGTGGAACTGTTAAGGCATGCTCACTGACCCTGGTTGTGCTGTGATTGATTGTACAAAGAAAATATACGTTATGAGGTGGGTTGGTGGTGTACTTGCGCTTTTTTTCTAGAGGGCCTTTAGTCGCAAGTTGTTGGATGCTATAATGGGAGCTGTATTATTGTAACGCTACATTACAACGTGAATATTGTTGGTAGGCTAACGCGGCTTGAGAACTTAAGTAGCAAACATATTGAATAACTTAAATTGTAAACACATTTCAAACGTAAAATAACCATATTTTAAAGGAAATTCGTAAAATGAAATACAAGAAAATATTTAGCCAAGCCGGGCTTTTCGGCTTGCATGAAGCATCCGCCACTGGTATTTAGCAAGAAAGGTAGCCGGTACGGCCGTTTTCAAATTAAAGAAAAATAATCAACTGGCGAAAACAATTTGAATATCGACCGTTACAGCACATCTCAACAAACAGTTTCTTGTAAGTTTTTCCATAATAAAACAAAGTAAAAAAATTTTTTTAAAAAAGCTTTTATTTAATATTAATATAACAATTTACTAAAAAGGAAAAAAATAATTTTTTTATATTTTTGAACAAGATTTATATTAGTCCTTAGTTCATTTGGATCTTAATTTCAATCTAAACATACATTTAACGTATTTCTTCAAAGCATTTCTGTATATGTATCAACATAAATAAAAGCGCGGGTGCTCTTTACGTAATGCATATCTTACGTAATTGGAATTTAAAGTTTTTATCGCTTCCTTCCATTTCGCCAATACGGTTTTATAACATGAATATGTAATGAGTACCCGCGCTTTTATTTATGTTGATACATATACAGAAATGCTTTGAAGAAATACGTTAAATGTATGTTTAGAATGAAATTAAGATCCAAATGAACTAAGGACTAATATAAATCTTGTTCAAAAATATAAAAAAATTATTTTTTTCCTTTTTAGTAAATTGTTATATTAATATTAAATAAAAGCTTTTTTAAAAAAATTTTTTTACTTTGTTTTATTTTTGCCTTTTTAGTTTTACAATGCATATTACATCTAATATCTGGTTTTACTATACTCTTTTGTGAATAGATTACTTCGTAATACGTGTTCAAAATAGGAACAAATCTGGTTCATAAATACTAATTTTCTAAATATCTTGACACTAGCGCCACCTAGCGGCGATTTATTTCCACGGATATATTTACTTTCTCATAGGCAATATATATACCGAATATGAACAAATTCGGTCGGTAAATACGAATTTTACAAATATCTTGACACCAGCGCCACCTAGCGGCGATTTTTTTTCTCGGATGTATTTACTTTCTCATAGGCAATATATATACCGAATATGAACAAATTCGGTCGGTAAATACGAATTTTACAAATATCTTGACACCAGCGCCACCTAGCGGCGATTTTTTTCCACAGATGTATTTACTTTCTCATAGGCAATATATATACCGAATATGAACAAATTCGGTCGGTAAATACGAATTTTACAAATATCTTGACACCAGCGCCACCTAGCGGCGATTTTTTTCCTCGGATGTATTTACTTTCTCATAGGCAATATATATACCGAATATGAACAAATTCGGTCGGTAAATACGAATTTTACAAATATCTCGACACCAGCGCCATCTATCGGATTTTTTTTTATTTCACATTGCATTGTCTTCGGGTCCTGAACTATGTTCCAAATTTCAAGTACCTAGCTCAACTAGAAGTATCTTAAATGTTCGTTGCAAAATTCCACGACATACATACAAAAAGTGAAGTTAAATAAAAGCTTGTAAAATATAAGAAAACAATTGTTGGAGTTTTCGAGTACTTAAAGGAGAAAAACAATTTTCATGTTTCCGAATGTTTGAGTTATCGTGTGTTTGCGTTTTCGCGAGTGCACTGTACATATGTACATACATACATGGGTGTAAATGCAAACAAAACTTTCGTGATTTGAATTGATAATTTGTTTTGAAAATCCAATGAACTAAATATATGTTACACCAGTTCAAGAGCGCGGCAAATTACAAAACAGATTGATAATTAACGAAAATTAGCATAACAAAACAAGTTGATATCTCAAGATGGATAATAAAGTTAAATAAAAAAGGAAACACATTTGAGGAAACTACATATATTCGTTATATGTGCCTACCAATATAAAGATACATACATACCAAATTTATGTATATCAAATATCTTCATACATACTATATATAATATACCTATGTATATGTAAGTAAGTAATTTTATGAGATTAATTGTAATTCATTTATCAAGTTCAGAAACTATTAAAATTAAATAAAACTTTAAGTCAATTCATTTGCCAGTTTAATCAGCTCTAAGTTAATCATCTGGGCAGATTTATTGCCGACTTGGGAAAATAATGCCAAATAGTATGTACATATGTATGTAGATATGTATGTTTGTATGCATGCATGTAGATATATAAATATACACATATGTAAGTCAACAGTACTGTGCTTAGAATTTCCAATAAGCACTGTGTGAAAACGAACTTATAAGTTATAACCAAGCTCAGTTTACCAACGTTCGTAAGATAATACACTTAGGCTGTTTCGCCACTTTTTTTAAACATAATTATTGCATTTTAATTAGTAATTAGAAAATTAATTTTGGTGTTTGATGTTTGACTGGGCTCGATACGAAGCAGGGGCCTTTGGCGTGGCATGAGACGACACTAAACACTAAGCAAAAATCGCACGTTTCCACTTCAATAATAACAAGTAAAAGCGCGGCTGTCTTCGGCCGTACCGAAGACTTCATACCTTTCATGAATGGGGAAATGAAAAGTTACCTATGTATGTACATAGCCGGATTAAGTTTAATTTATAATTTTAATTCTGTGGGTTATTTATGGAAAGATTTATTAGAAAAAATGGTGTCTTGGCTATTTGAATGGAGGAGTTACCAAAATGGCCATACCTGAACAATCGGTTGTAGGGTAGCTATAGGTTATAGTGGTCCGAACTTGACAATTTTCGGTAACCCCGTTTGGGCCCAAATGGGTACAAATACTTAAAAATTTCACGCCGTTAGCAGTTAAAATGGAGGAGTTATACACCAAAATGTCCATATCTGAACAATCGGTTTTAGGGGAGCTATATGTTATAATGGTCCGATCTTGACAATTTTCGGTAACCCCGTTTGGGCCCATATGGGTACAAATACTTAAAAATTTCACGCCGTTAGCTGTTAAAATGGAGGAGTTATACACCAAAATGTCCATATCTGAACAATCGGTTGTAGGGGAGCTATAGGTTGTAGTGGTCCGATCTTAACAATTTTCGGTAATCCCGTTTGGGCCCATATGGGTACAAATACTTCAAAATTTCACGCCGTTAGCTGTTAAAATGGAGGAGTTATACACCAAAATGTCCATATCTGAACAATCGGTTGTAGGGGAGCTATAGGTTATAGTGGTCCGATCTTAACAATTTTCGGTAATCCCGTTGGGGCCCATATGGGTACAAATACTTAAAAATTTCACGCCGTTAGCTGTTAAAATGGGGGAGTTATACACCAAAATGTCCATATCTGAACAATCGGTTTTAGGGGAGCTATATGTTATAGTGGTCCGATCTTGACAATTTTCGGTAACCCTGTTTGGGCTCATATGGGTACAAATACTTCAAAATTTCACGCCGTTAGCTGTTAAAATGGAGGAGTTATACACCAAAATGTCCATATCTGAACAATCGGTTGTAGGGGACTATATGTTATAGTGGTCCGGTCTTGACAATTTTGGGTAACCCTGTTTGGGCCCATATGGGTACAAACACTTCAAAATTTCACGCCGTTAGCTGTTAAAATGGAGGAGTTATACACCAAAATGTGTATATCTGAACAATCGGTTGTAGGGGAGCTATAGGTTATAGTGGTCCGATCTTAACAATTTTCGGCAATCCCGTTTGGGTCCATATTGGTACAAATACTTCAAAATTTCAGGCCGTTAGCTGTTAAAATAGAGGAGTTATACACCAAAATGTGTATATCTGAATAATCGGATGTTGTGGAACTATATGTTATAGTGGTCCGATCTTGACAATTTTCGGTAACCTTGTTTGGGCCAAAATGGGCACGTCTACTTCAGAGTTTCATGTCCTTAGCTGTTTAAATGGGAAAGTTATGCACAAATTACATCCAAAAATTTCATGTATATCTGAATAATCGGTTGTTTTCTATATGTTATAGTGGTCCGATTCGGCCGGTTCCGACAAATGATCAGCTACATATAACAACATACCTGTATTCCGAATTTCATTCAGATATCTCAAAAACTGAGGGACTAGTTTGCGTTCACACAGACGGACGGACGGACAGACGGACATGGCTTAATCGACTCAGCTCGTGATTCTGATCATATCGGTATATATTTTGGTGGGTCCCCACGCTTCCTTCTGGTACTTTGGACAAAAATTTTTTAGCACTAAGTTATACAGTAGAATCGCACAAAAGTTAACTCGCGAGAAAGTTAAACCTTCGGGTAAGTTAACCAAATTTGAGCGTCCACGTACGGCTCTAAAAAGTTTACTCTTGGTTAACTTTTCTGAGCTTATCGATTTTTTTCAAATCCAACCGTTTATTTCTCAGCAAAAACAAGCTCATTCCTTTTGTTCCCACCAAAGGCAACGCAATTGTGCAATTAGTGGTCCAATTTTAAAATCAAGAGCTAAGCTTGAATTTGCCAAAATGTACCCTGGAAAAAATTTTTACACAAGTGATGGATGGCTAGCAAATTTTATGTATCTAAATTAAATCTAAGTTTCTGCTTTGTAATGATTAAAACTGAGATATTCAAATAAATTTGATATATTATATCTCAAAAATTATGTTTATTACCGTATTCTGTCAAATTTAAAAACCACCTGGAAAAGTTAATATTTCGGAAAAGTTAAATGCCCTTGGGACCATTTGGTTAACTTTTGTGCGATTCCACTGTAATACCATTTCATTCTCATGAAAGGTATAAAAATTAACGAAAAATATAATTTTTGTGACATTTGTTAACCGAATATTTGTATTGCTTTTTTATTGCACACTACTGTTGCCACTTGCACAAAAACTTGCTTTTAAGCTTTAAGACATGAGAAAAAAAGAAAAACAATTGCTCCACAAACAAGTTCACAAACACGAGTCAAAAATAAAACGCTAAATGGTGTTAGCGGATCTGTCAGGCTCAAATCGTTAAGCATCTCGAGCTGACAGAGAAACAGCTGGATAATATGTACATATGTATGAACAGAGAGCTGGTTTAATTACTGCCATAATCTAAAAGAATTCAATTCAATTAGTTGGATATTTGAGGGCAGTGTGCGTTAGATTTGTTTTGAATTTTCTAATAATAATTCGTGCCAACATGACGACAACGAGACGACTATTGTATTATTAATAATAATATGTACATATTTAGTTCTGTTTAAATATTTACATATATTAGATATTAATTATTTATTTTTTTTTATTACAGTCAAATTAGAACACTAAAGGAATGGTTGATAACTATAATCATAAATTTTGTCACAGTGACAATAAAAACAAGAAATAACAAAGCGGCATACAATCGTATGTAGATTTGCGGCTAAAAAAGCTGAAACGCTATTCCCATTACCCAGCTGTTTTTACTAGACGGACCAAGTTGGAGCAGCAATACACATACATACACATTAATACACACATGTTGCGCACCACAAACCATATGCTTGTATGCTTGGTCTGGGTTTATGTGTACATGGCTATACAGTGAGTGTCTGCTGAAATCGTACTTCCGTAATATTGACACTAACCGTCCTATTCTGAGCGTTACCGGAAAATTACTTTACTGGTAATTTATGTTGCTGAAAATTGTTACCGTCTTTTCAATTGGTATTCTGGAATAAATGGTAACGCTGTCAAAGCACATCCATACAAACGGAATGGAATCGAGCTGAAAATGGTAACAGAATGTTACCACGTATTGAGGTGGTAACTTAATTTTCCTGCTGGCAGAATACGAAAAGGATGTTTAAAGTACCAGATTCTTCATTTCACCAGTAAAGTAAATTATGTAACCATGCCGGAATAAAGCCGTTAAAGATGCCAAAAGTACCTAGTAGCTATTTAATTATTTCATTAATGATGAGTAAAATTTGTATTTAATATTTCAATCTTTCCTCTTGAACTCTTTACTTCTGTAGAATGAATCAGCTAAGGCATAATAGGTAAGTGTTCGCCTAACATACTTCTTCTTCTTAATTAGCGTGTAACCGTCTAAAGGATTTTGTTCCAGTCCAATACAGCCCGCCAGTCGTTTCCGTTTCATGTTGCCTGCCGCCAATTGGAAATACCAAGAGAGGACGAGTCTGTCTTCAACTGATCTTCCCAACGCAGTGGAGGTCTCCCCTTTCTTCTGCGTTCAGCGGGTTTCGACAGAAATACTTTCTTGGCCGGAGCACCTTCATCCATTCTCACGATATTACCTGCCCAACGGAGCCGCTGGTCCTTTATTCGCTGAACAGTGTCGATGTCTGCGCAAAGTTAAAAGAAAATAATTGCTGGCGATGGACAAGCGATCGTAATAGGCGGGAGGGTTTTCCACTACCAAAATTTGCACTTGGATTGGCCCTTCGGCGCATTGCCATTGACCCCAATTGTCAGTATCGGTTTCTAGATACGCCTAGACAACTAGTCTTCAAATAAAGGCTTGGGGATTAACCCACCCAAAACTGAACTGGTACTGTTTACCAGGAGGTATAAGCTTCCTGCATTGCAGCTACCATTACTATTGGTAGACATGCTGAAATACTGGGGGTTCCTTTTAATGACTTCTGTAGAATCTGTAAAGATTAGGAGAAACCTGAACCTGTAAAACATTTACTGTGTGAATCTACCGCACTATGGTTTAAGAGGCTAAAATTTTTGGGATCACGCCACCTTTCTGATCTCGGTGACTTGGCTAAGATGGAGCCTATAAAAATCCTAAGATTCGCTGAATCCACTTTTTGGTTCGAGAGTGGATTAGATTCACTTGGATTGGTCCGTCGAGGCATTGCCATTGGCCTTAATTGTCGGTGTACGATTTTCAATTGCACCCACTGTATATTTATATTTACCTACACATACATATGTATGTTTGCATGCATAGGTACTTTTTATTTTATTTTGGTTGGGCTGTTGTATCGCTGTTTTCTCGTTTTTCATCCACACACATACAAGTGCCAAATAGGTTCATTTTATTTGTTCACATTCCACATTTTAATGAACGGCTTTAACTTTTTATTTTGTACTTATTTTTTTTTTTTTTAAATTCAACGCTTTATTTCTTTATCAATATTATTTTTAGCTGCAAATAAATCAGTTTTCATGTTTTTTTTTTATGTAAAATTTTAAATTTACTTTGCTTTTCTTTATCACTGTGCACAAAAAAAACAAAAACTAGAAATGGCTCTTGACCAAAGGGAATTCGTAAAAACAATATCAGATTTTATATGTATATGTATGTAGGTAGGTGCAAATATTCACACACACCTTGATATCAAAAACAAAAAATGTTTTTAGAGCTCTATCAGAGAGAAAGCAAAGCGTCAATACAAAACATCCAACACGTTTTCTCGCTCGAATTCTTTACCGTACTAAAATCTGTTGCCTGCTTATTTGGAGCCAAAAGATTGTGGTGTGTTGTTTCTGCGCGAAAAATGCCGAGAGAGAGATACTCTCTGATAAGCAGCTGAACTGTGAAAGAGCATGTAATGAGGAAATAGAGAAAAACACATGGAAATTTGCGATTGCGATGGGTGAAGATCGCATCGCATCGGATCGAGGAAATCATAAACAGAGTCGCATTGGCAGATAAGGAATTACATAATTTGCAATTTAATTTTAATTAATATTTGTATTATTTGTATCCTTTGAAAATATCAATTCATTTTTTTTTTTATAAAAGTAAATAGAGCTCGATTAAAATTATGCATTAAATATCCGAAAGGCTCTTACAGCCAGTTTAACGAAATAACTTAAGTTTAATTTAATTTTTTTTTTACTTGAATTTTATATTAAATCTGACAGGGAAAAAATTAAATTTTCATTTAAATTTTTTCGTGAATTTAGCTTTGTTCAACAACTTTACTTGCAACAAGAGCACCAGTGACAAATTAAGAGTAAAAACGAGTAAAAGAGAAAATTATCAACCAAAGTTATTGAACACAAAATCGTAAACATTTGCAAGTAAACAGCTGATGCGCTGTTTTCACAATTTGATTTTTAGGTTAGGTTGTAATTGAAATGTTTGAAATTGAAAATGAATAACTGAATTAGGAAGACGAAAATCTACTTTT
This sequence comes from Urophora cardui, assembly GCA_960531455.1. Lineage (NCBI taxonomy): Eukaryota > Metazoa > Arthropoda > Insecta > Diptera > Tephritidae > Urophora > Urophora cardui. The sequence continues at coordinate 40,530,518 of OY482674.1, read as the reverse complement.
GATATTCCACAACATCGTCAAGATTCCTTTTTGCGCTAATTTATTTAGTATGCAATTAGAAATTTGCGATTAAAATGTTGGCATATTTTCAATTGCAATTTTTGTGATCATATGTTTTTGACGCTTCTATTTTTTTTAAAGCTGCAAGTAGTTGCAAGTGAAAATTTTACTTGCAACTATTTTCAACTCTCTCGAAGTCTTACTCTCCCAATTTGGGTCTCTTTTGCAAATTTTTTGGGTTATTGAACATAAAATTCGTAACTATTTGTAAAAGCAATTAAAAACTTTGAGTTATTGAACAAAGCTACTGACTGCTAATATGTAGTCTTTAATACAGCGAAACGTACAATTATAGCTCTAACCGAAATCTTTGTTCAGACATTGCCTGATTATAAATTTATATTTCTTGAGAAATCACACTGTGGTATTTATACAAAAAAATCTAATTCAATTTCAAACCCATGCTAAGCACCCTGTTTTCATCTTTAAAAACATAACCAATACCAGAACCTTTTACATCATTCGTCGCGCCATCTATGTATGTACATTTCAACTAAACGCAAAGCATAAAGTTTCACTGGTAACAAAAATTACCCAATATATAATTTACCTGATTGTTGTTGCGCAAAACATTTGCTCTCTTGCAAACGCGTAGCTCCGCCCAAAAGTCATCATCCTCAACTGCATGTGTGTGAGTGTTTAATTGTTTTTTGCTACCTTTTCTTGTCATCTTTCCCGTTTTGAATTGTCTTATCGAAAGATATCCAATTCACTTGACTTTCGCATTTAATAGCAACAACACAGAGCACAAAAATGGTGGCACAAGGAAGATGGCGCTTGATGCTGTTCTGCTGCCGAGTCAAAGGTATGTTAGTGCCGTCGGTAAAGGCAAAAGCAAAGGCGACTACAGGCAAACGAATGCCGCAAGTAGCGGCAGCAAGTCGCTCTCAAGTATTTGCTCATTGCAAAATGGCTGCGGAAGTTGTTGTTGCTTCTGCTTATTGATACAGTGTAGCTTTTTAGGTATACATATATACGAAATTTGTATGTATATATGTATGCATGTGGATATGTACATACGGTTGTGGGTGGATGCTTGACTATAGATATGCTCTTTTGTCGCTGACGTTGTTGACGATGAATGACTGTGGCAGAGTACGTTGGGAATACTCGATGTAAATTGGTTCAATATTATATTTATTCATTAGCAAAGAAAATAAAGAAATTTAAGATTTCTTACTGAAAAAAAAGCATTAATATAACCCGCTGTCTTAACGTGCTGGAAAATTCGGTATACGGCATACCTATGTACGTTCATTTCGCGCAAGCCGGAGAGAGTTTTTTGGCTGCGCATTTGACAGAATGCTTTTTCATTTGTTTGATGTTGCTTGAAAAAGATAATAATATAATCTACACTGAGAGAAAAAAAATATATGGAGGGGTCAAAGAAATTGTTTACCTATTTTGAACACTACTTTCTTTGTTTTGAGTAAATTTTCTTTAAAACATGTTAAAAGGTTTATAAAATATTGTTGTTACATGCGTTACCATGGTTTCATATACTTGTTTTGAAAAAATTCATACATTAAAATAATGAAAAATTCTTTAAGCGCTATTCCATTCCCAACTTTCCTTGTTTTGAAGACTTGATTTCTTTAATTTTGAGAAATTAAATTCCCATACAAATCCCCATGGCAACGAATTTGTTTGAATGTTTTTTTATGTTTTTTCCATATTTTTGAGAAAATTTACACAAAACAAAGAAAATTTTGTATTGGGACGCGTGTTCAAAATAAGGAAAATTATGTCTTTGATCGAGAGAAATTTTTTTTTTGAGTGTACACAGAAAAGGAGAAAAATGCAATTTTGGATAAATCCACATACACTCAGGGAAAAAATTATAAAAACATATGAAAATGGGCAAAAACGTATTTAAAAGTGCTGTAAATACCAACATTTTTATTTTAAAAATGTTCATTGTAAAATTTTTAAATCAAGAAAAAACATTTTAAATTTAAAAATGTTTATTTGTATTTTAAGCACTATGAGAAAAAAAACGCTGCAGTGTTCTCTACATCATTTTCTCTTCCGGATTCGAAATTGAATCCAACGGTATTCTCTTCATCTTCTCTTAATCCAAGTCCCAACTACAAAAAGGTAGCCTGCGTTTTTTTTTCTCCTCTTCTTTTCTACTTCGCCTTAACTGTTTGTCTTTATTTCATATTCTCCTTATTCTACTTTTTCTTCTTTATTTTATATTCCCCTCCGGATTCGAACCATGACATCAACCTGAAATTTAATAGTGGAACATTAAATTGTAGTAACCCGTTTATACTTCCCTTTTCCTAAAAAAGAATCCAGAAATTATATGAACCACTGTAAAAACAAAATTAAAGAAAATCGTTTCTCATTATAGTTTTTGTTGGATTTCTCACAAAAAAATATTTTCTCACAAAAAAATTTCGAACAAAGAGCGAGTTTTTGAATCAACATTTATTTTCATTTTTAATTTAAGTATGTTCCTTTTTAAATCCAAAATGCATTTTTACTTCAAAAATTTCATTCTTAATTCAAAAATTTCATTTTTATTTTAAAAATTTTCGTTGTTGAAATAAAAATGGTTTGGTTTAAAACGTGCATTATGAAAACAAAAATTTTACTTTTGATTTTAAAATGCTGTTTTTCCCTGAGTGTACATATGTATGCATGTACATATCGTCGTACCATACGAAAACTAACATATTTAAAATTTCTGGCGAAAGCTATCAATAAAAAAATTCTGTACGAAAAGTAGAACATTTGACCTTTGGCCGACGAAAAGTAATAAAATCGACTTTTGGCTGACGAAAAGTATCAGTAATTATATACTGTTTTTACATTAAAATTGTTGTTGTTTAAACGAACTTGATAGTTTTCGTCAGCCAAAACTCGATTTTATTACTTTTCGTCGGCCAAAAGTTGAACTTTTTACTTTTCGTCAGCCACAAAAAATCTGATGTTAGTTTTCGTATGGTGCGACGATATGTACATATACCTACTATTTTAATTTGGCGCAGTAATTACTGTATTTCTGTACTAATGTTTAAAAGCAATATGAGAAAAATACAGAACAAATACAAGAAAAACAGACAAGAGGAAAAAACAGCAAGAACAACGTACGTACTTCGCACCAGATACGATCGAAACGATTGTTGCGGTTCTAGTTTACTTTTTGACGAATTTCAGTTCATATATGTACCTACATGCACCTAAATAACTGAAAAACTAAAAGAGATAGAAAAAAATGGATTGGAAAAATTAAAAGATTATGTCCGATTTAGTTAATCTGCATCAAAAACTAGAAATCGTCGATTTTCACATACGACATTCGTTTTCTCAGGCGACGAATTATACACTGGCACAGCGTTGCCGTTTTAAATTCTTGAGATTACCCAAACAAATATTCAAATTACCCATAATTGCCCAAAATTCCCCATACAAATTTTCAAATTACACTACCCGACAAAATTTCAAAAATTTTGATATCCTCGACATTTTATACATCTTGTATTTAACTTATTTTTTGCATAAAAACAAATCCTTTGTCCACCATAATTCCGTCACTTTAACGTCGATTTTATGTGGAATTGGGTAGGGTATTTCATCCTCTCAAAATGAAATGAAATAACATAAAACTCAAGACGGTAATGGCGGAGATATTGACAGATTAGTAATCCTCCTTTTCTTCTCAGCGCGAAAACTGAAATTTGAAAATATTTCGATAGGAATCAAATATCAAATGTCGAGGATATTTGTTTGTCGGGTAGTCTTATCAAGAGATTTCCAATAAACAAGTATTTTCAAATTTATTTTACTTTATAACGGTTTATATTTTTAAACTAATGTGCATATATGTATGTATATGTGTGGTTAAAAAAAGTTATAAACAAACATAAAACAAGTAAGAGAGAAATGAAACATTAAATAGTCCGATTTTCTTTAATTTATAGGTACCTCCAATTCTGTGGGTTGTTTATGCAAATATTTATAAAAAAATATTGTAATGATCTTAACAATTTAAGTGGAGAAGTTTTACCCCGAAATGTATAGCTGGTTGTAGGGGAGCTATATGTTATAATGGTCCAATTTGGCCGATTCCGACAAATGATCAGCGTATCTTAACAACTGAAGAACTAGCTCATGATTCTGATAATATCGGTATATATTTTGGTGAGTCTAATTTTTCTCCTTCTGGAACTTTCGACAAACCTGTTTTGGCTCAATGTTATAATTTCAGTTCATGTTCATGAAAGGTATAAAATTGCTTACTTTTTTCCTAGCTAACTTCTTACTTTAATGGGCTTATGTAATTTGCTTGTACATGTTCGACCAGCCGGTAATTCAAGATTAAATAAATGCTGCCAAAGTTCATGCACACTTTCACACAATGCGAATGTAATAGAAACTCATGAAAATAATTAATTTTTTTTATATGTATTATTATTCATATAAAACTAATTCCCCAAAATTCCCCAAATCATAGCACTCCCCAAAAATTACCCAGATATTAAAAAATTCCCCAAATTTGTGGAATTACCCACAAAACGGCAACGCTGCACTGGCACGAAAATAACTCCATTGTGTTTTAGTCCGATTTTCTCCCTCGATTCATTTTATTTATTTTTTTTTCAAAGAATTCGGTGGACAAACCGTTTTATGTCAACTTCGAAAGTCACATGTCCTGATTTGTCAGAATTTTCATGGCAGAAATACACTGCAAGGGAATAATTTGAGAAAGAGTTTATTTTAATTTTCTTATTTGTCCGTGGCAGGATTCGCACCTGAAACCTACTCCATGACTGGCGAGCACTCACCCATTAGACTATAATAATGTAATACAATGGCGCTATTATAACTCTGACGAGTTTTATGGCCGAGCTTCTCTCCCAATTCGAGGTGTGCTCCTTTTTAGTTTTTCCTACTAATTGGGTGGACCTACAGTTTTATGCCGGCTCCGAACGGCGAATGGATTTTTTGTGAGAAGCTTTTTCATGGCAGAAATACACTCGGAGGGCATTCCGCCCACTGCCGAGAGGTGACCGCTGCTCTTAACAAACCCAATAATAGGATTTTTTTTTTACTAATTAGAAAAATTGTTTTGGTGTTTTGCTCGGACCGTGGTTTGAACCCGACACCTCTGGCATAGCAGGCGAGCACTCTACCCACTGCACCACAGCGGCCACATTAGACTATAATGGCCTGTAAACAATTCCAGTGAACTTTCAGCACGCTTACGATTTTTAGCACAGCCTATGTGTCATCGTGACACTGTGCGCAGTCGGCCTAATCAGTTTTGTCGTAGCTTGCATGCCTGCAGAGTGAACAGTGTTGGGGAGGGGTAGGCGAGCAAAGTTGATTAGATGGATTTCGTTTTGTTTTTGTGTTTTCAATCACACACCAATTTCATTTATTAAATCTTCGCATCACAATTTCTCCAACTTTGAGTCGACGCAGCGTTGTTTTATTTTTGGATATCAAAGTGTGTGTTTGTGACTATGTATGTATGTATGTAAATGGTATATACATCGAATATATACATATCAGGCGCGGATCCAGGATTTCGGCAAGGGGGGGGTTTTGAAAATTTCTTTTTTTGGAAGATGTTTTTTAAGGGCAGACGCTGCACATACATAGGTAGATTTTACGAATTTATGCGGCCAAAATTGAAAATTTTAAAATTGGTACAAATACAAAATCCAAAATCCCTCTACGTTTATAATAGACCGGGTCTTCTCGGCTTTTATAGACAACGGGGGTGTCCCTGCCGCAAGTCGAATCTCATAAGGGGCTAAGAATCATTCATTCAATTTTAATATAACAATATGCAACATTCAACTTTTTGAAAATTTTCATTGGCTTTTCGGAAATTTTAATTGGAACGGTCTCACCCTACACCCTACAGAAAAAAACTTCTAAAATTGACGGAATTTTTCACAGCATTGAGAATTTAACTTTTTACACTAAAATTGGTTAGCTACATAACAGTACACTTAGAAATCTCCTCAAAATTTTCTATAAATTATGGCCTTGCTTTGAAATTTTTAATCCACTTTCAGAAATTTCTACGATTTTTCAGATTTTTTCCATAAGCTCAGAAATCCTGCTTAAAACGATTTTTATTGAAAAATTTTCTATATTTTTAAACTAAAATAAGAAAGTAAAATTTTCGACAGAACTCTTTGAAATAAATTTAAAAACTTTGGCGTATGATTTTTTTTGAGTCACTGTATATATTTTTCAATAAAATCGACTTTTAACGCATTAAACAAGCAATTTGGAATAGATGTAGACAATGAAATATTTTTGGCCGCATAAAACTTGAAAATCTACCTATGCGCGCTGGTGAAAATATGGACTAATACCACCTACTATTATTATTCTATATACTAGTTGCGCCATTTCCCGCACCTTAAAAACACCAAACTCAAAACCCTCAAAATTAACAATAGGTTTGTTTCTTATTAAACTAGAAACTAGCTGTGAAGTGAGCAAAACGGAATTCTGCGCTCATAAAGTGCGAAACGAACAGAAAATCAAGAAACGGAATAATAGTAAAAATTAGCGATTAGTAATTTTAATGCCTTTTTTGACTGTTAATGGTTATTTTTTCTAAAAAAAACATTTAATTTTGTTTTGTATACATGTATGTATTTTGTTTATTTATTTATTATTTTGCCCGACGTTTCGGTAAAACTCCTTTACCATCTTCAGGGGTCGACTTTATTTTTGCAAAATCACACGAAATCTAAATCTAAATGTTTGTTTTCTTTCATATCTCCATGTTCGTGTGATTTTGCAAAAATAAAGTCGACCCCTGAAGATGGTAAAGGAGTTTTACCGAAACGTCGGGCAAAATAATAAATAAATAAACAAAATACATACATGTATACAAAACATTCTTTTTAATTAAAACAAGGCCAAAAAGCTCAACAAAACTTAGAATCATAAAACGAAGGCTGGCCAAAACAAAAACATCATAACATTTAATTTTCTTTATTTCTATTTCAAAAATTCAGAAAATTTCAAAAGTAATAAAAATCAAAAGTATTCGTTTGTTTATTTTTTCAACAGCTGTTTCTTACTTTGGCAGCAAATAATTTCAGCTAGGGAAAATTTTACTAGCTGAAATTTGGAGCTGTCAATAGCTCTCTTCTGCTATTTTTTTTGACTCAAGAAACGATTTTCCAGCCGAAACTTGGCTAACTATTCATAACTAGCTAATAATAAACGGACCTAATATGTATGTCATCACATAAAGTGCAGGAGATTTCAATTGAAGTTCTAGATAACATGTATAACGTATGTATGAATATTTTTGCATTGGTACGTGCGAATGAGTATCGTATGGTATTGGTGGCAAATTGATCATCAATTTCACTTACCCTTGCATTTAAAGCCAAAATAAATAAGAATATATGTATGTAGTACTTTTTGGTTATATTTATATTTTTAATAGAATTTTTACTTTATTGAAGTTCTTGTGTTTATATACTCAAATTTTTAAAAGATTAATTTAAACAAGAATTGCGAAATGCCTCTGAAAAAGGCAATTTCTCCAACGATTCAGACATTTCTGACCAAATTAATTCTGTACAATCCCGATAAAAATAGGGATAAGAAAGAAAAGAAAATAAATTTGCGATTTGGCAATTTGCGAATAGCATTTTGGAATGATAGAGTTTTCCTTGTTCAGTTTGGGAAATTTGGGCGCAGAATCAATACAGGCATTAATTTGGGATCTATGATAAACCACAAGGGGGGGGTTTGAACCCCCAAAACCCCCCCCCGTGGATCCGCCACTGATACATATATACATACACATGCTACATGTAGCTACATATTGTATATTCTTATGCCTCCTGAGTCTGTCTTACGCCTTGTGAGTTTACTCCAATTTTTTTCTTCGTTGCTCAATTGAAAGCATTTTCCTTCTGCTTTTAGGACTTTTTTGCATTTTTTTAGCTTGTGATTTTCTCTTCAGTTTCTTGTTGTTTTTGTTGCATTTAATTTTTATTCCATTATGCCAATTAAGCTCTTTTCTATGTACCTACTTTATTTTTATTTTTTTCGGCTCATCCCTTGTTGGTTGGGTTTTAGTGTCACAAACAATTTTCTGGCAGTACACAAAGTTGTCAAATGAATTTGTTTATAAATTGGTAAAATCTAATTAAAAAAATAGACGAACTAAGTGTGTTTTCCATTTAAAGAAAATGTTTCACTCTGATTTTATTTTAAAAATGTACCTATAAAATAACCCAAGAGAAAATGCGCTATAATCGGACTGAGTAGAGTATTGAATTTGTCTAAAAGAGAGACACCATTCCGCTCTGCTTTTGATCCAGAAGAAACAAAGCCCAAGATAACCGAGTTAAAGAACATTTCTATTAGTATCAGAAGATCAATTGGCTTATAAGTTATAAGGTGTTGCTGATGAAAACATTAAAGCTGGAAACCCACAATTTCTTACCATTTCACTCTATAGATCATAAAGAAATATTTCCTAAATTCAGTTTTTGGTATCCACCATGGCTAAAAGCAACACCAAGATTGAAATACTTTTTTAAATGTTTATTTTGAACACTTTTTTTTTAAATCTACATTTGTACACATATATCCATTTAATTGCCGATCCTTGTCTCAAATCTATTGGTAGTTATTTTCGTAATTGGCATAAGCCACTGGATGTGGTACACCGTAAGTCACATAAGTCGGAACTGGCGCTGAGTAAGCGCCCAATTGACCGCCCGCTGGAGCGGCACAAGCTACTGGAGCCAAATTTGGTTGACAGCTGAAGAGATAGTTCCTGGGGCAGGGTGGTGCAGAAATAGTGGCTCCACCGCCATAGGCTGCCTTACGGAAACGGCTCATATCGAAAAAGGATTCTAAATTGGCAGCTTGCGACTCGGCTTTAACTTTGGCTTCGTGTTCATCAGATGCAGCGGGACTACCATTGCTAACTGGGCTGGCCAAGACTGCGCTGAAGATTGTGGCGACGAAGAGTAAAGCTATGCAAATGAAAGATTTCATTTTTGTTGTTTTTGCTTTTGTGATGTTCGTCTAGTGGCACACAACTTGTAGTGTGAAGTAATTAAAGTAAACTGATGATGTGTGACAAGTGAAGGTGGGCTTTTTATACAAAATGATATTTAGCTAAAATTATTTTTGCCGTTATGAATGCATATGCAGAAATTTTGCTTTGGTAGGCGAAAATTCTTTGAAAGAAAAAAAAGAAACGTTTTTGTGTACTTGGGTTTTATTTTGTTACTACTTAACGCAGTTTTGTTGAGTCGCAAAATGCCAAGTTGTTTCCATTGAAGGCCTTTGCTTGCGATTGACCTAATTTTTTAATTTGTTTTTTTTTTTTGTGGCGGCATAATTGTGCTAATTTGTTTGTTCACTTTTTGTTAACGAGTGAATTGTAGTTTTAACAAAAAAAAAAAAAAAAATGCGTATACCATTATTCTTTAAGAGATTTTCTAAAAAATTATAAATAACAATAAAAACTAGAACGACACCTTATTAAAATTAAGAGAAAATTGTGGCTTTTAATTCCCAACTATGACTAAGTATTTGATTACCCGGGGGACAATTCCAATAAATAACAAGAACGAAGAATTAGTAAATCGTTACAAATAAATGATGTATATTTCAAGGTATGTATATATGCACATATATAAATGGTTAACTAGGTATTAACTATAGTAAGTATAAATTACTAGTTGGTAGGTACCTAGGTATAATATTCTTGTTGGTAAGTATAATACAAAAAAATCTCGTAGAGATTACCTTACCTTGGGCGGATTGAAATGTGGCGCGTAGAAAAATAAAATCTGGAAAAAACAGATGAAAGGGCGGCGAAATTCAAAAATAAAAATACTTCGTGAATAAAAACTTAGCCGGAACGTCTTATCGTTTTTGCAAACTCATCAAGAAGAAGAAGAATGATAAAAAGGAAAAAGTATATATAACATTAATTTTACTAAAACCGCTAATTCAGCTCAGGGCTGATATTAGTAATGCCTCAGCTCAGGGTTGATATTAGTGCTACCACTGCTCAGTGTTGATATTAGTAATGCCACACATTATGGTGGCTCAGATATAAAAATTGGGTTTAAGCCGGCGGCTTAAACAGTATTCTTATGTATAAGTAAGCATCTTTTCAAACCTAATGAAGCAGTCATTCCATTATGAACATGAATACAAAATAGGTAAGTAACAACGAATGTTTTTTACTGCTTGGAAGAGAAAAGAAAAAGACAATAAAAGCATCGGAGGAGACGGCTAAGTTTTCCGAAGAAAGATCTTAAAAGATTTACGGGACCTTGTGTGTTGTCTGTGGCGAATGAAGAAGACGATAGAACTATGCTCCAGCTCTGAAAATATTCAACTCGGTCGTCGCTGGCTGTAGCAGAGGAAGATGGAGACTGTTATTGCATTGGAAAGTCCAAGTAGAAAAGAATTTGGCTTCACTTGTAATTTTAAATTGGCATAGGTTAGCACAGAAGAAGATTGTTGTGCTATTTTGAACTCAAACAAAATCGCTTAGGCGGTCACAGTTCCAATAAACGAGAGAAAGAAAAAGCAATTCTGGAGTCTAGAGGGGGCCTGCTTTCTCAGCGAGTAGGTAGGTTGTGCACTGAGAAAAATCAACCAAAAATTGCTTAATAACACCTAGGTACTATGTATTTTCACATTTAAATTTGCATTTGCCGTCCGCTGGCCCAGCTCCCTTCATCGTCTCTCTATTCGGTTTCCTAATACAAACATGTAGCTTCACCAGCGCTTGTCCTGCTCTTCTATCATTATGGAACGAAATTTCTTTGCCTTGAATGCTGATTGGTTGAGTCCCATGACTAAAATTAGCGCGCCATTTTGATACCACAACTCGTGACTAAACCAATGAAAAGTAAAAGTTGAAGAGAATGAGCGGGGCAGGTACCGCAGGTCCCTATGCCCATTCTGTTGAAATTAAATCGTTAAGCAGCCTCTCAGTCTCTGACATTCTTGAGTTCCCAGAGGATGTCGAGGAAAGGTTTGCCAAGGAACTTCATTCTGCCTTGACAGTGCGAAGGACACACGCATAGTAGGTGCTACACTATCTCGTCCGTCCCAGGAAGATTACAGCTGCGACACAAGCTGTTATGGCCCAATCCCAATCGTGCCGCGTATGTACCAATGATCCAATGTCCCGTGCATAGCGCAGTTAAGCGTGAAATGAACCTGCTGTCAATCTTTAGAAAGGCTGAGGATCGCATCTCATTGAATGATAGCCGCAAGCTTCTGCAGACCCTGCAGGCCGGCAACCACCTCCATCTCTTTTTTACCCTTCTCGAGCCAGTGCCGAGAGATTCGGCTGCTGATGCAGCTCAGTGACGCAAGACGCCTCTGCCACAAAAAGAGCCGAGCTCTGCCTGGCCAGCTCATCAGCCATTTCGTTGCCCTGGATATCGCGTTGCCCTAGCACCCAGATCAGGCTTAAATGCTTGTTTTATATTGTTGCCCATTTTGTATTCTCCTCCGGATCGAACATCAACCTGAATTTCTTCTTGAAACATTACCATAATTTTTTTCGCACAATAATTTTCCTCTCCCTGTCGCCTTTGCTGATTTCGTTTTCCTGGTCGATTTTTTCATACAATACATATTTCGCAATTCTATTAATATTTTATTAATTCAGCTTTTTTCCCATTTTTATACTCAGCTGTACTAGTACACAGAGTATTATAGTTTTAATCACATAACGGTGGATTGTAACAGAATGAAATAATCGAGATAGATATAGACTTATATATATCAAAATGATCAGGGTGAAAAGAGAAATCGATTGAGCCATGTCCGTCCGTCCGTCCGTCCGTCCGTCCGTCTGTCCGTCTGTCCGTCTGTCCGTCCGTCTGTAAACACTCTAACTCGCGCAAAACTTGATATATTTTGATGAAATTTGAAATGCAAGTTGGTATCGAGACTGGGACGGTTGGTATTGAAAATGGGCGAAATCGGACCATGACCACGCCCACTTTTCCTATATAGAAAAAATCGGAAATTTGGTATCTCAGCCACTAATATAGCTAGAGCGATGAAATTTTACCCACGTGTTGAGCTCAGGCCCCTATGAAGAAATTTGGTGAAATTTTAGAAAATGGGCGGTGCCACGCCCACTTATTAAGGGTCAAACATTGAGGGTTTTATAAGCCATAACTCAGAAACCATTGAAGATATATCGATGAAATTTGGTACGCGTGATATACTTACTTAGGTAAATGTTTGGACGAAAAATTGTTAAAATCGGTTGACGGCCACGCCCACTTTTATATATGGGTCTTATAAAGTGACCTAATAAAAACATTTTAAGCGATATCTCTGTAAAATATAAAGATCTATCACTGAAATTTTGTGGCATGAGTCCAACTATGGACATAAAACAAAAAAACACAAAAATTTTGGAAAATGGGCGGTGCCACGCCCACTTATTAAGGGGCAAATATTGAAAGCTTTATGAGTCATAACTCAGAAACCATTGAAGATATATCAATGAAATTTAGTACGCGTGATATACTTACTTAGGCAAATGTTTGAACGAAAAATTTCCAAAATCGGTTGACGACCACGCCCACTTTTATATATGGGTCTTATAAAGTGACCTAATAAAAACATTTTAAGCGTTATCTCTGTCAAATATAAAGATATATCATTAAACTTTTATGGCAGGAGTCTAACTATGAACATAAGACAAAAACCGTAAAAATTTTGGAAAATGGGCGTGGCACCGCCTTCTTTTAGAAGCAGGAATATACGAGATTTCTTAGCCTATAACTCCAAAAATAATTGAGATATTATGACGAAACTTTGTTTATACGTTTTATAACTTGTGGTAATATACACGCAAAAATTTATTGAAATCGGTTTATGACCACGCCTACTTTTTAACAAAGATATTTCTGGAACACCCTTTTGGAATTTGTAACGTGAAGTCTTTGAAACTAGAAGTCATAAAGGGATGAAATGTTGCACAAAGAATAATATTCATATGCTTGGTTGGATGACTGATAAAAATGTTGAAAATGGGCGTGGCTACGCCCACTTTATGCAGCACTCGCTTTATATAAAATACACCGTGTTTCCATCAAACGCAAACAAACAATGAAAGCATACAGCTGAGTATCTAATGTTCGATTCCACTCGAACTTAGGCTTCCTTACTTGTTTTGTACATATTTTTCCACCACTTGCCAGCAAGCGACCATTATTGTGTTATTCAGCTTTTTCTTTGGTTTCTTTTAGTTAAAAAAGCTGCCAACATTTTTGCTCGTGCTTTTTTTAAGCCACATTCACTGAAAAGAAGCGAGTAACTTCCCTCCCTAGTTGATGTACTTAGTTGGAGGTGGTCACCCACAACAATAACATCGCAACTATAAACTGGGTATACATACATATATATTTGTATATATATACCGATGAATATACATAAATATATCCGCAGGCGTTCTATTTTACTCACTCGCATTCATTCCTTCGCTGCGAGGAGCTCTTTATTCATTCCTTCATTTAGTTACTCACTCATACTTCAGCAGCAGACGTAGCACCACCACCTGCTTTTATAGTTCTTTTGTTTCCTTGTTTTTAATTTCTTTTGCTGGTTGTTTTATGCGGTGCTCTTCTTTTTCTTCGCCTGCTGTAGGTGGTATGAAATTGATGTAATTTATATGGGCACTTGACTGGCTAAATTGCCTTTCGAGGAAATTTTATATTCTACTTAAGTTTAATGGAAAATAATTAATTTCATTCCGACTGAGTTGTTTCGTTGAACGCTTATTTTTGGAGCAATGTAAATTTATGTACATATATTTGTGTGAGTGTATGTTTTCTATATGTTATATGTATGTATGTACATATGTAACTCTAACAAGATTGGCAATGGCGGCGGCGGCGGCTGAGGCCCATTGCAGCGCTCGTTGGTCCAAAAGCCGTAATGTTGTGGCGTAGATGAGGCCAATGAATTATTGCAAGTGAAATTGCGTTGCTCCATTACTCTTTGGCTAAAAAAATGGGAGCTACATATCTACATACATATATATGTATATGGGGGCATAATTTGTAGATTGCAGGCTTACCTGCATTAAGGTGTTCCTTTAAAATAAAACTACATACTATGTACACAGAGGCGGATTATCCCTAAGGCAAACTAGGCACTTGCCTAGGGGCGCGTAGTTACAAGGTGCGCGCGAGCTCAGAATTTTTAAACAAATAAAGAAAATAACATATATGCAATTTGACGAATTTAAACACCGAAGAAGTTCAAAATAGAGCAAGTTCGTTGGTAACAATGTATTCCAATGATTTAGAAAAAGGCTTTGTTGACGAATGTATCCATCTACGTTCTTATTTAACAACGATAGCTCGAGACGGAGAACTGCCCCGAACAACGAACGCGGTATTACAGGTTCTGAGAAATAAAGAGCTTGACACAATTTACCCCAACATTGACATAGCCTTAAGAATGTGCGTATCGACGGCAGTCAGTAATTGCAGTGGGGAGCGGAGTTTTTCCTGCCTAAAAAGAGTGAAAAACTATCTTCGCTCAACCATGACAGATAAGAGATTAAATTCGTTAGCAATACTGAATATTGAATCTGTCTTATTGCTGTCATTAAACTACGACGATGTTATCGACAATTTTGCGAAACAAAAATGTAGACGCAGAGATTTTTAATTTTTTAAATTTTGTTTGCTCTGTTACTACTTACTTATATTTTTTCAATAAATAATTCAAAACTTATTTTGTTAATTTATTAAATACTAGCTGTTGCCCGCGACTTCGTATGCGTATAATTTCTCTTCTATTTTTCAACTCTGTTGGTAAATAATAAGTACCAACAAAAAAGACTGGATTTCAACTCTAAGATGATGCCTGCTTTCAACCAGCTCTTCGCGTCCGTGTTTGAACAGCTCGGCAGGTAGTCCGTCTTTTCCAGGAGCTTTATTGTTTTGGACCCGGGGTATAGCTGTCCTCACTTCATTATAGTCGGGTGGTGGAATGTTTTTTCCATCGTCAGGGATTGTGGTATCGGGTTCGACGACTCCCTCGCAATTTATCAATGAGGAGAATTTATCGCTCCATAACATAAGTACACTCTGTATGTCGGTTACCAGGTAGCCATTATTTTATTTCTTATAACAAAATAGCCATATTAAGCATTTTGAGATTAAGAAGGTTCACATTTTATGAGATATTTCCGAAGCCAGTTTAGGTATTGAAATTAATCAAATGGTTTATGGCAGCATTCATAAACACCTTTCGTTTGATACCCATATTGTACTAACACATTTTGGTGCACATATTGGCCGATAGCTCCGAAACCGGTCGGGATATCGAAACAAATAATACCTTAAACTTTAAGTTGAGCCTCTAGCAATCCAATAAAAGTACAATCAAATAAAGTTCAATTCCATTCAGCACGTTTTGAGTGATACGGCCACAAACATACGGACAGACAGACAGACAGACAAAAATTCTAAAAATGGTTGATTTGGATTCTACTGGCTTAATAATGCTTCCCCCAATCATTTTTTTCTCGATATCTGCAATGTACAGACATCGAACTGTTACAATTTTATTATATGTAGAGATTAACAAATTATCTAAGCTTTTACATCATATCTACATCTACACTAATATTATAAAGAGGAAAGATTTTGATTGTTAGGGTGTAAAACAACTAGGTAGTTAAAATTTATAGTATTATGATGGCCATTTATGGTCGGTACAAGGGCGCCGAGAAAGTGGCTGCCTAGGGCGCTCTGGACCTTTAATCCGCCACTGTATGTACATATGTTAGTGTCTAGCACGAAATTATTATTTTTAACTTTAATTTTTATACTATGGGATAAGCGGAAAAATTCAAGCCTGGTGTGCGCCCGAAAATATGTCTGATAATGAAGAAAGTGGTTTTTCTTCGAAATAGCTATCACATCTACCATCGCTGTATGAACTAATTGGATTTTTCAAAAACTACCTACATTTTCAAAAGAACCCAAAAAATCGTTGAAATTGCTTTACTCTTGTTTAAAATTTTAGATTTTTAAATAGGAAGGTACCTATGTATATATGTAAGTACGATACCAATTAAAATATGATTTAATCAAGCTTAGACTTCTTCGTTAAATAAAGCTTAGCAAATGGAAGCAATTGAAATTCAAAAAAAATGGGCACTCTACCTCATTTAATACTACCTATACATACATATATGTATGTACACTCAGAGAAAAAACATTATAAAATCAACGAAAACGTGCTTAAAATAGACAAAAACGTATTTAAAAGTGATGTAAATATGAACATTTTTATTTTAAAAATGTTCATTTTAAAATTGTAAATCAAGTAAAAACATTTTAATTTTAAAAATGTTTATTTTTATTTTATGAGCTATGCGTTTTTAATCCATTTATGTTCATTTTTAATTTAAATCCAATCATTTTTATTTTAAATAACAAACCTACTTAATTTAAAAATATTCATATATAAATCAAATATGAACGATTTTGAATAAAGATTCTGCATTTTTAAAATAAAAATGCACATTTTCATTTTAATAATGAAACAAATTTAGTTTTATATACTCACCACCGTTCATTAATTCACCTTTATTAAACCATACAAAAATTATTAATCCGGTTCAGAATTTTATTCGTATACATTTTCAAATGCAGTTTTTTAGAAATACATATGTACATGTACAATGTGCATACAAATAACAAATTCATATTAATTTTGGTTTTACATATGTTTTGCCATTGTTAATTGAATATAAATGTAATGGTTGTGTTTTAAAACTAGAAAATTTACGATTTTCAATGTGTCTAATTTTGTGCCGACTTCATAGGAATGAAAATGTTTTTCATAACCTTTGACATGTACTGAAGTATGCAGATGAGGAAAATTCCGTTATTCCATGCACGATTTGTGAAACAAATGGAATGTGAAATATTTGTTCAACTCATGACCCAACAATAGAGGTCGCCGCATGTAGAAGAGAATAGGCGATTTCCATTCGACGGCCTGTTTCAAATCAAAACAAGACGCAATATTTTGAGATTAGCTAAAGGCAGGAAGAAGAAGAACGATTTTCTGTTGCATGTCCCTTATTTCATTCTACTCATCTCATCCCGATCCTCATTCTGATCCTGATCCTAATCCTCATCTTTATCCTAGTGCTATCCTGATCCTAATCCTAATCCTCATCCTCATTTCATCCCGATCCTCATCCTGGATCTTATACTGATTCTGATCCTAATCCTCATCCTCATCCTAATCATCATTCTCATTCTAAAACTTACCTTCCTTTGCACGTTTTCTCCAGTAATGCCAAAAAATCAATACGGTTTTGCGTTGAAGAAGATGGCATTGAAAAACATCCCTCCTCTATACCGAACTATATAAAAATAAGTTAAGCAATTGCACCAAAAGAATTTTTTTAATTACACATACCTCTTTCTTCTTCCACTTGAATAGCTTCTCCCGAAATTCAACCCGTATACCGAGGGGCGGAATGGCTTCCTTTAGACCATCAGCTCTTAAAAATTTAAGGCTGCTAAAAGTCATTTGCGAATCTGCAGTACGTGATCAGATACAATACAGTATTATAATACATTACAAAATGCTTGAATCATTGTTACCTTTTAGGAAAGGCAATACATGGCCCATATCCATGTCCCTCAGAAGCTGCATCATCTTTTCGTCATCCTCGTTGTTTATTTCTTGAATAGTGTCGACAACTGGAAGGGTGGTAACCACCACCCCTCCGCTTAGATTGTCACACTCTCCTGAATCAAAACTACCACCAATTTAAACCGAACTGTACATTTTATTTGTAAAATTTCCGCAAATTATTTGCCAATTCAGTTGAACGAATATGTAGGTAAATAAGCTATTTTTATTTATATTTGAAATTAAGTTTTCTGTTTTTGCTTTAGGCGAGAAGATTGTAAGAATGTAACATTTTTAAAATAAATATGTGCATTTTAAAATTAAAAATGTAGCGTTTTTAAATTAAATACGTACATTTTATTTTAAAAATTTCATTTTTAATTTAAAAATTTTTATTTTTAAATCAAAAATGATGGGGTTTAAAACGGGCATTATAAAAATAAAAATATTATTTTTGATTTTAAAATGCTGTTTTTCTCTGAGTGTATAAACACATATATATAAATCGGTTCACAGCTCCCATTCTGCTAGTTGGGTGAATGGTTGTGGAAACAGTCAACTCCCCAAGTTAAGTTGTGGCGTTTATACGGTCGACGTTTACATACAATTTCCACTTTCAATTTGCAAAAATGCTTCTTTGCTTTGGAGCTTAGTAGGTACTCTGTATTGCTTTGTTGCGAACTGGGCCCAGGTAATGCGTTTTACTTTGCTATCATAGACACAGCAGTGGCTAAGCTGAAAATGTATGCCACTGACGTTGGGCCAACACCGACTGACGCGCAACCATTCATTTGTATAGGAGTGTGTACATATGTACATTAGAGCGTACGAAATTATTTCTGGAAAAATATTTTATATTTTTTTGGACGCCGCTAGATGTTGCTGAAATTCATTTTTTTCATATCTTCGGTATTTATAGTCCGCTCCCTAAGTTTGATACACCAATCTCTTTGGCTTGAGCTGACGGTTTCTACTTTATAATTGCATTAATTCTGCGTACGCCATTGGGGTCACTTCCACCCGATGGCACTATCGATAGTATCGATAGTTTTTTTTTCGTGTCACTATCGAGAGTTTTTTTTTCCACTATCGATGGTTATCCCTATTCATTCTTGTATTTTTGTCCCAAGAGAAGAATACTGAATGTTAGGGAGGAGTTGGATTTCGATATCAAATTGGTCAAATTAATACCCCAGCGGGTTAGGGGGCTTAGAATATACCCGTGGTAAGGAATGTCTATCGTAAGAGGCGACTAAAATCCACGCTTCTAACGATATACAACTTGTAGTAATTGAACCACACCTCGCTAAATGACATCTGGTCAATGTCAAAATTTTTAATTTTTTCCGATTTTTGAAAGTTTTGATTTTCAAATTAAGTTTTTTATAAAAACTTGTAAAAATCAGAAACAAATTATTTTTTAAAAATTAGCCCGTTTAATTGTTAACGTAATATCAAGGATATCTGATAAAAACATTATTTTTAGCGATTTCTTTCATGTGAAACAAAAAAGACATTTTATGCACTAAAAACTCGATTATATAAATCATCCGTGTATAGGGCGTCGTTTTACAACTTTTTTTTTGCAAAACACTATAGACTTCTTGCGCGGCCTTAAACTTATCATATTCAATAGTACTGCCTTTAAAATAGGAAACAATTTGCTCGCACAGCTAAATTCAATGAAGGTGCAAAACACGGTAACTCGCATGGAACATGGTGCAAGGTTTCCAATATATTAGCTGCGGAATGATTTGTATCTGACAGCATCTTTTGTGTCTACAGTACAGCTACTCGCAATTTGAAATCTTCGGATATAAAATGACAAGCAATAGTTAAGTAATTTTCATTATTCCTTTTTTTGCTTGGCTTTCCGACGGGGTAGGAATATGAAGTATTGTGGAACGATTTTTTCACAAGGGATGACGAAAAATCGTTCCACAATACATAAGTATCTATATCTTTAGCTTATGGGCCGTTTACTCAACCTCTGATTAACGCTAACCCTATGAGAGGGTGAAGTCACAAACAAATTTTATCTTTTGTCTATACACGGATGAGTCATCTAACCGAGTTTTTCGTCCATAAAATATCCTTTTTGTTTCACATGAAAGAAACCGCTAAAAATAATGTTTTTATCAAATATCCTTGATATTACGTTAACAATTAAACGGGCTAATTTTTAAAAAAATAATTTGTTTCTAATTTTTATAAGTTTTTATAAAAAACTTAATTTGAAAATCAAAACTTTCAAAAATCGGAAAAAATTAAAAATTTTGACATTGACCAGATGTAATTTAGCGAGGTGTGGTTCAATTACTACAAGTTGTATATTGTTAGAAGCGTAACTCCAGCGAACATAATTTTTGAATAAAGTGATAACAAAAAACACAAAATTACCGTTATCTCAAAAACGTAACCATACAAAAAATTAAAAATTAAAAAAAAAAAAAATGTTCTGTGCTCAGCAGGCCCATACCTATCCTCCCCCATAACTGAAATTCTTCGTATTTTTTTGTTTTTTGATTTATTTAAAGCATTGTGTATTCTACATTAATGAAATGTTTAAACAGTGTGCCTTATGTACTAGTCAGCGCCAAAGATGCTAAAAAACAAATGTACTACTTTTAGTTTTTTATTACTATAGCGTTTTCAAGTCAAATGAAATCTTTTTCAAATCAAGTGCAAATTTTAAATTGAAAAAGGTTTAATTTAACCAAAAAATGCTATATATATAAGTGAAGTATTTAATTTATTTGTTGTTCTTTTGCTAATTAATTAATGTTATGCGTTAAAAAAATTAAAGACTTTGAAAAGGAAAATGTAAACAAAACCATGCCTCTTTTTAAACGGTTTTATTTAGCTCACCCCGTTTGTTTTATTATTTATTCTTTATTCTTGGGTCAAATTTAGTAATTCAAATTTCACCCTCTTCCTGTCAACCGATTAATCTGAAATTTTGCACGCATGTATAACCCCGATGACAATGCAATATTATGAAAAAAAAATTCCGATAGGTGGCGCGTGGGTCGCTATATTTACAAAAATCGCATTTATGGTCCTATTTGGCTGAAATTCGGAACATGTATTACTACCTTGAAAAGAAATATTTTCTTAAAAAAAAAATTCCGCTAGGTGGCGCGTGGGACGCTATATTTACAAAAATCGCATTTATGGTCCGATTTGGCTGAAATTCGGAACATGTATTACTACCTTGAAAAGAAATATTTTCTTAAAAAAAAAATTCCGCTAGGTGGCGCGTGGGTCGCTATATTTACAAAAATCGCATTTATGGTCCGATTTGGCTGAAATTCGGAACATGTATTACTACCTTGAAAAGAAATATTTTCTTAAAAAAATAAAAACTAAAAACTAGAAAATAAAAATAGGTTAAAAAACTTTTTAAGTTAAACGGTTTTATGTTATACATACATTGCAATGTTTAAGATAAATGTACTAAAAACCAAAAAATAATAAAATAGATACAGTCGTGGGAATTATAAACATTTGCATAGACTAGACTAAAATAAAACCGGGGGGCACGTCAATTGTCTACAAATTATCGACTTAATGTGCGATAGAAGAATCGTTTAATTCGTCGTTAGGCAGTTGGCCCGCAGACGGTGAGGAAAATACTTACTATTTTCTTGCTCATGGAAATTCCAATAGTTATACACTCCATGTTAATAAAAGAGATGTTGCAACTAGTTTATCGTTGGACATTCACACGAGGAATCGTTTCACTGCTCGTAGTTTGTCTTTAATCGACAAAACATATGATAAAAGTACTACCCGCTCACCACTATGAAACCCTAAAACTCGCTTATAATCGAGCTTGCTAGCTTTTTTCCACATTCTAGCCCTACTTATCACACGTCCATCGTTGTCGGTTGAACAACTGCCTAATTATAGTGTAACATTACAAAACAAACATTTTAATCAACGATTGTAGACAATTGACGTGCCCCACGGTTTTATTTTAGTCTAGTCTATGCAAATGTTTATAATTCCCACGACTGTATCTATTTTATTATTTTTTGGTTTTTAGTACATTTATCTTAAACATTGCAATGTATGTATAACATAAAACCGTTTAACTTAAAAAGTTTTTTAACCTATTTTTTTAAGGTTTAATTTAACCAGAAAATGCTATATACATACACAGAGAAAAACGCACAATGGTTTTTTCAACCAACTTCTTGGTTAATGTTTTATTGGTTGATTTATTCATGTCAAAAGGAAAAAATGTAATATGTACATTTTCATTGTACCATTAACCAATATTTTGGTAACAATCAATATCAAACAGAAAGTTGGTTTCCCCAACGTGTATAACATATTAACACTCTCTTATATATCATACATAGCAGTGCTGCTACTGGCATAAAAATATAACCAACAAATTGTTTAATAGTGACAAGAAATTGGTTGAAGATTTGAACGAACATTTTGTTACATCAACAAATATCATGGTTAATATAACCAAATCACTGTCTAATATATCAACAATGGTAATGGTAATATTAAACAAAATTCACATTGATTCCATTTCAAGTGTGAAATTAGTACTATTAACCAACTTTTGGTTGATTTTTCTCTCAGTGTAAGTGAAGTATCTAATTCTTATTTGATCTTTTATTTAATTATTGTTTTGCGTAAAAAATTAAAGACTTTTTGGAAAGAAAACTGTAAACAAAACCATCCCTCCTTTTATTTTAGTGAAATATTCATAAAAAAACTATCGATAGTATCGACTATCGATGGTTTTGCAGCTCTACCACCCAGTACTTAGTTTGTACCACCTTAATGCAACTTTTTTTTTTGCCAGCACGTTAAACGTCGTCAAAAAGCATTAATCTTTTGGAAAAGAAGTATTTCGATCGGTTCAGTAGAACCGGAAATAAAACACATATATCATTCCGAAGAATATATGTAGGTAAGTATGTAAGTTTTAAGCTTCCTGTCGTCTTTTAGGTTAATTTTACAAATAGATTTTCTGAAGAGACTTCTATTGACGGTGGACTTTTTTTTGGGTCCATATAAGGCGAGACGGCCTAATGTAAGTACAAATGTACAAGCGAACTTAGTAAAAAATTTTGGTATCTAAGTGAGTTGGCTAAATGAGTCTTAAAAGACCATAACACGCAAATTTATTGGTTTCTCAAGTTTTCGACTGTGTGGCAGTGCAAACCCTGTAGGAAATTTAATTAATTTTAAATCACTTTATAAACTACTTTATTTTCAATAACAACTAATTGAAAATGTGACTTTTTCCTTTGCAATGAACTGACTTTTTTAACACGGCGATGTCATAGCAAGCAGTCAATTGCCCTATCCTGCATTTGTTTTCAACTACTTTACTAGTAGTTTAAAATAAATAACTTAATCTTGAGTTTCTTTTCAACTACTTTATTTGTAGTTTAATATAAATAACTTAATCCTGCATTTGATGTCGAAATTCAAGAAATGGTAAAAATGCGAAACAAATTTTCCTCAAATTTCGCAAATCGTTCTCAAGTTGATAAACAATATTTGAGAAACAATTGAATTTATGTTAATTTTCAAATGATAAATATGAAACAATATTTTCTCCGTTTGAGAATTTCGTTTTCAGTGTTTAATGGGAAGTGAAGCTGAAAAACGGTAACCAAAAAAGGAAAAAACAATCTTGGCATACTTAGATCTGAAAACATGTGTTTACATATAAATATGTACATATACAAAAAACTGTCTCGCGCTGCATTTGTTTAAAGCTACTTTAAAATTAGTTGAATATAAATCACTTTTTAATATATTTATTTTTGCAACTAACTTTTTTTTTTCCGTGAGGGAAGCTTATTCTGTTCTTCAATGTATGTATGTATATTTGTATGTAAATGAGTCCGCGAACAGCAGGCAATTCGCCATTTTGCGCCGCATCTGCAATATTTATGTGGTCATTCATGCCCCAAATGTTAGCAATATACATGCTTGCACTTGTATTAAGGTAGGCGTTCATTCCCCAGCTGCTAGATACATACATACATATGTATGTAGGTATGTATGTACGTACCTACGCGTATGTTGCTCACTAATGCGTTCGCTTTTAAATTACATTGCGGTTTTATTGATGCGGCAAATGCAATAAAAAATGCCAAATTGCCAACAAACATTTATTCATTTCACTTATGTATTTATTTATTTATACACATACAGTATGTGCGCGATAAAGGGAATTTTTTTAAAAGTTAAAATAGAGTTCACTAGTTGAGGAGGTCTTGCGACCGCTATCTTTTCCGATGAATTGTCTTGCCTTATGAAGATACTAATTGTCCCCGATTCATACCCAAATGGAATAAAATTATACTACATATCGACGCCTGAGTAAAAGATCACCCTATTTCAAAATTGTATTCAAAAAACGCACTATTTCAGAATTTCCCCAATAACGCCCTATTTCAAAATTGTATTCAAAAACATCCAATTTCAGGGAAAATTTCATACAAATATGGCGTTATTAAAGAATATTCTGAAATAGAGCGTTTTATGAAAAAAGTTTTGAAATAGGGTGATCATTTACTCAGGCGTCGATATGTAGTCGTTTCTTATTATGCCTTCATCTGATTTTTTGTTTAAAGCCTAAAACTGAGTTCACCGCCGTGAAATTTCGCCAGCAACATGCATTCATTTTGCCCTGAAACGTTTCAAGAAAAATTTTTTGTCAAATGAGAATAAATTCCAAAACGAAAACTGAGCAAATGTAAAAAGAAAAAAATTGGAGCCTCAGAACCAATTTTCAAATTTTGGCCAATAAAAAATTTTTATTCAAAATATAAATTTCAATTTCAAATAAATGGCATTGTATATTTAAATTGGCTTGAAAATATGTTGCTGGCACGATGTTGCTAGCATGTTGCGCAACGTTTTCACGGCAGGAACTCAGTACAACTTTGTCGTGAAATATCTGTGAAATTTCACACATGGTCAAATCCATTTTGACGGGTGTGACCATGATACTCATAATTTTCGCTATAATTTTGAAATGGAAAGCTTGCATTTCAAAAAAAGGCCGTTATTCCCACCAATGGGAAAGTTAAAAACGGTGGATAGCAGATATATACTTGAAGGACACCATTTCCGACCAGAGTGGCCATTAGAAAGCTGGGACGGGTGTGACCTTATATATTTGAGCTTTCAAAAAATCCCACTTTGCATATAAATTTTGTAAAACTTTTCACAGAACGCATATAAAAAATTTAGTCCAGCACGTTGTTCAAAGTCTTTTTGATTGTATAGCATACTTACTATTTTGAAATTCACGTTTTTCTTGCGAAAACCCTGTTTAAAAAATTGGACGGGTGTGACCTCTCTATGTGACGGGTGTGACCCAGTACCAAAATTCAAAATTTTTGATGAACTAAAAGTTTTATTGACTTCATTTATAACTCGTAATATGAAAAAAAGTAACATAACATTGTTTGCTCGCTATCATAAAACTCACATTATTCCAAAGGTGTATGTTTTAGGAAAATTTGTTTAAATTCAGATAAATATGAATCGCAAGCATACACAGAGACCGCATCTGCTCTTTTAAAGTTGTGCATTTTTTGAATATTCTTTATTAATTTTACGTTTTCCCACCTTGCGTTCAAGAAATTACTGTCGCGCTCAACATCGTCTTTTGATGCGTAAAAAACGTCGATCTTATTAAGTTTCTTTGTTTCAACTAGATATTGGAAACAGTCAACGGGTGTTTTCATAAAATATTCTCTAGCCTTAATGCCTGTACTTAAGGTTCTTTTTGCAGCTGCAGCTATTCCATCTACAGCGCCTTTACCATGGCCTGTAGCGAAAAAATTCCAAGTCATTTCTAATCCAAAATCCTTAGGGGCCTGGCAAATGTTAAAAATATTGTATCGATTTTTAAACTGAGATGCGCAGTTTTATCTGTTATCATTTTTTTTAGCATCCCTCCTTCTTTTATCTCTTATTCTCTCCTTAGCTAGATGCAATTCATATTTTTCTTTGTTTTCTTTAAGCTTCTTCCTCTGTTCGCGCTTTCTGTTTTTCGAATCTATTAAAAAATATATGTATACTTCGCGTTGGTGTGACGGGTGTGACCAAATATTTTTTAGAACTGAATACTAAATTACTGCGATAAATTTTAAGAAAATTTCACTAAGTATTTATCGCGACTACTTTGTTATTATTGGAGAGTGTCAGGTGGTTAAAATGTAAAGTACCAATATAATTAAGCTTTTTCAATTTTTTCTGTGACGGGTGTGACCGAAAATTTAAGTATATTAAACACGCCATAAAATTGTTACTATAAAACGTATAATATCGAAACTTCACAGAAATGTAAAACAATGACCTAGTCTCTTCAGAGGTAACGGTTTTTATTAATATTGAGAATGGAAGAGTATAAAAATGTTAAATAAAGAGACACCTTGCAGAGAATGTGAACTGAATATTCAGTATAGACAAAGTTCAAAGTGTTGCCGAACTTATAAAAATTTACGTGAATCCAATTTTTTTTATTCAGCCATAAGAATCATCCTCTTGTGCATATTAACAAATTTAATTTAATTAAAAATAAGTGATTTCTAATTTTGCTGGATAGGGCCGTTTTAGGTGGAATTGACCACATGTTTCACGACCAGTTTTTTGTATGGATTTTGACAGCAGTTCCACGTGAAACTCGAACTCAGTACTATGCTTAATTATTGAAATATTTTTTTCTTTTGTAACATAGAGAGCAAATTAAAAAAAAAAAAATTCTTCAAAATTTATTAAAGTTATTCCTAGTGCTGTAATGCTTTTTTAAACAATGTTAATTCATTATTTACTAGAGTCCAGCTTATCTATGCACAATTAAATCCGTCTTCCTCTGGATTGTAATAGGAACGCGTGTTTATACGCACAGTATAGTTTTTTTTTTTATCGATTAATACTTTTATCGAGCGCTTACAGTATGTATATAGTTATTTCTTTGACCCAACTCAATGAAGCTGTTACTTTTATTACATTTTCATTTATTTTCCACATTTGTGAATACTTCATATATATGTATGTATGTACTTAGATATGTACATTACAATATTTACCTTCTCCATCGATCGAACATTTGGTTAAATTTATGAGTGCGTCGTTTGTCCAATCGTTGGCCATAAATTCAATGGGAGTACTTAGTAACTATGAATGAAGTATGGAGGATGTCGATGTCGGAAGGCGTTCCACTGCAGAACTATTCAATTT
This sequence comes from Urophora cardui, assembly GCA_960531455.1. Lineage (NCBI taxonomy): Eukaryota > Metazoa > Arthropoda > Insecta > Diptera > Tephritidae > Urophora > Urophora cardui. Next base: position 40,503,542 of record OY482674.1, on the reverse strand, counting down.
AATGTACGATGGATTATTATGGTAAATTATTGGAATTCACTTTATTGGCTTAAAGCTGGTTTTAAAATTTGTTGTTGCCACTTAAGCCAATCAAACGAACAAATATTTTTCGATTGAGCATAATTTTTGAACCTTTTTCTTTTTTGGTAGCAATACCTCCTAGCATAGAATCGAAAATTAAAATAAAAAAAAATAGGTAAAAAAACTTTTTAAGTTAAACGGTTTTATGTTATACATACATTGCAATGTTTAAGATAAATGTACTAAAAACCAAAAAATAATAAAATAGATACAGTCGTGGGAATTATAAACATTTGCATAGACTAGACTAAAATAAAACCGTGGGGCACGTCAATTGTCTACAATCGTTGATTAAAATGTTTGTTTTGTAATGTTACACTATAATTAGGCAGTTGTTCAACCGACAACGATGGACGTGTGATAAGTAGGGCTAGAATGTGTAAAAAAGCTAGCAAGCTCGATTATAAGCGAGTTTTAGGGTTTCATAGTGGTGAGCGAGTAGTACTTTTATCATATGTTTTGTCGATTAAAGACAAACTACGAGCAGTGAAACGATTCCTCGTGTGAATGTCCAACGATAAACTAGTTGAAACATCTCTTTTATTAACATGGAGTGTATAACTATTGGAATTTCCATGAGCAAGAAAATAGTAAGTATTTTCCTCACCGTCTGCGGGCCAACTGCCTAACGACGAATTAAACGATTCTTCTATCGCACATTAAGTCGATAATTTGTAGACAATTGACGTGCCCCCCGGTTTTATTTTAGTCTAGTCTATGCAAATGTTTATAATTCCCACGACTGTATCTATTTTATTATTTTTTGGTTTTTAGTACATTTATCTTAAACATTGCAATGTATGTATAACATAAAACCGTTTAACTTAAAAAGTTTTTTTACCTATTTTTATTTTCTAGTTTTTAGTTTTTATTTCGCATTCTGTTTAATTCATTTAGTGCTTCATTATTGCAAGGTTTCTTGCCCGTTAGTTTATTGCAGTCCAACGCCTCTATAGCGACCCACGCGCCACCTATCGGAAGTTTTTTTTAGGAAAATATTTCCTTTCAAGGTAGTAATACATGTTCCGAATTTCAGCCAAATCGGACCATAAATGCGATTTTTGTAAATATAGCGACCCACGCGCCACCTAGCGGAATTTTTTTTTTTAAGAAAATATTTCTTTTCAAGGTAGTAATACATGTTCCGAATTTCAGCCAAATCGGACCATAAATGCGATTTTTGTAAATATAGCGACCCACGCGCCACCTAGCGGAATTTTTTTTTAAAGAAATTATTTCTTTTCAAGGTAGTAATACATGTTCCGAATTTCAGCCAAATCGGACCATAAATGCGATTTTTGTAAATATAGCGACCCACGCGCCACCTAGCGGAATTTTTTTTTTAAAGAAAATATTTCTTTTCAAGGTAGTAATACATGTTCCGAATTTCAGCCAAATAGGACCATAAATGCGATTTTTGTAAATATAGCGACCCACGCGCCACCTATCGGATTTTTTTTTTCATAATATTGCATTGTCATCGGGGTTATACATGCGTGCAAAATTTCAGATTAATCGGTTGACAGGAAGAGGGTGAAATTTGAATTACTAAATTTGACCCAAGAATAAAGAATAAATAATAAAACAAACGGGGTGAGCTAAATAAAACCGTTTAAAAATAGTCGTTTTTTCTTGTTTTTTTTTTAAATTTTGTCAAACTTTGTAAAAAATTTTGTGTCTCACCTAAAAAAGTAGTATTACATGTATGTTTTTTGTCAGTATTTGTCACATATTTATAAAAACTGTATATTTTAGCCAGTGGCGGATCCACGGGGGGGGGTTTTGGGGGTTCAAACCCCCCCCCCCCTTGTGGTTTATAATAGATCCCAAATTAATGCCTTTATAGATTCTGCACCCAAATTTCCCAAACTGATCAAGGAAAACTCTATAATTCCAAAAGCAATGTTTGGACCACATAACATCCAAAATATGTACCTACATGCGAAAAAGTTCATGTAGGTACCTTTGGACGCACGCGCATAAAATCAAATTTGTCAAATGCTATTCGCAAATTGCCAAATCGCAAATTTATTTTCTTTTCTTTCTTATCCCTACTTTTATCGGGATTGTGCAGAATTAATTTGGTTAGAAATGTCTGAATCGTTGGAGAAATTGCCTTTTTCAGAGGCATTTCGCAATACTTGTTTAAATTAATCTTTTAAAAATTTGAGTATATAAACACAAGAACTTCAATAAAGTAAAAATTCTATTAAAAATATAAATATAACCAAAAAGTACTACATACATATATTCTTATTTATTTTGGCTTTAAATGCAAGGGTAAGTGAAATTGAGGATCAATTTGCCACCAATACCATACGATACTCATTCCCACGTACCAATGCAAAAATATACATACATACGTTATACATGTTATTTAGAACTTCAATTGAAATCTCCTGCACTTTATGTGATGACATACATATTGTTAATTTGGAGGGTTTTGATTTTGTTGTGTTTAAGGTGCGGGAAATGGTGCAACCAGTATATAGAATAATAATAGTAGGTGGTATTAGTCCATATTTTCACCAGCGCACATAGGTAGATTTTCAAGTTTTATGCGGCCAAAAATATTTTATTGTCTACATCTATTCCAAATTGCTTGTTTATTGCAAAATTTTTAATAATTTGAGTTAAAAGTCGATTTTATTGAAAAATATATAGAGTGACTCAAAAAAAAAAAAAATCATACGCCAAAGTTTTTAAATTTATTTCAAAGAGTTCTGTCGAAAATTTTACTTTTTTATTTTAATTTAAAAATATAGAAAATTTTTCAATAAAAATTGTTTTAAGCAGGATTTCTGAGCTTATGGAAAAAATCTGAAAAATCGTAGAAATTTCTGAAAGTGGATTAAAAATTTCAAAGCAAGGCCATAATTTATAGAAGATTTTGAGGAGATTTCTAAGTGTACTGTTATGTAGCCAACCAATTTTAGTGTGAAAAATTAAATTCTCAATGCTGTGAAAAATTCCGTCGATTTTATAAGTTTTTTTCTGTAGGGTGTAGGGTGAGACCGTTCCAATTAAAATTTCCGAAAAGCCAATGAAAATTTTCAAAAAGTTGAATGTTGCATATTATTATATTAAAATTGAATGAGCTGCAAAATTGCATACTCAAAACTCTTCTAAAAAATGTAGCTTTAGGATTCCTAGCCCCTTTTTATGATAAGTATTTCCTTGACTTTGAAAAATTGGAAATACTAAAAATACGAAAGCAGGTAATTTTCCAAATAGGCCAATTTTTAATCCACTCGGTCATATTAATAAAAGCTGAGCATTTGCTTTTACTTAAAATTTGAGACCTTTTACTCAAATTTTGAAATTTGGTTCATACAAATTGATGTCAAATTTCTAAAATCTTGAGTAAAAGTATTTGCTTCATTTTTATTAATACGACCCATTGTTGATAATTTCTGGCTTTGCATTTTTCCGTAGAGAAATTGACGGGAGGCGATAATATAACTAAAATGCTTTTGAATTAAAAAATTAACAATATTTTTTCAAGAAAGGCCAATATGCTTAAAAGCTTCAAAATGGTGGGTCTTTTATTATGCTAGGTTCACGATTTCTTCAATAAATAATGATATTTACCTGAAGAACTCGAATCCATGATGTTTACTTTGATAACTCTCTTAAAACTGAAAATATTGACGTTTAAAAATGGGTTACTTAAAATACGTAAAAAATAAAAAATCGAAAAAGTGGGAGAATAATAAGTTTCGACTAGCGGCAGACACCCCCGTTGTCTATAAAAGCCGAGAAGACCGGTTTTTTATCGCCCGGTCTATTATAAACGCAGAGCGATTTTGGATTTTGTATTTGCACCAATTTTAAAATTTTCAATTTTGGCCGCATAAATTCGTAAAATCTACTTATGTGCAGCGTCTGCCCTTAAAAAACATCTTCCAAAAAAAGAAATTTTCAAAACCCCCCCCCCCTTGCCGAAATCCTGGATCCGCGCCTGATTTTAGCCTAATTAGGCTAATTTCCTATAGTATAAGAGAAAAAATAGTTCCATATATTAATTTTGGTAAACAAAAGCATGAGATTATAAATTCTATTTATACATTTATTTCAGGTGATATATTAGAGTCACAAAAATATATATTACTTGAATAAATTACGCAGTTTATTTTATCTTAATTTTGCCTATGGGACGAAGCACTGTGCGGCATACCCTCCGAGTGTATTTCTGCCATGGAAAAGCTTCTCACAAAAAAAAAAAATGCATTCGCCGTTCGGAGCAGGCATAAAACTGTAGGTCCACCCAATTATTAGGAAAAACAAAAAGGAGCACACCTCGAATTGGGAGAGAAGCTCGGCCATAAAACTCGTCAGAGTTATAATAGCGCCATTGTATTATTATATTATTACAGCTTGTGTAGAAAACTTTACTGAAGCGCCTTGCTGATCATTTTGCTTATATATGTGTGTATCATACCTGGGTAATACTGAGTAGTAATTGGACTATTACGTACTTAAATACTTTATATTTTGATCTTGAAGTAATGAGTCCGTACCAAGTACTTTCAGAATATTCAAGTACTAGTACAAGTACAAGTACTTTCAGAATATTCAAGTACTAGTACAAGTACAAAGAATTGAAAAAGAATTGAATTTTTAGCAAATACTTCAAAGTAATTGAAAAGAATTGAATGTACATTCATTTGTACATACATTCGTTTGCTAAAAATTCAATTCTTTTTCAATTCTTTGTACTTGTACTAGTACTTGAATATTCTGAAAGTACTTGTACTTGTACTAGTACAATTCTTTTAAAATGTACTTGTTACAAGTCGTACTGGTACTTGATATTACCCAGGTCTGGTGTGTATGTATGTACATATGTAGCCAAGGTGACACTTTTTTATAACAATGAAACCTTCGAAGCTTTCACTGCAATCCATAGCGGTTGTTTGCACTTAAAGCTTAGCCCAAGATTTCAAGATTAAGCTCAATCACTTTTATTATGATTAACATCTATTTCTAACTTTATTATTATATTTGTTTGATTTTTTTTTACTTTTTTCTGTTTTTTTTAAATATTTTTTTTTTGGTTTTGATTTCAAACCAAAAATTCTTTGGTGATAATATAAGGTCCGTTTATTATTAGCTAGTTATGAATAGTTAGCCAAGTTTCGGCTGGCAAATCGTTTCTTGAGTCAAAAAATAGCAGAAGAGAGCCATTGACAGCTCCAAATTTCAGCTAGTAAAATTTTCCTTATTTTTGCCAAAGTAAGAAACAGCTGTTCAAAAAATAAACAAACGAATACTTTTGATTTTATTACTTTTGAAATTTTCTGAATTCTTGAAATAGAAATAAAGGAAATTAAATGTTTTTTTAGAAAAAATAACCCCCCCGAAAGATTCGTTTTGACCATAAAACCATCTTTGACTTTATTAGCATACATTTTTTTTTTCAGGAAAAAATCAATGAGAATAGTAATTTTTCGAAATTGGTAATTCGAAATTTAGCGCTTTTTCACGAAGTATTACTTATAATTCTAGCCTTTGTTGAGCCGTAGGAAAGTGCAAGAACCGCAGGAATTTTACCACAATTTACATTCTTTGTACTTATATTCGCTCTTTTGTGGTAAAATTCCTACGGTTCCTGCACTTCCCTACGGCTCAACAAACGCTACAATTATTATACGGTATTGCTGTTATTAACATGCTAATAACAGAAAAGTAAGCCAATTATTAAAATTTCAAGTTTTCTTTCAATTACTTATCATCTTGATCAAATAATATTAGTATAAACTACAATGGGAATAAATATGCAATGTATAAGAGTATCTGAACTTGAGATTTTACTTAATGTCTGTCAAAATGGAATATTAAAAAACTAAATTATATAAGAAAATTATTATTTATAACCGTAGCACATAGGTAGAAATATTTTATTGTGTACATCTATTCCAAATTTCTTGTTTAATGCAAAATTTTAATAATTTGTGTTAAAAGTAGAGCTCTCGATTTTTTTTGAACATTTTCGAGTAGCCCGAACAGTTGTTTGTTTGTTTATTACCCGTATGTTTGTACGGGCATTTGAACAATTCGGGTATTTTGAAGTTTGTTTTTTTCTTTTGTTTATTATTATTTTTTTTTCTTTATATGTAGTTTTTTTTATTTTTGTTTTTCCGATACACATTTTTTTTTGTTTGTAAGCTCGAATGCTCGAATGTTTGTACGGGCATTTGAACAACAAACGGGCCTCAAACAAAAACGATCAGATCGAATTGCTCGATACCCGGGTATCTAGGGCTCTAGTTAAAAGTCGATTTTATTGAAAAATATATACAGTGACTCAAAAAAAAAATCATACGCCAGAGTTTTTAAATTTATTTCAAACAGTTCTGTTGAAAATTTGACTCTCTTATTTTCGTTTAAAAATGTAAACAATTTTTCAATAAAAATCGCCTTAAGCAGGATTTTTAAGCTTATGGAAAAATCCGAAAAATCGTAGAAATTTCTAAAAGTGGATTAAAAATTTCAAAGCGCGGCCAGAATTTATAGAAGATTTTGAGGAGATTTCTAAGTGTACTGTTATATAGCCAACCAATTTTAGTGTAAAAAGTGCTACTCAATGCTGTAAAAATTTCCGTCGATTTTAGTAATTTTTTTCTGTAGGGTGTTTGCGTTATATGTACGTGAGACCGTTCCAATTAAAATTTCCGAAAAGCCAATGAAATTTTTCAAAAAGTTGAATGTTGCATATTATTATATTACAATTGAATGAGCTGCAAAATTGCATACTCAAAAATCTTCTAAAAAATGTAGCTTTATAATTCTTAGCCCCTTTTTATGATAAGTATTTCCTTAACTTTGAAAAATTGGAAATACTAAAAATACTGCCTAAAAAGTTAACAATAATCGCTGCTAAATATCTGGGTTACTTTCGAGCATCACCTACATTAACCAAGATATGCGTTAGAAATATAAACATTAAAATTAAATATAAAGCACAAAAAGAAAATTATTGTAGGTACATATGAAAAACCCTGTATCTAGTAGTGAAGTGCGGATTTGTGCGACGTAATTTTTTGTCGGCTAACTACTAATTGTACTAGATATCATGTCCGAGGGTTAATTTGACTGAGTCTGACAGAGCAACATAACAAAACCAATTTTTAACATGAAAAAGAGTGATAATTTTATTTTAAATATCCCAACTTTAAAAGCTTTAAACTATAAACTTAGAATTATTGGAAACCAAGGATATTATTGAAAAGTGTTAATAATTACTTGAACCTTTAGGATTCATCACGATTACTTAAATGAAATGCTTTAAATAATAAATATTCAAGTTGAAACTAGCACTTAAAAATATGTAAAAAAAAACAAAAAAATTAACTTCAGATATGCTAAGTTACGACCATCTGGGGCAAGTGCAGAGTATGGGGTCGGGAAAAAGCGATGAATTATTGTTCCCCATTCTATTTCCAATATGTGGGTATGTTTTTTTTCTGTAATTGTAACAATTTTACAAAATTCAATTTTGGGCGCATAAAACTTGAAAATCTACCTATGCGCGTAGATTTCCAGAAGAGAATATGAGACTTACTTTTGAAGTATAGTTAAAGGCCCTTGGCAACTGACAATCTGGCATGTCAAGCAGTGTGTATGTGTGAGTTTTTTTGTGTGTGTTAGTGCAATCGGCAGTCGTCGTGCTACACGTTCTTGTTCGGGCTCCCGTTGATGAGAATCAAATCTTTTAGATATTTGCGTCAATCACCCAACACTCACACATATGTATACACTTCTTAACATTCCAGATTTTAAGTGGCCAAGGGCATTAAGAGTTTGATATATGTATTATAAGCGATATTTGTGTACTAAAATGTTAAATTATAGTCTGAAAAAATTACATTTCGCTAGCTTAGAGTGCAAACTCTGTAAGTCCACTTTTATGAAAAAGTGTATTTTTATGTAGAACGCTAGAAAAATCAAATACGCACCGCGCTAAACAAGTCTGAGATACTTGTCATATTTCTACTCGTTGTTATTCAGTGATACGCAAATTGTGTAAGTCCAAAAAGCGAAAAAAATTGTGTAAGTCCAAAATATTTATACTATGAACAGACATTTTTTTTCATTTCGAATTTTTTTTCTTTTTTGTTTTTTGTCTCTCCTACAAAGTTTTAAAAAAGGACTTACACAATTTGCATTCTAAGCTAGCGATTTTTATCATTTGTAAAAAAATTGTAGTTTTTTTTTGGTAATTTTATTTTTGGTAAATTTTTTACATTGGCTGTGACCCCCCCCCCCCCCCCCCGAAAAATTCTCTAGCTACGCCACTGCCCCATTTCTGGCACAACTGACTATGCAAGTTTCACTTAGGCGGTTATGAAATTTAAACGATTATAGATATATTCGAGTAAATGTCCTGATGCCAAAACTCTCTACGTTATTTGATATAGTCAATTCATAAAAACCAAACAATAACCACTCATAAAATTCTCAACAAAATTAATTTCCAAATTGCAATTCAGTGTTGACACTCGGCAGCCGCCTCAATTCACCAGTCAGTTTAAATGGCAACGCAAGCAAACTTTCAAGCCAATGATCCACAGCAAAGCAAAGCAGAGAAGAGCTGAGTAAGTACCTATCCAATGTATACATAATATGTACATATATATGTATGTATGTATGTATATGTACAATGCACATATTGTACATATATACACTCAGAGAAAAAATCAAGAATTTCGCACTTAAATCAAGCCCAACTCCAATAAAACTCAAGATTATTCATACGCCATAGGGTACTACAGGAAGAAACAATTTTCTATGTTTATGCAGCTAAAATTCTGGAATTTTGTATTTAGAGCATTTATTGCACACAAAGTGCTCTCAGCGAAAATCATCGATATTGGGTGACTATAGCATAGTGATCCCATACCGTGATCCATACCTGGGTAATACTGAATAGTAATTGGACTATTACGTACTTAAATACTTTATATTTTGATCTTGAAGTAATTAGTCCGTCCTAAGTACTTTCAGAATATTCAAGTACAAGTACTAGTACTAGTACAAGTACAAGTACAAGGAATTGACAAAGAATTGAAGTTTTAGCAAATACTTCAAAGTATTTGAAAAGAATTGAAAGACTGGAAAAGAATTGAAAAATGTACTTGAATCGATTTTTCAATTCTTTTCAAGTACCTACTTTCAATTACTTACAATCGACGACCGAACGTCAAGTTGAAACCAATATTAAAAAAAAAACTAGAGTGCGCCTACTGTCGAATTTCGATAGTTTTTCTAGATATTTGGGATTAAGATACGTTATATTTTTCTTATAATTTTATTTATGTTGAATTATTTTTTTGTTTTAAATTAAATTTAATTATTTATTTATGTTAAATTTCAAATGATTTTTGTTAAATAAACATAATACGGACTACAAGCGACATGTAAAAAATATAAAATATCGTTTATTTTTGTAATTTTTTTTAAATATTGGTTTCAAGATTGTAAGTATGTAATTGAAAGTACTTGAAAAGAATTGAAAAATCGATTCAAGTACATTTTTCAATTCTTTTCCAGTCTTTCAATTCCTTTCAAATACTTTGAAGTATTTGCTAAAACTTCAATTCTTTTTCAATTCCTTGTACTTGAAAATTTCGGGAATGCTTGTACCAGTACCAGTACAATTCCTTTAAAATGCACTTGTCACAAGTCGTACTGGTACTTGATATTACCCAGGTATGCCATGATCCTGGGCTAAAGAAACAAGAGTGCATTCTAGTTTTCCCATACCGGAAGCTAAATTACAATTTTAAAATATTGTTACTATATTGAATTTACTTATCTTACTTTTAAGATGCATGTATTACGAGTAGGTATACGCACCAAAAAATAATTGCGGAAACATGCGATTTTGAGCATTCAGCCACCAAAACCGCATATCAGGCAATAGGTTTCTCGAAAACGCCTCAGCCAATTTTAAATCTGATTGAATTGAATTTGATGTGCATATTGGCATAGGTATTTTTTTTTTGTCGATTTTTGTCCATTTTTTGATTTTCAAAAATCCGTCTTTGTCCATAAAAGCCAAATTCCGGAACATCAAATTTAATTTTAGACGAATTTCGTAGAAGAGTTTTCTACTAATAAAAACAAGAGGAATCCCAATTTCGATGGTACTATATCGATTAGCTTTCCTCCTTACAAATCGCCCCGGCCAAGGCCGTATTTGAACCCCCCACGAAATTCTGGTAGATAAATTTTACTTCTATCATATTCAAAGCTATATGTTGAAAACATTAGTTTACGAATAATTAATTTGAGAAAATACCAAGAATTTCAGGTATAGGGGAGGGCTGGTATGAACCTGCTGAGATCAAAACCATTTTCTTATGGTTAGGGTTTTGAGATAACGTAATTTTGAGTTTTTTTGGTTACAACTTCAATCAAAAATTCTTTTCGCTGAAGTTACAAATACCCGCAAACCGTATCTACTCCGTTCGAAAGATAACACTGCTCTACAGCCAAAAAATACTCTGAACGCGACCATCCTATCTATATGTAAAATCGCTCGCTGATTCCGAAAATCGGGTTCATTTTTAATTCTATGGGAAGGTTTTTGAGATATCGGCAATTTACCGTTATTTGGCCGATGGCTCCACTTATTCCTGAATGTCTCTTTAACGCAGTGAGCTAACTTCCTTGAAGTAAGACCAAACGAAAGAAAATTAAATTTCCTTTTCATAGCTCCTATAACATTTTTCTCTAACTCTTATAGTTTCTGAAATATTGACGATTAAATTTGAATTTTTTCGATTTTTTACGATTTTTTGAAGAAAAAATTTACTTTGTCAGGCAATATCTTTAAAACCAATGTTTTCATCTTCGCTTTTACTCCCTTGTGTGATAGCTCACTCCGTTAAAGAGACAGTCAGGATTAAGTGGAGCCATTGGCCAAATAAGGTCAATTGCCGATATCTCAAAAACCTTCCCATAGAATTAAAAATGACCCAGATTTTCGGATTCAGCGACCGATTTTACATATATATAGGTAGGCTGACCATAAATATGAATCGAAAATGAGGGACAAAATTTCAAATGATATAAGTACGAACATATACTATTTATGAAACTTGAAATCGTAAAAAATATTTATTCATCAAATAATAGGCTTACAAACATATGTAATTCAGATTCTCTTATAGGTATCTACAATAAAGCAAGCATAATGCTACGATAAAAAAGAATTTGGTAACTTAGTTTAATGTCCACAAATCAATTTTAATACGATTTACCAATTTCTTTCAAATTAATTTGCCACACAGCAGCCACAAAAATTACATTCCAACAAACATATAGTCAATGAGGATGGTAATTATTATCGATAACTACTTAAATTCTGATGAGAATAAAAATAAGTAAAAAAAATTTTTAAGTTAAACGGTTTTATGTTATACATACATTGCAATGTTTAAGATAAATGCACTAAAAACCAAAAAATAATAAAATAGATACAGTCGTGGGAATTATAAACATTTGCATAGACTAGACTAAAATAAAACCGTGGGGCACGTCAATTGTCTACAATCGTTGATTAAAATGTTTGTTTTGTAATGTTACACTATAATTAGGCAGTTGTTCAACCGACAACGATGGACGTGTGATAAGTAGGGCTAGAATGTGGAAAAAAGCTAGCAAGCTCGATTATAAGCGAGTTTTAGGGTTTCATAGTGGTGAGCGAGTAGTATTTTTATCATATGTTTTGTCGATTAAAGACAAACTGCGAGCAGTGAAACGATTCCTCGTGTGAATGTCCAACGATAAACTAGTACATCTCTTTTATTAACATGGAGTGTATAACTATTGGAATTTCCATGAGCAAGAAAATAGTAAGTAATTTCCTCGCCGTCTGCGGGCCAACTGCCTAACGACGAATTAAACGATTCTTCTATCGCACATTAAGTCGATAATTTGTAGACAATTGACGTGCCCCCGGTTTTATTTTAGTCTAGTCTATGCAAATGTTTATAATTCCCACGACTGTATTTATTTTATTATTTTTTGGTTTTTAGTACATTTATCTTAAACATTGCAATGTATGTATAACACAAAACCGTTTAACTTAAAAAGTTTTTTTTACCTATTTTTATTTTCTAGTTTTTAGTTTTTATTTCGCATTCTGTTTAATTCATTTATTTAAGAAAATATTTCTTTTCAAGGTAGTAATACATGTTCCGAATTTCAGCCAAATCGGACCATAAATGCGATTTTTGTAAATATAGCGACCTACGCGCCACCTATCGGAAGTTTTTTTTAGGAAAATATTTCCTTTCAAGGTAGTAATACATAACTTTTTGGTTGCTTGTTTTTCCAGAACGAAAGAAGACACTGAAGATGGCGCATATTAGCCGAAACCGGTTTGTCTCCAAACCAAACTTGACAAGGGATGACGGAAAATCGTTCCACAATACATCGTAGTAATACATGTTCCGAATTTCAGCCAAATCGGACCATAAATGCGATTTTTGTAAATATAGCGACCCACGCGCCACCTAGCGGAATTTTTTTTTTAAAGAAAATATTTCTTTTCAAGGTAGTAATACATGTTCCGAATTTCAGCCAAATCGGACCATAAATGCGATTTTTGTAAATATAGCGACCCACGCGCCACCTATCGGAATTTTTTTTTTCATAATATTGCATTGTCATCGGGGTTATACATGCGTACAAAATTTCAGATTAATCGGTTGACAGGAAGAGGGTGAAATTTGAATTACTAAATTTGACCCAAGAATAAATAATAAATAAAATAAAACCGTTTAACAAACGGCGTGAGCTAAATAAAACCGTTTAATTAAAAAGGGCTGCCACCTCAACCTTTTTAATATAAAACAGATTTTAAACAAAAAGGGGAATATTCATAGTCAAAATAAAATAGTGATTTTAACTAACTTAAAATCAGCTTTTATCAAGACTATGAATATGCCCCAAAATAAATAAATGAGGGACAAATGAGTGACACTAGGAAAAAAACAGAACATTTTGAGGTTTTCCGAAAAAACAAAAATACGAGGGACAGATGTCTGAAAAACAGAACGGTCCCTCAAAAAACAGAACGGATGGTCAGCCTATATATAGGGTAGTCACGTCCAGAGTACAGACAACAAATTTCATTTTGTGATCCAGTGTAATTAAAGTACGCTTCTAACGACATACCACTTATAAATTAAATTATGTTACTTGAAAGAGTTTTTAGTGCTTAGCACGAAATTTTTATTTTAATTCAATTTTTAATTGTTGGGGTAAGTGGAAAAAAATTCAACAACTATTTACAGCGAAGGTTGAGTGTATAGCTATTTCACGAAAAACCATTTTCGATCATCAGCACTCTTTTCGGAAGTGGAAGAGGATTCACCGGGGATTGAACCCGAGTCCATTCCATCTTCAGCCGCAATGACCCAATGCTTAACACACTCGGCCATTGAGACTCTGTGCAAGCTGTTGGATTTTCACCACTTTTGCCTTTTTCATTTTCAACATTTAACGTTAGTGTGTATATGCTTTTGCATATATTCTACCCAAACGTGCTGAATTTTTTTGTTGGCAGTTCGCAATGAACATTTGTTGTTGGTATGTATTTTTTATATACCAACAACGTTAACAATTTTACTTGAAAGAGTTTTTAGTGCTTAGCACGAAATTTTTATTTTAATTCAATTTTTAATTGTTGGGGTAAGTGGAAAAAAATTCAACAACTATTTACAGCGAAGGTTGAGTGTATAGCTATTTCACGAAAAACCATTTTCGATCATCAGCACTCTTTTCGGAAGTGGAAGAGGATTCACCGGGGATTGAACCCGAGTCCATTCCATCTTCAGCCGCAATGACCCAATGCTTAACACACTCGGCCATTGAGACTCTGTGCAAGCTGTTGGATTTTCACCACTTTTGCCTTTTTCATTTTCAACATTTAACGTTAGTGTGTATATGCTTTTGCATATATTCTACCCAAACGTGCTGAATTTTTTTGTTGGCAGTTCGCAATGAACATTTGTTGTTAGTATGTATTTTTTATATACCAACAACGTTAACAATTTTACTTGAAAGAGTTTTTAGTGCTTAGCACGAAATTTTTATTTTAATTCAATTTTTAATTGTTGGGGTAAGTGGAAAAAAATTCAACAACTATTTACAGCGAAGGTTGAGTGTATAGCTATTTCACGAAAAACCATTTTCGATCATCAGCACTCTTTTCGGAAGTGGAAGAGGATTCACCGGGGATTGAACCCGAGTCCATTCCATCTTCAGCCGCAATGACCCAATGCTTAACACACTCGGCCATTGAGACTCTGTGCAAGCTGTTGGATTTTCACCACTTTTGCCTTTTTCATTTTCAACATTTAACGTTAGTGTGTATATGCTTTTGCATATATTCTACCCAAACGTGCTGAATTTTTTTGTTGGCAGTTCGGCTGAAGATGGAATGGACTCGGGTTCAATCCCCGGTGAATCCTCTTCCACTTCCGAAAAGAGTGCTGATGATCGAAAATGGTTTTTCGTGAAATAGCTATACACTCAACCTTCGCTGTAAATAGTTGTTGAATTTTTTTCCACTTACCCCAACAATTAAAAATTGAATTAAAATAAAAATTTCGTGCTAAGCACTAAAAACTCTTTCAAGTAAAATTGTTAACGTTGTTGGTATATAAAAAATACATACCAACAACAAATGTTCATTGCGAACTGCCAACAAAAAAATTCAGCACGTTTGGGTAGAATATATGCAAAAGCATATACACACTAACGTTAAATGTTGAAAATGAAAAAGGCAAAAGTGGTGAAAATCCAACAGCTTGCACAGAGTCTCAATGGCCGAGTGTGTTAAGCATTGGGTCATTGCGGCTGAAGATGGAATGGACTCGGGTTCAATCCCCGGTGAATCCTCTTCCACTTCCGAAAAGAGTGCTGATGATCGAAAATGGTTTTTCGTGAAATAGCTATACACTCAACCTTCGCTGTAAATAGTTGTTGAATTTTTTTCCACTTACCCCAACAATTAAAAATTGAATTAAAATAAAAATTTCGTGCTAAGCACTAAAAACTCTTTCAAGTAAAATTGTTAACGTTGTTGGTATATAAAAAATACATACCAACAACAAATGTTCATTGCGAACTGCCAACAAAAAAATTCAGCACGTTTGGGTAGAATATATGCAAAAGCATATACACACTAACGTTAAATGTTGAAAATGAAAAAGGCAAAAGTGGTGAAAATCCAACAGCTTGCACAGAGTCTCAATGGCCGAGTGTGTTAAGCATTGGGTCATTGCGGCTGAAGATGGAATGGACTCGGGTTCAATCCCCGGTGAATCCTCTTCCACTTCCGAAAAGAGTGCTGATGATCGAAAATGGTTTTTCGTGAAATAGCTATACACTCAACCTTCGCTGTAAATAGTTGTTGAATTTTTTTCCACTTACCCCAACAATTAAAAATTGAATTAAAATAAAAATTTCGTGCTAAGCACTAAAAACTCTTTCAAGTAAAATTGTTAACGTTGTTGGTATATAAAAAATACATACCAACAACAAATGTTCATTGCGAACTGCCAACAAAAAAATTCAGCACGTTTGGGTAGAATATATGCAAAAGCATATACACACTAACGTTAAATGTTGAAAATGAAAAAGGCAAAAGTGGTGAAAATCCAACAGCTTGCACAGAGTCTCAATGGCCGAGTGTGTTAAGCATTGGGTCATTGCGGCTGAAGATGGAATGGACTCGGGTTCAATCCCCGGTGAATCCTCTTCCACTTCCGAAAAGAGTGCTGATGATCGAAAATGGTTTTTCGTGAAATAGCTATACACTCAACCTTCGCTGTAAATAGTTGTTGAATTTTTTTCCACTTACCCCAACAATTATAAATTATGTTACATTTCTAAAATTTTAGCATATTTCCTTATAACTTCATAAAGTCATGGCTGAAAATTCATTCCTCGGGTTATATTAGTTTCTGAATTATAACATTTTGTGTGTTTTTCGAAAGATCCCATATATGGGATGTGTGCGTTTTTATAGTCCGATTTCACCTACATATTTTCAATACTAACTTTGGAAAGTCACCATTTTTTGATTTTTTGCGATTATTGACAAAAATTGGTTTTTATTGGGGTTTTTATAAGAAGTTGTAAAAATCAGGAAAGTTTTATTCTTTTTAAAATTATTCTGTTTTATTGCAAACATTTTAAGCGTAATATTAAAAAGATGCGATAAATACTTTATTTTTGGCGATTTTTTTCAAGTGAAACAAAAAGGATGTTTTATGGTCGAAAAACTCGGTTAGGTGACCCAACTATATGAAAACGACTTCACAGATAAAAGGACATTAGGAGGAAATATAAAGCTTCCCAAGCACTGTTTGCCAGCATAACACCAACAGTCTCAAAAATAAGCTGTTGCTGTTTTGCGAAAGTTATCATAATTTTTTGAGAACTTTTGAATTTCGATTTCCTTTGAAAATATCTTAAGTCGAAGCACAGAACAGTCGAATATATTTGCTTGTTTATTTGTGCTGTTGCTTTACTCTGTAATTTCAAACAGATCAGTCGACAGCAAAGCACAGATAAACAGAATTTTAGTTTTAAGTGCGACTTTTTGAAATTGGTTTTTTTGTACATTACAATTTCGATTGTGTTCCCATAAATTAAAAAAAAAAAAAAAAAAAAAAAAAACAATAAAAACAGTGCTGTAAAAACTCGAAATTATGTTTGCCCTTTGCTGTGCTGTACAAATTTCCACAATACAGCAACAGTCGACTATAATGTTTTGAAACTTAAGGCTGCGCAGTTGCAGTACAGTAGAACTTTTTATTTTTTATACTTCTGCTGCGCTGTTAATTTTTTAATTTTCAAGTGAAAATGAAATTCAATGGAAATGAAAAAAAAAGTTGAAAATAATTTCAAACCCTGCTCAAAAGACTAAAATAATGACATATCTATCAATTTTAAAAATCGGATGTCAAATAACAAAGTTGCAAAAAAATACAAGTTAGAGTCTCAACATAAGCTAAAAATCTTGAGGCGAACTTTTACAGCTGAAAAAAGCTGGGTAATCTAACCGAGTTTTTCGTCCATAAAATATTATTTTTTTTTACTTGGATAAAATCACCAAAAATAAAGTATTCATCGTATTTGTAATAAAACAGTCTAATTTTTAAATGAATAAAAGTTTCCTGATTTTTAAAACTTCTTATAAAAATCCTAATTTGAAAATCAAAAGTTTCGTAAAAAAAATGTCTTCTAAATAGCACTTGAGAAACCAGAATTTTTTTTTATTATTTTTATTTAGTGCACGAAATAAGTTATATATTTTTCGCAAAAAAAAAAAAAAAAAAAAAAATCCACAACGATGTAACCCCCCACGAAATAAATTCTTGGGTACGGCCCTGGCCCCGGCCTAATAAGTCCACATACATATGTACATATATTTATACTGTGGCTTTGGGCGGAACAGACCTGGGCACCCTCAATTACATTTTGTAATTAATTACACCTTCAATTACAATTACATGTAATTGTAATTGCCATTTTTCAATTACCAATTACATATAATTGGTAATTGAAATTCTACAATTACAAATACATGTAATTGTAATTGAGATTTTTCAATTGCAATTACATGTAATTGGTAATTGAAAAATGGCAATTACAATTACATGTAATTGTAATTGAAGTATTTCATTTACAATTACTTGTAAATGTAATTGAAAATTTCCAATTACAAGTAATTGTAATGGAATGGCATCAATTACATTTTTCTTGGGTTTGAGAAAATTTAGTTATATAATTTGTTTTTGTTTCTATTCTTGTTCTTTTTGTCATTGCTATTGTTTTTGTTTTTTGCTTTTTTTTGTTTTTGTTTTTGTTTTCGCTTTTGTTTGTTTTTGTTTTTGTTTAAGGAAAAAACAAAAACAAAAAAAATCAAAAACAAAAACAAAAGCAAAAGTGAAAAAAAACAAAAGCAAAAACAAAAACAAAAACAAAAAAAGCAAAAACAAAAACAAAAGCAAAAACAAAAACAAATTCAAAAACAAAAACAAAAGCAAAAGCAAAAGCAAAAGCAAAAACAAAAGAAAACACAAAAACAATAACAAAAAGAACAAGAATAGAAACAAAAACAAATTGTATAACTAAATTTTCTCAAACCCAAGAAAAATGTAATTGGTGTGATTCCATTACAATTACTTGTAATTGGAGATTTTCACTTACATTTGCAAGTAATTGTAATTGAAAAACCTCAATTACAATTACAAGTAATTGTAATTGAAAAATTTCAATTACCAATTAATGTAATTGTAATTGAAAAAAAATGTAATTGAGGATGCCCAGGTCTGGGGCGGAATTACCAATCTCTGGAGTTAAATGAGCCGCCACATTTTCCCTGTGGGAAAGTAACCCCGCTGTTGAGTTTGTAAATTATGCTACATATGTATATGGCTCGAAGAATTCATAAGCTGGTTGAGAATTAGAGAAATGTGCAAAGCGGCATGCGAACGAACGAACAATAAGCTACACAGCATAAGTTACTTCAACAAGTATATGTTTGTGTATTAGTTTTGTTCTAAGACGATGTTTCTTTATATATATATTTGCAAGTATTTTATTCTTATTTCAAACCTTTTGCATCTGAATTTTAAAAACAGAAATGGATAATTCTTATTCTTAGAATATTTTAGAACGTATCTACGAGTATTATTCGCTAAATTTTAAAAACGAAAAGGATGCCTAAATTCAATCCCAGTCGGACTTAATTTTAGAACTCAAAGTTTCTCCGTGTATACCATTAGCTGGTTGTAATAAACTTCCCACCTTGCCCCCTACACTTAATCTTTTACCAACCAAAAATAGATTTCATTGTAATATTTGCACCGTTAGCTCCCGCCAGTGCGCTAAAATGAGATTGGATTGGGAAATTGAATTGAATGGAATATATGCAGTGGAATAACCATAAAAACAATAAAGGCAATAATTCTCGATAATAAATTAACTGAAATTCACTTACGCGTATTGCGGCGGTTAAGCAATGTTTTTGTAGTCAAAGTAGCAGGACGAGCAGGAAGAGGAGCAGATGAGAGAGCATGAGATGAGCTAAGCCAAGCTATCAAGGTGATTGTTTGTTGGGCCAACAAATAAAATGAAATGAAACAGCAGTGAAGAACATGGAAGAGGAAGAACATGTAAGGTGGCAGCAGGCGAGAGTTAACGAGCATGCACCAACAACTACAACAAAAACAACAACAAGCGCAACGTCAATGCTGGTAACTGAGCTGGGAGCTGGAAGGTGTGTAGGTATGTGGAAGGTTGGAGCAGAAAATTAATAAAAATAAATTGAGTTGTCAAAAATGATATCCCAAATAAATTTCATAGTGAGTAATCGTTTCGAGCAGCAGCAGCCAAATGATGCTGCAGTTGGCAGAGAGGGTGAGAAAGCTCGAGCAAACAAATATACAGAAGCAGAAGCAGCGGCCACCACCCACTTAAAGCGGAAAATGCTGAGAAATAATTCTGAGGGGGGTTAGGGGAATAAAAATTGAACTTTTTTCGTTATGTCTCTCTCTTTCACTAACAGCAAAGCTACCAAAAATGGAGTGGTTGATGACGGTTATGTGTGTATGTGCTACATGAGTGCGTGAAAAGGAAGAAGCGATTGAGCACGGCAGAGGGCTGAGCGGGTTTGTTGTAGGTACATAATGCATAATAAAAGGGGAGGCAACGGTGAAAATTGAATGAAATAAAAGAAATACAAAAACAACATACTTGTATGTATTGCCTTCAGTCACAAAAAAGAAAACCCACGGAATTCCCCCCCCAAAAAAAATCAACCTCAAATGGCTGTAATAAAATAAAGTGGCCCAAATAATGTTACAAAGAAAGAAAAGATGAAAGAAAAAAGTAATTGATTTAACACGATGAGATTCAACATATATATATACATATGTATCTACATGCTATATGTGTGCGTGTGTGTATGCAGGAACCCACCAAAAAATCTAAGCCTTATTTAAGAATTAAAACAGCAGATTTAAAGGCTTATGAAATACGGCCTGAAAAATATGTATGGCGTAAGGCTTAAAATAAGGCTGATTTTCCTGTGTTGATGTCATCAGGCCATAACATGTACTCTATCTCTCTCTCTCTGAGAGCACACCTTATTCCAAAGGCTTATGCGCCGTACGAAATAAGGCCTAGATAAGTATTAGAAATTTAGGAGCAGACAGAGTAAGTGCATAACAGAAGCAGCGCTGCCAGCTTACTCCTTTTTTATAGCTGATTTGTCAACAATAAGCAAAACTTTTTTGCAGGGAAGGTAGGTAAATACACTTCATATGCAGAGGAGCCAGGAGAGCTTCGTCGTACACACAGACAAGCCGTGTTAGGTAAAATGTAGTCAATAAAAATTCAATTTCCACAATGGCAACATTGGATTTAAAAGAAACTAGTGGCAAAATGATTGTAAAGAGAGAAATATATGTAGGGACATACACATATGTATGTATACATGAATTAACGCAGGGACGGCTGTTGAAAGGGGCGAAAACTTCATTCCAAAGTTTTTTCAATAAAATTTTCAGAAAAGGCAATGAATTATGGCAACATTAATTGTATTAACTGCCGCTTGAGCCAGTGGCGTACGCTTCATACAAGCCGAAAAGCCCGGCTTGCTTTAATATTTTCGTTCATTTCATAATACGAATTACTTTAAAATCTGGCTATTTTACGCTTGAAATGTGCTTACTCTCTTAGCACAAACTGAGCCACTGGTTACAAAAATTTAAGTGGACAAAGACTAAAAGTGAATTGTTTTTTTGGTAGTATTTTCTTCATCTTTGTGCTTCAAAAGATTTAATAACATTAAAAATAGTGTAAAATGTGCGTAACGAATGAGATTCGCTTACTAAACAATCTAGTAGGTAAGTTTTTCCAAGTGTTCAATAGGTCAAAGGTTTAAATGGTGTTTAAACATTTTTTTTAAGGCGAAAAGGAGGTCGAGATTTGATTTATTCAACTACATAATAATAATAATATAATACAATGGCACGTTTATAACTCTGACGAGTTTTATGGCCGAGCTTCTCTCCCAATTCGAGGTGTGCTTCTTTTTGTTTTTCCTACCAATTGGGTGTACCTACAGTTTTATGCCGGCTCCGAACGGCGAATGCAGTTTTTGTGAGAAGCTTTTTCATGGCAGAAATACACTCGGAGGGTATGCCGTCCACTGCCGAGAGGTAAGCGCTGCTCTTAAAAACCCCAATAATTGGATTTTTACTAATTAGAAAAATTTGTTCGTGTTTTCTCGGACTGGTGTTTGAACCCGAGACCTCTGGCATAGCAGGCGAGCACTCTACCCGCTGCACCACATCTGAATGATTAACTGCGATTGCGGATATCGACACTTTCATTCAAGCGCTTTTATTTAGAAAGCACTTTACGATTTGTTTTTGATAAACCCAATAAAAATTCAACTTTCAATAGATGCTTCGAAAAACTAGCAAAACCTTTAATAAAAAAGGGGCTTTCAAACCCCGATAATAGAGCACTTTGCACTCCTCTTTGCCACGAAGATTTGAGTTTATGAAGAAAATGTTCAAATTATGTGAGCAGTGAATCTTCGAAATATTAAATTGACTACATAGAAGAGTAGATACCTATGTGTATAAGCTTAAAAAAAAAGCAATAACAGCAGAAAACAACAAAAAACCGCTTTTCAAGAGAGAATACCTACCTACGCGCAAACTCGTTAAGTTGCATTGCACAAATAACGGGAATTTTTCGCCGTTGCAAAGGGGAATTATAAGGACAGCCCCTAATGCACACACACATACCTACAAAGCAAAAAATGAGCGCAACACAAAAGCACACAACAGCAAACTCACCCCTTGCCAGCAACAAAAACAAAAACGAAACAAATACAATCAACGCCACCACCATCACCACAGCAACACTATAGCCATCGCCACACACCGTCGTCAACAACTTAATGGCAATCATCGTCAGCTTCTTCAGTCTGCTACATTAAGTTAAGCTACGTTACACCCCTCCCGCTTCTTTTTTCATGGGTTTTAAGCACAACTATTAATATGCATTGTTTTTGTTGCTGTTGTTGTTGTTGTCGGAGCTACAGCTGTGGCATGCGTGTGGCACGTTCGATCGTCGGTCGTTTGCCAATTACAATTGCGCCACAGTCAGCACAATCAACTAAAAGGATAGGCAGCCGCAGCAGCAGCAGCAGCACTACTAACAACAACAACATTGTCGTCGCTCGCCGTCAGTTGCGCGACATAATCAGCAGCAGCGGCAGCGGTAGCATCCACCAGCCACCAGCCACCAGCCGTCAGCCGCCAGGCAACAATCGTCACAAAACATAATCAATTCAAATTAGAGCAACAGCAACGAACCATATTAGATCATTTGCTGGCGAACTCTGTACGTGTAAGCACGCACTGCGGTATAACGGTACCTATATTCCGGTTGAAATTGTTTAAATCAAAAATAAAATTATTTTTTTCGTGTGCGAGATATTTTTTTGTCTTTCATATTTAATCTCTTGTACGCGTGGCGAAAGTGACGCGAGTGAAAAGTTGAAGTTTTTATTACGCGGCGCTTAATTAAAAAAAAAAAAAAACAGTTGGAAAATTCGAAGAGTTGAAGGTAAAAGTAGCTGATTTTTTTTCTAAAACAATAAAAAAATAAATAAACTAAAACAAAAAAAGAATTGTTTTTCAAGTCAACAATAATAATAAAATTTGCGATAATCGGAAAAATCCAAGCAACTCAAACAGCGATGGTGGAAGTGGTAGTTATTTCGAAGTGATAAAAGATTCAAATGTACCTAACTGTAAGCAGTTTTGAGGGAAACATCTTTTCTGATTTGCAGAGTGCTTCTCAGAATTCTTGCGTGGAGATATGCACTTAATGGTGTAATAAGAAAGCTTCTTAACGACATCTTTTTGGCGTTAAACAGTCCCAAACATATTTTCTGTAACATTCCGGTCTATCGACTTTTCACTAGTTCCATCTTTGATTACAGCTTTTACAAAGTACATACATTCGTATGTATATGTAATTCTTATAAGAGAACTAACTTTATCAGATCCTTTTTAAAATGTCTAAATTTGTATGGAATCAAATAACGCATGCAAAAGAGATAATAATAAATAAAACGAAATTATGCAATTTTTTGGTTTTGAAAAACAATTGATATTTTAAATGCGCAAAAACCTACTTCAAACTATCGCCAATTTTTTATCTAAAGAAAAAGAAAATGAAATAATCAATATAAAAGTTGCTTAAAGCTTTACGTTTGCTCCAAACAGCACTTTTTGTGAGAAACTTTTAATCACTGCAACCATTCCGAAACGTCTCTGAACCCCGTAGCAAATACCTCCAGCGCTTATTTAGTGAATATCAGTTGTGCACTTTTTCAAGATACCAGAGGGTCAACTATAGAGCCGATTTCATGACTTGGTTTTTCTGGTGCAAAATGGCATATTTTCCGTCAAACAGTTATGTTTGATTTCATACTGTTTTATGGATCAGTTTGTTCGACGTTTTGCACATTCCAAGAGCACTCATTTACTCACTGCAAATTTTTGGATTTTTTACAAATTTTTACAGTCTATTCTTTAGATAATTTCTCTCGGCATAGGCTATATTTCTCCCCGCTAGATGGCGCTAGAGTCGCTATATTCGGAAAATCCGTATTTATGGCCTTTTTTTTAATTTTTATCATGTTTGTTTGTTATGTAATGGCGAACAGAGAATTTGCACCATATTTAATTTTGGTATCTCAAGCGCTTCCCGAGATATAGCTAAATATATGGATCAAGTTGGCATCCAAAGGTTTTTGAGCAATATTGCTACCAAAGCTTTAAATCAGAGCTTCAATAGAAAGTTAATTCCATTCCAACTTTCAAGTCGGTTCTCCAGATAGAGGCCAAACCGTGCACCCGGATGGCGCCAAAATATTTTTCAACAATATTAGTGTCAAACTAAAGGAATCGAACAGGGTCAGGGAGATATCTGAACCGATTCAAATGATATAGACCGATATGTGGACCCAAATATTTAAAAAGGCGTCAAATATCGAGTATAAAACATATGGAACAAATCGACGCTTCCAAACAATACTGTACTAAGTCGACTTATTACGTTTTCCCGTTTTTGGTGTTTTCAAATAGAGCGTGTCTTAACTTAGATACTGTCAAATTTTGGTATCAATCGGACAATCCAATCAAAAATTATAAGCAAAAGTGTACATATAATACAACTCGTGATTTTTACAGAATAAAAACTTTGAAAGCTTGCCACGAAAAACCACGTAGCAATTTTTTATTTTTTCTTACGGTTTTATATAAAGAGTACCCTAGTTTTGACATTATCGAGGTTTGGTATTAACCGTTCAATCCAAACAGAAGTCATAAGTGAAAATAAACTTAGCATACAACTGAAGTTTCATATCGAGTTTAAACTTTGAGAGCTTCTCCTGCAAAACACAGTTTTCAGACTTAGTACAGTATTGTTTGGAAGCGTCGAAATGTAAATAAATAATTTAAATATCGGAACTCAAGGAGGTTCACATAACGTGTTTTAAGAGTCATCGATCCTTCTCGAAAGGCTAACGAATCCATACATAAACACAAGCGTATAAAAGATGAAAAATACTCGAATTACAAAAAAATAATACGAAAAACTTTGAAAAATTTATAAGAAAACTATAAAAACAAACTTCGTATCAGAATTACATACAAAATTAAAAAGAAAGAATAAACTTTTTCTATCTGAAGTGTTTCAATCATCGTCGTTGCCCAACATGCAAAGTTAAGCACCACCTGAATTTAGTTGCATACGTGAAAAACTTACAATTTTCCCAGCGAAAAAAGTGAATGTGTGTATGTGTTTTCAAACACACGTTCGTTGCAAAAAAAAAAAGAAAACTTTGAAAACTGCTGTTGTTGTTATATTCGTGGTTATCATTGTGTGATGCGAAACACGCGCGCAGCAAAGTTGAAAAGTGCAATTTAAGTATACTTAGAAACTTTTCCTTCGTGCAACGTTTTTTACTCTAATTTGTTGTTGTTGGTATTACTTTTGTAATTCAAACTGAACTAAAACTAAATTACACGTGTGAAGGCTGTTGTGCGAGTGTCTATTGTTCACCTGCTTTAGCTCTAACATCCATCCCATAGTCACCATCCATCCTCCTCCATATGCTGAGTGTTTATTCAGATCTATTTTGTGGATAATTAAGCGCGTAATTGTGCGGCAAGAAAACTTTGTTTTAATATATAAACGGACGTGATTTTAGCTCTGCCGCGGTGTGCTTCTAAGTACATATGTACATACATTAAAATTACATAAAGTTGAAATTAAATAAGAAAGAGTTGCAAGTGCTTTTTTTGTTACAAAACGACATTTTTTCGTATTGAGAAGTTTTATCTCACGTGAGTATAAGAACAATAACAACTTTGAAAAGAGTGCCTCCTCGATTAACGATTTGAACTCGGTTATCGATTAGAGAGTCGCGTTAAACTCGGCCTACTTTTTAACGAAGCACCTGCGGACGGGTTTCCAGTTAGGAAGCCCGCAAGTTAATTGTCGTCAAAATTTTCACAGACGGAAATAAGGTAAATTTTTATGATATACTTATTTTGTAATTTTTTTAAGATTTTTTCTGCGCAGTTTAAATGTTAAATTACCTCAGTAGGATATCGCTAAATTTTTTTTTCGCTTGCCTAATGGTATAATATATTGGATCTCTTTTTATCTTAAACTTTAGGTTAGGTTAGGTTGGGTTAGGTGATAGTGGCTGTTGGCGCAAGCGCTAAAAGCTTCCCACTGGGATTCCACGATGATCTGAACTCCTACTCAAACCAACAGCTGGATTCAGCGAATCTTAGGAGCTTCTTAGGCTCCATCTTAGCCAAGTGACTGAAATTAGAAAAGTGTTGGCTCTCCAGAAATTTCAGCCTCTTAAACCAAAGTGCGGTATATTCACACAGCATATGTTTTACAGTTTCAGTTTTATTCTCGCCCCTGCAGCTCCTACACAAGTCATTATAAGAAATGATCAATCTTTCAGCATGTCTGCCAATAGCAATGTGGCCAGTAATTTAGCCAATAACATGCGAAAGGTCCTCCTACTTAGACGAAGTAGTCGCTCAGTACTTATCTCATCCCAATCCGCACAAACGAGTCTTGACAGGTGCTAAGGCATTTGCTAGTTGGAAAAAGCCCTCACGAATGAGCTTACATGTGGCGAACGGCATACCTAAACCCTTCCAAGGTGACGAAAGCGGAGCGAATGGACCTCTCTTTCAAGTTCGTCTGTCATTTCATAGCATGGTATTTTACAGTGTCCAGGCACTCATGTCAATGTTATACAGGGTCTGCGTAGCCATATCGCCAAGAGATTTGCGACAAGCCTCAACTGTCCTAAATTTACAGGGGATAGACCCAAGCGCCTTCTGCACAGCCTGACTGTCAGAAAAAATAAAAATTTTGTCGTGCATGAGGATTCCTTTACGAAGATAGTCCACAACCTCTTGAACAGCAGCAACAACCCCCGCCTGAAATACGCTACAATGATCCGGAAGATTAAAGGCTTGTTTCATATGCTGCTGGGCTACGAAAAACCATCCGCCCACCTTACCATTTGATTTAGATCCATTGGTATAGATGTGGAGAGCATACGAGGGACCACTAGGCCAGAAATCTCTATCCGTAATGACGAGGTCGGAGTGGTTAGTCTGCTCATCTGAGATACCAGAGATCTCGGGTTGAATCCTAGCCACACAATGCACCAAAATTTTTTATTTGTTAATCTACCATAAACCCACAATATTTTCGCTTAAAAAATATTTACTATCCAGAGCTTATTCACTTGAAAATTAATGTCATACCATATATTATACAACCATGTGTACATATTTATATTAATAATTCACAAAATTAAATCAACACAATTAATGAGGGCTTCTTTGCCGTTTTGATAAGAATCTCGGCGCTCAACACTTATCCTTTTTCTTCCTTTTCGCTTCGAGCATTTTTTTCTTTAATTTCTCTTTATTTTCTTTACCTTGTGGAAGTGGTGTTATAGCACCGTCGCACAGTGGGCTGAAATTGACAAGTAGGGACATAGGACTTCAATTGTATATTTTCATATTCTATGATATTTTGCCATAATTTTTAGTTATATAACTTTTTTTCGTAAAACCTTGTTTTAAGAAGTTATCAGGCTTTTAGTAATAGATTTACATTAGATGCGTTTATTTGTATGCCATTGTTTAAACCTTCTCCGATCCTCCCTCCGGCCCCAGAATATGTATAGTAAATAAAAAGAAAAAAAAAATCACTTTTCTAAAAACTAGATGGAGCTACACCAAAAACCGGGCAATTTTCAAGAATTTCAAGGTATGTTTAGTTTTATGTATGAAATAAGTTGAGATTTTGCACAAGATAAAAAAATTGTTATCTAGTCGTACGTAAAATTAACCGCTTAAACGAATGGCGTATTCAGTTTTTTGGTACACTACTCAGGGAAGGTAATATCGCGGCCTAAATTTTGTTTTCTTTCTCAAGAATCTTCAACTTCATGTCCTATATTCTTCATTATAGCTGGCAATTTTTTTAAATTCAATTACACATGGGGCTGTGTAATTTAATGCAGGTTTCAAAAATACATTCAGATTAAAAATTTAATAATATATGGATGAGCTCTTGAAGTTTAAGTGAAGCAAAGTGGGGTATAATAAGGCATACCAGAATATTTTAAAGAATAGCAGCGACATTTGACTCTAAATTTAGGCTTATATGCATATGGAGAAACGGTTGACACGGCAAAATGACTTCACACTGAAGTCCTAAAATATCTTTGGTTTTCACATTATACCCAGCAATGAAAACTGATGCGCAATACTGGCATATGACCCAGTTAGTAATGGAATTCTTAAAATATTACGAACCAAGAAAATTAATAAAATAGATAGTACGTTAGACCTTATGTATAAATAAATAAAATTAATTATGGGGAAACGTGAGGAGTCTGAGTTAACGGCAAACAAAAAATCGAAAAAGATGAAAAAATTTTTAACTTTGACTAGCTGTCTCTCAACCAGGGTTAATTCAATCACTACAAGTTGTATGTCATTAGAAGCGTATTTTAATCATCTACCGAACGAGGTACTGCTTGGGGTTGTCGCATTTTTGTCTTCAGCGGAAATAATAATATTGCCATAAGACCTAGTCATTAATGGAACTATGACTGAAATTGTAAACTTTTCCGAGCTTTTCCGCACCACGAGGACTAGTAAAATATATAGTAAATTAGACCTTATATATAAATATATGAAATTAATTTTGAAGAAATGTGAGGAAATTGAGTTAAAGCAAAATTCTGAATTTTTCCATACATTTTTTTTTTTTAAATTTGCTATAACTTTTAAATTAAAGACTTTATGAAAAGTTATTCAGATACAAAAACCTCATGTAATAATGTTTAGAATCGAACTCCATAATTAGTTTTTTATTATTAACTAGCTTTTATTTCATGTCTCTATGTCCACTACCGACCAATTTCAGCCCACTGTGCGTCGGCTACTTCACGCATCCTTCTGCGCTGAAGTGTTTTCATTCATGCCTTTCCTGTGAAATTGCACACGATTTAATAATACAGTACTCAACGGTTAAATTAAATCAAATCTACATAATACGAAAAAAAAATTTAAGCATGAAAAAAGGAATTTAAGGTATACATAGGCACTACTAAACGACCACTGGGTGTACGACTAGCGGAGCATGACGCGGACATAAGAAAACACAAGACTAAAGGCTGATTCATCGTTCGAGTTCAGAACTAAAGTTGAATTTGAGTTAACTAATAAAAACAGTTCAGAACTTTTCGGAATTCCTCTCACACTCCGAAAACACAACAACAACCACATGGCAAAAAAGTTCTGAACTTGAACGATGAATCCGCCTTAATACTGCCCTAGCTCATCACATATTTACACACGGACACACAGCTGATATAGATAACACAAAGATAATAGACAATGAGAAGAGAGAGAGAACTAGATACATATTAGAGAGTTTACATATATTAAAAAATAGAGAACGGACGGTTAACAAAAAAGAAGACACCGAAGACATTGCTGCCACCTATTTATTTTGTTTATAATTAGCTATATTTCAGTTTGACAAAGATACCTGCAAAGTAAAGTATCTATGTATATGTATGTATACTTTGTGCAATAATTTTTATTTTATCCATTGAAATGTAAGTGATTTGTTTTTACTGTGATGATTTTAAATGTTATAATGTACATATGTATCTGTATGTTTAATATTGTGTACTTATGTATAATATAATGTTTGTTTTATTATGTTTGTTAATAAAGATTACGCCCCTGAGGATGCCAAGGTGTTTGGCGAAACGTTGGGCAATCAGTGGATGTAATTACATTTTTATGTGACTTCGCACTTGCAACCTTTTTGACCAAAAAAGCCCAATATATGCTCATAAAAGGAATTTAAGATTTCTGTAATGTTGTTTTTTTTTAATAAAAGCGAAAGCAATAACATCGAAACAAACATGAAATTTGTGAAAAAACATTTGCCAAATTTTTACTATGTATTTCTTCATGTCTTGGATGCGGTACATTGCAGAGGGAGCAATAGGTCTAACAGTGGGGTCACACGTGAGAGTACTGAGTGAAATTTTCCGTTGAATAATTTCCTAGAAAACTTTAATGCTATTTTAATCGAACTCCCATAAAAAGGTGTAAGGGAACCGCGTTAAAGTAATCTATAAAATTAAACCCCATTCAAGTACCTAACTATTGGCTCGATTTGAAAGGAAAGTTTTTAACTCTTTCTCTCAAAATTAGTCAAATTAAACATTAATTAATAAACATTAAATTAAATTTGCATTTCTAAAAACATAACTCATCTGCTACACACATACACACCTACATGCACACACTTATTGAGGCATACTTCTTTTTCATTGAAAAGGGAATAGCGAAAGTAACAAAATGATTTAAGAAGAGAAAAGTTCAATTAAAGCAAACTCTGAACAATTGCTAATAATTAAACGGCGACTGTTGAAGAAGCAAACAGAACTCATGACAATCTCGAGCTATGAACGCAAAGTGACCACCAAGTAGTTATTTATGGACCATTGGCCGGAAAAAACATTAAATTATGTTCAGACACGCCAAATTAATTGAGTCAATAAAGCTTTAAATTGCATCATCGTATTTGGTGTTCACACATGCTCAATTAAATTAATACAAAATTAGGTAGGTATTATATTCCGGCCAACTATATTCGGTGCGCTGAAAAGTAGGAAAAATAAAGGACCCCCAAATTCCCAATTATCACACGACGGAGTACTTTGAACGTGGAGTGAAAAAAGAGTCCGAAAAAGCTCCCTAAGGAAATGTTTGATTTTATTTTTGAACTGACATATCTGTTGCAATTTGCAATAATCGCTTAAGTCTTAAAAAATGATTTCGAGATAAATTGATTTTTATATTCGAAAGCGTTTCTTAACAAATCATAAAAGTCGATTAAAAACTATGGACGCAAAATCAGTGAGCCATCCACAATGTTACGATCAAATTTTGTAAATAAAAGAAAATGTCATGAAGAAATTTGATTAAGTATATACGTCTACTTTGGCTGTTATAGCAAGTTTAATATACCTCTATTGTAAGTTAAGCCTAAATGTTTTTATTTATATCTTTTGATTGAATTAAGTTATAAGCATGGAGGTTTTACAGAAATTTAGTGTTTTAAGAGAAGAATAACGTGGTATATATAACTCGAAATCTTCCTAAGTCGACTTAAGCGATTATTGCTTGTGACCACAGATATGTATGTACATATTTTTTATCTTCAAAAAATAATATTCTTTGCAGTTCGATAAAAAATGTATTATTAGGTGTGGCCTTCAATGCATTAATGGACTAACCCACAAAATTAAAAATTCTCGACTAATAACATAAATAGCAAGTGTAAAACATAAAGTTTTATGCAAAAATGGTCTAGCCAACTTTATTCTACCGGCTGAGGATTATTTTTCTGAAGCGCGGCTGAAGTCCGCCAACAAATAAGGGTATTTATTATACGCATATCTTCCATAAAAACATCTCTTTGTCAATTTTTGACATTTTGTGATTGCTGTTTGTTTAGCATTTTTTTTATCGTGTGGCAGCACTAGAGTAACAGAGCAACAATCGATATGCATACAAAAAAGTGAGGTTAAATCCGACAATTTTCGGAATTTTGAACATTAATATTTTCAAAACTATTTCTTTCCTCCCGGTTCTGACTTCAGATATAGAATCGGAGGGCGGTGCCCTCACCGCCTTAAAAAATAAATTTTCCTGAATTCCTGGCACTACTTATGAAGTTGCAACCCACGCATTTTCCCGAAATCCAGCCAATTAACGAAGGGAATTTCTTGAAGCTTTAACAGATTTTGGTATTTTCTGACGAAATGTATTTCCGAAGGAGTCAGAGCAGTTAAAATTATACATATACCTATCTATGTATGAGCTATTTACGAATAATCTCTTAACTCTCTTTAACTCCAATGATGAGCATGTACATATTTATTTGAACTTCAAATTTTGAAGTATACATGAGAAGTCCCTCAATGACCGCCGATGACCAATAAAACATACCAAACGTAAAACGAAAGCCGCTACAACGACCAAATTAAAATTTGTATTTACACACAGAGTGCGCACAAAAAAGAGTAACAAATATGTATTACTGAAATTAAATTGATAACCACAAATTAATTGGTTGCTCGTCGAGTTGATTGGTTGAGTGTGGCATGGAGATGATGGCACGTACCTAAATATATACTTATGTAGATATGTGTATTAGGGTGGTCCCCAAATGTATGGAGACCAATTTTATATCATATTTCTTCAACCTCACCACCTAGGTCGATGTGAATATAGTCGAAGATACCATATATAATTTTTTTCCCAATCGGAGAAGGTTAATGTGTGTCTCACAGGGTCCAAAGTTCATATTACTATGTAGGTATGACCCCTGTGCGACACCCCTCAACCGTCTGCGATCGGTACCAAAATTTTTATGTGATATCTTTGAGTTCAGGATCAAGGATTTGGGGCATTAGATATAAAAAAAATTTATTCAATTTTTTGAATCTCCGTAGAGTTTTTCGTAATTTGACTCTGTGCGACACACCTTAACCATCTACGATCGGGAGCAAAATTTGTATGCGAAATCTTTGTCTGTGCGGTTACTGATGTAGGAGATGAGACCGAAGAAAATCGCCAACTTGATTTTAATGATCGCCCTAATACACGTACATATATACATAGATACTGTTCGTTTTAAGGATGTAATTGGAGGCTGCCGCCACACGCCAATGGAGTTGCGCCAATGCGCATGATAAACAAATATGTATCGATGAGGAGCCATGTATGTACATATACTTTTTCGCGAAACATGCTTGCCGTTGGCTGCCATTTTCTCTTTTGTGCAACCACAAAGGCAATATTTAATAAAAAATGAAATTCCGTTCGCTTCATTTGTGCTGCCATGTTTTTGCATGCGTCCCCCCCCCCCCCCGCTCTTATGTATGTATGTATGTGTGTTGTTGTAAATTTTGTTTTCAATTTGACTCAATTCAATAAAGAAATTATTGAATGAAATTGCGGAAATTCGATTGAAATGAAAGATTGTATGTATGTATGTATATGAATAGATCTGGCTTGGAGTCATACATATTTACATATGCATATATGTATGTACACTTGTCCTGCTTTTGATCGTTGGTTTATCCATTCCTCCGCTTAGTCAGTCGGCTTGAGTTTAATTAAACTCAAATTGAATTGAATTGAATTGATGATTGCAAAATTAAAAGCGGAATGCGCTAATTTCAATTTCATTCTATAAAAACCGCAATGAGATGAGATGCAATTATTTACAAAGCAAAAATGGCAAATATGAAGCCACCGTATATGTACATATGTATGTATGTATATGTATGGACGAGTATGGAAAATTGTTTGTGTTTAGTAAATCTCTGAATTTGATTGAAATTAAATATTGATGAAATTAAGCTTGGATATGATGGCATATTTTGGCTTTAGAAGTGATTTAAAAAAAAAACTCATTAAATATCAATAATTTGTTATGTACAATTTGAGGGTTAACCAACAAATTTAAGATCACACTAGAAGACCTATTACTAAGATCTAATTTTGTAGCTAACCACGGTAATTAAGATGAAGTTAAGCAAACGTATTTACATATATATAAGCACACCACTTGTCATACATTGAGTACTCACTCATCTTTTTCGTGCTATTTCTTCCACCGAAAAACCCTCCAACATGCAGACACTGGTCGCCGCGGCGAATGCAAGTCATTAATTTTTAAATTTGTCAATCATTAAATGAAAACAAACACAGTTGGTGCTCATCACATATGGATTAACTCAGTCAGCAACAAGTTTATTACGCCAACACCACCACCACCACAAGCGCCACCAGACACAGCAAACCCTTTCTGTTGTTGCCTCATGCTAACATTCCAAGACCAGACAAACTTCTTGGTCATGTGCATCACACGTTGAGGGTGATGCGCAGCGAGTGCGTGAGCTCCTTTGTGTTTATCTAATTAAAAAGAAAATTGTGAAATGAAGTTTGCAATGAAATTAACCCTCGAGATACCAATAAAAAAAAGAAGAAACAAGTAAGGAAGCCTAAGTTCGAGTGGAATCGAACATTAGATACTCAGCTGTATGTTTTCATTGTTTGTATGCGTTTGATGGAAACACGGCGAGTGCCGCATAAAGTGGGCGTAGCCACGCCCATTTTCAACATTTTTATCAGCCATCCAACTAAGCATATGAATATTATTCTTTGTGCAAAATTTCATTCCTTTATGACTTCTAGTTACAAAGATGTCACGTTAAAAATTCCAAAAGGGTGTTTCAGAAATATCTTTGTTAAAAGTAGGCGTAGTCATAAACCGATTTCAATAAGTTTCTGTGTGTCTATTAACACAAGTTATAAAAGTGTATAAACCAAGTTTCGTCATAATATCTCAATTATTTGTCGAGTTATGGGCTCAGAAATCTCGTATATTCCTGTTTCTAAAAAGAGGCGGTGCCACCCCCATTTTCGAAAATTTTTGTGTTTTTCGTTTTATATCCGCAGTTGGACTTCTGCTATAAATGACATATCTTTATATTTGACAGAGATATCGCTTAAAATGTTTTTATTAGGCCACTTTATAATACACATATATAAAAGTGTGCGTGGCCGTCAACCGATTTTGGAAATTTTTCGTCAAAACATTTGCCTAAGTAAGTATATCACGTGTACGGAATTTCATCGATATATCTTCAACGGTATCTGAGTTATGACTCATAAAACTTTCAATGTTTGCCCCTTAATAAGTGGGCGTGGCATCGCCCATTTTCCAAAATTTGTGTGTTTTTCTTGTTTTTTGTCCATAGTTGGATCCATGCGACAAATTTTCAATGATATATCTTTATATTTGACGGAGATCTCGCTTAAGATGTTTTTATTAGGTCACTTTGTAATATACATATATAAAAGTGGGCGTGGCCGTCAACCGATTTTAACTATTTTCCGTCCAAACGTTTGCCTAAGTAAGTAAATCACGTGTACTAAATTTCATCGATATATCTTCAATGGTTTCTGAGTTATGACATATAAAACTTTCCATGTTTGACCCTTAATAAGTGGGCGTGGCACGCCCATTTTCCAAAATTTCATCAAATTTCTTCCTAGGGGCCTGAGCTCAACACGTGGGTAAATTTTCATCGCTCCAGCTATATTAGTGACTGAGATACCAAATTTCCGATTTTTTCTATATAGGAAAAGTGGGCGTGGTCATGGTCCGATTTCGCCCATTTTCAATACCAACCGCCCCAGTCTCGATACCAACTTGCATTTCAAATTTCATCAAAATATCTCAATTTTTGAGCGAGTTAGAGTGTTTACAGACGGACGGACAGACGGACGGACGGACATGGCTCAATCGATTTCTCTTTTCACTCTGATCATTTTGATATATATAACTCTATATCTATCTCGATTATTTCATTCTGTTACAATCCACCGTTATGTGATTAAAACTATAATACTCTGTGTACTAGTACAGCTGAGTATAAAAAGCAGAGTAGAAAATGATAATACAATGATGGTGTAGCACTTAACTACAATAAGAACATCAACAACAACAACAACAACTGCAACAACTCGTGCGACATTCTGCCCACTGAAAGGGTTGACTTTTACTCCCAACCGGCAGGTATGTGGGTCTCGTTCTGACTGATTGGTTGGTTGCACGTTTTGGTGGGAAGGGCGGTGTTGGTGGGTGAGTTGTTGGACTTGACAAAAGCTAAGGGTTGTTGGCAATGATGTTGAGCTATAAAAATGACAATGACAATGACAAAGAATAGGAAAAACAAGTGATGTGAAGAAATTTTGATGAGGCAATGAGTGGCATAATGGTTGGCTTATTTAGCTCGCGGCGTCATGTGGGTGGGTGTTGCTGTGTTCCTGTGGCTGATTGCAGTTGCAAATTGTGTATGTAAATGCTGTATGTCTGGCGGTTGGTGTGGCGCACGATTGGCGGTAATTTGATTTACTAGCTACTGAATATATGTATTGTATCCCGTCCTAATATATGTGTATGTGTGCTGCTGTGCTCCAGCTTTTTTTTTGATATTCCACCATTTTAGCAACATTCAAATTTTATTTATATTCTTACTCATGAATGAATATTCTACATACATATTAAGGTGGAGTGAACACATATGGAGATTTTTTTTTTGAACGTACCAGCAATGAAAAGTTGCCTTTATACGAGTTAATGAACCCCACAAAATTTTATGGCGATAGGATGATGTTTTGAACTGCCCCCAGCACCGCAAAGTTGAAAGCAATAAGCACGATCTGGTACAAATATGTAATTTTGAAAATAATAATAAAATTAAAAAACGAAGTATGAGGATGGATAAACATGGCTAAGCTGAGTATTATTATACTCAGCTGTACTAGTACACAGAGTATTATAGTTTTGATTTCATAACGGTGGATTGTAACAGAATGAAATAATCGAGATAGATATGGACTTATATATATCAAAATGATCAGGGTGAAAAGAGAAATCGATTGAGCCATGTCCGTCCGTCTGTCCGTCCGTCCGTCCGTCCGTCCGTACGCACTCTAACTCGCGCAAAAATTGAGATATTTTGATGAAATTTGAAATGCCAGTTGGTATCGAGACTGGCACGGTTGGTATTGAAAATGGGCGAAATCGGACCATGACCACGCCCACTTTTCCTATATAGAAAAAATCGGAAATTTGGTATCTCAGTCACTAATATAGCTGGAGCGATGAAATTTTACCCACATGTTGAGCTCAGGTCCCTATGAAGAAATTTGATGAAATTTTGGAAAATGGGCGGTGCCACGCCCACTTATTAAGGGTCAAACATGGAAAGTTTTATATGTCATAACTCAGAAACCATTGAAGATATATCGATGAAATTTGGTATGCGTGATATACTTACATAGGCAAACATTTTGATGGAAAATTGTTAAAATCGGTTGACGGCCACGCCCACTTTTATATATGTGTATTATAAAGTGACCTATTAAAAACATTTTAAGCTATATCTCTGTCAAATATAAAGATATATCACTGAAATTTTGTCGAATAAGTTCAACTATGGACATAAAACAGAAAACACCAAAATTTTGGAAAATGGGCGGTGCCACGCCCACTTATTAAGGGGCAAACATTGAAAGTTTTATGAGTCATAACTCAGAAATCGTTGAAGATACACCGATGAAATTTGGTACGCGTGATATACTTACTTAGGCAAATGTTTGGACTAAAAATTGTCAAAATCGGTTGACGACCACGCCCACTTTTATATATGGGTATTATAAAGTGGCCCAATAAAAACATTTTAAGCTATATCTCTGTCAAATATAAAGATATATCATTGAAATTTTATGGAAGAAGTCCACCTGCGGACATAAAACTAAAGACGCAAAAATTTTGGAAAATGGGCGTGGCTCCGCCTCCTTTTAGAATCAGGAATATACGAGATTTCTAAGCCTATAACTCGACAAATAATTGAGATATTATGACGAAACCTGGTGTGTGCACTTTTATTACTTGTGGCAATACATGTTGAAAATTTTAGCGAAATCGGTTGACGACCACGCCCACTTTTATATATGGGTATTATAAAGAGGCCTAATAAAAACATTTTAAGTGATATCTTTGTCAAATATAAAGATAATTCATTGAAATTTTGTGGCATGAGTTCCACAATAGACCGAAAACAAAAAATAGAAAAATTTTGGAAAATGGACGTGGCACCGCCTCTTTTTATACAAAGGAATATACGAGATTTCTCAGCCTATAACTCGACAAATAATTGAGATATTATGACGAAACTTGGTTTATACACTTTTATAACTTGTGTTAATAGACACGCAAAAATTTATTGAAATCGGTTTATGACCACGCCTACTTTTTAACAAAGATATTTCTGGAACACGCTTTGGGGATTTGTAACGTAACATCTTTGTAACTAAAAGTCATAAAGGGATGAAATGTTGCACAAAGAATAATATTCATATGCTTGGTTGGATGACTGATAAAAATGTTGAAAATGGCCGTGGCACCGCCCACTTTATGCAGCACTCGCTTTATATAAAATACACCGTGTTTCCATCAAACGCAAACAAACAATGAAAGCATACAGCTGAGTATCTAATGTTCGATTCCACTCGAACTTAGGCTTCCTTACTTGTTATATTATAAATTTTTTAAAATGCAATTACTTAAAAACTACTGAACCGATTTCGAATACTTGATTCCCTTTAATTTGATATACATTTTATATATGAAGAGTAATACCCCCCAGCGGAGGTCAACCCCCCTTTTACCCCCTTACTTTTAAGGGAATCAAAATACATATCGATCGAGTGGTATAAAAATATTCGAAATCGGTTCAGTAGTTTTTAAGTAATTGCAATTTAAAAAATGCATATATAATATAAACTCCGACCTTTAATAACTTTTGTTGTTGTTGTTTCCAAAAAAAAAAAAAATTCACTTTAATACTCAGCTTAGCCATGTTTATCAATCCTCATACTTCGTTTTTCGATTTTATAATTTTAGAAATTTCACATTTGTACCAGATCGTGGTTATTGCTTTCAACTTTGCGGGGCTGGGGGCACCTCTAAACAATCAAATTTTAAAGGCTTATTTCTGGGCTAGAAAGATGCCGTTCTGGCTTTGGAACAAATTGAATTTGCAAAAAAAAATTTTCACTCCACCTTAATACATATGTTTGACTACAACTTTTTTCGCAGTGTCCGTCCGGTGATAGTTGATTATATGATATCTAATGTTTAAGTGCCCACGTCGTGCCACAATTGCCACAATCAAATTCAAAAACAATTCACTTAATTTTTAAACGAGTAATCAGTGTAAATAGAATAATCGCTACTACTTGCGGGACAGCGGAGGAGTAAAGGTGAATCGGTTAAACACGCTACAGCAGCACACACCTCAGATGCGTTTCGGTTAATTCATATTTGAGAGACCCGCTGCGTTTTAACCCCTCCAAAAAAAGTCTAGCCAGCTCGCCAAGTGAGCATTTTGTGACCTCTCAAACACACCTACTCTAATTTATATTTGTTTGAAGAGCAGCATTATGTGTTTGGGGCATTCCACATACGCGTTCGCCTCTTGCAGTTACAAATAAGACACACCAGAAAGAAAAGCTAATCAAGAAGGCACATCGCCGAAACCGGTTTATAACCAAACCAAATTTGACAAGGGATGACGGAAAATCGTTCCAAAATACATCAAACCAGAAGTTTGTATTAAAATGTTCTCAAAGTAAAAAAGGTTAGTTAATTGCATGAACGCAATCGAAGCCTTTTCAGCGGCGCGGATTCTTATTAATCGCTACAGAGAGGGATTCTTATTAATCGCTAAAAACTACATATGGCTTTCCAATGCTACAAATGGTAGCCGAGAGAATTCTTTACACAGTAGAATGCCGTTCTATTATATCTATATCTATTATTATAATATTTTGATGCGTCAGCGCCATCATAGGCTGGGCAGGTAACCTCTTTCGTCTATAATTTAAGCAAAAAGTCAGCAATACTATTTTTATAGAATTGCTAAGCGACTACTGTGTGTTTTTTTCCGGTGTCAAGTGCAATACTCACCACTTGCATCAGCACATGTCGCCGCAATATTGAAAGCGCGGCTGCTTAATTTGAATTGTAAGTGAGTAAACGGTAGAGAGGAACGACCGGTGGTTCGCGCCAACGCTTATGTGCCCGCCAAAAACTGCTCAATCCCCCAGACCTAATGGTAAGACATAGTTTTAATTAGGTTTCAAACCTCTCCACCATCCTCGCTACCAGCTATGGCTAATTTGCTTAAATGTGCCGGGGACCACCAAACGACCGAACGGCGAACGCCAACGCTAAACTAATTCGCTATCAACAACAACCGGTGTCCGGTGTGGCTAACAAATTTAATGCAACTGATGACATTAGCTCATCATAACAGCTGTTGCACATCCGCATTGTCTACGTATTGTAAATTGCATATTTAGTTTCATAAGTTTGTATGTATATTCATATGCGCACACTTGTGGTGGATATGTTAATGTGGTGGATCGTCTGGTGGAATCTTAATTGTGAAGAGCTAAATATTTTTGCATATTTATGGACATACATATAATACACATATCCACATATTTATATACATACTTACATACATGGCGCATGTCTGTGAACTACTTTTAGTTCACCTTCAAAAAGCACTATTATCAGATTGTGATGGTGTAGCTAAAAATTTAACTTATTATACATATGTATGCACATTCACTTGCATTCCTAACTCACTAATATCATTCACATGAAAACAGAAGAAAAGTTTCTAACATAATAGGGGTATTCGCTATCCCTAATAAGATAGCAAGATAGCACGGATTGCAAATATAATAATAATAATAATAATAATACAATGGCGCTATTATAACTCTGACTAGTTTTATGGCCGAGCTTCTCTCCCAATTCGAGGTGTGCTCCTTTTTGTTTTTCCTAATAATTGGGTGGACCTACAGTTTTATGCCGACTCCGAACGGCGAATGCATTTTTTGTGAGAAGCTTTTTCATGGCAGAAATACTCTCGGAGGGTATGCCGCCCACTGCCGAGAGGTGACCGCTGCTCTTAAAAAAATCCAATAATTGGATTTTTACTAATTAGAAAAATTGTTTTGGTGTTTTGCTCGGACCGTGGTATGAACCCGAGACCTCTGGCATAGCAGGCGAGCACTCTAGCCACTGCACCACAGCGGCCACTCAGCGGATTGCAAATATGCTAGACCAAAAAATGCTACACATCGAGAGCACCCCATTGCACAGTCGTAGGAAATTTTAAGAAGCAGCTTTTCTTTTAGCCAAAGGGACGCGTACATCACTCACTTTTTAATAAATAAATCATTTTATTTTAGTAAATTTAATAAATACACACAAAACACAACATTTTAAGCAAAATTCGGATGCTCAAATATTGAAATTGAAATTAGCAATTGGTAAATGTCAGCTGACACACTTCATAGCAAATAAATATACATAGGTTTTGGTGTAGCATATTTTTGAGGTCTAGCATATTTCTGTGCGCCTGTATTTTGTTGTTGTGCGTTGTAAAACTTTCCAATCCGTGCAATCCGTGCTACGTGCTAGGGTTATGCTATGGATAGCGAATACCCCTAATTTGTTTTGTTAGCCTATTTAGTGGCGCATGCGCGAGCAGCTTCATCGTAGGCATGGGTAACACTGCGCTGCGCCGCGCAATTGCGCTGGCGCCAACCCTGGTGTTATTGCGCTAATTCCGATTTGGAAAATGCGCCAACTCAACGTAGCGCCAACTCAATGATGCGCTATTGCAATATAACACTGACTCAATGTCGTGCGCTAACACCAGCACCAATATAGCGCTAGTATAAAATGGCACCACCACAAAGCCAATAACAGCACAGCGTATATGACGCCGTCACAATTATGTATGCTAACGCCAATACCGAACCATCGCTTATACGAAAGGGTATTGATATTTTACTTTCACAAATAAAGAAGACAAAATTGACATTATCTGTGAATAGGAGAGAAAAATATAATACAAAATAAATTAAATAAAATATTTATTAGCATATAGTATATTTTTGTTACGCATGGTAAATGGTAAGGGGAAATTTCGATATAATGCGCCCGGACCCGGAATCTTTCTTTTTAATAGGGTGGAGCCGACACTCGTATTTCATAATGAAGATGCCGAAAAACGAGATGCCAACATATTTTCACATATATACGCAAATTATTTTTAAAATTAAA
Source organism: Urophora cardui (assembly GCA_960531455.1). Taxonomy (NCBI): domain Eukaryota; kingdom Metazoa; phylum Arthropoda; class Insecta; order Diptera; family Tephritidae; genus Urophora; species Urophora cardui. The sequence goes on along the minus strand of OY482674.1, from coordinate 40,461,965 downwards.
TTTAATTGTGGCACAATTATTCTGCCAGCGTGTATGTAAGCAGAATTGCGCCAAAAGAAATAAAACGCGTATAGTAGACAGTAAGAAGCGAACAAGTGTTATTTATCGATTATTCCATGGCAATTGCGCGAAAGGTGTTATTGCGCCAGAACCGTGCGCGGCGCCACGGTTGGCGCTGGTGTTATTGTATCAGCGCCAAAAAAATTGCGCCATTACCCTGGCTAGTTCATCGCTGTAGCATAAGCATATAACACAACATACGCTCAGCTGCAACATAACCTCCGTAGTTGAATTGCTTAATTCAATTTGTAAATTCGAAAGTATGCGTAGCAATTTGATTAGTCGAAGGGCCAGTTGATCGACAGTGGGCCGAAAAGCATAAAAAATAGGTAAGCTACTAATCGTCGAATGAATGGAATGTGACGATAAGCTCTAAGTAAAGAACTCAAATATCAGTTGTGTCTTCATTTGTTTCTATTACTTTATCGCAGCGATTGCTTGTGCGTATTTGGAGGACGTTACTTAAATGAATCGAAAAAGACACTGAAGATGGCACATATCAGCCGAAACCGGTTTGTCTCCAAGCCAAACTTGACAGGGAATCGCAAATTATTTGTGATTACACTAGAAAATCAACCATTATAAAAAGCGATTCTTCAATATATTCTGCTTTGTAAAGTAAAACAAAAATATTAATTGAGTTTTTCTACACTGAGCTATATTTTTAATACAATCAACACACTGTGAGCTGCAAGGTTTGCTATTTTTCGCCATATATTTGTGCTAATTTGTGTATGTACATAAAGTTAAATTCCGTTGTGTGTGTTTCGGCATTCTATAATGTCTCAAGGCAATTGTATCATGTTAGTAATTTACTATAAGTGTCGGACAAGCACTAATTCGTCATAATCAAATAAAACTAGTATAAACGCATATAGATACCCAATAAACATTGTGACGAATTTTCGAAAATGGTCATCGTTATTCAATCCCAAACTGAGGATGAACTTATAACCAACCAATTTGCATCGTGCATAATATATCTTTGGGGATCTTCAAAAATACGCAATTCAAAATTAAACTTTTTCGATTGTTAACCAAGCCTAATACAATAAACACAAAAGGGAGGATGACATCGTGGCGAATTCGAGATGCATTCGCTGAGGTGAATGTAATTTTTTGGACTACATAATATCGAGTTCGAGATTGATTCGAGAAAAATCTTTTATCGCAATAACATTTATTACTTTTTAACTTTACACGAAGAAATTCCCTGTTGGACTTTAATTTACCATTTAAAACTCTACTCAAGCAACTCAAAAGCTCGGATGATATCGTCGCGAATTCGAGGCAGAAGAAAATTTTCTAGAATGTATTCGCCAATGAGCCTAAATCTCGAATCGCCAAGGATCCGGGAATATAAAAAAGTGCGAATTGCTAATGATTCGGATTCGCAAAGTATCGCCGCGATAATATAATCAGCGGAGCGAACTCGTCTCGAATTCTTTTGTGTTTATTGGGTAATGTTTAATGGGTGTGTACAATGTACATACATATATATGGATGTAGGTATACATACATATATGGCTGAACATCTGTGGCACCTCTTTGATTTACACAGTATACATAATTATAATTATATACTTTTGCCTTCACATGCTTTTAACAAAAATTTTACCGCCAGACATTTTTTTCTCTTATAAATTTTTATACATATTTACATACTATATCGATGGCTGAGAATAAGATCGCCCTATTTCAAAAATTGTTTCAAAAACGCCCTATTCCAAAAATTGTTTGAATAACGACCTATTTCAGATTTTGCTTCAAAAACGCTCTATTTCAGAGAAAATTTCATATATATTTCTCTGAAATAGGGCGTTTTTGAATAATTGTCTGAAATAGGACGTTATTGAAAGAAATTCTGAAATAGGGCGTTTTTGAAGCAAAATCTGAAATAGGACGTTATTGAAACAATTTTTCAAATGGGGCGTTTTTGAAACAATTTTTGAAATAGGGCGATCTTATTCTGAGCCGACGATATATAGTATATATATAAGTTACTTGATTCTCTGACTCCATAATCCCTTTAGTTACTTACATATGTATATTCAGCGCGTTCTGTGCAAATTTAAGTAATTCCCATGTGCAATTTGTATAATTTAACTTAATGAAGTTAAGCTCAGTAACTTTGGTCTATTGCGGAAGTAAATTGAATTTGAACGAATGCCGAAAGTGCCTCACATTAATTTTATTATAGGTATTATTTATGTATTTATGTATGTAGGTAAGTACTTATATTTACACATACACTTTTATATATGTACATATGTATATATATGATATTTTTCTTTGATCAAGTTAGCTTAAGTACCTACGAAAAAATATATCTTACTGTGGGCAATTCACATTAATAATTTAGCAAATGACAAAGATTCGATAACTATTTTAGTTGAAACATGCTCAGGGACATGTTTCGCTTCCATTTACCAATACTTCATCTCCTCGATAATATTCCGAATATTCGATATATTCATGGAGGGCTTGATAGAGTAGGCATTATCCCACTATTTGTTTTTTTTTTTAATAACTCTTCTACAAAAAATTTGAAGTTTGTTTTGCGAAATATTCAATAGATATGTATTTGGTTTTGTGAACTACTTCTCTTACTGTCCGTATTCAATATAATATTGGTTAAATAACATTTTTCCGCCTTTGATAGAACTTTCCCTAATCAATTCTGGATTTCAGCCGCGTAACCAGACGACTACTGTCATACTCTCATTTCACTTTCCTCCTTCTCACAGCCAAAAGTGCCGTTGCCGAAGTTTCCGGCGTTAATGGAATTATAATTTATGAATTTCTGTTCTCTTAATTTTTTTTTTTTTTTTCATTTTTATTTTCATTATTCATTATTGCACACCATATAAAAACACAAACCTATAACACCAACTGAATTGGATGCACAGAATAAAGCCTAAAAATGCACAAATGTAATGCACAAAAGTGTGGTGGAATGAGAAAGAAATCATTGTCATCATCATCATCATCGGCATCATCATCAGCATCATCGGCATCATCTGCATCATCACATTGACATGAATTTGCGTTATTTATATTGTCATCGCTTATTTACATGTCTTTTTTATTAAGTTCCTATTTGTTTTTGCCTTTAACTCTTTTTATGACTGTGTGTATGCGTATGTGTGTATGCCATCTACTGTTATTACATTTGATGGACTTGTGTTTCGCTTTTAATTCGGTTAATTCAAATTAATAAAGTGAAATTGCATTTCGTTTGAATGCAGTCTCGCGCTTTCAATTAATGCAATTGATGCATAACACAAAAAACAGTTGCCAGCAGCAAAAAAAAACTATAAATACTCATATATACATACATACATATGTATGTACGAATCTATCAAATAACACGAGCAATAACGCGTTATACGCTGTCGCATACATAAATAAATTAGATACATATACCATGCAGCTAATATAAGGGACAGTCCCGATAGACGAGGGTCTAGAAGAGAGTCACAACTAGCTCAGATCCTGAAGTGCTACCTATTCAAATATCTACAAGCTATTGATTTTTGACCTATCGCATCACTGTCCATTTAGGAAGTAGTTTAGAACGCGTTCCAAAGTACTACAGAGGGGGATAAATGCCACTTCGTAGGAAATCGCCGCGTTTAGAAATACAATTCCAAGCATTTCATTGAAATAGAATGAATAAGAACCCTGTCTCTTTTTGAACTAATTCTGCACCAGCCTGGAATTAGCGCGAGTTGCTGCAGGGTATATATGTATGTATGTAAATACCTATGTCTGCATTGTTTATTTTGTATTTACATACATAGATGAACTTTTCTGCTGTCAACTCCTTTTTTTATGCTGCTTGTTGCATGTTGGTTGGGGTTGTCAATTAATTTTTTTAATATTTAAGTACATGCAACATTCTTAATTTAATCATAACATGCAGACATATATACGTACATACATACACACATATATCTATACGATTGTATGCATATTTTTCCCTTGCTAATTTTTTTAAGTACGCAGATATATGTAACATACTCAAATATACATGGTGTATATGTACATATTGCCCGTTTTATGCAATAGGGATTTAACTCGAAATTTTCGATTTCTGGGATTTTGCCATATATTTCAATAACTGGTTAGTGCCTTTGAGTCTACTCTTATAAAATACTCAAAAAGATAAAAATGGCGGAAATAAATTGATTTTGCAGTTAACCGTAGAAGGAAACTATTCGAAATTATAAAACTTTATTTGCGTTTTCCCAAAAAAATTTTTTTTTAGTTAAATCCCTATTGCATAAAACGTGCGATATGTATGTATGTATATTAATATTTAAATTTATATGTTAAATTAGCAAATTATTTTTATCAACAATCTAATTAAATTTACATTTAAATGAATTATTCATGTCAAAGCTGTGAAAAATGCATTAACTCTTTTAATGAATTGACATTAAATTAAACCAATAAAACGAGTGTAAAATATTAATGCATTGATTTTTATTTTAGAAACATACACACATAGAAAGAACTACTTATAGCAAATACAACAAAGTTGACTTAGTTAAAAAAAATTGTATGGGGCCCAAGAAACTTGTACAACTCACCAAAGTACTAACACAACTTATACCCGGCCTTCGAGAACAAAGCTTAGTTGATTTATTACGCAAGCACTTTGGCTACTAAAAAGGGGCTGTTTTCAATAAGTTGGTATTTTTTTTTATATGAACGATGTCGGTGGACTGAATTATACTTGAATGATACAATGCTTTACATCAGTGGTCTTCAGAGCCACCGCGCTTCCGCTGTAATAATTTTTGAGTAATTTTTTTTTGAGTGTAGTATTCGATAACATTTTTGGCAGAAGCAAAAGTAACCTGATGAGTCTTAGAGGGATCTAAGGTGAAACAGCTGTAGTTACATCCATAATTAAATAAAAATGTTTTTTCTAGTTTCTAAAAAATAAAAAAAATTTTTTCTTTAAGTCTTACACTTAACGTCCACCAGAAGTTTTTATCGAAACTTTATTTATATAAATACTTATGTACAAAAATATGTTTTTATCGTAATTATCATAAAACGACATTCAAAATCACAACAAAATCACTATTCCAACGTAATCCCACAATGATTATTAATTTCCAAAGCCCTTATATCTCATTTTAAGCGTGCAACTGCAATGGGCAAATTGACAGCTGCAGCAATGTAATTATTCAATTAAAATGTAACTAAGTACAGACATACATACATATATGGAAGAACATTCTAATGTATAAACATACATACATACATACATGTGCCGCAGTCCATCAAATGACAGTGTCGTAATTTTTGTGATTTCATTTTCGATCAAAATATATGAATTTCGAAAGATTTAACTGTTTCCCAGATATCGATACAAATATATACATATCGTCGTTTAAACGACATAACCGCCTATGTGAAACTTCTATAACCGCCTATACCAAAATTGAGATTTGCCAAACTTTAACTCCTGGCGTCCAGCTCTATCGATCCATACCCCATAAATTTGGGAAACTCGGGAAGTTCTACATATATTTCCTTCTAATGTCCCTTTCAGCTCTGAAGTCGTAGAGTTGGGCATCAAGAAGCCAATTATAATTTTTGTCACAAATGTCGATTAGGCGGTTATGAAAGTCTCTCTTAATACTACTTATGAAGTTTAAACGGCAATAAGAATCACATGATCGTGGTAAGGATAAAAATGTCTTTTTTTTTATAAAAGAGTAAAAAAATAAATTAATTAATGAATTAAAGTACATAAGTACATAACTACTAGTTGCAGTTCACGTTCAGTTGATATTAAGTAATCTATGTAAATGATCATGGTGATAATGTCAATGTGAATGTGGCAATAATCATGGTAATAATAATGATAACTAGAGTGATAATGGTTTCAAAGGCGAATGTCATACCATGTCTCCACATAACGTGTTTCGCTCTTTTTCTCTGCATTTTCTTTCTCAATCTTGTTTCGACACGGAAACCAGTGCCGAAACTCGCCAATTTCCATACAAATTTCTGAGAGCGAGTGAAGATTGAAACACTGTTTCATTCTGAATCATCTTGCCAACCTCGATGATATCGATGTCTTCTCTAATTTTGTATCGAAAATCTATCGAAATCTCACACAGACCAAAACAAAAACGCAAAAATAAGGAAACATACAAACATTTAAGAAGAGCAAGAAAGAGAAATGTTAAACTGAATCACGATCAGCCACGTGGAGACGGGTTATTTAGCGAGATGTTTTGCTAAATGTTTAGTTGGTGAAACAAGTTATGTGGAGACGGGCTTTAAGACACACTTTTAAGTTTGAAGCACAGACACCTACACAAACAGAGTAATGCTAAAATTAGCGGAAAACAATGCGCACACGCGAAATTCAATTAAGCGACACTAATATAAACTGCAACTACAACTCAAAATGTACAACAAGCAATAAGCAACAAAACAACAACAACCATCAAATACAACAATACTTGTTGTAAGCCTGTGGCAGCGAACAATAGTTTATATGCAGGGATTTCAAATAATCGTTATTTTTTAAATTTTGACTAAAAAAATCATACTGACGGAGAAATGCTAAACGCAAAAGAAGTACACAGATGTAATCACCGTAACGCAGACAATCTCTAGGTGCATTAACTTTTATTTTTTCGATTTTTATAAAAAAATTGATTTTTAATCATTATTTTCTGAGTTTTATTTTCTGCTCAGAAAATAAAAGTTATTTCTTGAGTTTTATTTTTTCCTCAGAAAATAAAAGTTATTTCTTGAGTTTTATTTTTCGATCAGAAAATAAAAGTTATTTTTTGAGTTTTTTCTTTTTGCTCAGAGAATAAAAGTTTCTTCAGTTTAATTTTAGCTGCAGCTGTCGATTTTGCAACATTAAAACGTAGGTAAAGTTTATAAATAAAAAAATTAAAAATTTATTTAATTACTTTACTTATTTATATGGCAAAATCTACAATTGCAGCCAAAATTAAACTGAAAAACTTTTATTCTCTGAGCAAAAAAAAATAAAACTCAGAAAATAACTTTTATTTTCTGAGGGAAAAATAAAACTCAAAAAATAACTCTTATTTCCTGATCGCAAAATAAAACTCAAAAAATAACTATTATTTTCTGATCGAAAAATAAAACTCAAAAAATAACTTTTATTTTCTGATCGAAAAATAAAACTCAAAAAATAACTTTTATTTTCTGAGGGAAAAATAAAACTCAAGGAATAACTTTTATTTTCTGATGGAAAAATAAAACTCAAGAAATAACTTTTATTTTGTGAGCAGAAAATAAAACTCAGCAAATAATGATTAAAAATCAACTTTTTGGATATAACTTATAACCGTTACAGTCCCTGTTTATATGTACTGAGATAGCGCATTCCTCTAACTGAGGAGGGCATGGGATGGACATGGCAATGATTCTGCGTTCAACGGCGCGTCATGAAAGTGAATTGGAATGCATTAGATGCCAGAAATCGCAGCTCTAAATCTGTTGCAATGCGATTTTTAGTGTTTGCCGTCGACAGACGCTGGTTTGGCGTTTAAATGGCCGACTATCGCAACCGACAGGGGTGGAGAAATGTTATAAATAGTTGCTAGGTAGATGCAGGATACGGTCAAGAAATTAGGAACGAAAAAAACAAGTTGATTGAGTAAATTTGCAGTTGTCACGGCAATGCTTTAGTTGGTCAACGGAACAGCTAGAAGTTTGAAGCTGAGGATGTATTTATCTATCTACACGGTGATGTTTGGAAAGCTATGTGCATTAGGCATATAACTTTTTACAATTTATGCAAATACGAAAAACGGCATACCATAGTCGAATAGAGCATAAAAAAGTATGAACCCCATTATTTTTTTTTTTTTGCGAAATTGCAAAAAGTCTCCGCGCAAAACGAAATTACTTTTTCATCAGAACTGCTGAAAAAAACAAAAAGTTTTGTACATTGTACACGGTCTTCTTCATAATAATAGATATTTATTTAACTAATAATCTTCCTATTATTCCGAACGCCTTTTAATGGACCTAAGGGAAGTGCCCCACCCACCCCAAACTAATTTTTCCTCAGAAAATTCTGATTAAATATAATAATAACACAGCTGTGCGCGGAACGTTTTTGAACCGAAATCACCTAAAAAAGTGATATTCATTACTTGTACAATATTTGTCACCACGTGGTGGTATGCCAAATTTTTCGTCAAAATTTGTTACATATATGCCTAATGTGCATACCTATATGACACCATCGTTCGTAATTCATTGCACAGTTACTGTAGCTATGCGCGAACATATTCATAATAGCCTCTCTGGCGTTCGCTTAACGTGTGCTGCACTACTAAACTCGACCTAATGAAGATCAACAAACGTCCTGCTGCTGCCTAATGCAATTTCCCTATTGAAAATTTGTCTAAATTGCATTTGATGAAATTGCCATCGTCACAAACACACTCGTACATACGTACATACATACATATGTATGTGTGTAAATATGATGTCGAAAAATGCGAACACCACACGTTGCCGATGCGAAATGGACGGTGATGTGGTTTGGTTTTGGATTTCAAAAGCGCTTTTTTCCGCGTATTCCAACATTACCACAGCGGCCGTTGATTGTCACTTTCACGCGGCGGATGTGCCTGCGATGTAATTCATCATCATCATCATCATATCTCAACTCAATGGTATGCAAATTCAATCAGCGCATGTTTGCCACACTTGAATTCTAAATCAAACAAGAACAAATACTCAGCCACACACTCATACACTCAAATTGCACAGAAAGGTGCTCAGTTTGGATCACAGTTCCATAATCGTACTAACGAATTTGCAATTTGTAAATCACCTGCCGCTGAGTTCCGCGAAAAACGATTTGTTGCTGTTGCCTGTTACTATTCCATTTAGTAAGTGAAATTGCATTTTTGGTAATAAAGCCGCGATTCGTTGGTAAATGCATCAAATAGATTCTATATACATACATACATACATACATACGTACACAGCTTTCAGCAAATCGGGCTAGTTACAGGCTAGTGCAGAACTAGTTCAAAAAGAGCAAGGGTTGGTTTTTGTTTTATCCCGACGAAATGTTTTCAACTGTCTTTTTTCAAACACGGCAATGTCCTACGAAGTTGGAATTTTCCCCTTCTGCAGAACTTTGGAACGCGTTCTAAACTACTTCCTATATGGATAGTCCTGGGAAGCACTTTAGGACTAGTGCAAAAATGTTTAGTCTTTGGCCGCGCTTTACAAAAATAATCCTCAGTAGGCAGAACTATTAACATACTGAAAATAAATGCGGCATTATGTAATAAAATACCAAGCTTTTGAAACTTAGCCATACAAAAGGTAGAATTATTGCCACTCACCAAGAAATATTAAATTGGTTATATGTATATCAGTGGCGGACCTAGCATAAATTGCCTGGGCAAGCCTATGTGTGAAGCATAACCATTAGCCATTTATGTAATTTCCTTTGCTGTATTATTTAAAAGTCTGATTGCGTTCCGTCATTGACTTTGATTTAGAGTTCTCGATTTCTTTTTAACATTTTCGAGTGGCCCGAATAAATGCTTTTCAATGCTCGAACGCTTGTTTGTTTGTTTATTACGCGTACATTTTTTGTTTGTGTACTCAGAGAAAAGGAATCAAAAATAAAATTTTTATTTTTATAATGCACGTTTTAAACCAAGTCATTTTTATTTTATCAATGAAAATTTTTAAATTAAAAATTAAATTTTTTAAATTAAAATGTATTTAGGATTTAAATAGAAACATGTTTAAATTAAAAATTAAAATTAATGGAATAAAAACCAAAGTTTTTCCTTCAAAATCTCATAGTGCTTAAAATAAAAATTAACATTTTTAAATAAAAATTGTTTTTTCTTGATTTTGCAATTTTACTCTGAACATTTTTAAAATAAAAAATTTCGTATTTACATAATTCGCGCTAGGGAAATCTTACACGAATGCGCAGAGGTATTTTTAGTTTCCTTATACCTACCGACGGAAATTTCAGCAGTAGCAAGTGTATTTGCTTATTGCCTAAAAAATGGGTGCTTTAGTGTTTGAAAAACTGAGGTCCAATTTGATTTGCGCCGCTTTTTAAAATTATCTTGATATTGTGCCAATAGTCGCCAAAAATCACAATCAACTCTTTTATAATCTGGTATTTGATATTTATGTTTGCATGCACATGCAGATGTAAGAAATTATGTGCATAAGTACCTACATGCAAACGAAAATCAAATCAAATATACATATGGCTGTGAATACTGAACTTTTGAATGCCGAAGCCAGCTTCATATTCGCATACAAATTTGATGTGAAAAATAAAAAAAGTGCTTTGCTAGTTTTTTTTTCAATTTAAGTCTGAAAATAAGCAATTGGCTTCTCCTTAGCGAAAGTGAGAAAACAAGCTATGTTATTCTGTTTTGAAAGCCACGTAAAAGCTAATGTGTGGAAACGTTGAAGCATGCTCACTGTGCTGTGATTGGCTGTACAAACAAAATACACATTGTGAGGTGGATTGGTGGTGTATTTGCGCTATTTTCTTAGCAGGCTTTTAGGGGCATGTTACAGTGGGGGCTATATTATTGAGAACTTAAATAGTAAACACATTTAAAACGTAAAATAACCAGATTTTAAAGAATTTCGTATGAAATGAACGAAAATGTGTACGCAAGCCGGGCTTATCGGCTTGTATGAAGCGACCGCCTCTGTTATATATACGTCCTTTTAACCAACTAATGTTGTTGCTTAACTTTAAAGTAATAGCTGTAAACATAAAATTTTCATGATGTCATAATAATGTACTGTCCCGCTCTGCATCCCTGTAGAACCACTTCTGAGCTAGTTGTGAACTCCCTATTTTCAGACTGTCGTTTTTCGGGACTATTCCTTATATTAGTTGCAATGTACATACATATGTTTGAAGAGTGTAGTTTTCGTTTTAATTTCAGGAAGGGCAATAAAGTTGTACACACTGAAATTCTGAAGCAAAATGTCAATAACATGTCTCAGGAGGTCTGAGCGCAAGCACAGAGAATCCTGGTCAAGACTGATAAATGCTGCAATTTACGGAAGAGGAAACCAGGGTTCGGATTTGCCTCATTTTGCCTCCACGCTCACACATTCCGCACTCATGAGGATCCTGTGAGTGTGCAAACAACGGAGGCCACACAATAGCGTGAGCGCTCCGCATGAGTGGCAACAGAGTGCGCAGCCAATAGGAGGCAAAAATGAAGCGTTGGCTCTCCTCCGCTGCGCCTCCATATTTTACTCCGGAGTGAGTGAGGATGAGCGAGGCCTCACAGCTTGGCGATGAAGCAGCCAAACGTCTGTAGTGTGTAGTAAGCAGCTGCATGGATGCTACAAATTTGTTTATCCTCTACAGTGTGCACAGCTCATTCTGCAAGCTAAACAACAAGCTGGACACGTTATTAAGCAGTCATTGTGCAACAGAAACTATGCAAGTAAACTTAAAGCAAAAGTTGTAGAATCTGGCATATGCTCAAAGAGTTCCTTGTGAAGTAGATATTCTGAATTACTGGAAATCCCGTTTATTAAATGATCAGGACTTAGGAAACCTGATTCAAGTAGTATTAGCGGTTCCATCGACTCAAGTGTCTGTTGAGAGGGCGTTTAGTGCTCTGGCTACAATTTTAACAAAACTGCGCACGAGGCTTTCAAAAGAAACCTTGAATAATATATTGATTGTTAAGCTAAATAATGATATTCTCGGCAAAGTTTCTTATTTTGATTAAGTACCTAAGTGTTAAGAATAGTTAAGAAATATGTATGTACATACATACATATCTGTGTTCATATCGAACAGTAGCTTATGTCGAAAGGAAAATTTTAAAGTGCAGTTTCCCGCACAATATTATTACATGAGTAAAATCATTGAGACTGAAGTTGGTTGAAGGCCTAAGAAAGAGTTAAAAAAAACTGCAGAATGTACTCTCTGGGATGCATTACTTCTGCCTTTTCCAAGCTGACTCAATTTTTCCTTAAGTACACTTAAGCTACTGTTCCATACGAACACAGATACACATATACTGTGAGTTATGACTTCTATTATGAATATTTCGTTTATGCAAAAAAAAAAAAATATGATTCTAATGACGAATAAATAGTTTTTTGCGTTAATCGCATAATAAATAAAAACTAAATAAGTAGGTAGGTACCTACATACATATGTACAACGAATAATGCACATTCTTGAAAATAATTTTCCTTTTACCTACCTACCTATATACGTACATATGTAAATATGTATTCGTAATTGCATCTGGTAAATTAAATACATATTTACATATGTATCTACACATGTACACAGATGAAAAACAACAAAAAACAAGTTTAGGTAGAAAGATGGATTTTACATACCTACTCAATCGCCTGAAACGGGCATAAATACGAAAACAAAGGCAAAAAACAAGCATACATGCTATTTAGCAGAAAAACCATGGCACTAAATTGCACACTGCAACATACATATGTATATATGTGTATGTATGCATTTTTATGCAGCGTCATTACGCATTCCTCACTCACACGCTCCCACACATTACACCGTGAGAAGAGGAAACCTACGGCGGCTCACTCCACACACAGCGTGAGCGGCTCCTTCGAACCTCACTCCAACCGCACACGTAGTGTGAGCGGCTCCTTCGAAACTCACTCCAACCAAAGGAGCGGATAAACAAAAAAAAATACTCACTCCGCGTTCTAGAGGAGTGTGAAACGCAAACGGCCACTCCACAGCACGCCGTGAGGAGGAGTTTCCTCACTCACTCACACATACTCGGAGTTCCTTCCTACCCTGGAGGAAACTGGAAGGTATTAACCACCCGGTGCAGAGATGTGTAAACCTAAGTCTTTTCGAAGAGGTAAAATATCCAAGTGGGATTCTAGATAAGATACTGACCAAGAAAGCTCATGTCAAGGTGAAGGTTAACAAGGCACTGAAAGTTTTCGGACAGTGTAGAAGAACTTTCAGCAAAAACTGGGGTCTGAGACCAGCAATGGTGGATTTACACATCTTTTGTCAGACCGATTATAACGTACCTATTCCGCTTTTCTGTGGTGGCGTAGAACCATGGTTAAGTCCACGGTTAATATGCAGAACAGGCTGCAGAGGAATGTGCGTATCAGCATTACGGGCGCAATGAGCGCAATATCAGTTGACGCCCTTAATGCTCTGTTGAACTTGCTCCCTATGGATTTGGTGATCCAAGAGGAGGCTATGAAAATGATGTGTTGACTATACTGCTTGGGGGCTGTGGCACGAAGACTGGAGCTCGGGGCATGGGAAGTTTTTTGGCAGGCTGTCAGAGCAATACCGCAATACCCTTTGTTTCTGGTCCCAAATCACAAGCGACTGCGCGAACCTCTTCAAAATTTTTTCACGAATGTAAGTTGAAGCTTGGATCCATGGCAAGATTTATTAAAGAATCTGAGAAGTTTGCAGAGGAAACCCGATTCCACTATCCCATCTTTTCCTTACATCCTGATCCTTTCAAATGCCTTAAGTACAATGGCCACGTATGCCTCAGTGCTTGCGAAAGACATAGTTTTTCCCGGCCTACCACAATTTCATTCCACCACATTTCCTTTGAAGTGGTTTCAGAGTTGGAGTGATGTTACATATACTCATTTCCCTCGTATCCTCCCTACAGGGGGCGCCTAACCTATTTCGCATTCAAATTAACAATTAATTTCAATTACAATATCATAACGTATTTACATTACAAAATCAACCATCAATAACTAATGCAATCGCCTAATGAATCGCGTAATTTTGTACACTGAATTAACGCAAAATTTTGATGATATTAATAATTGCACCCGCTTAAATGTTTATTACACATGCTTACACTCCAATTTATATACATACATATGTATGTATGCGAGTGCATGTGCATGTGTGTTAGAGGACAAAATTCCGCAATAGCTTAATGAATTAATAAACTTTTAATTAGCCATAGTGCCAGATGTTACTCGCACGCATAACTGTATCCACATCAAATTTGTAAATGTAAATCACTTTTCTAATTTTGATATGGTTTTTTGGAAAAATAAATTATCATTAGAATAATATAAAGCGAATATAATTTCATACTTATTTATGTACATAGAAATATGTTACTATATTTGTACATGGATGTGTACGTTTGCGTTTTACACCATGGCCAAATACCGTATTAAATCCCATTGCAAATTACCCTATGTAAATCCCCATTAATATCCGCCTTAAATTAGGCAATGAAATTTTCATTTTATAACTGCATAACTGTTATTGTTGTTGACTGCGCAGCTGTGGTCAACAAGTGAATGAGTGGTTGAGGAGGTTAGGTGATGACAGTCAGGGTTGCCACTTTGAAATTTTTTTTTCCGACCAAATTCGTCTCAAAAACCTACCAAAATAGCTTTCAGCCGACCAAAATTTTTTTTCACAAAATTCGTCATTTAAGCTGCTTTTTGAAAATTTATGTATTTTTATATATTCATTTAACTGGTATATATATATAGGAACTTATACATACATATCACTCTTCAAGTATTTTCACATGTTTTAGCTTAAAATAATACCTAATATACGAATGCGTTTATACATATGTATGTACATTAATTTGTGTATGTAATCCAAGGATGGGCATTTTTGCATTACCATTCAAAGTTCATCACCATTCAATAGTGAATGGTAATGCAAATGTGGCTTGTACTACCATTCAGTAGTGAATGGTAATGCAAATGTGGCTTGCACTACCATTCATTGCATTCCCACTACAAGTATGATTTGTGAAAACCTATGATCGTAGTTTAGGGATTAAGTGGCAAATCTATTTAATAACGGGAAAGAAGTTTATGGGATATTCTACACATGAAATAAGGCTTAGAAAAATGATTGGAAACCAACGCGGCATTATAATATGTCCTGTGTATATCAATAGGTTTTAAGGTTGTTAATAAATTTCTTTTAAACACGTAGGTAAAAAAATACTTGTACTTATACAGTGGCTCACAGAGGTATTTTGCATATGGCATTTGTTGAGAAAATATTGGAAATTCGCCTATTTTTTCGAATTCATTTGAAAATTTTTGACATGATCTGATAGCTGAAGCTTCATACTACACAAAAACATTAATTAAAAAACATAAACACATTTCATCTTTAATATAAAACTATCAATTTTCTAAGCAAATTCCATGTGTAGAATATCTCACAAACTTCCTTCCCGTTATTAAATAGATTGGCTACTTCATGCCTAAACTACGATCATATGTAGGTTTTCACAAATCATACTTGTAGTGGGAATGCAATGAATGGTAGTGCAAGCCACATTTGCATTCGCATTCACTACTGAATGGTAGTGCAAACCACATTTGCATTACCATTCACTATTGAAATTTTCACTACCACTCATCAGTGATTGGAGAATGCAAGGCTGAATGCAATCAAAGTTGAATGCACTGTGCCCACCCTGATGTAATCTATGTTAACCTTTTAAAATAGTTACGACTCTGGTTTAACAGGTAGGTCCAAGTAGGTATACAAATGAGATCAGAACTTTAATTAAATATCAAAATTGAATCTAAGATCTTTTTTTGTGCATAGTGCTTATTTCTAATTTGTTTCTGAGTTTGGTTTTATTAAAGAAAGTGTAGAAAATCTGCGCCCCGGTGCAGCAGAGCTGTGTGGAAGCGTAAGCAGATTAAAAATAAATGTTGTGAGCCCGCCAAAGCAATTTTTATTAAGCGCATTTTTCATCAAACTAAAAAATGAAGAAAGGGTTTTCATGCGTATGCGTTCACCTTATTTTATCCACTTTACACAAAACTCTGCCGAAGAGAAACACAAAAAGTATTCAAGCAAACTGTTGCTGCGAGAAAGAGACATGAATACATGAACTTTCAAACGTTTTTTCAACAGTGTTGTGGCAAAATCTAGCAAATCAGTGATGTTACTTGAAGGAAGGTAAAAACCTACCAAAATTCAAATCGTGCGACCATCCGACCAACAGGAAAAAAACCGACCAGTTTTGGTAGGAAAAGCCCACTTATCACATCCCTGATGACAGCGGCAAATAGAGTGAGGTTTTTGGGTGTAAAGTTTCAACGTAAGTATGTATGTGTTTGCGAGTGTAATTATGCAACTAAAAATGATATTAACCAGCTTGCAGCACTTGCTAAGTTATATGTAGGTACAGGAATACTATAGTGGAACATTCCATGCAAAATGGTAAATTTGTCCCGTACAAACATTTCGATTTCTCACACATATACTAGTTTTTCAAATGTAAGCTTCTGCTTTTGTTTAGAAATTAGCCACATAATATTGATGTACTAGAAACTTTGTTTGATAACCTTTTGGTTTGTCTGTGAATTGTAAAGATTTATACCATTTGTCCCGTACAAACAATGTAAAATATTACATTACAGCATTTTTAATTCTTTTGGAATAACCTTATTTCCAATATTTTTGTTGTTTGAATAAACCTTGATAATAGTGCTACCACATTAACTTTTTTATTTTTTTCTAATACAATTAATTTGCCTAAAATTTCACCTAATTCGCATAAACCAAGTATCATTGCAGACCTGGCCTGTCCCGTACAAACACATGTTTTTTAAGATTTTTCACACATATACGAATATTTCAAAAGCAAGTTTCTGCTTTTAATAAGTTTTATCACCAGTAATAATGCACCAGATATTCTGTTGGTTAACATTTTGGTGTGCCTTTAATTCAAATCGAAAACTGTAAAAATTCGTACAATTTGTCTCGTACAAACCATGGAATGCTTCTAGTACATATACATACTTACATATGTACGGTGTATAGGCCCTGCAGGGAACTCAATAACTAGTGAGCAAAATTTCTAGTTCTGAACTAGCGAAAAGGTGTCAAAGGGGAACTATATCAATTGTAGTTAGACTCTCACCAGCTCAGAAGCAGTGAATTGAGTGACCATTATAAGACACACTTTGTAGAATTGAGAGAAACTGCGATTTTTCGATAACTGTGATTTCGGTGATTGCTATTTTTAAATCACTGCGATTTTAAACTGCTATTGCGATTGCATGGACTGCTATAAAATCATCAGTTACCGGTAGAGATTAATTTTGCGTTTTCTGAGCGATATAACCTGTCTTCATTTTATGTTAACAAAATTATAGCAATAACAACGTATTCCGCAGTAATTTCGCTGTTTTTAAACTTTTTCAAAGATAAATTGTAAATTCAATAATTTTTTTTTTTTCTTATATTTCTATATACGTATGTGGTCTGCTCAAAAGTATAAACAAAAAGAAATTTATAATGCTTTTGCGATTGCGATTCACATAGGTGAACTGCTTACTTGGTACATCGATAGCAGTTCCCAATAAGTAGTGAACTGCTATTTTGAAAAAGTGATCGCAATTGCGATTTGCGATTTTTTATTCACAGTGAAAAAATCACCGTTTGCGATATATCGCTCATCACTAACACTTTGATTTGTATGCAATTTCGAAGTTACAAAAATTCTATGAAAATTTTTCGTTCGTTCAATTGCCGTCGGCTTTGTATATTTCTGCAATTCTCAGATGTTTAGTGAAGCATTTTATATAAGGAGTTTTCTATTTGCATCTTAACTTGTATGAAATGAAATGTTCTCCTAATTATGCTTTCCCGATCCCTCAGGCTTATTATTAATTTTTTTTTATTTTATTACTTTTTAAATATTATTGTAAATTTTTATTAAATAAATAAATAAAAAATATTAGTTAAAAAAAAAAAAATAAAAAAATTATCATCCGCCTCGACACCAACAGGATTCGAACGCGCGCTCGCCAGGTTGATTATCACACGCGTTAGCCAGTCGGCCATCGCGTCACTTGCATGAAGTGTGTCAAATGGTGCACTTAAGCGGCAGATGTAAAACTGTAGAGTTTGTAGGTACTTGTAGCTAGTTCAGAACTATCGAAATTGTGCCAATAAACGAACTAGTGTAAACTGTAGAATTTGGTACAAGTTCGGAACTATCGAAAATGTAGTGCAGAGGGTGACAATTGATACCGCCTAGGGCATCGCCGGGTTAAATTCACCAGTTGATAACATGCAAAAGAGATTTAGCTCGCACTAGTAGTGTCGAAAAATGCACTAGAAGCGACCTAGTTCGGAACTAGAGATTTTCCTTCAGGGGGTATCCAAATGTTGTGTGTATTTATTAATAACCGGAAACACGGAATCACCGAATGAGTTGTACAATATACATACATACATACATACATACAAACACACATTTGTACATAACCACAAGCACCCGCCCGACAGCCATTTTGGGGTCACACATCTGTGCGCCAACCAAACCAGCAGCTCCACTCGGCGCAATGGAAAAATTGGAAAATGGGAGAATGGGAAAATTTTCCATTTGCTAAATGAAATTTTGCGGACACTTCATTTCAATTCAAATGCGTACAAATGCGTTCAGGGCAATTATGTAGAATGATTACAAATTCTCATAAAACGGCACCATGTCATAAATACACACACACACACACACAAGCAAACGCAGCGTTAGCCTAGCACTGAAGCGTGTGTTGCTGTTGCTGGACCACACAACGAACAAAAGTCAACTGATGCGCGTTGTTATTGGCTGCCCGGTTGTAGCTCCATTAGTTTTTGTTGTATGTATTTATTTTATATTCCAAAATGTTATTTATTTTTGCTATTGTTGTTGGCACATTTGTTAAATGATAATTTATAGCACCCAATGGGTTAACATCTAGCGCCTGGGCCTATACCTCCAAACAGCGTACAGTTCCGCAGCCTTGCCACCTCTGCGGATTTTCATTCGCATTTCCCTTTGTGTGTTTGTGTTTGGTCGCAGGTGTATGCTTTCTACCGCCATTAAATATGCAATTTTGCGTGTTCAAATTAGTTCGTCGCGTTGCTGCGCGTGTCGCATTTGTAATTCGATACTCACAGTCACATGGCAATAGTAAGTAATAGGAATCCGCGACAGATTCATGTGGTGCTTGGGATTTTAAATGACTAAACTAAAAACAATAAATGTGAAAAATAATTAAAATTTAGTGGTTAAAACTGAGAGATCTCAATTATGAGTTTCTATTGAATGAAGGAGACAAAAACTCGAGATTTTATTTTCTATACTCTAATCAGTAATGAACGAAAAAAATGCTTGGACTTAATTCTTAGGTTCTTTATGAAGCTCTTTGAAAGTAATTTTTGTTGATTTGTAAATATATTCTCAAATGCAAGTTTGTAAGAGCAATTGGAATTAGGCCGTTACATGAAGCATCCCTTGAAAGCAAACAAGGGGGCCTTCAACAACGTTCGCCGGGAAGCGATCGAGGACTTTCTCTGTTCTGCGTGTAGAGGACGTCATAGTGAATTGGATAGGCTCAGATCTGCGCGTTCCAGAGCTATAAGCGCAAGGCTTGGATTAAGTGAGATTAGGACACACACAGGGGGGGGAACTCCCCCAGAATTCCACTGTCACCCTTGCTATGGCTCTATGCCTTGTACGTCTGCGAAATAATGCTGGATAAAAAGTGCGGTCTGAGGCCGAGGTGAGCTACATTGCTGATATGCTAAGGAAAGTTCAACGAACTGCTTGCGTTGCAATCACAGGGGCAATTAGATCATGTTTCACGGATGCACTCCCTGAATGTGATTTACAATATACAACCCATACAGGGTGCTCTTGTTGAGTTCATAAATACATTCATACATATATGGTACGATTATCGATTAGTGGTGGGCGAGCCCGAGATGTTTAGGCAATCGAGAGAATCGCCATCGTTGCAAAATCACAATCGAGACAAAAGTAGACTCGCCCCTCGACTACACAATTGAGATGTTTTTGCGATTGTTCCGAGTCGGAGGTTGTTTCGATGACATCTCGACTACACAAGCGAGATATTTTTGCGATTGTTACGAGTCGCAAGTCGGAGGTTATTTCGATGATATGTTTGAGTTGATAAAATAAATTGAATGAGTGTTATTGATGAAGAAAGTAAGATTTTTAATGGAAGTGAGGCAAATGCATAAATAAAAGAACCAAATTGAACAAGTAAGAAAGCCTAAGTTCAAGTGGAATCGAACATTAGATACTCAGCTGTATGCTTTCATTGTTTGTTTGCGTTTGATGGAAACACGGTGTAGGTACTTTATATAAAGCGAGTGCTGCATAAAGTGGGCGCAGCCGCGCCCATTTTCAAAATTTTTATCAGTCATCCAACTAAGCATATGAATATTATTCTTTGTGCAAAATTTCATTCCTTTATGACTTCTAGTTATAAAGATGTCACGTTACAAATTCCCAAAGGGTGTACCAGAAATATCTTTGTTAAAAAGTAGGCGTGGTCATAAACCGATTTCGATACATTTTTGCGTGTCTGTTAACACAAGTTATAAAAGTATATAAACCTAGTTTCGTCATAATATCTCAGTTATTTGTCGAGTTATGGGCTCAGAAATCTCGTATATTCCAGCTCCTAAAAAGAGACGGTGCCACGCCCATTTTCCAAAATTTTTGTGTTTTTCGTTGTATGTCCGCAGGTGGACTCCTGGCATAAAATTTCAATGATATATCTTTATATTTGACAGAGATATCGCTTAAAATGTTTTTATTAGGTCAATTTATAGTTCCCATATATAAAAGTGGGCGTGGCCGTCAACCGATTTTGACAATTTTTCGTCCAAACATTTGCCTAAGTAAGTATATCACGCGTACCAAACTTCATCGATATATCTTCAACAGTTTCTGAGTTATGACTCATAAAGTTTTCAATCTTTGCTCCTTAATAAGTGGGCGTGGCACCGCCCATTTTCCAAAATTTCATCAAATTTCTTCCTAGAGGCCTGAGCTCAACACGTGGGTAAAATTTCATCACTCCAACTATATTAGTGGCTGAGATACCAAATTTCCGATTTTTTCTATATAGGAAAAGTGGGCGTGGTCATGGTCCGATTTCGCCCATTTTCAATACCAACCGTCCCAGTGTCGATACCAACTTGTATTTCAAATTTCATCAAAATATCTCAATTTTTGCGCGAGTTAGAGGGTTACAGACGGACGGACGGACGGACATGGCTCAATCGATTTCTCTTTTCACTCTGATCATTTTGATATATATAAGTCTATATCTATATCGATTATTTCATTCTGTTACAATCCACCGTTATGTGAATAAAACTATAATACTCTGTGTACTAGTACAGCTGAGTATAAAAATATGCTATACACAGACGCTGCAGTTTTGCAATCACACCTAAAGAATGCCATGCATAATAATAATAATTAATTATTTTAACATTAATAAATTTTGAAGTGAGTCCGAGATGTTGTAGGGTTGCTTTGAAAACGAGAGGAATCGTTGCCGAGTCCAAGATGTTTTTACGACTTGACTCGAATACGAATGAAAACCATCGAGAGCATTCGAGATGTTTCAACAATCGAGAGAATCGAATAAAACATCTCGGACTCGCCCATCACTATTATCGATAGTTTCTAGGAAAAATTTCAATGCCAGATGCCAAAAGTAACACAAAATTTATTGTTGGTAGATTAGGGCTGCCAGACGTCCCGGTTTTCCGGGACATGTCCCGGTTTTAGGCCATTTGTTCCGGTGTCCCGGTCCAACCCTAAAATGTCCCGGTTTTTAAATCTAATCGATTGTAAGGAGCCATGAAATCTACCAACTATTTGGTTTGCTTATAATGCGCAGCTCCAACTAGTCTGAATAAAAGTACCAACTACCGACTTCAATTGTAAAACTCTAGCATCGCTAGATAGTTGCACATTGCATAGTATACATATATCGATTATCGATGTAAAGTGTTCTTCCTAATTAGCTACAGCTGTTTTTGTTTTGCGCTAAGTACATATTAGGTTCTTCGAGTTGAGTGTTTCTGATTTCATTGTAAGTTTTCTCACAAAATTTATAAAATAGATATGTTTATAATACATTAAACCACTTTTAGAAAATGCCAAAAAGGAAATGTAAATTCCTTCTCTCATACACAGAGGAATGGTCTTTTATGAAACGTGGGAGAAGTGAACATGAATCGTTGTGCACAGTTTGCGATTGTTTTATTGCCATTGGTCACGGTGGTCGCTCAGATATTCTTGATCATATCGGCAGTTCCAAGCACAAATCAAGGTTATAAGAGGCGTCTACTTCAAAAGAAATTTCTTCTTTTTTTGTAAAACCAAATACAGCAAAGAGGCAGCTGATCTCCGCCGCTGAGCTAACAAATGCATTTAAGATTATTAATCACCATCAGTCCTTCAGCTCAATAGATTGCACTACAAAACTAAATGCGCTCATGTATCCTGATTCGGAAATAGCAGCAAAGTAATCAGTTTGCAGGACCAAAGCAACAGCTTTAATCAAAAATATTTTGGCTCCGCATTCAGTAGCAAACTTTGTAGATATTTTAATAAAAAATGTGCCTTTTTATGGAATTTCAACGGACGCCAGCAACCACAAAGCCGAAAATATGTTTCCATTTCTTGTTCACTTTTTCACGGAAAAAGAGGGTTTACAAGTAAAATTATTAAAACTCACAAATTTCCCTAATGAAACTGCAGATTCTGTAACGTCATTTTGTGTAGACTCATTAAGTCATCACAAAATACCATTACAAAACCTTGTAGCTTTTGGTGCTGAGAATACCAATACCAACTTTGGTGGAAGAAAAAGACAGGGACTAAATAATATATTTTGTAAATTAAAAGAAGTTTCAGGGAAAAGCATTGAGGGCGTAGGTTTCCCTGCTCATAATATGTGCGTAAATAAAAAAATGTAAATTTTTTTTTTTTGGGGGGGGGGGGGGGGGGGTGTTATTTCTTGAATTTTCAAAGTGTCCCGGTTTTGCCCCAGGGGGACCTGGCAGCCCTATGGTAGATTGCTTTACTTGCAATTTCACGGATGGATTGAAGATTTATGTATATGTGGTTATAATTGTGTGCGATTTCTTTTAAAATGTCATACAGTTCATGCTTTTTAGTTTATAAGTAAGGTTTAGTCAACTTGATGCTCATCCGGTTAGCCTAAGTAACACGCTCTTAAATTGCAAAGTTATTTTCTTAAACTAGTTCAACAGCCAAAGGCTTTCCTAAGTGCGCATGTAAATCAAATTCTTCATTCCAATGTAATATCTTTTTCTCGTTGACACACCCGCCGTTAAGAACTGATTTTATTCACTAAATTATTTATGTAATATGTGGATACTCAAGACGATATCGATATTATGAATTGATTTCAATGGAATGCCAATAAAAAAATTAAATTGCGACTCATCCAATTCGATTGTACGAGTATATAAACAAACATATGTGCGTAACAATATGTATGTGTGGCATTGGATTGCATTCGATAATAAAAAAAAACTGAATTACACAGAGTTGCATTTTCATATCATGTGTGCATACACATACGAGTATATCGAAGCAATAATGGTAATTGTCTCTAATTGAATCGAATTAAAGGTGCAATTGACAATGTTAACGTAGAAGCGGCGAGTGGTGACATAAACATCAACGGCGCCTTTGGCTCAGCGCTGAATTTTGTGGTATGAATGCAACTTTATGATATGTGTGTATGAATGTGTGCATACCCTCACGGAAAAAAAAGTTAGTTGCAAAAATAAATATATTAAAAAGTGATTTATATTCAACTAATTTTAAAGTAGCTTTAAACAAATGCAGCGCGGGACAGTTTCTTGTATATGTACATATTTATATGTAAACACATGTTTTCAGATCTAAGTATGCCAAGATTGTTTTTTCCTTTTTTTTGGTTACCGTTTTTCAGCTTCTCTTCCCATTAAACACTGAAAACGAAATTCTCAAACGGAGAAAATATTGTTTCATATTTATCATTTGAAAATTAAGATAAATTCAATTGTTTCTCAAATATTGTTTATCAACTTGAGAACAATTTGCGAAATTTGAGGAAAATTTGCTTCGCATTTTTACCATTTCTTTAATTTCGACATCAAATGCAGGATTAAGTTATTTGTATTAAACTACAAGTAAAGTAGTTGAAAAGAAACTCAAGATAAAGTTATTTATTTTAAACTACTAGTAAAGTAGTTGAAAACAAATGCAGGATAGGGCAATTGACTGCTTGCTATGACATCGCCGTGTTAAAAAAGTCAGTTCATTGCAAAGGAAAAAGTCACATTTTCAATTAGTTGTTATTGAAAATAAAGTAGTTTATAAAGTGATTTAAAATTAATTAAATTTCCTACAGGGTACGTATGTTTGTTTGGATACCCTGCAAAAACGTTTTGCTTATTGTTGACAAATCAGGTCTTAAAAAGGAATACGCTGGCAGCGCTGTTTCTATAATACATTCACTCTGTTTGCTTATAACTTTCCAATACTTATCTACGCCTTACTTCGCATGGCGAATAAGAATTTGAAATAAGGTGTGCTCTCAGGGAGAAAATACTCCTTATGGTCTGATGACATCAACACAGGCAAATCAGCCTTATTTTAAGCCTTACACCATAGAAATTTGCTACTCTTATAATTTTCAGGCCTTATTTCTTAAGCCTTTAAATCTGCTGTTTTAATTCTTAAATAAGGCTTGGATTTTTGGTGGGTATGTATATATGTACATTTGTGTGTATTATTATTTATACAATTTTCAAGCAACGATTGATAATTTACATCAATTGAATTGAATTTAAATTATTCGCTCAATCGAACGCGTGATTGCATTTTTTTAATTTACGAATATTTGCTAACACATACATATGTATCTATGTATGTATGTATGTATGTATGTATGAATGTATGTATGTATGTATGTATGGACATACATTAGGGTCGTCCTCAAATATATGGAGATAAATTTTATACCATACCTACACTGTTATAAATATTGGAATATTTTTTAAACTTTGATTTGGTTTGAAAGAAATTTAAAACTTTTTTTGGGTTAAATTTTGAACATTCGAAAGCTTAAAAGTTTCTTATTCCTTTTTGGTTTAAAATTCAAACTTACAAAAGTTCAAGGATTTTTTAGAATAAATTTCATACTTTTTTGGTTTAAATCTTACACTTTTTCTCATTTAAACTTTAAGGTTTAAATTTTGAACTTTCATTGGTCGTAAAATTTGGTTTCAACAAAAAAATTTTAATTTTTGATTTGAAATTTCAACTTGCTTTTTTCGAGAAATGAACAATATGAAAAGCTCATTTATAGTTATTAGACAATTTGAATGAATGAATGGAGAAACAACCAAACACAAAATAATTACGGAAACAGATAAAATGAAGAAGAAAAAAAAGGAGAAGAAGAGGATAGGAAAAAAACACAATATGGAAAAGGATTAAGGGGATGTTGGGAGGAGAACAATATGAGAGAAAAGGAGAAAAAAGGATAGGAAAGAAGATACAATAGGGAAAAGCATGAAGGGGATTTAGGAGCAGACATATTTTTTTTTAATTTAAACCAAAAAAAGGTTTAAATTTTAAACTTTTGGAAATCTTAAAATAAATTTTAATTTGGAATGAAAATCGAAACCTTAAAAGTTTAAAAATCTTTTAAACCATTCAAAGTTTAAATTTTAATAATTGATATAGGTACACAGATATAAATAAGAAAAATTTCATAAAAGTATTAAGTTACAGTAATCATTTTATACTTCTCTTAATATTAACAAACTCTATCCTGAAAAGGCAAATTAACACTACTTCCACCATTAAGTACTTTTTATGCCTATAACTCGCAGAGCGGTATTTATGCAAGTAGTGTCGCGTTCCAAATATGTATGTAAATTTCATTTTTTTTTTACATTTTGCTTACATATGTAATTAATTATATGCAAGTGATAATCTACGAGTAAGTTGTCGTTTGCATTAATAAAATGTTCTTACAGCCGTGATTGTCCTGATTTGCATACGAACTTGAAAGTATTTATTTCAAGGCTCATATTTTCGTTATTAATTGTACTTGGTCATATATGTACATATGTAGCTTTTTATGTGATTTTTTTATATGTACATATTGCATAACCCTTGCAATAATTCATTTATGTTTTGACACTTATCCATCCCCTTTTTTTCGCAGCTTGGCCCTGCTGCCGCGGGAAGAGGTATGTTCTGCTATCAGTGCCCGCCATCGTTGCATCCATGCGGACCGCATCCGTCACGCTTGCCTACGCTGGAATATCCGTTTGCCGCAACGCATCCTTGTGAGTATTAAAACAAAATAAAATAATCTGTTTTATATACAACATATGTATGTTAAACTTTCGCGCACGATATACATATGTTTGTACGAGTATATATTCTTCCCTAAAAATCCATTTTCAATCAGTTGACGAATTATTCTATCATTATTATCGACTCATCGCAAAATACAATCATGTACAACAAAGGGGATATTAAATATAATAAAATTAGTAAATAACTGTAAAAGTACAACATTAAAATATATATACCACCAGCAAAAAAAAAACAACAAAAATGGTGAATAAATGCAAAACGAATAAATATTGAATGAAACGCCCGTTGTTATCAGAATCGAGATAAAAAGCTGTTGATAGAACGAATGTGTTCGTATTAAACTAATTTCAGCAATTTTCGACGCAAAAGCAAATGGATAGTAGATAAGCATCAGCTGGCAGTTAAGGAGGCTGTAAGCAGCCACATACTACAATATTTGTGTGTATAAATAAAGGGTGATTTAATAGGGTAATATTTAAGAGCTAAAATTTGTAGGTACATGGCTTTTAAATCAAAGTCAACGAATTTATTACTTTTTACTATTTTATCGTAAAACCGATTTTTCAGATATAGACATTTAAACAGTTAAGAACATGATAGTTTTTTGTAAAATTGATCTTTGTATACGAAAGCTCAGTATCTTGGCTGTAAGTGTTCCCACAAGAGATCCAGGAGCTCTACTACGACCACCGAAGAAAGTCATCTACATAGAGTCATGACATAGACGGATCAAAAACAAAACATGTTACTGGATCCGGATGGCACCTGGAGGCCAACTTTAGGTACAATTGTGACGGTTTTTCAATCGGAGATTTACGCCATACTAAAAGTAGCAGAAAGGAAGTTTGTATAGAAGTGGCGTAGATACCAAATTTGTATCTGCAGCAGCGTTGCCACTTTGGTTACTTTTTACCAAAATTGGTTACAATTTTTTCGTTTGGTTACGTGGTTACTTACGGCCGATTTTGGTTACCTTCAAGGTCCATGTATTCAGTACACCATTGAATTTTTAGGAATACGCTTTTAATTTTTCCAAACTATAAAATATTTGTTATCCAAATTGTTTTGTTGCATTTTTTTTTATAAAATTCCAAATAATTTATTGTTGGGGGTAAATGGAAAAAATTCAACCACTATTTCCAGCGAATGTTGAGTGTATAGCTGTTTCACGAAAATGAATAAGGCAAAAGTGGGGAAAATTCAACAGCTTTCACAGTCAGTGGTCGAGTGTGTAAAAGCGTTGGATCATTGCGGCTGAAGATGGAATGTATCACGGGTTCGGTCCTCGTGAGGAGCATCCACTTCCTAAAAGGGTGCTAATGATTGAAACTGGTTTTTCGTTAAATAGCTATACTCCACCTTCGCTGGTAATAGCTGTTGAAATTTTTTCAATTTCCCCTAACAACAAAAAATTACACTTTCATAGCCTATGTACGAAAATCGTACACTAAGAAAGGTTAGATTGAATAGAACAATGGCATATATAAGGCAAAAATCCAACAGCTCAGCAGGACCATGTGTAGCCGCGGTGCTTAGCGTTTCGCTAATATTCGACTACTGATGGTTGGAGGGTAGGTTCAATGCTTGGTGTGCTCCCGAGAAGATGTCTGATGATGAAGAAAGTGGTTTTCCTTCGAAATAAGTAGCTATCACATCTACCATCGCTGTATGAGCTAATTGGATTTTCCCGCTTATCCCAAAGTATAAAAATTAAAATTAAAAAATAATAATTTCGTGCTAGATACTAACATACAAAATAATAAAAAATGAAATTAATTAATTTTTGTGCTAAGCACAAAAAGGTTTTAAATCCAAATAATTTATTTCACGGGGGCCAGCGACAACATTAAAAATAAATCTATTCTAGCGAATTTTCGTCGGGCGATTTTCGTCAGCTCTTTGGTTCTGCTCATTCTCATATCTGGCCGTGTTTTTAAATGTTGATAGAACGCGATATTTCGCTCGACGTTGGATCTGTTTAAGGCTTAAAGATGTAAAACAATTGATATATTTTAGTTGTTGTTAACCGTATATATTGTTTTGCTTTCAAATAAACAGCTCTAACGTTAATGGAGCATATACTTACTCATATTATTAATTTATTTTGGTTACCTGTTTCTGGTTTTGGTTACTTTTATTTGGTATTTTGGTAAATTTTAAATTTTTTAAGTGGCAACTCTGATCTGCAGTGACAGCCAGGCTGCACTGGAGACACTGAAAACTGCGCGAACCTCTCCTGTAAAATCACAAAGTGCTTTCTGAAAAGGCCTAACAGGGAGGTAGCAAATTTAAAGCCCGTCTCCACATAACTTGTTTCACCAACAAAACATCTCGCTAAATAACCCGTCTCCACGTGGCTGATCGTGATTCAGTTTAACATTTTTCTTTCTTGCTTAAGAAGAGCTTGTATGTTTGTTTGCTTATATTTTGCGTTTTTGTTTTGGTCTGTGTGAGATTTCGATAGATTTTCGATACAAAATTAGAGAAGACATCGATATCATCGAGGTTGCAAGATGATTCAGAATGAAACAGTGTTTCAATCTTCACTCGCTCTCAGAAATTTGTATGGAAATTGGCGAGTTTCGGCACTGGTTTCCGTGTTGAAACAAGATTGAGAGAGAAAATGCAGAAAAAAAGAGCGAAACACGTTATGTGGAGACATGGTATTACTCTTCAAGCAGACAAGGAGGGGGCTTCGGGCCCTCGAGGTGAGGTCACAATCCATTAGGGGGCCAGCACATGGCCACCATAGGTATCATCGAGAGCTAATTATGCATATCTTGTTTGGAGGAGTACGACTACGGCAAAGAGCATTTTCTCTGCAGCTGTCCGGCTTTCGCTAGACTAAGATTGCGCATTCTCGGGTAAGATGTACTGAGAATGGCGGATGCACATTCTCTACCACTCGACAAACTTCTCAAATTTATAAAATAATCTGGGAAGTTTGAGAAGAACTCTGATTCCACCATGCCACCTTTTACTTACATTCTAATCCTTTCTAAAGGCATTAAATACAATGGGCAAATGTGTATGCCTGAGTGCTTGGAAAAGGCGCAGTTTTCCCGGCCTATCACAAGTCCATTCTATTCCTATCATCTTGTCCTATCGACCACGTTACAGAGCTCTAGGTTATGCGCCTTTTAGCTGAAACTTTCATATGAAATGGAAAATTTGAAAAATGCTTTAATTCGCATTTAAATTTCAATTTTGATTTTGATGCACCCTATACCTTTTATACTTCTTATATCGCAATACATAAAACATTAATTATTATATTTTGCTGAAAAAAAAAACAAACACGCGCAACGATAACTTGTTTCTACATACAAATCCATAGACAGCGGCAGCAGCAGCAGTAACACTCAGCCTTATCTCTCATCCTTCATCTCTATTCAAAGAAGATTTGAGTTTTTACACCGTACACAAAACGCTCCTGCTGCTGGCGTATATCCTGCCTTGCTTGCCGCTTCACCCACCATTAGTACTTATATATGTACGTATGTGTATGTATGGATGTGTGAATATGTATGATCTACTCAAATGCATTAACGAATTATTCTATTAGCCTTTTGCGTTCAATATTCAAAGTATCGAATTACCAAAAGAAAACGAAATCCCGTAACTTACAACTTTTGGCAACTGATGATGATTTAGCCTCCACAGTCGCTTTGGCATGTTTCCTTTTCCGTTTAGTTCGCATCTGTTGTTGTTGGTGTTTGTTTGCTGCTCTTTGATGGACTTTGGTTTACTGACTTCTTTTAAATTCGGAAGTGGTTTTATTTCGTCGATGTTTTTTTATTTTTTTGCTTTTTATTGCTTACTTTTTATGCTCGTTTTCCGTTTTCGTGTACTCTATAATTTTTTGGGTGTATGTTTTTTTGTTTTTTTTTTTGTTTCTCAGCGTTCGCGTCAATTGAATCAAAAGAATTTTGTGTAGCAATCGATTCGATTATGGTTCGAGAATTTCGTGATTAAATGAATGGACATTGGAGATTCATTGAGTTATTCAATCAATCGTTGCGGCGAAAATAGTTGAAACATTTTTGACATCTGATGAGTTAATGGTTGGTTGTACATACAAATTTGTTATTTTTTTAGATGTGGATAAATCAGATAGTTGAAGCATTTGTGCATGGTCGCAGGGGAATTTTAGGCTACATGTAAGGCCATACATACATACACAAGGGCAAATAAATAGATTTACTCAGAGCGCATAGCGTAAAAAAATTAATAAAAGAAAACTTTAAGTTTTTTAATTGAATATTCGGGAGTCCGAGTTATAGTAAGTGCAATTTAATACAACTCCGATTACTTCCCGAAAAAAACACAACGGATTCGCCTCGAATTCGCGTCGGATTCGCTGTCTCTGATTATATTATCGCGGCGATAGATCGGCGAATCCGAATTCTCAGGCATGTCACCTATCACTAGCGATTCGAGAATTTGTTCATTCTCGAATTGTTGGCGGTTCTACTTTTTATCATTAGCGATTCGAGAATTTTTAATTTTTTGGATCTTTGCCGATACGAGATTTTTTAAATTTCAGAGTTTGGTTTAATGGCAATGGGTTAAATCCGTATAAAATAATACAAAGCACTTAAAATATTTTTTTTAAATAAAGTTTAACTTTCATGAAGTAAAAAGAGCTCTTCAAATAAATTCAAGCAGTAATATTTATTTTGTTCCGTAAATAAAGTCCTTTTGTTTAAGCAAATTTGATTTGTTTTTTCTACATATCTACTCACATCAATTTAGTCGATTAAAAACTGATTTGATCTACTTTCGTGAACTCGCCTCGAATTCGCCAAGATATCATCTGCGGAACTGTGATATTCGAGTCCAGGTCTAATTGTAAAATTTCAGAACTATATTGACTTTTTAGTGCAAACCAACTTAAAAAAAATAGAAAAAATGATATCGCGAAAATCTATTTTCTCGAACTTGTCGCGAACTCGAGGCGGGTCCGAGAAATTACATTTGCTGAAATCTGCTTTCGCGAACTCGCCGCGATATCATCCTCGCTTCTGTGTTAATTGGGATATTACAATTTTGTTCGAACGAAATATGCATGTACATGTACCAGTAGCGTACGCTTCATACAAGCCGAAAAGCCCGACTTGCCTAAATATATTCGTTTATTTCATTTTACGAATTTGTATGCGAATCAGAAGCCGGATTAACATTCAAGGGTATTGTTCAGTGAGTCTGAGATAATATCAAAATCAGAAAAAAGCGTAATTTTAAAAAGCAATGAAAATCAAAATAAAAAAAAATATACCCTTATAG
The DNA here is from genome assembly GCA_960531455.1 of Urophora cardui. Taxonomy (NCBI): domain Eukaryota; kingdom Metazoa; phylum Arthropoda; class Insecta; order Diptera; family Tephritidae; genus Urophora; species Urophora cardui. Next base: position 40,430,346 of record OY482674.1, on the reverse strand, counting down.
TGCTATAATAAGGAAATCCACTGAAATTGCCGCCGGTATAAGGAAACTAAAAATACCTCTGCGTTTTACATGCATACATTTTATATCAAAATTTAATTATTCTCCATCATCTTCATTTTCTCGATTTATTCCAATACATTCAGTTTCATACGGTACGAATATAAACAACAAACTAAATATGCAAACCGAATTTAATCAAAGTCAATGACGCATCGCTATAAGACTTTTAAATAATACAGCAAAGAAAATAACATAAATGGCTAATGGCTATACTTCATATACATAGGCTTGCACAGCCAATTTATGCTAGGGCCGCCACTTATATGTACATCCTAAATCATAAAGTGACACAATTCAAAAATTTTCAGGAGAGCCAAAAAGCTTTTTCTTTATTAGCAATGATATGGCAAAAGGCCACTTATAATGGCTATTTTTCAGTCAAAAGATACACCGACTACCGGTTTATGATAAAAAGTCGATTTCAAAAAATTTTGAGCTGTGTCACTTTATGCTTTAGGGTGCGATATGTAGGATATGGATTTGTACTTAGGTACGCGGTGCTATTTTCGGCGTTAGTGCTGGCTGCTAAATAGACAAAGTCCTTAATGGTTTCATTTTCGGATTGGAAATTTATATTTATGAGAAGAATATGCGAATTCAGTAATTCTCAACTCGATTAAGGACACAGGATGATGCAACGGAAAGACGTAAATATACAGAGAATTTGTTGCAACACCCACAACACAAAACGAAACTAGGATAGGCTTTTTAATCAGAATCGAGATTGGTCAGTACGATAAGAAGACATATGGCCTTTAAGAGCCCGTGCACAATTGGCTTTGTCTGCTCCAACTTTGATAGAAAAAACCTTAAAGCAAAGCGAAATTTCAGATGCTTGCTACAATTAACACTTTGACAATTTCCACTTCACTTCTTTGCTTTAATTTATAAACCCGATTTTTGGTAAAATATTTGGGGAATTTGCTTTTTTCTGCTTATTCGAATGTTATTTTTTACTTTTCTCTGTTCACTTCTCACGAAATTGCGCGAAATCGCTAAAATAAGTGTAACTATACAAACATACACACACACACACAAGGGGAGATATTTGTCAAAGTGTAAAAAAGTTGAAACATGGCTAACTTTATACCTTGCTTTACTCGCTTCACCTCAATTGTGAACATGTCCCTTTGAAAAGCACATGCTGAACGAAACTGTCAAAGTAAAACTCTGAAGCAAAGCGAGGTAGAAGTCAATTGTGCACGGGCTCTAAATTCTTTAAATTTATTTTTTTAAGCCGATTTGAAGCACTATAATTTGCTTCGTCTTTTTATTTCGATCACATTTATCGTGCCACAGTAAAGTGTCCATGCTCAAAGGGAGCGGCTCGCGGCAACATGCAGCAAACTTAAAATCAATTTGTCTTATTTAAGCAATTATCGATACAACTTTGATTGCAACAGAGAACTCGTAGTTGAAAAATATGCACACACCAGCGGGTGTTAATTTCATTGGAATGTGAATAAAAAATATGCAAATCGAGGATGCAGAGTTGCCATGTGTCCATACATGCATGCATATGTAATATGTAATCGATGTAATTTATGTCATAATTGCCATTGCTGTTGCACCCTAGCGAAAGTTGCATACATACACAAATATACACACATATGTATATTTTAACATATGCAGCAACAGCAATAAGGGACAAAATTCAGCGGCGACGGTCTATCATCAAAAGACAAATCGGTAGATAAATGACAGCGGCTTTATTGATCTCTGCGCGTTCGCGTGCAAATCAGAGCAAAGTAATTTTTGGTTACGAAAATCTTCATTCAAATAAGTAAAACATTGAATCAATCAAACACTCAAGCAATCTACATACACATATCCATCCATACATGTCTACCAATCAGCGCGGTGGGAAGGTATATCAAGAAGTAGAAAAACACCGGAAAGTTTGGTCTTAGCTCACTGTTGTCAAAGTTTATATAACCAGTTGCGGGGTTTTTTGTAGTTGCCAAAACTACTTTTACTTGATTTACAATCTACAATACTACAAATACACTGCTGGGTATAACAAAAATCTAACCACAAATAACAATCGATTAATTTTTATTGACTGACAGCATCAGCAGCAGCAGCAAACATAACACCTGTGTCGCATCGATTGCCAAGCAACCTTGTTGTTGTTGTTGCTGCTAAATTTTCTGACTTCGCACTTACTTGTATTGCGAACGCGCGCTCACAACTCATCCTGGCTGGCTGTGAAGCTCTGTGATTATTGCATCTTTGATTATTGAATTTGCATTGATAAATTTGCATATTTGAGTGTGTTTCGATTGGATTCGAGATTTCCGTTATTGCTGCATTTGCCGAAAATGGCACCGGCGCACACTCAACAAACGAAAATCAGCGAACGAGCGAGTGTTGATTCTATTTTGAGGCATTAATGATACCGGCAAAATGAAAGTCGTCGAATTGATTGGAGTGCCATTATATTTACGTACGTATGTATGTGACTATAGCTGAAATATTCATAGAAAGGTGCTAGAGATGTGAAACTCGAGTATTTATGCGAGTCTACGAAAGCCATCGACTAGTCACACTGAAAGAAAAAGAGACTTGTAAAAATAGCTCCCAACGGTGAAAATGTTAAATTTTTCATGGTTGACTAATTTCGTGTTAACTTTTTTAGAGTTAAAGTAAATATTTTACAGTTGGTTTAAATGTAAACTGGTCAATATGGCAATATTTTGTTGTGAAAATAACTTAACATTTCATTTCAACATCAACATATCCAATTTGGCATGGCTACATTTTGAACCTAAAGCGGGTATTGTTGATCTGACGTTGAGAAATTTTAACTCGGTATGGCTACACTGTCAAAATAAAACGGGCATTGCCATATTAAATATACATACATATGTACATGCGATTGTGTATACAACAGAAGCACTCTCAATTTGTTTCCAATATCAAATATCAAACTTTTTACTTGTTGCTTTGCATACGTGAGTGAGTTGTAATTCATAGATGCTTTTTCGAAAAAGCTAAGTGTAAAAGCATCAAGGAAGCAAGTAATATAATGTTAAATGTTCCACAATATGATGCCGTTGGACTGAATCTCCTGTTGGTATGAGGTTCGAATCCGAAGATGAGTATAAAATAGAGAACACAATATAGCAAGCAGTGAAAGCGAAGAGAAGGTGCCGCAATGGAAAACAAGTGGTGGTGCAGCTACACATTTTTACTTGGAAAGCGAACATAGGGAGATGAAGAGAAAAATTCTAACAAAAGATATTTTTATTGAGTATGTAAAATTCGAAAATAGCAATTATTAAAGTCGATGCAACAATTTCCCACTATCATGACTCTTTTTTGCTGAGTTGACGTCGTTTTTGAAGGATTTACGTTGTTGTTTTCCTCAGTGCAACGACTCGTTATAACGATTCAAAGCAATCAATTTTTTACTCGATTGTGCTTCTGTAACGATGACGATTCCATCGATTATGAAATCATCTCAGCATCGCGCATCAATATGTTCGATGCCAAATGAAAATCTCTTATCGAATGCTATTATGAGCTTGCAGCTCCAAAATTGACAATATAAAATCTCGACATCACTCACGCAAAGTCCCGAAACTGTGCAAATTTAGTTACTGCTAAGGTCCAATCTTTTCATAATCACATTCAATGCGATATCTATTACCCACATCCCCAATAGTTTTCGTTGCAAATTGTGTTGTGTCAGTTGTGACGCCCGCCAATAACTGTTTGTAGTTTTGAAATTTGAGCGAGAAATTGCTGTGTTGTGATTGCGGCTGAATTTATAATTTGGCAAATTTTCATAAAAGCCGCCGCCATCATCAAAAGCGAATAGCGGTTTTATATGAAATAAAAACAGACAGAAAAAAATAAATGTTAGTTGTTATAAGTGGATATGAAAATTTGCATATACTGTTAAAATATTAATACGTATGCACATACCTATGTACTTATATATATGTATAACAAAAAAGTAGGTAACTATGTATATTAGGTAGGCAATTTGCTAACCTATGTATATCGTGCTATCGAAATTCGGATTCCTCTAATTTTTCTGAGTAGAAAACTCTTGCACCACATTTGTAATAAATCTTTGGGATCTCTATGTTATAGTCATCCGATATCGACGATTTTCGCTGACAGCACTCTGCGTATAATAAATGCCCCAAATACGAAATTTCAGAATTTTAGATGAAACATGTTTAGATTTAAAGGTTACTCATACGCCAAAGCGTACTACTGGAAGCAAAAAACAATTTTGCTTTTTTCTCGTTTTTTTGATTTTCAAAAATCCTTCTTGGTACATAAAAATTAAATTCGGGAACATTAAAATTAATTTTAGACAAATGTCGTGGAGGAGGTTTCTACTCAGAAAAATGAGAGAATCCGTATTTCGATGGCACGATATCGATTAATATCCCTGCATACAAATCGCCCCAGCCTAGTATACATACATACATACATCCTTATGCAACACACATGCAACTTGGTTGGATGTATCGCATAAGATTAAAATTTTAATAAATTATTAGATCGTCTTCCGCTGTCTTAGCGAATCCCTTAGCTATAGCCCATATGTGATGGATGACTGGTAGCGTGTGCTTGTTGCACAATACAAGTAGTCAAGATATTTTAAGTAATATTTTTGAAGGTAATTCTGACATCTTATTTTAATATGATAGGTACTTTAATAGACCTTTAAGGATACAATTCGGTATTACTTTCGTTCTATTTTCACCTCTCGATATCTCCGTTCTCCGTTTGAGATCAATGCACAAGTACTTAAACGGCAGGAAAGGAAGGGGACAGAACGATAAGTTTGTGTTAATAAAGTGCAATAATAAAGCTGAAATGTGATTGTATTTAATTATTATGACTAATTATATGTAAGTATTTCAATAAGCAAAATAACTTCAAATATTCATTCTTCGTCCTGGCTCAGCAAAATTATCATTTTGATGGATAAGCACATCCATATGTACATAGGTACCTTCATATGTATGTATTTACAAACTTTACTATCGCATAAGCACTTTGTCTAGCTGTTTAGATACTTAAACGATAATAAGATTATTTGACGACTTACGAGCGCATTACAGCGAAGATTTTAATAACTACATACGGAACATGCTCATACATTTTAACTTACTTATGTATGTAGTACATACATACGTTCCCTGTCTATCGTTATTCACGTACATAGTAGGTATGTATTTTGGCTACAAAGCAAAGCAGACACGTCGAAGATAATTTAATATACTTATGCTTAGTATACATATACATATATGTTTTATAGCAAAATTCCTATATGTATGTAGGTACATGCATAAGCATACAAGGAATCGAAAGCCATTATAACATATGTATGCGCCATCTCTTCGGAGAACATCGACATTTGACAGCGCTTAGCTTTGTGATTCTCAGCTAAGTATGTATAGAACATAGTATATATACTTATATACAAGTTTATTTGGCTTAGATATGTGAAGGCATTTGTGTGAACATATCCTTGTGTATGTATGCATGTAATCCAAGGATATGCCAGACACGCATAAGCTTCCCCTTGTCCGTTAACAGCAAAGCTTATGCAATTACATATAAACAAACATACATACATCTGTTCGTACTTAGATAACTTAGTTTGTACCTAAATAAGCAATATCCCATTAAACATTGAAAAAGAAATTATCAAACGTTTGAGAACATATTGTTTCTAAAGTTGAGGATCAGCATATATATCATTTGAAAATAAACATATTTTCAAATGTTCATCAAACATTGTTTATCAATTTTAAAATAACTTACAACACATTTGAAAAAAAACTTGTTTCGCATTTTGTACCATTTCACGAATTTCAACATGTCAAGGCTTGAAGGAACGAAGAAATTGTGTGTGTTTGCCAATTTCAGTCAGCGTTCGTTGTTCTACTCGAGCGGTCTTTTAACGGTAGAAATGATGATGGTTGAAAATGATTGTGTGTAATAATGATTCTGTATATCTTATTATTATTTTATTTGTTTGTGGCTTTTTGTGAAGTTACACCAAATTTAATAGAAACATAGTTTGTTTCTCATATTAACATACTCATGTAACTGTACAAAAGGCACCGGAAAAATTCACCCGCACGGGTAAATGAAAAGCATCACATCAGAGTACAAATATATAATAAATATGTACATATGTACATCTATTTATTCCATTCCATTTCTGCGCTCACAACACGAACTCTCACTCTCACTATCGCTCAAATTTTCTGCACTCTAGGGTATATATATGTAATACATACAAACATCTATTGATTGCATTCCATTTCGTACCTCCTTTGAAATAGGTTTGAGAAAATGAAATGAATCAAATTGAGAATCAGCCCAAAATCCCATACTAAAAATGATCCTTTTTGTTTGAGAACGCTATCAGGGGAAATTTGAGGTGCATTTGATAACAAACGTTTGATATTTGACAATAGGGTTATTTCTCAAATGAACCTCAAATTGAAAATGAAGAAAAATGTTTATTGGGATATTCTTGTACTTAAGTAAATATTCACTTGGCCCCTAAGGTGTGCTAATGTGATTTTCCAGCGCAGCGTTTGTGGATTAGATTGAAAGCAGGTGTTTGTGTTTTGTCGTCGTCTTGTTGTGCTCGCAACTATTTCTGAGTGAATTGCTAAGAAGCTGAGAAATTGCACAATCGCACACATACAACAAATACATACATACATACATACATACATACATACATACATACATACATACATACATACATACATATATATATTATGGCTATGAAATTAAATTATTTTCAAGCTGTGCGTAGATAATAAGTGTCAAAATAAATGTATAAATTTATGATATTTAAGTTCATATCATTTATTAATGGCTATTAAATAAATTGTATGCTTTTTAGGTGCGATGTAACAATTTTGTAAATGTTTATTATAATTAAATTAATGGCTTTAGCAGATAAATACATTTAGACTTTAATTTGGTTGTTTTAATTATTTCAAGTGGGAATGCATATATTTGTTTTGTTTCTACATTAGAATTCATAAACATTTTGCTAATTTTAGTTATGGGTATTAGAAAATTTTCATATCTGTTGTCATAGATTAAGACGAACATAAAATATATTTTATTTAAGCATATTTACTTATATATATGTATGTATTAGGCCGCAGCCGGCCGGGGCGATTTGTATAGAGATAAATTAATCCATATCGTGCCATAGAAATTGGAATTCCTTTCATTTTTCTGAGTTGGAAACTTTTCAATGACATTTTTTTAGAATTAATTTTGATGTTCCGGAATTTGGCTTTTACGGAACAAACCGGATTTTTGAGAATCAAAAATGAACAAACAGCGGCAAAATATTAATCAGACCAACATGAAATCAAATTCAACCAAAATTGTATGCTGAATCCAGATAAGATATCAGGATTAAAACCGGATGAGCCGTTTTCAAGATACAGCCTGATTTCCGGTTTTGGAGGCCGAATGCTCAAAATCACATATATATTTTTGCAATTATCTCTTGCTGTCTATAATATATCTTAAATTTTATTGCAAATTACTTAAAGATAAGTAAACTAAATATAATAACAATATTTTAAAGTTATAATTTAGCTTCCGGTACGGGAGAAGTATTATGCACTCTCTTTTCTTTAGCCCAAAATCATGGCATGGCATCTCTATGTTATTGTCATATGATATCGATGATTTTCGCTGACAGCAATTTGTGTTCAATAAATGCTCCAAATAAAAAATTTCACAATTTTAGCTGCATAAATGGAAGAGTTATTGCCCAAAACGTAGATAGACTTATGCTGCTTGCAAATAGTTTTTTGGCTTCCAATAGTACGCTATGGCGTATGAGTAACCTTGAGTTTCCTTCTTCTTCTTGTCTTCTTCTTGATTGGCGCTTAACCGTCTAGACCAGCCATGGGCGATTGAGCCCATATGGGTATTTACCCGTACGGGTCGCGTCGGCTCATTGCATGGGGATGGTGAAATAGGTAAATGTACCAGCTGGTGGGGAGAAGGACGAACTCAAACTGAGCATATGGTTGCCACACTTTGTAATTAATTCCAAAATAGGTATTTTTTTGCGGTTGGTAATTTGGTAACTATCAAATGATTTTAGTATTTTTCTTTTTCAATATGATAAAATTATTTTAAGGTATACTTAATTTGTTAATGTTAAAAATGTTTTTTTTTTTTAATTTCTACTAAAGCTATGACCAAAGAAAAATCAAACGAACTACAAACAAAATTCATTCATAGATGTGATTTACGTTTCAGGTAATTTTTTTTGTAAACCAAAGCAGGTGTACTTCTTTTAAGTTTCTTTTATCATTCGAATTATGAAGGCGATAATTTATTAGTCTGTTTGTAATTTTTTGGTTATTTTGTTGGGAATTATTATCAACATTTTTTTAGGATAGTGGCAACCAATATCAACCAATATTGAGCGCGCTAATGCATATTCGGTATTGAGAACAAGAGAGCATATGTATATATATATAAAAGGTACATACGTAGCTGCACAGTGGGTAAAAGAAGAGGAAATCTAGAAACATTATTCTTTAATCTTTGTTAAAAATAAACACTTTGACTTTTTACAAACGATTTTTTTATTATTACTAAGATGTTAATATTTCATTTAAGACAAACAAAATAAAATAAAATAATATAAAATAAAATAAAATAAAATAAAATAAAATAACATAAAATAAAATAAAATAATATAAAATAAAATGAAGTAAAATAAAATAAAAACATAAAATAATATAAAATAAAATAAACCAAAATAGAATGAAAAAAATAAAATAAAATAAAATAGAATTTCAAATGTTTTAAATTTATCATTATTATCAATTTACTTTATAATATGGTCAATATCTGGCCGTATGTCATTTGCTGCTACAATCCGCATTATGGACGAGAAATTGTCATCACTGAGCCTACTTCTTGAGTTTGTTTTGCTCAATTTCATTTTTGAAAAAAATTGCTCGCAAGTGTAGGTACTGCCAAACATTGAAATTATATTTGCAGCAAATTTTCGTAATGCTGGAAATTTTTCCGCATCCAGAGTTTTATAAAGGCAAACGATATCATCACACTCGAAGAACTTGTTCTTCAAGGGAGTGGAGCACTTCAACTCTATGAGTTCCATTTGCAGCTCCGGTGGAGCGGTATTAATATCTTGCCTGAAAGGAGCAGTGAGCAAATCAAATTTGTCCTGCAGTACATCGAGCACTTGAAATCTTTCATTAAATTGATCTAACAACTGTCTGATATCGTTGCAATATTTATTAGCATCCACGGCGTGATGTTGCGAGAAATCCTTCAAGCGTGGAAAACATATATAGTTTTTTACGGCGAGTTGATCGATCCATAAGTTCAGCTTCATTTTAAAAACTTTAATAGCGTCACTCAGGTGGTAAACCAAGCTATTTTTGCCTTGAAGTGCCACGTTTAGAACATTTAAATGTTCCGTTATGTCCGTCAAGAATGCGAAGTCTGCTATCCAATCAGGATTGGTCAATTCAGGGAAGGGCTTGTTTTTCGAAATCTGTAATAGGGGGAATTCCAAACTAGTTTGCATACTTAAAAGTTTAGTTGTAAAAACATACCAAAAATTCCGATATCAATAACCTTAGTTCAAAAAATCGCGTTAATGTTCGGCCGCGACTCAACCAACGGATATCTGAAAAATATGGAATATCCACATGCTCACTTTCTACTGAGATAAGAAATTCCTTGAACTGGCGGTGGTTCAGACCTTTGGATCGGATAATGTTTGTGCACTTCACGACTGTATCCATAACATTTTTAAACTTCAGTGATTTCGCGCATAAAGCTTCCTGATGGATAAGGCAATGAACTGCAATGAAGTCGTGGCTGAAATCGGAAGCCAGTTGCGCCTTAAGCCGGCCAACAAAACCTTGTTTTGATCCAGTCATCGCCTTTGCGCCATCAGTTGACACACTAAAAACTTTACGCCAATCTAGCTCTCTTTTGTTTGCGCAATCTACAACAGCATTGAAGATATCCTTGCCAGTTGTAGTTCCTTTCAGAGGTATCAAATCGAGTGGCTCCTCACTAATTTTAAAATCTGAATCTACTCCTCTAATAAAAACTGCTAGCTGGGAAATATCGCTGACATCAGTACTCTCATCAAGAGCTAATGAGGCGGATATGAAGGTTGAAATTTTTTCTTTTAATTGTCTTTCGCAGTCACTAGCCAAATCTTGCACCCTGAGAGCGATAGTTCGGCGTGACAAACATATTTGTTGATACTTGTGGATATCTCCTTTCGTCAAAGTGCCTACAGCTTCCAGTATGCAAGATTTTATAAATTCGCCGTCAGAAAAGGAATGACAACTTTCAACCATCTTTTGCACAAGCGCATAACTAACCCGAGTTGCACCATGTGGGCTATCAGTGATCTGTTTGAATTATTCAATTACAAATCTAACAAAATTCCCAATTTTCATAACTAGACTGCGGATCTTTATGCAATTGCATTTTAGCATTCAAAATCTGGAGAAAAGCATTGCAGTAGGTATATTTTGGTCTTAAGTTTTGCATATATTTTTGCATATCGTTTTGAAATGTGAATAACACTTAATAAATCACTTTAATTTTTTTGCACACAATCATATTTTTTATGCAACTTTTCTTCATTGCAGTCCACATGTACAATTTTGATAAGGATTTTCTCCATGCACCCCACGGTGCATTGTGGGTGAATGCACCGCAGCAAAACAAGAAAAATTGTTTGGGTGGCTTGGCATGGAGAGGGTGCACTTGTTGTCATTCACTTTGCATATGAGTTGGTCGAATAAAAAAAAAGAACACATATCTATAAACATACGTACATATGTATGTAGATAGATATGTATGTAAATAAAAACCCCGCCACTGGCTATAGCAACAGGAAATGCAAAATTAGAAGAATGCAGGCGAGCGCACAGACAAATAGATAATTTTTTATTAAATTTATTTTGTATTTTTTTGTTATTAATTTATACTATACATATACATATATCGTTGTCGTGTTCATTATAATTGTTGCTATTTTATATTTACACTTGTCACTGTTCCAGCACATGTGCATGGAGCCGCCGAAAGTCGCGCCTCATTAAGCAGCGCTGCTTTATTTTATTTTATTTTATTTTATTTTATTTTATTTTATTTTATTTTATTTTATTTTATTTTATTTTATTTTCTTTTTTCTTTTCTTTAAAAGTATTCTTTATTTAATTCGCTATATATTTTTGTTTTCGTTGTCGTTCTCAACTGGTTTGCTCATTTTTGTAACAAGATCGGCGACGAATGTATGTATTAGTAGTGGGACTTTTTTTGAATAATATTCGAATAAATATTATTCGAATAAACGAATAATAATATTCGAAGGAAAAAATTCGAATAGTACTATTCGAATAGTAGTATTCGAATAATACTATTCGAATAACACTATTCGAATAATACTAATCGAATAGTAGTATGTATTTACATTAGGGTGGCCCTTAATTTGAAAAGTGTTCGAACCCTCGATTTCCCCCCCTAGAAATATGTTAATGGTCAAAAAACATAGATATACGAAGTTTTAGGCCGATCAAAAAAGATTTAGAGGTCGCTCAAAGAGCTTAAAGTTCAGAAAATTACGATTTTTTGCTTTTTTGGAATTTATTCCTATATATTATATATATTATAGACAACTTGACATTGTACATATTTTCCGTGAATTTCCCAAGTTATTATCTTTTCAAAATGACTAGGATCTTATAAATCGGTCAATTATTAATAGAGTAACAGAATAAAATAACTGGCGTCTCCCATATTTACAGTGATATTTGTATTGTGAATAAGCTATTTATAATAAATATCGTTGCAATTGTGAGGCGCACTCGCTTATAAGCGATAATTATTTGCAAGTTGTCGTTATAACGGGATTACTTCTATTCAAAATTAATTTTTGGTTAGTGTGCTTAGAGGACAAACGTGACATAGAGTAAATTTAGTATAAATACGAGAATGGGTGGATATAGATTTAGATCAAAAATTTATTTAGTAGGAACTTCATGTCCTCAAATTCTTGGCGCAAAACTACCGTCAAATAAACAAGTGTTGTCAGTTTTTTTCCATAATCATAACACAGTGAAATTACCGATACGTAAAAGTGCCAGATTAGCTGTAAAGGAAGTATCAGTGTTTTGGGAGAAAGCTAGAATCCCCATAAAAAGTGAAATTAAATGTATCGCGAAACTGGAAAATATGCACAAAGAATGGCAGGCCATTAAAAAAAATAAAAATCGTTCAAATTATAAACAAAAAAATAAAGAAAGGCAATTCAGTGAAAAGTTGGAATATTTATTTGATATTGCGCATAACAATGCTCTTCAAATGCTAAAAATTGAATCCGACAAGCAGTTTTTAGTAAACCAACGTAAGAAAGGACGACCGGGATCTCTTTGTGTTGTTGATAACAAAACTGCGAAGTTGGAAAAAAGAAAACAACAACGTCTAGAGGATGAAATAAGAAGAAAAGCAAAATATTTTAACAGTATCCAAAGTGATATGGACGTTGTTAACACAGAAGGTATGTTTATATTTAATAAATTTTATTATTTTTTATTATCGTGAATCACGATTGTAAGCTCAAAATAGAATAATTTCGTGAGTTTAGTTACATACATATCGAGGCATAACCGCCAAGTTAACGTAAGGAGCATATTAAAATTTTTAGAGGATAACGTTTTCTTTTGTAAATATTTACGTAAATGCGCTAATTTCTATGAGGTTTTGCTGCATTATATACCTAAAGTGGATTAAATCCTCATAAAAAAATTCACTGAAATATGTGGCTCATTTACGTAGATACATATTAAGAATATTTAATATTTCGACACAATTTCTGGAGATAGATCCGTTACACTGGCATGAAACAGACACTTACAAGATAGGAAGAGATACTGTTGCAAGTATAAAAGTGGTAAATGACACAGCAGAGCGCGGCGTTAAGCTCATAGAAGAATATAACAGAATCCTAACAAATAATGAACAGGAAAAACAGTATTTATTACAAGTGGTAACTGAATATAGAAAAGAATACGAATCACACAATAAGTCATCGTTAATTAAATCATAAATTATTTAATTAAAACATTAATTTCATAAATTCAGAATTTTCACAATTTCTAAAAATATGTACATCTATACATACGTATGTATACACTTTAAATACACACTATGTAATAAAAAACCTACTGCGTGCTTGATGACTAGCATGGTGTTTTTGATATTTATTTTTAACATTTTTACCAGCTCACCGATTTTTGTAAGTTATACCATATTTAAAAGATAATAACTTGTGGAATTCGCGAAAAATATGTACAATGTCAAACTGTCTATAATATATATAATATATAGGAATAAATTCCAAAAAAGCAAAAAAATCGTAATTTTCTGAACTTTAAGCTCTTTGAGCGACCTCTAAATCTTTTTTGATTGGTCTAAAACTTCGTATATCTAGATTTTATTACTATTCGCACATTTTGATGGGGGGAAATCGCGGATTGAAGCACTTTTTTTTCCCCCCATACAACTAAGGGCCACCCTAATGTACATACATAATTTGGGAATTCCACTTGCCTCCGCGCAAGCCAGAGTACGTATATATATATGTACATACATATGTATGTAATTACAAAAGCAAAAGCATACATACATACATTCAAGAGCTATTCGTGAAAAGTGGTATTCGAATAGTGATATTCGAATAGTACTATTCGAATTGTATTTATTCGAATATACGAATAAATTATTCGAATAAATATTATTCGAATTACGAATACCTTTCGAATAAAAGGATTTTTTGTGTTGGGGTAAGTGGAAAAAAATTCAACAACTATTTACAGCGAAGGTTGAGTGTATAGCTATTTCACGAAAAACCATTTTCGATCATCAGCACTCTTTTCGGAAGTGGATGCACCGGGGATTGAACCCGAGTCCCCGAGTGGGGAAAATCCAATAGCTTGCACATTGTCCATTGTCCATTCCAACTTCAGCAGCAATGACCCAACGGATAAACACACTCGGCCATTGAGACTCTGTGCAAGCTATTGGATTTTCCCCACTCGGGGACTCGGGTTCAATCCCCGGTGCATCCACTTCCGAAAAGAGTGCTGATGATCGAAAATGGTTTTTCGTGAAATAGCTATACACTGAACCTTCGCTGTAAATAGTTGTTGGATTTTTTTTTCCACTTACCCCAACAATTAAAAATTCAATTAAAAATAAAAATTTCGTGCTAAGCACTAAAAACTCTTTCAAGCAAAAGGATTTTTTATTCGAATAATTTTTATTCGAATAGTCCCATCCCTAGTATGTATGTATCAATTTATTTGCAGCGCCGGCGACGAATGCGAAGCGGGAGTGCAGATAGAACGAAAAGCAGTGATTTTATTGGAGTCATCACATATTTTGTTCTGAGCTAAGCTTTTAATTGTAGGTATAAAATTTCTGTTGTTGTAGCATATTAATATGATAATAAGTTGTCATTTTAAGTGTCTTCTCCGTCTTCTTTTTATTTTAGTTTCGTATGTGTTCATACTATGTATGTACATACAGTGCACTCGCGAAAACTCGAACAAATGAAAAACAGCTCTGTTCAAGCCTCATAAAAGCCCATGTGTGGAACTGTTAAGGCATGCTCACTGACCCTGGTTGTGCTGTGATTGATTGTACAAAGAAAATATACGTTATGAGGTGGGTTGGTGGTGTACTTGCGCTTTTTTTCTAGAGGGCCTTTAGTCGCAAGTTGTTGGATGCTATAATGGGAGCTGTATTATTGTAACGCTACATTACAACGTGAATATTGTTGGTAGGCTAACGCGGCTTGAGAACTTAAGTAGCAAACATATTGAATAACTTAAATTGTAAACACATTTCAAACGTAAAATAACCATATTTTAAAGGAAATTCGTAAAATGAAATGCAAGAAAATATTTAGCCAAGCCGGGCTTTTCGGCTTGCATGAAGCATCCGCCACTGGTATTTAGCAAGAAAGGTAGCCGGTACGGCCGTTTTCAAATTAAAGAAAAATAATCAACTAGCGAAAACAATTTGAATATCGACCGTTACAGCACATCTCAACAAACAGTTTCTTGTAAGTTTTTCCATAAAATATAAGAAAACAATTGTTGGAGTTTTCGAGTACTTAAAGGAGAAAAACAATTTTCATGTTTCCGAATGTTTGAGTTATCGTGTGTTTGCGTTTTCGCGAGTGCACTGTACATATGTACATACATACATGGGTGTAAATGCAAACAAAACTTTCGTGATATGAATTGATAATTTATTTTGAAAATCCAATGAACTAAATATATGTTACACCAGTTCAAGAGCGCGGCAAATTACAAAACAGATTGATAATTAACGAAAATTAGCATAACAAAACAAGTTGATATCTCAAGATGGATAATAAAGTTAAATAAAAAAGGAAACACATTTGAGGAAACTACATATATTCGTTATATGTGCCTACCAATATAAAGATACATACATACCAAATTTATGTATATCAAATATCTTCATACATATATATAATATACATCTTCTTCTTGATTGGCGCTTAACCGTCTAGACGATTCTGGCCGAGTCCAACAGAGCGCGCCAATTGCTTCTGTTTCGTGCAGCATGGCGCCACTTGGGAAAATCTAGGGAGGCAGCATCGCTGTCCACCTGATTTTCCCAACGCAGTGGAGGTCTCCCTTTTCTTTTGCGTTCAGCGGGTTTCGATAGAAATGCTTTCTTGGCCGGAGCGCCTTCGTCCATTCTCACGACATGACCTGCCCAACGCAGCCGCTGTCGATGTCTGTGTAAATCTCGTACAGCTCATCGTTAAATCTCCGTCGATACTCGCCCACGCCAACATGCAAAGGTCCATAAATCAACGAAGAACTTTTTTCTCGAATACTCCAAGTGCCATCTCATCTGATTTTGAAATCGTCCATGCTTCTGCGCCTTGAGTTTCCTTAGAGTTGAATAAAAGTTAGTTCATAACTAAACGCTTCAGATATGCTCGTGTTGTAAGTCTTTTTATACTCAGCTGTACTAGTACACAGAGTATTATAATTTTGATTTCATAACGGTGGATTGTAACATAATGAAATAATCGAGATAGATATGGACTTATATATATCAAAATGATCAGGGTGAAACGAGAAATCGATTGAGCCATGTCCGTCCATCCGTCCGTCCGTCCGTCCGTCCGTCTGTCCGTCCGTCCGTCTGTAAACACTCTAACTCGCGCAAAAATTGAGATATTTTGATGAAATTTGAAATGCAAGTTGGTATCGAGACTGGGACGGTTGGTATTGAAAATGGGCGAAATCGGACCATGACCACGCCCACTTTTCCTATATAGAAAAAATCGGAAATTTGGTATCTCAGCCACTAATATAGCTAGAGTGCTAAAATTTTACCCACGTATTGAGCTCAGGCCCTTATGAAGAAATTTGATGAAGTTTTGGAAAATGGACGGTGCCACGCCCACTTATTAAGGGTCAAACATTGAAAGTTTTATATGTCATAACTCAGAAACCGTTGAAGATATATCGATGAAATTTGGTACGCGTAATTTGCTTACTTAGACAAATGTTTTGGCGGAAAATTATAAAAATCGGTTGACGGCCACGCCCACTTTAAATATGGGAACTATAAAGGGGCCTAATAAAAACATTTTAAGAGATATCTCTGTCAAATATAAAGATCTATCACTGAAATTTTGTGGCACGAGTCCAACTACGGACGTAAAACAAAAAATACAAAAATTTTGGAAAATGGGCGGTGCCACGCCCACTTATTAAGGGGCAAATATTGAAAGTTTTATAAGCCATAACTCAGAAACCGTTAAAGATATGTCGATGAAATTTGGTACGCGTGATATATTTACTTAGCCAAATGTGTGGACGAAAAATTACCAAAATCGGTGGACGACCACGCCCACTTTTATATATGGGTATTATAAAGTGACCTAATAAAATCATTTTTAGCGATATCTCTGTGAAATATAAAGATAATTCATTGAAATTTTGTGACATGAGTTCTACAATAGACTGGAAACAAAAAATAAAAAAATTTTATAAAATGGGCGTGGCACCGCCTCTTTTTATACAAAGAAATCTACGAGCCTATTACTCGACAAATAACTGAGATATTATGACGAAACTTAGTTTATGCACTTTTATAACATGTGTTAATAGACACGCAAAAATTTATTGAAATCGGTTTATGACCACGCCTACTTTTTAACAAAGATATTTCTGAACACCCTTTTGGAATTTGTAACGTGAAGTCTTTGTAACTAAAAGTCATAGAAGGATGCAATTTTGCACTAACAATAATATTTATATGCTTATTTGGATGATTGATACAAATTTTGAAAATGGGCGTGGCTGCGCCCTGTTTATGCAGCACTCATTTCATATAAAATACACCCTATATCGAACAAACGCAAACAAACAATGAAAGCATACAGCTGAGTATCTAATGTTCGATTCCACTCGAACTTAGGCTTCCTCACTTGTTTTCTTTGATTGTCTTCAAACCAAATAGCAGAAAATCAGACATGTTGCTTAATTTGTGCTATCTTTTCTAAATGGGTGGACTGGTTTATGCCGACTTCGAACGGTGGATGCCATTTTTGTGAGAGGTGACCACTATTTTTTCGACAATATAGCTATAGCATTCCAAATTTTCGAGATCATCAATATTAACAAGTTGAAGTTTTTCCAAGATCCCTTTCACTTCCATATCATCGCTGCGCCAACAAAAAGAGCTATACGTTTTTCAGCAACTTTTCAGGAGAGCAAAGAATCGTTTTCTGGTGATCCTAGAGAATATTTTTTCTAGTTTGAATTGTTAACTAATGATACTACAAATATGTAATAGACTTTTGCAATTTTTTTTTACTTTTTTAGACCAACCACTTCGCATGAAGCATTTGCGCCGTTTTACAGCACATAGCTCTTTTTACAAATTGTTTAAATTTGCTAGTGGGGGTAAGAAATCGTGAAAGATGTGTATACAATTCTTCGCTAGGGTCCGATGCAATTAGCGATAGCTTGGAAATGCATTATTTAATTGACCAGTGCCCCTCCTATTTTGAAAATTGGTCACATACGCTTTTTTTAAATAATTTTTTTACACAAAAATAACCTGAAATCAAAAAAACAATTATACGAAAATAGATGTATAACTGATTTTACAGAGCATTTCTACTACACTGAGAGAAAAAAAATATATGGAGGGGTCAAAGAAATTGTTTACCTATTTTGAACACTACTTTCTTTGTTTTGAGTAAATTTTCCTTAAAACATGTTAAAAGGTTTATAAAATATTGTTGTTACATGCGTTACCAGGGTTTCATATACTTGTTTTGAAAAAATTCATACATTAAAATAATGAAAAATTCTTTAAGCGCCATTCCATTCCCAACTTTCCTTGTTTTGAAGACTTGATTTCTTTAATTTTGAGAAATTAAATTCCCATACAAATCCCCATGGCAACGAATTTGTTTCAATGTTTTTTTATGTTTTTTCCACATTTTTGAGAAAATTTACACAAAACAAAGAAAATTTTGTATTGGGACGCGTATTCAAAATAAGGAAAATTATGTCTTTGATCAAGGAGAATTTTTTTTTTTTTGAGTGTACTGAGAGCATATAGCTGTGTTTTATAACTTCTAACCAAAGAAGGATATCAGAAAACGGGAAATGCAGAAATGTGGCTAGCGGATAGCGCTAAATATATATGTAATAAAAAAAAATCGAAAATAAACATATAACTGAATTTGTTGGCGCAGCGACGATATGCTTTAAATAAATTAAAAGCACAGTAAAAATTCTCTTTTACTCAAAGTTTGCTTTTGTGAGATTAGTTGTATGTCCATTAAAATCCATATAAATTCTCAATGCAGTTATCAGGGTGTTGGAGAATACCACATCTAGCTACACTGAAAAAACAACTTACTCAGATTATGGAAAAGTGGGAATGATTCGGCGCTAAAGACAAATTTCCATATTTTGATATACGATTTTCTTCAAATCAAGGAATAAAAACCACGTTTTAAAGAAAATTGTACATCAAAATATGGAAATATGTCTTTAGCGCCGAATCATTCCCAAATTTCCATAATCTGAGTAATTTTTTTTTTGAGTGTACCGACAGTCATTACTATTGAACTACTTTCTTATTTTTGTCATGGATTCAAGTCATTAATATCATTTATGTACAACGATAGAGACAGCATCCAATAAAAAAGCCATCGAAAAATCAAAATTTTTCGTTACATAAACTCATTGATTTTTGATATCAATGCATTATTCTTAGATCTCAATTCCCAAATTTCTTTACCAAAATCTCTATCACATTCAATTATTGTCTCAATGAAGCAAATATGTACTATGTACTACATATATATCCAATGACACAAATCTCAAAATTTTTGACATTCTTTAGCACTTTTGAACCGAAAGTGAAGGATATCTACAACCTGACATTACAGACATACCTACACACAAATGTACAGCCATATACAACTAAAAACACAAATCACAACTTAAAAATCATTGAAAATTCAGTTTACAAAAGAAAGTATCAATTTGCATATTCGTAATTCAATTGAGCTCAATTTTCACAAAAAAAGCACACTTTATACAAATCTGAACGCTTTTTCAAGTTAACGAAATAAAACTCTGTATTGTTGTTGTAAATGCATATATCCATACATATACATATACATATTATATGAATGATTTATATATGTACATACTATGTACCTTTTCGTTGTCACTTAAAATTCAGCGCAGAAGGTAAAATATTTTTTTATAAAATGAAAGCAAGAAAAACCAAACGACATCAGGCTTATTGAAATTCCCGAAGGCATTCGTGCCAATGACAATTACAATTACAAAAAAAAAAAAAAAAAAAAACGAAAACAAGCGAGGACATCAAGTGTTGCTGACAAATTTCATCATGGAATGTCATGATATAAATATGTATTGTGCATATGTCTGTTTGTATGTATGAGGAATGCTTTTGCGGATAAGACAGATGGGTAATTGCGCTAATGATAGGTTGCTGCTTGCTGCTTGTTCCATGTTCTTCATTGTAGCTTTGCAGGATTGGCTTGGATGAAGTTGTGATTTTTCGATTTCGGTTTCGCAAGTTAATTTGTTATAGATGATGTATGTATATAATGAAATCTCGATTGATTACTTTTGTTGTTGTTTTTTCTGGTTGTTTTCTGATTTCGATAAGACATTTCTGTGGCCACAACCAATAACCGCTTAAGTCGACTTAGGAAGGTTTCGAGTTATATATACCACGTTATTCTCCTTATAAAACTCTATATTTCTGTAAAGCCCCCATGTTTATAACTTAATTCAATAAAAAGATATAAATAAAAATATTTAGGCTTAACTTACAATAGAGGTATATTAAACTTGCTATAACAGCCAAAGTAGATGTATATAGATACTTAATCAAATTTCTTCATGACATTTTGTTTTATTTACAAAATTTGATCGTAACATTGTGGATGGCTCTCTGATTTTGCGTCCATAGTTTTTAGTCGACTTTTATGATTTGTTAAGAAGCGCCTTCGAATATAAAAATTAATTTATCTCGAAATCATATTTTTGGACTTAAGCGATTATTGCAAATTGCCACAGATTTTATTCAGTACTTGGTATCTTCATAGATTTTCGCCTTTATATGTTTTTTATTTGCCTTCATTTGTACAAAGATACATATCTTCCCCTCCCGACGGTAGCTTGACGGTAGTACCGGGGGGTTCGGTACGATGACAGTAGGAGGTTTAGTTCGGGTTAGAGTCCCACACTGACGGGGTAAAGGCTTTCGATGCTTCCTCCTCGTAAAAAAAATAAAAAAAACATATCTTCGGGATTTATGTAGCTATCTGGGCTAGTTTCAATGGCCATAGTAAAGGCTTGTGGAGTTTGGATATCAACGACGTTTTTTTTTAAGAATAAAGCGAAGCTTGAAGTGAAACAAATAATGAACGAACACATTTTAAGATTTTAAAGAAATTTGTAAAATCAAATGGACGAAAATATTTAGGCAAGCTGGGCTTTTCGGCTTGTATGAAGCGCCCGCTACTGGTAATAAGACTACATTTCCTGGTTCCTGAAGTAGTGGAATTAGTATATTTATACTCAGCTGTACTAGTACACAGAGTATTATAGTTTTAATCACATAACGGTGGATTGTAACACCATAAAATAATCGAGATAGATATTGACTTATATATATCAAATTGATCAGGGTGAAAAAAGAAATCGATTGAGCCATGTCCGTCCGTCTGTCCGTCCGTCTGTCTGTCTGTCTGTACGCACGATAACTCGCGCAAAAATTGAAATATTTTGATGAAATTTGGAATGCAAGTTGGTATCAAGACTGGAACGGATGGTATTGAAAATGGGCGAAATCGGACCATGACCACGCCCACTTCCCCTATATAGTAAAAATCGGAAATTTTGTATCTCAGTCACTAATAGAGCTAGAGTGATAAAATTTCACCCACGTGTGGAGCTCAGGCCCTTATGAAGAAATTTGGTGAGATTTTGAAAAATGGGCGGTGCCACGCCCACTTATTAAGGGCCAAACATTGAAAGTTTTATATGTCATAACTCAGAAACCGTTGAAGATATATCGATGAAATTTGGTAGGCGTGATATACTTACTTAGGCAAATGTTTGGACGAAAAATTGCCAAAATCGGTTAACGACCACGCCCACTTTTATATATGGGTATTATAAAGTGGCCTAATAAAAACATTTTAAGCGATATCTCTGTCAAATATAAAGGTATATCACTGAAATTTTATGGCAGAAGTCCAACTTCGGATATAAAACGAAAAGCACAAAAATTTTGGAAAATGGGCGTGGCACCGCCTCTTTTTAGAAGTAGGAATATACGAGATTTCTGAGCCCATAACTCGACAAATAATTTAAATATAATGACGAAACTTGCAGTGTACACTTTTATTAGTTGTGGTAATACATGTTCAAAATTTTAGCGAAATCGGTTGGCGACCACGCACACTTTTATATATGGGAGCTATAAAGGGGCCTAATAAAAATATTTTAAGCGATATCTTTGTCAAATATAGAGATAATTCATAGAAATTTTGTGGCATGAGTTTCACAATAGACCGGAAACAAAAAATATAAAAATTTTGGAAGATGGGCGTGGCACCGCCTCTTTTTAGACAAAGGAATATACGAGATTTCTTAGCCTATAACTCGACAAATAATTGAGATATTATGACGAAACTTGGTTTATACACTTTTATAACTTGTGTTAATAGACACGCAAAAATTTATTGAAATCGGTTTATGACCACGCCTACTTTTTAACAAAGATATTTCTGGAACACCCTTTGGGAATTTGTAACGTGACATCTTTGTAATTAGAAGTCATAAAGGAATGAAATTTTGCACAAAGAATAATATTCATATGCTTAGTTGGATGACTAATAAAAATGTTGAAAATGGGCGTGGCTACGCCCACTTTATGCAGCACTCGCTTTATATAAAACACACCGTGTTTTCATCAAACGCAAACAAACAATGAAAGCATACAGCTGAGTATCTAATGTTCGATTCCACTCGAACTTAGGCTTCCTTACTTGTTTTGTTTGATCTTGTTCACTTTAATGCTTTGTACATACCATTTATTCACCGAACTTGTTAGTACCTATCATAGACAAAAAATTCCTAATTGAGTTACAAGTTGAGTAATTAGTTATTCAATGGTTCGCTTGCAATCGCCTAATTCAATTGAGTGTAAATTTTTAGTAATTTGTTTCATATGCAAATTTTCTACCGCATTTCATTTTACGTCATCAACAAATACAACCCTGAGCTGCTAAACATACAAATATACACATGTATGTATGTTTGTAAAATTAGAACGTCTGACATGCTCTTCAATTACACTCATTCCACCGCAAAAGGCAGTTAGTTATACATATAGTAAGAGTATGCGAGTGGGCGGTACAATATAATCAAGGACGCCATTAATCGGGTAAAATGCAAAATTGTACAACAACAATAACAACATTCATAAACATCCCCCTAGGTATTATTACTGTTGGAGCAAATTTAACCTGCCCAGAGCCATGCGGCAATTAGCACAAATTAAGTTTTGAGTGCAAATCCCACAACGTCTCTGTCAAATATACATACGTCAACGTACAACAACAAATAACAAAAGGTAAAAGTGGAAAAAGCAAAGAAAAAGTCAAATGGACGTACAATATGTGAGCACTGAAAGGATGCAAATCAATGAAATGTTGCAAATGAAAAGCATTAATACATGTTGGGTGAGTCCTCAAAGAATATCTATATATTCATATAGCCGAGCGTAATATGTATACCCGGTATTGAATCTAGTTTAATAAGTTTCAACCAATAATCCAAAGGGAGTTGTGCATTAGACCGTATCACACAAAAAATATATGTTTTTCGCTTCCTGTGGTCTTTTACGTGCATTTTAAAAGAATTTTTCTGAGACCGATACTGAAATTTTTTGGCGAAAAATTTTCTAGAACATTTTAACCCTCTCTTACCCCCGCTAAAAAATTATTTTGACCTATTGTGGAAGTATTTGTTCGAGAACGAAGCAAGATACTGAATATGGCACATAGCCAAAACCGGTTTATAGCCAAATCAAACTTGACGTGGGATGACAGAAATTCGTTCCACAATACATCGCAATCCTACCCTGTCGGAAAAGCAAGCAACAAAAACGTTATTTTGACCCTTTTTTAAAAATTCAGGAAAAAATAGTATTTTTAAGATTTTTAGAGGGAAAAATGTTCCAGAAAATTATTCGCCATAAAATTTTAGTAGAGTACACTTTAGAAAAAATATTTGTAAAAAGAGCCTAAAAGCCATAGGAAGCGAAAAACATACTCTGAAAAAAATACCCGTAGTTAAATCAACAACTTTCGGCTGTTGAATCTCCGTCTTTGATTGAACAGCAAAGTTATTTGTTTTTACAACAAAGTTTTTGATCCAACAACATATTCAAAAACGGTCGCTGTTGTTTCAAAAACTTGCTTGCTTTTAAAATTTTTTTTTGTGAGAAATCATTTTTTTGTGAGAGAACCAACAAAAACAATAATGATGGAGAGAAGATGAAGAGAAAAATCCAAACAAAAGTTTATTTTTAGCAGAAAATTTTCTCCCCGTTGTTGATTTAAAGGCAAAAGTATTTGACCCAACAGTTTCCGTTGTTGACAAAACTAATGAGAACACTTTTTTTTAAATTTTGTTTTTACAATGATTCATATAATTCATGGATTCTTTTTTAGGAAAAAGGAAGTATAAATAATATACTACAATTCAATATAATGTTGAATGTTCCACGGTGTGATGATTGGATAGAATTTCAGGTTGATGTCATGGTTCGAATCCGGACGAGAATATAAAATAAAGAAGAAAAAGAAGAATAAGAAATAAAGATAGCAACCAGTGAATGATAAGAAGGAGAAAAGAAGAGAACATGCAGAGGCTACATATTTGCAGTGGGAACCCGGGTGGAGAGAAGATGAAGAGTAAAATGCAAACAAAAATTAATTTTTAGGTGAAAATTTTTTCCAACAATCTCTGTTGTTGACTTAAATCAACAACGCTCGCACCTTTGAAATAACAACGGAGCGTTGTTGGGCACATTTCAACTGCGGAAAGTAGTTGATTTAACAGCGAAAGTCTTTGGAATTACAAAGTTTTTTTTTTTTCAGAGTAGGAATGTACATTAGGCATATAACAAATGTTGACGAAAAATTTGGCATACCACCACGTGGTGGCAAATATTGTACAAGTAATGAATATCACTTTATTAGGTGATTTCGGTTCAAAAACGTTCCGCGCACAGCTGTGTTATTATTATATTGAATCAGAATTTTCTGAAGAAAAATTAGTTTGAGGTGGGTGGGGCACTTCCCTTAGGTCCATTAAAAGGCGTTTGTAATAATAGGAAGATTATTAGTTAAATAAATATCTATTATTATGAAGAAAACCGTGTACACTGTACAAAACTTTTTGTTTTTTTTTCAGCAGTTCTGATAAAAAGGTAATTTCGCAAAAAAAAAAAAAAATGGGGTTTCATACTTTTTTATGCTCTATTCGACTATGGTATGCCGTTTTTCGTATTTGCAAAAATTGTAAAAAGTTATATGCCTAATGTACATCCTTACCTTACCTTAATTGGCACGTAACCGTCTAGACGATTTTGGCCGAATCCAACATAACGCGCCAGCTATTTCTGTTTCGTGCCGCGTGGCGCCATTAGGGAATACCTAAGGAGCCAGCATCACTGTCCACCTGATCTTCCCAACGCAGTGGAGATCTCCCCTTTCTTCTGCGTTCAGCGGGTTTCGACAGAAATACTTTCTTGGCCGGAGCATCTTCGTCCATTCTCACGACATGAGCTGCCCAGCGGAGCCGCTGAATCTTTATTCGCTGAACAATATCGATGTCTGCGTAAAGCTCGTACAGCTCATTGTTAAATCTCCGTCGATACTCGCCCTCGGCAACGCGCAAAGGTCCATAAATCCTCCGAAGAACTTTCCTCTCGAATACTCCAAGCGCCATCTCATCTGCTTTTGATATAGTCCATGCTTCTGCGCCGTACATGAGGACTGGAACGATGAGTGTCCTGTAGAGTGTGATTTTGGTTCGTCGAGAGAGGACTTTACTTTTCAATTGCCTACTTAGTCCAAAGTAGCATTTATTGGCAAGAGTGATTCTTCGTTGGATTTCAGTGCAGACATTATTTTTGGTGTTAATGCTGGTTCCCAAATAGACGAAGTCCTTAACAGTTTCGAATTTATAGCTATCAACATTGACGTGACTGCCAAGGCGTGCTGTTTCTTTGTGTGATGATAGGAGGTACTTCGTCTTGTCCTCGTTTACCGCCAAACCCATTTTCTTAGCCTCTTTATCCAGCTTGGAGAAGGCAGAACATACGGCGCGCGTGTTAGTGCCAATGATGTCGATGTCATCGGCGTCGCCAGCAGTTGAACACAGTACAGTACATATATTCCTTGGAATGTTGAACGTGTTTTAGTCCGGCTCTACTGAGGCGATTTCAATACTTCATTTACAAAAGATTAATGATTTTTGACGGTGTTTAACTTGCAAGATAAAAAGGTATATTAAGTTGGTATAAATCAACCCCAACAGCGCACAGAGGGTTAATACGATTGTATAGCCGATATGGGTATATTAAACTTAGAGAA
The DNA here is from genome assembly GCA_960531455.1 of Urophora cardui. Classification (NCBI taxonomy): domain Eukaryota; kingdom Metazoa; phylum Arthropoda; class Insecta; order Diptera; family Tephritidae; genus Urophora; species Urophora cardui. The sequence goes on along the minus strand of OY482674.1, from coordinate 40,403,960 downwards.
CGAAATTTAAATACGGAAGATTTGAAAAATGTATTTTAGCGACATCTAGCGGCGTCTAAAAAAGAATTTTTTCACTTTTTTATTTCCATATAAGGCAAGACGGCTTAGTGTCCATAGACAGAAACTAAATTCTCTTTCTTTGGGTTATCAACACTGGTTATTAATATCCATAAAATTTCTTCGATTCTAAGCAAAAGTACCACAGATCTGCAAATCGTAATTCATATGTTACACAAAGGCACTTGAAGCTTATCAAGCCACCTGTCAAATATACACATATTTATATACCAATTACCTATTTACATCTGTACTCAACCACTAGCCCTCGTATGCGTAAATAGGCTGAAATACAGGCAATGGGCGCCCCTCACCACGTACTGATTGCAAAAATCAAATATAAAACTCAACGCACATTTTCCTTACACGTCAACGTATACATACACATACATACATCCATACATACATACATACGTTCTAGGATTAAGTTAATAATGGTAGCAAAAACAAAAAAAAAACAACATCCATCGTCTTCCCCCCCCCACACCACGTCTACAGAGTAAACTAACCGCACTTGTCAGAAGACAGGATTAACAAATCCTTATTGCAAATTGATTCAAGTGCGTACACAACGATTTGTGACAGCAACAACAGTACGCACACACAAATAAATACATATGTTTGTATACAATGTTGCATGTTGTTGAAAAGTAGGGTGTATAATGGTGCTCGCCTACTATGCCAGATGTCTCGGGTTCAAACCCCAGTCCGAGACAAAAGAAATTTTTCTAATTAGTAAAAATCCAATTATTGGGTTTTTTAAAAGCAGCGGTCACCTCTCGGCAGTGGCCGCATACCCTCCGAGTGTATTTCTGCCATGAAAAAGCTTTTCACAAAAATGCATTCGCCGTTCGGAGCCGGCATAAAACTGTAGGTCCACCCAATTAGTAGGAAAAACAAAAAGGAGCACACCTCGAATTGGGAGAGAAGCTCGGCCATAAAACTCGTCAGAGTTATAATAGCGCCATTGTATTATATTATATTACTAGCAAATACCCGTCCCGCTTCGCAGCGACAAACAAAAGCTTTTATGTTATAATGGGTCTCTCCCTTTACCTTTACCTTTACCTTTACCTTTACCTTTACCTTTACCTTTACCTTTACCTTTACCTTTACCTTTACCTTTACCTTTACCTTTACCTTTACCTTTACCTTTACCTTTACCTTTACCTTTACCTTTACCTTTACCTTTACCTTTACCTTTACCTTTACCTTTACCTTTACCTTTACCTTTACCTTTACCTTTACCTTTACCTTTACCTTTACCTTTACCTTTACCTTTACCTTTACCTTTACCTTTACCTTTACCTTTACCTTTACCTTCACCTTTACATTTACCTTTACCTTTACCTCTACCTTTACCTTTACCTTTACCTTTACCTTTACATTTACCTTTACCTTTACCTTTACCTTTACCTTTACCTCTACCTTTACCTTTACCTTTACCTTTACCTTTACCTTTACCTTTACCTTTACCTTTACCTTTACCTTTACCTTTACCTTTACCTTTACCTTTACCTTTACCTTTACCTTTACCTTTACCTTTACCTTTACCTTTACCTTTACCTTTACCTTTACCTTTACCTTTACCTTTACCTTTACCTTTACCTTTACTTTTACCTTTACCTTTACCTTTACCTTTACCTTTACCTTTACCTTTACCTTTACCTTTACCTTTACCTTTACCTTTACCTTTACCTTTACCTTTACCTTTACCTTTACCTTTACCTTTACCTTTACCTTTACCTTTACCTTTACCTTTACCTTTACCTTTACCTTTACCTTTACCTTTACCTTTACCTCCTTTGCCTTTACCTTTACCTTTACCTTTACCTTTACCTTTACCTTTACCTTTACCTTTACCTTTACCTTTACCTTTACCTTTACCTTTACCTTTACCTTTACCTTTACCTTTACCTTTACCTTTACCTTTACCTTTACCTTTACCTTTACCTTTACCTTTACATTTACCTTTACATTTACATTTACCTTTACCTTTATCGGGACCACCCATCACCATCCGAGCTCACTACTTGAACCATTTCTGGGAAACCGACTCAAAAAATAACAATGAAAATATCTGTATGTTGAAGCCCTGCTCGACACCTTTCATTTGATACCAATATCGCCTAGAAGCATTCGAGGGTCATCCGGGTCCATGTTTTGACCCATATTTGGGGACCCGGCCTAGGCATCGCAATGAAAATAACTCTATGTTGAAGGCCTGCTCAGCACCTTTCGTTTGATACCCATATTGCTCAAACACTTGCTGGGTCACTCTGGGTCCACATTTGGGCCTATATTCCGGGAAGTTCCCACTTTTTCGAAATTATATATACCCTATTATGTGCGCTAGTACCACGTGAATCTACTGTGAAAATTTCAAAAAGATCGGTTGATTACTTTGGGAGTCCATAAAGGACACACACACACACACACACACACACACATTCATTTTTATATAATAGATAATGGAATGGATAAAGTGCAGGTATTTACCCCTCGCTGTCGCAAAATTTGCAGTTCATCGTTTGCCGGTTGCTTTTACAAATTTGCAGCTTCGGAACTTTCTTTTTTGGTTTTGCTATATCTCACTTATTTCCCTGACATACACACATACTTATATAAGTTATGTACATATTGACATAACCTCACAATCACATCATACTCAATTCAAGTAGCAGCAAAAGCCACAGCAGTCGCATCATCATCATCATCAACAACAATTTACACAATATTAAGAGCAGTTAGAGCGGTGAAAAATACGATGAAAAGGGGTTTTAGTGTTAACCCGAGACACGTAATCATCACCCAAGAGCGCAAGGAGAAGAAAACTGGTGTGTGAGTGTGCTAAGCACATCCGTATAACCCGGCTACTTACCGCTAGATTGGTAGTCACTCAATCTCCCCCCTGATTTACCCCAGACCAACAATTTTTCTCTTATTTGCTTCTATCGACAGCACTAACGAACATAATCATCATCAAATTGAGTCGAAACTCAGCGAAAAGCCAGTATGTTTGTAGTAGTAGTTGGTAGCAGTCAGTAGTCAGCTATTAGAGACATCAGTTATCCCCCATCGGCAAATCAGCATTACCATAACCATCTGTTCTTGTCTGTCTTCCATCCATCGATCCAGCTCAATGAATGGCTCTCACATCGTTTGCTCGTTAGAAGCACATAATGGAGATAATTCAATTTTCAGACAGTTGGTATAACGGCGAAAACCATCATTAAAGGATTTATTCGTCGAAAATGCTATTCACCCCTCTCTCTATACCAATGAGAATCAACAGCAATTGGAAAGAAGCCAGAACGTAGTTGGCCATCCCTTAGCTGCACCGTCTCCCTTCATAACTCAATAGGCTAATCGACAGTTGCTCCCCCAAACATCTAAAGCACTTGCTTTCCTGTGAATAGCTGCTTCATTCGCAGCAGCATGCTCCGCCACCCCAACGCGTTTGCGAACTTTGTGGCTGGACTTTTTTTGTGCTTTTGCTTTATTTGCTGGGTTTGCCAACCCAGCGAGAGTGTTCATTTAGGTCTTAGATAATTTTTTCTTTCGGAAACTTGTGCTATTGCAATTGACTTTTCTGAAGTTTGTAGATACTTGAAACATATATTCGTATATAGGTATCTTTTCAATTTGTTTATATCTACATAAATGTTTTAAGTTAGTGTGCATTTATGATTATTCAAATACGGTTAACCCTACGAAAAATATTTCAGAAAGACGGATGTGTCTGCTTGATGAAATAATGCTTAAGACAGGAATATTAATTTTTTTCAAGATATAATATGTAAAAGTACATTTGGTTCTGCTATGGCCTAGTGTGTAGAGTACCTACTCGCCTAACATGCCAGAGGTCCCGAGCTCCAACCGAGCCCGGCCAAATCCTAAGAATTAAAATTAGTTCATTAAAAACTTCTCAAAGCTGGACAAAGAGGCTAAGAAAGAGTATGGGTTTGGCCGTCAACGAGGACAAAACGAAATATGTACCTTCTATCATCACAGAATGAGCGCATCTGCATCTTGGCAGCCACGTCACTCTTGACGGTTACAAATTTGAAACCATTACGGACTTTGTCTATTTGGGAACCAGCATCAATACCGAAAATAATGTCAGCATGGAAAACCAACGAAGAATCACTCTTGGCAATAAGTGCTACTTTGGACTTAGTAGGCAATTGAATTTATCTCTCGGCGATAAAAACTCACGCTTTACAAGTTACTCATAGTTCCAGTTCTCATGTAAGGTGCAGAAGTGGAGACGATGCCAACATCAATTGAAATAGCACTTTGATTATTCGAAAAAATATTTCGGAAGAATTATGAAACTTTGCACGTTGGTGACAGCTAGTAAGGGAAGAGATTTAATAATAAGCTGTACATGGTCATGTCTTGTGAATTAAAGAACGCAGTAATTTAATAAGTAAATATACGGAAATTATCCGCCTTTTCGTTTTCGTATACAACATTGTGCAGACTTATATTGCAGGCACTACAAGGGGTCGAAGGTCGGGTCGGCTCTTCAAAAAATTAAAAGCCTCCCGACAATAATTTTTCTTGCTTGGTTTGAGTGGAGAGTCCCACTGATTCCAATTAGCGTCGATGCGCCGTTTTGATACCACAACTCATGACTTAACCAGTGAAAAGTAGAAGTAGAAGAGAATAATCAGGGCATGTCCCACAACTTATAACCATCCTGTTGATTTTAAATATTTAAGCAGGTTTGCAAAGGGACTTCATTTTGCCTTGGAAGCGCGAAGGACACTCGCATATCAGGTGCTCCACCGTCTCCTCAGTATCAGAAAGGCTGAAGTTGCGACACAAGGTGTTATGGCCCATTCCGAATTGGGCAGCCTACGTACCAATGTCCTGTGAAACCCGCAGTTAAGCGGAAAATGTCGCTGCTGTTCATCTTTAGATTGACTGAAGATCGCAACTCATGGTATGAAAGTCACAGGCTTCTGCAGACCTTGAGGCCGGCCAGCGCTTCCATCTGGTTTTAGCCTCCTCGAGCCAGTGCCGAGAGATTCGGCCCTTAATGCAGCCCAGGGGCGCAAGAACCTCTTCCGACAACTCATCGGATGTGCTTTGTAGGCTTGCTGAGCTGATGATAGCCCGGATATGTTTAGCCTTCCGCGAATATGTATCTTGGAGATGTCTAGCCTTCCTAGCGAATATGTCCAGTAGTCACTCGAATGTCTTCATAACGAAAGACGAGAGACTAATGGCTCTGAAGTCCTAGGGCTTGTCATGGCCCCACTTGTTAACTTTTGGAATGAAGACAACCCTGGTCGCTCTACAATTCAGGGACATGATTTAGCCGAACGCAAGCCCGGAAAAAACATGTCAACCAGTGCAGACATTTTCTGCAGCATAGCTGGGAAAATTCCATCCGGACCTGGTGACTTATATGGCAAAAAACTATTGATTGCCCACACGATCTTTTTTTGTAGATACATATAAGATCATCTATGAGCTGAAAAACACATATTCCATTGCATCCGTTTGAGCGGACCTACACCCCGAAAAATGCATTTTTATCTTTTTGTTTACAACGGATCGGCAGTATTTTTCTTTGGAGAGGATTTCCCTATCCTCGAAGGCTTCTTGGTTGTTTCGATAGAAGAGCAAAAGTTCTTCCAGAATTTGCTTTTCGAATTTTCTTAATTAGCGACATTCAAATACGATAGGATTATGATTGTAATGCACAGGGCCGCGGAGAGGGGGGGGGGGCAGCCAGGGCAATCGCCCTGGGACCCGGAAGGTTTTTGGGGGCCTGGAAAGGCAAAGCAGTATTGACAGTACTCGAACTAGGATTTCATAGATACATACATAGGTATTTTGTTGCTACAAGAAATTGTTTTAAAATTGAAATGTTTAACTTAACCAAATCACCAAACTAAAATTATAAGCATCCAATCAAATATTTACCGTGTTTATACATGGGCAAATCCTAGAAAAGTGATTTGAAATTGAGGAAAATCGACTTTGATTTAGAGTTTCCAAAGTACCGCGATTGGTAAGGTGGTGAACCAAGCTTCTCAGAAATATTTACATTTTAAATGAAAAATGTTGGTAACCCTGTTTAAATTGATTTGATTAAGGTATAAAGAATTTAAAAAATTATTAAAAACAGTACCATTTTTTTTCTACTATTATTTCCATGATTCTATAGTTAGATATTGGAGTTATTACCAGGAAGAAGTGCAAGAAGGATTAAATAAACTGTACCTAAGATTTAGTTACTGCTTAGCTGTAATACATATAATTTCTTGCTGAAAATCTAAATAGGAAAATGAAACGTAAGTGACGCAAAAACCTAGAAAAGTTACCTTAATTTCAAAACCGATCTTTCAAATTAGCTCATATCTTGAAGTTTCTTTAAAATTTACCTGCCAAACAAATCTGCATCATTTAAAACTTTATACTTAAAGGTTCAGACATTGGTGACTTATAAGTTATTCTGTATCGTTAACCTTATTGTAACTTTATCGCTATCCATGTGAGCTGTTAGTGGTGCCGTAAATCTGTAAACAGCTGACACATGTCGAGGCAGATCTTGGAAGGTAGGCGCATAGGCGAATTCAGAAATTTCCCATGTATTTTGTTATTTTAATTGGTAGATTGTAATGTCAAAATAATATTTTTCTTGGTTAAAATCTGAATTCGCTTGGGACTTGCACATTACTATTGGCCATGATGTGAATTCGCTTTGATTTTGATATTATAATCTACCTTTGTAAATAAAAAAAGAAGTTTCTGAATTCGCCTATGCGCCTACCTTCCTATAACTGCTTTCACAAGTGTCAGCTGTTTACGGATTTAGGGTTGCTAACCAAAATCCAATTGGTCTGTAAGTTAACGATACAGCTACAGAATTACGATAAGGCACCAATGACTAGTAACACAGCTTGTCGTAAGGTTGGTTGAATCAGCTATTTTATAAGGTTACAGATAAGTCACCAATGTCTGCACTTTAAGCCATTTTTTTAATTATTGCCATTTAAAAAGTGAAACGTAAGTGACGCCAGGTAAAAATAGTGTTAATTTTTTTCACGATCGAGTAGCCACATAAAGGGAAAGCATAATGCTGGACACCGAACGTGAGAGGATCTTCAAGCCAAAAACACACAAAACCCCAATATAACACAGAAGCAATATAAAGAATAAGCCCTCTCTGGGTTAAGCGGTGGCAAAAGTGAAATACGTATTATATTTGTGCTTGAAAAGAGGAAGAGCTAAAAAGATATACCTTTTCACACAATATTCAAAAATATAAGTGTTTGCGTATGAAGATGCTGAATCTTTCAATATATGTTATTATATTAATGGATATTTGTTGGAAATTTTAACTGAAATACCATGTGGCTCATTGTTGACCTAATAAGACCTCATTTCTGTAACAAATTTACGGTGTTTGAAACGTAAGTAACGCCTTCATGAAACGTAAGTGACACTGATCATCTCCAATATGTTTATAAAAAACTAAAGTAGGTGAAAAAAAAAAACATTTTTCGGTCATCATAATAGCTCTGTTGAACAACAAAAAATTTTTACGATTTTTTCGTAAAAAATGACAGCTCTCTATATGAAAATAACAGTTTTTATGAAAAATTCGTAACAATTTTTTGTTATTGAAACAGGTATTTTCTTAAATGAATGTTATTTTTTTATTAGATTGAGTTTATTTTTTAGGGGGGCCCGTAAACGCGAACTGTCCCAGGGGCCCGGCTCGGCTCTCTGCGGGCCTGGTAATCCACCCGCCTAATCTCGCAATTCTTTTTGGCGACTGTTTGAAAAATCGTCTTTTGGAATATCTCGTTAAAATTTCTGGAAAAAATTAAATTTTTAATTTTTATTTTTTTACTTGACCACTTTTATTCAATATGAGTAGATAAGTGAGTATAAAATGCCAAATTTTTCCATAGTAAAAATTAAAAGTGGAATGTTAAATTTGATATTATAATTTCTAATAATAAAATCTCATAATAATCCAGCCTGCAATTTACTACACTTAATAAATAATTTCATTAGCTTTTTACAAAACATATTTATACATACGCATATTTTCAACAAAAATAGAAAATGGTGCCAAAAGCGAATTTCAACATCTTAACTAATTGAATTTTTAAACGAGTAGGTAGTATATATACAGAAAGGAAACAACAACACTAATAACAACAACAACAAATAACCCAACAACCATGAATTGGCTCGTAGCAAAAGTTTGCAAATTTATTTTCTAATTCAATTTTCGTTTCGACGCCATTTTGTTGTGGACATAGCCCTGAATGCGCAAAGCAAATACTCTTTCCACAAAACAAAAATTGAAAGTGGAAAGTTGAAAACCTTTTTGCAGCATTACACAATCAAAAATAAAACGCACACTTGACCCCCCAAGGCAAATTTCTGGGAGTTGTCGCAACGCAGAGAGTCTACACAAATAAATGTATATAACGGTACTCGTATCTGCTGAGCCGCACGTTCGTTAGGAGATTCTTAAAATGTATGGCGTTGCGTTTTCTGAACTTTTCCTGTTTGTTTTACACACACAGAGAGAGAAAGAGAGAAAATGAACCGACGAAATTAATTTTCAATTTGTTTTAAATAAATAATTAGGTAGCAAATTGTAAAATTTAATTTATGAATGCGCCAGATACAAATTCCGTAGCCCAAATGCCTCGTGTTGGTGAAGTAAGAAGTCTGCCGGTATTAATAAAAAAAGCCAAGGCAGGTAAGGTAATAAGGAAATAAGCAAATAAGCAGGAAACACAGCAAAGCAGTCGGTTGTTGACTTTTTACCGTTAGACAGTGTTGTTGTGGTTGTTTTATATGTTTTTGCAGGCGCCAGGACCAATTATTACAAACGATAATCGGATTAGGTTTATTGCGCCGGAAAGCATTTGCCACTCAGCCTCAGCATCGTCCTCTCAACTTTTCACCTTAATTGTACCGCCTTTTAACAAAATACGTACATATGTATATAAATACCTACTTACGTGTATTACATTTATGTGTATTTTTTTTTGTCTGTATTGTTGTACTTTACGCCTTCTTATTTGTTTATGGCTTATTGGGTGGTACAAAATTAAATAACCCCTCAAAATATGCTTTAATATTTATTTTAAACGAAATTCGCTTTGATAGAAAAAAAGAATTTGAGATCTCTTATCGAATTGTAGGAACAACCAAATGGCGTACCAGCCAATTGACTCATGGTCGAAAATCTTAACTGATATTAAGCTTGACCGAATTATTTACTACCGACTGTTGGGCTTCGCAGATCAACTGATCTTCGTACCGATCTACATATAAGTTGAATACTGAATTCAATTGCATTTGTGAGAAGAAGAAGCAGACTTCCCAAGTTCGCAAGAGAATACTATTTTAACTACAATCGAATTATGTATATGACTAATGATTAGAGCTCGGATAATAGGTGAAAATCAAACGCCTAAAATTATGCTACGTAATGTTTGTGAGCACATCCAGTGGCAAGTTTAAGGATGGGTGGGGTTCATTCAGGTCTAAGCCCCCGTGAATGCAATTGGATTTTTTGCTTACTAGGATGCCAGAAAAATAAATTATTAAGGTTTTTTATGGGTTGCACGTGAAAAATTGCAAAGAAAGCTACAATAAATAAATATAATAATAAAGAATAATAATAAATAAGGTATATTAAATAAATATATAATTATAAAGAATAAAGAAAAAAATTAAAAATTTGTAGTGACTCGCTTAAATTTGAGACAAAATCTTCGCACGTGAAGGAAAAGCAATTATAATAATATAATACCAAAATATATTTTGAATGAAAATGAGACAAGTGCATATTAGCAAATGGAATATATAATACAGCTTTTTAATTTGTAGTGGTCTGACTTTAAACATTTGCATATTTTAGGTAAAAAAACTTGATTTGAACTTTCCTATTTTTTCTTATGACCATTTCAGGGTTTACAATTTTCCAATTGGATACTCGGCATAATTCCATATCTGTAAAAATGCAAATTTCTGTCGTGGTAAAAACCGTTCTGCATTTTTGTTTATGAGTTATTGGAAAATTAACTATGCCATAATTTACTTACTTTTACCAAATTTTATTTTCATTACAGCTAGTTTTGTTTTGCTTTCAAAAAGCTTGACGATGTACAAAAATATAAAATACAAAATGTGTTCTTCATACTTTTTTTCAGTAAAAATGTCAAAGAAACTAAATCCCTCTTAGGCTTTATTTCATCACACACCACTGTAAGTTTATTCAAACTGAAAATTTGTGTAACATGATTAAGAACTTTTCTAATAAAATCTTCACCATACCAATATGCTACCCCTTTATATTTAAATTGTAATCCCGCCACTGAAAACAACCAAAATTTACAAAATGTAGAATTTTTTAGGCGCTTGATTTCACCTATTTTTCCGAGCTCTACTAATGATGGAAAATAAATTAACTGGATATTCATTTGCAAGTTATAATTTCATCAAATTATTACAAAAGCCCTTATCTAATTCTTTAAATAAACACAATCCTAATGCCGTTGGTACTCGTGCAAGAGTTATCGACTTACAAAAAACTTATTGTGGTAAAACTTCTATTTAAATTATTTTGCTACACCTTATAAATGACATTACATATGCAATTAAAGTCTCTGCTGCCAATTAAAGTCTCTGGGGAGTTTGTAATGCGTAGTAATGTTATTTTATAACAACAGCTGCTTTAGCTCATCATCACATCCATCCACTCTTCCATCATACTTTGTAATCGCCATTTTGTTGGTATCCTCTTTTACTGCAATAAAGGTTAACTGATTATGATTTATGTATGTATGTATGTGTGCTTTTCTGCGCTTTCTGTGCGTGGGCGTATGGGTGCCGTTGTGCGTTATCTAAAGCAGCGCCCAAAAGTATGCTATAGCATTTACTTGCTAATTAATATTTAATTTGTGTAATCAAGTCTTTTGTGCGCTTATGCAGTGCTAACTAAAATACATATGTATGTACATTAGGTAGGGTCGAATATTTTTCGATAAAATCGCATACGCGGATAATGTTCTATAGACTATTCTAAGCAACTTTGCCAAAGAGACCATCGGTCTTAAACCAATTCTTAGTCCTCGGGTTTTAAGCCGAAGGTTTTTTGTCAGGTAAAAAAAAATTGTATTTCGTAGGCAGACAAAAATGATTCGAACTTCTTACCAAGAAGCCAGGATATACTTTTCCGAAGGATTTTGATGTGCTGAATCCGAATCTGAAGTCAAAATGACCAAATTCGAAATAGTTTTCGAGATATCTTGACCAAAAAATGCAAATGCAAAAAGTCCAATTTTCTTCAAATTTTGGAGTTAGGGCCAGCCGAAAGCTATGATTTCATTTAAAGTCTATGACCATTATCTTAACAAATAGGCTTTGCACTTTCAATTTCCGTTGACCTTATTAACGTGTCTTTTTTGGTCTCCGAGATATCGCTGTTTTAAAATCTGCATACTTTTCAGTGCGTACACAATGTATGTATTTTTATACCTTTCATGAGAATGAAATGGTATTATAACTTAGTGCCAAAAAATTTTTGTCGAAAGTATCAGAAGGAAGCGTGGGGGACCCACCAAAATATATACCGATATGGTCAGAATCACGAGCTGAGTCGATTGAGCCATGTCCGTCTGTCCGTCTGTCTGTCTGTCCGTCCGTCCGTCTGTGTGAACGCAAACTAGTCCCTCAGTTTTTGAGATATCTGAATGAAATTCGGAATACAGGTATGTTGTTATATGCAGCTGATCATTTGTCGGAACCGGCCGAATCGGACCACTATAACATATAGAAAACAACCGATTATTCAGATACACATGAAATTTTTGGATGTAATTTGTGCATAACTTCCCAATTTAAACAGCTAAGGACGTGAAACTTTGAAGTAGACGTACCCATTTTGGCCCAAACAAGGTTACCGAAAATTGTCAAGATCGGACCACTATAACATATAGTTCCACAACATCCGATTATTCAGATATACACATTTTGGTGTATAACTCCTCCATTTTAACAACTAACGGCCTGAAATTTTGAAGTATTTGTACCCATATGGGCCCAAACGGGATTACCGAAAATTGTTAAGATCGGACCACTATAACCTATAGCTCCCCTACAACCGATTGTTCAGATATACACATTTTGGTGTATAACTCTTCCATTTTAACAGCTAACGGTGTGAAATTCTGAAGTATTTGTACCCATATGGGCCCAAACGGGATTACCGAAAATTGTCAAGATCAGACCACTATAACATATAGCTCCCATACAACCGATTGTTCAGATATGGACATTTTGGTGTGTAGCTCCTCCATTTAAATAGCCAAGACACCATTTTTTCTAATAAATCTTTCCATAAATAACCCACAGAATTAAAATTATAAATTAAACTTAATCAGGCTATGTACATACATAGGTAACTTTTCATTTCCCCGCTCATGAAAGGTATGAAGTCTTCGGTATGGCCGAAGACAGCCGCGCTTTTACTTGTTTTCTTTAAAATACTTGCATTTCTTTGCTGTTATTTTTAACATGTTGCTGTTTCTTGACCATAATTGGTGGATCTGGTGACTGCAACAAAAAACGATGAAACCGGTGAACTATCGCAATTGGTTGAAGAGGTGAATTCAACAAAATCGATAAAACCGGTAAATTATCGCTATTGGTGGAAGTGCTTATTATTGGTGCAACCGACGAATCAAAAAAAAAAACGACAACAACGGTGAATTATAGCTATTGGTGGAGGTGCTCATTATTGGTGCAACCGATGAATCAAAAAAACAATGTCGAAAACGGTAAATTATCGCTATTGGAGGTGCTCATATTTGGTGGAAACGGTAACTGCAAAAAAAATTATGAAACCGGTGAATTATCGCAATTGGTGGAATTGGTCATAATTGGTGGAACCGGTGACTGTTGCTATTGGTGGAAGTACTCATTATTGGTGAAACCGGTGAATGCAACAAAATCCAAAACCTGTGAATTATCGCAACCTGGTGGATGTATTCTAAAATGTTGGAGCCGGTGAGCACGACACAACCGTTGAATGTGGAGAAATAGTGCGGCTGTTGGATGTTTGGTATATTGGTGGAGCCGTAGTTCGACAAATTAGAAGAAACAGCAACATGTTAAAAATGACAGCAAAGAAATGCAAGTATTTTAAAGAAAAAAATACATTATGTACGCACTGAAAAGTATGCAGATTTTAAAACAGCGATATCTCGGAGACCAAAAAAGACACGTTAATAAGGTCAACAGCATTTGAAAATGCAAAGCATATTTGTTAAGATAATGGTCGTAGACTTTAAATGAAATCATAACTTTCGGCTGGCCCTAACTCCAAAATTTGAAGAAAATTGCAATTTTTGCATTTGCATTTTTTGGTCAAGATATCTCGAAAACTATTTCGAATTTGGTCATTTTGACTTCAGATTCGGATTCAGCACATCAAAATCCTTCGGAAAAGTATATCCTGGCTTCTTGCTAAGAAGTTCGAATCATTTTTGTCTGCCTACGAAATACAAATTTTTTTTTTATTTAATTAAACGAGCACAGGCCCAGGTTATATTTTATTTTTTATTTTTTAGAAACTAGAAAAAAACTTTTTAAGCATGGATGTAACTACAGCTGTTTCACCTTAGATCCCTCTAAGACTCATCAGGTTACTTTTGCTTCTGCCAAGACTCGAACTTGCGCACCTTGCAGTACAATAACTACAGTTCTAACTAGGGATTCCAATTTTCCCGATTTTTACGATCCCGCGATTTTCGAGATTTATTTTTTTAATCCCGGGTTCCCAGGATTTGTCCCGGGATTTGGACATTAATTATTTTCCCACATTTTGAGGTTGAAAAAAGTAAATATATATTTCGAGGAACGCTACAACTTTAAAGTGGAAAGAAAAAATTGATTTTTATTGCCATTTTTATTATTTCATTAGTAACAAAATAAAATAGGAACGTAAAATCATGCGTATTACAGTAGAATCGCACAAAAGTTAACCAAATGGTTCCAAGGGAATTTAACTTTTCTGAAATATTAACTTTTCCAGGTGGTTTTTAAATTTGATAGAATATGGTAATAAACATAATTTTTGGGATATAACATATCAAATTTATTTGAATATCTCAGTTTTAATCATTACAAAGCAGAAACTTAGATTTAATTTACATACATAAAATTTGCTAGCCATCCATCACTTCCATAAAAAAATTTTCCAGGGTACATTTTGGCAAATTCAAGCTTAGCTCTTGATTTTAAAATTGGACCACTAATTGCACAATTGCGTTGCCTTTGGTTCAAAAACCATTTATACAACCTTGCCTCGAGAACGGGATATTCCGACTTGTGCAAAGTTTTCTTGGTTGCCAATTCCTGTATGCTTGTCACTGCCTCCAAAATTTCATATCGTTTTTATACTCAGCTGTACTAGTACACAGAGTATTATAGTTTTAATCACATAACGGTGGATTGTAACAGAGTGAAATAATCGAGATAGATATAGACTTATATATATCAAAATGATCAGGGTGAAAAGAGAAATCGATTTAGCCATGTCCGTCCGTCCGTCCGTCCGTCCGTCCGTCTCTCCGTCCGTCCGTCTGTCCGTCTGTCCGTCCGTCTGTAAACACTCTAACTCGCGCAAAAATTGAGATATTTTGATGAAATTTGAAATGCAAGTTGGTATCGAGACTGGGACGGTTGGTATTGAAAATGGGCGAAATCGGACCATGACCACGCCCACTTTTCCTATATAGAAATAATCGGAAATTTGGTATCTCAGTCACTAATATAGCTGGAGCGATGAAATTTTACCCACGTGTTGAGCTCAGGCCCCTAGGAAGAAATTTGATGAAATTTTGGAAAATGGGCGGTGCCACGCCCACTTATTGAGGGTCAAACCTTGAAAGTTTTATATGTCATAACTCAGAAACCATTGAAGATATATCGACAAAATTTGGTACGCGTGATTTACTTACTTAGGCATACGTTTGGACGGAAAATAGTTAAAATCGGTTGACGGCCACGCCAACTTTTATATATGTATATTACAAAGTGACCTAATAAAAACATTTTAAGCGATATCTCTGTCAAATATAAAGATCTATCATTGAAATTTTGTCGCGTAAGTCCAACTGCGGACATAAAACGAAAAACACAAAAATTTTGGAAAATGGGCGGTGCCACGCCCACTTATTAAGGGGCAAACATTGAAAGTTTTATGAGTCATAAATCAGAAACCGTTGAAGATATATCGATGAAATTTGGTACGCGTGATATACTTACTTACTCATATATTTGGACGAAAAATTTCCGAAATCGGTTTAGGGCCACGCCCACTTTTATATATGGGTCTTATAAAGTGACCTAATAAAAGCATTTTAAGCGATATCTCTGTCAAATATAAAGATATATCATTGAAATTTTATAGCAGTAGTCCAACTGCGGATATAAAACGAAAAACACAAAAATTTTGGAAAATGGGCGTGGCACCGCCTCTTTTTATAAACAGGAATATACGAGATTTCTGAGCCCATAACTCGACAAATAATTTATATATAATGACGAAACTTGGTGTGTACACTTTCATTACTTGTGGTAATACACGCTCAAAATTTTAGCGAAATCGGTTGACGACCACGCCCACTTTTATATATGAGAACTATAAAGGGGCCTAATAAAAACATTTTAAGCGATATCTCTGTCAAATATAAAGATCTGTCATTGAAATTTTGTGGCATGAGTTCCACAATAGACCGGAAACAACAAATAGAAAAATTTTGGAAAATGGGCGTGGCACCGCCTCTTTTTACACAAAGGGATATACGAGATTTCTTAGCCTATAACTCGACAAATAATTGAGATATTATGACGAAACTTGGTTTATACACTTTTATAACTTGTGTTAATAGACACGCAAAAATTTATTGAAATCGGTTTATGACCACGCCTACTTTTTAAGAAAGATATTTCTGGAACACCCTTTGGGAATTTGTAACATGACATCTTTGTAACTAGAAGTCATAAAGGAATGAAATTTTGCACAAAGTATAATATTGATATGCTTAGTTGGATGACTGATAAAAATTTAGAAAATGGGCGTGACTACGCCCACTTTATGCAGCACTCGCTTTATATTAAGTGCACCGTGTTTCCATCAAACGCAAACAAACAATGAAAGCATACAGCTGAGTATCTAATGTTCGATTCCACTCGAACTTAGGCTTCCTTACTTGTTTTCTTTATTTTTGAGATGGCCACTTTAGATACACTATAATATAATGCCAAGCGGTTTCCGTGAATACCTTCATCAAGTTTTCTTAAAATATCAGCTTTTTGATGTAAATTCAACCTAATTTGCGATGGTTTATTCCGCTTTATTGCCATTTTTAACACACAAACTATGTATGTTTACACCACTCAATAGTTCAAACGACTAACTACACTTGTACCTCGCGACACCGACAAAAATTTTTACACAGAAATTCGGGGAATGCACGCAAATTCCGGGAATACATAGGAACAAGGGGAATGAGCTTGTTTTTGCTGAGAAAAAAACGGTTGGATTTGAAAAAAAATCGATAAGCTCAGAAAAGTTAACCAAGAGTTAACTTTTTGGAGCCGTACGTGGGCGGTAAAATTTGGTTAACTTACCCGAAGGTTTAACTTTCTCGCGAGTTAACTTTTGTGCGATTCTATTGTATTTAATAATAACAGTTACTTTAAAAAACGCAACCAACAAAGAAAATTACATACAAAACATTTGCCTTTACAGTTGGTACTTTTAATATATTGATAATAAAGCTTGTGATCATTTGATAATTTCCAATAAAAATTTTTAGAATTTAATGACGTTCTTCGTTTAAGCGAATATTTCCAAGCTTGCCGAAAAATACTGAAAATTAATGCAACATTCGAAAAAAATTAAAAATCGGATGCACAAATTTTGAGATGAATTCCGAGTATACAGCTGCGGATTTTGTTTTAGTACGTAATGTGAAATTCTCAAATAAAATTAAACTTTTTCGTGGTTTTTGCTAATTTTATTTTTTGAATATTGTTTGCATTTTCTTCCATTATTTACTTTTCATGGGAGGAAATTGCAAAAACCTTTGAGATATAAATGGCTAAAAATCAGGAAATAGAAATTATCAAATGAATTTTACCACAAGAATTCTAAAGATTTTAAAAATACCTTACGTACGTTTCTTTACAACGCGTATTTCACAACAAAAAAAAATTTAATTACTAGTTTACAGCCAAAAAATATTTAAAAATTCAGATATGGGACTGCTGAGGTCGGAACTATTTTTTTTTTTAATATTTTGTATTGTTAGGTTTTTGAGATAACGGTAATTTTGTGTTTTCTTGGTTATCACTTCACTCAAAAATTATTTTCGGAAATCACAAATGCGATAACCACAATTAAGCACGCTAATTTTTAAAAGAATAACACTTTCCTGAAATTTACAACTTCCTACAAAAAACTTAATTTTAAAATCAATTTTTTTTTAAAAATCGCAAGTAATTTACAAAATTTTGATTTCGACCAGCTGTCACTCAGCGAGGTTATATCAAATTACTATAAGTTGCACATCGACAGTTTTAATTGTCTTTCGAACGAGGTACTGCTTGTGATTATCGCATTTGTGACTCCCGCGAAAATAATTTTTCAATGCAGTGATAACCAAAAAACCCTAACCATACAAAAAATAAAAAAAAAAATAGTTGCGAGCTCAGCAGGCCCATATCTATTCTCCCCAAACCTGAATTTCGTGGTATTTTTTTTAATTATTTGTAGCCTAGTGTTATTAAATCAAAAATATTAATCCTTGCTTTGCCTTTTTTATTCTGGTAAAGATATCAAACTTATTCTGCATTTTCTTCGGACTGTCAAGTTTTTTTGTTCTATTCCACACAGATTCCATACATTTTTTCAGGCTGTTTGTTCTATTGACAAAATGTAAAACTGGCCCGGCTAAGGGGCAACATTTTCTGTTCTTAGCACAAAAGGGTTGCATTATTTTTGTTTCATTTATCACATGAGAAATGCACCATTTTCATAGGGCACAGGGTATATGTTGATAATTCTGCCATGTAATAATGCAACATTTTCGTTCAGAATAGGAAACGCAATTGGTATACAGATCTGAGACCAATAAAAATTATATAAAATACAATTTTTCTTTGCTTAGAAAATTATCCGCGTATGCGATTTTTCTAATGTACATACATTTCCAAATGTATGAATTTGATTTGGAATGGCAAGATTTAAATTTGCATTGAATCGTTATGAACTGTAATAAAACCAATAAAATTTATAATAATTTCATCGAATCCTTGAAGAAGGTTAGGCTAGGTTAGGTGACGTTGGCTGAGATATACAGTGGTCCCTAATATAGTCCACATATGGTCCTTAGTGTTGCCAACAGCGTTTTGGAGGCCTTATATTAAACTTGGAATGTAAGTCTTTGCAAGTTTTAATATTTTGCGTAGTTCCTGATCTACAATACCTTTTAAAGACTAGACGTGTGCAGAACCAAGGAAACTAAATTGGAGTCTGCCAAAAATTGGACATTGACAGATTAGACGTTCCTGTGTGCCAACTGCATCGGGTTCGTTGTATGCCGTGCACGACTGAATCTGCACCAGTCCCATTTTGAACGCATGAGATTATGTGGTAAAATGCCCTGTTAGTATGCCGACCGACAATCTGCAGTCGGTCCGTAGGAAGGGTGAGTGGTTAATTTGCGGTTTTTGTGTTGTATGGCCGAAGCATGATTTTGACGATTCTGCAGGATTGCAGGGTATTCCACTCGGAATCGCCGTTGCATATCAGTGCCATATCAGTAATTTAGAGAGTGGAACAGGTTTTCCACATTCACGTGCGCATCCGTCATAGCGTGTGGTGCAGAGCATTGGCCGCCGTAGACCACTTAACACTGATCGCTTTTAGGGGAACGGGTGAGGCCTCCTTGGTTAGAGTCCCACACTGACGGGGTACGTTCGTCTTCTCTTTTCCCTCGATTCCCTGGTGTTCTGGTATATCGTAACGCGTCTGTTTACGCAGAGTTCATGTAACTTGGCCCTGCACTGATTTACGTACATACTACCTCTCATCGCTTTGGTTGCCACTTGGCTGTCAATAAAAATGTTTTTTTGTGAATTTTTTCATGAGCTATTGGCCAGTTTTTAATTAAGGAAAATTTAAGCAGTCTGATGAGGGGATGTGGTGGTCTCCGAAATGGATCCATAACTTCTACCAAAAAAATTTTTTCAATTTTCCTTAATTAAAAATTGGCCAATAGCTCATATAAAAATTCACATAAAATAATTATTAGAAAAAACGGCCATGTAAAAACATACGAAAATGTTTTTTTTTTTCAATAGAATTTGAGGGCGTTAGTTCAGCTGCAAGTTCCGCCGCCTTTGAGGCAGTGTAAACCTCAGCCTAAAAGATACTGCAATAGTCAGAGATTGTAAAGGATTGTTTTATTCCAAGTTCCGGAGAAAACATTGCAGCTCCCACCCTTGCCTCCATCTTTGATCCTTCTGTAGATAAGTTGAACGTATGGCGATTGGTTCGTACTTAATCCTTTCTCCCATCGGTTCTGTTCTATTATTATCCATCGTCCCCTCTTGAGGTCGGTTTGGGGAGCAACGTAGTTTGAGTAGGCGGTTAGTCCCCATATGTTGCTATGTCCAAATGGCCGTTGGCTAAACTGTGCTGTTACTGAGCTGTAGCGCCGTTTTTTCAGCTAACGCTAACTCGTGAAAAAGTCTCATTTTGCAAAATGTTTTAGAAATACAAATGTATGAACTTTTATTTTGTGCTATGTGCTTAAGTGATTTTTATACCTTTCATGAGAATGAAATGGTATTATAACTTAGTGCCAAAAATTTTTTGTCGAAAGTACCAGAAGGAAGCGTGGGGGACCCACCAAAATATATACCGATATGATCAGAATCACGAGCTGAGTCGATTAAGCCATGTCCGTCTGTCCGTCTGTCCGTCCGTCCGTCTGTGTGAACGCAAACTAGTCCCTCAGTTTTTGAGATATCTGAATGAAATTCGGAATACAGGTATTTTGTTATATGCAGCTAATCATTTGTCGGAACCGGCCGAATCGGACCACTATAACATATAGAAAACAACCGATTATTCAGATATACATGAAATTTTTGGATGTAATTTGCGCATAACTTCCCCATTTAAACAGCTAAGGACATGAAACTTTGAAGTAAACGTACCCATTTTGGCCCAAACAAGGTTACCGAAAATTGTCAAGATCGGACCACTATAACATATAGTTCCACAACATCCGATTATTCAGATATACACATTTTGGTGTATAACTCCTCCATTTTAACAGCTAACGGCCTGAAATTTTTTTAGTATTTGTACCCATATGGACCCAAACGGGATTGCCGAAAATTGTTAAGATCGGACCACTATAACCTATAGCTCCCCTACAACCGATTGTTCAGATATGGACATTTTGGTGTATAACTTCTCCATTTTAACAGCTAACGGCGTGAAATTTTGAAGTATTTGTACCCATATGGGCCCAAACGGGATTACCGAAAATTGTCAAGATCGGACCATTATAACATATAGCTCCCATAAAACCGATTGTTCAGATATGGACATTTTGGTGTATAACTCCTCCATCTAAATAGCCAAGACACCATTTTTTCTAATAAATCTTTCCATAAATAACCCACAGAATTAAAATTATAAATTAAACTTAATCCGGCTATGTACATACATATGTAACTTTTCATTTCCCCACTCATGAAAGGTATGAAGTCTTCGGTACGGCCGAAGACAGCCGCGCTTTTACTTGTTTGGTCTTCAATTGCTGTTATTTTATACATTTATGAGTTGATTTAAAGTACCTTATACCAACTTGTGACACTTTCAAAACAGTTGCACGAAATCTTCCTTTAAATTTAATTAATCTTCTCTTTTTTTTTGCTAAAAATTAGGGTCGAAAATAATTCTGTTGACCAATATGCACAGGAACTTGTAATAGAGTTATATATGTATACAATACTCTCAACTCGTAGAAGCTTCCATAGGAGATTATATTCTTCCTATATAGAAACGAATGAATTAAATTATTTTAGGTCTTTCTCTCATTGAGACTTGGGCCAATAGTAGATAGTCACACATAAACTGGCATATGTACATAAACATATACGAGTATCACTAACAACGGACTTCTACAAAATATCAGTAATACTCGTATTTGAGACGAAAAGTGGAAGAATTAAGACATTGCAGAAAAAAGTTGAATGAACATAATTAGAACAGGGCCTCCAATACAGTTTGTTGACTCTAAGCGGAACGACTAGAAAAAAATGAGACGTCCCTAAATTTGCTTCAAGTTTTTTAGCCACATATACCTATTTTTACTTGTAGTTATTTATCTTCCTTCCATTTATTTTATTAACTTGGCACTAATTACTCTAGAGTATTTTGCACTTATGTGCTTATTCACAGATTAAACGAATGTAAGAGTGGGTGTATTGCAACTGCAGCATTTCAATTATGCCAGCTAATTCTATCATGTGCTTATGTGTAGTAAGGATTTATATATGTATGTTTGTCTATCCTTTAAGGAAGTTAAATATTTTATCTAACACACAAGCTTCTAACTATTTTGCTTGAACTAAAACATTTTTTTTTTTATTTTTTATTTTTTTTTTCTTACATGTTCTCGGCTGTTGACCAAACTCCAGATGCCAGTTATTCCTACCATCCATCCATACATGATGAGACATTTGTGCGGCGCAAGCAACGACGTAATCGCACCACATTCACTTTGCAACAGGTAAGAAGATACTGAGAGGGTTGAGGAGGTGGTTGACGGGAGGACTGAAGTTGAAGAATATGTAGCTAAATGTTTAGAGTTTTAGTTTATCTTCTCTACACTAAAAAAAAAAAATTTCTCTCGATCAAAGACATAATTTTCCTTATTTTGAACACGCGTCCCAATACAAAATTTTCTTTGTTTTGTGTAAATTTTCTCAAAAATGTGGAAAAAACATAAAAAAACATTCAAACAAATTCGTTGCCATGGGGATTTGTATGGGAATTTAATTTCTCAAAATTAAAGAAATCAAGTCTTCAAAACAAGGAAAGTTGGGAATGGAATGGCGCTTAAAGAATTTTTCATTATTTTAATGTATGAATTTTTTCAAAACAAGTATATGAAACCATGGTAACGCATGTAACAACAATATTTTATAAACCTTTTAACATGTTTTAAAGAAAATTTACTCAAAACAAAGAAAGTAGTGTTCAAAATAGGTAAACAATTTCTTTGACACCTCCATATATTTTTTTTCTCTCAGTGTAGTCTTTTTACTTTGGTTTTGTTTTTTTATGATTTTTTCTGGTGTCCTCTTTTCTGACTTACAAACTCTATTTGCTTTCCTTCCTTTCCTTTTTGCTCGCTTTTAGTTGGAAGAATTGGAAACTGCCTTTGCGCAGACCCACTATCCGGATGTGTTCACACGTGAGGATCTGGCGATGAAAATTAATCTAACGGAAGCGCGCGTTCAGGTGAGAAAATATTGAATGAAAGAACAAACACATATTTACATACATACAATTGTATATACTTAACTTTGCATAAATAAAATTATCTTTTATTTATGCTGTCTTTTGTTGCGCTAAAAACTGTAATGGATACTTTGTCCTTATTCCTAAAAAAAATATTTAAATGAAATCAAAATGGGTTATGAATACTTGAAGTTTTTTTAGCGCTCAAAAAAATGTAAAAGCATAAATTGATTTTATTTCCATGTTAAGATAAGACCATCTATGTACATATTCACTTCTGTATGTGCATATCTCCGCATACTTATCTGTTCATATTTTGTATCAAAGATACGATAAAATAAAAAGGTTAAGCTTTGGAAGAAAATAATATTCATAAATCGTATCAAATTTCACTCACTCGACCAGTTTGTTTTACAGCAAGTAAAAGCAAGTCAGTCAGGCAGCCGGTCGAGAGTTGAGCTGAGCTGCGCTGCGTCACGCATTGTCAGGCGGCTGGCAGTTTTTATTCATTTCATTTAGTTTGCCTTTACTACATCAGTCAGGCACTCAGTCAGTTATTATTAATATTATTAAATAATCGAGAAGGTTCGCTACGCAATTTTTTGCCTTTTTAGCTCTACACCTTCTCTGTTACGCTTCGCGATCAAAGGACGCACGTCTTAATGCTGTCTATGTGCATTAGACTAAGTTCTCTTTTATATCCTTTTGAGTTTTTCATATTTTTCTTGCTTGTATGTTTTTGTATTTTTTTCAGTGCAGACAGCGACACTTCATTAAAAATAGATACTTATGTACGCTCTGGCATATGGAATAACTTTATTTTGATACATATTTTCAAAATCTAATATATTTTGTAAAAAATCTACTTAATTTGTTAAAGGAATTACACTCCTAAAAGTGGCATTATTTCAGATATTTGAATATTTTTTTACGCAGTTTACACCAGTCATCAGCAAGCCATAACTCCCCAGTTTTTCCTGAGTCCGTGTTTAACATGTGATCAAAAGCGATGTGCATAGTGAGAACTCTCTCTCTCTCTTTCACTTTGAAGTCCCTAGTGTACACCAGTGATAGGCGTTTCATAGATCAATTGATCGCGTTCAAATCACACAGACACGTTATGCTCTTCCTTTTGTAAACGATTTAGTCGTCGCTCAGCAAGTGGCGTAGCAACATCGTGGGTGAATGTCGCTTGTTTGCGCATATTTATATATGTAAAAGCATAATTACTTATACATATGTACGCATGCTTGTCGTTCTTATAAACGACCGCATTCATTGAGGGCCAGCAAGCGACTAAACGAAAACGAACCAATTGATTTGCGCTATTACGGCGCTCTCACTAATACAGTTGCATTTCAATTTTGCCTATCACTGGTGTACACCACGCCAAGAACAGTTGTGCACATAGAAAATGTGCGAATAACAGAATAAATTGCACCTCTCCGTCTACTATAATTTCGAAATCGAGTATCTTTGTAACTTTTTTTTTTAAGATAGAGCATTAATTTGTCTACGAGAAGAACCTGAACTAATAGAACCTGATCTAATAGAACCTGATCACACTGCTATAATTAACCCTAGCCCACTTCAAGAGCTAAAAGAGAGGCTACAAATGAAAACACTTGAAGGCGATTGAGATTAGAACTTGTTCGAGAATATATTAAAAAACTCTTACTTATGTCTTATGTATGTCTTCATGAGTACTTAGAAACACTATTGACTTTATCAGGACGAGAGTTCAGAAAAAAATGGTAGATATTTCTCAGAGTCAGCATAAGGTTGTTAATTTCTGTTATATCTGTTAATTTCTATGTTAGGCAAACAAATGTGTTTAATGATATTTCTCTAAGTGTACTCTTTTTACTCATAAAAAAATTATAAGTGGTTCAAATTGCAGATTTTTTACTAAAAAATCTCTAAAATCTTCCTTGTATATGTAGGTGTGTACCTATATAATTTTGTGTGTGTTGGAAATTGCATATTTACTTTCATAAATGAATTAAAATCCATTTTTGTTCATTCTAAACATTTATTATTCTACAGAAAAAGGATTAATTTCACCGAATTGTGTTTGGGGATTATTCAAAAAAAAAAAAAAGAACACACAAACAATAAGAAGACCAAAAAAATAAACAAACGAAAATCAAAACAAGTAAGGAAGCCTAAGTTCGAGTGGAATCGAACATTAGATACTCAGCTGTATGCTTTCATTGTTTGTTTGCGTTAGATGGAAACACGGTTTAGGTACTTTATATAAATCGAGTGCTGCATAAAGTGGGCGTAGCCACGCCCATTTTCTAAATTTTTATCAGTCATCCAACTAAGCATATGAATATTATTCTTTGTGCAAAATTTAATTCCTTTATGACTTCCAGTTACAAAGATGTCACGTTACAAATTCCCAAAGGGTGTTCCAGAAATATCTTCGTTAAAAAGTAGGCGTGGTCATAAACCGATTTCAATAAATTTTTGCGTGTCTATTAACATAAGTTATAAAAGTGTATAAACCAAGTTTCGTCATAATATCTCAATTATTTGTCGAGTTATGGGCTCCGAAATCTCGTTTATTCCTTTGTCTGAAAAGAGGCGGTGCCACGCCCATTTTCAGAAATTTTTCTATTTTTTGTTTCCGATCTATTGTAGAACTCATGCCACAACATTTCAATGAATTATCTTTATATTTGACAAAGATATCGCTTAAAATGTTTTTATTAGGTCATTTTATAATACCCATATATAAAAGTGGGCGTGGTCGTCAACTGATTTCGCTAAAATTTTGAACATGTATTACTAAAAGTAGTGAAAGTGTATACACGAAGTTTCGTCATAATATATCGATTATTTGTCGAGTTATGGGCTCAGAAATCTCGTATATTCCTGCTTCTAAAAGGACGCGGTGCCACGCCCATTTTCCAAAATTTTTGTATTTTTTGTTATATGTCCATAGTTGGACACCTTCCATAAAACTTCAATGATATATCTTTATATTTGACAGAGATATCGCTTAAAATGTTTTTATTAGGTCACTTTATAAGACCCATATATAAAAGTGGGCGTGGTCGTCAACCGATTTTGGCAATTTTTCGTCAAAACATTTGCCTAAGTAAGTATATCACGCATACCAAATTTTATCGATATATCTTCAACGGTTTCTGAGTTATAACATATAAAACTTTCCATGTTTGACCCTTAATAAGTAGGCGTGGCACCGCCCATTTTCCAAAATTTCACCATATTTCTTCATAAGGGCCTGAGCTCAATACGTGGTGAAATTTTATCACTCTAGCTCTATTAGTGACTGAGATACAAAATTTTCGATTTTTACTATATAGGGGAGGTGGGCGTGGTCATGGTCCGATTTCGCCCATTTTCAATACCATCCGTTCCTGTCTTGATACCAACTTACATTTCAAATTTCATCAAAATATCTCAATTTTTGCGCGAGTTATCGTGCTCACAGACGGACAGACGGACGGACATGGCTCAATCGATTTCTCTTTTCAGCCTGATCATTTTGATATATATAAGTCTATATCTATCTCGATTATTTCATTCTGTTACAATCCACCGTTAGGAAATCAAAACTATAATACTCTGTGTACTAGTACAGCTGAGTATAATAAAAAGCATTCAAAGACAGCACGAATGCTTTTACGCTTGATTTCGTTGGACGAGCTATGAAATAGTCAAGAGATTTTCGTTTTCGTCATAAATTATTTATATATCAATATTCAGTGAATTTAAGCTGTAACTGCACAAGAGTTTTTGTTTCTAAATACATGTGTTAAAGAGTGGGAACGCAAAATTATTGTAGTATGTATGTATGTAAATGGGATGTATGTAATGAGGACTTGGAATCAAAACTACTTATAAGTTAGCCTAACCTAATCATCGAAGATCATCAAACTGAATGAAAGTTTTTATTATTTAATCCCTTTCCATAAAAATAACACTGTGCAACAGTGCTTCTGTGGGCGGAATAATTCCCTTACAGAACAAAAGACCACTATCCATATAGTAAAACCCCCAAACTGTTTTGTTATCTGAAATTTTTTATTGCTATTTTAAATTTGTGAAATTTTATCCGAGTGATTTTTAAATAAAGGAAAGAATGGGTTAAAATACATATCGTATACAAATCTGTTATTAGAAAACATATAGTAAAATTCCATGAGCTTTCGTAAAAAATTTTAACCCTCTAACAACCCCACCAAGAGGCCGGTTTAATCCCTTTCTAGAAAGTCTGAAAAAATTGTATTTTCAAGGTAGTAGCTGAATGGTTAAACTGCTCTAGAAAATTATTCGCCATAAAAATCCATTAGGCTTTCTGTAGTCTTTTAGGTGCTTTATAAAAAAATTTTGTCCGAGAAGACGCATAGTGAAATTGTATGTACAATAACTTTCTAGAACATATTAAACCTCTATATTATGTACCTTCAAAATGCAAATTTTTTCAGACTTTCTAGAAAAGGGATCAAAGCCGGTTCTTTCCAGTACTTAGACCCGGCCGCCGTTGGTACGCTGCTTCCCTTCATCCATTGATTGGACCAACAAAAAATATGATTTTCTATGAAAACGACTGTGTGCTGCTAGATTTACTTGAAATATATACATTTTAACAGTGACATGCGCAGAACATAGACAACAACAACTATTCCACGCCCTACGACGAAGCCCACGAGCTTTTGCAGTTCACGTATTTTTACCAGTATAGAACACACGCATAGGAAAGCACTTGTAAAATAATGGAAACTTTTACATACATACAATGTATATGTACATGTGCATAAAAAATATGTGGGTATGTATGTATATATGTAGTTGTTGAGCAATAATTTTGACACTTGATACTTTGAATTTAATTTTGACAAAAAACATAATCGCCCGTCAATTTTCCACTTGTCGTACACGTGTGCCTGTCTAACTAACCAATTTATAAGTGCCAGAGTAGCTATGACATGAGACGAGGGTGTGAAGAAAGTCATACTGTACTAGGATGTAGTGTATTGAAGATAAAAAGACAGCGTAAAGTCATGACAACACCTTGAAATTTAGCTTCCGAAAGCGACTGCCGAATTTATTTTTTCCTTCACTCTTATCCTCTTCAATTAAATTAAAATTTCGAAGCTCACAAAAGCAGCAGCTTCAAAGGACAACAGGAAAACGTAAACGTAAGAAAACACATCACTATGCCACATTTTGACAGATTTACTTGATGGCTTCACGGTGGCGGCTGAAACCAAAAATAAAAGTAATGAAAACATTGTCTTAAAAAAATATGAAAAAAATAAGACTTGAACAAAATGTCAATTTGGCAGCTTGGCAAACACATACAGCAAGGCAGCAGTAGACGCGATGCTATTTTACACTCGCACTCATACCTAATTCGCGTTATGGAGCAGCTTTGTTGGGATTTCGATAATGGAATAAATAAATGCCAAAGTGAATTTGAAGTGCCAGTCGGATTTTGATGAGAGATGAGCTGCTTGCAGAAGTTTGATGGAGAGAATCAAGATAAATGGGTTTAAATGTTTGCTTTGAGAAGGATGAAAAATCAAGTCCTTAGAGAAAATTATTAGCCTAATTTTTATGAAATTGCTACCAACAATTTGATATTAGGTATTTTATTAAAAGAATTTATTTTGAAATAGAGGTGGGAAACTATCGATAGTGCCATGATCGATAGTTTTTGATAGTTTAAAAAAACTATTGATAGCCTTCGATAGTCTTAATAAAATAAACCATCGATAGTACTAGTAGTAGGAAAAACAAAAAGGAGCACACCTCGAATTGGGAGAGAAGCTCGGCCATAAAACTCGTCAGAGTTATAATAGCGCCATTGTATTATATTATATTATTATAGTACTATCGATAGAACTATCGCCGAAAATTTTAAAAATTCAAGAAAACATCAAAATCTCAATCTTTTGCATTCAGTCCAGTATATTTTAGTACACGAAGTGAAATTTTGAAGTCGAAACAAAAAACAAAATCTTCAAAGCCTTCTATAATGTCGTTTAAATTTTTTTGTACATAGACGAATATAAAAACTTAACAGAATCTGAAATAGGATAATAGTATGGTGCAATATGGAGATGTAAAAGTTGTAAAACTATCGATAGTACACATTAATGTCGATAGTTTTTGATAGTTTTCAAAAAGCTATCGATGGTCTTCGATAGTATTCAACAAGTAAGGAAGCCTAAGTTCGAGTGGAATCGAACATTAGATACTCAGCTGTATGTTTTCATTGTTTGCTTGCGTTTGATGTAAACACGGTGTACTTTATATAAAGCGAGTGCTGCATAAAGTGGGCGTAGCAACGCCCATTTTCAACATTTTTATCAGTCATCCAACTAAGCATATGAATATTATTCTTTGTGCAAAATTTCATTCCTTTATGACTTCTAATTGCAAAGATGTCACGTTACAAATTCCCAAAGGGTGTTGTAGAAATATCTTTGTTAAAAAGTAGGCGTGGTCATAAACCGATTTGAATAAATTTTTGCGTGTCTATTAGCACAAGTTATAAAAGTGTATAAACCAAGTTTCGTCATAATATCTCAATTATTTGTCGAGTTATGGGCTCAGAAATCTCGTATATTCCTGCTTCTAAAAAGAGGCGGCGCCACGCCCAATTTTTAAAATTTTTGTGCTTTTCGTTTTATGTTCATAGTTAGACTCCTGCCATAAAATTTTAATGATATATCTTTATATTTGACAGAGATATAGCTTAAAATGTTTTTATTGGGACACTTTATAATACCCATATATAAAAGTGGGCGTGGTCGTCAACCGATTTTGGCAATTTTTAGTCCAAACATTTGCCTAACGGTTTATGAGTTATGACTCATAAAACTCAAATGTTTGCCCCTTAATAAGTGGGCGTGGCACCGCCCATTTTCCAAAGTTTCATCAAATTTCTTCATAGGGACCTGAGCTCAACACGTGGGTAAAAAGTCATCGCTCCAGCTATATTAGTGACTGAGATACCAAATTTCCGATTTTTTCTATATAGGAAAAGTGGGCGTGGTCATGCTCCGATTTCGCCCATTTTTAATACCAACTGTCCCAGTCTCGATACCAACTTGCATTTCAAATTTCATCAAAATATTTAAATTTTTGCGCGAGTTAGAGTGTTTACAGACGGACGGACGGACGGACAGACGGACATGGCTCAATCGATTTCTCTTTTCACCCTGATCATTTTGATATATATAAGTCTATATCTATCTCGATTATTTCATTCTGTTACAATCCACCGTTATGTGATTAAAACTATAATACTCTGTGTACTAGTACAGCTGAGTATAAAAAAATAAAATATCGATACTATCGATAGTGCCATCGATAGTTTCCCACCTCTATTTTGAAATGTACATATTCAAATTCTAAAACGACTTTTCTTGCAACTTATATGCAAATTAAAAGGACACATTTTTCACATTCTAAAAAAGTAGGATTCCTTTTTGAAAAAGCATACATTTTGGGCAAAACTATTTGCCCTAATGGTCCTAGCGTAGCGTGAAATCCTTCAAAAGCTTCTGTTATTAGATCCATTGAAGCCATTAGTGGAAGTCCGCGGGACTCTAACTTACGGATTAAGGGCCGTTTACTCAACCTATTTATGGATAACAGTATAATAATAATAATACAATGGCGCTATTATAACTCTGACTAGTTTTTTATGGCCGAGCTTCTCTCCCAATTCGAGGTGTGCTCCTTTTTGTTTTTCCTAGTAATTGGGTGGACCTACAGTTTTATGTCGGCTCCGAACGGCGAATGCATTTTTTTTTGAGATAACACTAACCGGAGGTTAAAAGGCTGGTTAAGCTATCCACTACATTATCGACAACATGTTAAATGTATGGGTTTGACGAAGTCGATAATGATGTTTAACCAGGCTTTAACGCTAAAGGTACTGCCAGACGATGCAATGAAAGTGCTTTCCGATAGTGTCAAATTATTGAAAGAACTTTTATGAGTATACACACGACACAATGAAAGTGCTTTCAGAAAGCACTTTTTACTTCCACTTTCCGAAAACTTTCAGGAATTCCTTTTCAATTGTCCACACGGTGAAAGAGAAATGAGTTTTTGAAAGTTCTAAAATTGGGCATCTCTTTCGAGTACGGTTTGTGCTAGTTAATGCAAATCACCCTTCAATGGTTAAAAAAAAAACACAGTATTTAACCTAAAAAATGATTTTAGTTATAAAACAAGGTGAAAACTCATTAAGTTTAACTTTTTTGCAAACGAAATGTGGAAACGTGTTTAAGTCGATGGATAAAAAAAACATAAATGGCTTAGTCGGTAATTATTCCGGAAATATAAAAGAAACAAGTAGAACAATGAGTCTCATTAGCATAACCACAATTAACGATGTAAGTACGTATATAGATACTATCTACGTAAATACATATGTATGTAAGTAGGTATTCGAGGTGCACTTTCATCAGCGTCATCATCAACATCATCATATCTTGCAACTAAATAACAAATAACAACAAATGGGCAGGGGCGTTGGGCGGTAAGCATTAGTTAACAACATTTATGTAGCGAAGAGCACGCGACAAAATTATTCATTCATACTCATATGTATGTATGTACATACGCGAGAGTTGAATTAAACTCGGACGTCTAATTAAAGCACAAGTATGATCCGGCGCATCAACGAAAAGCCGCATTAAAAACACGTAATAAACAAGTAAGGAAGCCTAAGTTCGAGTGGAATCGAACATTAGATACTCAGCTGTATGCTTTCATTGTTTGTTTGCGTTTGTTCGATATAGGGTGTATTTTATATGAAACGAGTGCTGCATAAACAGGGCGCAGCCACGCCCATTTTCAAACTTTGTATCAATCATCCAAATAAGCATATAAATATTATTGTTAGTGCAAAATTGCATCCCTCTATGACTTTTAGTTACAAAGGCTTCACGTTACAAATTCCAAAAGGGTGTTCCAGAAATATCTTTGTTAAAAAGTAGGCGTGGTCATAAACCGATTTCAATACATTTTTGCGTGTCTATTAACACAAGTTATAAAAGTGTATAAACCAAGTTTCGTCATAATATCTCAGTTATTTGTCGAGTAATAGGCTCGTAGATTTCTTTGTATAAAAAGAGGCGGTGCCACGCCCATTTTATAAACTTTTTTTATTTTTTGTTTCCGGTCTATTGTAGAACTCATGTCACAAAATTTCAGTGATAGATCTTTATATTTGACAGAGATATCGCTTAAAATGTTTTTATAAGGTCACTTTATAATACCCATATATAAAAGTGGGCGTGGTCGTCAACCGATTTTGGTAATCTTTCGTCCACACATTTGGCTAAGCAAATATATCACGCGTACCAAATTTCATCGATATATCTTTAACGGTTCTGAGTTATGGCTTATAAAACTTTCAATATTTGCCCCTTAATAAGTGGGCGTGGCACCGCCCATTTTCCAAAATTTTTATATTTTTTGTTTTATGTCCCTAGTTGGACTCCTGCCACAAAATTTCAGTGATAGATCTTTATATTTGACAGAGATATCGCTTAAAATGTTTTTATTAGGCCCCTTTATAGTTCCCATATATAAAAGTGGGCGTGGCCGTCAACCGATTTTGATAATTTTTCGCAAAAACATTTGCCTAAGTAAGAAAATTACGCATATCAAATTTCATCGATATATCTTCAACGGTTTCTGAGTTATGACATATAAAACTTTCAATGTTTGACCCTTAATAAGTGGGCGTGGCACCGCCCATTTTCCAAAATTTTTGTACTTTTTGTTTTATGTCCGTCTTTGGACTCCTGCCACAAAATTTTAGTGATAGATCTTTATATTTGACAGAGATATCGCTTAAAATGTTTTTATTAGGCCCCTTTATAGTTCCCATATATAAAAGTGGGCGTGGCCGTCCACCGATTTTGATAATTTTTCGTCCACACATTTGGCTAAGTAAATATATTACGCGTACCAAATTTCATCGATATATCTTTAACGGTTTCTGAGTTATGACATATAAAACTTTCAATGTTTGACCCTTAATAAGTGGGCGTGGCACCGCCCATTTTCAAAAATTTTTGTATTTTTTGTTTTATGTCCGTAGTTGGACTCCTACCACAAAATTTCAGTGATAGATCTTTATATTTGACAGAGATATCGCTTAAAATGTTTTTATTAGGCCCCTTTATAGTTCCCATATATAAAAGTGGGCGTGGCCGTCCACCGATTTTGATAATTTTTCGTCAAAACATTTGTCTAAGTAAGCAAATTACGGATACCAAATTTCATCGATATATCTTCAACGGTTGCTGAGTAATGACATATAAAACTTTCAATGTTTGCCCCTTAATAAGTGGGCGTGGCACCGCCCATTTTCCAAAACTTCATCAAATTTCTTCATAAGGCCCTGAGCTCAATACGTGGGTAAAATTTTATCACTCTAGCTATAGTAGTGGCTGAGATACCAAATATCCGATTTTTTCTATATAGGAAAAGTGGGCGTGGTCATGGTCCGATTTCGCCCATTTTCAATACCAACCGTCCCAGTCTCGATACCAACTTGCATTTCAAATTTCATCAAAATATCTCAATTTTTACGCGAGTTATCGTGCGTACGGACGGACGGACGGACGGACGGACGGACGGACGGACGGACGGACGGACGGACGGACGGACGGACGGACGGACGGACGGACGGACATGGCTCAATCGATTTCTCTTTTCACCCTGATCATTTTGATATATATAAGTCCATATCTATCTCGATTATTTCATTATGTTACAATCCACCGTTATGAAATCAAAATTATAATACTCTGTGTACTAGTACAGCTGAGTATAAAAACTTAGCTGCCGCGGCGCTTCCGTTCGTGCACGAGTGTCGCCTATTTGCCACGCGCTAAGTGTGCTAAGTACGCTAAGTGGGGCCTACTACTTATTATAAATACGGCTAGATACATACATACATACATATGCATTTGCATATGCACTGATTAAGAAATTGACAGTAGTGTTACCCTGCAATAAAGCATAGAAGTACTCCACAATTAACCGCATTTCATAGGTTATGTGCATTAGACCGGTGCAATTTGTATGGAGGGCAATTACCTAATCAATATCGTGCCATCGCAATATGGATTCCTCTCATCTTTCTGAGTAAAAAACTCTTACACGACGCTTGCCTAAAATTAATTTTGATGTTCCGAAATTTGTTTTTTACGAACCAAGACGGACTTTTGAAAATCAAAAATGGACAAAAATCAAAAAAAAAAAAAAAAATTGCCAGACCAATATGCACATCAAATTCAACCAAAACTAAAACTACTCTAACTTCGTATGGAACTACACTCAACGTGCTTAAAAAAATATAAGTTCTTGATGACGAAATTGCGGTAGCACTTAAGCGCGTAGAGGCTGGAAACGCCAGCAAATTGGCAAGTTTCCGCAAAGTAGCAATAATATTTACTATGTACATATGTATGTATGTATTTATGTAGATTTCTATTATATACGCATGCAATCTGGCACTACACACAAAAATGTTCTACAATCTATGTTTAGACAATGAACAGACCTACGCCCACATTGCATTACGTTTGATGTCGACACTCGGTGTCTCTCCATCTTTTTGTCTAATCGCGTCTCAGTGACGTTTTAACGTGTCTTCAAACCTTGAATTCTAATTCATCGCCAAATTGCATACAAATCTCTGCATTACCGTCCATTAATCTGATCATATTTTCATGTGTGTGTATTTCAATTTGCAATGTTACTCCCGCTAATTCGGGACTACATATTTCATTCAGCTCTCATAAAATCAATGCATTCTCTTCAATTTCATTCTCCATTTGTGGTGCGCTTTAAAGTCTAAACATTACTTTTTTGGAATTAATATATGTACTCTACATCTGATATTATTACATAAAATAGGGTATATAAAATTTGGCAAAAGTGTAAACTTCCCGGAATACAGGCCCAAATGTGGACCGAGAGCGACCCAGAGCAATATTGGTATCAAATTAAAGGTGTTAAGCAAAGTTTTAAATATAACTCTTTTCATTTAAATATAACTCCTTTGATTCTGATGTCTAGGGCGGGTTTACAGATACGGCCAAATGTGGACTTGGATTACCCTGGAATGTTTTTGGGCGATATTGGTATCAAATGAAAAGTGGATATCAGGGCTTCAATATGGAGCTCTCTTCGAAGTAATGCCAATCCGGTTTCCTTGGAGAAGAGAAAGAGAAAGATAAAGAAAAGGAATGGATAACACTACTCTACAGCCAAAAAATAATCTGAACGCCACTAACCTATCTATATGTAAAATCGGTCGTTGATTCCGAAAATCGAGTTCATTTTTAATTCTATGGGAAGGTTTTTGAGATATCGGCAATTTACCGTTATTTGGACAATGGCTCCATTTAATCCTATATATCTCTTTAATGATATCTACGTTGAAGTAACACCGAACGAAAGAAAATTAAATGGCCTATACATGGCTCTTATAACACTTTCCTCAAGGTCTTATAGTTTCTGAAATATAGATGAGTCAAATTGAAAATTTTAAATTTTTAACGAAAATTTGAATACAAAATTTACTTTGTCGGGCAAGATCTTTAAAATAAACGTTTTTACCTTTAGTTAGTTTAGACATATTGGATTAAGTGGAGCCATTGGACAAATAACGGTAAATTGCCGATATCTCAAAAACCTTCCCATCCAATTAGAAATGAACTCGATTTTCGGAATCAGCGACCGATTTTACATATATGTAGATAGGATAGTGGCATCCAAAGTACAGAAAACAAATTTAATTTTGTGATCCAGTGTAATTTGTCGAAAAACTGCGCTTGGATCACTCGTAGGTGTCCTTAGGATAATTGTCCTGCCAATAATGTAAATTATCCTACCTATTACTTTATGTGGCAAGGCTCGCATGGTACACATCCTCTTTCACAATTACGAGTATTAGCAATTTTTCGTGTCGAGTAACACAAATTGGATGACGCAATTAAATAAGTAAACAAACGCATACGTAAAAATTTACTTCATGACAATCGGCTTAATTTTAGAAAAATAATAAATTAATATGTACTAAAAACAATAAAAACCAGTAACCGCCAATATAGAAACAATTACATAAAATAATGCTCAGAAGCGTAAAAACAATTTAACCTAAAGTAAACAAATCCAAAGAAAGAAACTTCAATGAAAATTAGCTCAGATTTTGAGGAAACAAATTATTTTCGAACAAAAGATGCCGTCTACAGAAGCATTTGCAGTAATTATGTATGTACTAGGAAAATGACGCCAAATGTTTAGCGCCGCAGGCTGGCAGTAAATCAAGCCACGAAATCACACGAGAGAGTGAACAGGAGGTGGGCTGGCAACGTACGAGTATAATGGGCCATTATGAGACAATTTGTTTGCAATTCAATATAGTCAGTATAGTAAACAGTCAAATAGTATTTTGAAGGTCACCAGAGTGTTCTTTGCGTTCTTTGTAAAAAGATTTCGTCTGAGGAGACCCCTAGTGAAATTTATGACGAACAATTTTCTAGACTATTTTAATCCTCTAGCGACTTTCAAAATATTATTTTTTTAACTCTTTAAAAAAGGAGTGTTAGAGTGTTAGAGTATTCCACGAAATTAAAGCCCGTGCAATTTTACTATATGTTTTCCAACAACATATTTCTATACGATATATATATATATATATACATACTAGCAAATACCCGTTGCTTCGCAATGAGGAATAATAGTTAACCAAAGTCAAGTCAACTCAAGTCAATTCAATTCAATTCAATTAAATTCAATTAATTTCAAGTCAAGTCAAGTCAAGTCAAGTCAGGCCAGGTCAAGTCAAGTCAAGTCAAGTCAAGTCAAATCAACCCAAGTTAACTTAAGTTATTCCGGGGTTATCTGGGTCCACTTGATGACCTTGTCTAGCCATCACTACAGCTCCATATTGAAGCCGTTCCCAACACTTTTCATTTGATACCAATATCACTCAAAAACATCCGGGTACGCATTTTGACCGATATCTGGGGATCCGGCCTAGGAATCATTATGAATAGAACTCCACGTAAAAGCCTTGTTCAAAACCTTTCATTTCATACCAATATTGCTCCGAAACATTCCGGGTTAATCCGGGGTCACATTTTGACCCATATTTGGGGACCCAGCCCAGGGATTACAAACAACATAATTCTACGTCGAAGTCCTCATCAATACCTTTCATTTGGTAGCAATATCGCTCAGAAATATGCGAGGGCCATTCGGTCCACCTGTTGACCCTTATCTGGAGACCCGGCCTAGGCATCACTATTAAAATAGCTCAAGGTATATTGAAGTCCAGATCAAGACCTTTCATTCGATACCAATATCGCTCAGACACATCCCGACGTCATCCAGATCCACCTTTTGACCCATATCAGGAGACCCGGCATGGAAATCACAAAGAAAATAGGTATGTGTTAAAGCCCTGCTCAATTTTTAATTTCATACCAATATCGTTCAAAAACATTCCGGAGTCATCTGGATCCACATTCTTACCCAGACTGGGGAGGATGTCTAGGCATCACAATGAAAATAACACTATGTTGAAGTCCTGCTCAACACCATTCATTTGATACCAACATCGCTCGTGTGCAGGCGTTCTTGAATTATAGCATAGTATGCATGTGTAAACAGGTTTTTGATTGCCACCGAGACAAACAACAAACCGTGCAAAAACAAACATATGAGTCGCCCGCGCTGCGCTGCCTGGCACGACTGCGACGCCTCCACTGAACACAGCAAATGACCAAACGAATCTGTATATGCTTGCGCTTTTTTGAGTTTTTCGAAATTTAAAACCGGGAAAAAGGTAGTAAAGTCTCAGAAATGCGCAAAAAAAAGTACATGGTTGTCGAGAATTTACCATTTGTGACATTTAAAAAAAAGAATTATTAAAATCGGTCCATTACTTTTTGAGTTATCGCGTTACATACATTTTCAATACAATCAATTTTATATCATTAGTTTAGATAGTATAGATATGTATTTTAATAAATTTTTTCTTTAATTTAAAGTCGATGAGGCGGAATTAATTTAGTACTGCATTAATTTAGTACTTTTTGGACAAATGTCTTCAAGAATATCCACTGTGCGATTTATATGTATGTACATATATATGCCTATAGCCAGCGAGGTGCATATTAAACTTCACTGCAAGTTAACCGCATCAATGAACACGCATTGCCCAAGGTCCCAGTTGGAAAAGGTAATGTATGATCATCTATAAATGGATATAAAGGCCATAGGATCTATACATTCCAGAATGCATGATTTTTTTCATTGTGATGTCCTAGGGAAGTCATGCATCCACTTTTCCCTGCCAAGGTAAGGCAAAAGGGAATGTTTGGATGAGAGTCGCTCTTGCCGTGATCTCAGTGTCGGTTTATTTTCTCACTTAAAAATAAAAAAAAATACTTTTTTTTTGCATTTTTCTCCTCATTCTCTTTCCATCCGATTTCCAACTAGAAATATGTAACTTCACTTCAGCTTGTTCTCATCTGCTTCTCTCATTGTCGCACCATCTTCCCCTTCACTGCTTCACCCATTTGGGATATTCAACATTATATTGATCTTTAGTGCCGCTTTTATGCGTCCGTTTGTTAAAATAGACTCTGTGAATTGTTGTCGTCATTGTAAAAAAGCAAAACTAGAGAAAACCTGATTCTCCTAATTGTTTTTGTTTTTTTTGCTAGATTCAATGTTATAGCTGAGAGTCGATGACTGACCTCTTCGCTTACCTTGGGTTGCATTCTGGTATGTATCCGATTTCCTATAAGTTGGAAGGTATAGCTGAGAGCCGATGACTGACCTCTTCGCTTACCTTGGGTTGCATTCTGGTATGTATCCGATTTCCTATAAGTTGGAAAGTATAGCTGAGAGCCGATGACTGACCTCTTCGCTTACCTTGGATTGCATTCTGGAATGTATCCGATTTCCTATAAGTTGGAAGGTATAGCTGAGAGCCGATGACTGACCTCTTCGCTTACCTTGGATTGCATTCTGGAATGTATCCGATTTCCTATAAGTTGGAAGGTATAGCTGAGAGCCGATGACTGACATCTTCGCTTACCTTGCGTTGCATTCTAGAGTGTATCCGATTTCCTATAAGTTGGCAGCCACACAACATAGATTTTAGATGAAATCATAGTTTTTTTTGGAATACATACTATAATGT
The DNA here is from genome assembly GCA_960531455.1 of Urophora cardui. NCBI lineage: Eukaryota > Metazoa > Arthropoda > Insecta > Diptera > Tephritidae > Urophora > Urophora cardui. The sequence goes on along the minus strand of OY482674.1, from coordinate 40,365,060 downwards.
AAATTTTTCGTACATCTTTTCATGCGTCCGCAAGGTCATGCATGACCACCTTTCCAACTGGGGTATTGCCGCGTTTGTGTGTGCGTGAGCAATGCAAAGATTAAAATATTGTTACATCCGTCGATAATTACAACAAGTGCAAACCATTAGCTTCCATAAATAGTTTACCAACACACAAACCCTGCTACCATGGTATACCATGTGAAACATTCGCACCAGTTCAGCCCTATGGCAAACCAGCTTGCGGTTATAAACGAAAAAAAAAAAAACAAATACAAAACAATGAAACATAAAAACACTATAACAAATTGAGAAGAAACCAAAAAATAATAAAATAAAAAAGCAAATATAAGTAGCTAAATAAACAGCAAAGTGCAAACACTTCAACACGCTCACCCCGTCCGTGATCGCCGCGCAATTCAAGTGGAATGAATGAACAGATGTGTTAATATTAAGCACATTTGATGAACCACAATTACCGCCACCCCTTTTCATTGGTGTGTTTTTTTTTTTGCTTGGGTTATTGGTTTCTGCTTTGTATTTCGATTCTCCCAGCTTCTCTGGTAGTGGCAGGAGACCGCATGAAATGCCTTGGGCGCAGGTAATACAAGTAGTTGGCACATACGATGAGCGCTGCAGCTTCAAACGCCATCAAGTTACATAAGCATTAAAGGATTATTCGACCAAATGCAATTATCCGAATGTGGCAACCCCTTTTTTCTGGCTATAGGCGGAATATTTGTTTCATACATAGCGAAAGTATATGGGCGACCGGGTCAAAGGGCTGACTGAAGCTAAAATGCTCAAGAGTTTCTGGGGTTGAAATGTTAACCCAGTGAACAATTAATTTAAAGCAGAAAAGCCAAATTAATTGACTTCATTCTAACGATATTCTAGGTGCAGATTAAGGTGCAAATAAGTTAAGGTGCATAGGTAGTGAGCTGTACGAGCTTTACACAGACATCGACATTGTTCAGCGAATAAAGTTCCAGCGGCTGCGTTGGGCAGGTCATGTCGTGAGAATGGACGAAGGCGCTCCGGCCAAGAAAGCATTTCTATCGAAACCCGCTGAACGCAAAAGAAAAGGGAGACCTCCACTGCGTTGGGAAAATCAGGTGGACAGCGATGCTGCCTCCCTAGGTGTTCCCAAGTGGCGCCATGCCGCACGAAACAGAAGCAATTGGCGTGCGCTGTTGGACTCGGCCAGAATCGTCTAGACGGTTAAGCGCCAATCAAGAAGAGAAGAGGAAGCATAGGTAGTGCCCAATATATCATAGGTCTTCTTTGGATACTGTAAGTATGTCATATTGAATTTAAAGTTGATTTGATAAGTACTTTGTAGGTTTTTCTGACTTAAAACTTTCAACCAGGAAAAGGTATTCACATGATAAAAACGTGAAACGTGATAGTTCGTGCTTACGGTAGAAAGTGAACTGTGAACTGTGTAGCATTTTCAGGTCAAATGAAACTTCTTTCAAGTCAACTGAAACCTTTTTCAAGTCAAGTGAAACCTTTTTCAACTCAGGTGAAACTTTTTTCAAGTCAAGTGAAACCTTTTTTAGTTGAATTGAAACCCTTTTCAATTGAAATTAAACCTTTTTAAATTTCATTTCCATTGAAAAAGGTTTAATTTCAATTGAAAAAGGTTTAAATTCAACTAAAAAAGGTTTAACTTGACTTGAAAAAAGTTTAACTTGACTTGACAAAAGGTTCACTTGACTTGAAAAAAGTTTCATTTGACCTGAAAATACTATATAAAGGTTTAAATACTTTTTAACCTAAACCAACACACGGTGGGCAGGAAGCGACGATAGGTTGCATGAAAATGTCGACAAAAAAGGAAAGTGGGGTTGTGTTATGTGATGTTTATAGATGAAACATCCGTTGAAATTAAAATCCGAGCTGCTCCTTTTTCAAGGATATCCACATTTTTTTTTTTTTTTTTTTTTTGTAAGGATCAAATATTGACGAAATCGAAAATTCGCCAAAGCTCAAATTTTTCCGATTTCAGTACATTATCTGGTAGCTAAAGGATACAACAAAAGGTATTAAAAAGGAAACAGGACAACTTTAGTGTAAAAATCCAATGTGAACAGGACCTAAAGGATAACCACTGAAATATAAAATAACACAAAAAGTACCCACTTTAATTTCCGTATAACTCCTAAAATGTTAACTCTACGTGAAAATTCCTTATTATATGTTTCATTCAGAATAAATAAAGAAATATTTCTTTAATATACAATTTTTATGTACCTGCAGTGCTTAATGTACTTTGGTGCATCTAAATTGAAAATTTCAAAAAAAAAAAGTACGTTTTTTTATGGTGCTATTTTAAGTTCTAATATTTTGCTAGTTTATGTAAATATTTTAATCTAATGATCCAATTCTCATTCTTACATATTTATACGTTAATATTAAAAAGAATTAGAGCTGAAATACGCGATAGATGTGCACGGTGGGCGGTAAGGTTGCATGAAAATATCGAATATAACACAACCCCACTTTCCTTTTTTGTCGACATTTTCATGCAACCTATCGTCGCTTCCTGCCCACCGTGTACAATAGCTGTTACCTTCTGATTTCAGTTCCTGTGTTTATTGGGTTGATATCATAATATTCGTTTAAGTTATGTACAATATGAAGAGTATGATGGTAAGTATAATTGTATACATTTTTCTTCTAAAACAATTATTAGGCGGATAATATCTTCATTGTACAAGTAATTGAGTTATGTTATGAAGCTATTATTACTTACAAAATGTATGTATCAATCTTATAATACCTAATCACGCACACAGTGTTGCAAAGAAATTCTTAAGCAAATACATAAATATATTTTCGGTAGATGGTGAGTAATGAAAAATGGAATGGCAAATTCGACCAGAAGGTCAACTAAAATATGCAACACTCAAATTTTGCTTTAAGAAACAAAAGTAAATTCAATAACAATACCTTTAAGATGTTATTTAGAATCGTTAAATGGATCAAAATATAATATTCTATGTACTAAGAATAACAGAGTTAAGTATTTAATTATCAACTTCCTCAAATTATTTTATTTGCAAATGTTTTTAATTAATTAATTAAAAACTAAAATAAAATAAAACAAATAATGAAGATGGTATGGAATATACATACATACATAAATTAGGCCGGGGCGATTTATTCAACTCTAAGTTACTCATACGCCATGTCGTACTACTGGAAGCAAAAAAAAAAAACACGTTTTGGGCAATAACTCTTCCATTTATGCAGCTGTAATTCTGAAATTTTGCATTTGGAGCATTTATTGTAGACAAAGTGTTGTCAGCGAAACTCATCAATATCGGATGACCATAACATAGAAATGCCATGCCATGATTTTGGGCTAAAGAAAAGAGAGTGCATTCTAGTTCTTCCATACCGGAAGCGAAATTATAATTTTAAAATATTGTTACTATATTGAATTTATTTATCTTTAAGTAATTTGTAAGAAAATTTATAGACAGCAAGAGATAATTTGCGAAAATATGCAATTTTCAGCATTCAACATCCAAAACCGGAAAACAGCCTATATATCTAATACGACCAATCCGATTTTAATCCTGATTTTATATTCGGATTCAGTATAAAATTTTGCTTGAATTTAATGTGCATATTGGCTTGGTTAATTTTTTGGCGGTTTTTGGCGATTTTTTGGCGATTTTTGATTTTCAAAAGTCCGCCTTGGTCCATAAAAACCAAATTCCGGATCCTCAAAATTCATTTCAGACAAATGTCGTGGAGGAGTTTTCTACTCAGAAAAATTAGAGGAATCACAATTTCTATGCGCAATATCCATACACATCGCTCCGCCCTAACATATGTACATATCTTTGTATGTACACGGAGAACAATTAGTGATATCACTGTTTCATCAGTAGATTATGGATTTCAATAGAAAAAAATGTGCAGTGTACCTACATATCTGTGGCCACAAGCCATAACCGCCTAAGTCGACTTAAGACAAAATTGAGTTATATATACCACGTTATTATACATTAAAAACTATATATCTGTAAAACCCCCATACCTATAACTTATTCCAATCAAAAGATATTAATAAAAACATTTTGGCTTAACTCACAATAGAGGTATATTAAATTTGCTGTAATCGCGGCTTGTGGCCACAGATATATGTATATAAAAATATGGATTTTACATTCATTGTGCGTATGTGGCATTCGTAATTAATTTATGAGATATGATATCACTAAATTTTTTTCCGTGTAGTAATTAAGTGCACGTGCTTGTGGAAGATAATTTCCACTTGAAGTTCAATGATTATTTGTTCTATTTATTGTATTTGAACTTTATTTCCTATAATGGTATGTATAAAGGCCAATGCCCATCGAAAACTAAGTACATTAAAAAGCGCTTTTTTCGCACTTGTGAGTGAAAAGGTGCTCAGAGTTAATACTTTTTTATAAATGTTTTTCTACATAATAATTTGTACTAGTATCGCTGGTGCTCGAAATTCGACCATGCAATTTATTTTTTCAACTTTGTATTGGTACAAAAATTATGAGTGTAATGTCAAAATGATATTTCGCCGTGGTTAAAATCTGAATTCGCTTGCGGCTCGTCCATTCCTATTGGCCATGATGTGAATTCGCTTTGATTTTGACATTACACTCTACCTTTGTAAATAAAAAACGAAGTTTTTCAATTCGCCGCCGAGCCTATCTGTTAGATATGCCTTGTTCAAAATTAAAATTACTCAGTGTGCTCTCCCGCCCTCTCTCTCATTTTTCGCTTTAATGGAAAAGCAATAGGAGATATTTGGCCCGCGTTGATTTTGATCTCAGCGTAAACTGGGCCAATGCATATAAAATTGAGAGAGTGCTTTGAAATTAAAGCAACTCTTCAACTGTGTTTACGATATTTGTAAACATTTTTACGATATCTATTTCTCTTAACTAAAAACTTGATTTATTAATTATAAAGAAATTAAATAATTTATAGAAAAAATTATATGCCTATGCACTGCTCCTCCTCACTCATACGAACACATCCATATCAATTTTATGTGGATATGAGTATGTTAAATGTGCTAAACAGCCTGGCAATTGTTTGTATGGGAAAAATGTTAGCCTATTAATATATAGATGACACTTCGATGATGAATGAACTATTTTCTAATTATTCATTCTTGCTTTTTTTCTTTTTGTATTTGTTTTAAATTAAAAAAAAATCAGGCAGACTAAATGCGATTGGAATCAAGCATTAGATACCCAGCTGCTGTTTTAACTGCAATATCCTAAAAATTTTTAAATTAACGTATTCACTACTATTTATTGAGTATCCGATTTTACTTAATTTTAATGTTGGATGTTAATGAAAAATGTCTTCCCTGTATGACTTTTAGTTACAGAGATGTCACATTACGAATTTCTAAAGACTATTTTTTAAATTAAAATTTAATTAAATATTTTTTTGGTAAAAGTATGCATTTCAAGTACTGTCATAATATCTCAATTATTTGCCCTTGTCTAAAAAGGGGTGGTGTTACGTCCATTTTCACAAGTTATATTGTTTGCAGATGGACAGACATAGCTTAATCGATGCCCATATCTATCTCGATTGCATTATGCTGTTACAATCAACCGATAGTACTCTGTGTACTACGCACAGCTGAGTATAAAATACAAGAAAAAGTTGACAATTATTTTTTTAATTTTTGGCACTAGTTTTGTGTACCCTAGTATTCCATTTATGTTTGCACATCTGTTAATTAAAGCACTAAAAACTTTTAGTTTAAACATGAAAAACACCTCAGCAATTTCAAGGAGTGCTTTAAGCAAAAATACCAGTAAGTACATATTCAAGTTCAATGTACAATGTATACATATGTATAAAAATATATGTATAATATATAAAAATACTAGCTGACCCGGCAAACTTCGTTCTGCCCAAAATAGATTTTTTTATTAATTTCATTTCAAAAATTGTTATTACACCGGTATTGTTTTTAATAGAAAATTAACGATTTTTCACTACTTCATTGTGTATACAACTTCAAAAATATATAATTTTAGTATTCAGTTTAAGGCTGCACGATACACAATTTTTAGTTTTCTGTTCCGGATATTTATTTTCACTGAGTATTGGCTATTTCAACCAATTAAGTAAGAGTATTGATACGTATAGTATACCTCCATAATGGTTTTCAGGCCCTTCCTCCAACCCTTTTAGATATATTCAGCCTCAAAAGTTTAGTACGTATGGGAGGTGCAATGCCCCATTTTTCGATAAATCTTTTCTTTTTTTGATATCGTATATCTGCATAGTAATTTCTATGCACCATGAACGCTTTTAGGGATATTTAGCCTTAAAAATTAACGTTCAACTAGTCAACCTGTTCGGACGTGTTTATTCTCGCTCTTAATTTTGCTAAATAATTATTCACTTCCAGTTGAATATTTTCCTCATTATTGATAACCTGTTGCATATTATGGTTGTCAACCGTTTCTAAGCTCTTTGAATCCATAGTCAAACAGAAGATATATTTTTCCGTCAATCGCCTGATTTCTAATAACCAGCATGGATTCATGTCTGGGCGCTCCACTGTATCCAATCTTGCTGTCTTTTCTCAATTCTGTACCTCAGCTTTCAATAATCTTCTGCAAGTCGACACTGTATACACCGACTTCTCCAAAGCTTTTGACAAGGTCAGTCACAAGCTACTAATCTCTAAACTCTCTTCCTTTGGTTTTCACTCTACTTTTCTTTCCTGGTTGAAAACGTACCTTTCCTTTCGTAAATGTGTTGTTGTTGTTGATAACACCTCTTCTTACTCGTTTGTAGCCACCTCTGGTGTACCTCAAGGTAGCATTCTGGGTCCCCTACTCTTTAATATCTTCATTAATGATATTTGTGATTGCTTCTCCCATTCTAACTTTCTGTTATATGCTGATGATCTTAAGATTTTCTCCACTGTTCAGAATCAATCTGATTCAATTAAGTTGCAGAGTGATATTAACAACGTATCCCTGTGGTGTGAACGTAATGGCTTGAATCTGAACATCAGTAAATGTTTCCATGTATCTTTCTCTAAACGTCGTTCTCCTATCCCTACCTCTTACTATATTTGTGCTTCTCGTCTTTCTACCCTGTCTGAGATTACCGACTTGGGCATCATTTTTGATTCTAAGTTTTCATTCTTAAGCCACATCAACAGCACAATTGCTAAATCTTATGCCATGCTTGGCTTCATTCGCCGCTTTAGTCAAGACTTTAGTGACCCTTATACACTTAAACTTCTTTACACGTCGCTAGTTCGCTCCAAGCTTGAATATGCGGTTTTCATCTGGAGACCCTATTTTGACTGTCATATAAAACGTTTGGAGCGCGTCCAAAAAGTGTTTCTGAGATTTGCTCTTCGTTCTCTAAATTTTGCTGACCCATTACCCAGTTATAGTGCCCGATGTCAATTACTTAATCTCAAATCCTTAAATGTTAGAAGAGTTACTCTCTCACTCTCTTTTGTCTTTGATATCCTAAATAGTGCTATTGATTGTCCTTTTCTTCTTGAGTCTATTTGTTTCAATATTCCACAACGCTGTCTTAGAAACTACGAGCTTTTTTCTCTGTCACATGTGTGTTCTAATTATGCGGCGAATGCGCCCATTTACAGAGCTTTAAAAGAACTTAATTATCTCGTAAACTCTTCAGCACTTGAGCTGTTCTCATCCAAATCAAATTTTGTTCGGGTTTTGCATGAAATCTTGTAACTTTAAAAGTCATGTTATTATGAATTATTTTTAATTTGTCTCCTATTAGGTTAAGTATAAATTCTTGTCATAGTCTGTAAGTGAATTTGTTACACAAGACTAATAAAATGAAATGAAATGAAATGAAATGAAATTAAGAACGCATGGGAGGTGCCACGCCCCCTTTTTCCAAAACTACTGTTTTTTTCATAAGCATGCTATTGATATCGTTAATCTCCTGATCAATTTCAGGTCCCAACCTTAAACGCTTTTATAGATATTCAGCTTGAAAAATTAAGTTTGTATGGGAGGTGCCACGCCCCCTTTTCCGATAACCTACACTTTTATGCGCAAAAATTGTTTTAATATCATATAGCTCTGTACCAATTTCCAGGTCCCTGACTTAAGTCCTTTTAAAGATATTCAGCTTAAAAAATTAAGTGTTGTTGGGAGGAGCCACGCCCCCTTTTCGTATAACTCCTATTATTTTGCGTTAATATGGAATTTTTTTCGTTTATCACCACACCAATTTCCAAGTCCCTAGCGTAAACAATTTTAGAGATATGCAGCATGAAAAATTAAGTTTGTTTGGGAGGTGCCACGCCCCTTTTTACGATAACCCCCACTTATACGCGTGGTTTTGATATTATTTAGCCCTATACCAATTTTTAGCTCCCTACCTTGAACTGTTTTAGAGATAATCAGCTTTAAAAATTAAGTTTGTATGGGAGGTGCCACGCCCCTTTTTACGATAACCCCCACTTATACGGGTTGTTTTGATATTATTTAGCCCTATACCAATTTTTAGCTCCCTACCTTGAACTGTTTTAGAGATAATCAGCTTTAAAAATTAAGGTTGTATGGGAGGTGCCACGCCCCCTTTTCTGATAACCCCCACTTTTTGAGTGAGAAGGGTTTTGATATCACCTACCTCTATACCAATTTTCAGCTCCCTACCTTGAACTGTTTTAGAGATAATCAGCTTTAAAAATTAAGGTTGTATGGGAGGTGCCACGCCCCCCTAACATTTTTTAATTTTTTCTTCGTCTAAACCTTCGTGCGGTAACAACAAACAAACCCCCCTAAGGAAGTTTTTGATTTGGTTCAGCCGTTTTCAAGTTTAGCCTTACAATTAAATACCAAATCATTTTTATATATATAGACTTTCTTTTTTTCTTTCAAATAGCCGTTTGCGCTCAAGAGTTCGCAGAGCAAGGAACCGGTCCTGTAGAGTGGGCTACGGATGACAATGCTAGTTATAAGAAGATCTGGAGCTATAATAAAGCAAAAAATCAATGTCTAGAATTTATAGTCAGTGGACTTAGAGGCAATGAAAATGCTTTCTTTACGAAACGTGAGTGTGAAAAGACTTGCCTGAGAAACCAGGCCCAGTTGAGTACAAGTTTAGAAACTAATAAAGACAAAGCGAATTGTAAATAAAGAACGTTTTGTAAACATGCTAATAGTAAATAAATATCAGCTATGCTAAACAAAATTTTCTTTAAATATTTTTTTTTTAAATTTATTCTTTTGGTCGTACTGTCATAGTGTTCAAACGTGTTTTTATCTCGCTCTTGATTATGACAGCGTAAGAGCGTTTTCACATTACTCGGTGTGGTATCGGATCGCCATATTTGGTTTTTACCGAAAGTATATCGAAATCTTACCGAACACATGTATTTCAATTGGTACTTGCACATTAGTGTTGCATACATGAAATCGGAACAATAGTTTCTGCCGTGTCTTGTGCGAAGTACGGTTTGTACTTAGTTTTTCTTGTTGTTTCCGCCTTTTGTCTTTTTTTATACTCAGCTGTACTAGTACACAGAGTATTATAATTTTGATTTCATAACGGTGGATTGTAACATAATGAAATAATCGAGATAGATATGGACTTATGTATATCAAAATGATCAGGGTGAAAAGAGAAATCGATTGAGCCATGTCCGTCCGTCCGTCCGTCCGTCCGTCCGTCCGTCCGTCCGTCCGTCCGTCCGTCCGTCCGTCCGTACGCACGATAACTCGCGTAAAAATTGAGATATTTTGATGAAATTTGAAATGCAAGTTGGTATCGAGACTGGGACGGTTGGTATTGAAAATGGGCGAAATCGGACCATGACCACGCCCACTTCCCCTATATAGTAAAAATCGGAAATTTTGTATCTCAGCCACTAATATAGCTAGAGTGCTAAAATTTTACCCACGTATTGAGCTCAGGCCCTTATGAAGAAATTTGATGAAGTTTTGGAAAATGGGCGGTGCCACGCCCACTTATTAAGGGTCAAACATTGAAAGTTTTATATGTCATAACTCAGAAACCGTTGAAGATATATCGATGAAATTTGGTACGCGTAATTTGCTTACTTAGACAAATGTTTTGGCGAAAAATTATAAAAATCGGTTGACGGCCACGCCCACTTTTATATATGGGAACTATAAAGGGGCCTAATAAAAACATTTTAAGCGATATCTCTGTCAAATATAAAGATCTATCACTGAAATTTTGTGGCACGAGTCCACCTACGGACGTAAAACAAAACATATAAAAATTTTGGAAAATGGGCGGTGCCACGCCCACTTATTAAGGGGCAAATATTGAAAGTTTTATAAGCCATAACTCAGAAACCGTTAAAGATATGTCGATGAAATTTGGTACGCGTGATATATTTACTTAGCCAAATGTGTGGACGAAAAATTACCAAAATCGGTTGACGACCACGCCCACTTTTATATATGGGTATTATAAAGTGACCTAATAAAATCATTTTTAGCGATATCTCTGTGAAATATAAAGATAATTCATTGAAATTTTGTGACATTAGTTCTACAATAGACTGGAAACACAAAAAAAAAAAATTTTATAAAATGGGCGTGGCACCGCCTCTTTTTATACAAAGAAATCTATGAGCCTATTACTCGACAAATAACTGAGATATTATGACGAAACTTAGTTTATACACTTTTATAACTTGTGTTAATAGACACGCAAAAATTTATTGAAATCGGTTTATGACCACGCCTACTTTTTAACAAAGATATTTCTGGAACACCCTTTTGGAATTTGTAACGTGAAGTCTTTGTAACTAAAAGTCATAGAGGGATGCAATTTTGCACTAACAATAATATTTATATGCTTATTTGGATGATTGATACAAATTTTGAAAATGGGCGTGGCTGCGCCCTGTTTATGCAGCACTCGTTTCATATAAAATACACCCTATATCGAACAAACGCAAACAAACAATGAAAGCATACAGCTGAGTATCTAATGTTCGATTCCACTCGAACTTAGGCTTCCTTACTTGTTCTTGTATTTTTTTGTAATTACGTCTTTTTTCATATTGCAACAAAAACATGTACTTAAACTGGTAAAAAAATGAAGTGTAAATGTACTACATATACATTAGATGCGTTTTTTTGATCTAACATACCCCTCCGGCCACTGAATTTGAAAATAGGATGCTGTAGGATAACTAAGCAGATTTTTATTTTTTTTAGAAAGAAAACTGAGTGGGCTACTCCAAAAACAGCGATTTTTTTTAAATTCCATGATAGGTTTAGATTCATATATGAAAAAACCACATAATTAAAAATAAAAAAACAAAGGATATATATTCTCATGTAAAATCAACGGCTTAATCGAATGGTGTACTCAGTTTTTTAGTGCGAGCCATAGGGAAGGTACCAAGATCGCCTAAAGTGGAATTTTATTTTTTTCTAGTCACGGATTTTCAAGTTTGGATGCAGGCATTTTCAAGATAGCTTAAATTTCTTTTTAATCAAAATATACAGGAATCTGCGCAAATTAATGCAGTTTTCAGAAAAGTTTATTTCATCGAAATCGAGCTTTTTTTATCCAAGCTACTTTGGTTTAAATGAAACGTTCCAAAATCACTTTCATATTAAACAACATTTTTTTTTACATATATTTAAATAATATATTTTCGCATTTTGTACTTGCAACAATAAAAAAATGTTGTTCAATATTAAAGTGATTTTGGAATGTTTCATTTAAACCAAAGTAACTTGGATAAAAAAAGCTCGATTTCGATGAAATAAACTTTTCTGAAAACTGCACTAATTTGCGCAGATACCTGTATATTTTGATTAAAAGGAAATTTAAGCTATCTTGAAAATGCCAGGGTCCAAAATTGAAAATCCGTGACTAGAAAAAATAAAATTCCACTTTAGGCGATCTTGGTACCTTCCCTATAGCTCGCACTAAAAAACTGAGTACACCATTCAATTAAGCCGTTAATTTTACATGAGAATATATATCTTTTGTTTTTTTATTTTTAATTATGTGGTTTTTTCATATATGAATCATGGAATTTAAAAAAAAATCGCTGTTTTTGGAGTAGCCCACTCAGTTTTCTTTCTAAAAAAAAATAAAAATCAGCTTAGTTATACTACAGCATCCTATTTTCAAATTCAGTGGCCGGAGGGAAGATCTGAGAAACTTTGCCGAAAAAAAACGCATCTAATATACATACTTAAACATTTTTCATCCAATTCAAGTAAACCAAAGCCTTAATTTTGTAACTTCGACTGGAATCGAACAATATATGTATACTCAGCTGTATGCTTTAATCTGTTGTGTTCGATTGGAAAAAACGGTGTATTTTATTTAAAGTGGGTGCAACATAAAGTGAGCATCCATTTCTTTTAATTTTTATGAATCATCATATTAAGCTTATAGGTACTCTTGTTGTTGCAAAATTTCATCCTTTCGATTCGATCATCCGATTCCGCACATTTTCAATAATGACCTACTCTGTGCAGATGAGAATCTGTGTACCAAATTTCATCAAAATATTTAAATTTTTAGGCAAGTTAGCGTGTTATGTATATATGATACATTGTTGAAGAAAATGGGGGACTAAGTAGGTATATTAAACACAGCAACAACAAGCACAATCCGATGGCAATCACCAGTAGTAAGTATAAATAAGTGCCATCATTTCTGTGCTTTGCTTTCCAGTTGTTGTTGCAGCTATCTAATGCGCTTATTAAGTAAATATTGGATAAAGCAAGAATAAGTGGTGGGCGTCACTGAAAAGCCAACCATCTCAGTGGATGATAAAAGCGGAGCAGCAAACCTAATGATTTCAATTGAATGCGATGCGATTCACAAAAAATCCATACTATCCCCACACATACATATTTACATATACAGGAACCCAATAAACACAACGGATTCGCCTCGAATTCGAGACGAGTTCGCTTCTCTGATTATATTATCGCGGCGATAGTTCGCGACAATAGATCGGCGAATCCGAATTCCCAGGCGAGTCACCCCTCATTAGCGATTCGCGCATTTTTATATTCTCGGATCGTTGGCGATTCGAGATTTAGGCTCATTGGCGAATACATTCTATAAAATCTTCTTCTGCGAATCCGCCTCGAATTCGCCACGATATCATCCGAGCTTTTCAGTCGCTTGAGTAGAGTTTTAAATGGTAAATTAAAGTCCAACAGGGAATTTCTTCGTGTAAAGCAAGATTTAATAAAATTAATAAATGCTATTGCGATAATTGATTTTTCTCGAGTCCATCTCGAACTCGATACAAGTCCGAAAAATTACATTCACCTCCGCGAATTCATCTCGAATTCGCCACGATATCATCCTCGCTTTTGTGTTTATTGGGAATATACATAGGTACATACGTATGTGTATGTATGTATTTTTTGATGTGGGCCAACTATCCATGGTCCGATAACCAAGGGGGTGGCTGACTGACTGAAGAGAATCGAACGTAAAATTCAGTGTGGCGACTGCGCAGCTAAAGGCATTAACCCGACAGTGAAAACTCTCCGTAAAACAATGTCAATCTGGCCCGGTACCCAATTATAGGTAAAAGAGAGGATCCGGATGCCATGGAATGTTTTTAAGCAACGATGGTATCAAATGAGAAGTGGAATACAGGGCTATGTTATGGTAAACTCGGTTCCCTAGGAAAAGAGAAAGGGGAAGAGTAATGAGAATGGAAAAGGCAAAGGCAAAGGGATGGAAAAGGAGAGGAAGAGTATAATGAAAATGGAATGAGGAGGATGGCGAGAGATACAGTAAGACAGTGAATTAGGGAAGGAATAAGAGGGGGAATGAAAGGGAGAAAGACAGCAAAGGAGAGGTAAGGGAAAGGAAAAAAGAGAACGGAAATGAAAGGAAAAATAAATGGAAAGGGAAAGAGAGAGGAAATAGTAGAGGGAAAGGGAGTTGGATACTCATAGGAAGAAAAATAGGATAAGAACATGAAGAGGGCAAACTTTTGAGAATATCAATTTTTTCCTTCACTTTTTTGAACTTACCTGACTTTTGCTGAGCACTGCAACCCGAGGTAATTTCCATTTCTAGATATTTCCAACTTATTTTAAAGTGTGCCGTTTTTCGCTTCAAGTGCCTGTAATAGGAGGTGGGCCAAAGCAAAGCTTGGCCGGGTAAAGCTAGTAATATATATGTATAACGTTTGACTGTTTTATGTTGAATGCTTCCACTTCGAAGCCACATGCCTCCAACTTGTCTCAGAGATACTCGTACATATTTGACTATTTAATTTTTTTTAAAATGTCCTACACGCCTGTTTTACAAAGAAACGATCGAATGTATTCGAGACATTCTCGACGCGAGATTGATTCGTTCATCGCTGGGAAAGCAAAGAAAAAATAAAAAGAGCAGCAAAATAAAGAGAATCGGTATAAAATTTACCACCCACAAAAGCCAAACATTTATCACCACACCCACGTAATATAGCAAATTTGCAGGGAGAGAGAAATGGCTACACAATAAAGCCAATTCAATGTATGTATGTAATGGCTACGCTTGATTGTTTTGTTACCACTTACATTGTTAGAGAGCATACAAGTAAGAAATAGAAGAAAAAAAAAAAATAAAATAAAATAAAAACGAAAGAAATCCGGAGTGATATCAAACACTAGTTCAATATATGTACATATGTATGTCTGTTTATTGGCGCTTAACCGTCTAAAGAAGTTTGGTTGAGTCCAACACAAATCGTTTCTTCTTCGATATAACTGACGCCAATTGAAAATACCAATGGAGGCCAAGGCATTGTCCACCTGAATGCTCCAACTCAATGAAGGCTAAACCAAAATGTTATTAGATGTTATTAGAACGAAAAAAAAATCCTCTCGAAAGATAGTTGTCTTTTGCCAGAATAGCCCTATTAGCATCTATATACATCTATCAATTTTAATCCTCTGAGCATATAAAAGTGGGAGCAAAAGCCGGGAGGTTCTTGGAGGCGGCTGCTTGTTCAGCAAACTAAGTAAGTGAAATATTAGGAACTTCAATCCGCTCGACTAGACGCTAGTATGCCCTACGGCGTGTGACAATTGAAATTGTTATCTACAGTTGCTGCGCTACATATAAACATATATGTACGTACCCTGCAGGCAAAACAACTAGTTGTATACTATAAGTCTACCAGTTTGAAAATTTCGCAAACTAGTTGCTCAACTATCCATTTTACTTGAAAGCAACTGGTAGTTTTAACGTGGCGATGGCCTACGAGATGGAAATTGTCTTCCCTTGCATAAGCTTCATACTACTCTGCAAAAAAAAAACGTTGTAAATACAAAGACTTTTGCAGTTAAATTAACAACTTTCCGCAGTTGAAATGTGCCCAACAACGCTCCGTTGTTGTTTCAAAGATGCGAGCGTTTTTGATTCAAATACTTTTATATTTAAGTTAACAGTGTTTGCTTTTGAATTAACAGCAAAATTTTTTAGTCCAAAAGCGATCACCGTTGATTTAAATACTTTTCGTATTTAAGCTAACAATTTTTGCTTTTGAACTAACAGCAAAAGTTTTTGGCCCAAAAACGGGCACCATTGAAGCAAATACTTACGCTTTTAAGTTAACATAAAAAAAATTGTAAACAATAGTAATTTTTTTTTAATATAATAGATATTATTTTATTTTATTTTATTTTATTTTATTTTATTTTATTTTATTTTTTTTATATAATATATATGTTTACATAGTAATATTAATACTAAGGCCCGGTTTCACCAAACAAGTGATGGTCATTTGATACATCATTTGAACAACGCGATTGATGAAAAGAGACACGGACACGAAGGTTTTCATCACATTTTTCACACCGTCCATATAAAAATTATGGAAACTTGTAGGCAGTGTGTGACAGAATTATCCATCAATCATGCGCCTCAAATGATATATCAAATGACTATCACTGTCTGCAGGGCTTTTTACACAAATACATAAACTCAACTTATTTTTTTATTATTTCATAACACATTCTTTATTGTTTTCCGACCGCCACATTTGTAGGTTTGCGGAATTTAATCCTGTCGGCGATGAGTTCTTTTTTATTTAATATTTCGTCGATGTCGTGGGAGTGCATCATTGCAAGCAGTTCAATATTTTTGATACCGTATTCATTGAACTGCATCAATGCACCTGTACATAACTCCCACGACAAGAATAACTTGATTATTTTCTCATCGCCGACAAGTTTTACCTGCAGATTTGGCTCGTTCGATTGCTCGCTATCGGAAAAACGGGATAATCAAACATATTTAATCTGAAAATACAAAATAAATTTTTCAACGTATGTATATATGTATGTACATATAATTTTAATATATTATAATAATATATAAATAATATCATTATTGTGACTTACCTTTATTTGCAATTATATATTGCATATATGTACATAATATATAATACAATGGCGCTATTATAACTCTGACGAGTTTTATGGCCGAGCTTCTCTCCCAATTCGAGGTGTGCTCTTTTTTTTTTTTTTGTTTTTCCTACTAATTGGGTGGACCTACAGTTTTATGCCGGCTCCGAACGGCGAATGCATTTTTTGTGAGAAGCTTTTTCATGGCAGAAATACACTCGGAGGGTATGCCGCCCACTGCCGAGAGGTGACCGCTGCTCTTAAAAAATCCAATAATTGGATTTTTACTAATTAGAAAAATTGTTTGGTGTTTTGCTCGGACCGTGGTTTGAACCCGAGACCTCTGGCATAGCAGGCGAGCACTCTACCCACTGCACCACAGCGACCACATACATACATATATGTATATATTTTTCCCGAAAATTTAAATTAATTGAACGAGTTTGAAAAAAACAATTTTCTATTTTGTATTTACTTCAAAATTTTTCAACAGCAAGGGAGTTTTTGAATCAAAAACGCCCGTCTTTGAATTAACTATGGAAAGTTGTTGAATCAAAAACTTTGCCGTTAAAACAAATACTTTTGCTGTTGAATCAAAGACGGGGATTCAACAGCGGAAAGTTGTTGAGTTAACTACGGGTATTTTTTTCAGAGTAGAAGAATACCAGTCAGAATAATACTGAAATAATGCCAGTTCATATAGGTGAAAAAATAGCATTTTAGTTCATTTAATGAAGCTAACTTTAATTAGTTCAGTACTTTTTAAAGTTACATTTAGTACATATTATATACAGTACACGCAAAGATGTATGTATAGTGAGGTATAATAATGGCTTCGTGTTACTGCGGCAGTTGGCTGATAGAATCTCCGATTTGGATGAAACCAAATCAATTAACTAAACTCTCTTAAACTCTTCTTGCCACCTGCTACAAACATATGTGTATGTAATTGTTCTTGTGTACCCTTGCACAAAAATAAATGAAAAGCCTTAAAAATATTTATTTTGTGAGAAATGGAAACAACCATTTTTTTTTGCAAATTGGTAATAACTATTCTGACCCCTTTGTTAAATAATAGCGTAAATTTACTTCAAAATCGCCAATAAAGCTTAGTTTGTGATAGAATTGCACAAACTGCTATATTCAGTTAATAAATAAATTGGTATATTACTAGTAGAATACCAACTAGTATGATTTTGTCTTTTTAAAAGCGGTTGATCAACTAGTAGTTAGCTAACTAGTAGAATTTTGTCCGTTTCATACCAGTTGATAAACTAATTTATTTTCATACTAGTTTAATTTTGCCTGCAGGGTATTTACAATTTACATAATGGATATACATACTATGTATGGATTTATGTATAGAGTTCTGTCGCCGTTCCGCCATTTTTTCTCGTCTTATGTCTGTTTTGTTCCTTGGAGGCGGTCGTCGTTGGCGTTGCCGTCATTTTGCAAATTTACATTTTCAGCAAAAGCCAAGTCAAGTAGAAATTTCTGTGCAACATCCAATTTGTATTTTGATTAGAAAATTTACTTATGTATTTACTTACTTACTCATGCACTTGTCCCACCTCCGATTCACACAGTTTATGCTGATATCAGCCGCTGCTTCAAGTTTGAGTTTGCCTTTGGCTTACACCAATTGTGCTTAGTTGTACCACACCCCCAAATTGTTTAACCTTTGCTTCGACGCCAACGCAATGATTGTTGTTGCTGTGCGCTGATTTTGGGGAAAGATATACATGTATCTAAAGCAAATCCCATTAGAATGATACGAGTCAGTGTGTGCAAATCGGAAATAAAAAACAATTGCGAAAGGAAGTTACAACGACTGGCCGCTGTGGTGTAGTGGATAGAGTGCTCGCCTGCCATAACAGAGGTCTCGGGTTCTAACCCTAGTTCGGACAAACACCAAACAAATTTTTCTAATTAATTGCAACCCAATTATTGGGTTTTTAGAAATAGCGGTCACCCCTCGGCAGTGGGTGGTATACTCTCCGGGCACTCGCCGTTCGGAGCCGGCATAAAACTGTAGGTTCACCCAATTAGTAGGAAAAACTAAAATTAAGGAGCACACCTCGAATTGAGAAGAGAAGCTCGGCCTTAAAACCCGTCAGAGTTATATCAGCGCCATTGTATTATATTATTATTGACATACTATGTAACGTATATATGTAAGTAAGTATATACTTACATAAGTGGGCATGCCTGGCAGCCATCGGTGGGTAAAAACTGGGTTTTATACGGGTCACACAGACGGGAAAGTTTTTGGTATTTATGAATGGAGCAGTGCAGATTTTACCAACATATGTTAGCTCTCTCGCTCTATCTCTCTCCCTCTCTGCTAATAACATTGATATCTGTTATTTATTGCATACTTTTAGGCGGAGTTTTTCAGTGTTAGTTAATATACCAAATAAGCGCATAAAAGAAAATTAGGTTTTAAAATTTTCAGAGCAGAGCGAATGAGCACGTAAGAGAAGAAAAGTTTGTGTATGGCTTTGAGCTTCAGTGAAAAATGTGTAGATGTGAAAGAATTTTGCTGAGAAGTGGTTAATGGTGGCTGCCAGGATATATTATGAGTTGAGTGTGCATGGCAAATAGATTGGATTCACATATATGACGAGTTTTTAGAACACTTTTTTGTCTCGATGTTTCAAACACTCCGTTCTGGAATTATTTTGGACTCCCAAATGGTTTCAAAAGTCCGCATAGAACAGCAACCACTCCCACCTAAGCAAAGCAACTAAAGTTCCGTTTATAGAAAAATTCTTTCGAGCGTCAATTATTTTCGCTTACAAATCTTTTGTTTTGAATATTTGTTAGAGTTAGAAGCATTTTGCAGCGATTGAATAATGACTTAACTTTTCGTAACTTTTACGGGAAAACTTGATGCAAACATTTGTCTAAGTTATGTATTTATATATATCCAAAAAGCTTGCTTACCTTCAAAACCCTTCAAAAAGAAGGAAACTTTATTTATCCTGCATTCGCCAAATATTGTTTTTCAAATCTTAAATTGAAAATATGCTTCCATTTACTGATCACACGCCACACCCAATAATTCACTTCGCACCACTTTTAGCAAAGCTGAAGTTATACATACATAGTACCTACATAATTTTGTTTAGTTTACTTAAACAATGAAAATCATTGGATAAATTAATACAGTTGTTTATGTAGACATGGCGAAAACAGTAGAAATACATGCTAAATGTTATTTTCTCACTCCTCATCCATATCCGCCATATCTCTGCAGCCATTGTGGGCTGATTGTTTTGGCATTGTTAATATTAATTTATTTTTGATTGCAAACAAGGCGTAAACAATGATGAAATAATAACAAAAACAGCAACAACAACAAACCGAGGATTCACTCTGCTCCACACCGTTTGTTTCAATGTGCAGAGCTTACTAACGAGCCTTCAGGATGCGTGCTGCGCATGTGGGCATATAATAAATAAATTGATAAAGTTTCTGAGGTGGAAAATTGGGTTTATTGTTTGTATGATATCCATTTATAACAATGTGTGTCTGCTAAGACAAGTGCATAACTGGAAAACTTTTCCAATTTCAATTTTTCGCATCCACGCCCGCTGGCTAACTAATTCACACAGTGGTGTTTGGCTCTCGGTGAGGATGCTCTGACTTGAATACATACTCGTACACACATATATCTACGTATTAAATTATTGTAAATTATCTTTTGGACATTTCTGTTACAGCAGGAATATAATGTAACCAAACGAAATTGAACGCCATTTTTTCTTTTTGGATTTTTTGTTATTGCAGGTTTGGTTTCAGAATCGTCGCGCAAAATGGCGTAAAGCCGAACGCCTTAAGGATGAGCAACGCAAGCGCGAGAATGGCGAGAGTACCGGTTCAATGGACAAGGTAAGGATGTAAAAAAGATGATTTTTTTTTTATAAATACACAGTCCAACAAATTTACAAAAAATTTTCTCAACACGAACAAACGCTAGCAGTTATGAAAGAGGATGTCTCCCAGACCAACTTTGCCGAACAGAGTACTAGTCCAGAGGGTCTGAGTTTTTTTTAGCGGGGGTCAAAGTTTTATAGTTTTAGCTGGAGGTGCAATTCCTCTATCGAAAATATCTTATAAAAAACGGCCTCAAATGAAGTTTTTGAGCTCGGACTTCTTCTACAGAATTTAATGAGCAATTTTTTTGCGGAAGCCTTTAACCCTCTAACTCCCACGCAAATCGCTGTTTTTAACCCTTGTATGGAAACACATGTAGAGAATATCAATTAAAAATGCATATAGAGGGTTAAAATGTTCTAGAGAATTATTCGCCATAAAATTTCACTAGGGGTCCCCTCAGACCAAATCTTTGTACAAATAACGCACAAGACCACAGGATATAATAATCACAAATTACGCCATGAAATATGCAACAAATTTTATAAATATACACATTAGATGCATTTTTTTTCTTTAGATCCTCCCTCCGACACCGTTGTAAAGTAGGTAAATTGAAAAAAGTTCACTTTTGCAAAAACTGAATGGGGCTACTACAAAAACCGCGCGATTTTTAAGAATTTCAAGGCAAGTTTAGATTTATGTATGAAAAAAGTTATGATTTTGCACAAGAAAAAATTTGATGTCTAGCTATACGTAGAGTTAACCGCTAAAGCGAATGGCGTACTCAGTTTTTTAGTACACTCCCCAGTGGAGGTGATATTCAAACCCTAGTTAATGCCTTTAATTTGATGCTAATATTGCCCAAAAATAGTTTGCGGCCATCCGGGTCCACATTTTTTCCACTATCCACGGTCTCGACCTTTCTACTTTTTTTACATTTATGGAGTTGTACACCATCATAAAACCGCCTTCAAGAGCAAAAATTGTTTACATTTTTTAGAAATTTTAAGCCATGCCAGCTCTATTAGGGTATATTTTACTGCACTTAAACTTGATGAGCTCATCCAAATATTAATAGATTTTTAACGAGAATGAGTTTTTGAAAACCGCATTAAATTAAGCAGCATTCTGTGTGATTCAGATAAAAAAAATGTCCGCTGTCAGAAAGAATATAGGGCATGAAGTTGAATGTTCGTGAGAAAAAAACAAAATTTTCTATTTAGGCCGCGATATTACCTTCCCAGGGAAGTGCACTAAAAATTGAATACGCTATTCACTTTAGCGGTTATCTTTACGTATAGGTAGATATCAATTTCTTATTGTTGTGCAAAATCAGAACTTTTTTCATACATAAATCTAAACTTGCCTTGAAATTCCTGAAAATCGCGCGGTTTTTCGAGTAGCCCCACTCAATTTTTGTAAAGTTGATTTTTTTTTAATTAACTTACTCTACGACACCTTATTTTCATATTCCGGTGCCGGAGGGAGGATCTAAAGAACAATAAAAAAATGCATCTAATGTGTATATTTATAAAATTTGTTGCATATTTGTGATTATTATATCCTGTGGTCTTTTTATACTCAGCTGTACTAGTACACAGAGTATTATAGTTTTAATCACATAACGGTGGATTGTAACAGAATGAAATAATCGAGATAGATATAGACTTATATATATCAAAATGATCAGGGTGAAAAGAGAAATCGATTGAGCCATGTCCGTCCGTCCGTCCGTCCGTCCGTCCGTCCGTCTGTCCGTCTGTCCGTCTGTAAACACTCTAACTCGCGCAAAAATTGAGATATTTTGATGAAATTTGAAATGCAAGTTGGTATCGACACTGGGACGGTTGGTATTGAAAATGGGCGAAATCGGACCATGACCACGCCCACTTTTCCTATATAGAAAAAATGGGAAATCTGGTATCTCAGCCACTAATATAGCTAGAGTGATGAAATTTTACCCACGTGTTGAGCTCAGGCCCCTAAGAAGAAATTTGATGGAATTTTGGAAAATGGGCGGTGCCACGCCCACTTATTAAGGAGCAAACATTGAAAGCTTTATGAGTCATAACTCAAAAACTGTTGAAGATATATCGATGAAATTTGGTATGCGTGATTTACTTACTTAAACAAATGTTTTGACGGAAAATTGCCAAAATCGGTTGACGGCCACGCCCACTTTTATATATGGGAACTATAAAGGGGCGTAATAAAAACATTTTAAGCGATATCTCTGTCAAATATAAAGATCTATCACTGAAATTTTGTGGCATGAGTCCAGCTATGTACATAAAACAAAAAGCACAAAAATTTAGGAAAATGGGCGGTGCCACGCCCACTTATTAAGGGGCAAATATTGAAAGTTTTATGAGTCATAACTCAGAAACCATTGAAGATATATCAATGAAATTTAGTACGCGTGATATACTTACTTAGGCAAATGTTTGGACGAAAAATTTCCAAAATCGGTTGACGACCACGCCCACTTTTATATATGGGTCTTATAAAGTGACCTAATAAAAACATTTTAAGCGATATCTCTGTCAAATATAAAGATATATCATTGAAATTTTATAGCAGGAGTCCAACTGCGGACATAAAACGAAAACCACAAAAATTTTGGAAAATGGGCGTGGCACCGCCTCTTTTTAGAAACAGGAATATACGAGATTTCTTAGCCTATAACTCGACAAATAATTGAGATATTATGACGAAACTTGGTTTATACACTTTTATATCTTGTGTTAATAGACACGAAAAAATTTATTGAAATCGGTTTATGACCACGCCTACTTTTTAACAAAGATATTTCTGGAACACCCTTTGGGAATTTGTAACGTGACATCTTTGTAACTAGAGTCATAAAGGAGTGAAATTTTGCACAAAGAATAATATTCATATGCTTAGTTGGATGACTGATAAAAATGTTGAAAATGGACGTGGCTACGCCCACTTTATGCAGCACTTGCTTTATAGAAAGTACCTACACCGTGTTTCCATCAAACGCAAACAAACAATGAAAGCATACAGCTGAGTATCTAATGTTCGATTCCACTCGAACTTAGGCTTCCTTACTTGTTTTATTTATTAGTTGTACAAAGATTTGGTCTGAGGGGACCCCTAGTGAAATTTTATGGCGAATAATTCTCTAGAACATTTTAACCCTCTATCTGCATTTTTAATTGATATTCTCTACATGTGGTTCCAAACAAGGGTTAAAAACAGCGATTTGCGTGGGAGTTAGAGGGTTAAAGGCTTCCGCAAAATCATAACTTTTTTCATACATAAATCTAAACTTGCCTTGAAATTCTTAAAAATCGCGCGGTTTTTGTAGTAGCCCCATTCAGTTTTTGCAAAAGTGAACTTTTTTCAATTTACCTACTTTACAACGGTGTCGGAGGGAGGATCTAAAGAAAAAAAATGCATCTAATGTGTATATTTATAAAATTTGTTACATATTTCATGGCGTAATTTGTGATTATTATATCCTGTGGTCTTGTGCGTTATTTGTACAAAGATTTGGTCTGAGGGGACCCCTAGTGAAATTTTATGGCGAATAATTCTCTAGAACATTTTAACCCTCTATCTGCATTTTTAATTGATATTCTCTACATGTGGTTCCAAACAAGGGTTAAAAACAGCGATTTGCGTGGGAGTTAGAGGGTTAAAGGCTTCCGCAAAAAAATTGCTCATTAAATTCTGCAGCAGAAGTCCGAGCTCAAAAACTTCATTTGAGGCCGTTTTTTATAAGATATTTTCGATAGAGCAACT
Organism: Urophora cardui; assembly: GCA_960531455.1. Taxonomy (NCBI): domain Eukaryota; kingdom Metazoa; phylum Arthropoda; class Insecta; order Diptera; family Tephritidae; genus Urophora; species Urophora cardui. The sequence goes on along the minus strand of OY482674.1, from coordinate 40,341,001 downwards.
GCACCTCCAGCTAAAACTATAAAACTTTGACCCCGCTAAAAAAAAACTCAGACCCTCTGGACTAGTACTCTGTTCGGCAAAGTTGGTCTGGGAGACATCCTCTTTCATAATTACTACCGTTTGTTCGTGTTGAGAAAACACTGTTGGACAGTGATATTAAATCTCGTTTAATTTTATTTTTTTACCCTAAAAAACATATTTTGAAAAATTGCCAATAATAATTTAGTAATCTTTACCCATTTTATGCAGCTTCACGACAGTCGCGAGTCATCACCTGACATCACTGGCGAAATCGACGACGAAGAACCATCGCTTCGGCGCTCACACAGTCCCGGTCCACCATCGGCTAGTCCGCATGCCCTCGATTCGGATAATGAGCGACCACTTTCGTCGACGCAACACACCATTCATTCGGCTTCGCAATCGGTTGGCTCGATTAGTGCCGGTTCGCCTTCACCCAATGCACGTGCCACGCCCCAACAACACGGTCCCAATAGTCCCACGTCGAATTCACGTCACACCGATTCGCCGATCGAAGTTGGTGGTCCGATTTCGTTGACTTCGCGCACATCATCGGGTACTACGCCGACATCCGCTATGCATAGTACACCTACCAGTACATTTGGTAGTCATATTTTTGGAAATTTTGGCGGAGATAGGTGAGTTTCTTACATTCGCACATATAAATTAGGTGTTTTTTTGTTTCAAAAATGGTTGAAAATGTGAATGTTATGGTAATGAGTTGGTTTGAGTGGGCATACATTAGGCATGTCAGGATCTATTCTCGCCTTATATGAATTGAGGTGGATGCAGTAGCCTGACTTTAGTTGCGCAAGGGTGGCACGGGTTTCCCTCGGTAGCTCCAATTCCGCTTCTGCTATGGTGGGTTGTTGGTCTTTGAGTATTATGTATGACGGACGGACTGAAAGAAAGTTGGTGAGTGTGTCGGTATTGATATCCTTTAGGACCTCCCTATAAGCCATTGGATCTAGCGGTTATTTGATGTATTTTTCTACCTCTGGGGAGAGGCCGAAACGGTGGTTCCTGATTTGCCAGGGGGGAGCTTCGGGTTATAGCAGATGACTATTGGGATGGCATCCCAGTAGGAACTGCTTGTTCAGCATCTTATTATATTCCTTGACCGGGAGACCTGTGCCTCATGGTGTAGGTAAGTGCTATTCCCGCGCCATCAGGAGATTGCCCGTAGCTGTTCTGAGCGTTGAGTTTTGGCAGGCCTGGAGTTTCTACCATTGCGTGCTGGAAGTCCGGCTATGCATAGTTGGGGACCGGCCGGTTGATTGCTTTGTATGTTGCAATAATTGTTTCTTTGTCTTTGTCTTTTCCCCAAGTGATGCCAGCTAGCGACTTAAGGATTTTGTTACGGATTTGGGCCAAGACTGTCGAAGGTAAGACCCAAGATGTTTGGGTTGTTTACGGTAGGCATGGGCATATTCCCTATCCGTATACCTAACTCCAGTCCTACCTCCTTCGTCCATGTCGTAAATATGGTCGCAGCGGACTTCGAGGGTTGTAGCTCTAGGGATCGGGGTGAGTAGTAACAGGAGAGATCAGAGAGATATCTGTTTATTCGTGAGCACATGTGTTGTTGTTGTTGTTGTTGTTGTAGCCACCAAGACACTCCCCGAATGTTTTGGGGAGTGTAGGGGATTTGACAGTCCTTTGCCGGATAAATCCGGTACGCTCGGGTACTAGTCCCTTCTGACACTAGCCCGACTGTCGTGCGAACGATTTTTTTTTGGCCATAATCAACCTTATAGGCCGGTGGATTTTAGTCGCCTCTTACCACAGGCATTCCTTACCACGGGTATATTCTAGACCCCCTAACCCGCTGGGGTAGCACATGTCGTCTATGTCGGTGCCAGAGGCCATAATCGTGCGGTCGTCGGCGTAGGAGATCAAGTTGACTCCGTCAGGTCTTTAGTGAAATTGAACTTTACCGAAGCCAAATCGAGTTCGACATGCCTTTAGAATGGCATGCCTTGTAATGAATTCGTGCAATGGATTTTAATAGCCTGAGCTAAAGCTATCTCTAATTTTCGCGGTCGATACCAGCGGTACCACTTCAAATTTCTCCAAAGGACATTGCAGCAAAGAAAATCACATGCGTACACATTTTTGGATGAACTTAGTAAATTTATCGTTGCATCGATGAAATGAAGTCGGTAAAATATCGTTTAAATGATTGTCACGTGCGCGCAATTCCAAATCATTAACGACTAATGCGGAATCGAACGTGCTGTATATACATATACATATATCTAAAAATAATATAATATCTATATATGTATGTACAGATGTTTGTACATATGTACTTAGGGGGCTCACTGCAACCCACGAACGTAGTAGACAAAAGTTTTCGTTTAATGTTTCCGATGAGCATGCTGTTTCCGGCACAACATTAACGTTTCGTCGCCGGCTATAGCGGCAGGGTGTCCAAGTGGGCAAGACAACCCAAATATTTACAAAAACAGAGGACACGATGTCGACAGGAAGGCATGTTTTTGGTAAATGATCGAAATTCTTTAGTAACGGTGGTAAATGTTCCGAAACAACAAGTTTAAGCGTGCGAAGACAAAACGCGAGAGGAAGTGTGTATTACGAAACGTTAAGAAAGGGAATAGGTAAAGAAAAATCTGATTTCTAGGCTGAAATTCAGCCAGTTTACTAGGGAGTTTAGCCTGACCAAGTTTTGAATTTTAAAGCGTTATTTTTGTTTCCAAAAGCGTGCTAATCTTTGTTGTCTTACTTTCTTTTAATTCCCTTCCGAAATTTAATAATCGTTTACTTTTATTTTAGCTAATTTAGCGATCAAGTTTTACTCAAGGCACTACAACCACTCTGGAATGTTTTGTTGTGCTCCTGATTTTGTGTTCGCTTTTCAATTGTCGCTTATCGTCTTTTGTATGTTTACTTATAATTCCTTTAAATAAATTTCTAATTTAACCATTCGCTCATAACAATTACACTCCCATTTGCACTACGCCCGTTGTGTTGCTAGCTACCAAAGTTATTTATGGCTACCAATGTTGATGGCTTGTAATTCTGACTACATGAAATATGTTGACATACAGTCGTGTACCTTAAAATAATACAATAATTGTTTTAATAATTAATTTTTTGCTTTTTTTCCTACTAATGGGGTGAATCTACAGTTTTATGCCGGCTCCGAACAATAAATGCATTTTTTATAAGCGCTTCTATGGCAGAACGACGCGGGCGTTAGAAAATTAATAAAGCTTAATTTTTTTCGCAACACATTTGATTATCAGGAAATATCTTAGGAGTTGTCGGAAGTTCACTTCTTATAAAGAAAATTTATTCAGAGCACAATGGTATAGTCTTATTTAGAAATTTAATAGAAAATAATGTGGATAGGTTAGTTTTTCAAGAGAATAAGAGAATACATGTCGCTTCGGTTGTCTTAAATTTCATAAATTCAATCCCGACTGCGAATTGCATTTATTTCAATAAAATATGTTTTATTTAACATTTAATTTGTTGCAAGTCAAGCAGCGAGTGCTCTTAGGTTGATGCCGTTCGCTCATCATTTCGTCATCGTTATCTTCTAGATAATCCGTCTCTGGTAACTGCAGGGTTGTATTTTCCTAATAGCATTGACAGACGGCAGCGATAATCCGGAATATCTAGCTAATTCGGAATTAACTTGAGAATTAACTGGAGGTAACCCGAAATATCTCTTGGATTAATCCTCAAAATTTTAGCGGATTAGGGCATTTCGTAATGACATCCGTGGCGAAAAATGTGTGAGAAAAAGAAGAATACAAGGCAGATCTAGAAAGGTAGACGCATAGGCGAGTTTAGAAATTTCCAATGTATTTTCTTATTGTAATTGGTACACTCAGAGAAAAACAGCATTCTAAAATCAAAAATAAAATTTTTAATAATGAAAATTTTTAAATTAAAAATGAAATTTTTGAATTAAGAATGAAATTTTTGAAGTAAAAATGCATTTTGGATTTAAAAAGAAACATATTTAAATTAAAAATTAAAATGAATGTTGATTCAAAAACTCGCCCTTTGTTCAAAATTTTTTTGTGAGAAAATATTTTTTTGTGAGAAATCCAACAAAAACAATAAAGAGAATCGATTTTTTTTTTAATTTTGTTTTTACAATGATTCATATAATTCATGGATTCTTTTTTAGGAAAAGGGAAGTATAAACAGGTTACTACAATTCAATATAATGTTTAATGTTCCACTATGTGATGGCGTTGGATTGAATTTCAGGTTGATGTTATGGTTCGAATCCGGAGGAGAATATAAAGAATAAGAAATAAAGATAGCAAACAGTTAAGGCGAAGTAGAAAAGAAGAGGAGAACAAGCGGACTATATACATATTTTTGTAGTTGGTCGCTGTGGTGCAGTGGGTAGAGTGCTCGCCTGCTATGCCAGAGGTCTCGGCTTCAAATCACGGTCCGAGCAAAACACCAAAAAAAAAAAACAATTTTTCTAATTAGTAAAAATCCAATTATTGGGTTTTTTAAGAGCAGCGGTCACCTCTCGGCAGTGGACGGCAGTGGACGGCATACCCTCCGAGAGTATTTCTGCCATGAAAAAGCTTCTCACAAAAAAATGCATTCGCCGTTCGGAGCCGGCATAAAACTGTAGGTCCACCCAATTAGTAGGAAAAACAAAAAGGAGCATACCTCAAATTGGGAGAGAAGCTCGGCCATAAAACTCGTCAGAGTTATAATAGCGCCATTGTATTATTATTATTAGTTGGGACTCGGATTGAGAGAAGATGAAGAGAATGCCGTTGGATACAATTTCGAATACGGAAGAGAAAATGATATAGAGAACACTGCAGCTTTTTTACATAGTGCTTAAAATAGAACTAAATATTTTTAAATTTAAAATGTTTTTGCTTGATTTAAAAATTTTACAATGAACATTTTTAAAATAAAAATGTTGGTATTTACATCACTTTTAAATACGTTTTTGCCCATTTTAAGCACATTTTCATATGTTTTTATAATTTTTGCCCCTGAGTGTAGAGTTTAGTCACTAAACTTTAGTGTTAAAATGATATTTCGCCTTGGTTGAAATCTTAATTCGCTTGTGATTCCACATTCCTATTGGCCATGTTGTGAATTCGCTTTGATTTTGGCATTACACTCTACCTTTGGAAATAAAAAGGAGTTTTTCAATTCGCCGCTGCGCCTATCTTCTTTCAGCTGTTTTGTTAATCCGCAATATTTGCCGTTCGTCAGGGTAAAAATTGAATCGAATTAAGTGTTGCGGTAATCGGGATTATCGCTGCCGTCTGTCAAGCCTATAAGATGTAATGTTAGAGGTTCGTCCGCTTCTTGTCCTGCGTCCGTCTGTCAATCCAATATAGGCACATACATTATTTTCGGGTTTCTCATTCTAATTCTCATTCATACTCTGAAAAAAATACCCGTAGTTAAACCAACAACTTTCGGCTGTTGAATCTCCGTCTTTGATTCAACAGCAAAAGTATTTGTTTTTACAGCAAAGTTTTTGATCCAACAATTTATTCAAAAACGGGCGTTGTTGATTCAAAAACTTGCTTGCCTTTAAAAATTTTTTTGTGAGAAAATATTTTTTGTGAGAAAACCAACAAAAAAAAATAATGATGGAGAGAAGATGAAGAGAAAAATCCAAAAAAAAGTTTATTTTTAGCAACAATTTTCTCCCCGTTGTTGATTTAAAGGCAAAAGTATTTGACCCAACAGTTTCCGTTGTAAACAAATTTTTTTTTTAATTTTGTTTTTACAATGATTCAAATAATTCATGGATTCCTTTTTAGGAAATGGAAGTATAAATAGGTTAATACAATTCAATATAATGTTGAATGTTCCACTATGTGATGATTGGATAGAATTTCAGGTTGATGTCATGGTTCGAATCCGGAGGAGAATATAAAATAAAGAAGAAAAATCAGAATAAGAAATAAAGATAGCAACCAGTGAATGATAAGAAGGAGAGAAGAATAGGAGAAAAAGCGGAGGCTACATATTCGCAGTTGGGACCCGGGCGGAGAGAAGATGAAGAGTAAAATGTAAACAAAAATTTATTTTTAGGTGAAAATTTTTTCCAACAATCTCCGTTATTGACTTAAATCAACAACGCTCGCACCTTTGAAACAACAACGGAGCGTTGTTGAGCACATTTCAACTGCGTAAAGTAGTTGATTTAACAGCGAAAGTCTTTAGATTTACAACTTTTTTTTTCAGAGTACAAATATCGACTCTATCTCAACGCACACCACTGTAGATACGTATATTACATACATATGTACATGCATACTCGTAACATATATAACATATCACTTATAAATTTATTACTTCTGTAGCAAACGGTGGTTTGTTTGAATTTTCATTCATCCACGAGGGGTGACAGTGATTGTTGCAAAATGTGTTGCTTTTGTGCACGCGGAGGGCCACTACAGCGAGGCAATGATCCGATCCGTTTGTTTTGTACACACTTGAAATCGTTCTCGTTCTCATACTCGCCCAAAACTTCCCACAGCGGGCGTTTGCCTTGGCGAGGGTTGTTTCATCTGTGCTGTTTAATCCTTGCTAGATAAGTGTTTGTTGTTGTTGTTGTTGTTATGCTACATATTTGCCTCCTGTTTACTTCCTTCAACTTTGGAATCGTTTTTGTACTCGGTTGCTTCGAGTTGGCGACTCTATAAACAATTCTTCTCTTACTTCCTCCTTTTTCAGTTTTTTGTTTTCGATTTCTGGGTTTTATTATTGTTGTTGTTTTTGTTGTTGTTGCTGTTGTTGTTATTGTTGGTAGTGTTTCATCAAATTGTCGTTTGCAAAAACAAAAAAAGAATGGTGACACTTGCTTGTAATAAATAAATTTGTTTGCCTGCTTGTTTAAACTTAAGTGGCTTAATGACACGGACGCAATTAGCGAATCATTATAATCTAAGTATGTATGTGTGTAGGTATGTACATATTTAATTCAGATTCCTTTTCATGTTGTTGTTGTTGTTGTTGGTGGTGGTATTATTTGGCTATTTACAAATTCAAGGCAATTAAAATGTCTGAAATGAGATTTTCGTCATTGCACTGATGACGTTAATGGCTACGATGAAAGACGTAAACGCCCAGCCAGCACAGATGGAAATAACAACTACAACAACAAATAGAAAAAATCTAGTAAGCAAATGCAAAAACAATGACAGCTACAATTAAGGAAGTGTAATTTATTTTGCTAAGTGGGCTGGAAATTAAGGCAACAAATTTATACATACATACATCCATATGTACAAAACATTAGTGAAGACAGTAATAAATATGGTAAGAGAATAAAAGTGTATTATTTTACACAAAAGCAAAGACATTATGAATTAATGAAGCGATATTTAGTAGAAAATAGTCGTGTTGACATAAATGTGATTAATTTATGGCTTTTGCTTGAGTACATTCCTCTTTTTTGGGTGTTGGTAAACTTGGCCTCGACTGAAATAGGATTACTCGAATTTTCTTCACAATTAACTTTGCTTTTAAGTTCGGTAAATACGGTGTTATAAGAATTTTAGTTCAATTTTTTTATTTTCTTCAAGATTGTGTTCCTGGTTATAGAGTGTCGCAAGAGAGACATTTTGTATTTTATTTCTTATGATGCCTACGTTCTTTGTCTGTATACAAATTTAGTATCTTCTTCTTTTTCTTAATTGGCGCTTAACCGTCTCGACGATTTTGATTGAGTCCAATAAAGCGCGCCAGTTGTTTCTGTTTCGTGCAGCATGGCGCCAATTGGAGATACCAAGGGAGGCAGCGTCGCTTTCCGCCTGATCTTCCCAATGCAGTGAAGGTCTCCCTTTTCTTCTGCCTTTAGCGAGTTTCTATGAAAATATTTTCTGGGCCGGAACACCTTCATCCATTCTCACGACATGACTTGCCGCTGCATCTTTATTGGCTGAACAATATCGTTGTCCGCGTAAAGCTCGTCCAGCTCATCATTAAATCTCCGTCGATACTCGCCTTCGCTAACGCGCAAAGGTCCATAAATCATCGGAAGAACTTTTACTTGAAAAGCTTAGTAGGTATAACCCTTAATAACTCGCCGAAAAAGGACTCTTACTAACTAAGCTAACGGACTCAAATATTCCACCAAGTTTATTCCAGTATAATTTTGATTTATCACCTGTGCGTTGTATTTTGGTCTGGTAAACTCTTTCTTCCTGACTTGAGTATGCAAACATACATATTTCGAGGCTTTACTATATGGATCTTTCATCCTAGGCTGGCATAATTTAGTCCAAAAAGATACTATTCCACAATGTATCAGACTTTTCAGTAACCCAGAAGAAGATATTTGGATTGTTTCCTCGATGAACAGAAAATACTTATTTTTGAACTGAAAGTAAACAAATTGAAGGTTCTTACAGATAAATATCCCTATTGGTTTAGCCATGGGTAATGGCGCAATTTTTTTGGCGCTGATACAATAACACCAGCGCCAACCGTGGCGCCGCGCACTGTTCTGGCGCAATAACACCTTTAGCGCAATTGCCATGGAATAATGGATAAATAACACTTGTTCGCTTCTTACTGTTTACCATCCCCGTTTTATTTCTTTTGGCGCAAAATTAGTTTTAATTTTCATAATCATTTGGAAACATATTCCGTATATTTGTGAAAATATGCTGGAAATTAGAGTCACTTAGATCACTATCAAGCATACATAATTGTGACGGTGTCACATACGCTGTGCTGTTATTGGCTTTGTGGTGGTGCCATTTTACACTAGCGCTATATTGGTGCTGGTGTTATCGCACGAAATTGAGTCGGTTTTATATTGCAAAATTGAGTTGGCGCTATATTGGGTTGGCGCTATATTGAGTTGGCGCATTTCCCAAATCGGAGTTAGCGCAATAACGCCAGGGTTGGTGTTAGCGCAATTGCGCGGCGCAGCGCAGTGTTACCCATGCCTATATTGTTTAAGTTCATAATTATTATAAAGGCAACTTACTTGGTCGCTGAAATAACCAACAAGCGTCCCTTCGGAAAACTCGTTCTCGTGGAGGACCTTGATAATTCGAGCCTCTCATAGAGACTAAAAAGGTGGACCGGGTTCTACCTGAGTGGTCGACTGGCATTGATGGACTTTAGAAACCTTGTCTCCAAACCTAGGAGAATAAAGCAGAGAGTCCCGCAGAATGGTGTCCTGTCTCCCCTGCTTTTCAACTGTTATCTCTCCCACCTCCCACCCCCACCTGAAGGAGTCGATCTAAGCTCCTACGCCGATGAGTGCTCGATTATGGCCATCGTGCTCACGTATCAACAGTTATCTCTCTGATCTCTGCTGCTTCTTCACATACCGGTCCCTTGAACTAGAACCATCGAAGTCCTTCGCGACCATATTTACGACATGGACGAAGCAGGTAGGACTGGAGCTAGGCATGCGGATACTGATCGCCAGTGTATTCGGCGGAGACTTCCAGGACACAATGGCAGGCCCGCCAAAACTCTACTCTCAGAACAGCCACGAGTAACTTCCTGATGGCGCCGGAACACCGCAAGGCCCTAAGGGCGATTCATATAGATATCATAACCATCTTCGTTTCAGTCCGTCCGTCCTATGTTTTATTGGGAGACCAACCGCCCCCTATAGCAGAAGAGGAATTGTGGCTGCCGAGGGAAACTTGCGTTACAGGGCTTATATATATCGCTAGCTTAGAGCGTAAGTTGGCTAAGTCCACTTTTATGAAAGTGTATTTTTATGTACAACACCCAAAAGATTAAATGCGCATCACGCTAAACAGGTCTGTGAGACTTTTCTTATTTTAACTCGTTGTTATTCAGTGATATGCAAATTGGCTAAGTGCCAAATTTTTACATGAAGAGAGTTTTTTTTCATATAGGCATTTAGAAATGTTTTTGTTTTTTGTCTCTCCTGTAAAATTTGAAAAAAAGGCACTTAGCCAATTTGCACTGTAAGCTAGCGAAATGTATGTATTGCTTGTTGTTTTTTTTTTATATTGTTCTTATTATTCCCGCTGTGGTTGTTTTGGTGTTGGCTGGTGGTATTGCCACTTGCAGATTTAATTGGGCGTAAGCGTAAGGGTGTTTCGAGTTCATTAAAAAACAAACGCTGCGGCATGCAAAAGCGTATGTCGTTTCCTGTACAAACAAAACCAAAACAAAGCGCATTTTCAAAACACGAGTTTTATGATGCATAAGGACATTTTGAGCGCAGCACCAAAGAAAAAAAAATAACTCAGCCTGGTGTACAGGCGGGTAGGCGGGTAAGCGTTTCGGTGGACCAACATAAGCGGCGATTTGGCGGCACGCAGCGCATTATTATCAACTTCTCGCCTTTTGCAAACGCGACAGGATGTCTCATCAGAAAGCAGCCACTAAAAAACTGCCTAACCACAGGAGGTTGCATACGGGAAGCATTTAGATACGTACATACATACGTGTGTATATCTCATTCGTATCAAATTTATTCGTGTGTATCTAAACAATTTCATTTGTTGTCATATGTACAAAGTAATGGTTAAAAGAATTGCAATCGAAAGAAGAAATCACAATAACATATCAATGTGATAAAAAGGGATATTGAGTGATTTATTTGATTTATACATACATATGTATCTACATATGGTGGTGTAATGTGTTGGAACAACAATTGAGCATGATTAGACAATTGTTGGCTTTTCAAGTGAAAATTGAACAACCACAACAACCAGCTCAATGTGACATAAAGAGACTTAGATTTAGTAGAAAGAATAGAAAGTAATTCTAAATGTCTAGGTAAAGTCTAAAATTGTATAACCCGTCGTGGATTAATTTTCGCATAAAAATGCAAGTTTTAACCGCTTAATGTTAAAACTACCGAATCAATGATTAGGTACCTTATCTCTGAACAATGTACGCTATATAAAGAAATTACTTTGTAAATTGCGGTGAAGGCAATTTAGACGGGAATTTCCTACTCTGTCCTTTTTCTAGAAAAGTCTGGGTTATGCCATCGATTTGAGTAAAATTGGGCCTGCTTTTTAAACCGCACCCTTATAAGCATTAGTTAATCACTAACAAAACAATCTCGAATTTTCGAATCTCTAACTTTAGAATACTATTTGAAAAACAGTGGAGAATTATGGTGTTGTAAAGCAATTATGTTCCCATTTTCAAATCGAAAAAATTATAATTCTCAAACCAATTCTAGTGTATGTACTTATATATACATAGTTCTATAATGACAATTTAGAAACATTTCAAAGGCATTGAATTTGACTCCTCCTCTAATTAGTTTCCAAGCGGAATCTGGCGTAATTTTCTACCCTCCTTCTCGATTAGAAAACAGTTAGACTCTAACATGGGTCTTCAATACCACCGCGCTTCCGCGCTATTTGTTTTTGTGCCGCGCTTAAGCATAGGCAAGCGCGCCGAAAATCACAGCGACCGCGCATTCTATCCTCTCGCCTACAAACGAAGTTTAATGCTATTAGGAACAGCAGCGCAAATTTACTATTAATTCATGTAAAATTACCTATAAAAGAACAATTTTGAAATTGATTTTGGTCTAAAAAATTTTTTCACTATCAGTCCTGGAAGACAAAATTAGGTGTTAGTTTATTTTATTATATTGAACACTCAGTATTCAAAGAAACCTGAATTTTCAAAGCAACCAATTCCGACTGGGTATGTGGACGTGCCATTTTTGGCTTCCATTTTTCTTTTTTATTTTCTGCAGATGCTTGCGAAAGCGAGTTGACGCCCACACACTGAATGAAAGTGATTCCATCTTTTATTTGAAATTTAAGATTTGATACGGAATTCGATAGTGATATGTGTATGTACCTATGTAGATTTTATAACACCTTTTTATTAGCTTCACCTATATGCAAATTGGTAATTTCTTTGTGCCTAAAAATACGCAACATATTTACTAATGAGATTAATTCAATCAGATGGCGCTGTCTTAGATATAAATTAAACTTTAATTATTAAAGCGTGCGCTAATAATGAAAAATATAAAAACGAGCAACACCAGCACCGTCTGCAGAAGAAATCGATAGAGTGTAAAAAACTAAAGAATGCGCTGCTATGATAAAAATCGAAGGAAAAATTTAGTAATAATTGTTTGAACATTTTCGATATCGATCACTATTAACAGTCCCAAAATTATGTGAAACTAGCAAATACCCGTTGCTTCGCAATGAGGAATAATAGTTAACCAAAGTCAAGCCAAGTCAACTCAAGTCAAGTCAACTCAAGTCAATTCAAGTCAATTCAATTCAAGTCAAATCAAGTCAAGTCAAATCAAATCAATTCAAGTCAATTCAAGTCAATTCATTTCAAGTCAAGTCAAGTCAAAGCAATTCAAGTCAATTCAAGTCAAGTCAAGTCAAGTCAAGTCAATTCAAGTTAATTCAAACCAAGTCAAGTCAAAATAAGTCACATCAAGTCAAGTCAAGTCAATTCAAGTCAATTCAAATCAAGTCAATTCAAGTCAAGTTAATTCAATTCAAGTCAGGTCAAGTCAAGCCAAGTCAAGTCAAGTCAATTAAAGGCAAGTCAAGTCAAGTCAACTCAAGTCAAGTCAATTCAAATCAAGTCAAGTCAAATCAATTCAAGTCAATTCAAGTCAAGTCAAGTCAAAAACCAAGTCAAGTCAAGTCAAGTCAAATCAAGTCCAGTCAAGTCAAGCCAAGTCAATCCAAGTTAAGTTAAGTTATTCCGGGGTTATCTGGGTCCACTTGATGACCTTGTCCAGCCATCACTACAGCTCTATGTTGAAGCCGTTCCCAACACTTTTCATTTGATACCAATATCGCTCAAAAACCGCAAAAACCGGGTCCGCATTTTGACCCATATCTGGGGACCCGGCCTAGGAATCACAATTAAAAGAGTTTTGTGTTGAAGTCCTGATCAAGGCCTTTCATTCGATACCAATATTGTTCAGAAACATTCCCGGTCCTCGTTTTGACCCATATCTGGAGACCCGGCCTGGGAATGATTATGAATAGAACTCCAGTAAAAGCCTTGTTCAAAACCTTTCATTTCATACCAATATTGCTCCGAAATATTCTGGGTTAATCCGGTGTCACATTTTGACCCATATTTGGGGACCCGGCCAAGGCATCATAAATAACATAATTCTACGTCAAAGTCCTCATCAAGATTTTTCATTTGGTAGCAAAGTAGCTCAGAAATATTCGAGGGTCATCCGGTCCACCTGTTGACCCTTATCTGGAGACCCGGCCTAGGCATCAGTATTAAAAGAGCTCTATATTGAAGTCCAGATCAAGACCTTTCATTCGATACCAATATCGCTCAGACACATCCCGACGTCATCCAGATCCACCTTTTGACCCATATAAGTAGACCCGGCGTGGAAATCACAATGAAAATAGGTCTGTGTTAAAGCCCTGCTCAATAACTTTAATTTCATACCAATATCGTTCAAAACATTCCGGAGTCATCTGGGTCCACATTCTTACCCAGACTGGGAAAGATGTCTAGGCATCACAATGAAAATAACATTATGTTGAAGTCCTGCTCAACACCTTTCATTTGATACCAATATCGCACTTGTAGGTGCAGGCGTTCTTGAGTTATAGCATAGTATGCATGTGTAAAGAGGTTTTTGATTGCCACCGAGCCAAACAACCAACCGTGCAAAAACAAACATGAGTCATCTGCGCTGCGCTGCCTGGCACGACTGCGACGCCTCCACTGAACACGGCAAATGACCAAACGAATCTGTATATGCTTGCGCTTTTTTGAGTTTTTCGAAATTTAAACCCGTGAAAAAGGTATTAAAGTCTCAGAAATGCGCAAAAAAAAGTACATGGTTCTCGAGAATTTACCATTTGTGACATTTAAAAAAAAGAATTATTAAAATCGGTCCAGTACTTTTTGAGTTATCGCGTTACATACATTTTCCATACAATCAACTTTATATAATTAGTATAGATTTTATATAATAATTAGTATAGATTTATTCGTTTTTTTAAGACCGAGAAGAAAGTAAAAAAATAAAAAAAAAAATAAAAAATAAAAAAATTTAAAAATATATAAAATATTTCAAAAAATACACAGAAATATAGTTATTCTCTTTATCTAACAAACAATTATCAATTTATAAATTTTCGAAAATTTTCGGGTGTAATTTTAATAATGGATGAAGTGGGCGGCCGCAATTTTTTTGCTCTTATTGTCGGCCATGATTTTTAATTCAAAGTACCGGTGCCCGCGCTTCCATAAGGGCTTATTGGAGATCACTGAGTTAGAGCATTACCAATTCGAATTCCTGACTATAAGGCATTTGCAATCAGCTTGATATTTAACAATTGCTCTTAGGCTACGCGTAAACCAAAATACTTAAACAAATCAAGTGAGCCACTTGGTTGACAGAGGGCGTGTCACCCCAATTTTCTGAATATAGTGCACATTATATACATATGTATGTACATATGTATGCATGTATGTACATAAGCTTGTTAATTTCACATTTTCTTCTAAATTCGGCTTATGATTTTGAATTGCAAATTCATCTTTAATCCAATCGGACCTCGAGTCTCAATGATTGCGTGACTTTTTCCTGTCCTTCCTTTTATTTGAATGTAAATTGTCTCAATTGCACTACTTATGCATTGTAAGTACATCTTCTCTCATGTATTTATGTAAATATGTATATATATTAGCAAAACGGTTAATTTGAACAGTCTACTACTTTATTTCTGTAATAGAAATAGAAATGAAGGAAATATTCTTTTTTTAAATTGGCTTTGTTGCGGTCTCATAAATGCAATTGCTTATGCGCACAATAGTCACCCTGTACAAAATAAAATGGCACACTGCCGGAAATCCGTCTGGCGAGCTTTTAACATTCCTCATTTTTGTGCGAATTTCGCACTTGTGAAACGAAGCGTCAAAATAATTCATTAATCATATTGAAGAGACGCCAATTTATGGTCCTTTTACTTTTTTTGTTGTTGTGTGGAATCCGGCAACATAAAAAATATTGTTATTTTTTTATGGCACAGCGTTGGCCCCTGCGGTGTGGTGTTCCAAATATCTATTTGTCTTTCCGCTACGGAAAGGTTTCGCATAAAAGTCCACCTATAATACTTATAAAGAATTCTTCGCAATTGGTGGAGAAGCACGAATTGAAGTTGATTAGGTTGCAATTTGCGTATTGTTGGTTTGCTTTTATTTTATTGCGATTTCCTTTGATCTTGTTTTTGATTAGTGTTTATTCATTAAATTTTTCTACTGCGGTTTCCAGTTTCCCTATTGTTTTCACGTATATTTATTGAAGATTGTTTGATATTTTCGGATCTTCTTTCCTGTGTTTTTCATTGTGGTCTAACTCTGCTCATTAGCTTAATTTTCTCAGCTCCCAAGGAACAGCAACAAATTCTTTCAAGCTAAGCCTTAGATTGCGCTTTCCTAGAAAAAGTGTTATTTTTTCACTATACTCAGAGCAATTAATAGATATACTCCTTTAACTACATCCATGCTAAGCAAACATACATAATTGCATACCTGTCCACTTCAACATGGTAAATGCTTTAATTAAAATAAAAACGACTGTGAAGAGTCGCCTTGCAGCCACATCAACTACTCTAAGTATTTCTGCAAGGCTTGGAAAATAAACTATTCGTATGCTGAGAATATGTGTATCGGTATTATGAAGTTTCTGTGATGGAACTAAGCTCAAATAGAACTAGTTCGCTTTTGGTGTAATATTAATCATCACTTCCTTTTTGATCGACTACAAACTTAGGTCACACATTTTTCAGGAGTTATTTCAATTTGGGACTAAACTGAGAACTAAAGAATTTCTCAAATTAGAGTCCGAGTTAATTTATGCCCAATTGTAGCCGATATAGATAGGTATCTCTGGGATAACTCTGTTATACGAGATTAATACCATAATCTTTTTCAGGGTCCTAGTAAGCCCAAAGATCTACAAATCATTACATTTCCTTTAGGGAAGATAACAAACTTGCATGATTATGCCCCATGAATATCGCACGGCGATGGCCGCCTTCGCATGAATGACTTTGTATAGTGAAAAAAGGAATGAAGCAAAAGCTTCGGGCTTTCATTCCAAACCGTGTGCTTTTTTCATATGGTCGTTATTATACTCCTGTTAGGTATTCTGCATGAATAGAGATGGGAAACGGGTAAATACCCAAAAGGTAAATATGTACCAGATAAATTGGGAAAATTTGGGTAAAAAAGGTAAATATCCAAATATTCACCCAAAAGTTGGGTATAAATAATATTATAGAAACGAGTACTTCTTGAAACCAAATGAATAAGTTTCTTTACAAATTTTATTAATAACAAGTAATGAATTAAGCATAGTACTGAGTTCGAGTTTCACGTGAAACTGCTGTCAAAATCCATACAAAAAACTGGTTGTGAAACATGTGTGAAATTTCACAGATATTTCACGACAAAGTTGTGCTGAGTTCCTGCCGTGAAAAGTTGCGCAACATGCTAGCAACATCATGCCAGCAACATTTTTCCACGACAATTAAAATATACAATGCTATTTATTTTCGAGTGAAAAGTGACATTTGTTGAAATTGAAATTTATATTTTGTATAAAAGTTTTTTATTGGCCAAAATTTGAAAGTTGGTTCTGAGGCGATGCTCCAAATTATTTTTTTTTACATTTGCTCAATTTTCGTTTTGGCATTTATTCTCATTTGACAAAAAATTTTTCTTGAAACATTTCACGGCAAAATAAATGCATGTTGCAGGTGAAATTTCACGAAGGTGAACTCAGTACTAGGCTTTAAATACAAATTTAAGTTTAACACAATATTACGCTAGAAATTTATTATTACATCTATATATATAAAATCAAGCCTCAAGGGATTTTGACCAAATTTACACACCAGCTGAGTACCTTGCCCTAGATGATTTATATGCATATTTTTTTCAAATCCGGAAGTCGGTTCCCTAGATATAGATCAAAAGGTCAAAACATGGATTCGGCTTTCCCCTGAATATTTTTGGTCGATATTAGTATCAAATGAAAGGTATTGAACAAGGAATTTACATAAAATAGTACTCATTGTGATTCCTAGGTTGGGTATCTAGTTATGGGTCAAAACATGGACTCTACCCTCAAATGCTTCTGAGCGAAATTGTTATCAAATCAAAGGTCTATATGAGGACTTCGACACAGAACTATTATAATTATGATGTATAGGCCGGGTCCCCAGATATGGGTCACAACGTGGACCCGGATGAAACCAAAAAGTGAGATTCATGGCTTCAATACAGGGATGTCCTAGATGTAATGTTCAACCTGGTTCCCTGGGTAAAGGGCAATAAAAAGGAAGAGGAAAGTCGAATGGAGTGGGAATGGGAGGAGAAGGAAACGAAAACAAGGGGGGAGAGAGAAATTGGGTGTGAGAAAGAAGTGACGAAAGAGAGGGGGTGAAAAAGGGAGGCATAAGGGAAAGGAAAGGAAAGGGAAAGGAAAGGGAAGGAAAAGGAATGGAAAGGAAAGGCAAAGGAAATGGAGATGAAATAGAAAGGAAAAAAGAAAGTATAGGGAAAGGGAGTGGAAGTTTGAGGGAGGTCAGGTCTCCAGATGTGGGTCAAAATGTGAACCCGAATGATCCCGCAATATTTTTAAGAGATATTGATATCAATTTCTACCGAAACCCTCTGAACGCAGAAGAAAGGGGAGACCTCCACTGTGTTGGGAAGATCAGGTGGACAGTGATGAGCTCAAAACTTTGATGCGCTGATTTAGTTTTTCCGGTGAAATCGTATTCTTTTTACCAATCTCACTTTTCAACGCGGTGGGGCACTTAAAACAATTTATTAGATGTTTCACTATTTTATTGACATTTGACCTTTTATATATCGTATCGCAGTATTTGCAAGTTACTGATTTTGTGTTAATTCCATTTGACGTGAAATGCTTCCATATATTTTCGTGTTTGGATCTTCCTATAGCCCAGCCTTAAACAATTCAATTCACGATTATTAATCAGTATTAAGCTAACTAATTCATATTTATCTTTTATATAAATTCCATTCAAATTAATACATATGTATGTATCTTACAGCACAACCCTGCAGTAAAAATCCGCAATGAATCCTTAATGAATCACTGATGCAATTCACCTATGACGAGGAGGCATCAGTGAATACTTTCATATAAAGACTGCTGAATTTTTCATATAAATGGTTTGCTTTCCTCAGAAAAAAAAAACAAAAACAAATAAAAATATACAGTGATGAATATTCAACAAGGAATCATCACTGATCATTCAGCAGTGAAACAAATTTACTGCAGGGAAGTTCATAAATACATAAAGAATTTTAATGATTTTTTAATTTTTTTAATTATTATTTCAGTACAGATAAAGTAAAATTTGCTAAAGTTATTAAATTATTTGCGTTTTCCCAAATATACCCTTGAGTTGGGTATTTATTTGGGAAAATACCCTTTTTTACCCTAAAAAGGGTTTTACCGGGTATTTACCGGGTAGAAATCCATCTCTATGCATGAATTGTAGCAGTTTTGTAGTGCTGAATATAAAACTGCCTACCACCTAACTTTGTTATGCACTTCATCGTATACAATTTTGTGTTTCGGCTTACTCTTCTTGACTCCTACTTTAGTCAGTGAAGAAATGATCTGTTCTCAATTTGTACGTGCCGTCCAACATACTTTAGGAGTACCTGCGGCATATCTCACAAAAGCAAGTATCCTGCATTGAAAAAAAAATCGCATAACCTCTCAAATGGGCCTAGTGGGGTATGCTAACATACACCTATGCATTTCAACATGTTTGTACATAAATGTGTACACAACTGCATGTAGAATGTATGAATGGCTAAGAGGACTCGTTTCGTCTCGTCACAGCACTTCAACCAAGTTGTTTCATGCTGCTGCCATGCAGCAGTTGAATTACTTTTAGTTCGCTATGTTGATGACATGACTATGGCCAACAAGCCTTGAAGCTAAAATTTTGTCGGTGCCAAATTGGAATGTGCACATGCGAAATTTAATTACGACAAAAGGATGAGTGCTTAATTACATGTAAACATTTAAGTTTTTCACGAGCGCTCCTTGGCATGTATGTATGTATGAATATACCCTGCTCAACTCAATAACTAGTGAGCAAAATTTCTAGTTCCGAACTACCGAAAAGGTGTCAAAAGGGAACTAGATCAATTGTAGTTAGACCCTCACCAGTTCAGGAGGAGTGAATTGAGTGACCATTATAAGACACACTTTGATTTGTATGCAATTTCGAAGTGACAAAAATTCTATGAAAATTTTTCGTTCGTTCAGTTTCCGTCGGCTTTGTATATTTCTGCAATTCTCAGATGTTTAGTGAAGCGTTTCATATAAAGAGTTTTCTATTTGCATCTTAACTTGTATGAAATGAAATGTTCCCCTAATTATGCTTTCCCGATCCCTCAGGCTTATTTTTAATTTTTTTTTTTTATTTTATTACTTTTTAAATATTACTGTAAATTTTATTAAATAAGTAAATAAAAAATATTAGTCAAAAAAAAAAAATTAAAAAAAAAAATTATCATCCACCTTGACACCGACAGGATTCGAACCCGCGCCCCTCAGATTGAAAGGCACATGCGTTAGCCAGTCGGCCATCGCGCCACTTGCATGAAGTGTGTAAAAGTCTGCACTTAAGCGGCAGATGTAAAACTGTAGAATTTGTAGGTACTTGTAGCTAGTTCAGAACTATCGAAAATGTGCCAATAAACGAACTAGTGTAAACTGTAGAATTTAGTACTAGTTCGGAACTATCGAAAACGTAGTGCAGAGGGTGACAATTGACACCGCCTAGGACATCGCCGTGTTAAATTCGCCAGTTGGTAACATGCAAAAGAGATTTAGCTCGCACTAGTAGTGTCGAAAAATGCACTAGAAGCGACCTAGTTCGGAACTAGAGATTTTCCCTACAGGGTATGCACATCCATACATTGATGTTGGCGCCAGTAATTACAGTTTAGTTGGAGATAGAGTAAAAGTAATGAAAAAGATTTGCTACACAAACTCGAGTATATAAAGTTTTATGTACTTATGTACCAATGGAGTTATTAATGTGCATGTGTATATATGCACACACATGAGGTCAAATGGAATCTATATACACTGAAAAAACAACTTACTCAGATTATGGAAAAGTGGAATGATTCGGCGCTAAAGACATATTTGCATATTTTGATGTACGATTTTCTTCAAATCAAGGAATAAAAACCACGTTTTAAAGAAAATTGTACATCAAAATATGGAAATATGTCTTTAGCGCCGAATCATTCCCATTTTTCCATAATCTGATTAATTTTTTTTTTGAGTGTACATATGTATATTTATGTAAAAAATATTCTAGAAAAAATTCCCCTCGCTGTGGTCGATGTCTTATGAAGACTCCAAACTATATCGAGCAGTTAAATGTTACATATATTTTTATCAACGAGCCCCGTGTATGAAGAGCAGCCGGGATAAATAAGCTCGGTAAAAGAAAAGACTACACTGAAAAAACAACTTACTCGGATTATGGAAAAGTGGCAATGATTCGGCGCTAAAGACATATTTAATATTTCCATATTTTGATGTACGATTTTCTTCAAATCAAGGAATAAAAACCACGTTTTAAAGAAAATTGTACATCAAAATATGGAAATATGTCTTTAGCGCCGAATCATTCCCATTTTTCCATAATCTGATTAATTTTTTTTTTGAGTGTACGTTTAAGAAATCGTCATGAGAAACTACTTTCATAGAAGGGAAGGCGCAAGTCCTAAGTCTGAAACCCCGAACAGTTTGCCGACTGGGAGACCTCACACGATGGCAGGATGTTCCACCTAAGATCAGGGATTAGTGCCCCGTTTCCCAACTCTATTAATAGCTTCGGCGTGAAGGAAATGGCATTTGATCGTGGTCTCTAGGTACCTCTCCTCCTAATCCAGGATGTTATACATCACCGTGCCCAATGGATGATGTTGTGCGGCGCCTCCCCGAAACCGGGCCCTATCCCCCATACAAGAATTTGACCGTGATTATCGCCTTGTCGGGATAGTGGTCGTACGAACAAGATGAAGAAGAAGGAGAAGAAGGAGGCGAACATGGTAGGGGAACCACGATCCAGGGATCAGAAGATCATTGTTACTGATCACTTCGACCTCACTCTGTAGTTCGACCCTCACTCTGTAGTTCGATTCGAAAGAAAATTCGTTCGCTTTCGAACTCTATTTCAGATATTCTCTACAATACGAATGTGCTTTCGAATCGGAATTTCGCTTTCGAATAGAACTGCAGAGTGAGGGCCATGGATAGCATGGGATTCACCAACGAGGCAGTGAGCTCGACGCGGGAGCAAGAACTGTTAGAGTCCGGAGAAGCAGTGGCAAGGCAAGGTGCGCAACAGAGAGGGGAAGTTATCCCTACCGCGTTACTGGGCTGCGCTGAAGGTGGTATAACGCTTGGGAGTGTTGGTCGATCTACCGACTAAGAAAGCAAGCGCCTGGAATGGGACAGCGGAGCAGGGTCGGAAATATTTCGATATCCCTGAGAAGGGGTGAATGTAGACTTAAAATTGATCTCCTTACAGGACACTGGCTCTTAGCATCACATGTGTTCAAAATGGGTGAAAGCAAATGCAGATGATGGGGATTGCATGAAGATACGTTAGAGCATGTTATCTGCTCCTGTCCAGCGTTTTCCAGGCTTCGGCTTCGGCTACTAAGGGAATTAGCATTCAGGGATCTCGAATCTGTAACCAAAATAGGGATAAGAAAACTCTTGGTATTTGCCAAAGGGACAGGGTTGTTCTTCAATTTGAGTCCAAGCTTTTAATGTAGAGGTGTTCATGTTCAAGAACTTTTCTGGTAAGGCTACCTTAGACTTACCTAGTCTATGTGGCGCCATTAATGGCCAGCCAGTTTAACCTAACCCAACTACTTTGATAGTCAATACCCAAAAAAACTCTTGATTGTTATTAAAAATTTCGTTTCATTAAAACACTAAATCTTTTTAATTTAACAGTATATTAAATGTCAAATTAGTCAAAAAAAATTAAATTGAAAAAATCTCTGTAAACCACCGTGATTTAAAACGAAAAAAAAAAATATAAAAAATGAAAATCGCTTAAAACGTGTTATAACCACGTTATACAGTGACATTCGCGATCCGCCATCTGTCAACCAAAAGCTTTTGGCCAAACGACAAACCATATTATGGCGACCGCTAAAAGTTATTGGATTGCCAAATGTCGCGGTGCGCATTCATATTCATACACAAAATGCCCCAACCTCAGCTAAATACATACATAAGTATGTACACCCACACATACATATAATCTAGTATGAGTGCTCACTCAAATTCTTCCAAACATTCGGATTAAAATTTCCATTTGCTACATTAGCAAGCGGCAAGAGATTCAGATTTACATAGAACTGGGTCTGGTGGCCTCTCAAAAAAATATGATTAAAATTTCCATTTCCATTTTCATTCGCGGTTTCAATTGGCATTGAAAGAGCCAAAAAAAAAGTGAAACAGAAAAAAAAGCTGATTGGTCCTGCTTTCTTCTCATGCCTTCATGCCTCTTCCTGGTTCCCTTCATAGTGGCTCACTCGCCGTCATGTCATGGAAATCCAATTTCACTTCGCGGTCCGTTTTTTTTTTAATTTTTTGGTTGTTCTTGTTCTTCTAGTGAGTTTTAAAAATTTTAAGAAATTCAATCATTTTTTGCATATTAAATTAAGTTCTGCTGCGTTTCCATTTCAACGACTGACAACATAGCATTAACGTCAATGCTTTTAACTACATATGTATGTATGTAAATATGTGCGGATGCATCTGCGGATGTATGTGACTGAAAATTTGGTGTTTTTTGAATAAAAAAATTCTTAAATTAGAATTAATATTTAACTGTTTTTTCTAACATATTTTTAGCTTTAACTGTGAGGGGAAAGTTATGAATGTATCGCACCCTAAATCATAAAGCGACATAACTCAAAATGTTTTGAAATCGAATTTTTTTCATAAACTGGCACACGGAACATATCCCTAGCGATTGCCAAAAAATTTTTGAAGTTAACTTCTTAGGCGGCGATATAGAGTTTTTATGGAGAGTGAAATTTTAAAAAGGAAATAGCAGGTACACTTCCGTTGCACGGAAATAGCAAACAGGAAACAGCAAAAGATAAAAACGTTTACCCGGCTTTCCCCTGAATGTTTTGGACAACATTGGTATCAAATAAAAGGTATTGAACATGGCTTTTACATGGAGAATTACTAGTTATGATTCCCAGGTCGGGTCCCCAGATATGGGTCAAAACGTGGACCCGGATGACCCCGGAATATTTCTGAGCAATATTGGTATCAAATGAAAGGTGCTGAGCACAGCTTTCATATAGAGATGTAGTGATTATGAGTTCTAGGTCGGGTCCCCAAATATGGGTCTTAATATGGACCCGGATTAACCCGTAATGTGATGTCATGTGATGTCATGATGTGATGCCATGATATGATGTCATGACGTGATGCGATGATATGATGTCATGATGTGATGTCATGATGTGATATCATGAAGTGATGTCACGATGTGATGCCATGATATGATGTTTGATGTGATGTCATGATGTGATGTCATGATGTGATATCATGAAGTGATGTCAGGATGTGATGCCATGATATGATGTCATGACGTGATGCCATGATATGATGTGATGATGTGATGTAATGTCATGTCATGTAATGATATAAATAAATAAAGGAAGTAGGTACACACCTTTAGGCGCGTCTGATATAAATTTAGAGATTTTTGGCGATCTCATTTAGCGATAGCGATTTTTAGAATCCGGGTCCTGTATGTATTTACGTATTTAATTTCATCATAGCCTAAAATTATGCAACATATTAACTAATTGATATTTACAGGAGTGGGAATTAAGTCTAATTGTGTTTTTATATTTCCAATATATCCACTTATTACTAAGGTATACCTCTTATGCAATTTTTTTGAAACCATAAGCTTTATATTTGTATAGCATACGCCACTTCAACTTGAATCATTTAAACATGGCTTAAATAATTTCATAAAAATAACACAAAGTAACAAGCTTTGCATCATTTCAGATGTTTTCTTTATAATGCTTAATGTAAGAAGTTAACTTCTATCACGTGTACTGCGCTACAAGCGGATTTTTTTTTCAATAAGTGTCTCTTTTGACTGAAAAATTACCATTATAAGTGGCCTTTTTCCGTACGAATGCTTGTAAGGAAAAAAAGTTTTTTGGCTCTCCTGAAAATTTTGGAATTTTGAATTGTGTTACTTTATGATTTAGGATGCGACATGTACTATAGAATATGTGGAAAAAAACATTGATTTTCATTTTTTATTATTTTTTTCATTAAAAGGTCTTTTTTTTAACTTTTAATTTAAGTTTCCATACCACCAAAACCATTAAAAATCTTTTTTAGTCTAAGACATGTCGTTCGAAAATCATACATAGGGAAAAAAACAATTTAAATGTAATTTTCAGTGTTTGACGCTATACGGATATCCCAATCGGAGCCCGATATTAAGGCAGCAACATAGACTCGAATAGTGGGTTCGGTTCTCGACATAACTAAACCGATTGAAATGATATAGACCGATGTGTGAACCAGGATGGCCACATTATTTTGTTGATAGGGAACGGGAGAAGAGGAGAGAGAGAGAGAAAGTTGGATAGAGTGAGGAAGAATTAGAGGAAACGGGAGATGTAGAGTGGCAGGAAGACTGATAGGGAATGGCATCGTGTGATTTGTCGCAGCGAAGCGGGATGGATATTTGCTACTATGTTGTTCATAAATACCACCTATAAATTAGACCCCGGAAAAATTATGGGAGAGATCGTGTGGGGTATGTCTGTACGTACATATGTATATATGTCTGTATGTAAAACTATATGTAAATTATGTGTAACAAATGTAATAAAAAAAATTGATATGCATGTTATGCTTCGCCTTGGCTGAGGGTTCAATTCGTTTGGTTGGCGCTTTTAATTAACGTTTAATTGAAATCAATTAAAACAATTTTTCTGTATAATTGCATTATTATTACTGTTACCACTACATACAATTTCAGTTGTTATTCTACATTTATATTATATAACACAAATTAATAAAAGAAGAATATTGAATGAGGAATGAAGTGTTATGAAAAGTTTATTTTTATACCCAGTTGTAGGTTTGTTTTGTTTCACTTCTTTGCAATTTATGTATGTATGTATGTATGTGGCTAATTTGTGCTCAACGCATGTGACATCATGCATCAATTGCGAGCATTTAAATTACACTTAAACAATACATATGTACATATTTAAGGCCCCTCCGCGCCGTTCGATACCAAACGAGCTGACTCCCTTTCGTATGATTTTTTCAACTTGATGCTGGAAACGATAATTCGAGCTGCAGAACTTAAACGCCAGGAAAAATCCAGTATTATAAGAATGTGCAACTGTAGTGCAGCATTGTACAATTTTCACTTTCTAAAATCCATCTGGGAATGGTGTAGAATCGTTCCAGTTTTGAACTAGAGATTTTCCCCACAGGGTTTATAAATATACTTACATAAGTATCTATGTATATATGCATAGTATGTACGCATGAGCATGGCATGTTTAATTAAATGACATGGATATCACCCAAATCGTCTCCCATTCATCTCACTCTTTCTTCCACATTTTTATTTCCATTCCACTGGATGAACTCAATGGCACGCTAAAGCCTATCATCTATTCAAATTTATAAAGTGCTTTTGTCACACACTCAATCGAGTGGTAGTAAGCTATTCTAACGCTATACAATTTAGCATAATTTCTTAATGTAATTTAAATTTAATTGAATAGTGTATAACAGATACGACATTCCACAGACAATTGATGGCCAACACAAGACGAATTCGTTCGAATATGATATTTTTTGAATAAATAATAAAGTGTGACCCTTTTGTGTGAAATATAAATACGTAGTTTAAATAGGTTTTATTTAAGTGCTGGCGTTAGACGCCAATTTGCATATGCCTAAATGTACCAATAAATAAAAAGTAGCTTTGATGGGCGTAAATAAATAAATTGATCGTTATTTACAAGTAGAGGGTTAAAATGTAAAAGAGGGAAATAACAAGATAAACGTCTTTTTTTTATTTTAATACTTTGCTACTATTCCAGCAGATAATAAATAAAATATCTTTTTTTCAAGAAAGAAGTATTCTTATGTAAAATTTCTGCTCCGTGTTTTATTGGGAGTGGTGCTTATAATAAAGCCTAGGTATTTTATAAAAATAAAACTGAAAAATAAACGATTGTAAAAGCACCAAAACGCACATACACATTGGGCCGTAGTCATAGTCGATTTAAAACAGTGTTTTACCACACTTAGAATGATGCTAGCATAAACGTCATTTGAGGTGAACGTCATTTTAAAATCTTAGAATATTGTTCTAAGCTGGAAATTCGTCGTGTAAAACTAGAAAATAGAAAGAGTACGTGAATTCAATAAAAAATAAATAAATAAAACGTAAACAGAAGACATTTTAATAAATTGTTTGGAAATAGCAGAATTTTTCAAGATTTTGCTAAGTATTATAGACGATGCCATCATGGGACGGTGAGCAAGGGTATATCGAAGCCGATGGGATCCGTTCCAAATGAAGGAAGAGTAATTTTATTACTTTGATAAGGCCACATTGGAATATTTTATAGATACTGAGGAGCCTGTCAGTAATAGGGGTCTTCCAATCTCACCCGGCTTGGAAGTTCTGACTAAATTACGATT
This sequence comes from Urophora cardui, assembly GCA_960531455.1. NCBI lineage: Eukaryota > Metazoa > Arthropoda > Insecta > Diptera > Tephritidae > Urophora > Urophora cardui. Next base: position 40,314,186 of record OY482674.1, on the reverse strand, counting down.
TTTAGGTCGAAATATTCATCAGAGTGACATATGTATGTACATGGGTTATGTGGCACTAAATGCTTTTCCGCAAACAAGCATTTTCTCTTGAGCTCCAGTTTGGTTCACGAGATTTTTTGTTACCTAAAATCACAAGTTTATTTTAATTTATATGAAACTAGTAAACCCCGCCACGCGATGCTGTGGCTTTCAATTACACTGTGCGACAATTTGAGGGTGAAAGACCACTTATTGCCACATTTGACAATTTTTTTGTATTGCCATTTTAAATTTGACTTCCCCTTAAAAATTACAGAATATACATTCGTTTAAGTCCATAGATTCTTATTAATCTATATATAGATTTTTTCTTCGTGTAAAGCAAGACTTAATAAAATTAATAAATGCTATTGCGATAATTGATTTTTCTCGAGTCCATCTCGAACTCGATACGAGTCCGAAAAATTACATTCACCTCCGCGAATTCTTCTCGAATTCGCCACGATATCATCCTCGCTTTTGTGTTTATTGGGTATATATAAAAATGGTGTAAAAAATGTTACTAACCTCATCAGATGAGAACGGCTGGGCCGATTTCTGTAAAATTTTTTGTCAGTTGATCGTATTCTCGAGGAGATGGTTCGTACGGAAGAAAATTTTGGAAAATCTCTCCGGAAAAGTCCGAAAATTGGAAAAATCGGTGTGTATGTCTGTATGTGTGCATCTGTGGATGTGTGTCCTTTATAAACTCCCAAAGTAACCATCCGTTCTTTATGAAATATTCACAGTAGATTCATGTGGTGTTAGTGCACATAGCAGGGTATATAGAATTTCGAAAAAAAGGAAGCTTCTCGGAATACAGGCCTAAATGAAGACCCAGGTCGATCCAGCAAGTCTTCGACCAATATTGGTATCAAATGAAAGGTGTTGAACAGGCCTTCAACATAAAGTTATTTTCATTGCGATACCTAGGCCGGGTTCCCAGATATGGGTTAAAACGTGGGACCGAGTGACCCTGGAAAGTTTCTGGGCAATATTGGTAGCAAATGAAAAGCGTTGAGCAGGCTTCCACATACAGCTATTGTCATTGTGATTTCTAAGGCTGTTTCCCAGAGATGGCTAAAGTAGTGGGCCCGGATGGTGATCGACGGTCCCAGTAAGGTAAAGGTAGGTAGCTATAGGGATAGGGGTAGGGATAGGGATAGATATAGGGATAAGGATAAGGATAGGGATAGGGATAGGGATAGGGATAGGGATGGGGATAGGGATAGGGATAGGGATAGGGATAGGGATGGGGATAGGGATAGGGATAGGGATAGGGATAGGGATAGGGATGGGGATAGGGATAGGGATAGGGATAGGGATAGAGATAGAGATAGAGATAGAGATAGAGATAGAGATAGAGATAGAGATAGAGATAGAGATAGAGATAGAGATAGAGATGGAGATAGAGATAGAGATAGAGATAGGGATAGGGATAGGGAAAGGGAAAGGGTAGGGATAGAGATAGGGATAGGGATAAGGATAAGGATAAGGATAAGGATAAGGATAGGGATAGGGATAGGGATAGGGATAGGGATAGGGATAGGGATAGGGATAGGGATAGGGATAGGGATAGGGATAGGGATAGGGATAGGGATAGGGATAGGGATAGGGATAGGGATAGGGATAGGGATAGGGATAGGGATAGGGATAGGGATGGTGATAGGGATAAAGATTGAGATTGAGATTGAGATTAAGATTGAGACCGAAATAGAGATAGGGATTGAGATAGAGATAGGGATCGGGGGAAGTAGGTTTGTCGCGGCGAATATAACTATAACTTTTATTCAGAGAATAGACAATTTTTTGTTATCATTATGTAGTCATTAAGATGGACTCTAAGATAATGGTTAGCAATACGGTAATCAAAGACTTTTCTTTAGGCTTCATGGGAATAAATTTTAGCAGAACAAACGTCTGCCGGGTCAGCTAGTAAAATATAAAATGAAGAATATAGGTACATACATAGTTTCTGGTTATTTTTATTTTCTATGGAGCTAGATTTTTTATATAAATATTTTGTCCTCCAAAAGGCTATTTATCGCACTCCTCTTTTTATACTCATCTGTACTAGTACACAGAGTATTATAGTTTTAATCACATAACGGCGGACTGTAACAGAATGAAATAATCGAGATAGATATAGACTTATATATATCAAAATGATCAGGGTGAAAAGAGAAATCGATTGAGCCATGTCCGCCCGTCCGTCCGTCCGTCTGTAAACACTCTAACTCGCGCAAAAATTGAGATATTTTGATGAAATTTGAAATGCAAGTTGGTATCGAGACTGGGACGGTTGGTATTGAAAATGGGCGAAATCGGACCATGACCACGCCCACTTTTCCTATATAGAAAAAATCGGAAATTTGGTATCTCAGTCACTAATATAGCTGGAGCGATGAAATTTTACCCACGTGTTGAGCTCAGGCCCCTATGAAGAAATTTGATGGAACTTTGGAAAATGGGCGGTGCCACGCCTACTTATTAAGGGTCAAACATGGAAAGTTTTATATGTCATAACTCAGAAACCGTTGAAGATATATCGATAAAATTTGGTATGCGTGATATACTTACTTAGGCAAATGTTTGGACTAAAAATTGCCAAAATCGGTTGACGACCATGCCCACTTTTATATATGGGTATTATAAAGTGTCCCAATAAAAAGATTTTAAGCTATATCTCTGTCAAATATAAAGATATATCATTGAAATTTTATGGCAGGAGTCCAACTGCGGACATAAAACGAAAAACACCGCCCACTTATGCAGCACTCGATTTATATAAAGTACACCGTGTTTACATCAAACGCAAGCAAACAATGAAAGCATACAGCTGAGTATCTAATGTCCCATTCCTCTCGAACTTAGGCTTCCTTACTTGTTCTTTTTGGTTCCCTTCTACTCCTCTTTATCTGCACTTCCCTTTCATATGACGCCTTAAATTTAAAAATCAAACAAACTATAGCGTAAAACTGAATTATTGAACAGGTGGCAACCCTTTTTGTAAATATTATAATAAATTACTTGTTTTCAAGCAAACCCCTTTCATATATATATATACCTCAAATTTAAAAATCAAACAAACTACAGCGTAAAACTGAATTTTTTAACATGTGGCAACCCTTTTTGTAAATATTGTAATAAATTACTTATTTTCAAGCAAACCACTTTCATATGACACCTCAAATTTAAAAATCAAACAAACTATAGCGTAAAACTGAATTTTTGAACAGGTGGCAACCCTTTTGGTAAAAATTTTAATAAATTACTTATTTTCAGCTCAAGCCCTTTCATATGGTACCTGAAATTTAAAAATCAATCAAACTTTACAGGAGAATTAAATTTTTAAACAGGTGGCAACCCTTTTCAGAAATATTAAACCTTCCTGTACATCTACAGGTCAAGCGCTTTCATGTGACACCCCATTTTCGAAAATCGGTATAAAGGTGTAAAAGTTATGGTGCGTACAAAAAATCGCTTAGCGTAATATATATAAAGATGTGTAGTTTTATCTCAAAATTGAACTCAAAATAACCAATAAAATTTGCGAAAACCAAAATGTCGAAGAGATGACATGCTTACTTATTTTCTTTGTGAATTTAAAGGTTGACACAGGGTGAACTTTTAAAACCCTCGAAATTTCTTAAAATAACAGAGCGATTCTTATTATTTTTTATGGGTAACCCTGTTTCGGTTAATTTTAGCAAAAACGTTGTTCTAACTCGTCTATGACACACAACTATTTTAAACGTCGCACAGTGGGGCAGCTTCCATACATTCAGCGGAAAAAAATAGAAGGAGTTGTCGTAGGGCTTTGAAATTTTGCATACAGGTTATATATGAGCTAGTTAAGAAAATCTCCAAAAATGGTTGAAATCCGTCAACTCCTAGGGGTACCTCCCTTGGACCTATAGTAAAAAATTAAAAAAAAATTTAAATACAAATTTTAATTTCAGCTCAAAAAAGTAAGATATCTTTACGAAACTTTGCATATCAGTTACCCTCATAAAGGGCCATTGACGGTACAAAAAATAATTGAAATCGGCCACTCCCTAGGGGTACCTCCCTTGGACCTATAGTAAAAAATAAAAATAATTTTAAATTCATACCTGTACTTAATTGTGAATAAAAGCGAAACGCGTTCATCGATTTTCATGATTTATGTATCATTTTGTTCATAGGTTATGTGACTTTACGTGAAAATAATAGGACTTTGAACTTTTTCACGGTTTTCGATTTTTTATGAATTAAAAAAAAAAATTATTTTTAGGCAAAAAATATTTTTTTTTTCTCCATACATTTATTTATAACTGCGAAACTGTTGCCTATATTGCGAAACGTTATATAAACAGATGAAAGTACTTATAATTCTTGATTTTTCTAAATTTGTTTAAACAAAATCCGACTAGTGGTTCTTGAGTTATGTTAAACAAAAGAGCCTTATCAGAATTGAGTCGCGAATCAATTAGCTGAAAACTGTTGTACTGTATAATACAATAAATTGAGAGGGGGCACCTGGGGGCACTTGAAATTGATTAAAAATGTAAAAACAGATATGAGACAATGTATTAGTAGTGATTTCCAACTGGAGGCAAGTGGAGCTAAAATTGCAGGTCCAAATGTTTGGAGAAAAAAGGGATTTTTGTTATATGTTCATAAAAATAAACAAAAAAAGAAAACTTAAGTCTCTGCAGAGTTTATTTTTGCAATTTTAGTAGACTGAAATATCCTACTTTAAATAAAAAATAAAAAGGAAAACGTTAGCTCACATAATAAAAGATTATTCGTTTTGAAATTCTTAGATTAAAATTAAGTTGGTTCGGTAAAACATACAAGTACTGAGTTTGAGACGGCTATAAAAAAAAAACTAGCAGTCAGATCGGAATAATTCTTTTTGATTTGGTAGTACCATTTAGTCTAAAATTCCAAAATATTACTGCATATTGCATGAAGAGTATATTGACAATTTGACTTTTTTCCGCGAAATCCCCAGTGTTCGTCGTTCTAAATTTAACACCGATTTTAACTAAAACCGATTTTAGTGAACGACTATGACTACGGCCCATTGAATTTTACGCCTAAAACTAGGTACACATGAAACGTATGTACATATGTTTTGTTATTCACATATAGCAGAAAATCAATCCTTAACGCTGAAACGTTGAAAAACTGAGCGCTCTATATAATATATTTAATTTTTCTGATCATGTTGCAAAACGACCAAGGGCGTAGGCAGGTAGGGGCAGGGGGGAGAGGCATTTCCCCCCCTCCCCTGGCTACTACTTAATATTTTAATGGCATCAGAGAATAGTACAGAAATTTACATGTCAAAATAAAACAGTGAGATTTGTTCCGATTCGTATCTACAGTTCACTAAATATTTTAGCATTAGCATTGATAAGCAGAATCTAAGGTCCGGTTTCACCAGCGTGACTAAAGCTAAAACTATGTTTTAACTTAAGTAAGCCCAGATTTGGGGCTAGTTTACTTTTGGGAGTTATAATAGCGCCATTGTATTATATTATTATTATATTACTTTTGGGTTTCACCAAATAAGCGACTTGAATAATTTTGCACACAACAACCCGATCAGCTGTTTTATACACTGACTTTGCGCAACCCAGTTTGTTTGACAGTTGCTGTTGTCATTTTTATATTAGCAGTGTTGCTGAAGTCGCACACAGAAATAAGTATTATTTTTGACATTTAAGAGTGGAACAGCAACACTTGATTTTAGTCGGAAACAGATTGATGTTTGACTACTTCAAATATTTGTCTCCCTCCCTAGCTACGCCCTTTAAAACGATTAATTTCTTTTTTTTTTTTTTTTGATGAAATGTGTCGCAATTGTTAATTTAATATTTTTAGTAATAATATTAATTATCTGCAATATATATATCTAATGTTCGTTTTCAATCGAACTTAGACTTCCTTACTAGTTTTTATTAATTTTTTCCATCATCCTTTTTTTATGTCCCATGCAGCAATTGCGGCTTTCGTCCCGTACTCAATGAAAGCTCCGTCGTTGCTGGCACTGGTGCTGGAGGACAACGCACTACCAGCCATCCGCCAATCTTTCTGCCACCACATTTGGCCTCGCTAAGCTCACAGTTTACGCATCAGCCGCTCTTTCCCGGACTAAAAGGTAAATGCGATTATTTTATGAGTAACTCCCATGAACAAAGAAAATATTTACGTAAGTACATAAATATGTATATATGTGTGTACCCTTGTACATATTTTATGAAGAGTAATATGTAAATATGTACATTAGACCGTATGGAAAAAAGTTCGCTGTGCTTACTTTAAACTTTAAAGTTTAAAGTAATGTACTTTTGAACCGACCAAATTACACCTTCCTAATACTTTGCCAACTTGCATATTAAACGCGGTGAAGCATTAGCTACTAATTCTACGCAAAATAAGTATTTATCTATATTAATTCAGTAGAACCAGAAATAAAACACATACCATTCTGCTCTTTTATCTAAAAGAACAAGTCTTTTATTTCGAGTTCTATTACATTAATCGAAATATGACACAAGAAGGTGTCATTTTTTTAATTTTTTAGGGGTGTCTAGCAGGGGTTTGCCACTATAGAAAGTGTCCGGCTGAAGATGTATCATTTTTTAGAGTCTCCTAAGTTATATATACAAATTTCATTCTTTATAAAATGACAAAAGTAAGGTGTTATTTTTGGCACCTTTGGCTCCTATGAGCTTTAGATTACAATGGCGTTTTCAGTAAATCCGGATTATCTGCAAGATTTGAGATATTTAGGATAGAAGTTTCATAACTCTGAAAGTGAAATTTTCATTTTTAACACTTTGCATTTGAACTCAAATTTTCATACAAATTTTATTAATTTTCTTCATTTTTATTACCTGATAATAGTTACTCATATGTCCCGTCATTCGATTGCTTTTTAGGAAGATTAAAAAAAGATGTGTGAAAAAATGAATATCTCAAAACTTGGAGATAATTTGGATTTTCTGAAAACGCCATCGTAATCTATTGTGTTATTATTATGAAAATGGAACTGAGCGACATCTAGGGTGGTCAAAAAATGTTTAATTTCCAACGAATTTTATTTTTTTTTTACTGGTCGGTCTAATGTACATATATGCATATGTACTTAGCTATTTATTTACTTATATTTATGTGTACATATATGTATATTTGTTCGTATCTTGGGTGGAGGTGAGAGATTGACATAATCGATAAAATCGATTGTTAAAAAATTATATTATGTATGCAATTACTTAAGGTACGAAGCAGTCAGATTGATTGATTTCAAATCTGAGAAGCTGTCAATCACGGTGGTAAACTTAGTGTCTATGCAGGATGTATTACTTTATTTCTATTAGATTATTGATGCTATTAAAAAAGCTCTAACAAGATAGAATATTAGGGCTCTTGAAATTACTCGAATAATCGAACGTTTGAACTTAGCCATTAATCGTCGTTTATCCCGGTATTTTGATAAAACATACATTTAGATTGTCACGAACGGCTTAATAAAATAAAAAGAAACATGTTGAAAACATGATTTTTTTTTAAATTTACATGTTATGAAATTAAAGCACGCAGCTCTGGTTCCAATCGAACCTGAAAATTCATTTTCTAAAAAATCCTCAACTAAAACCCTTTATTACTTAAGGAGTGTTTTTTTGGGCACCTCGCTGCCCGCTTATACTGGATTCTGCTCTCTTGGCTGACAGTTTGCATACAAAATGTTAGAGACTTTAAGAGACCTTTAGAGAGTATGCCAGCTACTCATTAAACTGATCTTTACTGATTATGCCAATTATGTTTACTGATTATGCCAATTTTTTCTATTGTGAATAAGTGAAATTGTTTCAAATTTTTGTCAATAGATGTCTCCCCTATCTTCGAATTCAACGCAATACGGTTCGTTAGAAAATTTTCTCCAATTCCGTACCAAAAAACGTATATTGTACAATATACGTTCTTTGTCCGTACTTTAACGAACGGTGTTCGAAGATAGGGGAGACATCTATCGATAAAAAGTTGAAGAAACTTCATCAAATAAACACACATTTTTTCCAATTCCTTTACTTTAACGAACGGTCGTATAATTATACTCAGCTGTACTAATACACAGAGTATTATAGTTTTAATCACATAACGGTGGATTGTAACACCATAAAATAATCGAGATAGATATTGACTTATATATATCAAATTGATCAGGGTGAAAAAAGAAATCGATTGAGCCATGTCCGTCCGTCTGTCCGTCTGTCTGTCTGTACGCACGATAACTCGCGCAAAAATTGAAATATTTTGATGAAATTTGGAATGCAAGTTGGTATCAAGACTGGAACGGATGGTATTGAAAATGGGCGAAATCGGACCACGACCACGCCCACTTCCCCTATATAGTAAAAATCGGAAATTTTGTATCTCAGTCATTAATAGAGCTAGAGTGATAAAATTTCACCCACGTGTGGAGCTCAGGCCCTTATGAAGAAATTTGGTGAGATTTTGAAAAATGGGCGGTGCCACGCCCACTTATTAAGGGCCAAACATTGAAAGTTTTATATGTCATAACTCAGAAACCGTTGAAGATATCAATGAAATTTGGTATGCGTGATATACTTACTTAGGAAAATGTTTGGACGAAAAATTGCCAAAATCGGTTAACGACCACGCCCACTTTTATATATGGGAACTATAAAGGGGCCTAATAAAAACATTTTAAGCTATATCTCTGTCAAATATAAAGATAATTCATTCAAATTTTGTGGCATGAGTTCCACAATAGACCGGAAACAAAAAGTATAAAAATTTTGGAAAATGGGCGTGGCACCGCCTCTTTTTAGACAAAGGAATATACGAAATTTCTGAGCCCATAACTCGACAAATAATTGAGACATTAAGACGAAACTTGGTTTATACACTTTTATAACTTGTGCTAATAGACACGCAAAAATTTATTCAAATCGGTTTATGACCACGCCTACTTTTTAACAAAGATATTTCTGGAACACCCTTTGGGAATTTGTAACGTGACATCTTTGCAATTAGAAGTCATAAAGGAATGAAATTTTGCACAAAGAATAATATTCATATGCTTAGTTGGATGACTGATAAAAATGTTGAAAATAGGCGTGGCTACGCCTACTTTATGCAGCACTCGCTTTATATAAAATACACCGTGTTTTCATCAAACGCAAACAAACAATGAAACCATACAGCTGAGTATCTAATGTTCGATTCCACTCGAACTTAGGCTTCCTTACTTGTTTTCACTTGTTTTTATACCAGTGGTTGTTTTTTTCGCAAGTCTCTAACTCTTGCCCAAACGAATACGGCTATTGAAACTAATATGCTTCTCTTTCTCTTCGCCTTCCAGGTGTCTCGCCCTTTTCGGGTCTTTGCTCTTGCTGCTCGTTGAAGCCACCACCGCCGCCAACACCAAACGTCTCCTCGGTAGCTGCTGCTGCCGCTGCCGTAGCCGCCTCGGCTGCCTCATCCAACACCAACACCACAGCCATCACCTCCGTCGCTCCATCAGCCAGCAGTTCACCCGATTCGCCACCAAATTCCATTGTAGCCGTCAGCCATTCTGGGCAGCATAACAATCATGATGCACGTTCGAGCTCTGTGGCCGAGTTGCGTCGCAAAGCGCAAGAACATTCGGCCGCTTTGTTGCAATCACTACACGCGGCCGCAGCAGCTGGTCTGGCTTTTCCGGGATTGCATTTGCCACCACTTTCCTTTCATCATCATTCCGCCACTGCGCTTAGTAATGCACATGCTGCAGCTGCAGCAGCAGCCGCTGCGAATAATAACAATAACAACAATCACAGCAGTCATAATAATAATAACAACAACAACAACAATGGCATACGCCTGAAAAATGAATCAGCACAAGATATGACAGCGAGCACCATGAACGGACTTTCGGCGGCGGCAGCAGCCGCTGCTGCTGCAACTGCTGCGGCTGCCAATCACAATCACAGCATCGCTAGTTTGGCGCTGCTTGATGCTCAGACCGCTGCATATCATCACCATCAGCAGCAGCAGCAGCAACAACAGCAACAGCAAATGTCGCAGCATCTGCAGCAACAACAACAAAGTCAGCTATCGCCTCCAATAACACCGACCCAAACCCCCGTTTCCATGCATCGCCAGGATAGCCCGCCTAAGTGCACAAATGGTGGCAGCAACAGCAGTGTCATTGCAAATGGTGAACTAATAGCAAAAAGTGAATAAATACATATACTCTCGTTAGGAGCAGTAAAATCATGAGTTAAACACCGAACGGATCGGAGAAGGCATTTGCTGTATAATAGTGTAAAATTTCCTTAGGACCCACGCTGTAAAATTAAAAAAAATAGACATAATTATAAGAATATATTGAAAATTTAGTATTCATATTTACATTTAACAATAATTATAAAAAAATATGAGAAAGTAGATAATATTCTAGAAGCGTGATAAAACTAAATTTGGATCTGATCGGATATGGCTTTAACGCTGAGTACTAATTAATATCTTCAACAATATCGTAAAAGGTCATATTGAAGTGAGTGCTATTTCAGCAATTTCAGTTAATCACAGCCTATAACTACGTTGAAAAATTTCAGAGTAATCTGTACTTAAGTCCGTTTTCATTTAATACGGTCTCAAGTTATTATGGACTTTCTCTTACTTTTAAAGTTATGTAGGCCATTCGTACCTATACAAAACTACACAAATCTTTGTCAACGGAGAATATGTATTATGTATTTCCAATGTATTGTGTAACGATTTTCCGTTATCCCTTGCCAAGTTTGGTTTGCAGACAAACCGGTTTCGGTTCAGAACGAAAAAAGACACTGAAGATGACGGATATTAACCGAAACCGGTTTGTCTCCTAACCAAACATGACAAGGAATGACGGAAAATCGTTCCACAATACATCATATTTCTACCCTTTCGGAAAAGCAAACAACCAAAATGTAATTATGTATTTCCCTTAGAAATTTCAGGCGTTGTTTTATAATCTGAAATAAGCGTTAAATAAGGCGTATATGTATATATATATAACAAAAAAAAATTTTCAAATTCACATTTAGTTTTTATAGTTGTAATGTAAATGGAAAATATAAGCAAATATGTGTAAATAATCAAAGAGTGTAGTTATGTGAGAGTTGCCCTTAAATACGTCAAACAATTGTTTAAATAACACATAAAGATAAGTTATATATGTAAGTGCAAATGCAAAACAATTTATAATCATATTATTAAGTAAAACACTTAAAAAAGTATATCTGTAACAACACACATGTAATTTAACTTAATAAGAAAAACCAAAAAAAAAAAAAAAACACTTAAATACATAAATAAATACGAGTAGAAATGTGGAAAATTATATTGTATTAATTAGTAAATTAAACAAGCAATAAAATGCAGCAAGTAATCTGCAAGTAACTGAATATATATTTGTCAGAATCACAAGCTGAATTCAATGCCCGTCTGGCTGTCTGTCCGTTTGTTTGGTCGCAAACTAATCCCACAATATTATCATTTGTCAGCTAAATCGGACTACCATAAAATGTAGCTTTCATACAACCAACAATTGTTCAGATACAGATATTACAAACCACTGAAGACAAGAAAGTTTTTCTTTAGGAAATCTTCGTATATAAACTCACAAGAATGGATAGTACAAATGAAAATCAGAAAATAATAAAATTTTTTTCCCTGGCCATGAGAGGTATGAAGTTTTCAGCACGATTGAGGAAAGCCTTGGTCGTACATGTTTTTATTAACTTAAATTATTTGTTAATATATGCACTACTCTTAATAGTTTATTGCATACTGTTTTTTTTAATAAATAATTAAAATAATTGTATAGTGGGATGGTCTCTAAAATCCAACGAACTATTTTATTCATTATCGAACCGCCACCAGTAGTTATACTCAGACCTGGGTAATATCAAGTACCAGTACGACTTGTGACAAGTACATTTTAAAAGAATTGTACTAGTACAAGTACAAGTACTTTCAGAATATTCAAGTACTAGTACAAGTACAAGTACAAAGAATTGAAAAAGAATTGAATTTTTAGCAAAAGAATGTATGTACAAATGAATGTACATTCAATTCTTTTCAATTACTTTGAAGTATTTGCTAAAAATTCAATTCTTTTTCAATTCTTTGTACTTGTACTTGTACTAGTACTTGAATATTCTGAAAGTACTTGTACTTGTACTAGTACTTGAATATTCTGAAAGTACTTGTACTTGTACTAGTACTTGAATATTCTGAAAGTACTTGGTACAGACTCATTACTTCAAGATCAAAATATAAAGTATTTAAGTACGTAATAGTCCAATTACTACTCAGTATTACCCAGGTATGGTTATACTCAACGCCACCAATTTTATATATTCGATACAGTATGATTGATTTTGGGTATTAGATGGGAAAAAATTTAATTTAATTTTTCGAGTCTTCATATGATTATTTGAGTTTTGAACCCGGCGCGATAAGCCTTAACTGTCTTCGAACAGTATCAAAGTTTATATGTGACGGGTGAGGAAATCAGATGTAAAATTTGTCGCCATACATTAACAGGAACCCCCTGAATTCTGGCTTTTTTTACACTCATATAAATGTAGTACAGAAATATATAATCTTAATCTAGAAGTACATAAACACATACATATGTATAATCAAATTAAAGTTAAATTATTTAAAAATAACTACAGTTTAGTCTTAAACATCTAATAATAATAATAATAATAATAGCCTTAGTTAGAAAACATAGCCTTCAATTTGCTCACTTTAGAGAAGAGTTTTTAAGGATACGTACACAAAAAACACATACAGATTTATTATTAAAAATATAAAAATAAAATATTGAAAATTTAAAATGGTTTTTATTTCTTATTATTTTATTTAAATTTTTTTTATTTAAATATTTTTTTAAAATCAATAAGCAGTGTTCAGCCCACTTTCTATGAAAGATGATATGAGTAGTCCTCTGTCAAAGGTGGCTATGGTAAATTTTTTCGATATTGAGTTTTTGATAGATTGTGTACCAGTATTGAAAGGTGTATAATATCCATTAAAAATTTACAAAATCCTTCTGTATTCTGAAAGAAGTAGCGGTAAATACGAATGATACGGTGATTTTTTATGTACACACTCAAAATACTCTTTCTATTTTTTCTAGTTTGTTGCTAAATATGAACAATTTACATAGCCACTTTTGAAAGTGAACTACTCATATATATTTCGATTCATTTGCACAGTAAAAGTAACCAATAAATACATAGTATATAATAATAAGGTGCAGTGAAATAACGACCGTGGAATTAACGCCCGCGGGCGTTATTTCCCAAAAAGGAAATAACACCCGCGGGCGTTTTTTCCTTTCTTGAAAAAGAAATAATTCCCGCGGGCGTTATTACGTTTCTTGAAAAAGAAATAATTCCCGCGGGCGTTATTACGTTTGATCCACGGGCTTTATTTCTCTTTCGGAAGGGCAATTAAGCCCGCAGATGGGCTTTTTTTAAATATGGTGTATTAGGGAAAAAAGCGCCGCAGGCGAGAAATTGGAATAAAAAATCGCGCGATTTTTAATTCCAATTTCTCGTTTTTTTTTAAATATGGTGTATTATTATTGGAAAAAGCGCCGCAGGCGAAAAATTGGAATTAAAAATCGCGCGATTTTTAATTCCAATTTTTCGATTATTTCAATTTTTTTTAAATCCCCTTCTAAATACTCAAATACTCAATCAAAATAAACAAAGCTTCAGTAAATTTCTATAATCATTTATTAGTAACAATTTTCAAGGTCTCTAAGTAAGTAAATATTTAAATACGCAATCAAAATAAACAAAACTTCATTACATACATATTGGCACTTTCAGACCACAATCTAAACAAATACTCATATAGAGTTTTCAACAATTTGACGACAAACCGGGCACACAACATTTCTATTGCCATTTACGATTGCAACCTTACTGTGCTCTCCAAAGCAATCCGCACACAATTTAAAGTGATTGCATGGGCTTAAGAGAACATCGCGTGACTTGGTAAAACAAATAACACACAACAACATGCTTTGACTCTCGCAAAAATTGTCCGCCGTTTCTTCATAGTCAGAACAATCCATTTCGGATACATCAATGTCTTCTGTGTCACATGTCTTATTTTCGGGATTACTCATTTGATTCGCCTGCGGCGCTTTTTCCAATACTAATATACCATATTTTAAAAAAACGAAAAATTGGAATTAAAAATCGCGCGATTTTTTATTCCAATTTTTCGCCTGCGGCGCTTTTTCCAATAATAATACACCATATTTAAAAAAAAAAACAAAAAATTGGAATTAAAAATCGCGCGATTTTTTATTCAAAATTTTCGCCTGTGGCGCTTTTCCCACTAATACACCATATTTAAAAAAAAAACCCCGTCTGCGGGGTTAATTGCCCTTTCGAAAGAGAAATAAAGCCCACATCGCCGAATAGGGCGCGCGGGCGTTCTTTCCCTTTCTGAATGGAAATAAAACCCACGGGTTTAATTTCGTTTTATTCGCAGGCGCTATTTCTTTTTCAAGAAAGGAAAAAACGCCCGCGGGCGTTAATTCCACGGGCGTTATTTCACTGCACCTAATAATAAATCGCACTGGATGTCTTCTTCCTCCTATGCTTCACTCGGCGGTTGTCAATATTAATATGTTTGTTTTATCTTGCTTGGTAATAGAATGTGATCTATTACCAATCCCCAATAAATCTTCATTTACACAATACATCTGTATATACTATAAAAACAAATCTGCATTTTATTTTAAACTTTAATTTTAACATAATTAACACATCTTGCAATCAAAACAATACTCCATATTTAATATTAATCATAAATTTAGATCATCTCCAAAAAGTGGTTCTAAGCTACCGCAGCTGGCTTTACTTCAGTAGACGGAACTGCAGGTGCTTCATCATCGCTAGCTTTTTCTGGTGTTTCTGTGTTGTCTTCTTTAGACTCAGTAGAATTGCTTTCTTTTGGCAGGCACTTTTCTTCACATGCCTGTTTGCTTTCGAAATTATTTTTATTACCACTGCAGCCACCATAGATGAATTCCTCGCATTGACGACTCTCCACATTATAGGCATAACGATAGAAGAGCGCAAAACAACGGCCGGTCTCTTTGGGTTGATGGCATTCTATATGGGAGGACAGAAGAAGATGAGTTTAACTATATTTACATATATGCTATTAAAGTCGAGTTTATTATAAAATTAAAAGTAACTAGAGTAAATTAGAAACATCACAGACACTTTTAACCAATTTTGCGCTTCGTAGCTTGAATTTTTCGGATTCAACTCCTCCATATGACTCACGATGTCAGTTATTCTCACTCAAACGTCTGAAATCTAGACTTCCTCCCTCTCTTGTAATTTTGTTATCAATGGGTAAGTTTCTAAGACAAAGCTGCTCCGCAACTGTTGAGCTCAACAGTTACCAACAGTTGGGTAGCAGTTGAGTTAAACAGTCACATCTTAGAAACGGCTTGATGAATTTATCAGCTGTTTGGCTTAACACAACATGTTGAGCTCAAGTAGCGAACAAAATTTGTGATGGAAAAAATGGCGAAAAGTTGCCAACTGTTGAGCTGAGCGGAACTACTCAACAGCGCGTTTCTAAGACAAACCCTCAACAGTTGCGGAGCAGCTTTGTCTTAGAAACTCACCCAATATCTTGAAAGGGTCAGTCGATTGTCCAGAGCTTCTGCAGTCAATAAATCTCACCGTTTCCTCGCGTTATGTTCGTCACGTTCCGCTATTCTACATTGATTTCAAAAGGTTTGATTACACTATATCTGCCCCCATAGCTAGAGCTCCCTCTGAATAAAATAGTGTCCCCGACTTGGACCTCTCGCTTACCTCAACTGCTCTTCGTAGTATAATACCTACATATATAGTTACTTTTAAATAAGGTATAATTAACTTGCTTATACTCAAATATCATTAGTTTTTTAAGTAGATACTTTTGTTTCTTAGTCAGTAAGAAACTTTTGTTTCCCTTGACTGAAATAATACATAAATACATAAAAATCGCTCTGCTTTCCATATGACAATCTCTCTCACAATTTTCCTGTCCACTGCCTTATAGGATCTTCTAAAGGAATTAACCTATGGGAAGATGAAACAGGCTGTTTTTCTCTTTTTTAATAAAGAAAGCTCTATCACTATATCTAGATACATGCGAAAAGTTCACAACTCCTCACAGTTTAATATCATTGAAAAAGGTTTTGAAGATTTTGAAAAAGTGACTGCAGTAAGCAAGACTGGCTACCACTAGGTACTTTACTTATTCTTTACGAATATCTCCTTTAAAAACGAAAAATCGCATTTCTGACGATGAAATACATAAACAGCAGATATCCGTTATTGAAAAATTTAATAATGCTGGGACAGTTGGTAGTTTCCGCCACCACCCTGCCACAATAGTCGCGTTTACGCTATCCCTACTCAGGCTTCTAAAACAACCCGGATCGGCAATATAAAGCTCACCTTCATTAACATCGGCAGCCTCCGTGGGTGTAACGGTTGCTTCGTCCGCAGCCGGATCCGCATCGGCTACTTTTGGATCTGCAGTCGCACTTTCTACCGCGGAGGCTTGCAAGGAAGCGACCATACCGGCGATAAAACACAAAACTAAAAGAAATTTCATCGCGGATAAATTACTATTTGCGAATATTTAACGTGCAGAAAGATAAAATAAATTCACTGAAGCACCGATCGATATTCACTCGTCTAGTTCTAATGCCACAATGACGCGTCTCAGTAACTTCTAAGCGGTTTAAGTAGTTCGTCGATGTGAGTGATTGAGCTTCGATGATCGACCGCAGCAACGCCTTAACACTTCCGATACGATGCGTTCGTTGTCCAGTTTATGTCTTTTATTTAGATTTTATTTAAAACAATTTTTAAATTTAATTTATGCAAATGCGTCGCGACAATTATACATGTGTACAGCGATGCTCACGTTCGAACAGAATCAAAATATGTACTACTCTGGTAAATGTTAGTGGGAGCGAATGATGCGAAAAAGCGTCAAATGGCTGTCAATCCGACAGTGATATACGCAAACTCTCTAACTTATTAATATTTTTTGCGGGTATTTTTGGTTGAGACTCAGTTTGCATAAACGGTTTGCGAACAGGTGCGAACAAAAAACATAACAACACCACAGTATTTGCCGGCTCATTTTGCAGTAAATATTATTCATATCAGGTAAATATCCGAATAATTAAATAAAGTAAATAAATAAAATATCGATTTAAACGTAGCTATAGCCATGGGTAATGGCGCATTTTTTTTGGCGCTGATACAATAACTCCAGCGCCACTCGTGGCGCCAACTCACGGTACTGGCGCAATAACACCTTTAGCGCAATTGTCATGGAATAATCGATAAATAACATTTTTTCGCTTGTTACTGTTCACCATCCCCGTTTTATTTCTTTTGGTGCAATTCTGCTTACATATAAGAGGGAACAATTAATTTAAATTTTCATAATAATTTGGAAACATATTCCGTATATTTGTGAAAATATGCTGGAAATTAGAGTCACATAGATCACTATCAAGCATACATAATTGTGACGGTGTCATACGTATACATATACTATGGTGCTGTTATTGGCGTTGTGGTTGCGGAATTTTACACTAGCGCTATATTGGTGCTGGTGTTAGCGCGCGAAAATGAGTCGGTTTTATATTACAAAATTTAGTTGGCGCAATATTGAGTTGGCGCTATATTGAGTTGGCGCATTTCCCAAATCGGAGTTAGCGCAATAACGCCAGGGTTGGTGTTAGCGCAATTGCGCCGCGCAGCGCAGTGTTACCCATGCCTACGTAGCTAGGAAGCTCGGAAGTTATAAGCTTAACACGAGCTTTATGGCATGTGTTGGCGTTGCAGTACCCGGCACAGTGGGCGAATTGAATCTAATTGCGGAATTCAATTTATTTTGTTTTTTTTTTAATTTTTTTTTTTTTGAATGTTTGTAAATTACAAGGAATTCTCAAAACATTAAAAAAAATTTAGCTAAGTTAATATTTCAGTAGGTCGTATTTAAAAATGCAAGGGCAATTTCAACTTTAAGTTGTAAAAATTTATTGAGATTTTACTGAATTTCGTCTATGTTCGTTTTTTATTTTTCTAACTTTTTTGAAAAGTGTCCTCTTATTGCTTTTTAAACTGCACTTGTATTTTTTAAATCAAAAAATAACAGTAAAATCCGGACTTTTATTTTTTAAGTCCAGGAATAAAATTTAAACCCGGACTTTTATTTTTTTCCGGTCAATCGATTGGTACAAAATTTATCTAAATCATATAAGCCGTTCGTTTTTTTTTATTAGAAGGTACTTTTGTTTTGCACATTGTGAAATTACAGCAGGATGAAAATTTACTTCCAAATGTAGAATTAAATGCGGAACATAACTGCGTTTTAATTCTTTTTTTGTTTTTAAATAATATTAAATATACATAATATTATTTTAAATATATATTAAAAATTGAATCTTGAGCATCACTGTTTGATTTGCTTATTATTATAAAAATTAAAAAAAGGATAGTTGAGCCCACTGTGCAGCGTACAGACAACATTTATCAATCACGGGGATCGGCAGCGATCGTTAAAAAGCTTTAGTGTCACAAACATATGTACATTCATACTCGTTGGTATAAATATATTCAATACGAGTTTTGTTTATGTATTCTACAACAGCCTTCACTTTCGTGCATTGCAAATTAAAATAATGTATGCAAATAGAAAATTATACATACATACATACATAGGGCAAATGCTGATATTATAGTATACCTATTTAATTTTCGACTCTAGAATCGCTTCAGCAAATAAATCTTATGGTGAAGAATTGGTTTTCTTCAAAATAGCTAAAACAAATACCATCGCTGTTAAAAGTTGTTTGAACTTTTCTACGCTTACTCCAAAAAATTAAGAAAATTAAAATGTTTCTTTTTATGTGAATGTTGTATGAGTTTCATTTAACCTTTAAGTGACGTGGTGAAATTTTGTGACATAGTTTACGACGTGGTGGTAATTTTTTTTCTACGCATTTTACTTAAAACTCTCAATAAAAAATAAATTTTTTTATAATAATTTTTGCATTGGAAAGAGGCTAGTCCTTTTTCAAATGAAATTGATAAAAAAAGTTAATTAGATTTTTTAAATCAAAAAAGTTTTTACTATAATTCACAAGGCGTTGTTCTTTCAAAATAGCGAAAACATCACATGAGAACCTTTTAGATAAAAGGTAAAACAAAAACTTTCTTTAAACTTCAGAGACGGTTCTTCATAAAAAATATATATTTTTAAATATATGCTGGCCAGTCTTTTTGAATTTTTTTCATAATAACGTGAGCGTATAAAATGAACCACGAAACGAATTTTTTAATTTTTCTTCCAATAATCATTTGAAGAAGTGGTAAAATTAATAATCCATGTTAGTCAAATGGCCAGTGGGAGAAGTTTTAAATGGAAATAAATTAATTTTGGAGAAAAAGTTACGTTAACGTCGAGATGTGGTATACTGGTCGATAATTATGATGACATGAGTAGATTATAAAAGCATCAAAATGCTGCAGAGAAGCGATAAGTGGTAAATTTCAAAAAATTGCATTCGAAGAAAAACTAACGTTACCAAAGACGTGGGGTAATTTTTACACCACCATCATCATTTCTCGTCAAATATTACACCTTCCTCCATAAAAACAAAACGGGTCAATAATTACAACGAGATGGGAAGATACTAAAAGAGTAAACTTGCTGGATGGTAAGTTAAAAGAGATATTTAAGGAAACTGTAAGTCGGTGTAAAAATTACCACCACGTCGCAAGTTAAAGGTTAAGAAAAATTGATAAAAATTTTTGGTAGAAGTTATGGATCCATTTCAGAGACCACCATATCCTTAGCTGGACACAAAAATATTAGGACGAAAGTTACTTAATATCCAAAGTGAAATTCCGAAAGCAGAAATACCTCAAAAGGCATGTCGCGACGGTCACGACGGCCGACCTGTGGCCGCTTTACAATCGATTTTCGATTCTGGCAAAAATGTCGCAGTTATTCTGAAATTTTATCGGGATGCCAAACTTTTTTGTTCAATTTCACATAGATTCCACACATTTTTTTAAGGTTGATTGTTCTGTTGCCAAAAACGTCACACTCTCGCCGACCACAATGCAACATTTTCTGCCCTTAACATAACCAAGGGGTTGTAAAATTTTCTTAGAGCAGACGCTGCATGTTAATAATATTGCCTTGTAATAATGCAACATTTTCGTTTAGAATAGAAAAGGCCATAATAGTTATGCCACATTTCCTACGTTTACACTATACAAGTGAATAAAGTGATCAAGTGTGAATTACTTTAAGTAGTTTAAGCTATTCAGAGCGATAAAATGTGTTCAATTGTGATAAATGGGGATTTTCAGCGAATATGTTAATTGCAATCTTCCCTATAATTAAATAATGTGTACTCGTTGTGAATCATCATAATATTATTTAAATATTTACAAACGTAGTATACATATACACATGTTTGTATGTTATTTACATAAGAAGGTAAGGCTTGTCGCAAAAGTAGACTTACTTAGTTTGAGTTAGTAAAATTGAGCCTTATAAAATACATGCAGTAAAATGGTCACCAGAAAACTATGTACATACGTATGTACATAGGTATATCATCTTAATTATTTTACAGGTATAAAGCGAGATCTTGCATCCCAAGATCAATAGCAAGACTTCGTAGGGCTTATTGTTGTTTTCTCGTTAAAGATAGAAAGCTTAATATATATGTACATATACACACATATGTATTTCTTCTTATCACATAAAAAGGTCTCTCCTTCGATAGATACAGACTTTAGTGAGTATAACTCCACGGATCCATCTCATAACTAAGAAATTATACGTCCATACCATATCGACGGCTGAGTAAAAGATCACCCTATTTCAAAAATTGTTTCAGAAACGCCCTATTTCAAAAATTGTTTCAATAACGTCCTAGTTGAGATCAAAAACGCCCTATTCCAGAGAAAATTCCATATACATATGTACATATCGTCGCTCCGGAAGAAGAAAGACGCTTGCCAGTAATTTGCCAACGAAAAAAGGCGCATTAAAAATATGTCGGAGAAAAAAGACGCTTTACAAAACATGTAGACGCATTAAAAAATATTTCGACGAAGAGAGACGCATTAAAAAATATTTCGACGAAGAAAGACGCATTAGCATTAATATTGACAAAAAAAAAAAATCCAAAAATCGAATACGTCTTTCTTTCCTAAAAAATATTTGAATGCGTATTTCTTTATAGCAAGGGTGCTCAACGCTCTCGTATTGAATGGGGAAACTCCAATACATCTACAAAAATTTATTAGTGCACTCAGAAAAAATTTGTGTTAGATTTAAAAAAAAGTTACAAACTACAAGTATACCCAGCAAGCAAAATCAGCTTAAATAAAGTTTTTTTTAAGCTTATAATTATAAACATTAACCTTACAAAATGTTGATTTTTTGTTTACAAAAGACTTCAAAGTAAGCGTGTTATAAATGAAATTAGACCTTGGTTGTAAATGTTCGAATATAAATTTATAAAAAATATTTAAGAGAAAGTTATTTATAAGCATAAAAATATAAACTAATTGTAAATGTTTGAATGAAACCTTTTATATGCTTTCGAATGTAAGCTTATTGTAAATGTTCTAAAAAAGGCTTTTAATAAGCTTTTGAATGTAAGCTTACTGTAAACGTTCCAAATAAAGCTTTTTTGAGCTTACCAATCTAAACCTTTTCCAAATTAAAAAAAGCACGTCATAAACAGTTTTTTAATAATTTATTTTGACGATATTTTGAACTCGTGGTAGCACATACATATGTACATTTGTACATACATAAACAAATTACATACGTATGTACATACATACATATTAAAAATAGTACAACAATAAAATCATAAATGTATTAGCTAAATTAAAGATGAAACGGGTTCAAACCACGGTCCGAGCCAAACAAATTTTTCTAATTAGTAAAAATCCAATTATTGGGTTTTTTAAGAGCAGCGGTCACCTCTCGGCAGTGGGCGGCATACCCTCCGAGAGTATTTCTGCCATGAAAAAGCTTCTCACAAAAAATGCATTCGCCGTTCGGAGCCGGCATAAAACTGTAGGTCCGCCCAATTAGTAGGAAAAACAAAAAAGGAGCACACCTCGAATTGGGAGAGAAGCTCGGCCATAAAACTCGTCAGAGTTATAATAGCGCCATTGTATTATATTATTATTATAAAGATGAAACACAAAACACGTGTATCAGATTTTAACTTCATACGATTGTTGGCAAATTGGAAAAATGCTTTTGAAGCAGCTACATAATCTGTTTCATTCCCACCGTTCTCATGTACAAACGTTTCTGAAAAGAATTTAAGAAAAATTTGAATTACGTGTGTATGTACATATGTATATACATACGTATGTAAGTATATCCAACCAAAGTATATAAGTTTCTCCGTTTTGTTACTTAAATATAATAATAAATTACATACGAAACAACTGTATGTCACGGCGTATGAGTAACATTTTATCTGAAAATGGTATTCATACGCCATGGCATACAGTTTTTTGTATTACATATTTATTTTATAGAATCTATTATTGAAACTTAGGTAAAAATACCACAAATTTTTGCTCATACGCCATAGCATGCAGTTGTATGTACATATATAGTTCATTATTGAGTGATTTTATATATGTACTTACGGCATATAGGTAATCCAATAGTTAGACTGCGAGCGCAAATTTTAGTTTCGGTCCCTCTCCATGAAAATTTTTGAGTCATTGCATCCGTCATTATTTTCCCCACGCTCGCTCTACAAACGAGTTTGGATGCAGCTTTGAAATCCATTTTCTGAAACATATTAAAATATGCAAACCAAAGTTACAAACCTAATTTTCTTAAACGCATGCTGTTAGTACGTATTAACGTCAATTTTTATGGGTTTATTATAAGCCACAGTGTTCTTGGCAAGTTCGGATTTTGCATCGAATTCTAATAAAAATAGTCATCTGGACATGCCTCTAAAATCAATTTCGAGCATTCTCCAGACAACTTTTTTTCATGGAATTTGGTGCGGAATCGGAGTTTGCTAGCAATACTATGGCTTAGAAAATTGATACAGCCTAGTATATATACATATATATCTTTTACTTATAAAACTTACCAGCTGACGAAACTTTTCCTCGTCCTGCTAAATTTATTTTTCATATGAAAGTAAATTTTCTAGTCTGCTAAATGGTTCCTTCGGCAAAACGATTGGATAACCTTTCCTTGATTGACTTTCCTAAGCTCACCTACTTCTCTCCTTAGCGCTGTTACTTCTTTTAGTATCCGTAAAAGGACGGCTTTGTTTTTTTCCTCAACTTTTGCTACGGCACAGTCAATGAGAGATTGGTAAGCTATAAAAAAACAAAAAGAGATTAATAGAAGGTACAAATTCATTAGCAATTAAACTGAATACTCACCTAATGAGTTTTCGCGCGGTATATTGGACTCGCCGCTATTAACTATTGAGCATCCACACGTATTTTATTTAATTTTTATTAATAGGAAAATTTTTCTTACGTCAACTATTCAACACATACAATAGGTTTATTTAAAAAAGCTTAAAATAAGCTTAATATTGTAAAAGCTTATTTAACTCTTCTTTTAGTAAACTTACTTCAAGCTATTTTTCAAACACCTGCATTTCACTTTTAAAATTAACGGTTTTATAAACATGCGCTCTCAATGTTTACAAAAGATTTATTTGAAAACATATAAAGTAAGCTTAAGAATGTAAATGCTTACAAAACACTTGTAGTAGCAAGCTTACTTTAAGTTATTTTCAAAAACGCTTACAGGAATGCTTGTTGGGATATTTTTATTGTACGATTGGAACATTTTACATACAACATAAATACATACATATGTATTGCTTCCAAATGCTTTTGTGATAAAAGGCTTCTTTGGTTTGTTTTGATTAACTTAAGGCTAGAAAAGGCTTTTTCGCAAATATAAGTGCTTCCGAACATTTATTCTAAAATTTCATTTCTTATGAGTGGATACTTGTCATATTTTATTTCTGTCATATATGTAACTTACCTTAATTATTAATTTATATACGTACCTATAATTAATTAGCGTAGACTTTGACTCGCAATAATATTTCAGCAAAAAAAGCTCTAATTCCTATTTTTCTTATTAAAATCTACTTTTATTTTTCTTCAAATAATTTGAAATACACTTTTGCCACACATTTTTCAATATTAACTAGAAATTTTGTTCAGTTCTTTCGTTTGCCTACAAATCGCACCCTAAATCAAAAAAATGCACAACTCAAAATTTTTTCAATCCATGAATAAAGCATTTAGGGACTGCTAAATGTTAGTCTCCTCGCAGCAAAAGTCTTCTTCCTTACCCAAGGTTTTACTTCAAAGCTTCGTTTGTAAATAAAAGGTTTTCTTGCATTTCTTCCATTTATTTTATATTTATTTGGGTTTTGAGTTACGTCGCTTTTCAATTCAAGAATTCAATTTTATCAAAAAAATTTTATTTTCAATTTGTTAGTGTAATTTCAATTTCATATGGGAAGGGCGAAGCTAATACCATGTCTCCACATAACGTGTTTCGCTCTTTTCTTCTGCATTTTCTCTCTCAATCTTGTTCCGACACGGAAACCAGTGCCGATTTCCATACAAATTTCTGAGAGCGAGTGAAGATTGAAACACTGTTTCATTCTGAATCATCTTGCCAACCTCGATGATATCGATGTCTTCTCTAATTTTGTATCGAAAATCTATCGAAATCTCACACAGACCAAAACAAAGACGAAAAAATAAGCAAACATACAAACATTTAAGAAGAACAAGAAAGAGAAATGTCAAACTGAATCACGATTAGCCACGTGGAGACGGGTTATTGAGCGAGATGTTTTGCTACATGTTTCTCTGGTGAATCAAGTTATGTGGAGACGGGCTTTAACGTAGCTTCGCCCTTCCCATATGAAACTCAATCACATTCATTTGAAATTTTTTATACCTGAGGGCATATGTCAGGTGAAGAAAATTTTATTTTTATATTCAAAGGGCGAATTTGTATCTGTGCCTATGTCTGGGGGGAAAAACAAAAACAAATGTGATTCAAGGGCATAGGCATGAGCATCTATGCTTTATAGTAAAAAAAAATAAAGCGTCGTTCTTCGTTATCAAAAAAAAAAAATAGTCTTTTTTTCAAAAAATATTTTTAATACGTCTTTCTTTGAAAAAAAAAAGTTTTCGTCTTTCTTCCTCAACAAAACACTTTGCGTCTTTTTTCTTCTATAGCGACGAGAGAAATACTCAGAAATAGGGCGTTTTTGAATAATTTTCTGAAATAGGACGTTATTGAAACAATTTTTGAAATAGAGTGATCTTTTACTCAGTCGACGATATACTTTTTCTTTCGATTTCGCAAAAGTTGTTTTTAATTATTTTGCTAAATTTTTAACATTGGAAGTCATAGTGTGAAATCGACTTCACAGCTCAAAAGGATATTAGACGAAAACGTAGAGCTTCTCAAGACCAAAATAATGACATATGTATGTACATATCAATTTTACATATTTACATATCATTTTTATTATTGCTTTATTTAATTATACTCTTTATAGACAAGTCTTCAACACAATTTATTTAATAGGTTTTGTGTCTTTCGATTGTATTTGAGTTGAGATAGGTGCTTTCGTTATTGGTTTTGTCGCTGAAGATTGTGATGCAGTTGCTGGAGCCTTCGGAATGACCGTCCCTGCTGCTGGTGCCTTTGACTCTGAATCGGATACTGTATTCACTGGCCCAGTCACTGGTGTTTTTGACTTTGAATCGGATACTGTATTCACTGGTCCAGTTACTGGTGTTTTTGGCTTTGAATTGGATACATTGTTGGTGGGTGCTGTTTTTATAACACAAGCATCTTCACATGTCTTCAGGAAACCAAATTTATTATCGTTGCCACGACAACCACCGAATTTAAACGGTTCACAGGCATTTGTTTCAGCATTATAGTAAAAACGATCGAGATTCATGCGACATGGACCGGTCTCTTTTGGTTGTAGACATTTTGGATCTTGAATATCAGACAAATTAGTACAAAATACATATGCACATATATAAATATATGTACGTATGCATATGTATGTTTTTATTATTGTTTGATCTGTATATACCTACATACTAGACATATACGCCGCCGATTGACGCCGCCGCCGCCGCGCCGATTACCTTCATAATCAGCCGCCGCCGCCATAATCCGTGAAATCGGCGTATCGGCGTGCGCTGGCGCGCCATACCCGTATGGAGCGAGATGTATACATATTTTCCTAGTTTTTCTAACTGCAAAAGTTCTTCAAAATTAAAAAAAAAAAAAAAAGGAACCAATCGACGTGTTTTGACCTCAGGAACACGAACCTGAATGCGGAAATGTTTTATTTTTTGCCCATTAAAAGTTATTAACAAAAACTTTGGCTGTTCCCTACTTTACTAGCCTCAGTCCTAAAGAATTTAATGGCGTTTTATTTTCTACGAAAAAATGTTGCCCTCCTATATCCCAATTATCGAATTACGTATCCTGACTTTCTATAAAATGGCTGAATTTGTAGATAAGGGTGCCCTCTTACTTAGTTAGAGGTCAATATTTGGTGAAAGGACCAGACAAACTTACAAAATCAAACAGGGCAACATTATTTCGGGAAAATAAAACGCCATAAGCTACTACAAAATTTTCAATTGTAACTTTCTGAACTTAAACGGGAAAAGGTGTAGACAAATACCATTATAAGTGGATTAGTGAAACATTATATTTATTTTTATTAGATATTACCCCCTGAACGTTCTCTGTGAATTTCGTTGAAAATTTTCCAGTAGCTTAAATTCTTTGGGACTGAGGCTAGTAAAGTAAGGAACAGCCATGGCTTACATAATTTTTTCTCAGATACGGAACTTTTCTGGGATCTCTTCCATTTAGTCCTACTTCTCGAGGTCTGTTGCTAATTGTTCTACTCAAAACTGCACCATTTCAACCCTCCTTGATATCATTAGATGCCGAAAATGATCCGAAACATGCCTCCAGAATCGAAAACTCATGGTTTGAACGTAAGAAAGTTGCTGTTTTGAGTAGCCCTCACAGTCGTCGAACCTCAGCCTTATAGGGATTATTAAAGAAGACGATGGGGGATCAAAAATGGAAAAATAAGCAAGAGTTATGGAAAAAAAAATTAAAGAAGCTTGGTACTTAATACCAGTTGCAAATTGCGCTGATTTGGTCAACCCTGTCACGAAGAAGTAAGGAAGGAAAAAAATAAAGGAGCTTCAACTAAACATTAGTTTAAATCTAGCTGCAGCAGTAATATTGTAGTTTATTTGAAAAAAAAAAAAACAATCGAATTTAAAGTTTGTCCCTATTATTATTTCCAACTTAAATTATACATTTCATTATTTTTATTCATAAAAATTAAATTATTATACAAAAACTACACCAGAGTCATTGAAGCATGTCCTCTCCGTGTAAGCATCAATATATGGTAATTATTATTTGGTCTTAAAATGAAATAAATGGAGAATTGCAAAATTTTGTCCCTATTATTTTTTCCAACACTGTATATACATATATTTATTTTAAAGTGCCTTATATACATATATATATATGTATGTAAATATATGTATGCGTGTTTATTATCATACAAAATAAGCAAATGAATTTAAATTTACCCTTACATATGGATTTGTGTATATTCTTTAATATTTATTTTCTTTATTTTATATTTTAGTTTATGTAACAATTGTTTTTTTGCTGTTAATAAAAAAGTTTCAACAATTTATGGTGGAAATTAGTTTATTTATTCCATTCAGCCAGCGCTATTAAGGTAACTAAATAAAATTAAGATTTGAATAAGGATTGTGATTTGTAGATTTGGGGTAGGCGCGCCGGCGCGAAAAAGCACGCCGGCGTCGCCGCCGCCGCCGAAATTTTTTTGGAATCACTGTCGGCGTATATGTCTACTACATACATAAATCCATAAGTACACAATCTCAAAATGGCTCACCTTGCACTCGGGTCACTGTATCTGCTTGCGTCGTTTGTTGTTTTTGCTGTGTTATTTGTTTTTGTTGGGGAAAACCAAGAACTGTGCTAATCACAACGATCACTAAAATATCACGTAAAATCGGTGCAAATAAATGAGCTGCCATTCTGTTTTAGTGTCAATAGCGAAATGAGCTCAGACGATTTTGGCATAACTACATACAATTTTGCCACTGATCAGCCCACTTAGTAAATGTCGGTTTCGAGGTACATACATACATACAAGCATTCATACGTATGACATCAAGGCATTTTTTAGCGCGAAGGCGTTTATTATTTGAAAACGAGAGAGATGAAATATGTAAAATTGAATGCTGTCCAGCGTTGCCACTTTAGTTATTTTTAACCAAAATTGGTAATTTTTTTTTCTAAAACCGATTTTGGTAATTTGGTAACTTTTATTTCGGTTTGGTAATTTTTCCCTGCCTTGGGCTAATACACCATAAGAGGTACCAATCCACCTTGTCCGATATCGACAATTTTTACACATTTACTATATACTTATTTCCTATATTTCAATGCTCTACCACAAATAGTTCAAGAGATATACAACGTCAAAATCTCAGGTGCTTCTACACTGGCACCTCCATCATCGCATGGGCATGAAAAAAGTTCTGCACATCTATGGAATGATTTCTTATGATATATATGATATATATGTATTTTATTCCGACACGATGACATTAAGACCTTCATTTGGTACGACAAGAAATAAGTCATACCTACAGATGAGTTTTATGGCCGAGCTTCTCTCCCAATTCGAGGTGTGCTCCTTTTTTGTTTTTTCCTACTAATTAGGTGGAACTACAATTTTTATGCCGGTTCCGAACGGCGAATGCATTTTTTGTGAGAAGCTTTTTCATGGCAGAAATACAGGGTATGCCGCCCACTGCCGAGAGGTGACCGCTGCTCTTAAAAAATCCAATAATTGGATTTTTACTAATTAGAAAAAAAATTTTTTTTGGTGTTTGCTCGGACTGGGGTTTGAACCCGAGACCTCTGGCATAAAAGGCGAGCACTCTACCCACAGCACCACAGCGGCCATATAGAACCATATAGAGCAGGATAACATCCTCGGGCGTCCGCCGAGATTCGAACCTCGGATTTTTCGGTTGGTAGGCTAATGGCATAACCATTAGGCTACCGCCGCCCTGCATTTTGCTTGGATTAATTTTTCTTTTATTTTTCCTTTTTAAAACCTACCATCCAACATCAGTGAATTTGCCGACGTTTTCGATTTTTGTCACCTGTATGTTGGTAGGGTTGTGCGTTTTTGTAACCGTAACTTCCCAGAAGAAAATGTGTAGCTTTTACTTTTGAAGTACATAAGTTAATTAAAGAGTTTGATATATTTAATATTCGATATTTGTGTTCTAAAATGAAAACTTATAGTCAGAGATGGTTATTTTTATTATTTAGATATAAAGAAAATGGTAATTTTTTTTTTTTTTAATTTTTGTTTTGTTGTTAGTTTGGCTGTGGCAACACCGATGCTGTCATATTTTGCGCTGGAAAGACAAGCATAAACAAGCCCAATGTACATTAGACTGCGACATATCTTTTTTAAGCCGAGATAAATTTTACTCAATTTAGTACTTCAAATTAATTGAATTAGTACCTACTTCAAATTTTAAATGATATATGTATACAAGTAAATCAGTAATAATAACCAACAAAAACAAAAAGAAATGTGTTGCCATCTGTCTGACGAAATAAGTATTTAAAAAAAATTTTAAGAAAAATATTGATAACGAAATTGCCAAGTAAATTTACATACATACATATGTACATTGCATAAGTAATGCGGTGAACTTTTTTGTTCTGCAAAATTTGGCACAGTCTAATTTGCTTACGTACCAACTACATATGCACCACATCCAAAAAATATGAGCTATTGTATGGTTAATCAACTCATTAGTTGTGTGGAATCATAAATCCAACAGCACGTTTCGTTATTTAAAAAAAGCTGGTTCAAATATTAAATTAATTTTTTTTGGTTATGTGCAAGTTTTTAATTTTATCCAATGTTTATTTATTGTTATTTATTGTCGCTAGAAACCCAATTTGGTAGCTGGAATTATACAGTCATTGACTCTAAATGTTGTGCTTAAGGCCGTTTAGTCGCAATTAACGAGCATTAAAATAAACATGTCAATTTAAATTAGTTATGTATAATAACTGAATTTAATATGTATGTACATATGTATTATTTTAAATTTTTTAACAAAATAACGTTTATTTTTTATTTTTAACACACACTTTTAATGAATCTTAAGTGGATAGGTACTCAGTTCATATAAAATCTGTATACAACTATAGGTGGAATCTGAAAGGACTATATTTATAAAGCACACAAATTAAAGATCAAGAAGATTCCAAAAAAAAAACCGCTCATAAGTATCAGAGTTATCTTTTAAATGTATACTAGGGTAATTCATTATTAGACCACATTTTTTTCACCCGATAATCAAATAGAAATAAATTTTCTCCATACAGTTTATATCGACGGCTGAGTAAAAGATCGCCCTCTTTCAGAATTTGCTTCAAAAACGCCTTATTTCAAAAATTGTTTCAATAACGTCCTACTTCAAAATTTGCTTCAAAAACGCCCTATTACAGAGAAAATTCCATATATATTTCACTGAAATAGGGCGTTTTTGAATAATTTTCTGAAATAGGACGTTACTGAAACAACTTTGAAATAGGGTGATCTTTTACTCAGGCGGCGATATGAGATATCAAATTTTTAAAAGTAAAGCTTTTATTGCGCTTAACATGTTTTCAAATAATAACTAGGGCATGGAATTTCATGTACTAAAAAATAAAAAATATGCGCATAAAAAATGCAACAAAAACTGAGAAATATGCATGAAAAATCAAAAAAAAAATGCATTAATTCAAATTTTTTCAACTTCAGATAATTCATGTTTATTGAAGTTACAATAATTGTTGAATTATTGTGTGGACACAGAAGATTTTTAATTAATTTTTATTTGGCGAAAAGCGAACAAGTTCAAAGCTACGTATTACCAGCGATGGTAGAAATGATAGCTATTTCGAAGAAAACCAATTCTTCATCATCAGATTTTTTTTCGGGATCAAGCCGGGAATCGAACTTAGACCCACCGTGAGAAGGTGTAAATGTTAGCGACGCGCGAAAAGAAATCTGATGATGAAGAATTGGTTTTCTTCGAAATAGCTATAATTTCTACCATCGCTGGTAATACGTAGCTTTGAACTTGTTCGCTTTTCGCCAAATAAAAATTAAGTTACAATAGTTAAATAAATTAGGTACAAACATTTTTTAATTCAATTTTGCTCTTACGTTGTATGTTTATATATATCGTTAGCTTAGAGTGCAAACTGTGTAAGTCCATTTTTATGGAAAAGTGTATTTTTATGTGGAACGCTAGAAAAATCAAATACGCACCACGCTAAACAAGTCTGTGATACTTGTCATATTTCTAATCGCTGTTATTCAGCGATACGCAAATTGTGTAAGTCCAAAAAGCGAAGAAAATTGTGTAAGTCCAAAATATTTACATGAACAGAAATTTTTTTTTTCATTTCGAAATTTGTTAATTTTTTGTTTTTTGTCTCTCCTACAATGTTTGAAAAAAGGACTTACAAAATTTGCACTCTAAGCTAGCAATATGTATGTACATATGTTTTTATAGATATGTACATAAATTCAGTCTTGAACATTTCATAATTTGCAAAGGTTAATCCTCATTCAACGATTCATTAGCGTACACAATGAAATATTTTTTCATATTCTCAAAAAGAAAACTTTGCCGATTCCGTCGAAAAAAGCTCTCATAGAAAACGAACGTTCTATATCCACAGAGGTAATAGGAGCATGTTTGAAAACGGCTCTTTGTCGACAGGTATGCACCGCATCGAAAATGCTAATAATAGCCGTGTTCACACGAAACTCTATTCGTCGTCAGATGACTGTTATGCATGAATTTCGTTTGTATAAAACTGTCAACTAGCAAATTACAAAAATAGGCAATATAATGCGAAATATGTAATAAAAATATGCAAACAACGCAAAATATGTAAAAATATGCATATATGACCAAAATATGCAAAATATGCAAAAACATTTGTATGCCATTTTTAAGACAATTTCACGATTCGCAAAGATTGTTTATTTATTTTGCTCTACCGAAATCTAAGAAAAACATGTATTTGCATAGATTTCCATGCCCTAGTCATAACTATATATTTACTTTGTATGAGAAATCAGATCTTCCGATAGGAAATTGCGCCGAAAACTGAAACACCCTACTTCAATTCATTTCATTTACTGCATGTGTAAATTAGTAATAAAATTAGTATACTGCGATTAATTTCTCTTATGCCAAGACACAATATGCATACATATAATTAGAATGTGTTTAATTGTGGTGATTACGTAAATAGTCGATTTTACATCGGTAGAATCTTACGTATATATGCATGTTCTACATGTGTATATATGTATTCCCGGAAGAGGAGTTCCCAAGTTCTTCCCTTTATAAGGTATGTATTACAAAACAGCTTCTAAGCACGAACAATGCACATCTCCGCAGAGCTCTACATGAAATGCTTTCTTTGCTGCTCTTCAAGAAACGAGTTGGCAAAGTCTGGAGCCATTAAAATCACAGACAACTTTGGAACCTGTACTGGAGAAGTAAGAACACCATCCTCCTATAAACTATACCCTCGAAAGTGAAAAGACAAGACCTTGCAATATTTGGTTTGTTTTAAATAAACGAAATCGTCTAGATGATGAGGCCTCTTTCTACTGGGTAGTAATGATAATCAATTTACGATGTAGTCATTTACTGTTCTCATTCATATCTCATTCACGTTTGCTTTAGTCATATATGTATGTATGTACATATGGCGCCATACTTTCATGAATTTCTTCTAATATAGAGCAATTATATTTTATAGACGTACTCGTAGATACATTAGACCGTTTTGCAAAAAGATAAGTTCGCCATTCGCACGCACCCGCCATATGCGGTCTTTTTAGAAAAATTTGCGGAGAAAAAATTGTTTTTTTTTTCATATCCTCGATATTTATAGTCCGAGCTCTGAGTCTTTGTCTTGAGATGTCGATTCTTACTATATAATCGTGTTAACCCACGTCGTGTCGTCGGGTTCGC
Organism: Urophora cardui; assembly: GCA_960531455.1. Taxonomy (NCBI): domain Eukaryota; kingdom Metazoa; phylum Arthropoda; class Insecta; order Diptera; family Tephritidae; genus Urophora; species Urophora cardui. The sequence continues at coordinate 40,280,803 of OY482674.1, read as the reverse complement.
TACCACGCAGTACTTAGTTTAACCGCCTTAATGTACCTTTTATTGCCTGCATGTTAAACGTCGTCAAAAATTGGGTTAAAATGTTCTAGAAAATTATTCACCATACAATTTTGCGAGAAGCTTATTCATGGCAGAAATACACTCGGAGGGTATGCCGCCCACTGCCGAGAGGTGACCGCTATTTCTAAAAACCCAATAATGGCGATTTAAATAATTATAAAAAATTTTTTGGTGTTTGTCCGGACTGGGGTTTGAATCCGAGACCTCTGGTATGGCAGGCGAGCACTCTACCCAAACCACCACAGCAGCCACGGTTAATACGATTATATGTGAAAAACCCTCGTCTCAAGCCAAATACAGAATATATGAAAAAAATACATTTTAGTGACATCTAGCGGCGTCCTAAAAATAAAAAATAAAAATAAATAATAGCATAAAAAAACTAAAAAACACGCTTTAATCTTAATAAGCACATCTCACACTGAAAAACCCCCATTCAGTGTATGAATAGACACTCCTTTGCTTTAACTTATGCTACATAATGCGTACAAGCAAACTTAAACATATCGCACCCTAAATCATAAAGTGACACAACTCAAAATTTTTCGAAATCGGGTTTCTTTCTTTTCACAGAATATATCTCTAACGGTGGCCGCTGTGGTGCAGTGGGTAGAGTGCTCGCCTGCTATGCCAGAGGTCTCGGGTTCAAACCACAGTCCGAGCAAAACACCAAAAAAATTTTCTAATTAGTAAAAATCCAATTACTGGGTTTTTTAAGAGCAGCGGTCACCTTTCGGCAGTGGGCGGCATACCCTCCGAGTGTATTTCTGCCATGAAAAAGCTTCTCACAAAAAATGCATTCGCCGTTCGGAGCCGGCATAAAACTGTAGGTCCACCCAATTAGTAGGAAAAACAAAAAGGAGCACACCTCGAATTGGGAGAGAAGCTCGGCCATAAAACTCGTCAGAGTTATAATAGCGCCATTGTATTATTATATTATATCTCTAACGACTGCCAAAAAATCTTTTCCATCAGTCTTTTTTAGCTGAAAAATAACTATTATACGTAGCCTTTTCCCATATCATTGCCTATAAAAAGGACAGTTTTTTGGCTCTCCTGAAAATTTTTGAATTTTGAGTTGTGTCACTTTATGATTTAGGGTGCGATATAGTGAACTACACTGCGTATACGTAACTTGTTTACAACAACAGCGAAAAAATAACCTATTTTGGTAATTAATTACCAAGTTCGGCAACCGTGCTATAAATAGAATTTGAACAAACAAAAACACAAAATCAGTTCGTGCTTTGCATACGTATGTATGTACATGCGGTTGTTTTCATTATATTTGCAAATCCAACAACAACAAAACAGAAAGCTTGTTACTTTTTGCTTGCATACGTGAGTGAATTGAAATTCATAGATGCTATTTCGAAGAAAGGTAACTATAAAAGCCTCAATGAAGCATGGAATATAATGTTGAATGTATACTATAACTATATGATGCCGTTGGGCTGAATCTCATGTTGATGTCATGTTTCGAATCCGGAGGAGAATAGAAATAATAGAGAAGAGAACACAATAAAAGTAAAGTGAACGTTTGAAAAATATAATAATTTAGTTAAACGTTGCAACTTTTAAGATGGGATGAAGTTACATACATACATACATACATACATACATACAGGTGAAGCTAATAAAAGCGTGTTAAAAATTTCCGAATTTCCGACTTTTTTTCTTGCTCCACAATACACCATATTCCTACCCTATCGGAAAAGCATGCAACAAAAAAGACATGTTTTCCAAACATTTTATAATGATCTCCAGCGCATTCGGGGTGTACCTACCAATTTATGCAGATCATAAAGATGTTTATTGATTTGTGCGGCCAAAATTATAATTCTTTGCATGCATTTGAACATAAATATAAATGCAAACATTCAGGCAGGTTCTGCGATTCACTTCCGAGTGAATATCAATCAAATTTACTGTGAATCCGACAAACCCTGTTCTGTGTTTCACTTTCACAGTTTCATTTTCACATATTTTTCTAAAATGAACTCCGAGTGAATATGATTGTTCTGAAAAACGAATTCACATTAAAGAGTCGGTTAGCAATCACTTCTATTTGAATTGGTGAATTTGGTGCAAGAAGGCATGTAAGTAAACTGAATTGCAATAAGAATTTACGAAATTAGTTAATTTTAACATAAGAAGAAATAAAGTAATTGTTTATATTTTTTACGGGTAAACATAAAAATGTGCGCCAGGAGACCATTCTTCTCCAGTTTATGGATAAGCATCCCGAAATGGTAAGAGGATTTTTCTAGAAAATTTATAATTTTTACTCTGTCAGTGGCAACTGTCAAATGTCAGTTCATTTTTGGGTGAATTAAAAACGAGCTGTAGAATGAATGAAAAGCTTGTTTTTCAGAACACGAAATTTGAATTCGCTCGTTTTAAGATTCATTTTCATATTCACTTTCACTCGGATTCCAGAACCTGCCTGATTAGTCATGAAAAACCATTCATTCATCAAATAATAAAACTCCTCGTGCAATGAATTAAATAAATTACAACAACTCAACAACAACAATTAAACAACAACTCATTTGAAATCTTTGCTGTTGAACTTTATGATTTATTTTGTTACTTATTGCTGCATTATTTCGTTTGCTTCCCCGGTAAGTTTCTTTCGTATTTTTTAAATATTTTTTTTTGTTTTGTTTTTAATTTTTCTTTGTTTTAACTGCTAACATTCATTAACTTCTGCTGCTTTATTTCAGCGGCCAGCGCGGACTACCAGTCAACACAAGCCAGTTCGAGTGCTTGTGCACCTGTTTTCTTATAGGTACAACAACAATTTAGAACCGCACCTATAAACATACATGTGCACATACATACATATGTATGTATATTTAAACAGCCAAATTTTAAGAGGTGCTTTAAGAAAATGTTGAAAGCCAGACAGTATTGTTAGACAGCTGACGGCAGTTACATATTAAGTGGCTGAAACGTGTTAATAAATTTAAAAAAAAGTAAAACAAAGTTTTATTTATTTAGTGTTTGAAGTATTTCTGCAATGCGTTTAGTTCAAAAAGCAAGTGTGATTTTTTTAGTTGTCTGTTTTTGTATTACTCTAACACTGGTAGATGCGATCAGTCGCAAAGGTAAGTTATCTGCATTTACATATGAAGCGTATGAATCTTATAGAGGTTTTCGGGACAAAATTTAATTTAATTTTATTTTTTTTTTTTTTTGATCCGCCAAATTTTTATTTTTATTGTAACTTATTGTTACTTGACATTCGATTTTTATAGCTCTATATTTCCCTCTAATGTTGCTTTAAATTGTTTTACTAAATTTATAATCAAGGCAGTTTCAGCATTCCCATTATTTATTGAAGGTACCACATATTTATGAAACTTATATGTTTTCTGTTTACCCGCAAACATAAGATACCTGAATTCAAACCTCCGTCCATAAATGGGAAGGAGATTAAACTCTCTACCGAGGTTAAATACCTTGGTGTTATTCTAGACAGAAAATTAAACTGGAAACGGAACGTAGAAGTACGATCCCAAAAAGCCATGCTAGCACTTTACGCATGTAAATCAGCGATAGGCAAGAGATGGGGACTTAACCCCCAAATCGTCCATTGGCTGTACACAGCGATAGTGCGTCCTATTCTCTTCTATGCAGTCACCATATGGTGGCCAGCACTGGAACTCGAAACCAATAAGAGCAAATTAACTAGAGTGCAGCGAATGGCTTCCATGCTTATTAGCGGAGCCCTTCCCTCCACCCCAACTAAAGCTCTCGAAACCATCCTATTTCTTCTCCCCACGGATATACAGGGGAAACTCATTGCCAGCTGCAACGCGGGCAGGCTAAATGCAACCGAACCCTGGAGGGACACCAGATTCGGGCACGCTCAAATTCTTAGTAACGTCCCTGCCAATTTTCTAAAGCTGGACTATGCAATACCAGCCTTCTGTTGGGATAACAAATTCTCCACAAGAATCCCGGGGAGGAGCGAGTGGAAGAACTTGGGGATCCCGACCCTAATACACTGCACCTTTACACGGACGGCTCTAAATTGAACAATAGAGTTGGAAGTGGGTTTTTCTGCGAAAAGCTTCATCTGAAAGTAAGTTTGCGCCTACCTGATCACTGCAGCGTCTATCAGGCTGAGCTCATAGCCATATGGGAAGCAGCTCGTCGCCTGACAGATCTGCCAGACATAAATTCTATCAAAATCTTCTCTGACAGCCAAGCTGCCATAAAATCCTTACAGAGTAACAATGCTACATCTATAGTTGCAATGAAATGTAGGGAGTCTTTGAACAAACTAGCCGAAAGGAGCGACCTGAACGTCATTTGGGTTCCAGGCCATAGCAACGTTCGGGGCAACTGCATTGCAGATGAGTTGGCAAGGGAGGGCACAAGCTTGCAGGATATCACATCTGCGACATGGGTTGGCCCCCCGCTTAACTCATGCAAGCACTGGTTGAGATCTCGCTCCATTGAACAGGCTAACGCTAGATGGGCCAGGGAGTCAACTTGTGTGATTTCTAGGCAAATCTGGCCTAGACTGGATGAGGCTAGGTCTGTATCGGTGCTGCATCTGAATCGGCTCTCTATAGGTCCGCTGGTGGGACTTCTAACAGGCCATTGTCTTATGGGCACTCACGCCTCTCGCATGGGCCTATATAAAAACGACTTCTGCCGCAGCTGCAGGGACGTGGAGGAAATAGAGTGTTGAGCACTATCTATGCCACTGCCCCGCACTATCGCAATCCAGGTACCGCTTTCTCCATAAACACTTTTTCGAGTGCCTGGCGGAGATGGAAAATGCAAGGACACTAGATTTTCTGCGCTTCATGAAACAAACGCGCTGGTTTAGCTTAACGGGCATCTAATCTTATCATACTTTCGAATCTAATTTTTCCGGAAAGGTTTGTAAACAGGGATAAGGAAGCTAGGGCTCCCGTGTGGTATCACAATGGGCCACCTCGGCCTAAGTGTGTCCCCGCTTTCATGAATTGCGGAGACAGCCACCTCAACCTAACCTAACCTATATGTATGATGTATTTATTTTTATTGACATGGAAAATAGTAACTTGCGAAAGCTTTGTTTTGGTTTAAAGCCTGTCTCCACATAACTTGATTCGCCAGCAAAACAACTAGCGAAACATCTCGCTAAATAACCCGTCTCCACGTGGCTGATCGTGATTCAGTTTAACTTTCAATTTTTCTTCATTAAAAAAATGGCCAATAGCTCATTTAAATTCACATAAAATAATTATTAGTTAAAAACAAAAAAAAAAAAAAAAAAAAAAAAAAAACGGCCATATAATACAAATGTAAATTTCTCTTTCTTGTTCTTCTTAAATGTTGGTATGTTTGCTTATTTTTGCGGTTTTGTTTTGGCCTGTATCAGATTTCGATAGATTTTCGATACAAAATTAGAGAAGACATCGATATCATCGCGTTTGGCAAGGAAACAAGTGTTTCAATCTTCACTCGCTTTCAGAAATTTGTATGGAAATTAGAGAGTTTCGGCATTCGACATAAGATTGAGAGAGCGAGTGAAAAAAAGAGCGAACACGTTATGTGGAGACATGGTATTAGGCTTTTACATTACTCATTTGCATACCCACTTATGTATAATTAATTTTTTATTCATTCTTTTACTTTGTATGTTTTTACACTTTTGTTTTCGTTTTTTAGCCAAAATTTGCTTACAGCCTCAACAAAGCGGCCGTTGTTTCGGTTATGTGCCCAGCTATGCCTACAATCCGATCGCACGCAAATGTGAGGAGTTCATTTATGGCGGCTGCGGCGGTAACGATAATCGTTTCGATACAAAAATGGAATGCGAACTTAATTGTCGTGATGTGTAATGCGATTAGATGGGTGTGGACTGAAAGCGTGTGGGAGTAATGAGGGTTTATTGCATCAATCTGTTTTCAATATTTTTTTTATTACTTAATAAATGAAATATATTTAAAGTTTTGTATTAATCTATAATTATCTAATTATCTATTAAAATTTAAAATAGGAGTAATAAAAGTGTTGATGTTTGCGGTTACCTGCATATTCATACATGTGTGCCATAGATGGGCTCTGGATACGCCCATGCTCACAGGGTTTCAGCAGCACTTTCGTTGAAAGTTCTTACATGACTTTTTTATTTCCGGTACCAATTGTTATATTTTAGCCAATGGTTATCCAATGTACACTAAATTTATCAAATTATATACTTAAACCTTCCTGACTTTATCTATGCACTCAAAAAATGTCAGTATCAGGGCGATACAAATCAGTCATCAATTTGAAATTTTTCAGTATCAGTTTTTCTTCATTAAATAAGGTAGGTATCAAATTTATACTTTCGATGTTATCGATCTGATACTTGCGAACACATCACAGTATCATTTTGATACTCTCTAGTATCAATCAATCAATTTGATACTATCTCTATTGGAATAGTACCAAATTGATACTGACTTTTGGAAATTTTAGTTTCAAATTGATACCAGAGAGTATCAAATTGATACCAGTTACTATCAACTTGATGTAAATACTTATCCCCTATTCTATGAAAACAACATGATAATCGGTGCAGTGCCTAGGTTTTGAGTTTAAAGCGAAGAGAACTTTGTTTTATAATACAGCAATTTTCTATACTTTTAGATCTTTTGCTTTACTGTCAAAATTGCTTTTAATCGTTATCAAGAATACCGATTTACTGAACTTCGAAAGCTTGGAGAGCTGTCATAATACACAATACCACTTTTCCTGCCATCGCCACGAGGAAAAAACCTCGATATACAGAATAATACTTTTTTGTTTTGTTTTTCTTGAGCACAAGATGTTTTAACTTATGGCTTGATATCTCTACTATATGATGCAATGAGATGCGGTCTTTGAAAGAGAGTAGGTGTTCTAGTTGTCCTTTCTACTTTAGGCGGAATACGTTTATTCAACCAGGGCATTATCAAGAGACATCAACTAAGCACAACAAATGTTTCTTTTTACGTAAGGCTTTTTTTGTTTTACAATCTAAATAACATATTTTTGTCTGTAATTAATTAAATTCATATCTACGTACATATGTACATATGTTCATGATAACGTTAGTCTCATTAAATTTTATTTAATATAAATAAACTTATACGAATATATTATATACTATTACATACAAATACACTGTCATACATACATTTATGTATTTCCATATGTATTTATTCTTCTCTATTAACATTATTCACTTTGTTGTTGTATTTGGAACGTAAACGACGATGTCGCGAGTTATTGCAAATTTTTTCACAATCCTCCAGCGACGCAAATATTTTCTTATCGGTTGTACAGCCCATATATTTGCAATGTTGCGTTTCAACATCGTAAACAATACCAAGTGTATTCGAAACGCAGAGACCTTTTATTGTCGGCTGTACCAAACAGATGTCACCTTGAAAAGAAGGAAAAAGAAAAATAGTAAATTAATATTGCATAAAAAATCTGTTATTAGGTGTTTAGTTCATATAGCTATCTCTGAAAGAGTATATACATTTTTGGTTCAAAACGAAATCCATTGCACACTGGTCTCATTTGTATGGAGAGTGGGACAAAACTCAATTTCTTGGAAACGGATGGACCTACCGAAACCAAATTTGGCACATTGGTGTCCCACTATACGACTCATCTTTCAGAAAAATTAAAAGCATATATGTTGTAATCCACGCCCACCACTAACGCTAGTTTACAGCAAAAAAAAAAACAAGAAAACCAGGAATGGGGGAGGATAGGAATTGACCTGCTGAGCTTGGAACTATTTTTTTTTTTTAAATTTTTTGTATAGTTAGGTTTTTGAGATAACGGTAATTTTATGTTTTTTTTTTTGTTATCACTGCATTCAAAAATTATTTTCTCTGGAGTTACAATTGCGATAAACGCTAGCAGTCAGAAAAAATTTTGTTCAAATGTGTTGACTTTAAATGAGCCAAAGTAACATTTAATGGTGGCTATTGCATATAGAAGGAGGTTCTCCATAAAATTCAATATATTTCCTACGGAAATGCATGACAGAAGTTTGTTTTTCAAGCACCAACGTTTTTGACTTTTGTGTATGGGGGCTGACCAGTGTGCATTGCACGAACAATAGTCATTAAAATAAACAGCTTTTCCTCTCCAAGAGCTTCTGCTCTCTAAAATAGGGCATAGTCATACATGGAATTTAATGGCAGAGCTAAAAATTAAATCCTTGAAAGTTATTGGCTTTGTAAATTTCTGTATAACCGCTAACCAACTTTGCCACGGATTCCTATTTCCTATGATATATGCACTGTGACCGCTGTGGTGCAGTGGGTAGAGTGCTCGCCTACTATGCCAGAGGTCTCGGGTTCAAACCCCAGTCCGAGCAAACACCAAAAAAAAATTTTTCTAATTAGTAAAAATCCAATTATTGGGTTTTTTAAGAGCAGCGGTCACCTCTCGGCAGTGGGCGGCATACCCTCCGAGAGTATTTCTGCCATGAAAAAAGCTTCTCACAAAAAATGCATTCGCCGTTCGGAGTCGGCATAAAACTCTAGGTCCACCCAATTAGTAGGAAAAACAAAAAGGAGCACACCTAGAATTGGGAGAGAAGCTCGGCCATAAAACTCGTCAGAGTTATAATAGCGCCATTGTATTATATTATTATTATGATATATGCACTTATGTACATATAAACATTTAATTTCAATAATTTTAAGATATCACACGCTATAAAACACCACTATAAAATTATAGAAATATACTTCAAATTGAGCCCGGGTATGTTTTTTTGTTCGGCAAATTTACTGGGGCAAAAAAATATTTTCTAGAAAAATTTACTAAAAAACCCCTATTTGTTACAATTAAGAAACACTAAGCATTATTCTTGATACCCGATCTTGGCATACCTTCCAATTAACTAAATTTGTAACTTACGTGCACGTCCTTGGCTGCCAACGACCATAAGACTGATCAGCATCACCACAAAACTCGTTACTGTTCTCGCTGTCAGGGCGAACATTTTCACAAGTGGATTTCGCAAGGTAAGTAGTTGCGTTTACAAATTTATAAATCACAATTTTTTCACTGGGTTTCCTCCCTCTTTATATTAACTTTTTTTTTTCAAAAATATTTTTTTTATTCACTCCTTGTATTGAGCGTGTGTTGTTGGCAATTTAAGATATTTTATTTGTATCGAAATTAAATTGCTGAATGTCCAAGCAAAAAAGTTTTCCATTAATTTTGTAAGATCACTTGCAAATATTTTTTGTTTGTAGCAAGTAGTTTTTATTTTATGATTTTATTTGTAAATTCTGCTTTTTTTCTATTGAGTATATCTTCGATGAGTTCACAGTCGACTTTGTACTGCTGCTCTTTCTTTGAGACCTCTTGCTGCAACGAGTTTACTTGTATTATGCGCAAGCTCAATATTCTGGCACACTTATTTTATACTACGTTCGTCATTCCAATAAATAAAAAAATCAAACAGGACCAATCAATAGACCATCGAAAAGCGATTATGTGCGAGTCTGTTGTTGAATATTGAATGATATCACAGGAAATATTGCAATTCTTTTTTGTTCACTCTTAATTTGTAATCTGCATGATTTACGTACATATACTGTATGTAAGCATACTGTATATTCCGAACCTTATTCTCTTCCGAGTATGCAAAGGTCATCAAAAGATTTACAAATAAAAATTGGTAACGTCATAAATTTTCCTTTTATTTTGACTCCGCGATTTTATCACTTCGTTGCATTTGGTATTTGCTTTAAATGCGTCTCATCGAAATTAATAGCCGAATATAATGTATTAAGATATTGGATTGAGGACCGCTTTGGCTGTGAAATTCAGAGGAGTTGTAATTAATGTGAGACAACTGATGCAGCTAGTATACGTATGTTTGTTCATAATTAAAAATACTTCGCTTAGCTAAATAACCTTATAGTTGTAATAATAAAACTATGTACCTACATAATTATTTTCAAAAGTTTTCCGAATCTGCGTTAGTCTCCTCCCTTGCGGTGGTTGAGTGTTGCACTAGTCTGAATTCAAATTGAGTTTGATAGTACGTTTTTACTGAGATTTACTACGTCAAGACATATGTATAGTATAGATCACTGACCTTGTTGGAAAATCATGCTTCACGTTTTGGCTTAATCGTTTTCATAGTATGTATTTGGTTTGTCATTCCCTTACTTACTCAAATATTCCCATAATATGCAATGTTTAATACTTTAATTGATGATAATGAAAACGTAACAATTATCCTAAAATTACCATGGGTATTTTTCGTGGTTCATCATTTCGGCAATAACCGCTGCCCGTGATGCCGTCTAGAATGCTATCGTTAAAGCTTAAATTGGAATTGTTGCTTGGCCACCATTTAAATTAGAGCAATAAAATTTTATATTGCACATTTCCTACACGCCCTCAGCACGCGTCTGCAACATATGCGTCAAACAATCAATCAAAAGTGTGTTGAAACGTGATTGCGCTGTTCAAATGAGTGGGGCCATAGGCTCGAATTCCAATCGATCTTTTAGCCGTATTCATCTCTGAAAGTATTCTCAGTAGGTACAAAAGATATAGTATGCATATACATATGTTAAAATAGATGTCGTTCGTGATCGGTATAAGCTTGTAAAAGGCTATGTTCAGAAACGCAGCATGAAGCGCAACACCGGCAGTAATTATTATTTTGATGATTGTGATGAGCGACTCTTCATGCAAAATTTACGTTTATGAACGCTCTGCTTGTACTTCAAAATCAGGTTGCGCTTCAAACTGAGTTTCTGAACAAAGCCAAAGTCAGAAAAACCTTCGAAGTTTGATACCACGCGAAAATTATTTATAGAAGCTTGGCCCAATACCGACCATATTCACGTCATACCACTACATATTATATTTGTGTGCATTGTTGATGATCTCCGCCAATTGCTGATAGCTGATAACTAAGTAGCGAAGCAGACACATTATAAAAATCGAACGGTGATAAGCATATATGTATTCAATATTGTAATACATGCATACATATACCGCTATTTGTGTACCCAATAAACACAAAAGCGAGGATGATATCGTGGCGAATTCGAGATGAATTCGCGGAGGTGAATGTCATTTTTCGGACTCGTGTCGAGTTCGATATGGGCTCGAGAAAAATCAATTATCGCAATAAAATTAAGAAAATCCCTGTTGTGCTTTAATTTACCATTTCAAACTCTACTCAAGAAACTCAAAAGCTCGGATGATAAGTATCATGGCGAATTCGAGGCGGATTCGCAGAAGAAGATTTTCTAGAATGTATTCGCCAATGAGCCTAAACTCAAATCACCAACGATCCGAGAATATAAAAATGCGCGAATCGCTAATGAGAGATGACTGGCCCAAGGCAAATTCACTCTTATGGTAATGGTACGTGAACAGCTGACTTCTTCTTCTTCTCGTTTTTAATTCACTGTGTACAGAAGAATACAGGAGAATGTCAAACAAGGAACAATTTTACTTTGAGTTTGACATTTTGATGGAAAAAAACTTAAAGCGAATATTGCCGAATTCGCCGTGCCATTACCTTAATGAATTTGCCTTGGACTGGCCTAAGAATTCGGAATCGCCGATCTATCGTCGCGCGAAGTATCGCCGCGATAATATAATCAGAGAAGCGAACTCGTCTCGAGTTCGAGGAGGCAAAACCGTTGTGTTTATTGGGTACATACATATACATATAATGCAAATATGAAATCTTACGTCGATTTCGGCATTCACTGGAACTAGTTCTGGCCGGTGGTCACTGCTTTTTACAGGAACTTCCAAACTCTGAACTTAAGAATAAATAAGTAAACGCATTCACACATCCAAACATACAGAGCTATGGTCTTACATATATGTTTTAATACTTATATATGTATGTTTAAATCGCTGTTTTACCCTAAAATTCATAAGCCTATTTTTATTTTTTGGGAGGATTACTTGTGTTAACAGCGAAACTTGTCACAAGTAAATTTGCTGACGTACGTAGACTGTTATCAATATATACTATATCTATATATATATATATATATATATATATATAAGGATGAAAGTTTGTTTGTTTGTTTGTATGTTTGTTCCCTATGGACGCCGAAACTACCGGGACGATCACATTCAAATTTTGACACAATGATCACCTGATATTAGATTGAAATTATGACCACATTTAATTCTGGTATCTCAACCCCTTCCCGAGATATAGGCCAAAGTATGGACCCAGATTTCTCCAAAATATTTTTCTGTATTATTGGTATCAAATTAAAGATATCAATCAGAGCTTTAATAGAGAGTTCATTCCGTTCCAATTTTCCAGTCGGTTCTCCAGATAGAGACCAAAACGTGGACCCGGATGACCCCAAATTTTTTTTCGTAATATTGGCATCAAATTAAAGGTACTGATCAGGGTAGCCATATCTTAATCGGTTTCCGGTTCCCTAAATAGCCCCAGAAATATTTTTGGCCATTATTGGTATCAAATTAAAGGTATCAATCAGAGCTTCAATAGGGAGTTCATTCCATTCCAATTTTACAGTCGGTTCTCTAGATAGAGACCAAAACGTGGACCCGGATGACCCCAAATATTTTTTCGCAATATTGGTATCAAATTAAAGGTACTGATCAGGGTAGCCATATATATTTTACACTATACGGATATCTTAATCGGTTCCCGGGATTGAGGCCGAAATATGGACCTAAATAGCCCCCGAAATATTTTTGGTCATTGTTGGTATCAAATTAAAGGTATCAATCAGAGCTTCAATAGAGAGTTCATTCCATTCCAATTTTCCAGTCGGTTATCCAAAATATATTAGTAATCATGATGTACACCGATATGTGCACCGGATGGCCATGGAAAGTTGTTGATAAGGAACGTGAGACGGGGGGAGAGAGAGAGAGAGTAGTATAAGAGGAGGAAGAGATAGGGAGAACGGGAAATGCTGACTGGTGGGAGACCGATAGGGAAGGGAGTGGCATAGTGTGATTTGTCGCAGCGAAGTGTGACGGGTATTTGCTAGTAAGCATATATAGGTATGATGCTGTGGAAGAGTGGGATCTGTTTTTTTTTTTTCTTTTTGGGAGTAAAGATCATATTTATTTCAAATCTGCGCTATTTTATGGCTTGTCGCTTTGTTAAAAACTATTTTTGGCATGATTTTCTGTAAAATAATCATATACAAAAACAAATACCACCAACAGACGCACACTCAACTAAATATACATATTAGCAGTTTCTAGAGTTCAGCGATACATATGCGTAATCTCGATATTGCAATCACGTGAATTCCATGCTCCAGCTCGAACACATTAACATGTCCATGGATGGCAGCGTTTGAACATTGGAATATTGAAAGTGTTTCCGCGCACCCATAACGACCTGAATTTCAATGATAAAGCGCTCATTTGATGATAAGTGTGTGGCGTGCGCGCCTGCTTTTAGAGCTAATTATAATAACACTGTACAACAAGATTCTACGTAATTAGTGAAACCAAAAGAAGAGGAAACTTTAACCCTCTCATATTTATCAAAACCTCTTCTAGCCTCTTGGCCTTTACTGCTCAATTTTGGAGGATAAATACACTCAGAAAAAAAATCATCAACACGATTCATGTAAAATTAACACGATCGATCTTTACACATAGAACAGCAACAATTTTTTTCAAATTACACGATGTTTGAAACATGATTTTGGCTTTGTAACTTTCATCTGAAAATTTGGTAAATTCAACCAAATTTTATTGTTGATACAACATGAAGAAATTTTAAAATATACAAGATGATTCAAATATAAAATTTTATTCCTAAATGTCATTTGGAATTTGGTTTATTTAGGCTGTGTGCCAATCGGTAGAAAAAATGAAATTTTGACATAAGGGAGTAAAATTTTGGCAGTATTCGTGGTGAATTCTATTGTCATAATTTTACCTAGCTCAATGGGCTAGGTACAATTTTGACATTTTGTAATTGCATACATATACAAGTAACACAAATATTTAAAAACAAAATAACATCAGATCATTACATGAATACATTTCTGCTATTTCCATCAATATTGCCATCAACAATTATATTCATTTTACGTTTTAAAATTGTATATCGTTGTCCGTGTTCGCCCAAAAGTTTATCTTTGTAACTGTCAAAATTTTCTATTCCGTTTGGCACAGCAAAATTGTGTTTTTTTTCTCAACATGGTAAAATTTTCTACCTCATTTTCCCATAGAGAAAAATGTTACCGATTGGCACACAGCCTTAACATGATGATAGTGTCAATATAAACTAAAAAAAATGTTGGAAAAATGACGTCCCAATTTTAGTGTTAATACAACATGAAAACAAATGTTAAAACAACAAGAACCACAATTAACAATAAAATTTGGTTGATATAACACGAAACAATGTTCAAACATAAACGTCATTTGTAATTTTGGTTTATTCAACACGATCATAGTGTCAATGTAAGTGTTAAAAAAGAACGTCAAAACTATTTTGAAACATACATACATAATTTTTTTGATCATTTGAAGTCTGATTTTCGTGAAAAACGCAAATTATAATTTAAAAAAAAAAGGAAAATTTTGTGCCGTGGCAGTGATGCGAGTTTAGCATCATTGTCAGTTCGCGATAGTGGGTTTTCGATTTATATTTTCAGTTTGCAGGTGAGTTACAAGAGGATTACATTTTTGTTTCTAAAAGTATTTAATGTTCAATATTTTATTTTTCCTCTTCAAAGGTTGCAATATCACGAGGAGGTTTTTTAGCGAATGGGGGTTTGCGTGCAGCATGCGGTTGTTGCATTAGCGGCCAAACATTACTCGGTGCCAGTGGTAGTACTATCGCCCATGTATAAACTATCGCCGGTACATTTGTGTTCGTATGAGAAGGACGCCTTCAATTTGGTCAGTTGTGCGGCTGATGTACGAATGTACTTAATTGAAGTGATGATTATATATTTAATGTTTTATATGTTTTTTTATTTAAAAAAATAAATTGTACAATCAACAAGACTTTCTAGTTAATTTAACAATAAATTTAATGTAAAATCAAAAAGATGTTATTGTTAATTCAACAGGACCATTTCGTGTTAATTTAACCAGATTAAATTGTAACATTAACTATTAAAAATTGTAAAATCAACAGGAAGACTCAATACTTTTTAGTGTTAATTCTGTTAAACTAACACTTGACAGTAGTGTTAAATTTACACGATTACATGATGGCATACATTAAGCATCGTGTTGAAAAAAATTTACTACAAAATTTGTTGATTTTTGGTTGATTTCACACTATTTTTTTCTGGGTAAAGCGGTGCATTTTTAGTGGATTTTTGGCTAAAAAAAAAACATTGGATAATAAGCGTTGTTGCTTTTGTTGCTCTTACTGTTATTGATACTGCAAAGGCACAAGCACAGGCAAATAAAATTGAAACTAGACCTATGAACCACAGGGCTTGGTTATTAGAGGGCCAAGCATTCCTTTTCTTTTGATTTCATCAATAACGGAGAAACTAACCCTCATTTTGTGGCACAGTGTACCTAATTAATCAGTGGCAAATAAATTTATATGTAGGCATATTTCTGCTACTAACAAACATCATATTTTGAACCAGTTTTATAATACAATTTTATGTTCATGAAAGGTATAAAAGACATTCTAAAATCGCTAAGTAGGTATGTAATTCAATTTCTATACGAACTCAGGAACAAATGATGATTTTATCTCACATCTCTGCCTGAACAACGGTGTATATTCCCACTATGCTATAGCTGTCATAAAAATCCATATCGTTTCTGAATCTGAGTGACAACTTTAGATTCATCCAATTTCTAGGAAATAACTAAAAACAAGTAAGGAAGCCTAAGTTCGAGTGGAATCGAACATTAGATACTCAGCTGTATGCTTTCATTGTTTGTTTGCGTTTGATGGAAACACGGTGTAGGTACTTTATATAAATCGAGTGCTGCATAAAGTGGGCGTAGCCACGCCCATTTTCTAAATTTTTATCAGTCATCCAACTAAGCTTATGAATATTATTCTTTGTGCAAAATTTCATCCCTTTATGAGTTACAAAGATGTCACGTTACAAATTCCCAAAGGGTGTTCCAGAAGTATCTTTGTTAAAAAGTAGGCGTGGTCATAAACCGATTTCAATAAATTTTTGCGTGTCCATTAACACAAGTTATAAAAGTGTATAAACCAAGTTTCGTCATAATATCTCAATTATTTGTCGAGTTATGAGCTCCGAAATCTCGTTGATTCCTTTGTCTGAAAAGAGGCGGTGCCACGCCCATTTTCCGAAATTTTTCTATTTTTTGTTTCCCATCTATTGTAGAACTCATGTCACAAAATTTCAATGAATTATCTTTATATTTGACAAAGATATCGCTTAAAATGTTTTTATTAGGCCACTTTATGATACCCATATATAAAAGTGGGCGTGGTCGTCAACCCATTTCGCTAAATTTTGAACATGTATTACTACAAGTAGTGAAAGTGTATACACCAAGTTTCGTCATAATATATCGATTATTTGTCGAGTTATGGGCTCAGAAATCTCGTATATTCCTGCTTCTAAGAGGAGGCGGTGCCACGCCCATTTTCCAAAATTTTTGTATTTTTTGTTATATGTCCATAGTTGGACACCTTCCATAAAATTTCAATGATATATCTTTATATTTGACAGAGATATCGCTTAAAATGTTTTTATTAGGTCACTTTATAAGACCCATATATAAAAGTGGGCGTGGTCGTCAACCGATTTTGGCAATTTTTCGTCAAAACATTTGCCTAAGTAAGTATATCACGCCTACCAAAATTCATTGATATATCTTCAACGGTTTCTGAGTTATGACTCATAAAACTTTCAATGTTTGCCCCTTAATAAGTGGGCGTGGCACCGCCCATTTTCCAAAATTTCATCATATTTCTTCATAAGGACCTGCGCTCAATACGTGTGTGAAATTTTATCACTCTAGCTCTATTAGTGACTGAGATACAAAATTTCCGATTTTTACTATATAGGGGAGGTGGGCGTGGTCATGGTCCGATTTCGCCCATTTTCAATACCATCCGTTCCTGTCTTGATACCAACTTACATTTCAAATTTCATCAAAATATCTCAATTTTTGCGCGAGTTATCGTGCGTACAGACGGACAGACGGACAGACGGACAGACGGACGGACGGACGGACGGACGGACATGGCTCAATCGATTTCTCTTTTCACCCTGATCATTTTGATATATATAAGTCTATATCTATCTCGATTATTTCATTCTGTTACAATCCACCGTTAGGAAACCAAAACTATAATACTCTGTGTACTAGTACAGCTGAGTATAAAAATGCCGCAAGTTTTGGGAAAAGCTCTGCCTTGTCAGTTATATCGACGCTTCCAAACAATACTGTACTAAGTCGACTTAGTACATTTTCCCGTTTTTAGCGTTTTCAAGTATTACGTGTCTTAATTTAGATGCTGTCTAATTTTGGTATCAATCCAATCAAAAGTTATAAGCCAAAGTGTACATATAATACAACTCGAGATATTTACAGAATAAAAACTTTGAGAGCTTGCCATGAAAAACCACGTAGCAAATTTTTATTTTTTCTTACGGTTTTATAAAAAGCGTACTCTAACTTTGATATTGTCGAGTTTTGGTGTTGATCGTTCAATCCAAACAGAAGTTACAAGTGAAAATATACTTAGCATACTACTGAAGTTTCATATCGAGTTTAAACTTTGAGAGCTTCTCCTGCAAAACACAGTTTTCAGACTTAGTACAGTTTTGTTTGGAAGCGTCGATATGTATTACAGTTTTAGCCCATAATAAAAATCAGCGTTTAATACATAAGGAGCTTTAATTTATTTTAGTAGTAATCTTAAATCTGGTTAAATTCCTTCCACATTACTTTCTAAATACTACATATTTATACCACATTCTCCTTTATCTCTCATTCATTGATTCGCAAATCCTGAATGCGACGCGTCAAATGTATACAAGTATCCAAGCAATCCTGGCGTGAGCCAAAACTCTGTCCCGGTATGGTGCGACAGCCGCCCAGCACATACATTTGACAATCGTTTGTACGTGGATCATAGTAGAAACCTTCTATTTCGATGGTACAAACACCCTCCGATCGTGGTGGTGGTTGTAGGCAAATATCTGTATAGGGTAAAAGATTAAGGACGGAAATTAATGAGAAAGTTTGCGATATTTGGAAAGTGAAGCTTAAATTCAAGGGAACGAGGTGAAATCTAAACCGAAGGTATGAATACCTATAGTTATGCGAAAGTAAGAGCTCAGTTTCTTCGATTACAGATTTCACTGAAATCTATATTATTAATACGCTAACATAAATGTTGTTCCATCTTCTCCGTCGAAACTACTGAACCGATTTTAAAACTAAGAACACCATTACAAAGGTATTGCTCTCAAATAGAACTGCGCCAATTTTAATTAAAATTGGTTGGAAAATATGTCCACAATCGTCGTTGGAAAATTGCTGTGTGGTTATTGTTGTATGCTTTTGTACACAACAGAGCTGCCTCAATGCGCAAGCATAGGTGAATTTGTGGCTTTCTCACCAAACCTACCATGCAATTATGAACATGTTTGGCTGGAAGTGGTGTGTACCCAGCAAACACAGTCTCTAACGTTAGAAATTTTGTCGAGATTACCTTAGATAACTAGTGTAATTCTCTATATATTCTCAAATCGATAACTAGGGTTGAAAACTACACTAGAATTCGATTAGCGAGTGATTAGAGAAGGAGCCAAATCTCACGCCTTTTATCAATTCTCAATATATTTCTGTGATATATTGAATATACATACATATAAGTATTGAAATTAGATACTAAAAAATGGTAAAGTTAATATTACCGTAGTACAATGTTTTCCATTAAAAAGTACAAGAAGTACCTTTAATTTAAATAATAAGACTGACTTTTGTTTAAATTTCAGTTCTTATAAATGTGGTAAACATATACATGTCAATATATATAATCATATGCAATTTAGGCACATATTGCGTTAATAAAATCTAAACAATGAAAAAATCATGTAAAAGGAGACAAAGCTTTGTTTTTCATTTCAATTGGAAGTATTTGCAAATTCTGATTAGAATCTCATTAGAGAACTACATTAGAATTCGATTCGAGAATTATAATTTTCTCGATTTGAGAATTAGGTACCCTTTTGTTTGAGAACGCTATGATTCTCGATAGATTTTCGAGTCGTCCTCTAACGTTAGAGGTTTGAGAATGAGGCTAGTTCTCGAGTCATTCTCAAATCGATAACTAACCTCAGTGTTTGTTGGGTAGTTTCAAAGAAGTAGAAACGTAAAAAGGTAGCGAAATCACTACAAAAAAAACACAAAGTCAAGGACTAAGAAGCATAAGAAAGAATAAGTATGAAATAAATTGAGTAAAGAAACCAGCGGAAATAGAAAGAAGAACGACAATAACACCAATAACAACAAAAACAAAATAGTAGAAGTGACAGTAGCAACAAAAGGAGCAGCATCAAGAGGGACAAGAAGAAAATAGTAGATATGTTAACAACAGACAATTGTACAAAAACTATAGTTGCACTTTAGTCATAAGAAAACATCTAGAAAAACTGTCGAGTTTCGACAGTAGGCAGCACTCTAGTTTACATAATACGAGAAGTAAAAACTCTCTTTGACTGATTTTGAACATTTCTCACAAAGTGAATGTGGTAGTAAATGAGTTGGGGACAAATACTAAAATTTGCTAATGACAAATATTTCTTTCTTCTTAATTAGCAAAAAATCGAACAAGAACGGCTAAAAATAACCACATTTAATACTTTTGGCAATTATAATCCATGGCAAAATTAGCATGTTCAAAACAATCTCTCTTTATCTCAATCGACATAGAGCGGCTTTTACAAAAATTATGATACATTTTTTTCTATAATTTGGTACATATATGTATGCTCTTTACTTACTTGGACGTCCACGCAATCTAGCTGTCACTGTGTTGGAACCGAAACCGATAACAAATAATAAAATACAAAACGAAACAAAGCTACGCGAATTCATTGCAATAAACGGCAAATGCAAAATACTAAGTACTTTTGTAGTATTATAATATGTAGATTCGTCCCGCCTCCTCGACACCGCCCGATTCGAACTTTTCTTGTTGACGATTCAACAACGAACAAAGCAACAGCGCCACAAAACGCAATTCTCACTATCGAAACGAAGTGACTATCACAATTAAGTTGACTTGACTTGCCGTGAGATGAATGAGTGTGTCCGAGATAAGAAATTGTGGAAAACGTAGACAGTCCTCTCTCAGCAATGAGATAGTATAAATTTACACTTTTTACTCTTAATCATAAACGAAATTATGTTACTTGTTAATAAGTATTAATTACAATAATAAACATGCATAAGTAACACACTTTTAATTTATACGAGGGTTAACTTGCAAGTCTTTTTGCAATAAAATTTATATTGTGGTAGTGTGTTGGTAGGACTTGCTTAAAGTTATTGGGTAATTTCAAAACTAATGCCTCTCTCGAGAAGAAATTTTTAATTTTTGAAATTGATGGTTTTCGAAATGAATAATCTACAATGAAAATACATAGGTTACCCTTGTAAATTCTGCTTTCATATGCATGATCTAATCATTAACCAAATTGAAGAAAATTGTTTTTTTTTGTGTTTCCTCTCTAATCTCTGTATGTAAGATTCCCAAAATCGAGTTCTTGTTATATAGAAAAAAATTCTTAGAATAATCTGATTATTTATATTTGATTTTAATGAGTCAATTGTAATCAAATCATAGTGGATTATTACCTTAAACTGAAAAGCCTTTCAAGTCATTGACATTACACAAGTCGTTATCAAGGCCTTTTCAAACGAAAACAAAAATTTCAGCTCTTGATGTACACAAAAAAAAAAAAAAAAAAATTAATCACATGACCTGCGCTGAACGCCTCCATTGATTAACGGTGTAGCAGTATTAAATCGCTTATCAGCAGAAAACCTCTCATTGCTCTGAGCTTGTTTATATTAAATTAAACTTTATTAGTTCATAAAAACCGTAAAATAGCTAAACTTAAACTATTAATAAAAAATGAATTCATCTCAATTACTAAAAATACATACTGAACTGCATACATACATATCTATATGTATGTGCAGAGGTACTTCATTTATAACAATTCATTCATGTGTATATCTCTACGAACTGCATTATTGAAACCCTCTTTATAGCGATACCAAATTGGACTTTTGACAATGGCATCTGTTTTGGCTGAAATAGAAAAAAATATGATTGTGATAATGGTTAAGAAAAAACAAAGCTACCATAAAATTCCAATACTTACAATCCTCACGATGTCCACCAACAGTTTTATGCTGCAAGCGACCAAAGAAATCCTTTGAGACAACCTGCAAACATATAGTCAATAAACACGATGAGCCAGCAAAAAATTTGGCATAAAATTTCTTTGCACATTTTTGTATAAGCAGATAGGACATTATGTTTTACAAAGCTTGAATAACTTTATATAAAAGCAGGCGTATAACTTCCAGCACCTTCGAGAAGCAAGCAAGCCTTTTTAACTTTAACTCTTCCTTTGTACAAGGTGCTTTATATTCTTATACTTATAACCTCGTTGCCATATTAGATACTTAAAAAAACTTATGGTATCGCAACTTATTTGACATGCAAATTCTAAGTAATATTTGGCTTAATGAACAACTTTTCCTTTACTTATAAAAATACTGATGATGCATACGAAGTACGCAGTTAATTTTTCTTCATACAAAGTAGATAGAGAATGCAGATGCGCATAAAATAAACGAAACTTTTACTTACATCTTTCTTGGCATTTGCATTTTTATTATCGATTTGCTTTGCATTTAAACGTTGCAAATGATTTGGAAGGTTTTTCGTTACATTTTTATTAGTCGAAGTCGAAGCCGAAGATGATGATGATGAAATGGTATTGCGCGATTTGCTAGCCGTTTCAGCGCCCAAACGTGGTGTTGAACGTCGAATGCGTTCTAATTCCACTTCACGTGCCACCAATTGACGGCTAAAGTAGGTTAACGTTATGCCAGGATAGCCTGTGAAGGACAATGAAATAGTAATAATAACACTGTCCAACAGAGATTTCTCAACGCGAACAAACGCTAATAATTATGAAAGAGGATGTCTCTCAGACCAACTTTCCCGAACAGAGTACTAGTCCAGAGGGTCTGAGTTTTTTTTTTAGGGGGGGGAGGTTAAAGTTTTATGGTTTTAGCTGGAGGTGCGATTACTTAATTGAAAATATCTTATAAAAGATGACCTCAAATGAAGTTTTTGAGCTCGGGCTTCCTCTACAGAATTTAATGAGCAATTTTTTGCAGAAGGCTTTAACCCTCTAACTCCCACGAAAATGGCTGTTTTTAACTCTTTTTGGAAACACATAGAGATAATATCAATTAAAAAATGCAGATAGAGGGTTAAAATGTTCTAGAAAATTATTCGGCATAACATTTCACTACTTACCGGGAAACTGGGCCAAAGCATCTAAATCGGGCTCCATCTGAAAGACATACGAACCCTCTGCTGATTTCACTTGTGTATATGTTAAGCCAAGATCGGCCATAACCTCAACGGTGTGAAAGAGATCATCGCGTTCTCTGCAAAATGATAGAAGTATTACAAATTTTTTCAAAATTTAATTTTAGCGAGAATTTCATTTTTGATTTCTAATTTAAATTTTTTTTAGCACTTTTTCAAATTTGTTGCCAAATCTTTTTCCTCACATTTTTACTTCTTTAGTTTAAACACAATTATAAAATTCGCTCTTCCTTATCAACTCACCTCTGCGATAACAATTGCACAGCAACCGAACGAAATTGTGGCGAAAGTATGTGTTTCAGCAGCGGCACAGTGTCCACTAAGATCACTTGACCCTCCCCAATACCATATAAGCCAGGCGTGATACCCTTGCGAAAAGCTTGAAATATATTACTTTGTGTGGTGCTCTTCTGTCTAAACTGCAAGCCAAAAAGGAAAATACAAATAAAAATAAAGAACAAAAATTAAAATTAAAATAAAGAATAAAAAATTATGTATATAAAATATGAAAAAAAAACGCGCGAATATAAAAGTAAAAATTTTGAAAAGAATGAGCTGTATAAAGAGCATAAAGGACAAAATAAAAAGTAGTAAAATTAATATCGCCCACAAAGTGCAATTTGAATTAGGTTCACGACAACAACAACAACAAAAAAATACACGAGCAATGAGGCAGGCCAGCACACACAATTTTGCTAATTGTCGACTACTTTTTTATCTCTATTTGTTTATGCGGCCATTACTTACATCTTCGTCGGTTGAATTCAATGCCGCAGCACGTGCATATGTGCACAGTGACACAAAATTTCCAATAAACATAAAATTGAGGGTGATATTGTAGCGAATTGTAGGCAATTTGTCCTGAAAATTCGAACTCGCCGCTCTATCGTCGCGAAGTATTGCCGGGATATAATTGAATGAGTAAATATTATGTAATCTCGAATTCGAGGCGAATCCGTTGTGTTGACTGGGTCAGTCAGGTTTTTTGTACAAGGATTTTATCTGAGGGGACCCATAGTAAAATTTTATCGCGAATAATTTTCTAGAACCCTCTATCGGTCTTCAAAATACTGTTTTTTGGACTTTCTAAAAAAAGGGGTCAAAACGACCTATTTGTGGAGGTGTTACAGGGTTAAAGTATTCTACGAAATTAAAGCTCGTGTAATTCTACTATATGTTTCCTAACAACATATTTCTATATGTTATGTATTTTAACCCTTTTTTGCATTTATTTAAAAATCATTCAAACGAAATTTCGCAAATTTAAAATGACAATAAAAAAATGTTGACCTCAGGAAGCAACACGCTTTGGGGATTTTACTATATGGAATTATTCCGCCACCAAAAGTGCTGTTGCACAATGTTATTAGGCTTATAAAAAAAGCGGTCACTCCTCGGTAGTGAGTGGCATACTTTTGTCATTAAAATGATAGCAATCTGCTTCCTTTTCTTTATTTTGGCACTTTTGTATAAATGGCCCACTGTGCATAGTCCTTTTGCTATGCATTTGCATCATATAAATATACAGACACCCACAGATACATAGCTTATACATAAATACACCTTTTACATATATTGAATGTGAATATGAAATTACTTAACTCATCATAAGCTTCAAACACTTAACAATTTCTAAAGCGCATTTTTTTTGTATGTGCATATGTATGCTTCAAATGTAAACAAGTGCATAATCAAAGGTGTGTAGATAAAGGGTTAAATGCTTGTTCTTGCACTTATTCATTTCATTTGCAATTTTCTTTATAAGCGAATTTCTTTCAATGCGGCCAAGCAGCTAGACCTTCCTTACATTGTATACATACTCCATTGGGTTTACTTTGCCTACCAGCTATATACATACATATATATCGTCGCTGCGCCAACAAATTCAGTTATATGTTTTTTTTCGATTTTTTTTTATTACATATTTATTTAGCGCTATCCGCTAGCCACATTTCTGCATTTCCCGTTTTCTGATATCCTTCTTGGGTTAGAAGTTATCAAACACAGCTATATGCTCTCAGTAGTAGAAATGCTCTGTAAAATCAGTTATACATCTATTTTCGTATAATTGTTTTTTGATTTCAGGTTATTTTTGTGTAAAAAAATTATTTAAAAAAAGCGTATGTGACGAATTTTCAAAATAGGATGGGCACTGGTCAAGTAAATAATGCATTTCCAAGCTATCGCTAATTACATCGGACTCTAGCGAAGAATTGTATACACATCTTTCACGATTTCTTACCCCCACTAGCAAATTTAAACAATTTGTAAAAAGAGCTATGTGCTGTAAAACGGCGCAAATGCTTCATGCGAAGTGGTTGGTCAAAAAAAGTAAAAAAAAAATTGCACAAGTCTATTACATATGTGTAGTATCATTAGTTAACAATTCAAACTAGAAAAAATATTCTCTAGGATCACCAGAAAACGGTTTTTTTGCTCTCCTGAAAAGTTGCTGAAAAACGTATAGCTGTTTTTGTTGGCGCAGCGACGATATGTAGATATGTCTATTCAGTAGGTATGTATGGTACGAATAAAAGTTAGTCAGTCACTCAAAAACCGTTATTAATTTTGTGATTGCATTTAAAGTGTATAATAGAAATTACTTATTTCCTGATTTGCATGATTATTCTTTGCTTGCTGTGGAGACAGGCGTTTTAACAACCAAACGTTGAAGAAAAAAGTATTCAGGATAACTCTTTTAGCGTACGGATGATAGGGATTACTGTTCGCCTGTGTGTGTATGATTAGATGCCATGAAGGAGGCATGATGGTAATATGAAGGTATAAATATATGTACATGATATGTATGTATGTATTTGATGAAACTCAGTAAAGGCTAATGAAGTTTGCATAATTCATATCATGCCAGAAAATTAATGAGTGAATGCAGGTGGAATGTTTTAAAAGCTGATGAAATATGAGTGATTTGCGCGTCAGCGAGGTCAAACAAAAATCATAAATTACGTTTTTTTTTTGTTCTATTTCAAGTCATAGATCTAGGTTCTAGAACCTAGTTGTCTAAATCTCGAATCAACACCATACCTTGATTCTCCTGGTTCAACGTCTTCGAAAACGTTAGATAATTTCGGCTACAGTTAGTTTTAGTTACCAAGACCCATTTAATGCTACAGCAACATCAAGAGCAATAACTACAACTACAGCTATAATTAACCCCTAGCGGTTAGGGGGCTTACAATATATCCACGGGCCTAGAAGGTTAATAATGGCCAAAAAAATCGTTTGCACAACAGTCGTGCTAAGTAGTGTCAGAAGGGACTAGTATCCGAGCGAACCGGATATATCCGGCAAAGGACTGTTACTTTGATGTATTGTGGAACGATCCTCCGTCATCCCTTGTCAAGTTTGGTTTGGAGACAAACCGGTTTCGGCTAATATGCGCCATCTTCAGTGTCTTTTTTCGTTCGAAAGCCGAAACCGGTTTGTCTCCAAACCAAACTTGACAAGGGATGACGGAGGATCGTTCCACAATACATCATATTCCTACCCTGTCGGAAAAACAAGCAACCAAAAAGACTGTTACTTTCCCTACTCTTACCAAAACCTTCGGCGAGTGCCTTGGTGACAACAACAACAACAGATATACTTAAGCTGATCTGAATAAAATTGGCTAAAAATCCCTGTGCGACAGCCCTTAACCATCACCGATCGGGACCAAAACTTATATGTGATATCTTTGATTGTGCTGTTACCGATGTAGGGGACGAGACCGAAGAAACTCGCTAACTTGATTTATAAGGACCACCCTAGTATACATATTAGGGATTCCAATCCCGGGACCCCGGGATCCCGCCCTTTTTGACATCACGGAAATCCCGGGATTTTCGGGATAAAATAAAGCGGGAATATTCCCCTATTATAGCAAAGAAAAATTGTATTTTATATAATTTTTATTTGTCTCAGATCTGTATAATAATAGCGTTTCCTATTCTGAACGAAAATGTTGCATTATTTCAAAAATTATTTTCGTGGGAGTCACAAATGCTCGAAAGACAATTAATTTGTCGGTCTACAACTTGTGGTAATTGGACATAACCTCGCTGAGTAACAGCTGGTCGAAATCAAAATTTTGTTAATTACTTGCGAATTTTGAAAACGTTTTGATTTTAAGACTAAGTTTTTGTAGGAAGTTGTCTGCTTAATTGTGGTTATCGCATTTGTGATTTCCGAAAATAATTTTTGAGTGAAGTGATAACCAAAAAAAAAAAAACACCAAATTACCGTTATCTCAAAAACCTAACAATACAAAACATTAAAAAAATAGTTCCGAGCTCAGCAGTCCCATACTTATCCTCCCCCATACCTGATTTTTAGATATTTTTTGGCTGTAATCTACACCTTTTCCAACTGTATTTCGGAAAAGTGAAAATGTATTTCAGAAAAGCTCAAATTAATATCAGAAAACACCAATTGTTTTTCAGAAAACCTCAAATGTATTTAAGAAATTCAAATTGTATTGCAGAAAACCTCAATTCCATTTCCGAAAAGCTCAAATGTATTTCAGATTTTCCAAATCTATTTCAGAAAACCACAAATCTATTTCAGAAAACCACAAATGTATTTCAGAATAACACAAATGTATTTCAGAAAAAGTCAAATGTATTTCAGAAAAACTCAAATGTTCTTCAGAACACCCAAATATATTTCATAAAATATCAAAGTCGATAAAAATTGCAATTTGTTATGAATGAAAAGTTAAACAAGTTGTTCTTTAAAAAAAACCCAAGAATATAACATGCGTGTAGAAAAATGTCAAACAAAAAAAAGTTATTTGCAATTGAAGAATTGAATAATTTTTCAGTAAATTTTCGTATCGCGACTTACATACATATATTAAATTATCGCTTTAATGGAATTAAAGGATAATTGTGCAATTTGCATGGTTGACATGCGCAGGCAACCGGTTCTCCGATTGCTTCCATGTAAACATATGCTACACGCAAAATGTAGTGAGTCTATTCTACAAAGGGGGATGTGTCCAATATGCCGCGGAGATATTTTAGGTATGATACGTATGTAAATACATATGTATATTAGTTAATATATGTATGCATTCAAAAGTATATTAATTTATACAGAAAATGTGGTCGTGGAGAAAAAGAAATATGCAGCGTACAATAACGTCGAGCGATTACGAATTGTTGAGGCTGCGAATAAAGGTGAAGATTGGAACAGTTTGGCCGCATCATTAGGAATTGTTTACAAGACTGCCTACAGTTGGCTGAATTCGGGCAGAGTAGAGACTCAAAAAAGGGGTGGCGGTAATGCAAAAAAGTTAACTGATGACGAAGTTAACCTGGTAATTCGCTGGGTGGAAGAAGAAAGTACCATTACGCTCAAGCAAATAGTGTCGAAAGTTCAAGCTGAATTGGGAAAAAACATTTGCACGTCGACGGTAGCAAATTATTTAGAAGGCAAGACGTTCAGCCTTAAAAAATTACACCATATACCAGCAACCATGAATACGTTGGAGAATAAACAAAAGCGTGCAGAATTTGTGACAAATTTAACTGTCTTCATTCAGCAAGGCAAGCAAATAGTCTACATCGACCAAACTAATTTTAATTTATTTTGCCGGCGAACAAAAGGCCGCTCTCGGTCTGGAATTAGGGCAACTGTAACGTTGCCGCCGTCAAGAGGACCAAACGTTCATTTGATAGGAGCTATAAGTACATCAGGTGTGCTATCAATGGAAATGCGTCGTGGTTCATTCAGAAAAGAGAGTGCTGCAGAGTGGGTCAGAGAACTCTTTGAGAAGTGGAGCGCACTAGGTAACAGTTTGACAGATTTAGTCATCGTATGCGATAATGCGCCGTGTCATGCCGGATTGGAGGAAGTCTGTAATAACAGAGGAGCTACACTTTTACGTCTCGGACCGTACTCTCCGATTCTCAATCCGATCGAGAATATTTGGTCTAAGATAAAATCCTTTGTAAAAACGAATAGCACTTCCAAACATGAATGGGCCAGGCGTAATCGAAAGGCGGTTGCAATATTTAGAAGGTGTTATTGTACAAGCAAAGCAGACCGTTTCAACGGCTGATTGTGCTCGCTCTATACAGCATGCATCTTCCTTTTTCTCGGAAGCCTTGGCATTGCGTGACATGTCAGTTGGAGTTTAATAAAAGTCTATGTCATTCTTTAAATTAATTTGCTTCTTATTTCATTTGTTTAACTTTCCATTCATAACAAAATGTAATTTTTATCGACTGATATTTTCTGAAATATGTGTATTTGGGTGTTCTGAAGAATATTTGAGTTTTTCTGAAATACATTTGCCTTTTTCTGAAATACATTTGTGCTATTCTGAAATACGTTTGTGGTTTTCTGAAATACATTTGGAAAATCTGAAATACATTTGAGTTTCTCTAAAATACATTTGAACTTTTCGGAAATAAAATTGGGGTTTTCTGAAATACAATTGGAACTTCTTAATGTAGTATCCGATATACAAGTTGATAGTATCTAATATATAAGTATATTGTTTCCAAATTTCAAACAACTTGTGTTTAATGCGTCTGACTCTGTCAATTGGTTTTCCACGAATGACCATTTTATTTCATGAATTCTTCTTTTTTCTAGCTTATTCAGCTATTCACAATAATCAAATACATTAAGACCCCTGTACACGAGTCAAGTTTGTATAATATCTTAAGCTATCTGTACACTTATCTTACAAACTAATATCTTAGAAACTAAATTCACCACAACTCGACCAGCCTGACAATATATGGCCGACCTCGGCCACTAAAGGATAATAATAATCAATACTAAATAAGTCTTACTAGTTGAGTGTTGCTTTGATTCCCAAGGGTTTTCCACATTTTGATGTTGCATGCTTCTATGACACCATCATAAGGGATCTGAGTTATTTGACAGTTCTCAATGTCCCTGATAACATAGCGATCATTGGGAAGGCATTTGTGTACTATATATGGTCCTTTGAATTTGGGCAGAAGTTTTTTGTTTGTTCCCACAGTCGTGTCAATATTTTTTATTACCACAAAATCTCCTACTTCGAACTGATTTACGTTTATGGGTCGCAATTCGCTACGTTTAAGGTTATATCGTTGTACTTTGTCAATATTTTCTTTGGCGATTTCTCGTAAGGCTAGAATATCTCCCCTCTCCCTCTGTGAAATGCAATCTTCTATGTATTCTGTTAATTTGTCTACTAATGGACCTTTCTGGTTTACGCCGAAGAGTGATTGACTAGGCGTCATACCTATAGACCTATTTATGCTATTGTTGAGAGCAAACTCGATTTTTGCAATATGTTTAACCCAATCAGCGTGTTCGATTGACTCACTAAATTTTGCAAGCATTCCAACAAGTGTGCGGTTAACTCTCTCTACCTGACCATTAGCTTGTGGTGAGTGGACTGAAACTTTGATGTGCTGAATATTATTACTTTCCATAAATTCCGAAAAGTCTTTCGAAGTAAAACAACTTCCCCTATCTGAAATGCACCTCACCGGACGGCTGTAATACTCAAAATATTTACTAAGAGAAGCGTTCACCTCTCTTGTGCTTGTCGTAAGTACTGGATACAGTTTAACGTACTTCGTAAAACTATCTATAATAACCAAAATATGCTTTCGTTTTGACTGAAGTGAAGGCAGAGGTCCTAAGTGGTCTATATGTATTGTATGGAAGGGAATTTCTTTCTTTGGAATATTATGTAAAGCTCTTTCCTTCCCTTTATGAGGGGGGGAATACATAATGCATCGTATGCAGTTTTTTATGAATTTATTTATTCTTCATATCCGGAAACCAGTAATTCATTTTTAATTTCTGAGAGCATTTTTCGATTCCTAAATGACCTATGTGTTCGTGAGTGGTTCGTATTATTTCCGCTTCTAGTTCCTGAGGTACATAAAATAAAAGTTCGTCTTTGTTCTTTTTATACACTATCCCATTCGACATTTCAAAATTTTCATGTTCGTTTTCTTCGAGGTAATTTTTTAAGTCTAATAACTTCGGATCGCGTGCTTGGGCCGCTTGCAACCGAAAATCTATATCCTCGCTCTCTACAGTTGCTACCACTTGTTCGTAGTCTATTTGATTTCTACTCAATGCATCAACATGACCCATTTTTGTTCCAGCACGGTGCTGTATTGTATAATTATAATTTTCCAATTCTAATGCCCAACGTGCAATACGACTATTTACTTGTTTCTTATTCAGTGTCAGTGCCAGGGAATTGCAATCGGTTACAATTTTAAATTTTATGCCTTCTAAATATGCCCGAAACCTTCTTAATGCATTAATGATTGCTAACGTCTCTAACTCGAAACTAAGATATCGCGTTTCTGGTTCCGTAGTACGCTCAGAAAAGTATGCAACAGGATGAAAAGCACCATCATCCTGTTTCTGAAGTAATATCGCCCCGTATCCCATAGCACTTGCGTCGCAGTGCAGTTCGGTTTCCCTTTGTGGATTATATATCGACAATATTGGGCAGGTAATCAGTTTTTCTTTAAGTTGCTCGAACGAGGTCTTACAATCTTCATTAAAGTTAAATTTTGAATCCTTTTTTACTAAGTTGTATAAGGGGCCAGCTATAGTTGAAAACGATTTAACAAACTTTCTAAAATACGAACATAAACCCAGAAATGATTGCACATCTCTTTGATTCTTCGGCAGTGGATATTCGGAAATTGCTTTAACATGGCTATCTGTAGGCTTTATGCCGTTTCGTGTTACGCGGTACCCGAGGTATTCAATTTCATAGTAAGCAAATTTACATTTTTCTGGTTTCAACTCAAGGCCATGCTCCAACAAGCATGTCAATATTTCTTCTACTAATTTAAAATGTTCTTCTATAGTCGAGCTAGCTATAAGGATATCGTCCATGTATACCATTATCAAATTGTTATCTATAAAATCTCTTAATACTTGACTGATAAACCTTTGGAAAATCGCTGGACCGTTTTTGAGCCCAAATGGCATTCGTAAAAATTCGTATTGCCCTTTAGGTATCACAAACGATGTATACTTGACTGAGTGTTCGTCCATTCTTATCTGGTAAAACCCTGATTTGAGATCAAGTAATGTGAAAACTATCTTTCCCTCTAAATATTCAAGACAATCCTCAATTAACGGAAGTGGGTAATTGTCTTTTACTATAAGTTTGTTTAAACTTCTGTAGTCGATGCACATTCTTATATCGCCTGACTTCTTTTTAGTTAAAACAATTGGAGATGCATACGGGGAATTACTATGCCTTATGATTCCATTATCTAACAACTCTTCTATAATTTTATCAACTTTTACTTTTTCCATGAAGGAAAGGCGCCTAGGAGGGCAGGATATTGGCATAGTGGACGTTAGTTGAATACACGCTCTAAAGTCACTATTAATATTCGTTTTACGACTTTTATTATATGTACGTTTAATCAATTGTTCAAAACTTCTGCGCCAATACAAAGGCAACTTCTCGTTTATATCCATAACATTACCTTCAAATTCTATATTACAAATTTCTTTAAACGTATTAACTATCTCAAGCTCTTCAGGATTTTTCTTCGAACAAATAAGATCATTGTTTTTGTGTTCTTTTTGAACAGTATTAAATTCAATTTTATTTGATTTACTCGAATTTTTTATACAAAGAAAAATATTATATGAACTTAAAAAACTGCGTCCCATTATTATTGGGCATGGCATCTCTTCATCAGCCAGAATTGAAAAACTTAAAAATTTTGTAACTCCACGATATTTTGTAGGTAATTTAATTTGGCCAAAACAACGTAAATTTTTATTTCCTAACGTCTTGTAATTCTTTGATTGTTTTTCTGCAAATTTAAAAAGCTTCGCAATTAACGATTTCCTGATTAAGTTAATTGGGCTGCCAGTGTCAAACATGCAACAAAACGACATAAATTGTGGAAATATTCTAAATTGTTTATTCAAAGCAACACTCACCACTTCTTTTATTTCATGAATTCTTCTTTTTTCTAGCTTATTCAGCTATTCACAATAATCAAATACATTAAGACCCCTGTACACGAGTCACGTTTGTATAATATCTTAAGCTATCTGTACACTTATCTTACAAACTAATATCTTAGAAACTAAATTCACCACATTAAATACATTTCTGGTTTTCTGAAAAACATTTGGCGTTCTCTGATATTAATTTGAGCTTTTCTAAAATACATTTGCTCTTTTCCGAAATATATTGTGTTATTCTGAAATACATTTGTGGTTTTCTGAAATAGATTTGTGGTTTTCTGAAATAGATTTGGAAAATCTGAAATACATTTGAGCTTTTCGGAAATGGAATTGAGGTTTTCTGAAATACAATTGGAATTTCTTAAATACATTTGAGGTTTTCTGAAAAACAATTGGTGTTTTCTGATATTAATTTGAGCTTTTCTGAAATACATTTTCACTTTTCCGAAATACAGTTGGAAAAGGTGTAGTGTAATTAAATTTTTTTGTTGTGAAGTACGCGTTGTAAGGAAACGTACGCTAGGTATTTTAAAATCTTTAGAATTCTTGTCGTAGACTTCATTTGATAAATTCTATTTCCTGATTTTTGGTCATTTATTTCTCAAAGGTTTTTGCAATTTCCTCCCATGAAAAGTAAATAATGGAAGAAAATGCAAACAATATCTATTCAAAAAATAAAATTAGCAAAAAACAGGAAAAGGTTTAATTTTATTTGAGAATTTCACATTACATACTAAAATAAAATACGCAAAATTTGTGCATCCGATTTTTAATTTTTTTCGAGTTTTGTATAAATTTTCAGTATTATTCGGCAAACTTGGAAATATTCGCTTAAACGAAGTACGTCGTTAAATTCCAAAAATTTTTATTGGAAATTATCACAAGCTTTATTATTAATATCTTAAAAGTACCAACTGTAAAGGCAAATGTTTTGTTCACCAAATGTATGTAATTTTCTTTGTTGGTTGCGTTTCTTAAAGTAACTCTTATTATCAAATAATACGCATGATTTTACATTCATATTTTATTTTGTTGTAGCGTTCTTCGAAATATATTTACTTTTTTCAATCCCAAAAAGTGCGAAAATAATTAATGTCCAAATCCCGGGATCGTAAAAATCGGAAAAATTGGAATCCCTAATACATATGTATATGTATGTATCCCCACCTCTGTTTACTTTTTTTCGAAGAATTGCGCCAATCAGAGAGTTTCCTATTCCTGGCGGCATTGATTTTAAAATACCTTTCTCTTTGACTTACCTCAAAACCTTTAGTGGGGAAATTTATTTTCGGCCATGCCAACGTTGCAAACATTAAATGCCATGCCGCAAAACCATATTGCAAATATGGATAAACTGTATAATTTTGCAAATGATTAATATGATGTTGCACAGCATCGGTGAAACTGAACCATTTGGTGGCCTCAACAACGGCAGTCAAATTCGGATCAGGCATTTTCTGGTGTAAATAGTTCTCATAAACGCCCTGCGTTAGACTGAAAATAATATTCATGTTAATTAATTTAATTTCAAGTGCTTCACTGTTCTCTGTTCAAAGGCTAAAACTTGCATAGTTACCGTTCATAATCACCACCACCATGCACCACATCCAACACATTTTGTACACGCGTACTAGCCGACATATCGCTCATTGTAATTTCAATTTCATTTGGATTGATGTTGTGTTTGGATTTTTCTAATTGTTTACGGGGACGTTGAATCTAAAAGGAAGTTGAATTTAAAATATGCAAGAGTTAAAATTTTATTTACTAATTTTATTAACTAAATATGTATTAAAAATGTAATACATTTTTATTAACTTTGACTTACCTTAAAAACTGCGCCCCATACATCGAATAGGCCCTGTTGA
Source organism: Urophora cardui (assembly GCA_960531455.1). NCBI lineage: Eukaryota > Metazoa > Arthropoda > Insecta > Diptera > Tephritidae > Urophora > Urophora cardui. The sequence goes on along the minus strand of OY482674.1, from coordinate 40,246,285 downwards.
CGATCCTTTTGCCCCAAATTGGCATTGAGCACATCTGTTAAAGTTAAGGCTTTCTTCTGCGCACTGAAGAGGGAAAAAACTCAATTTATAGAAATACAGATGTAGGTATGCAATAACAAAATTTACGTACTTGAAAAATTGCAGCGTGGATATACAACAACGCACATCGTTGCCCGATTTCTCCGACATCGCATACAATGCACTAAAATCGGTTTTAAGTCCCTCTTTTTTGGCTATTTGAAGAAGACTGTGCATAAAGTATAGTAAAGAAAATCGTTTATTTAGTTTCAATTTTGAATATTTTAACAATATGTACATTAAGGTGGAGTGAAATTTTTTTTTGTGGAAATTCAATTTGTTCCAAAGCCAGAACGGAACCTTTCTAGCCCAGAAATAAGCCTGTGAAATTTTATTGACCTACTCGCATGTTTAGAGGTGCTCCCCGTCCCATAAAGTTGAAAAAAAAATAGCACGATCTGGTACAAATGTGATATTTCTAAAATTATAAAATCAAAAAACGAAGTATGAGAATTGATACACATGGCTAAGCTGAGTATTAAAGTGTATTTTTTTTTTGGAAACAATAACAACAAAAGTTATTAAAGGTCAAAGTTTATATGATGCATTTTTTAAATTGCAATTACTTAAAAACTACTGAACCCATTTCGAATATTTTTATACCATTCGATAGGTGTTTTAATTCCCTTTAATTTGATGTACATTTAATGTGGATTCCATAAAACCCCCCTGCGGGGGTCAACCCCCCTTTTACCCCTCATACTTTTCATATACAAAATGTATATCAAATTAAATCATCATCAGAATACCTATCGAACGGTATAAAAATATTCGAAATCGGTTCAGTAGTTTTTAAGTAATTGCAATTTAAAAAATGCATACTATAAACTTTGACCTTTAATAACATTTGTTGTTCTTGTTTCCAAAAAAAAAAATTCACTTTAATACTCAGCTTAGCCATGTTTATCAATCCTAAAATTTGCTTTTTTTTATTTTATAATTTTAGAAATATCACATTTGTACCAGATCGTGCTATTTTTTTCATCTTTGTGGGGCTGGAAGCAGTTCAAAACGTCATCCTATCGCCATAAAATTTTGTGGGGTTTATTAACTCGTATAAAGGCAACTTTTCATTGCTGGTACGTTAAAAAAAACACACACAAAAAAAATCTCCATATGTTTTCACTCCACCTTAATGTACATACATATATTTTGTGTATATCTCACCGCTCTGTAAGACGTGTCGTTTCGATGGGCGGAAATGTTACAACAAAAGCAATCTGTCGCAACGGTCTCAATGCTGGCTCATAAATATCATTACAAATACAAATAATGGGTCGCTTTAATATATTTCGGCCCGCTTTAGTTTTTCCTTTAGTCTTAACTTTGCTCACCACATTATCGGTTACGAATTTAACAAGAAACTCAATCGATTGGCGTGGTGCACCGTCTATCTCATCTGTAATACAATAGAATTAAGTAATTAATATTATATGCATTCAGTTTGATGATAAATCCAATCAAGCCCTGTTAAAGCACAATTGAGCATTTTTGGGAGGTAATTTTGACTTGCATAGCATTTTAGAGGATAGGCACATTTGTAAAGAAAATTTCAATTCCAAACCCCAAAAACAACTCAAACTGCTGTGATAGAGTGTGCCATTGACAAGCTATGATGGAGATACATAGATAGATGGATTATCCAAACAATACACACCAAGTACAATACAATTTGGTCTTCGATCTTCATTCAGCACCGACGACATTTGTGTACCATTCTCTAATGCCTGCTTGAATGCCTCCGGACTCCTATCGTCAGATGCATTCATTTCTCGCACCGCATAACCGGCATGTCGTGCTATTGTATGCGCCAATGTCGTTTTTCCCAAACCGGGAGGACCACAAAGCAAAGCAACTTTTTGCATAGGACGTCCATGCTCATCCACATTTGTATCTAACGATTGAAACTTTTTTCTACGCCAACCGCCAGTGGACTCGAACTTCCCTGTTCGTTTATTAAATGTATTTAGATTACTGTTATTGGCATTGTTTTCCTCCTTCTTTTTGAATTCTCTGAAAGTATAAAAATGTTGCAAAGGCATGCCATTAACAAGTTCTACATAATCTGAAAATATAGGCACATACCTGCCAAATACAACTTTATCCCACATTTTCAGCCAATACAACAAACTCCGATTGGTTGCCTCATCCGATAGAAGATCAATATATTTGCGTGGCTTATATTTTTCCACCCAGAGTTTTTCCTCTTGATTCGTAGGCGCGCTTATTGCCGCCGACGTAGCAGCTGCTGAGGTTTGTGGTTGTTCAGCGTCACGCTTCTGTTGGGAGGGGGTAGCGGCACGTTTAAGCATCTAAATGGAAAAGAAAGCCGAGTTAAAATAATACCCTTTTTGATTCTAAAGTGGCTTTTACTCACAATATCATTGGCTTCATCCCATATTCGCTGTTTGTTCTCACCTAGCAGTCCATCGTATTGCGACACGGCACGCACCTCTTCTAAGGCACGCGTTTCATATTCTTCAGAGTGAAAACGCACATATATTCGCTCATGATCGCCTCTCTGTAATATTTGGAATGGCCACTGAGGCACGGTATACGATAAGTTACGCATCTTAAACTCATGCAATGCTCTTAAGCGAGCGAGGTCATCTCGTCGCACAGTGTTTTTGCCAGCGTCTTGCAATTTGCGTCTAGTTTCTAATATTTTTTCAATCATCTCCCGATCACGTTCTTCATCGGTACGTGCTTTTTTTGCTATTGGGTCTTCGTAAGATTCATTTTGGTATAGGTCATCTATGTCACCGAAAAGGTCACGCTCCAAACGTCTTTTTTTACGTAGACCCATCCCCTGTAACTCTGCGGCTGGTTCGTTGAATTGTTCCAGATCTACACATTCTGGTAAGGGTTCCAAATCAACTACTTCCTCTATCGGTGCCAGCGACTCCACAGCTGTTCGTTTTTGTTCATTTGTGGCGAGTGGTGTGGATGAAATTCGTTGATGTGGTCCTTTGGGTGTACTAAATAGCCGTCGATTTACTATACTCCCAGAATTGGCATTACCAATCTTTAGACCATTGGAAATTTGCGACAGATGCGGTGAATCGATGGAATCGATTTTATTCAACGTAGCATGTGTAGTATCATTTGATGTAATTGTTGTCGATGGAGGAAAGAGTTCTGCGTGGTGTGGAAATTAAAGATAGTTTTGTGCGTCTGACTATTCATATCAAAACTTACCATCTTCATCTGGTGGCTGTTCTCCCAGCAACTCTAGCTCTTCTTGGTAACGAAGCTCGAATTCCTCTTCTTCGTCTGGGTATTGGTCCATTATTATAGTTTTTCCTGGGTGTTGGAAAGCAAAATGTTTGTAAACAAACTCACAAATTGATGTTTTTATTTTGCAAAAAGTTTTGGTTGAAATTTCCGCCAAAAACTCAGCGGTGCTGCCAAGTTATCAAATAGTAGATAACAACATGCCCGCACTTACTAAAAGTTATTGCACGCGATTTCTAACTAACGCAATGACCATGAATGAACAAATAACCAGATTGTGCATCCAGCGGTACCGCGCGGTACCGTTCATCAAAAATTTGGCGGAATCAGCTGATTTAGTGACACAAAAACATATATTTTCTCTTTCACCCAATTTAAATATGTAAATAAAAATGAAGTACCGCTTATTTATTTGCGTGAATGATAGTTCAATAAAGGTATTTTTTGCTTGTTTGCACATTTTCTTTCTGTCGATAAAGTAATTGGTGACGTACTAATCAAAATGAACCAGGTCCCACGGACGAACATTTTGCTGAATATGGCTTAGTGCACAATGTCTCCAAACCAAACATGACAAGCGATAACGGAAAATCGTTCTACAATTCATTATTTTTTGATTTTTATTTTTCGATTAGAAAATTAGAGTTATTTTTTTTAGTTTTATTTTTCCCTCAGAAAATTATTATTAGGTTTGTTTCTTATTAAACTAGCAGCTAGCTGTCAAGTGAGCAAAACGGAAAGAATTGCGCTCATAAATAGCGAAACGAACAGAAAATCAAGAAACGGAATGATAGTAAAAATTAGCGATTAGTAATTTGAATGCTATTTTTGACTGTTAATGGTTATTTTTTGGAAAAAAACATTTAATTTTCTTTATTTCTCTTTCAAAAATTAAGAAAATTTCAAAAGTAATAAAATCAAAAGTATTCGTTTGTTTATTTTGTCAACAGCTCTTTCTTGCTTTGGCAGCAAATAATTTCAGCTAGGGAAAATTTTAATAGCTGAAATTTGGAGCTGTCAATGGCTCTCTTCTGCTATTTTTTTGACTCAAGAAACGATTTGCCAGCCGAAACTTGGCTAACTATTCATAACTAGCTAATAATAAACGGACCTAATTTTTTGAGTTTTACTTTTCGCTTGGAAAATGAAAGATATTTTTTTTGTTTTATTTTTCGAAATATGAAAAACACAGGGTTGTATGCAGAAAAGTATCGTCGTAATCCGAGTTTCATTTTAAATCGCGAATTTTTCAAAGATTTTGTGCTAACCCAGTTGAAAGTAGATAATCCCGTATATCGTCGTTGAAGATGCATTTTTGCGTAAGAGGTATTTTCATTTTCGCGTAGCGGACATTGGTTGAACTTTACAGGAGAGCAAAAAACCTATTTCATTTAAAAACCGTTACTTATTTCTGCGTACAAACTTAAATTTAAATAGTTACGTAGATCAGTTTGTTAGCTAAAACATCAACTTAGTGTAAAAAAAGAAACAAATTGAATTATTAGGACTCTTTTTTTTCATGTGCGGTTGTGCAATTTTTATTTGGCACAAAAATCACGCACATTCGGTTATGAAATGGCAAAATGTTCAATATAATTCTTTTATTAGTATTTTATCAAGAAAAAAAGTAACAAAACTTATACATATATTACATTTTAAACTAAAATTCATATTTTTAATCAAGAAAACGTAATTTTGTTTACACATAGGTGGAGAACTCTTAAGGTAAATGTGGTAGATTGTCATAAAAGCTATGACAATCGGACGGCATCACTCTTTTAAGTTCTTGTAAATGTTGATATTTATTTTTGGTAATTTTGAGACGATTTTTGTGCGCTGGATTAAGAACATCCATGTTCCGAATTTTCTTTCGGCGATTAGATAATTCTCTAAATTGGTCATCAAATTTAACTTTAAAATGAATGGCTGCATTCGGTGTGTATTTAAGAGCACGTAGGTCAAATACCACATTATCACCTTTCCCAAAGCCCGGCCGTATTGAATCGTAAATAAAATATGCTTTATCAGCATAGTTTTTAAAAAATGTATGGTTCACATGTTTTACCTTATATGGGAACGGTTTCTTTCGAGCCTCCGTAGTTGTGGATACATACTGGCTGGGTAAAAATATTTCCCGGTTTTTTAATTTGCGGTCGATCACTGAATGTACCGAATCTACTTCCATTTGAGTATGGCCCTTCTCTAGAAATTTTTGAATGATTTCTATTTTATGTTCAATAGCAAATCTTAGTAGAGCATTAGATAGAACAATATTTCTATTTTGAAATGTGCAACCATCACTGTATATAACTACTGGCTTTCGATCTTTATGCAGTAGCGAAGAAATATAATTGACGTAGCAACTTGCGAAAGTCGAAGATTTTAAATCTGATTCCGTTTCATCAAACCAGTAGCATATGACTTCCTTAGTACCCAAATTGTAAAACGTAAAATTGTGGACAGCAAGTTTTGTTTTGTAATACGCTGCACTTGCGTTTAGTTTTGGGCAGAGCTTAAGAGCTTGCAAATCGGCAGTAATTAAGTGAATCATCCCACTTTCCGCCAAAGCTTTATCGTCAGCCTTTTCTTTCCTTGCAGCATTTTTTAACTCAATGTGGGAATCATATTGCTCTTTTGGAATATTTCCAGTTTCAAAACCACAACAAATGTCACATTTATCTTTTTTTGGTGTGTATAGAGATAAGTTCTCCTCATAGAAAATTTGGTTGAATAACCATCTTGATGCAATAGGCTCGGATAAATCTGAAGCTTTCTGTTTGTAAATGTTATAAAGTTGGGTTTTCGATTCTATTTGCGGTTCTAAATAGAGCTTGTTAGTTGATGCTCTGCAGTAATGAGATGGCAATTTTGGTAAGGAACGCAAAAAATTTTCTACAAACTTTTTTTTGGTTTGGGGAATTTCACTTTTTGTTGAATGGGATTTTAAAGTAACATTTCGTACCCATGATGTAACTGTCGACGGTTTAATACCTAGAGTACTCATAAACATATTTCTACATACTCTGATTTTTAAATTACACTGCTCTACAGCCAAAAAATACTCTGAACGCAACCATCCTTTCTATATGTAAAATCGGTCGCTGATTCCGAAAATCGGGTTCATTTTTAATTCTATGGGAAGGTTTTTGAGATATCGGCAATTTACCGTTATTTGGCCAATGTGTCCACTTAATCCTGTATATCTCTTTAACACAGTGAGTTATATTCCTTAGGGTGACACCAAACGAAAGAAAATTAAATTTCCTTTTCACGGCTCCTATAACATTTTTCTCTAACTCTTATAGTTTCTGAAATATTGACGATTAAATTTTAATTTTTTCGATTTTTTACGATTTTTTGAAGAAAAAATTGACTTTGTCAGGCAATATCTTTAAAACCAATACTTTTACCTTCGGTTTTACTCCTTTTCATGAAGCTCTATTCTATTACCAAAAAAATAAGCTATCAACGATGAAAATCCATTGTAAAATGGAAAAGTTATAGGCGATCAAGTAAATACAGCCAGGTCGCGCAATGCCTCTGCACGCGTACATTCTATGCATATTGTACCAATACCTACACATCTGCAGTAGCAGCACATTGGCAGCGCAGTAGATACAAGCCCATTTACGGGTATAACATGCATAAAATATACCCGTGTAGAGGCATTGTGCGACTTGGCTGTATTTACTTGATCGCCTATAACTTTTCCATTTTACCATGGATTTTCTTCGTTGATAGCTTATTTTTTTGCTAATGGAATGGAGCTTCACGTAAAAGATTAAAACCGAAGGTGAAGACATTGGTTTTAAAGATATTGTCTGACAAAGTCAATTTTTTCTTCAAAAAATCGTAAAAAATCGAAAAAATTAAAATTTAATCATCAATATTTCAGAAACTATAAGAGTTAGAGAAAAATGTTATAGGAGCCATGAAAAGGAAATTTAATTTTCTTTCGTTTGGTGTCACCCTAAGGAATATAACTCACTGTGTTAAAGAGTTATACTGGATTAAGTGTACCCATTGGCCAAATAACGGTAAATTTCCGATATCTCAAAAACCTTCCCATAGAATTAAAAATGAACCCGATTTTCGGAATCAGCGACCGATTTTACATATAGATAGGATAGTCACGTCCAAAGTACAGACAAAAAATTTCATTTTGTGATCCAGTGTTATTAAGCAATAGGTGGTAAATAAGTGCGCACCTTCTTCTTGGTAAAGGATTTTTCTTTCTCTTGGGTACGAGAGTATCAACTAGCCTATTTACAAAAACTTGCTTTTTTTTTCCAATTCATATCTTTCCAGAACGTTTTGAAAATACTTTCTCTTTCTTTTTCGGTAAACTTTTCACAAAATAAAAACTTATGGCGTTTTCGATTCTGGAAGAAAATGTTGCATTATTACAAGGCAACATTATTAACATGCGCCCTGTGCCCTAAGAAAATGTTGCATTTTTTATGTGAAGAATGAAACAAAAATAATGCGACCCTGTTGCGGATCAGCTGTTCACATGAATTCATGCATACATACTAGAGCTGTCAAACTATCGATAGTCACGACCATCGATGTTTTACGATAGTCCTAAGGGTGACTATCGATAGTATCGACCCATTTTATATGTTTCTTCAAATCCATTTATTTTTCGCTGCCTTACTTTTAAAAATACCAACTGATTTTACAATTCATTAAAATTTTTTTGTAAGAATAATAACACATCGACTTTTTTGGTTTTAAACTCGGCCGCCTATCACTTACAATTAAACCAGCTTTACTGAACATGCGTTCAGACTCTATAGATGATGTCGTGATACAAAAAAAAATTTTTGCAGGACCAGGCAGAGACTCTAGCTGATTTTCTAACACCTGAAGAGCAAAGGATGGTTTCGAATAAATACATACATATATGTTTTATATCTGTTATAATAATTATACGATTTCCGGTATCTACCTTCCAATACAATAGCGGGTTTGTGTTTGGTTCTGAGTTAACTTGCTCCAAGTACTGTCTCTTCTTCAGGATTACATCGACTTTTTTTGCTCTCTGTTTTTGATCCAACACTTTGGAAATTTTTGGTTTCTAATACGACAATGTGTTCTCAGTAAAAAATTGTGCTTTCAGAATTAATGTTGAAATGGGTAAATGTCAAATGCACTGGGAAAGAGTATACATGATAGTGGCGATAGTACTAAAACTATCGATAGTTATTTCAAGTGACTAGACTATCGATACTATCGATAGTATCGTCGATAGTTTGACAGCTCTAATACATACAATTGAAAGCATTCATTTTTGTTATCTGTGGAAAAGCGCACGTGCACTTTTGGGATTTTTAAAATATTTTTTGCAAATAAAATAAACAAAATGGAGCAGCAAAATTCTAATCTTTTTTTAAACGCATACAAAGTAAGTATATTTATACACGTTTTGAAGAACAGTAATAATAATGTTTTGTTTCAGTGTGGTCTGATAGTGAAACTCGACTCCTTTTGGACAAATACGGCAGCTATTTTCCCAACATCGGGCCTATGAAGGCATTAAGAAACAAGAAGGAGATGTGGGAAAAAATAGCATCAGAGGTCGAAGGAAGAACGGCAAAGCAATGCGAGGAGCGCTAAAAAACTATTCTCAAGAGGAGAAAAAACGCCGTTGACAACAACCATACATCTGGTGCGAAGAGGCAGAGGGTTGAATACCAAGAGGAGTTTGAGACAATCATCGCTTTAGACGACACAATAGAGCCGGAGGTGATGATGAGCAGTCAGGCAGTTCAGGTGCGAGTTCCAGTTCAGCCAAGTTCAAGTTCGAGAGTGAGAGTGGGCGAAAGGAAAAAAACCGTTCAGGAGACAATGCTGGAAATCGCCAACCGTAAAGAAGAGGCGAAGGAGAGGCGACATGCCGAAAAGATGCAGTCCCTGAACAATATACAGCAAATTCTTGCGGAACTGCTCAACAAGAATTAGGCGTTTTCATGTAAATAACTATTTAGTATTAAGAAAGAGTGAATCAATTTTTTTGTTTGTATGTAAATAGTTGTTTAGTATTAAGAAAAAGTGAATTAATTTTTTTTTATGTAAATATGTAAATAGTTGTTTAGTATTAAGAAAAAGTGAATGAATTTTTTTTATGTAAATATGTAAATAGTTTTTAGTATTAAGAAAAAGTGAATTAATTTTTTTGTTTGTATGTAAATAGTTGTTTAGTATTAAGAAAAAGTGAATTAATTTTTTTTTTGTTTGTATGTAAATAGTTTTTTAGTATTAAGAAAGACTGAAGTCAATCCTTGTTTTTATGTACAAAGCTTTTTAATATTAAGAAACATGAAGTCCCTTATTAAAAGACTGATGTCAATCCTTGTTTTTATGTACATATTTCTTTAGTATCAAGAAACATGAAGTGCCTTATCAAAATACCGATGTCAATTTCCTTTATGTGCACATTTCTTTAGTATTAAGAACCACGAAGTACCTTATTAAATGAAGAAAACATTTTTTTGAACATATTCCTGCAGTATTAATACTAAAACTACTTAAGAAAACCAAAAGTGATTTGCATTAAATAATGTTTTTTAATTACATTAATAAAATTAATAAAAGTTCAACTTATTTGTTGATTTCTTTGTGAAAACAACTGGGTTTTAATACTATTTCGCTTAATTTGTCCCAGTTGGGTAAGTAATTGTTCCCTTCTATCTTCCCCTCCTGCGGAAGAGTTATCATCCTCGTCATTTATATTTTCATCGCTGCTGTCGAGGGAGTCTCCCCTTTCAATACACAGATTGTGAAGAGCGCAACAAGATATGACAAACTTTGCCATACACTGCACGTTGTGAAAGTCTAGTCGCATTAGCTGCCGGAATCGTGATTTCAGTAATCCAAAAGCATTTTCAATTTTTACTCTGGTTTGACAAAATTTAGTATTGTAAAATCTTTCATCTTCTCTCAAGTTACCATAATCTCGGAATGGTGTCAGTAAATACTCCCTTAGTGGATAAGCTGAATCACCCAGCAAATGGTAATTAGGTCCACATATATTTGCCAATTCCTTGCCGATGAAAGATAGTTTCAAAACTCTTGAGTCATGAATTTTACTAGGTACACCAGTAAATACATCCAAAAACCGTAACCTAGCGTCACATATCCCCTGCAAGGTAATGGATACACAATCATGCCTGTTAGTGTATGTAGAGCGTATTTTGTGCTTCGGCTTTCTACTCGCGATAAAACTTCCATCGATGCAACCCAATACATTTGGAAACCCCGATATCTAAAAATAATACAAAATGTATACCAACATTACATTATATTCAGTGATTAATATTTACATTTTCGAACTCTCTTGCCGTTGCTTCTTTTTCGTGGGCTTGCGTTGGAAATTTTATTACAACTGGCGCAACGTCGTTAATGATAAAATTCAAAACTTTGTTAAAAATATTGAACATGCTTGACAAGGCCAAATCAAATAAGTTCGCAACTTCCCGGAAAGTTGTTTTATTTGCCGAGAACCTAAATTAAATAGATATATATATTTATAAATATTTTTGAACGGATTTTAGCATATGGGTTTATCAACGTACCACAAAAATGCGAGAATATGTGTTTTTGGTGGCGCTTGAATTTTTCCTCCTCTATAGATCCTTGCGCCGTACCAAGAACTCACTGCATAGCTGGACTCAAGGTAATCGCTGATTTCCCGGCTGACGCGAAAATTCTTCTTGAACTGCAATTAAAAATAATAATAAATAAAAATAAAATATGTATTTAACTTGCTAGAAACATTTGTATTTTTACCTCTGTATCCGTGTAGGCGCCCACAACATCTTCAACAAATCCTTTCACTCGTGGAAGCGAATTACCTTCGATTAACATATTTATTTCAAAATCGCTTGATGATGAGGAAGATTCCATCAATTCATTGACAATTACTTTTATGGAATTTAATAAAATTGCTTGATTTAATTCCATTTTTTATTTTTTGTTTAATGACAATAAAAATGCAAGACTTCACACACAAGAAACACAGCTGTTGTAGGGCGACCCTTTCAATTTTGTCAGTGGCAGAAAATGTTGCCCTGTGTGGGTCATAGTGCGACATTTTTGACAATAGAACAATCAACCCTGAAAAAATGTGTGGAATCTATGTGGAATAGAACAAAAAAATTTGACAGCCCGATAAAAATGCAGAATAAGTGCGACATTTTTGCCAGAATCGAAAACGCCATTACTCTTTTCGCAAGAGGGTGTACAAGGTGATGGTTTTAGCATTCTCGCGCTCTTCTTTACATCTTGCACTTGCTTCCTACCTGACAAGCGAAAACCAGTGTACTCTTCTCCCATCATTCTTTTCTTCTTATTTTGCAGCCTTTGCAAATCTTCGGCTTTCCGCTTACGACTTCTCTTTTGCTCCGCTAGCTGCAGCTCGCTGTCTTCCATTATTTCAATTTCTGGTAGGCGCTCGTCTTTATTGGACGTTTCCAGCGCTGCTTCGGTTGGATTTTTTGTTGTTGTTGATTCTCGTTCCAAGCTGCCAACTTCCACAGTTGGTAAACGTACGTGGCTACGGCACGGCTGATGATCACCTTCAACTACAATTGCACTTGTTGTTTTTATTGATGAATATATAACGCTTTCTCTGTCGCTTTCATTGGAGGAGGAATAGCACACAAGAGATACCTTATACTTTTCCGCATAAGAATCATTGCCTACAAAAAATATAATTTTTTTATTTTAGTGTAATACATTAAAAATGTTTTGAATTTTGGGTACCTTCAGTCAAAATTTCTTTCGGGAAATTGTAAATTGGCTGAACACCTGACCCTTCTAAAGGAGATAGCCGCATTCCAAAGGATTCTGGCGAATCTACCAAACATAGTCTCGGAGAATAAGTTAGCATCGCATCGTCATCTACACATTAGCAACATAATTTTATTTGTTTAAAATCATTTCGATTTGCTATATACCTGAGATTATTTGTTGAGTTAAGTCCATTTCTTCTCCCTTCTTATATGAGTTCGCCATTTAAATCATTTATATAATAATCTATATATTAATAGGCTAACATTTTTTCCATACAAACAATTGCCAGGCTGTTTAGCACATTTAACATACTCATATCCACATAAAATTGATATGGATGTGTTCGTATGAGTCAGGAGAAGTGCATAGGCATATAATTTTTTTCATAAATTATTTAATTTGTTTATAATTAATAAATAAAGTTTTTAGTTAAGAGAAAGAGATATCGTAAAAATGTTTTCAAATATCGTAAACACAGTTGAAGAGTTGCTTTAATTTCAAAGCACTCTCTCTCTCTCTTCCTTCTTGATGTGAACATTGGCAGCGTTGCCACTTAAAAAATTTAAAATTTACCAAAATACAAAATTAAAGTAACCAAAACCAGAAACAGGTAACCAATATAAATTAGCGCTGCTGTGTCCGTGTGAATCGCTTGGCTTTGTCAGTGGTAGGTAGGTAGATAGACATGTACTTACAAATGCTTGCATGCATAGCCGTGCAAATGCAAATATCTTCACTTCGCTTCGTTGCTGTTGTTGTTGTTGTTGTTTTCTGCAACAATACGACAAATAGGCAAAATAAAAAGGACCAACCTGTTTGAACATGTATGCAAATGTATGGATATGCATACCTACATCTACCTATTTAATTTTCTGAGCAATATTGGTATCAAATGAGGCTCAAGGTTTTGAGCAGGACTTCGATATGAAGCTTTTTTAATTGTGACCTCTAGGCCGGGTTTCCAGATATAGGTCAAAACGAGGACCGGATAATCCTTGAATGTTTCTGAGCAAAATTGGTATCAAATGAAAGGTTTTGAGCAGGCCTTCTATAGGGAGCTCTACTCTTTATGATTCCTAGGTCGGGTCCCGAGATATGGGAAAAAAGAGGACCAGGATGATCCTTGAATGTTTCTGAGCAATATTGGTATCAAATGAAAGGTTTTGAGCAGGGTTTTCACATAGAGATCTATTCATTATGAGTCCTAGGTCGGGTCCCCAAATATGGGTCTAAATGTGACTCCGGATTAACCCGGAATGTTTCTGAGCAATATTGGTATCAAATGAAAGGTGTTGAGCAGGACTTCTGCACGGAGCTCTACTCTTTATGATTCCTAGGCCGGGTCTCCAGATATGGGTCAAACGTGGACTCGGATGATCTTGCATGTTTCTGAGCAATACAAAGCAAAACAAAATAAAAAATCAAAAGTCAAATACCAAAAACCAAAACAAACAAAAACAACAAAATAGTAGCAGTCACAAATGACAACAAAAAATTACAAAAACGATAGTCGCCTTTTAATCCATAGAAAACCAGGAAAAAAAAGGAATAAGGAAAAGGGAATAAATATCCCATTCCGAAACTGTTTACACATCAATGTTCATGAATACCCGTTATTCAAACTTTAATTTTTTTATTTTCATTTATTTATTATTTTATTTCTTTTTATTTTTTATTTCCATTTATTTATTATATTATTTCTTTTTATTTAAATATTTTGTTCTTTTTATTTCAATTTTACTCAATTCGTCTTTGTTATACTTTATTACTTTATTTTTATTTGTACCATTTTTGATTTACTTCGTTTTTGCTTCGTTAGCAAATGTGCCCATTATCTATATATTAATAGGCTAACATTTTTTCCATACAAACAATTGCCAGGCTGTTTAGCACATTTAACATACTCATATCCACATAAAATTGATATGGATGTGTTCGTATGAGTCAGGAGCAGTGCATAGGCATATAATTTTTTTCATAAATTATTTAATTTGTTTATAATTAATAAATAAAGTTTTTAGTTAAGAGAAAGAGATATCGTAAAAATGTTTTCAAATATCGTAAACACAGTTGAAGAGTTGCTTTAATTTCAAAGCACTCTCTCTCTCTCTTCCTTCTTGATGTGAACATTGGCAGCGTTGCCACTTAAAAAATTTAAAATTTACCAAAATACAAAATTAAAGTAACCAAAACCAGAAACAGGTAACCAATATAAATTAGCGCTGCTGTGTCCGTGTGAATCGCTTGGCTTTGTCAGTGGTAGGTAGGTAGATAGACATGTACTTACAAATGCTTGCATGCATAGCCGTGCAAATGCAAATATCTTCACTTCGCTTCGTTGCTGTTGTTGTTGTTGTTGTTTTCTGCAACAATACGACAAATAGGCAAAATAAAAAGGACCAACCTGTTTGAACATGTATGCAAATGTATGGATATGCATACCTACATCTACCTATTTAATTTTCTGAGCAATATTGGTATCAAATGAGGCTCAAGGTTTTGAGCAGGACTTCGATATGAAGCTCTTTTAATTGTGACCTCTAGGCCGGGTTTCCAGATATAGGTCAAAACGAGGACCGGATAATCCTTGAATGTTTCTGAGCAAAATTGGTATCAAATGAAAGGTTTTGAGCAGGCCTTCTATAGGGAGCTCTACTCTTTATGATTCCTAGGTCGGGTCCCGAGATATGGGAAAAAAGAGGACCAGGATGATCCTTGAATGTTTCTGAGCAATATTGGTATCAAATGAAAGGTTTTGAGCAGGGTTTTCACATAGAGATCTATTCATTATGAGTCCTAGGTCGGGTCCCCAAATATGGGTCTAAATGTGACTCCGGATTAACCCGGAATGTTTCTGAGCAATATTGGTATCAAATGAAAGGTGTTGAGCAGGACTTCTGCACGGAGCTCTACTCTTTATGATTCCTAGGCCGGGTCTCCAGATATGGGTCAAACGTGGACTCGGATGATCTTGCATGTTTCTGAGCAATACAAAACAAAACAAAATAAAAAATCAAAAGTCAAATACCAAAAACCAAAACAAACAAAAACAACAAAATAGTAGCAGTCACAAATGACAACAAAAAATTACAAAAACGATAGTCGCCTTTTAAACCATAGAAAACCAGGAAAAAAAGGAATAAGGAAAAGGGAATAAATATCCCATTCCGAAACTGTTTACACATCAATGTTCATGAATACCCGTTATTCACACTTTAATTTTTTTATTTTCATTTATTTATTATTTTATTTCTTTTTATTTTTTATTTCCATTTATTTATTATTTTATTTCTTTTTATTTAAATATTTTGTTCTTTTTATTTCAATTTTACTCAATTCGTCTTTGTTATACTTTATTACTTTATTTTTATTTGTACCATTTTTGATTTACTTCGTTTTTGCTTCGTTAGCAAATGTGCCCATTATCTATATATTAATACGCTAACATTTTTTCCATACAAACAATTGCCAGGCTGTTTTGCACATTTAACATACTCATATCCACATAAAATTGATATGGATGTGTTCGTATGAGTGAGGAGCAGTGCATAGGCATATAATTTTTTCTATAAATTATTTAATTTCTTTATAATTAATAAATAAAGTTTTTAGTTTTGTACCATTTTTGATTTACTTCGTTTTTGCTTCGTTGGCAATGTGCCCATTATCTATATATTAATAGGCTAACATTTTTCCCATACAAACAATTGCCAGGCTCTTTTGCACATTTAACATACTCATATCCACATAAAATTGATATGGATGTGTTCGTATGAGTGAGGAGCAGTGCATAGGCATATAATTTTTTCTATAAATTATTTAATTTCTTTATAATTAATAAATAAAGTTTTTAGTTTTGTACCATTTTTGATTTACTTCGTTTTTGCTTCGTTGGCAATGTGCCCATTATCTATATATTAATAGGCTAACATTTTTCCCATACAAACAATTGCCAGGCTCTTTTGCACATTTAACATACTCATATCCACATAAAATTGATATGGATGTGTTCGTATGAGTGAGGAGCAGTGCATAGGCATATAATTTTTTCTATAAATTATTTAATTTCTTTATAATTAATAAATAAAGTTTTTAGTTTTGTACCATTTTTGATTTACTTCGTTTTTGCTTCGTTGGCAATGTGCCCATTATCTATATATTAATAGGCTAACATTTTTCCCATACAAACAATTGCCAGGCTCTTTTGCACATTTAACATACTCATATCCACATAAAATTGATATGGATGTGTTCGTATGAGTGAGGAGCAGTGCATAGGCATATAATTTTTTCTATAAATTATTTAATTTCTTTATAATTAATAAATAAAGTTTTTAGTTTTGTACCATTTTTGATTTACTTCGTTTTTGCTTCGTTGGCAATGTGCCCATTATCTATATATTAATAGGCTAACATTTTTTCCATACAAACAATTGCCAGGCTGTTTAGCACATTTAACATACTCATATCCACATAAAATTGATATGGATGTGTTCGTATGAGTGAGGAGCAGTGCATAGGCATATAATTTTTTCTATGAATTATTTAATTTCTTTATAATTAATAAATAAAGTTTTAGTTTTGTACCATTTTTGATTTACTTCGTTTTTGCTTCGTTGGCAAATGTGCCCACTATCTATATATTAATAGGCTAACATTTTTCCCATACAAACAATTGCCAGGCTCTTTTGCACATTTAACATACTCATATCCACATAAAATTTATATGGATGTGTTCGTATGAGTGAGGAGCAGTGCATAGGCATATAATTTTTCCTATAAATTATTTAATTTCTTTATGATTAATAAATAAAACTTTTAGTTAAGATAAATAGATATCGTAAACGTGTTTACAACTATCGTAAACACAGTTGAAGAGTCGCATTAATTTAAAAGCGCTCACCACCGGGCCTACCTTGATAGAACTGCCTTGATTTTGACCATGATTTCGCGTCGGACCGTGATCAAAAGGGCAAATCAGTGTTGCGGTACAACTGGAATTTGGAAGGTGTTGCTTATCTCCGCGAAAAGGAATAATTTTTGTACCAATACAAAGTTGAAAAAATAAATTGCATGGTCGAATTTCGACCACCGGCGATACTAGTATATAAAATTGCGCGAGTACACTTCTTACTCACTTCACTTACTCAACCATAGTAAAATTTAAAATTAGCGACTAGCTTAAAATTTTAACTAAATGTAACGGTTGTTGGAAAAGAGAGCTTAAAAATAAAGACTGAAAGAGTAAGAAAACTTAATTTTAAAATAAGAGATAAATAAAGAGTAGGTAGCCGAATGCAGTGATAGTTTTAATATATCGAGCTGTATGAGCCAAAATATAAGTTTTAGAGGGGAAGGTTTTCATTAATTTTCTTTGCATAAAGTTTGTATGCAGCCAATATATTCAATTAGGCTCGTAACTTCGAAATTGCACATTTCGCAGCTCTGAAATTTTGGGAGTTGATGCGTATGATAATAAATTATTGATTTCCATAAAAAAGCTAAAATCGCAAATCATCGTTGATACGTTTTTTTGGCTCACACGGATCAATATAACTACATATATCATTGCGCTTGTATGAATGAACTGAAATCATACGCGGTAATGCTGCCAAATTTTAACAATACCCTTCATAAGCGATTATGCAATTTACTGTTATTATGCGTTTTTGTTGTTAAAATTGCAAAGTTTTGGTATGGATCGATAGAGCTGAGCGTCAGGAACTCAGGGTTGGAAAATCTCATTTTTGGCAAAAATGTCCCTTACTCGAAAATGAAAATACCTCTTACGCAAAAATGCATCTTCAACGACGATATGTAAATGGCGGAAATCCATACAATTTATCGCAGCCACCTTGTTTTTCGTTATATCCCGATTGGCACTACTTTCTAGCCGTAGCAACACTGTGGCAGATCGACCATTTTTCATATGATTTTCTATTGAAATTAATAAAATTGTCCACATTGAAAGTTTTAAGTGAAATTGTTAAAATAATAAAAATACATATAATAAAACGAACACGAGTCAACCACCAAAGTGTTAAGGGCAAGTTTCTGAATTGAAAAATTACACAGAGTAAATGAAAGAGTAGCTGATGGATAGTGTAATTCAAAGGTTGACCTATGGTCTACCTTTTGGTGTAACTAGTGAAATTTTGTCTGCGCATATATAATTTTTGAAGAAGACCTAAGCGGAGTCCAACAAAATGGATCCAAACTACGCAACGTCTTAGCAAAATAATCCCCCTTGTGGAGCTAAACACACAAAGACAATAAAGGCTTCACAACATCCCAAAACCGCAGTAGTTGTGTCTGCGCAGAGCCTCCAGAGCATAGTTCAATTTAACCAATACTTTACTTCATTTCCACCCCTTCTCAAATAATTTAAACTAAATGTTTTCCTTTTATATATTAAAATAAAAAAAACTTATTAAATGTGGGCCAACATATGAGTATCCAATAATGATAACCAAAGCTATTGTATAATCACCATCTAAAACTACCTCAGCTGGCTTGGAAAAAGAAAGCGGCGAGAAACCAAATTAACAAAAGGATTACACCAAATAAATTTATTAATTTATTGATTGACGCATTACTCTACTCTCCACCCTATAAGTATTCAGTTGCCATTCCTTTTGGAGACCACAATCGCATACACATAGACAGATAGAAGAAGGAAACAAAGGATTACCGTGTGTACAACAAAAGAGTTAAGATGTTCTCTTGTGTGATGATCGCCAAGCAATTACTTTGAAACAACATCATTTTCCACATGTACATATTTTTTCTTGCCAGGTGAGTAGATGAATTAAATGCACTCAGGAATCGTTGTGTTGCTGTACGGGGTACATACTTGCATAGGTATCAGTTTACTTAAAATTTTCCTTTATATGTAGGTACCTATTAAACTGCAAAAGTGTACAGGGTTTTGGGGCGTCGATGTATGGGTTGTAGATAGACGTAGATTTGCTTGTTGGCAAGGCTTTTAGAGGGGACTCTTAAATGAATTATATGTAAATGTGGATACCTGTGACAATGTACTTACATATGTACACGTAGAACAAAAACATTAATCTTAACTTGCTCGCCCTTTACATGGTATAAACAAAGAACTTGGTATAAAATGTTTACATCCAGTCGAATTTTGATTTCCTCTAACAATTTTCTTTGTGATTAAGAAAAAATTATATAGCCTATAATATTATTGACCTTGCTCAGATAAAAGCTTTGTCGCACGTGTGCACACTTATCTCCTTACATATATAGAAATATTTGTTTGAATATAAAACGTGTTTAGCGACAGCTGATTGCACAACGAAATTGGTCTTGAACGAAATATACACAATGTATATTATACATATGTACCCAACAAACACTGAGGTTAGTTATCGATTTGAGAATGACTCGAGAACTAGCCTCATTCTCAAACCTCTAACGTTAGAGGACGACTCGAAAATCTATCGAGAATCATAGCGTTCTCAAACAAAAGGGTACCTAATTCTCAAATCGAGCAAAATTATAATTCTCGAATCGAATTCTAATGTAGTTCTCTAATGAGATTCTAATCAGAATTTGCAAATACTTCCAATTGAAATGAAAAACAAAGCTTTGTCTCCTTTTACATGATTTTTTCATTGTTTAGATTTTATTAACTCAATATGTGCCTAAATTGCATATGATTATATATATTGACATGTATATGTTTACCACATTTATAAGAACTGAAATTTAAACAAAACTCAGTCTTATTATTTAAATTAAAGGTACTTCTTGTACTTTTTAATGGAAAACATTGTACTACGGTAATATTAACTTTACCATTTTTTAGTATCTAATTTCAATACTTATATGTATGTATATTCAATATATCACAGAAATATATTGAGAATTGATAAAAGGCGTGAGATTTGGCTCCTTGTCTAATCACACGCTAATCGAATTCTAGAGTAGTTTTCAACCCTAGTTATCGATTTGAGAATATATAGAGAATTACACTAGTTATATAAGGTAATCTCGACAAAATTTCTAACGTTAGAGACTGTGTTTGCTGGGTATGTACTTATGTTAGTAGGTATGTAGGTTTCAAACATTGCTTATAGGTATTTAATTAATCGCTATGTTTCCAGCAAATATGTATGTCCAAATCACGTAGCACACACTTGCGTTTGTTTGTAGTTTGGCGTAGTAACACGTCTCTTAAAATTTCAGATCGAACTTTAAACTCGGACTAAATGTGTGTGTACATAAGTAATACACAATTTTATTGACTATAAATCGCTGAAAGGCACTTTTGGCAGTATTTGTTATAGGAAATGTGCAAACATCTATATATACATACCAACACACATTGTACATGTACACATGAATTCTCTTTTATTAATACAATTTCCATTGAGCGAGTGATAAGCATTTCAAAAGACTGCTGCTTGCACTAAATTATCGTGCCTGTGTGTAAATACAGTTGTGTGCAGAAAAATAGTTGCACTGTTGTATTTTCGCTTTTATCTGTTTTGTTACTAGTACGCATAATTTCAAGCAACTTTTGGGTAGACTCCACCTCCTCCTCTGATTCGCGTTCAGCAACAGGTAGCCCTAAATTTTTCTCTCGACTTTAGTTTCAAAATTTGTTAGTAGAATCGTGCTATTTTCACGAACGCGACTGTATATATAATATACATACATATGTACATATGAATTAAGCAAATACATACATATACGAGGGTTGCTCGATATATTTTCAGCCTAATAATGAAAATGCGAATATTAATCATCAAAAACGGTTTTATTGTTTTTCAAAGTATTCTCCAGCCTGGCTTATAAACTTTTGCATGCGCTCAATCCAATTGTCGAAGCACTTTTTCCACTCCGATTGAGACACCTCCAAAACATGCTTTTTGAACGCTGAACAGCATCTTCTGGCGACGAAAATCGTTGACCACTCATTTTTTTCTTGATGAGCGGGAATAATAAGAAGTCATTGGATGTCAAGTCAGGGCTGTACGGCGTATGACCCATCAATTCGACGTTTTTGCAGGCCAAAAAGGCGTTGGTTTGAGCCGATGTGTGAGAGCTCGCATTGTCATAGTGAACAATGATTCGTCTTCTCTTGTTCGTTTTTCGAATTTCTCCGAAGACTTCAGGCAAACATATTGTGGTGTACCAGTCGGAATTGACCGTCTTCCGTTGCTCAAGCAGAACAGTTGCCACATGACCAGATTTTCCGAAGAACCAGGCGACCATTTGCTTCGAAGTGCTTCTTCTACGAACAACTTTCGTTGGATTTGGCTCATCTTCGAAGACCAACACGGTCGATTGTTATTGTGCACCTGTGACGATCTTGTAACCGTCTTTTGAAGCACCGCGATCGTATTTTTGCAACATTTCTTTGCACCAATCGACACGAGCCTTTTTTTGAGCGACAGTCAAATTGTGCGGGATCCAACGAGAACAAACCTTTTCTACTGCCAGGTGTTTATGCAATATCGAATGTATGCTTGTGGGAGAAATGTCCAAGGATGTCTCTATCTGACGGTATGTCACATGACGATCTTGCATTATGAGTTCACGCACGGCATCAATGTTCTCTGGCACAACGACCGTTTTTGGACGACCTTCACGGAATTGGTCTTTGAGCGAGCATCGACCACGACTGAATTCATTATACCAATTTTTCACAGTACCAATGGATGGTGTTTCATCGCCATATAAAGATTTAAGTTCATCAACGCACTCTTGTCGTGATAATCCACGTCGAAAGTTGTGAAAAATGATCGCACGAAAATGTTCACGAGTTAATTCCATTTTTTTGCCAAATTAAATTTTTCAAGTCACTGTAAACAACACAAATGATGGTCGTACGCCAAAACGTTCTGAGTACGATTATGCTAAAAAATGTCAGATTATCCAATGGAAATTTCAGATTTCACCTGGCAGCACTTTTTCATTGGTAGGCTAAAATATATCGAGCAGCCCTCGTATGTACAATATTTTGTATAGCTCTATTCAAGTTCAAATCTTGTTTTGATTACTAAAATACATATCTAAAATGTGACTTAAATCTTCGTATCATAAGAGGCCAGCACAACCCCCACTTTAGTCGATTTAATAATTCAACGTGCTTATATACATATATACATACATATGTACTCATGGTAGAATTTTTATACCATGGATGTACTTACATATTGTATTGTATTCAGTCATTTATAACAATTGGATTTTATTCTCTTTGTCTGCTTTACAGATAAGTCTGTTTGCTTTTTGGCGAACCTTAACATTTGGGCAGCAATTTCGATCAGTCTTTGTTTGTCGTTCAACGCCTGGACCACTTTTTCTCCGCCGAAAATATCGTTGTTAAGAAGCTGCCAAAATGCAACGCTGGTTCTTCGCTGATGAGGCTGAGGATTGCGACGCAATGGCGGCGCCATCGTCATCATCTATTTCCTCAATGGAGGTGCAACAACCAAACACACCCGTACAGGTTAATTGGAAATTCTATGTAATGATGAATCGTGACATGGCGCCCAATGAACGTTTAGCGATTGTGGGCAGCACTGAACGCCTGGGCAGCTGGCAATTTAACAATTGTGTTATCATGACGAAGGAAGATGGTGAGTGGGCGTCCTTCCTGTCTACCCGCTCGTAACGGCGGGGCTTTAACCACGTTACGTTATTCTGCCTTTTTAGACACCAACGCTTGGTATACATATGTGAGCATACCGCGCGATTCACGCACGGAATACCGTTATTTAGTGGTCGCTGTCGATCCAACAGCTGAAAAGACAATTGTACGTCACTGGGAGACACATCTGCAGCCGCGCCACATCATACCAGGTATATGCTGTAAAGCTCACGAACCAGATGAGGAGTATGGCTATGTGAATGGTGTTGAGAAGGTTGACCGTGGCTGGGTCACGTCGGAGACCATTGTACAATTGAAATTCTTCAATGCACCATTCACATGGAAGCAGCGCATGAAGCGGCGTCTGATTTTTGTCAAAGTGACACCAATGAATTTGACAATACCAAATGGCAGTGGTAATGGGTACGATCATAACGCCATTTCACCGCTAGAGGACTCGCTCTCCAATGATACACACGATACACGAGAGAACGGCACTGACAGCACTGCATTCGCCTTCAACGAAGTAGCCATATTGGATGCAGATGAATCCGTAATTAAGCTGCAGCCACAATTTGGTTCCGCATGCGGACCCGATGACATTGTCATCTTTCATTTGACAATCGGCGATTTCGATAGCACTGCCTACCTCATTGATTTGTATTCGTACAGTTCAAAAGCGGCAATGGATGAACCACCCTATCATTTGGGGTATCATTATGTTTTGCCGAATTTGTTGAAACGTTCGGAAGGCAATTTAGAGGTGCCCATCACTTGTGCAACACGTCATCGTCCGATGGGTATGATGCAAATCGGTTATATGCTCGTCAAGCCCAGCAAATGCATCAAGTTGGATATGGCGTTGACGTATACGCGCTATTGGAATCCCAAGTGGACTGGTTTGGATGTGGGACATCGCGGTTCGGGCACCAGTTTCAAGACGAAAGATTCTGTGATACGCGAAAATACGATAACGTCGTTGAAAAATGCGGTCGAGCATGGCGCCGATATGGTGGAATTCGATGTGCAGTTGAGTAAAGACTTGGTGCCGGTGGTTTATCACGATTTTATGATTTATGTATCGCTCAAAGCCAAAGGTAGCAGTAGTAAACCAAATGATTTTTTGGAATTGCCGATGCGTGAATTAACATTGGATCAGCTAAATAATTTGAAGGTGAGTGCTAAAATAAATTCTAAAAAAAAAAATAACCATAAAAACTCTTATTCACCTTCAGGTTTATCATACCGCCGAGGGTCGTACGCGCGAGGAACGCTGTTTCCACAACGATGATCTCTTGGAGCATCAGCCATTCCCACGTTTGGCGGATGTAATGGATGCCATCGATCCGCATGTGGGCTTTAATATTGAAGTGAAGTGGTCGCAGCGCTTGAAAGATGGTTCCATGGAAGAGGAATTCGAACACACAGTCGATCGTAATTTGTATGTGGACTCCATTTTAAATGTTGTATTTCGTAAGGCTGGCGAGCGACGCATTGTATTCTCGTGCTTTGATCCGGATGTGTGTACAATGCTGCGTTTCAAACAAAATCGTTATCCCGTAATGTTCCTAACAATTGGCGAAAGCACAAAATACCAAAAGTACTTGGATCCGCGCGGTAACTCCATCGAGATGGCTGTATACAATTCGCTGGCAATGGAATTGCTCGGCATAGTAGCGCACACCGAGGATTTATTGCGTGATCCTACGCAGGTAATGAAGCTTGATATTTTTTTATTTAGATAAATTTGCATTTCCATCTAAAACAAACCATCCCCCTTAATCATCAACAGATTAACTTGGCCAAAAACAGAGGCCTTGTTGTATTTTGCTGGGGCGATGACAATAACAACAAGGATACAATCAAATTTCTTAAAGATCTGGGTCTGCATGCCATCATCTATGACAAAATGGATGTGCTCACCAGCAAAGAAGTGAAGGTACTCGTATTTATTATTAAATTGGAAATTAATGCAATTAGCAAACATTTCAATATTTATTTTTCTTATTCTTCTGTTTATAGCAAAGCGTCTTTTTGCTACAAGCCAAGGAGAGCCAAAATGAAATACTCAAACTGCAAGCACTTGAGCGCGGAAAATTATGGCATGACAATAAGCCGGTTGTGCAGCAATGAAATACTCCAACAACAGCAAACACACATTGCTTGGGTTTAAAATAAGTTATATTATTTATTTTCAACAACAACAATGCGGCCAAAATTGAATATATAAATAAATACGCTCTGTACGCTTCCCTACATTAATTACATAAATATTTCCTCTAGTTTAAAATCGCTTAATGCGTCATTTTTTTAGAACATGTTTAGATTAGTAAATATTTTTTATCAATTAGAATCTAATAATAGCATACTGTACAAATTAAAATGAGTTTAGTGCACACTACTTTTTGTACGTTGGACTGTTTAGCTCATACTTTTTAATATCGCTTGCTGTCGTCATTGTATTACGGTGCCTTTCGATTTATGTAAGAACGCACGAAATTTTTTAAAACTCATTCTAAAAAACAAGCAAATTTCTTTTTAAAACTGTATTGATTCGATTGTTAGAAAAAACTATATGTAAATTAAAATGTATATGCATAATATGCATCTTATGTATGTATGCATGTGTACAAAGAAAACATTAAACAAAAACAAAACATTGGTGAATTGTAAAAAAAAGCTTATCTTTGGAACTTTAAAAGAAAACAATGAAATCGTACTACAATAAATTAAAATAACAATAATAAATCGAACAGCTATTCATGAAGTAAGAAATATGGCTTTTAGTATGGGCAGGCATAAAGATAAGCTAGCGAAAAATTAATAAATGGTATTGAGTTCATATGCATGAACCAATTACGGCAATAATTAATGCTTTGTTCTTTTTTAATGATCAAAATGTCGTATTTGACTTTGAACTTTGTGTAATGATGAAACTCATCCAAAAGGGCTCGACAGATTTTCGCGTATGAGGTGGGCATGAGATCGTAAAATACATTTCATACTCTTCGAGGATTACTAATAGCAGGGAAAACCAAAATCTTAACCCAGCAAGCATTCTCGTAGCCCTCATGATTTTGGAGTTCGATATGAATCCGAAATATGTATGTGTGAGCTATATATGGCCCCTATATGATGAAAATTATGAGCCAAACAATTTTTTTGTTTTTTTCCAAAGATGAAAATTCATAGATGCGTTTTCGAAAAAGGGGAAGTGTAAAAGCATTACAAAATATCGATAAAATATTTAATATCTCACTTCTAGGGATGGAAAAAAAAATGAAATAACCGATTAACCGGTTTTTAGGTTAATCGAAAGCGTTCGATTATTAATCGCGAATAATTGTGGGTAACTAACCGATTATAACCGTTTTTCGATTACAATTATTCCTTAAAAAAATATATATAATAAACGAAAAAAATCGTCATTCATTAGGAAAAATCGTCAAAATGACGATAAAATCGTCTATTCGGGAACTGGAGGGAACATTTATTGCGGTTTTTTGGATATACTCACAAAACCGTAGGTAACCGAATTCGGACTCGGATGAAAAGACGGAAATTCTCAACTTCGATTACTTCCTTTCGATTATTTTCGACTTGAGAGGAAAAAGGTTAATCGAAAAAATAATCCAAAGGAAAAAACCGATATATTTTAACCGTTAACCGAAAGAAATTAACCGATTATAATCGTTTTTCCGTGTATTGTTGCCATCCCTACTCACTTCATCACGACGTTGGATTGAATTTCAGGTTAATGTCATGTTCGAATTCGGAGGAGAATATAAAATAGACAACACTATAAAACAAGCAGTGAAAGCGAAGAAGGTTTAACAATTATCTCTCCCGCCTTTCACCCCCACCTGAATGAGCCGACTTGATCTTCTACGCCGATGACTGCTCGATCATGGCATCTGGCACCGGCATAGACAACATGTGCTCTCGAATCAACAGATATCTCTCTGATCTATACTGTTTCTTCACATCCCGATACCTAAAACTACAACACACGAAGTCCTCCGCAACCATATTTACGACATGGCCGAATAGCCATGGGTAATGGCGCAATTTTTTTGGTGCTGATACAATAACACCAGCGCCAACCGTGACGCCGCGCACGGTTCTGGCGCAATAACACCTTTAGCGCAATTGCCATGGAATAATCGATAAATAACACTTGTTCGCTTCTTACTGTCTACTATACCCGTTTTATTTCTTTTGGCGCAATTCTGCTTACATACACGCTGGCAGAATAATTGTGCCACAATTAAATTTAATTTTAAAAATAATTTGCGTATATTAGTGAAAATATGCTGGAATCTCGTTTTTCGGCATCTTCATTATGAAATACGAGGGTCGGCTCCACCCTATTGAAAAGAAAGATTCCGGGTCCGGGCGCATTATATCGAAATTTCCCCTTACCATTTACCATGCGTAACAAAAATATACTATATGCTAATAAATATTTTATTTAATTTATTTTGTATTACATATGAGGAGGTCTATAACAAAACGCAATAATTCCACCAAAACAATTTTTTGGATAAACGAAAAAAACTAATTTAGGGCCGATTTCATAATCAAATTAAAAGTTCCTTTAAATTCTAAAGGAGCCTTTAATTTGCTGATCGATTTCATAAAGTCTTTTTGAAGATAAAAGTTCCTTTAAAGTTAAATGCCCAAAAACGGGCATTTAAGTTATTTAAAGGTTCCTTTTGCCAGAAAAAATTTAATTTCTGCAGTCTGTCAAAATCAAATATCAAAAATTTATTAATATTTTTGAACCGATTTTGTTTGTTGTTTTGTTTGTTGAGTCCTATAATGCAATATTCATTTTCTTCCTCTTTTGTGAGATTGGATGACCGCTTCCTATTTTTTTGCACTGGGTTTCCAAATTATGCTTCTTTGTTCTTTTTCTTTTTTCAAACAAACAAAAAAATAAAGCCACAACCAAAAATTTATTTACATATTTTCAGAAAAAAAAAAAACAAATGTCAAATTACAATATTTTTAAATTTATGACAATCATTTGACGTTAAAGGAGCCTTTTAATATTATATTATTATGAAATCACTCCCACTTTAAATAACATTTAAATGGCTATTTAACTAAAAGGCTCCTTTAACAAAAGGAGCTTTAAGAATTTCATTATGAAATCGGCCCTTAAGTCAATAGGATATATATTTTTTTTAAACTGTTATTGTAGTTTAATAGTTATCTAAAAACAATACAAATCATAAAAAAAAAATTTTTATCTGGCAATTAGTCTTTAAGTTATTTAGATTAAAAAAATGGAAATGTTGCGTTTTGGTCCGTCCAATAGTATTTATTTCATTTTGCTCTGAACATGTATGGAAATGTTGCGTTTTGATATAAACTAGGTTTGGAATTTTGGCTTTTTGCTTTAAATAATTTTTTTTGATTTTAATTGCTTGTAGATATTCTATAGGAAAATTAAAAACTATTTTATATTAACGGTTTTTATTGCATTTAAATCACTATATTAACATACAAGTTTTACAATAATTTCACATTATATTACACTTTCATTGCAGTGTCCTCCAAACAATCACATAAAGTTATATCATCTGTTCCATTGGCACTATTTCCCTGCTGATCTAAAAATATCTTGGTATAATACTCCAACTCAGAAATTTTGGACCACTGTTCGCCAAAGTTTTATCAAAATATTTAGCATAAAAAGAATTGGCAAATGTGTTTACAATATTAAAGTTAGTTATTCTCAAAGGTAGTTTAATCAAAGAATATTTCTAACAACCATAAAAATAAAATTAATTTAATTGGATAGATGTGGAAATGTTTCATTTTGGTCTGAACCATGCTGTTATTTCACCATGGTCTGAACTAATATTTTTGGTGTTGAATAACAGTAAAATTATTGACCTTTGATGCGTAGAATTGGATTTAGTTAAAAAACCAAAATATTTGAAAAGTGGAATTATTGCGTTTTGTTATGGACCTCCTCAGTTAATGAGTTTAAAAGGAAGTAATCACATTCGACGGATCAAGTGGGCCATCTTTGCTTCAAGGAGCATCAGTAGAAAAAAAACTGCGTAGGTACATACCGCCGTTTTTTAAATGGATATGATTGCGGCGACATCTATATGTGAAATACAATGCCCGCATATACAAAAACACACAAAGAGATGTCACTATAAACACACAATGGCGTTGACGATACCGCTAATGTAAACATCGCCGCAATGAAATTGTTTATATCTGTCAACGCGAACGCCAACACTTGGCCAATTGGTAAAGAAGAGGAACAAAAAGGAAATGAAAGAAAATGGACAGAAAAGCGAAAATTATTGTTGTTTTGGCAATGAGTTTAACGGTTTCGTTTAGTACGTGAATGAATATCGGGCTGTTGAAACGTGAAAAACGGAAAGCGATACTAAAACCACGGGAAAGGTGGTAAAAAAATTAATTGGAAAATTGCTGAAAAAAGTTAACAAATCAAGAAAAAAATGTTATGAAAGTTTTAATAATACGATATATAGTAAATAAATAGTAAAAGAGTGTGATTTATACAATAAGAAAACGTAAAAAAGAAGTAGTTAAGTGCTTGTGAAAAGTCATTAACGAAAAAAAGGAAAAAGAGGAAAAGCAGAAAAAGGAGCAACCAAGCAACAGCATAATGCACAAATTAAGTGAAAAAAGCACAAGGAAAAGTTGAGAAAGTAATTATTATAAATAAATATGTATATTAAAAGAAATGTTAGTAAAACCATTAACAAAAAGTTATTAAAGGATCAAAGCAAAGAAAAACAAATTTCTTAAGTAAAATTATTAAAGAAAATCTAGTTAACAGTCGTCTGGGCCGACATGGACAGAAATTGGGGCAATAAAGTGAAGTACCTACCTGCCATAGCAAAGAAAAAAGCAGACAGGCATACGAAACAATAAGGGTGTCACATACATACATACATTTGTACATACCCTCCAGGGAACTCAATAACTAGTGGGCAAAATTTCTAGTTCCGAACTAGCGAAAAGGTGTCAAAAGGGAACTATGTAGATCAATTGTAGTTAGACCCTCACCAGTTCAGAAGGAGCGAATTGAGTGACCATTATAAGACACACTTTGATTTGTATGCAATTTCGAAGTGACAAAAATTCTATGAAAATTTTTTGTTCGTTCAATTGCCGTCGGTTTTGTATATTTCTGCAATTCTCAGATGTTTAGTGAAGCATTTTATATAAAGAGTTTTCTATTTGCATCTTAACTTGTATGAAATGAAATGTTCCCCTAATTATGCTTTCCCGATCCCTTTTTTTTTAATATTTTTTTATTTTATTACTTTTTAATTATTATTCTAAATTTTTATTAAATAAATAATTAAAAAAATATTAGTTAAAAAAAAAAAACTTACAAAAAATTATCATCCACCTTGACACCGACAGGATTCGAACCCGCGCCCCTCAGATTGAAAGGCACATGCGTTAGCCAGTCGGCAATCACGCCACTTGCATGAAGTGTGTCAAAGGCTGCACTTAAGCGGCATATGTAAAACTGTAGAGTTTGTAGGTACTTGTAGCTAGTTCAGAACTAACGAAATTGTGCCAATAAACGAACTAGTGTAAACTGTAGAATTTAGTACTAGTTCGGAACTATC
The DNA here is from genome assembly GCA_960531455.1 of Urophora cardui. Taxonomy (NCBI): domain Eukaryota; kingdom Metazoa; phylum Arthropoda; class Insecta; order Diptera; family Tephritidae; genus Urophora; species Urophora cardui. Next base: position 40,215,919 of record OY482674.1, on the reverse strand, counting down.
GAAAATGTAGTGCAGAGTGGGACAATTGACACCGCCTAGGACATCGCCGTGTTAAATTCGCCAGTTGATAACATGCAAAAGAGATTTAGCTCGCACTAGTAGTGTCGAAAAATGCACTAGAAGCAACCTAGTTCGGAACTAGAGATTTTCCCTACAGGGTATGTTTGTACATTTGTTTGTAGATGGGCGGTGAAAAAGGAGTGGAAATAATCTGGATTAAGAATTTAAGAATTGTAAAAAAATAATTGGTAAAAATTACATGAAGCAGTAGAGATATGAAGGATTACATATTTAACTGAAAGATGTTAAATAAGCACGTTGACGGATCGAAATTGGCAATTAAATTGAGGGAAACATACGAAAAATCCGAAGCAATAGAAACGAAGAGTTGACGAAGGAGATAAAAGCGCGACGCAAGACAAAAATTATCGAAAAATTAACACACATTAACATGAATGTATACAAATTAATATTTGTACATATATTTTACATATATATATATATGTAGGTATGTAAGTACGCGTGTGTTTCCGGCGTAGCATGTGCTCGCAAACCTTTTGCAAATGCCATTCGCTATGTGTTTGCGTGTCAGTAGGCCACTTGATAGTTATTATTATTTTAAGGTAAAAGCTTTGCTACTTTCAAAAACAAAAACGCAGGAACGTGCAATATGGATTAAAAATGAAAATTGATTTGAATTAATTTGACCAACTTTTGTCATTATATTTGGTAGAGCAATTTAACGAAAAGAACATGGAAATGGGAAAGTAGGAAATAAGCAATACCTAGGAAAGCAACAGACAGGTTTATACTACTGATCAGGGTTTGAATTTGCTTGCTGCAAAATAGCAATAGCCGATGTTTTTTGCTTATTGCTGAATTCAGCCGAGCCAAAAACGAAAACACGAATCATTCGCTTCAGTTTTCATCTGAGTCGTGTTTGCTTGTATAGTTGCCAAGCAACTCAATTTGAGAGGGTTGCTTTTACTTCCAGCAATTAGTTGAGTGGTAAATTTTTGCTAACAGTTGCTTATTTTGCTGAAACTAGTTTTTAAGAAAAATTTAACATGAAAAGATGTTTACAAATGGACATACACACATATTATGTGTACATACATACATACATAAGTAAATATGTATAAAAAATTGAAATATGCGTAAACAAATCGTTTCAGCAAAATAAGCAAAAGCAGAAAAAATGCAAAGATACAACTAATTGCTGGAAGTAAAATGAAATCCCCCAAATCGCGTTGCTTTGCTTAACTATACAAGCAAACACGACTCAGCTGAAAACTGAAGCGAATGAATCGTGTTCTCGTTTTTTACTCGGCTGGCCGAGTTTGCTAATTTACTTTTCGTTAGCAAAAGCAAAGCAACAGCAAATGCAGCAAAAGTAGCTAAGCAATTTCAAACCCTGCTACTGATAGTAGCTTTGTTCGCGTACTTTCTCCAACAGCAATTACTCAGCAGCCTCCAACAGCCAGGTGTTGGAGAAAAATGTCACCTATCCTCTCACAAGAGAAAAATATCGTAAGAGGTAAACGAACACAAAATTTGCAGAGTTCAACAGCTTAGGCAAACAGCTGATTTTTATTTACATTCACAAGCCCCAAATTCAAAGGATAAAAAGGATTAAAATTAAAATGATAATAAAATTGGTGGAAATTATTGCTGTTAATTATGTATATATGTACATATAACATAAAAATAATAAAATAAAACATAGTTTTTTTCTTATTTAATTTCTTTTGATTCGTTTTGGGTTTCGTTTTGGTCAGTCTTTTGTCACCTCGCGATAACCTCCTTAATCTAAAAATCGTTCGCATAGGCTCGCAAAAAGGTTTTTTGAAGTTCGGAAATGCATCCGGAACTCTCTTTTACAACAAATCTGCACTGTTTGTTCTATATAAATGCTAATGGAGTTACAATTCTGCCTGAAAACAGTGGAGATATATGCACATATGTATGTATCTGCAATACAATTAACTTCATGTTGTTGTTGTTGTAGCCACCAAGACACTCCCGGAAGGTTTTGGGGAGTGTAGGGGATGCGACAGTCCTTTGCCGGATAATCCGGTACGCTCGGGTACTAGTCCCTTCTGACACTAGCCCGACTGTCGTGCGAACGATTTTTTCTGGCCATAATCAACCTTCTAGGCCGGTGGATTTTAGTCGCGTCTTACGACAGGCATTCCTTACAACGGGTATATTCTAGACCCCCTAACCCGCTGGGGTTCGCTGTTACTATCTAATAAATAGGATTTCATTGTAATAATTATCACACTAACAATTGCTTTTCTTTGTACCCATGTCCATACTGTTTTCCACCGCAGTATGTCTTCGCGTCTGCTGCCCCGCAGAAGAGATTTCAATTTAATGCACCCGCCCTGGCCATGCTTTAAAAAGATAACCCTCTATGGAGCGATCCACAGTATTTTGAGTAGAACAAACTTTTGCGTTGGCGGCATTTGGCCGCGCTTTAAAAAAAATAGCCCCAGCCAGCAAAATTTCCTTTCTCGAATTATATCTGCGGAGCGATCGGGAGTGTTATAATTAGTAAAATTAACATCCATAGAAGATTTCCCGAAAGTTCCAATGGTTTGAAAATAAATACGGCGGGCGCATTATACTGAAGCCGACCCACTGCAGAACTACTCTCGGAGGGTGTGCCACCCACTGCCTATAGTGGCTGCTATTTTTAAAATCCGGATAATTGGGTTTTAGTTAGAATTTGTTGTCTATCCAGGCTCAGTGAAAATTTCAGGAAATATTCTGTAGATGATAATTCATCTTATCTTAACACTTCCAACTATTATTAAATTATAATATTAAAGTTCTCCAGAAATAGAATTCTCCCGGCTGAGGGTTATTTTTGTAAAGCGCGGCTGAAGGCAAAAGGTGTTCTATACAAAACAACTGTGGATTGCTCCATGGATATTAATCCAGAAAGAGAATTCTGTCGGCTGAGGGTAATTTTATTGAAGCGCGGCCAAAAGCCGCCAACGCAGAAAGATGTTCTACACATACATACATTAATTTAACAAGGAATGTCTCCTGAACTATAAGCGTCCGGAGGGTAGTACTTTGTTTTTTTTTGTGATCTGTGAGACCACCCCTACCCTCTGGAAAATTAATTGTTATCGGATCGTGGATCATTATATACAAATTTTCCCTCTATCCAGGCTGGGGATCCAACCCATGACCTCTGGTATGGCAGACTAGCCACTGTCCGCCACACCACAGTGGCCACAACACTCCCCACTGCACCATAGCGGCCCGTTAATATATATTCCCGCAAAGGAGATTACAATTTACTAAGGTACATAATATGCATATAAATACTTCGCAAAAAGTATGTAACTTATTTTGCATATTTAATTTATCCATATTTGTTGCCAATTTAGTGTATTTTTCAAATTTTATAATTGATTTGTATATTTTGCAAATCTTGTTACTTGCAAAAATTCAAGTCAGCTGTTGTTTGATCAGCTGTTTTCCTGTTGGAAAATTGCGGTTGGCAAAAATTTGTCCAACAGAATTCAACAGCTTCTCACAAAATGAAATGTCAGTTTTCTCTCTCAGTTGGTTCTTTTCTGTTGGAGATTTGGCGTAAAAAAACGGCGACAAAGTGTTTGTTTTTTAAAGTTTTCGAAAAACATCAAAAAATATCCGTAAACGAACAAAGCTAATATCTATGTATCTACAAATTGTTGTTTAAACTTCATAACCACCTAAGTGAAACATTCATAACCGCCTAACCGACATTTGCGCCAAAAAAATAAAATCGAATTCCTAAAGCCCAACTCTACGACTTCAGAGCTAAAAAGGACATAAGATGGTATTATAGAGCTTCCCGAGCTTCTTAAAAACCAAATTTATGGTATGGAGCTGGGCGCCAGGAGTTCAGGTTTGACAAATCTCCATTTTGACAGAGGCGGTTATCAAAGTTTCACTTAGGCGGTCATGAAGCTTAATACATTTTTCGCTTAGATCTTGAGTAAATGCATAGTTGAAAGAATAAATTTTCCACATCAATGATTTAATGAGGGGCAAAAATGCTACCAAGTCTTTTAAGTACCTATTTCACAGGAATGTGTTAGACTGTATATGTATCTCACAAACATCGGTAGATTCATTTAACTAAGCGATAATCGAACTCTCTTAAGAACATACACATGTTTATCACACTCTTTTCTCTGCGTTTTCATCGAGTCTATCCTGTAATTTAGCGAGTTCTTACTTTATACATATGTACATACATATGTATATAACATACATATCTGTGGCCACAAGCAATAACCGCTTAAGTCGACCTAGTCGAGTTATATATACCATGTTATTCTCCTTTTAAAACTCTATATTTCTGTAAAACCCCCATGTTTATAACTTAATTCAATCAAAAGATATAAATAAAAACAGTTAGGCTTAACTTACAATAGAGGTATATTAAACTTGCTATAACAGCCAATGTAGATATATATACTTAATCAAATTTCTTCATGACATTTTGTTTTATTTTCTAAAATTTGATCGTAATATTGTGGATGGCACACTGATTTTGCGTCCATAGTTTTTAAACGATTTTTATGATTTGTTAAGAAACGCCTTCGAATATAAAAATCAATTTATCTCGAAATCTTATTTTTCGACTTAAGCGATTATTGCAAATTGCCACAGATATACATATAAGTATATGTTATTTCTACCTACAAATGTTTGATTTTTTTTGCTCTCCACACTTGATGGTAAAAATAAGCTATACCAAATAAAAATGAAAAATTGCACTTTTTAATGAAAACATTGATTTTGGACAGAGTTCGATAATAACCTGGCCATTTATTTAAGCGGCAAACAATTTTCTTGGTTCTTATTTTAAACAGTATATCACTCACTTTAACGGTTAAAAAATTTTTTAGCTTAGTTTTAGGTAATCCGTTTGTTTTCGCAATATTTATGCAAACGCGGTTTGTCAGGGCGTATAAGTAACCTATTGCTATGCAGTGAAAAATAAAGCAAGTTGGACGGATTCTTGCAATTTTCATATGAACATATTATACATACATATTGTATGTACGTATGTATGTGTGTATGCTTTTGAAAGATATTTGCCTTCTTCCGCCCACTGCCAAATATTTATGTACATATGTACATACATATAGTCGTTTAAAGTAGCAAAGCAAACTATTCTCGTTATCTGGTCACCCTTTTGTTGTAAAAGCATACCTACTTGTAGTAAGCCTTTTTAGGTGAAACAAAAGCACGACATAATAGAACACAAACAGCACATCAACGTAACAATGGGCGTAACTATATTTTTATGCGGCGGTATGCCAACCAGTGTTTGGCGTTCGCTGGGGAACGGCTTGACAGGTCGCTCACACGGCACACACGCGGTCACTCAGTCACACAGTCAGTTGCACAGTCACTTAGGCATACGGTCATTTAGCCAATCACTTCATAACAGTTGATTAGTGAGTGAGTGGGTCGCTGTCCTCACACAAGTGCATAATCAAACACCCGCACATTTATACGAAATTGACGGCTTTTGTCTGCACATATTAGTCGTATTACGGCGACCCTGCCAGGCTGGCATTTGCTTGTTGCGACTGTCCTCTTTTTGTTGACCATCTAATGTAGTGTACATATATGTGTATATGTATGGGGGCGCATGTGTTTTAGGATTTGCTGCTGCTAAGTATAACTAAACTTGTAAAGTTACTTAATAAATATAGCTAGTGCATATGCACTAATGTATGTATGTGTATGCGGTTGTTTTTTTTGTGTTATGTGTAGTGAAGTTTTAAAAATATACTAAGCAAAAAATGGCATGCGAATAAAATTAAAAAAAAAAAGAGCAATGGGCGAAAAATCGATGCAACTTGACCAATCAAGCAAAGATAAGCATAAAAGCCCGTCTCCACATAACTTGTTTCACCAACAAAACATCTAGCAAAACATCTCGCTAAATAACCCGTCTCCACGTGGCTGATCGTGATTCAGTTTAACATTTCTTTTTCTTGCTCTTCTTAAATGTTTGTATGTTTGCTTATTTTTGCGTTTTTGTTTTGGTCTGTGTGAGATTTCGATAGATTTTCGATACAAAATTAGAGAAGACATCGATATCATCGAGGTTGGCAAGATGATTCAGAGTGAAACAGTGTTTCAATCTTCACTCGCTCTCAGAAATTTTGTATGGAAATTGGCGAGTTTCGGCACTGGTTTCCGTGTCGAAACAAGATTGAGAGAGAAAATGGAGAAAAAAAGAGCGAAACACGTTATGTGGAGACCAGCGTTTAGCTTTTTTTCTTGTCTTTTAGCTGCAAAAATTCTGATTTAGCTTTGGCTTTTTTTTTAGCTTTTTTATACTCAGCTGTACTAGTACACAGAGTATTATAATTTTGATTTCATAACGGTGGATTGTAACATAATGAAATAATCGAGATAGATATGGACTTATATATATCAAAATGATCAGGGTGAAAAGAGAAATCGATTGAGCCATGTCCGTCCGTCCGTCCGTCCGTCCGTCCGTCCGTACGCACGATAACTCGCGTAAAAATTGAGATATTTTGATGAAATTTGAAATGCAAGTTGGTATCGAGACTGGGACGGTTGGTATTGAAAATGGGCGAAATCGGACCATGACCACGCCCACTTTTCCTATATAGAAAAAATCGGATATTTGGTATCTCAGCCACTACTATAGCTAGAGTGATAAAATTTTACCCACGTATTGAGCTCAGGGCCTTATGAAGAAATTTGATGAAGTTTTGGAAAATGGGCGGTGCCACGCCCACTTATTAAGGGGCAAACATTGAAAGTTTTATATGTCATTACTCAGCAACCGTTGAAGATATATCGATGAAATTTGGTATCCGTAATTTGCTTACTTAGACAAATGTTTTGACGAAAAATTATCAAAATCGGTGGACGGCCACGCCCACTTTTATATATGGGAACTATAAAGGGGCCTAATAAAAACATTTTAAGCGATATCTCTGTCAAATATAAAGATCTATCACTGAAATTTTGTGGTAGGAGTCCAACTACGGACATAAAACAAAAAATACAAAAATTTTTGAAAATGGGCGGTGCCACGCCCACTTATTAAGGGTCAAACATTGAAAGTTTTATATGTCATAACTCAGAAACCGTTAAAGATATATCGATGAAATTTGGTACGCGTAATATATTTACTTAGCCAAATGTGTGGACGAAAAATTATCAAAATCGGTGGACGGCCACGCCCACTTTTATATATGGGAACTATAAAGGGGCCTAATAAAAACATTTTAAGCGATATCTCTGTCAAATATAAAGATCTATCACTAAAATTTTGTGGCAGGAGTCCAAAGACGGACATAAAACAAAAAGTACAAAAATTTTGGAAAATGGGCGGTGCCACGCCCACTTATTAAGGGTCAAACATTGAAAGTTTTATATGTCATAACTCAGAAACCGTTGAAGATATATCGATGAAATTTGATATGCGTAATTTTCTTACTTAGGCAAATGTTTTTGCGAAAAATTATCAAAATCGGTTGACGGCCACGCCCACTTTTATATATGGGAACTATAAAGGGGCCTAATAAAAACATTTTAAGCGATATCTCTGTCAAATATAAAGATCTATCACTGAAATTTTGTGGCAGGAGTCCAACTAGGGACATAAAACAAAAAATATAAAAATTTTGGAAAATGGGCGGTGCCACGCCCACTTATTAAGGGGCAAATATTGAAAGTTTTATAAGCCATAACTCAGAACCGTTAAAGATATATCGATGAAATTTGGTACGCGTGATATATTTGCTTAGCCAAATGTGTGGACGAAAGATTACCAAAATCGGTTGACGACCACGCCCACTTTTATATATGGGTATTATAAAGTGACCTTATAAAAACATTTTAAGCGATATCTCTGTCAAATATAAAGATCTATCACTGAAATTTTGTGACATGAGTTCTACAATAGACCGGAAACAAAAAATAAAAAAAGTTTATAAAATGGGCGTGGCACCGCCTCTTTTTATACAAAGAAATCTACGAGCCTATTACTCGACAAATAACTGAGATATTATGACGAAACTTGGTTTATACACTTTTATAACTTGTGTTAATAGACACGCAAAAATGTATTGAAATCGGTTTATGACCACGCCTACTTTTTAACAAAGATATTTCTGGAACACCCTTTTGGAATTTGTAACGTGAAGCCTTTGTAACTAAAAGTCATAGAGGGATGCAATTTTGCACTAACAATAATATTTATATGCTTATTTGGATGATTGATACAAAGTTTGAAAATGGGCGTGGCTGCGCCCTGTTTATGCAGCACTCGTTTCATATAAAATACACCCTATATCGAACAAACGCAAACAAACAATGAAAGCATACAGCTGAGTATCTAATGTTCGATTCCACTCGAACTTAGGCTTCCTTACTTGTTATTTTCTAAAACTCACCAAAAAATTAGCGCTGCTCATATACATACATACATACAGTCATCATAGTTACCATTATTTGAATATAAAACATTTTTTCAACATTTCGTTATTTTTATTGACACACACAATTCGTCAAATTCTTCATTCTATGAGTTTATCCATCATTCGCCCGTGAGCTGAGTGTCAAATTATTTCGTTTTCCTCACAGTTTTGACATCTCGGTCACGAGAGTTCGACATTAAGCTCACTTCGTGTATGTGTGTATGTATGTTTAACCGACCTGTTAAATTGACCTTGCATTTATGTGTTTTTTGAACACACTTTAGGCGAGCTCCCCTGGCTGTGATCCAGATCCGCATAAAAATTTTGCATGCAAATGGAACAGCAATTTTGTGATCCTGATGTTTATCTGGATCCATTTCGGGTCCGTATAGATTGTAATAGATTTTTTGATCCAGATAAACATCAGGATCAAAAAATTGTTGTTGCAGTTGCTTGCAAATTTTTTGTCCGGATCACTGCCACGGGAAATCACCTATTAATAAAGCATTAAAATACGCAGTAGGACTTGGGATCATCGTTTTATTAATCCGGGAGTACTTGTCAATAGATACTCTATTACTCCCTATACTTCGTGTATAAGCATACAATTTTGTATACTCGCTTTTAACATTGTGTGTCCTAGGAAGGGAAATAATAAACACAAAATAAAACAAAACTGACAAAATTCTGATATTGCTCGGAAAGTGCTCTTCTGCTCTCGCTTGGGGAGATCTCGCTCCAAGTTCTACTGGGTAATTTCGTAATTTTTTTTAGCTTCTTTTTTAAGCTTTAAATTTTTTTTTTGATGTGTGAAACATTTTTTTTAGCTTTTTCTAGCTTTTTTTTTCTGAGAATCTAGCTGGAACTCTTGAAAAGTTCTGGCAACACTGGTGGAGACATGGTATAACACACGTTTGTATATATGTATGTATGTATGTATAGTCGCAAATAGAGATGTGGATTTGTTGACAACAAATTAGGCAACGAATGAGATATTGGAATTAATAACATGGAGGACATAAATGAAAAAAGGTGAATAAGAGATCATAAATGTAAATAATAAATAAATAAAAGTTTAATAAATAATAAAATTGTCAAGGAATTTGTTGTTGTTGTTGTAGTTGTAGTGTTAGTTGTTGTTATTGTTGTTGTTTTTGTTGTTGTTTTTGTTGCTGTTGTTATTATTGTTGTTATTGTTTTTGTTGTTGCTGTTGTCGATGTTGTAGTTGTTGTTGGTATTGCTTGTCTTCCTAATTCTTATACTTACTTCTTTTTCGCTTTCTCTTTCCTTTTCCTATTTCTTAATGTAACATAATACAATGGCGCTATTATAACTCTTACAAGTTTTATGGCCGAGCTTCTCTCCCAATTCAAGGTGTGCTCCTTTTTGTTTTTCCTACTAATTGGGTGGACCTACAGTTTTTTATGCCGGCTCCGAACGGCGAACGCATTTTTTGTGAGAAGCTTTTTCATAGCAGAAATACACTCGGAGGGTATGCCGCCCACTGCCGATAGGTGACCGCTGCTCTTAAAAAACCCAATAATTGGATTTTTACTAATTAAGTACAAATTTTTTTTGGTGTTGGTCGGACTGGGGTTTGAACCCGAGCCCTCTGGCATAGCAGGCGGGTACTCTACCCACTGCAAGTTCAGCGGCTATTGTGGACGCATTTTTCATCCAGTTTAATGAAAATTGAGGCAGTTCTAATTGAGAGCAATACCTTTCTAATTGTGTTCACATTTTTCAAATCCCTTCAGTAGAGTCATGACGGAGATAAGCACAGAAGTTAAGCCGTCCACTGCTGAGTGTTTACTATGTATGTATGTATTTCTATTTTCGATTCGAGCCCGAACACACTTGCCATTAGACCATAACGGAGATAAAAAACCAAATACCGGAAAAAGTCTAAAGAATTTGAAATGCTTAACAAAGCAGTAAAAATTCACAGCGATTGTAAAATAGATAATTTTAATTAATAAAAAAAAATACAAGAATTCGGAGTATGTAATATATTAACACTGCGGAATTTGAAAATAACAAGAAAATATGGAATTTCCCCGCATATACATATGTAAATTGTTTTGATGAAAAAATGAAAAAAAGTGCAAAAGTTCACCACTAACAAAGTCATGTAAAATTTAAAAAATACAAACATTTTAACACCAAAATGCAGTGCTCATCAATTATTAAAGAAATGTTCGCACCACCAAATTGTAGAAGTGCTAAAAATTTAAAGCAAAACACAAAGTAGACACGTGCGTGCATATGTACAATGTACATACATATGTATGTAATTAAAAATCTGTATGTTCATATATTATGTATTAACGCAGGGTATCCCCACATATATCTTGTATGTATGTAGTTACATGCAACACCCCTGCAGTAAATATATTTCACTGCTGAATGATCACTGGTGAGTCTTTCTTGAATATTCATCAGACGGGCACAGACTGAGCACATTTTCAATATTTTATAGCTCTTTTCTCTCACATTTTCGAAAAAATATAACTACACGTGTTGTTTAAATTTTGAGTAAAAAAATTTTATATTTTTTGTTGAGTTTGGGCCAGTTTGATATTTTTTATTGAATTAAATTGAGGATGTTAATGGTGGTCAGGAGAAGCGTGGAAAACTTTCAAATAAAAATGAGAAAAATCGCATCACAGCTCGAATGGTACCCCTGATGAAGTTATTGGCACAGAAGGAGCACTAGCAAAGCGCGATCCAAATGATCGATCTTTTGCCTCTTTGAAAGGCATTGTCACAGAAATGAATTAACATACATACAAGCGAAATCTCTGCTACCATTATTGCAAGGGCGTAATTTGGTCAGTGCTGCTGAATTCGGTCAGGCAAAACAATGGGTCTGTGTGCACCAGTATTACCGCTACCACTCTTGCTAATATCTTCACTACGTTGTCTTCTGCTACCGCCTCCGCATATGCCACCGGTTTCTGGTTATGTTTTATGTAATATAAATGTGTATAAATGTGTATGTATGTATGTATTTACATTTGTAAATTAAGAAAAAAAAAAAAAGAAGAAAAATAAAAAATTTTATATTTATTTTATTTTGGTTTGCAAGGATATTTCATCAACCATTCATTAAAGAATCAGCAAGCCCTCTTCCATTAGAAATCATTAAGTAATCATCACACATTCAGCAGTGAATATTCCTATTTTCGAAATCTCTTTTTCAATTTCGAATGAGAGCTCTCTCATTTTTTTTTGTTTACTGCACACTGTTCATCAGTAGTTCATGTAGAAGTCAGCGCTGAACAGTCATGCAGTGCTCCTCAATAAAATCATTGATGAACTCAAACCATTTATATGAAAAATTCAGCAGTCTTTATATGAAACTTGTCATCGATGCCTCCTCACTAAGTGGGGAATTTCATCAGTGATTCATGAGGTTTTCACTTCGGACATTTACTGCGGGGACTTTGTGAAAATTAAATTCTTTGCCAATAAAAATGTGTGTTGAAAAGTAAAATAAATTTAATTTATTTATGAATAGCACATGAATGTTTAAAAAATAAATGCAATTACAGTTCAATTTATGAAGTGATATTTAGCAAATTGTCTTATTTTTTCGCATGTTGTTCTTCGTTTATTCGTTTATTTGTTTGTTTTTTTTCGTGTTTTTGTGTTCGAATTCCCAGCAAGTGTGATTGTTGTTATGTTCGTGTTGCGCATTTTTAAGGAGAGGCATAAAAAACAGATGTGTTTGTTTTTTTTTAATACCGAATCATATATATTATTTCTAATTGGTTTTTTTTGCAAATATCCCTTTTACTGCTCACATAATATACCAAAATTAATAAGTAAGGCATCATTTTAAAGGTATAAATTAGCTATGCATGTGAAACGATGTTTTATTGGGCGTGGTACTTTTTTTTAATAGAATTTTGCAAAAATAAAATGTTGAAATTTAAACTAAAAGATTTGCGCCTAAAACTATGCCTTCAGAATTATTTTATTCCAACAAGAATGCAGAGTTAAATACAAATTTCAAATGTAGATGTCGCTCCAGTTGAACAGTCGTGTATATTCTAAAACACTTTTATAAGCTTCAGTTGTATGTTTGTATGTAAACATCACATTATTTTAGGGGAACACGTGTGTTATCATACTTACGCTGAATGGGGGTTTTTCAGCATAGGATGTGCTTATTTATACACAGCTGTACGTAGTACAATATATGTATATGTATTTATACTTTTGATCAAATCACGGTTGTACGTAAGACCGTAAAATAATTCAGATAGATATGGACTTACATAAATCAAAACGATCAGGATGAAAAAAAAATTGATTTAACGGCCGGCCGTAAATAATCTAACTGGCGCAAAAATAGAAATATTTTAATGAAATTTGGTACACAGATTATAATTGGAACAGAGAAGGTTGGGGTTGAAAATAAGGCATACACGGTAGGCAGGAAGCGACGATAGGTTGCATGAAAATGTCGAGAAAAAATTAAAGCGTGAATAACGGGTATTCATGAACATTGATGTGTAAACAGTTTCGAAATCGGATATTTATTCCCTTTCCTTTTTTCCTGGTTTTCTATGGATTAGAAGGCGACTATCGTTTTTGTAATTTTTTTTGTCATTGCAACTGCTACTATTTTGTTGTTTTTGTTTGTTTTGGTTTTTGGTTTTTGGTTTTTGACTTTTGATTTTTTATTTTGTTTTGTTTTGTATTGCTCAGAAACATGCAAGATCATCCGAGTCCACGATTGACCCATATTTGGGGACCCGACCTAGGACTCATAATGAATAGAGCTCTATGTGAAAGCCCTGCTCAACACCTTTCATTTGATACCAATATTGCTCAGAAACATTCAAGGATCACTCGGTCCTCATTTTGGCCCATATCTCGGGACCCGACATAGGAATCATAAAGAGTAGAGCTCCGTGTAGAATCGCTGCTCAGAACCTTTAATTTGATACCAATATTGCTCAGAAACATGCAAGATCATCCGGGTCCTCGTATTGATCCATATCTCCGGACCCGACCTAGGAACCATGAAGAATAGAGCTCCCTATAAAAGGCCTGCTCAAGATCTTTCATTTGATACCAATTTTGCTCAGAAACATTCAAGGATCATCCGGGTTCTCCTTTTGACCCATATCTGGAAACCCGGCCTAGGGCTCACAATGAAAAGAGCTTCATATCGAAGTCCTGTTCAAAATATTTCATTTCAATATTGCTCTGAAAATTAGATAGGTAGATGTAGGTATACATATCCATACATTTGCATACATGTTCAAACAGGTTGGTCCTTTTTATTTTGCCTATTTGTCGCATTGTTGCAGAAAACAAATTGGTATTTGCATTTGCACGGCTATGCATGCAAGCATTTGTAAGTACATGCCTATCTACCCACCTACCACTGACAATGCCAAGCGATTCACACGGACGCAGCAGAGCACTAACACAAAGGTCATTTACTGTTTACGCGTAAACTTTACCTGTTTTTCGAAATTACTCGTAGCTACAGCAAAGATGTTTACACATCAAAAAGGAAAGTGGGGTTGTGTTATGTGATGTTTATAGATGAAACATCCGTTGACATTAAAATCCGAGCTGCTCCTTTTTCAAGGATATCCACATTTTTTGTTTTTTTTTTGAAAGGATCAAATATTGAGGAAATCGAAAATTCGCCACCGTTCAAATTTTTCCGATTTCAATACATTATTTGGTCGCTAAGGGATACAAAAAAAGGTAATAAAAAGAGAAAAGGACACCTGTAGTGGAAAATCCAATGTGAACAGGACCTAAAGGATAACCACTGAAATATAAAATAACACAAAAAGTACCCACTTTAATTTGCGTATAACTCCTAAAATGTTAACTCTACGTGAAAATTCCGTATAATATGTTTCATTCAGAATGAATAAAGGAATATTTCTTTGATATACAATTTTGATGTACCTGCAGTGGTTAATGCACTTTGGTCCATCTAAAGTGAAAATTTCAAAAAAAAAGTACTTTTTTTATGTTGCTATTTTAAGTTCAAATATTTTGCAAGTTTATGTAAATATTTTAATCTAATGATCCAATTCCCATTCGTACATATTTATACAGCAATATTAAAAAGAATTAGGGCTAAAATACGCGCTAGCTGTGCACGGTGGGCGGTAAGCAACAATAGGTTGCATGAAAATTCATTGAAAGTTCCATAAGTTCCACCAAACCAAATAAATAATAAGTTTTTTTAAAATGGGTGTGACAGCACAAACCATACCGACTGGCGCCACGTATGTTTTGTTATTTTTTGCGCAAGATGCGCACGGGTCCGGCTACTATGTTTATATTTCTAATTGACGGCGGTTAGTGGGCACTGGTTTTATGTGTGTTTTGTACATTAAATCAATTATACATACATATTATTTGTTTTTATTTTTTGTGAGTCATTGAAAGGAAAAAAAATCATTTAAAGAAAAGCGGTATAATAGGAGTGTTTCTTTGGGGGGCTCTTCTCTGCTCGCTTATACTTGACCCTGCTCTCTTAGCTGACAGTTTTCACACAAAATTCTAGAGACCTTAACAGACCTTTACCTTGTAGATAGTAGGCCAGCTACTCATTAAGCTGGCCGTAACTGATTATGCCAATTTTTCTATTGTGAATAACGAATTAACGAACGAACTTATCATGTTCACTTGTTTTTTTTCGCAACTCTCTAAGTCTTGCCCAAAGAAATGCTGCTAATAATTGGATTTCTATTGCTGTTGAGGCATGCATTTATTCTATATGCTTTATAGTTTAATTTAGGTAGTTAGCCTTCATACAAGTTAATTGTACATATCGTATATATTCTCAAGTCTAACATCTAAGGTGGCAGTGGAATTTAATATTCTCCCATATTAATCTGTCGTACAAAAAGGTGTAGACCTCAAAATAGAAAAGACGCTTGACCCAGACTTAATTTCTAGAGTTATTTACTGGCTAAACTTAATTTTTTTTTTGCTTTAATTACAGAAATTTGCCACTGCTCCATTACATTAAGTGCCACTCTTTGTTCAAGTTCGCACAGCTCGGAACTGTCCAACGAAAAAGTTTAATTGTTTGCCGCAAAGTGACAACTTAATCGACAAGCTATTTTGGCATTTTGCAAAACCACTGAAACAACAAAAACAAAATACTTATGTATGTAAGTACAGGAACATGTGAATGCACAAATATTGGTATGTGTGTGCGCGGCGAATTGCATTGCCCGTTAAATGAGATGCCGCACATTTTCAGATAATTAATGTGAAGGGCTTTCACATTACACTTCAATTCCATTTTCCATTTCATGCTTGTTTTTGCAAAATTTTCGGCAATGTGAAGTGTTTAATTGTTAAATTGGATTGAAATTGAAACAAAAAAAAATATAAGTTAAAATAATGAAAAGTTGGCAGCGTAAATTGAAATAAGACAAGTTGAATTTTAAATGCGAATTTATAGGTATGTATGTATGTAGTTATGTATAATTGCAAGTACATATTCATATGTATGTATGCATGTGCAAATATAGCGACAAGTTCATTGCCTGGCGGGTTGCTTTGGCTCGCGGTTGAGCAGACAACTGAGTTGTTTTTATAAAATGACAGCATTTTTGAAATTTAAAATGTTTAAAGTGTGGAAAAATGCACCACAAAAATTTGACACTTGAAATGCGCGCAGCATCATTTGTGAGCAGTGTTGCCAGGTTAGCCTTTTCGAGGCTAGATTTAGCCTTTTTTTTTGTCCTTTAGCCTCATAATTTTCGGTTTAGCTTCGTGGCTTTTTTCTAGCCTTTTTTACTCAAAATGTTACTTGTACTAATTTGTATAACAAGAACTTGCAGTAATTCATGTGAACGCCGTTGTACGTATGCGACGCCATGAATGTGTTCTGACCGTAAGGTTTTTATAGCAACCTTGTTACATTGTTGTCAAAATATAGTAGGCCTGGTTTTCCCCGAAATATATACATGCATACATATGTTCTTTTATTTCGAGTTGTAGGAGTGAGTAATGACACGATTTTTTGGGAGTTGACACATAAGCACTGACTCACTAAAAAGAGTCGACTCACTGAGTTGGCACGATTGTGCTACAACACGTTTGTGTTACAGCACGATTGTGCTACAGCACATATTACTTTCGTGCTATTGTCAACCAAAAAGTGTTACTGTGTGCTATCAGAGACATTAATAGAGCTACAGTGGCGAAAGCTAATAACCGTACAGTGGACAAGTGTCTCTACCATTGAATTTTGGGCGGAAGTCCGCGAATATAAAAACGTATTAAACGAAACCCCTTTTTTTGGAACTTGTCGAATTTGTATTTAGTTTTTTGGTATTACCACTCAGTAATGCAGAGGTTGAACGAATTTTTAGTGCCATGAACATTTTAAAAACTAAGCTAAGGAACAGATTAAAAACCAAAATGCTTCATTCGCTGCTTAATATTAGATGTTCATTAAAACGCGTGATGATTTTGAAATTTCTGATGATCTCACCTCTATGGTAAATGCGCGAAATTTATACGAAACCTCAAGCTCTTCTGGTTCATCAGACGAAGATGATATTATTTAATTAACTAGTTTGGAGTGATTTTTTGTTCTATGTATAAGTATTTATTTAAAAAACAAAGTCATGTACTAGTCAAGAAAATGTGCCTGATATGTGTTCAAACATGAATAGTTCCTTTAAGTAATGTTTATAGTTTTTATATGCAAATGGACAAAACTTAAATAAATAAAATTTGAATGAATTTCTTAAAAAAAATGCTGACTTCTTTTTAGCTTCTTTTTTTTTTAGTTTCAGCCTTTTCTAACTTTTTTTTTTTTGCCAATCTAGCCTCGTTTTTCTTCATGACCTGGCAACACTGTTTGTGAGTAGAGGCTGTAAATGTTGCTCATACGCAGTGGTGGCTTGGAAAAAATATAAATATGCACATACCTTCTACACTAAAAAAAAAAATTCACTCAGATTATGGAAAGGTGGGAATGATTCGACGCTAAAGACAATTTTAATTGTTTTGATGTACAATTTTCTTCAAGTAAAGGAATAAAAACTATGTTTTAAAGAAAATTGTACATCAAAACAATGAGAATTGTCTTTAGCGCCGAATCATTCCCACTTTTCCACAATCTGAGTAATTTTGTTTTTTTTTTTGAGTGTACTTTTGGTACTTGCGTGCGCTGTGAGCGATGATTGACATGGCCATGTGAATTAGTATTTTTATGTATATTTATGTACATTCGCACATACATATGTACATACATTTGGCATTACTGCAATTTTGATTCTAATTAAACTTTATTTAAACTTTTTAATTAAATACCATTAACTTCAATGAGAACCCATTCGCATAAAAAATAAACATCACCAAAATCCCAATTGGTGGTCTTTAAATACACTCGTATGTATGTATGAAGTTTATCAGTTTTATTTTGTTTGAAAGCATGTTCAAAGTCTCTCATGACCCTACATGATATCGCAGTAGTTAGAAGCATTCTCCTTTGTTTTGTTTTTAAATTGAGCATTTCGCTTTTGACTTTTAAGGTAAACAAGTTTCAAGTGATGCACCCGTGGCTACACAAGCTGTGAGTGCTTGAACATACCTATTCAGTTTACATTTACATGCGTATGTACATACATATATACATTTAATACATTTATTGTGCTCATTTTCTACACAGTAAAAATTTTAGTTTAATTTTAATACCATTTTGGTATTTATATATAACAATGCCAAAAAGCATAAAATTAAAACCATTCTGGTTTAAAAAAAGAAGAGAATATTGAGAGACAGAAATTATTCTTGGTGTCAAATTAATACTTTCTTGGAATTAAATCAAAACCAAATTTTCATTCATTCAATATTTCTGGTATTAAAAATAATTGAAATGGTATAAGATCAATCCAAAATTGGAATAAATTCTATACTTTTGTGGAATTAAATCAATACCAAATTTTGATTATTTTTATAGTATTTTTAGTAATAAAAATATTTTAAATGGTATTAAATATATCCGAAAATTGGAATAAAATGTATACTTTTTTGGATTTAAAAATAAACCCCCATAAAATTTCCAGTGGATATACTGCAAATAACCCATTACCCCAAAGATTAATGAGAAATTGAATAACGTTAACATAGTTTATTTACATAAAAATCCAAAACAGTAGTAGGAAACACTAAAGTACCTTATATATCGAGCCCTAATCCTCATAAAAGTGTATCCAACAAAAAGTAAATTTTACCGGACACAGTTTTTTTTAATTTATTTTGCATACAGTTTGTATCCAGCCTTGAAACTTATTTAGTCTCTAACTTCGAAACTGCACATTACACAGCCATGAAATTTTGGGAGTTGATGCATGTGATATTAAATTGTTGATTTCCATTATGGCGGTTAGGGCTCGATATATATACATATTGTCACTTTTATACTAATATTTTGGAGATTTCCGGGAAAATTTCGGCACCGTCGCTGTTCTTGCAGTGATACTGTCTTATGACTGAAACTGCTTATGACTGAAACTGCTTATGACTAGGCTGACCATAAATATGAATCGAAAATGAGGGACAAAATTTCAAATGATATAAATACGAACATATATTTATGAAACTTGAAATCGTAAAAAATATTTTTTCATCAAATAATAGGCTTAAGCTGATTCCACATAGAACTTTGTGTTGCGCTACGTGACACTTTCTGCGTGACAGCTGAGATTAAAATACATGTATCTATAGGAGGTTTCTCACATAACAAAAAGTAACGCAACGCCGAAGTTACGTAAAGCACAAAGTTGCCCAAATCTCAACTTTTGGGGGCGTTGAAATTTTTTTTCAGTTTCACTAATTCAAATGTAAATAAACAAATTTAAATTTCACACAATTGAAAAATAATTTAATAGATTTTTATTTTCTTATTTACTTTTTTGTAAATAAAACGGAGAATGAAAGATTTTTCAGAAAATAAATATTTTTTGAGTGATGTTGCAGCGTTCATTGTGGCATAGTTTTTCAGTTTTGCGTTGTTTGACATAGAAAGCGGTGTAACGCAAAGCGGAAAAAGTTTTATGTGGAATCAGCTTTACAAACATATGTAATTCACATTCTCTTCAGACTTTTTGTTTTAACAAAAATAAACAAATTTGAAAGTTTAATTATAGGTATCTACAATAAAGCAAGCATAATGCTGCCATCAAAAAGAATTTGGTAACTTAGTTTAATGTCCACAAATCAATTTTAATACGATTTACCAATTTCTTTCAAATTAATTTGCCACACAGCAGCCACAAAATTGTCATTCCAACAAACATATAGTCAATGAGGATGGTAGTTATTATCGATAACTACTTAAATTCTGATGAGAAAAAGGGCTGCCACCTCAACCTTTTTAATATAAAACAGATTTTAAACAAAAAAGGGGAATATTCATAGACAAAATAAAATATTGATTTTAACTAACTTAAAATCAGCTTTTATCAAGACTATGAATATGCCCTAAAATAAATAAATGAGGGACAAATGAGGGACACTAGGAAAAAAACAGAACATTTTGAGGTGTTCCGAAAAAACAAAAATACGAGGGACAGACTTCTGAAAAACAGAACGGTCCCTCAAAAAACAGAACGGATGGTCAGCCTACTTATGACTGAAAAAATAAAGCAAAATTTACCCTCATGATATTTAATTAATCTCCTGCATTACTTACTTGATACAATTATTAGATTCGGTCCATTTATTTGAGTATATTTGATTACTCCTTCGGATTGCAGTTTCGAAAACATTTTGTTTGATTTTATTTTTACTTTTTTCTGATAATTTTTTTTTTAAATATTTTTTTTGGTTTTGACTTTAAACCAAAAATATTTTGTTGGTAATATAATTGAGAAAGAGAAAGTTTTTTATACTTTTCAGGATTTGTTTTTAAACCATAAATGATTAAACTTCTTTAGAGAGGATTTTAATTCTTTTCAAGACTTTATTTTGAAACTATTTTGGAATAAATAAAATTGTAAAACTTCTCATCTTATTTTTAAGACTTTTTGGCATTAAAATTCAAATTTAATTCCGAGAATGATTAAATTAAGTACCAAATGATATTAGAAATAAACTATAATTTTTTACTGTGTAACTAAAACAAAACGTCAGCCGCATTTACATACGTACATACATACATTCAAGCTTTTCCGTTTAGTTTACCTAATTTGATGCACGACGTTTGCATGCGCTCCCGCCAATCGCTAATACTCAACAGCCATCAAATAAGACGCGTCACTTGTTATTATTAATCTGGCATAGTGCATATACTTTGTTTGTTCACTGAAAAAACAACTTACTCAGATTATGGAAAAGTGGGAATGATTCGGCGCTAAAGACATATTTCCATATTTTGAAGTACGATTTTCTTCAAATCAAGGAATAAAAACCACGTTTTAAAGAAAATTGTACATCAAAATATGGAAATATGTCTTTAGCGCCGAATCATTCCCATTTTTCCATAATCTGAGTAATTTTTTTTTTGAGTGTTATTAGACATTTTATGTTTATTGTTAATGGGATAGTGAATAAACAAAATTTTCCAAGCTGTAACTTTTTGTATATTCATTCACACATTTTCTGAAAATTTCCAAAAGAGAAGGTGCTTTCCAAAAAAATATTTGTACTAATTTTCACTTAATTTGTCTTAGTCAATCGCGTGTTGTTGCGGCTACTTTCAATGAACGTGCCTCATTTTTACAATTTTTGATGTTCTTTTTTTATTTTGAAACAAACATACATGGTACATATCGTCGGCCTCCTGCCAGAAACACGAATGTGAAAATTTTTTTAAGTGCAATGTCTCCTCTTTATCGGGTATATATTGATGTAATAACAATTAATATTTGTATAAATGCTTGTGTAAATATACATACATAATATGTACGTGTATGTACATAAGCATATATACAAATATTAATTGTTATTATATCAATATACATATACCCGATAAAGAGGAGACATCGCACTTAAAAAAATTTTCACATTGTTGTTTCTGGCAGGAGGCCGACGATATATATGTATGTATATAAAAGTGTGAATATTAATGCATGGTCATACATTGTATATTAATTCTTTTATGTTTATATAGTTGTACCGAATTATAAATCTGTGGACATTCGGAAAAGCAACCTAAGTCTAAATTCGCAATTTTACAGGAGAGCAAAAAACAGTTTTGCAAGTGCACAGAGTCTTTCCATCATATATTTTCATAGAAGTAAGAGTGTGGCATTATAAACCAATCTTACGTTGCTCATTTTAAATTGAATTTTTATTTCTTGGCGTAACGGTTTTTATTTAAATGGATTTCAAATAAAATAACTGCTTTTTCCAAATTGTTTTTTGAAAAAAAAAAAAAAAACCAACTTATCTCACAAAAAATGCATTCGCCGTTCGGAGCCGGCATAAAACTGTAGGTCCAGCCAATTAGTAGGAAAAACAAAAAGGAGCACACCTCGAATTGGGAGAGAAGCTCGGCCATAAAACTCGTCAGAGTTATAATAGCGCCATTGTATTATATTATTATTATTATCTCAATTTAGGTTATTTTTTCGAATTTATTTTCATAAAAATTTTATAGAATCTTAGCCTGCTAATTGGAATTAAGTTCATTTGGCAAATTTAAATATGATAGAAAATCGACTTAAGTAGGTAATTAGGCTGGTTTTTCAAAAGCATATTGAAAGAAAATATGGCACCTAAATTAAAATTAGGTTCTTTTTTCAAGAGGAATTCTTGCAATTTTCCTTATCACTTCTATCTTATCTAAGTTACATAAGTGGCTTAGGCAAATGCATATGTGAAAAATATGGAAATAAGATGATCTTCGATTCATCATATCTCCTGAACCCGAAATGATATCATAACACCGATTAGATAGAAAGAAGCATATTTTAAAATGTATCTTTATGATAAAAAAAAGCTGAAAATGCACTTAGATCGACTTAGGTTCTTCTTTCAAATGTACACAGAAATGTAAACAAAATTATAAAAATGCTTTGCTTAGAATTTGAATTAAGTTATTACATTGGAAATTAGCTTAAATCTGTGTTTACTTAAGAAACAGCAACAAAAAATTGGATAACAAGCACGAAAAATGCGAGAAATTGCAATACACACATGTATAAGGGTTTTCTTTTTTTGAAAATTAACAAACTTCATATGCGCGCGCTATAAATAAAATTTAGCAATAAAAATTAATTAGCAAAGTACAAGCGTATTTTCGTGTCTATATTTACTTAATGAAAAATCAAGCAATTGAATGACGAAGTATATAAAATCTTGTAAAGTCGATTGTACGTAAAATATACATACATACATATGTTTGTATAACATTTGGTCTTTGGACATTCGAGTCTTATAGCACGCAATTCACTTCGCTTAATACTGGAAAACATTCTTGAAATTAAAACACTCTGAAATGTTACGCATACGCCTAGGCGTACCATCCACCAATAAGAGTCTTCGTTTTTTAGCTCCATGATATCTAATGCAATTAAGTAACTTTTGCTTGGCTTCTGACTAATCGAGTCCTTTATGAACCTTATTTAAAATAAGTTATTTTATCCTAAAATTTTATGACTTCAAACAAATACTTTTAAACTTGGGTGACATTGCAAAACAAGCGCCTTTGTAATATTTTGTTTAAATGATTATGAAAATGTTCTTGCGAAAGTTGCGAGCTTAGTGGTGGTAGGGAAAGCAGCATAGATTGTGGAACGAATTTCCGTCATTCGCTGACAGAGTTCGATTTGGTTATAAACCGTTTTCGATGGTGGGCCATCTTCAGAACGAAAACCAAATAATAATAAACCAAATCGAACTTGAAAGCAGACGACAGAAATTCGTTCCACAATACATTGCAAGCGTACTCTGTAGGAAAAAACCAGAAGGTGGAATATCGACGCTTCCGTGCAATACTGTACTAAGTCTAAAAACTGTGTGTTTTCATGCGAAGCTCTCAATGTTTTTATACTATAAAAATCTCAAATTTAATTATACCTTTCATGAAAATGAAATGGTATTATAACTTAGTGCCAAAAAATTTTTGTCGAAAGTACCAGAAGGAAGCATGGGGGACCCACCAAAATATATACCGATATGATCAGAATCACGAGCTGAGTCGATTAAGCCATGTCCGTCTGTCCGTCGGTCCGTCTGTCCGTCTGTCCGTCTGTCCGTCCGTCCGTCTGTGTGAACGCAAACTAGTCCCTCAGTTTTTGAGATATCTGAATGAAATTCGGAATACAGGTATTTTGTTATATGCAGCTGATTATTTGTCGGAACCGGCCGAATTGGACCACTATAACATATAGAAAACAACCGATTATTCAGATATACATGAAATTTTTGGATGTAATTTGTGCATAACTTCCCCATTTAAACAGCTAAGGACATGAAACTTTGAAGTAGACGTACCCATTTTGGCCCAAACAAGGTTACCGAAAATTGTCAAGATCGGACCACTATAACATATAGTTCCACAACATCCGATTATTCAGATATACACATTTTGGTGTATAACTCCTCCATTTTAACAGCTAACGGCCTAAAATTTTGAAGTATTTGTACCCATATGGACCCAAACGGGATTGCCGAAAATTGTTAAGATCGGACCACTATAACCTATAGCTCCCCTACAACCGATTGTTCAGATATGGACATTTTGGTGTATAACTCCTCCATTTTAACAGCTAACGGCGTGAAATTTTGAAGTATTTGTACCCATATGGGCCCAAACGGGATTACCGAAAATTGTCAAAATCGGACCATTATAACATATAGCTCCCATACAACCGATTGTTCAGATATGGACATTTTGGTGTATAACTCCTCCATCTAAATAGCCAAGACACCATTTTTATACCTTTCATGAGAATGAAATGGTATTATAACTTAGTGCCAAAAAATTTTTGTCGAAAGTACCAGAAGGAAGCGTGGGGGACCCACCAAAATATATACCGATATGATCAGAATCACGAGCTGAGTCGATTAAGCCATGTCCGTCTGTCCGTCTGTCCGTCCGTCCGTCTGTGTGAACGCAAACTAGTCCCTCAGTTTTTGAGATATCTGAATGAAATTCGGAATACAGGTATGTTGTTATATGCAGCTGATCATTTGTCGGAACCGGCCGAATCGGACCACTATAACATATAGAAAACAACCGATTATTCAGATATACATGAAATTTTTGGAAGTAATTTGTGCATAACTTCCCCATTTAAACAGCTAAGGACATGAAACTTTGACGTAGACGTGCCCATTTTGGCCCAAACAAGGTAACCAAAAATTGTCTAGATCGGACCACTATAACATATAGTTCCACAACATCCGATTATTCAGATATACACATTTTGGTGTATAACTCCCCCATTTTAACAGCTAACGGCGTGAAATTTTGAAGTATTTGTACCCATATGGGCCCAAACAGGGTTACCGAAAATTGTCAAGATCGGACCACTATAACATATAGCTCCCATACAACCGATTGTTCAGATATGGACATTTTGGTGTATAACTCCTCCATTTTAACAGCTAACGGTGTGAAATTTTGAAGTATTTGTACCCATATGGGCCCAAACGGGATTACCGAAAATTGTCAAGATCGGACCACTATAACATATAGCTCCCATACAACCGATTGTTCAGATATGCACATTTTGGTGTATAACTCCTCCATTTTAACAGCTAACGGTGTGAAATTTTGAAGTATTTGTACACATATGGGCCCAAACGGGATTACCGAAAATTGTTAAGATCGGACCACTATAACATATAGCTTCCCTACAACCGATTGTTCAGATATGGACATTTTGGTGTATAACTCCTCCATTTTAACAGCTAACGGCGTGAAATTTTGAAGTATTTGTACCCATATGGGCCCAAACGGGATTACCGAAAATTGTCAAGATCGGACCACTATAACATATAGCTCCCATACAACCGATTGTTCAGATATGGACATTTTGGTGTATAACTCCTCCATCTAAATAGCCAAGACAACATTTTTTCTAATAAATCTTTCCATAAATAACCCACAGAATTAAAATTATAAATTAAACTTAATCCGGCTATGTACATACATAGGTAACTTTTCATTTCCCCACTCATGAAAGGTATGAAGTCTTCGGTACGGCCGAAGACAGCCGCGCTTTTACGTGTTTTAAATACACTTTTGTTTATAACTTTGGATTGGATTTTCCGATAGATGCCAAATTTTGACAGCATCCAAATTAAGAAACTTAATAATCAAAACGGCAAAACGTACTAAGTGAACTTAGTATAGTACATTTTAAGCTAACTTTAATACAAATGTCTTCTTCTTTTGCAGATGATATGTTAAGCACAAATGAAAATAATATACCACGGCGATGCCAGAGCGCTGAACTAATAAAAAATATCGCACATGTATCAAACAATTTTTATACACAGACGAAGCTTTGGAACTTCAAAACGCGTCAGGATCGTAGAACGATAGACAATTAAAGGTTCGATAGTGCAACAAAAAGGAAAAATATTAAGTTTGAAAACAAAAACTCGCATAAATACTAGAAACATACACAAATATATCTATATATAAGGATGAAAGTTTGTTTGTTTTTTTGTTCCTTATGGACGCCGAAACTAGCCGTCCGATCACATTCAAATTTTGACACTATGATCACCTGGTATTAGATTAAAATTTTGACCACATTTAATTCCTGTATCTCAACTCCTTCCCAAAATATGGACCCAAATGCCTCCGAAATATTTTTGATCAATATTAGTATCAAATTAAAGGTATCAATCAGAGCTTCAATAGAGAGTTTATTCCATTCCAATTTTCCAGTCGGTTCTCCAGATATGGACCAAAACGTGGACCCGGATGGCCCTAAATATTTTTTCGCAATATTGGTATCAAATTAAAGGTGCTGATGAGGGATCCATATATATTTTACAATATACGGATATCTCAATCCGTTCCCGGGATTGAGGCCGAAACATGGACCTAAATAGCCCCCGAAACATTTTTGAGTATTATTGGTATCAAATTAAAGGTATCAATCAGAGCTTCAATAGAGAGTTTATTCCATTCCAATTTTCCAGTCGGTTCTCCAGATAGAGACCAAAACGTGGACCCGGATGACCACAAATATTTTTTCGCAATATTAGTATCAAATTAAAGGTGCTGCTCAGGGTATCCATATACATATATTTTACACTATATGGATATCTCAATCGGTTCCCCGGATTGAGACCGAAACGTGGACCCAAATAGCCCCGAAATATTTTTAAGCATTATGGATATCAAATTGAAGATGTTATCAGAGCTTCAATAGAGACTTCATTCCATTCCAATTTTCCAGTCGGTTCTCAAGATAGAGACCAAAACATGAACCCGGATGACCCCAAATATTTTTGCGTAATATTGGCATCAAATTAAAGGTGCTGCTCAGGGTTTCCATACATATTTAACGGTGCAGTGAAATAACGCCCGTGGAATTAACGCCCGCGGGCGCTATTTCCCAAAAAAAGGAAATAACACACGCGGGCGTTTTTTCCTTTCTTGAAAAAGAAATAATTCCCGCGGGCGTTATTTCGTTTGATCCACGGGCTTTATTTTTCTTTCGGAAGGGCAATTAAGCCCGCAGACGGCCTTTTTTTAAATATGGTGTATTAGGGAAAAAATCGCCGCAGGCGAAAAATTGGAATAAATAATCTCGCGATTTTTAATTCCAATTTTTCGTTTTATCTAAATATGGTGTATTGTTATTGGGAAAAAGCGCCGCAGGCGAAAAATTGGAATAAAAAATAGCGCGATTTTTAATTCCAATTTTTGTTTTTTTTTAAATACGGTATATTATTATTGGAAAAAGCGCCGCCGGCGAAAAATTGGAATAAAAAATCGCGTGATTTTAAATTCCAGTTTTTCGATTCTTTATATTTTTTTTAAATCCCCTTCTAAATATTCAAATACTCAATCAAAATAAACAAAGCTTCAGTAAATTTCTATAATCATTTATTAGTAACAATTTTCAAGGTCTGTAAGTAAGTAAATATTTAAATACTCAATCAAAATAAATAAAACTTCATTACATACATATTGGCACTTTCAGACCACAATCTAAACAAATACTCTTATAGAGTTTTCAACAATTTGACGACAAACCGGGCACAAAATATTTATATTGCCATTTACAATTGCAACCTTACTGTGCTCTCCAAAGCAATCCGCACACAATTTAAAGTGATTGCATGGGCTTAAGAGAACATCGCATGGCTTGATAAAACAAATAACACACAACAACATGCTTTGACTCTCCCAAAATTGTCTGCCGTTTCTTCATAGTCAGAACAATCCATTTCGGATACATCAATGTCTTCTGTGTCACATGTCTTATTTTCGGGATTACTTATTTGATTTGTGGCCGCTGTGGTGCAGTGGGTAGAGTGCTCGCCTGCTATGCCAGAGGTCTCGGGTTCAAACCTCCGTCCGAACAAAACACCAAAATAATTTTTCTAATTAGTAAAAATCCAATTATTGGGTTTTTTAAGAGCAGCGGTTACCTCTCGGCAGTGGGCGGCATACCCTCCGAGAGTATTTCTGCCATGAAAAAGCTTCTCACAAAAAATGCATTTGCCGTTCGGAGCCGGCATAAAACTGTAGGTCCACCCAATTAGTAGGAAAAAAACGGAAGGAGCACACCTCGAATTGGGAGAGAAGCTCGGCCATAAAACTCGTCAGAGTTATAATAGCGCCATTGTATTATTATTATTATTACTTATTTGTTTCGCCTGCGGCGCTTTTTCCAATAATAATACACCATATTTAAAAAAAAAAAACCAAAAATTGGAATTAAAAATCGCGCGATTTTTTATTCCAATTTTTCGCCTGCGGCGCTCTTTCCAATAATAATACACCATATTAAAAAAAAAAAACCCCGTCTGTGGGCTTAATTGCCCTTTCGAAAGGGAAATAAAGCCCATATCGCCGAATAGGGCGCGCGGGCGTTCTTTCCCTTTGTGAATGGAAATAAAACCCACGGGTTTAATTTCGTTTTATTCGCAGGCGCTATTTCTTTTTCAAGAAAGGAAATAACGCCCGCGGGCCCTATTCGGCGATATGGGCTTTATTTCCCTTTCGAAAGGGCAATTAAGCCCACAGACGGGGTTTTTTTTTTAATATTTTACCATATTTAACGCTATACGGATATCTCAATCGGTACCCGAGATTGAAGCCCAAACATGAACCGGAAAGCTCGAACCATTCTTGAGCAATATTTGTATCAAAATATAGTAGTAATCATGATATACACCGAGATGTGGACCCGGATGGCCATGGAAGGTTGTTGATAAGGAACGGGAGTGGGGAAGAAAGAGATAGTACGGGTATTTGCTAGTATTATATAGAACAAATACAAATACGCACAAGATATTACATATCTATATATTTATTTTATTTTGTTTCATTTGGTTTAGTACATAGAAACATCCTTCCTCCACATCATTATTTTTCAACCCACCCTACCGCTTACAATAATATTCAGTTTTTATGAGGCACCATCAGACACGCACCTATCAAAGTAGCCAAATGAGATTTTTACCTAAAAATATGCATTATTCGCATGCAGCTATGAATCTGATAAATATGGATTCGGAAAATCGCGTTGTGCTGAATGTGGGCGGCATTCGGCATGAAACGTACAAGGCGACATTGAAGAAAATACCGGCCACTCGCTTGTCACGCCTCACCGAGGCATTAGCCAACTATGATCCCATATTGAATGAGTACTTTTTCGATCGGCATCCGGGTGTATTTGCTCAAGTATTAAATTATTATAGGTGAGTTTGGTGTAGTGCATGTTTTATGCTGCAAATGAAAATTATTTTGTTTACTTTTAATTTGATAGAACTGGCAAGCTGCATTATCCGACAGACGTGTGCGGGCCTTTGTTCGAGGAGGAACTCGAATTTTGGGGCTTGGATTCGAATCAAGTCGAACCATGTTGTTGGATGACTTATACGCAGGTAAATAGATGAAGAATGAAATCTAATTAATAAACGTTTTATTTGTATTTAATTTAAATCTGATTATTTCCAAAATTTCTACGCTTTTAGCATAGAGACACACAAGAGACATTAGCGGTATTAGATCGACTGGACTTAGACACAGAGAAACCGTCCGAAGAGGAATTGGCGCGCAAATTTGGTTTCGAAGAGGATTACTATAAGGGCACATTGTCTTGGTGGCAGGAAATGAAACCGCGCATTTGGTCGCTGTTCGACGAGCCATATAGTTCGAATGCGGCTAAGGTTGGACACTTAAATCTTGTACCCAATCAAATTTCATAATAAACTTTTTATTTAATTGCCATTTCACAGACAATCGGCGTCGTTTCAGTATTCTTTATATGTGTATCGATCTTATCATTCTGCCTAAAAACACATCCCGATATGCGCGTACCATACCTCGTTAATACATCGGTGAATACTGCCAACGGTAAAACGGCTTGGTATATCGATAAGCCACAAACAAATGCGCATATTGCATTCTTTTATATTGAATGTGTTTGCAATGCTTGGTTCACATTTGAAATACTGGTGAGTTTAATGTGCGTAAAATTGTTAGTTGCTAAATGAAAGTTGTAAGCTTATTTTATGCACCAATCACTTTTATAAGTCCTCATTTTTTCACATTTACTTTATTCCTTCTATCTACCACCCACACAGGTTCGCTTCATATCCTCGCCAAATAAATGTGAATTCATAAAGTCCTCTGTTAACATCATAGATTATATAGCAACGCTTAGCTTTTATATCGATCTTGTGCTTCAACGGTTCGCCTCGCATTTAGAGAATGCCGATATTTTAGAATTCTTCTCCATAATACGTATTATGCGTCTATTCAAGCTAACGCGCCATTCGTCCGGCCTTAAAATTCTAATACAAACATTTCGTGCATCGGCCAAGGAGCTCACACTTTTGGTATTTTTCCTCGTCTTGGGTATTGTGATATTCGCAAGCCTGGTTTATTATGCGGAACGCATCCAACCCAATCCACATAATGATTTCAATAGTATTCCGTTGGGTCTGTGGTGGGCATTGGTCACAATGACAACTGTTGGTTATGGTGATATGGTGCCAAAGACATATATTGGCATGTTTGTGGGCGCATTGTGTGCGCTGGCCGGTGTACTAACGATTGCGCTGCCCGTACCCGTTATAGTTAGCAACTTTGCCATGTACTATTCGCATACGCAAGCACGAGCTAAGCTGCCGAAGAAACGGAGAAGAGTGCTTCCGGTTGAACAGCCCCGTCCACCCAGGCTGCCAGGTGAGTGGTGAAATTGCAAATCTTTTATTTTTTTGTCTTATCTCGTGTTATTATTATCTTTATTTAATCACATGTGGGTGTCATCTAATTTTAGTTTCATATTAAAGTCATGTGATGTCATTATGTGATGTTATGTCTTTTAATGTGATTTTATTTTTAGCGTAATATGTAATTTATGCTGGGTAATGATGTGATATTATATATATGACGTGATGTTGAGTGTTGTGATGTTAGATAAGACGCGACGTTAAATATGATGCGATGTTAGATATGATGTAATGTTAGATGTGATATGATGTTATATTGATGTGATGTTAGATATGATGTGATATTAGATATGATGTGATATTAGATATGATAAGATGTTAGACATAATGTCATGCGTTAGATATGATGTGACATGATGTGATGTTAGGTAAGATGTGATGTTAGGTTTGATGTGATGTGATGTTACATAAGATGTGATATTAGATATGATGTGTAGTTAGATATGATGTGATGTTAGATATGATGTGATATTTTAGATATGATGTGATGTTAGATATGATGTCGCCCGTTTTATGCAATAGGGATTTATCTCGAAATTTTCTATTTCTGGGATTTTGCCATATATTTCAATAACTGAGTCGTGCCTTTGAGTCTAGTCTTATAAAATACTCAAAAAGATAAAAATGGCGGAAATAAAAGTGATTTTGTAGATAGCCGTAGAAGGAAACTATTTGAAATAAAAGCTTGTTTGCGTTTTCCCAAAAAAATTTTTTTTTTGAGTTAAATCCCTATTGAATAAAACGTGCGATGTGATGTTAGATATGATATAATGTTAGATATAATGTGATACTAAACATGATGTGATTAAGATATGATATGATTTTGGATTTGATGTGATGTTAGATTTGATGAGATGTTAGATATGATGTGATGTTAGATAAGATGCGATGTTAGATATGTTGTAACGTTAGACTTGATGTGATGTGTGATATGCTGCGATGTTAGATTGATGCTGGATATAATGTAATGTTGTTTGATGGATGTTGTTGACTGTGCGATGCTATGCTTATGTGATAAAATGATCTGCAATAACAATAAGGTTTATCGAAATAAATTTACACTTACCAAAATCAATAAGATTTATTATTTGCTTGTTTTTGTTAGTTTCATCAGCTGTGATGTTATCCATTTCTTAATTTCATATATTTTCCTCATTTAGTTTCCTCTATCTTTCGCCCATTTATTAATATCAACTTAATTACAGGTCAAGGAGGCGGTGTTAGCGGTTGCGGTACTCCCGGTTCCGGTCCGCATTCCGGCCCAATGGGATCTGGTGGCACCGGTCCACGGCGTATGAATAACAAAACCAAGGATTTGGTTAGTCCGAAATCAGGTCAGTGTTTGTTGGCTGTGCATAGAAAAGTTATCACAACTTTTATGCTTTGTGCTTTTTTGCGCTCAATTCTAATCAAATATACTGTTAAATAATTTTTTATACGCAGCAGCTTATTTGCTATTTTTTATAATAATATTTATAAAAAAAAAATAAAGCTATGCTATTTTTTTGAAGTATAATAACTAAATAAGCATACCTAGACTGGCTTTATTGCGCACCAAAGCAGCGGCGTTTTCAAGTAGTTGGCCGGTGACAGTTAACAAGACCATATTTGGCATTGCTATGAGAAATAGTGCTAATTGACACTTATTTCCTTGAATTTGTTAGCTGTCACCAGTACGCCAGTCACCGTGCAAATAATCCAAGGAAAATATCATATTAGTTACTGAAAAGCAAAAGTCTTAATAGTTGCCCACACCAGCAATAGTAGTTTAAATGGCTACAGCAAAGCGTTAGGCTCCACCGTGTAGCAGGCGTCACAATTATCAAATACTACTTACATGTATATATATATGTATATTCTAACCACATCCTCCCATCCTAAAGCAGCTTTCCCTTTGTCGTCTAAACAAATGTTTTTGCTGTCTCTTCCTGTGCGTTGAAAAACATTTCGTTACTTGCATATAAAACTCATATACGCCATGCGCCCTTAAGTATGCTACCGATTTTTTAAATGTCATACCATTGCTGAAATAAAAGCAAACACTAACTTTTTGTAGAATTTAACAAATGCACGACTTTTCGTATTATTCAAAATTCTCATATATATACCTCTAAAAAAAAAAGAAAACAATAATGAACGTGCACATTCATTGCAACGGCACACATACAAACATTTGTAAGTATGTACATATGTATTTCGATGCAACTTCAATTCAAGCATTTTGGCGCCAACCCACATCGCCACATCGCATCGCGGCATTTTAAACAAATTTCAACTGACGTATGTGGTTGTCATTGTTACGCTAAAACAGTAACCACAATATATCCGCCTAATAAATTGATATAAATGGAGATATGTATATATATGCGTATGTATTTATGAATGCGTGTGTGTGTGAATATCATATCATGCATAGCCCCCCTGTATTAAACACAACCGCTAACTGAAGTACGTGTAACATCGTGTCAAATGCGGTTTATTTAGATTTTTTTATTGCAAGTGGTTACTGACATCGAAAAGTTTTAATTTAAAAATTTAAGACCAATTTCAATTCTACACTCAGAGAAAAAATGAAGAATTTTCTACTTAAATCAAGCCCAAATCAAGAGTTTTGGTTACGAAAGTATGGTAATACCATACCGAATATTCTTATACTGAGTAGAAAACTAAGATGTATTGTAGAACGAATTTCCGTCATCCCACCTGTCGGAAAAGCAAACAAAAAAAAAAAAACGAAAAGAGAAAAAGATCGAAAATTCTACGTTTAAGATTGATTTCGTTCGTATTTAAGAACGCTCTTGAAAACCTACCAAGAATAATTATTCTTATAATATTGTTGAAATTTATACGTCCATTTCTTCTAAATTGTGAATTGTAATTGTGAATTCTTGTCATCATTGTAAAAAGCAAAACTAAAGAACAGCTGATTCCCATAATTGTTTTTTGTTGCTAGATTCATTGTTAAAGCTGAGAGTGTATGCCACGACTTGGGAGAACAAACTCGTGAGCGTCGTTGAATTGAATTTTAAGAATTTTTATTATTGTTTAAAGAATTTTCAAACTAGCAATAAAAATATCTAGAATATCCAAATCGGGTTTGTTTCAAGAGCATTTTTCTTAATTTAAATACATTATTCTTATTTTAAATATTTTGCATCTTAATTTTAAAAAAACAATAACGAAAAATGAATAATTCTTAAAATTTTAATAATGAAAAAGGATAAAAAATATTACCAGTCGGACTTAGTTTTAGAACTCCATTTTCTCTGAGTGTACTACACGGAAAGAATTTTTTACTAGAATCAATGCCGAGACAAGAAAAATTAGACTTGATTTTGAACTTAGAAAATAATTTCTTAAGCATAGTACTGAGTTCGAGTTTCACGTGAAACTGTTGTCAAAATCCATACAAAAAAAATGGTTGTGAAACATTTGTGAAATTTCACAGATATTTCACGCCAAAGTTGTGCTGAGTTCCTGCCGTGAAAATGTTGCGCAACATGCTAGCAACATCATGCCATCAACATTTTTTCACGCCAAATTAAATGTACAATGCCATTTATTTTCGAGTGAAAAGTGACATTTGGCTAGCGTAGAACTAAACTGGTCTATCTAATATTTTTTCAGAAATCGAGTTATGCACATTTTTGAACTTGAAAATCATAAATTTATCCGTGAAAAATTGATGTAGGTCTTATTTCTGCACCAAAGTGTCCAAACGATAAAAATGTCACTTTAGAATTCACGTCCTTTTGTCATTTCAAGAAATTCTAAAGTGGTCCAACTAGCATAGACTACCATAGACCAGTATGATCTTACACCAGATGAGTGGATGGAATTGGTTAAAAATTGTAGAAAGCATGTTCCTTTTGATGTTAATAATATGGTGGGGAAATTTATGTCATTTGACGAACTACGGCCAATGTTCAGGGACTACCAGATTATAGTAGACGACAGTGCAAAAGTTTCCCAAATGTGAAATGCAAAATTTGTCAAGGGTGAATCTGTGATGCAGTTTAATGATGACTGTTGTGAAACATATAAATCCGTCGATATAAAGAAATCTAGCGTGAACCTACATGATTTCATAGAGTTCTTGCAGAATTTTACACCAGATCAGGGCGGCGACATACGCGTTTTGAAATTCAAAAAAATGCAGGACATAAAAAAATGTTGTAATTTGTACCATCGATTCATCACTCCTTTTACCTGTCTCTCCACCGGTAAACCGCAGAGATGAAACAGAAAACAATCTAGAAGATTTTCTACCAGCCTACCGTGGAGAAAACTAGGTTACTGTTACTTTTAATGTAGAGGTGATCATTTACGAACATGTGTATGTTATTTTTGTAATTAAAGTACTTCCTTTCACATATTTTTTGTTTTATTCATATAATTTTAAATTTGTAGTTCAAACTTTCTTAAAAATTAAAAATTCTAAAGTGGTCTATGTAACAAGTTTTCTTGTAACATATAAATGAGGAGGTCCATAACAAAACGCAATAATTCCACTTTTCAAATATTTTGGTTTTTTAACTAAATCCAATTCTACGCATTAAAACCTATGTAACCATTGCTATAAAACATACCAAAGGTCAATAATTTTACTGTTATTCAACACCAAAAATATTAGTTCAGACCAAAATGAAACATTTCCATATCTATCCAATTAAATAAATTTTATTTTTATGGTTGTTAGAAATATTCTTTGATTAAACTACCTTTGTGAATAACCAATTTGCATTTAATATTGTAAACACATTTGCTAATTGTTTTTAATGCTAAATATTTTGAGAAAACTTTGGCGAACAGTGGTCCAAAATATCTGAGTTGGAGTATTATACCAAGATATTTTTAGATCAGCAGGGAAATAGTGCCAATGGAACAGATGATATAACTTTATGTGATTGTTTGGAGGAGGACACTGCAATGAAAGTGTAATATAATGTGAATTTATTGTAATACTTGTATGTTAATATAGTGATTTAAATGCAACAAAAACCGTTGATATAAAACAGTTTTTAATTTTCCTATAGAATATGTATAAGCAATTAAATTCAAAAAAAAATTATTTAAAGCAAAAAGCCAAAATTCCAAACCTAGTTTATATCAAAACGCAACATTGCCATACATGTTCAGAACAAAATGAAATAAATACTATTGGACGGACCAAAACGCAACATTTCCATTTTTTTAATCTAAATAACTTAAAAACTAATTACCAGATAAAAATTTTTTTTTATGATTTGTACTGTTTTTAAACTACAACAACAGTTTAAAAAATATATATATCCTATTGACTTAAATTAGTTTTTTTCGTTTATCCAAAAAATTGTTTTGGTGGAATTATTGCGTTTTGTTATGGACCTCCTCAAATATTATATAAAAAACGTTTCTATAATAATTTTTTTTTAATGCAGAATGTTAAGTTAACTATTAAGCTAACATAATAATTAACAATATTTACTTAACATACATCAACAATCGCACACCGCATTAAAACGCGTTTCATCTGTTTTCTCCAATTTTGTATTTTTTAGATAGACCAGTTTAGTTCTACGCTAGCCATTTGTTGAAATGTGAATTTATATTTTGTATAAAAATTTTTTTATTGGCCAAAATTTGAAAGTTGGTTCTGAGGCGATGCTCCAAATTTTTCCTTTTTACATTTGCTAAGTTTTCGTTTTGGCATTTATTCTCATTTGACAAAAAATTTTTCTCGAAACATTTCACGGCAAAATAAATGCATGTTGCTGGCGAAATTTCACGGCAGTGAACTCAGTACTAGGCTTTAATATCAGAAAAATCCAAGAAAATTGGATTTTAAATAAATAAGAAAACATTTTCTTGCTTCAATTAAAATTGGATTTTAAATAAATAAGAAAAACTTTTCTCACTCCAAGCAAAAATGGATTTTAAATAAATAAGAAAACATTTTCTTGCTTCAAGTAAAATTGGATTTTAAATAAATAAGAAATAATTTACTTACGGTGAGTGTTTTTTTCTTGTTTTTAGAAATAAATAATTTAGAAATATTTTTTTTGTTGCAAGTAAAACTTTACGTGGCCGCTGTGGTGCAGTGGGTAGAGTGCTCGCCTGCTATGCCAGAGGTCTCGGGTTCAAACCACGGTCCGAGCCAAACAAATTTTTCTAATTAGTAAAAATCCAATTATTGGGTTTTTTAAGAGCAGCGGTCACCTCTCGGCAGTGGGCGGCATACCCTCCGAGAGTATTTATGCCATGAAAAAGCTTCTCACAAAAAAAGCATTCGCCGTTCGGAGCCGGCATAAAACTGTAGGTCCACCCAATTAGTAGGAAAAACAAAAAAGGAGCACACCTCGAATTGGGAGAGAAGCTCGGCCATAAAACTCGTCAGAGTTATAATAGCGCCATTGTATTATATTATATTATAAAACTTTTCTTATACGAGCTTAAGTAAATAAAAAAATATTAAATACTAAATCAAGTAAAAATTTTCTATAAATATTAAAAACGTAAAAAATAGGGATAATGAAAACTATTCATGAGGGATTAGAAAACCAAAATTAGTCAACTAGTACTTATTTTCATTTTTTTTACTGTAGTTTGCTGATATGCTCAAAGAACTTTGGCGTTCACATTGAGCAAGAAATATTTTACTTCGCTCAAGAAAACGTTTTCTTATTTATTTTCAATTTTTTTTGCTGTAGTTTGTTGTTCCCATTCATTGAAACACAATTTTCTTAAATTCTTCTTGATATTAGCAAAAAGATTTTCTTCATTTAAGTAAAATTAAGAAAAGATGTTCTTATTTATTTAAACTTTTTTTTTCAGCACTTTTTTATACTCAGCTGTACTAGTACACAGAGTATTATAATTTTGATTTCATAACGGTGGATTGTAACATAATGAAATAATCGAGATAGATATGGACTTATATATATCAAAATGATCAGGGTGAAAAGAGAAATCGATTGAGCCATGTCCGTCCGTCCGTCCGTCCGTCCGTCCGTCCGTCCGTCCGTCCGTCCGTACGCAGGATAACTCGCGTAAAAATTGAGATATTTTGATGAAATTTGAAATGCAAGTTGGTATCGAGACTGGGACGGTTGGTATTGAAAATGGGCGAAATCGGACCATGACCACGCCCACTTTTCCTATATAGAAAAAATCGGAAATTTGGTATCTCAGCCACTAATATAGCTAGAGTGATAAAATTTTACCCACGTATTGAGCTCAGGCCCTTATGAAGAAATTTGATGAAGTTTTGGAAAATGGGCGGTGCCACGCCCACTTATTAAGGGTCAAACATTGAAAGTTTTATATGTCATAACTCAGAAACCGTTGAAGATATATCGATGAAATTTGGTATGCGTAATTTGCTTACCTAGGCAAATGTTTTGGCGAAAAATTATCAAAATCGGTTGACGGCCACGCCCACTTTTATATATGGGAACTATAAAGGGGCCTAATAAAAACATTTTAAGCGATATCTCTGTCAAATATAAAGATCTATCACTGAATTTTTGTGGCAGGAGTCCAACTACCGACATAAAACAAAAAGTACAAAAATTTTGGAAAATGGGCGGTGCCACGCCCACTTATTAAGGGGCAAACATTGAAAGTTTTATATGTCATAACTCAGAAACCGTTGAAGATATATCGATGAAATATGCGTATGCGTAATTTGCTTACTTAGACAAATGTTTTGGCGAAAAATTATCAAAATCGGTTAACGGCCACGCCCACTTTTATATATGGGAACTATAAAGGGGCCTAATAAAAACATTTTAAACGATAGCTCTGTCAAATATAAAGATCTATCACTGAAATTTTGTGGCAGGAGTCCAACTAGGGACATAAAACAAAAAATATAAAAATTTTGGAAAATGGGCGGTGCCACGCCCACTTATTAAGGGGCAAATATTGAAAGTTTTATAAGCCATAACTCATAAACCGTTAAAGATATATCGATGAAATTTGGTACGCGTGATATATTTACCTAGCCAAATGTGTGGACGAAAGATTTCCGAAATCGGTTGACGACCACGCCCACTTTTATATATGGGTATTATAAAGTGACCTAATAAAAACATTTTAAGCGTTATCTCTGTCAAATATAAAGATCTATCACTGAAATTTTGTGACATGAGTTCTACAATAGACCGGAAACAAAAAATAAAAAAAGTTTGGAAAATGGGCGTGGCACCGCCTCTTTTTATACAAAGGAATCTACGAGCCTATTACTCGACAAATAACTGAGATATTATGACGAAACTTGGTTTATACACTTTTATAACATGTGTTAATAGACACGCAAAAATTTATTGAAATCGGTTTATGACCACGCCTACTTTTTAACAAAGATATTTCTTGAACACCCTTTTGGAATTTGTAACGTGAAGTCTTTGTAACTAAAAGTCATTTTGCTCTAACAATAATATTTATATGCTTATTTGGATGATTGATACAAATTTTGAAAATGGGCGTGGCTGCGCCCTGTTTATGCAGCACTCGTGTCATATAAAATACACCCTATATCGAACAAACGCAAACAAAATGAAAGCATACAGCTGAGTATCTAATGTTCGATTCCACTCGAACTTAGGCTTCCTTACTTGTTTCTATAGATTTTGTTAGTGTTCTTGAATAAGAAAATAATTGTCTCATTTTTGGAAAACTCAATTTCTTAATTCCAGTAATAATTAAGTCAATTTTTCTTATTTCCCTAAAAATTTTCTTAATTGAGTTCAAGAAAGCATTTTTCTTGATTCAAGTATGCAAATTTCTTTCCGTGTATAGCAACGCTAGGAATTAGTATAGAGAAAGAAATGCAGAGAAAGATATTTGTTGGTCCTTACTGAATTTTTAAGTGCGATGTTCATACTGCTCAATGGAACACTATTATTTTTGACTGCGCAGTCACTTAAGTATTTCGTAAGGAATATCTGCATACATTGAGGGAATCGTATTTTATGTGTATGGTCGATATGGAAGCAAAGAAAAAGTGCTTCATATTTTAAAGGATCACATTGTGAAGATTTGGAGAATAGGAAAAACCTTATCCTTGTGTAATTTCTCTATTTAGTCTTCAACGTTTTGGAATGATAAAATACTTATACATGTAATGCAAAAATGAATTTATGTCATTATTTTATTTTAATCCATTCCCTGCAGCGTTTATTCTGTTTTTAGTTATTTGGTCTTACCTGTATTAATTTCCATTTTTTGTTGGAATAAAGAAAATATATAAGCATTGCTCTTCAAATGTTTTAAAGCTCAACAAACATTTTAAATTAAGATATTTACAGTTACGATCCTTACCAGCTCCCAATTTATGTATACCAGCAATATAATAAAGCCTTGAGCATAAAATACAAATATTATTGTGTGAATGTATATATTATTTATCCATTAATATACAACCTACAATACCCTTAATATACAATTGGCTTTAGTCCTTATTATGCACATTTTATTTTATTATGTACATATATCAATATATAGACGAATACACAACAATGATTGGCAAGTCCAAGGATGGGAAAATGGGTAGATTGCTTTGAAATAAATAGCGGCGCTACATTCCCAGCTCGATCGAACCGACAAAAATAGCAATAAAAACATGCATTAAGAAAGAAGCGAAAAATGGGAAGCATGACGAAGAGAAACAAGATGATGATCATATTAAAGATGTGACTAATATGACGATCAACACGAAAAGAACATCGAACAAAATGAGAGAAGACCTCGAATGCCAGCTTTGAAAAAATTAAAAGGTCC
Organism: Urophora cardui; assembly: GCA_960531455.1. Taxonomy (NCBI): domain Eukaryota; kingdom Metazoa; phylum Arthropoda; class Insecta; order Diptera; family Tephritidae; genus Urophora; species Urophora cardui. Next base: position 40,175,275 of record OY482674.1, on the reverse strand, counting down.
ACTTATTAAGCCAAATAGCAAAAGCAATTTGAATGTCCATCCAATTAGATTACATTACATCTTTTGGTTGGTGTAAAATGAGACAAGTATTTTTCTATTAGTCAAAAGATGTTTCTTTTGTCCAACAACATTGACATCGTTGCAGCTAAGCAAAAATGCTGAATTCGCTGAAACATCCAAAAATATAAACGTATGCAACTAATTGGTAATCGAAAATGAAAAAGCAAAATAAGGTGAATATTTGATAACTAAAATCGACTACAATAATAAAATGAGATTATCTAATCAGAAAATATGTAAGTGTTGCCACAGCAAGCGGAAGCCATCTGTCTACAAATTGCTTCGATAATTCAAGCCCAACTACATTTCGTTATGAATTGACGTCGTTTGCTGCTATTCGTTTTCCCCAGTGGTATGTGTTGGTTGGGTTCTGTTGATCTTGAACTTTGAGATGCAGCGCACTTACTTCTCAATTACGTCGTTCTTATGTTAAACTTTTTAATTTGATTTTCCTTTACCCAATGCATTATTTGTGGTTGTCTGTTTTCTGCTGTACGCTGGTGGTGTGTCTTGTTGTTTCTACAAAAGCATATTTCTTCTACTATTTTCCATAAATGTCTATTATTATACATTATTTTATGGTTTGAAGAGTGGTATAAAAGGAAGCTCTTGCATTAAGTATATGTATCAAAAAATTAATTTTTTGTTGTTTCAAGCGATTGAAAGAGTTTAAGACTTTAAGTAGGATACTTAAAGATTTTATCTAAAAGATTTCTTAACAGGTTTTTTGTGTCTTTTAGAAAGGAACTATCTGCTCGGTAGGCTAGTCAATTACAATTTTTCTTTCATATATTTTTTTATTTCACAAGTCGTATAATAATATGTATAAAGACATTCAATCAAAATGTACATATTCATGTAAACCACAAATACTCTCCATTCCATTTCAAAACGCTTTGGAAACCCCAAATCCTCAACTTGTATATACATACATATATCCAAAACAAATTACTATGCATTTAAATACCTATATTTTATATACTAGCTAGCAAAGAGGATATTAAAAAAAAAAAAAACGCAAACCTACATGTTGTTTAAGCATCTATATGTATTTCCCACTCTTATATCTTTCAGATATGGCCTTCAGTTTCGACTAACTATTTATACATGTTATTGTCATACCCGATAATGTAACCTCAATTCTCAAATATCATAAACCGAACAAGCAAACAGAAAGTAAAACAGCAATGCACCACAAAACACTACCAAAATTTTAAACGAAAACACCAAAGTGTAGATGCGCATAACTCAAACCAAGAACCACTTAAAAATAAGACGAAAAAAGTTTAACAAAAATCAAAATAAAAACAAACCTCTAAAGCGCATAGTTATGCCATTGCCAAAGCACAATGCGGATCGCGGGCGGGTGTGTTTTGCTAACTAACATTTTTTCGATTTAATAAACTATGTATAAAGTTTGTACTCTTTTTCGAAAGGAATTTTTCACCAAATACTTAGTTGGATTATTCATAGTATGTTTTGTAAATACTCCTATGTCACCGATACTGACAAAACAGTTTTGCAATTTTTTTTCTGGCTGTTCCTCTCCCTCCCTTAATTAATTAGCACAATCCTTAGAATAAGTGATAGTTTAGTTGGATGTGAGTGTCACGCCCTAATGAAAATAAAATTAGTATTTCTGCTAACAGATTAAATTTTTTTTGTTTTTTATATGCCAAGTTTTGGTTGTATTTTAAATTGGAAATTCTTGAAAATTCGGTGGTATTCTTTATGGTGTTATTTTATGAGTGACTTTCTATTTGCATGTTTATATTGTAAATATATATAAGCGTGTTTTTTATCTAACTATCTATAATTTTTTGTTGTTAATTATTGTGTTAATAGTTGTTGTTTTTCACAGATTTAATAAATCCATATATTTGACTTACATAATATAATTGTTTTAGTTAGACTATAATTGAAACTTAATGAGTTTTTAGTTCTTCAAGTTTTAAATGCTTAATTATTCAAAAAAGAAATTTTATCTACATTTGGTTCAATAAATCTAACTGACATAATTTATGTATGCATCTATGTAGATACTATAACTATCATTAACTAACATAAATTTCATGAGTTTTAACCCAGCAAACATTCTCGGAGATCTCATAAATTTGGAGTCCGATATGAATCCGAAATATGTGTGAAATATGAGCTTAAGAAATACCGCCATATATGAGTCATATACATATGGCTGCTATATCATAAACTTTTTTTGTTTTTTGTTCTTCAAAATTATAATTGTAATTCATAGATGCTTTTTCGAAAAGGGAAATATAAAGGCATTACATAAGATCAATAAAATATTTAATGTCCCACTATATGATGGCGTTGGATTGAATTTCAAGTAGATGTCAGGTTCCAAACTGGAGGAGAATACAAAATAGACCATAAAGCAAGATCTGAAGGCGAATAAGGCTCCATAATGAGATAAGAGGAGAACAAGCGGGGTTGAAGCTACATATTTTACATGGAAATCGAATAGATAGGGGAGGAAGAGAACTGGGTCAGGGGACAGAAAATTAAAAAAGAAGTCGGATGAGGGGATGTGGTGGTCTCCGAAATGGATCCATAACTTCTACCAAAAAAAAATTTTTTAAATTTTTCTTAATTATAAACTGGCCAATAGCTCATATAAAATTCACTTAAAAAAATTTTTTTTTGGTTTAACTAGTCATAAAAGAAGGAAAAAATAGTAATATGACATATGACTCCGATAAAAGTCTTCTTGAAATCTTATAAGAGTCAGAGCAGAAATACGAGAAACAGAAATATGAGTCCAATAGAAGACTTATAATTCCTTTTTGAGCTCATAAGGACATAAATACATATACACATGTATGTTTCGGACTTGAAAATGAGCTCATAATGAGTGTGTATGCTCCACTTTAGGATTCCTTTCTTGCTATTTTATGACTCCGAATGTTTGCTGGGAAGTTACCAAAAATTCCACAAATTTTGTTTTGTGTAAATACATATATGTATATAAATCTTCTTAAATTTGTATGCATGTTCGGTTATAAATAGTATGTAATATCATTCATATACCCGTTGCTTGCTTTAAAATTATGTTTAAGTTTTTTTATTTTCCGCTAAATAACTTTTTACGCAAAGTAGTGCAATAGTACAAAAAAATAAATAGAGTAGCCTGTGTTCAAAATTAGCATAAACAAACAAACTTTTCTACAGCACCGCTTTGTTACTGCAAATGTACCGTTAGGGTTTTCTTGAAAGAAATTGCACCAAACATTTCATTTAAAAATTATAAGTAGATGCAGATTTTTTTCATATAAAATAAATCATACTTACATTTATACATACATATAACTAATAACTACTTAATAAATAATTTATATTCTTTATTTTTCCATCTATCTGCTTCTCACTCTCTTTCCTAACTGCATATATTTGACAACAATTTTGGCTGCAGGTCCCATTGGCGCCAGTATCGTAGCAATGAGTCCGCGCACCATGTTAGATCTGAATCCAGCATTGGCTATGAGCAAACCAACATTCGAATCAAAAGGTCCACCAATAACTAGTAGAGATGCAACAACAATACGCAGTCCATTGGATGCTGGTGGCGGCAAGAAAAGCTTTTTATAGATTTAGCATTTGTATAAAAATAGCATGTTAGAAAAAGAAAAAAATTAAAATAAAAAGAAAATATCATCAAAATAGTACTTACCAGGGATTTGTGTAAATTTGCTGTCAAGAAAAAAAAATGGTATAACAACAAAACAAAAAACAAACAGCATAGATTAATAAAAAATGTGCAATAAATGGCGCAAATAACACTGATCGACAAGTTTTTCTTACAGAAATAAAATTCTACTTTTCTAAAGGATTTCGGTGCGCTGAATCCGAATCTGAACTCAGATTTTCGCTAATACGTACAGTTTTTGAGATATTCTTGCTTAAAGAGGCCAAAAACGCGATTTTTGGCTATATTCACTCCTCAATATCTTTTAAATTACTCACTTATTTTAAAAATTGATTAAAGCTATTGAAAACGCGAACATTTCTCTTGAAGAAACCGTTTTACTATTTCAGATATATTTCTTGTAACTTGCAATATTGCATATTAAGGTTCATCACTTTTGCAATATTTTCTCCATACAAAAATAATTAAAAATTTTGAAGCACGTTTTTAGGCAGTTTATTATATTATGGACGTATGTAAGTGGCTTCGTAAAAAAATTGTTCTGCTGAGGAACTACAAAATTTGATTGCGCCTATAAAATGCTACAAATGCTGCCGTAGTTTTCGACGACAAATACCTTGTTGTACAAAAACATATATTACTACATACCTAAATTAGATATCCGAAAAATTAAAACGTTGTCTTCAAGAGAAATGGCTGAGCTTTCAATAGCTTTAATCAATTTTTAAAATAAGTAAGTAATTTAAAAGATATTGAGGAGTGAATATAGCCAAAAACGTGTTTTTCGCCCATTTGGGCATGAATATCTAAAAATCTGTACGTATTACAGAAAATCTGACTTCAGATTTGGATTCAGCGCACCGAAATCCTTTAGAAAAGTAGAATTTTATTTCTGTAACAAAAATGTGTTAAAATTTTGTCGACCTGTGTAATCTGAAAAAAAAAAAAACAACAACAAAAAACATATTGAAGTGAAAAATCGTGAATTGATAAACAAACTGCATTTTAACAAATTGACTTTACTAATTCAAATACTATTTAGCTAAAGAAAGTAGTTAAAATTATAAAAAAAAAACAAATGTGTATTAAAAATGAAAATTCTTATTTTCGGATAAGATTCTTGTGCACACAACTAGTCACTTGTAATATGCTATTTTTAATGCATAAAATAAATATATAATATTAGCAAATTCTAATATTTAGACTAATTCTAACCAACTGCATACAACTACGCATATTCACCTACTAAATGCATATTCACCAAATTTATTATCTAATAAAATACATACATACTAAATTATCTAATATACCTGCTGCGATGCAACTTATTCAACAAAAACAACAATTCCAGAAAGAAGCTTTTACTTAACGTGAATATAAGCATAAGATCATAGTTACATACATGCATACATATTTATTAAAAAATATTATGCATACTCGTACATACAAACAAAAAACCGAAGGCATGAAATGAAGTCCTAAGTAAAACGTTTCGAACCCTTAATCGGTACAACGCAAATGCAAATTCTAACCAATACATATGAATAGTCAACGAAAGCAAACTAAAATATCCAACCGCATTATTAAATTTTAATTAAAAAAATTTAAAAATAGAATTATCAAAATTTCATTTTATTATTTAGTACAAATAAACTACTTACTTTGGTGAGATAACAAATATAAATACATATCATGATAGATATTATATTTTTTCTATTAAATGCATACCCTCAAATACATAAATTGTTTCGCATGTGATTTCTAACCTGTTTGAAATGTTATTTTTCAATTGGGACTAAGTTAACTGCAATGAACTAGCTGAAATTTTACAATATTAAAAAAGTAAAATTGTTTAGAATAACTGCTTGACACTTCTTAAGTTTCTTTGAAACATTTCACTGAATATAGTTTTTGTTAATCGTAGAAATTTTTTTTAATTTTACAATATTTTAAGTAAATAGAACATATCTAAGCAACTGATTCTAGGTTAGCTTCAAAAGGGTGTGTAAATACAGCATTTTCAGGTCAAATGAAACATTTCTCAATTCAGGTGAAACATGTTTCAAGTCAGGTTAAACCTTTTTCACTTGAACTGAAACCCTTTTCAATTGAATTGAAACCTTCTTCGATTGAACTGAAACCTTTTTCAATTGAATTGAAACCTTCTTCGATTGAACTGAAACCTTTTTCACTTGAACTGAAACCTTTTTCAATTGAATTGAAACCTTTTTCAATTGAATTGAAACCTTCTTCGATTGAATTGAAGCCTTTTTCAATTGAAATGAAACTTAGTTCAATTTCATTTCCATTGAAATGGGTTTCGTTTTATTTGAAAGAGATTTAACTTGACTTGAAAAAAGTTTCACTTACCCTGAAAAAGGTTAAATTTGACCCGAAAAAGGTTTCATTTGACCTGAAAAAGGTTTAATTTGACCTGAAAAAGGTTTCATTTGACCTGAAAATGCTATAACTACCAAAAGCGATGTAAAAATATTGAAAACAAGTAAGGAAGCCTAAGTTCGAGTGGAATCGAACATTAGATACTCAGCTGTATGCTTTCATTGTTTGTTTGCGTTTGATGGAAACACGGTGTAGGTACTTTATATAAAGCTAGTGCTGCATAAAGTGGGCGTAGCCACGTCCATTTTCAACATTTTTATCAGTCATCCAACTAAGCATATGAATATTATTCTTTGTGCAAAATTTCACTCCTTTATGACTCTAGTTACAAAGATGTCACGTTACAAATTCCCAAAGGGTGTTCTAGAAATATCTTTGTTAAAAAGTAGGCGTGGTCATAAACCGATTTCAATAAATTTTTGCGTGTCTATTAACACAAGTTATAAGAGTGTATAAACCAAGTTTCGTTATAATATCTCAATTATTTGTCGAGTTATGGGCTCAGAAATCTCGTATATTCCTGCTTCTTAAAAGAGGCGGGGCCACGCCCATTTTCCAAAATTTTTATGCTTTTCGTTTTATGTCCGCAGTTGGACTCCTGCCATAAAATTTCAATGATATATCTTTATATTTGACAAAGATATCGCTTAAAATGTTTTTATTAGGTCACTTTATAATACCCATATATAAAAGTGGGCGTGGCCGTCAACCGATTTTGACAATTTTTCGTCCAAATATTTGCCTAAGTAAGTATATCACGCGTACCAAATTTCATCGATATATCTTATACAGTTTCTGAGTTATGGCTCATAAAGCTTTCAATGTTTGCTCCTTAATAAGTGGGCGTGGCACCGCCCATTTTCCAAAATTCTATCAAATTTCTTCTTAGGGGCCTGAGCTTAACATGTGGGTAAAATTTCATCACTCTAGCTATATTAGTGGCTGAGATACCAAATTTCCGATTTTTTCTATATAGGAAAAGTGGGCGTGGTCATGGTCCGATTTCGCCCATTTTCAATACCAACCGTCCCAGTGTCGATACCAACTTGCATTTCAAATTTCATCAAAATATCTCAAGTTTTGCGCGAGTTAGAGTGTTTACAGACGGACGGACGGACAGACGGACAGACGGACAGACGGACGGACGGACGGACGGACGGACGGACGGACGGACGGACGGACATGGCTCAATCGATTTCTCTTTTCACCCTGATCATTTTGATATATATAAGTCTATATCTATCTCGATTATTTCATTCTGTTACAATCCACCGTTATGTGATTAAAACTATAATACTCTGTGTACTAGTACAGCTGAGTATAAATATCGCACGTTTTATGCAATAGGGATTTAACTCAAAAAAATTTTTTTTTGGGAAAACGCAAATAAACTTTTATAATTTCAAATAGTTTCCTTCTACGGCTAACTACAAAATCACTTTTATTTCCGCCATTTTTATCTTTTTGAGTATTTTATAAGACTAGACTCAAAGGCACGACCCAGTTATTGAAATATATGGAAAAATCCCAGAAATCGAAAATTTCGAGTTAAATCCCTATTGCATAAAACGGGCGATATGTCTTTATAATAATTGAGTGGGAAAATTAAAAAAAAAATCGAAAAATGCATCTATATAATCCACATTTCTTGCGTGAAATGCGTTACTAAAAATTTGTTAATAAGAAAAACTAAACTTAAAGAAATTAGAAAAATAAAGGCATGTGTAAAGTTTTACTTATAAAATTTTAATTAAAATAAATTTTAGATTTAAGTTTCGAATACTGCTGAAATTATATAATTGTTTAAAAAAATTAATAAAAAAAATAATGTTCTTATGAATGAAAAAAAGATTATTTGTATTAAAAATATATTTCATTAACTTGTAATTGTACATATGTATGTATGTATATTTTAAAATTAATAAACTAAAAAGTTTTAGAGTACTTCTCTCAATTCATAAAATAAAACAAATTTACAAATTTAAAAATATTTGATTGCTTTTGCTTGAGTTTTGTTGTTTATTTTGTATCATTTTTTTGTTTATAAACCATACTAAAAAACTGTATGTAGATGTTTTTGAATATTAGTGCTAAGATTCGTTTTAAGACGTCTTTTTTAAACATAAATATACGTTATTTATTTACCTTACAGTCGATTGGTCCTTATTGTACATACATATATAGTATATATAATTGGAAAGAGTTTCTAACTATGCACTTATGTATGTAAGATTGATAAAAAAAAACAGTTAGTTAATACTAAATGCAAATAACATACAAACAGCAACAATTAACAAATAAATTGCCCAAAAAATAAATCGTAGATTTTATGTAAAGAATTCTAAATATACGACAACACAGAAATCTACTTAGATATATAATTTTTTGTTAATTAAATATAAGCAGCTATCTAACAGATAAAAAAATATATATTTAAAAATAAAAATGAAAGTTTTACGATGCATTTGTTAAGTTTTTCTAAAAATAGTCATAAACACAAAACGAAAAGTTAAAAACTAACAAATACAGGCATGCAAATATGTATACATACATTTCTATGTACAAAACTAAGATTTTTATTTGTTTTTTCTTTTGCAATAAATTTTTAACAACCAAAATAAATTAAATTTTTTTCATAGCAAGCAATACTACTTGAGGAGGTCCATAACAAAACGCAATAATTCCACCAAAACAATTTTTTGGATAAACGAAAAAAACTAATTTAAGTCAATAGGAATTATATATTTTTTTTAAACTGTTGTTGTAGTTTAATAGTTATCTAAAAACAATACAAATCATAAAAAAAAATTTTATCTGGCAATTAGTTTTTAAGTTATTTATATTAAAAAAATGGAAATGTTGCGTTTTGGTCCGTCCAATAGCATTTATTTAATTTTGTTCTGAACATGTATGGAAATGTTGCGTTTTGATATAAACTAGGTTTGGAATTTTGGCTTTTTGCTTTAAATATTTTTTTTTTTTTGATTTTAATTGCTTGTACATATTCTATAGGAAAATTAAAAACTGTTTTATATCAACGGTTTTTATTGCATTTAAATCACTATATTAACATACAAGTATTACAATAAATTCACATTATATTACACTTTCATTGCAGTGTCCTCCTCCAAACAATCACATAAAGTTATATCATCTGTTCCATTGGCACTATTTCCCTGCTGATCTAAAAATATCTTGGTATAATACTCCAACTCAGAAATTTTGGACCACTGTTCGCCAAAGTTTTCTCAAAATATTTAGCATAAAAAGAATTGGCAAATGTGTTTACAATATTAAATGCAAAGTAGTTATTCACAAAGGTAGTTTAATCAAAGAATATTTCTAACAACCATAAAAATAAAATTAATTTAATTGGATAGATATGGAAATGTTTCATTTTGGTCTGAACTAATATTTTTGGTGTTGAATAACAGTAAAATTATTGACCTTTGGTATGTTTTATAGCAATGGTTACATAGGTTTTAATGCGTAGAATTGGATTTAGTTAAAAAACCAAAATATTTGAAAAGTGGAATTATTGCGTTTTGTTGTGGACCTCCTCACTTATAATTTTATCTTATATCATGTTCAGACATAAAAATTAATTAAGTCAATTGAGCTTGATTGAACATCTCTAGATTTGGTGTTCAGACATATTTAATTTACTTGGCCCATTTAACAGGTCGGCTCAAGATACATACACACATACACGCCGTGAGCTGAATATCAAACTATCGTTACCTAAATGTCAAAACTGCAAGGAGGACGAAATAATTTGACATTCAGCTCACAACTTTTACCAATCGTAAACACGAACGCATGTGTAGAATAAGCAGAAATAAAAACAAATTTGGTAGGTGATGAAGAAGAACAAGAACGCAGCTGATCTGACGAACCAACCTGTTTAGTGGACACTGACGCTAATCACATTTCTCTTTTCATGACATTTCATTTTACTTATGAAACAAGCCTTTTAACAGGGTTGCATGCAGAATTCTTCTTCATTAACAACTCATTAATTTCTAATGAAGCATTAACTTGGTCAATTTTTGTATGGTAAATTGAGAATCATTGGGCTTGAAAATTGAATGAAGGCTCTTAATGTTCAATTAAGGTTGTGTCTGAACATAACATAATGTAAAAATTATGAGTAAATGATAAAGCATTAAAAACTAAACTGTATACTATTGAGACTTAAAAAATATGTAAGTTTTTCTTTATTGAAATTTAACAACAATAAAAATATATATATAAAACAAATATATAAACAAAATATTACTTCTCACACATCACTAAAGTCGTTTTTAATATATACACTGGCGCGAATATGACACCAATGAGTTTTAGACCGAGCACTCTTTGTGAGATGCTTTTTTATGGCATTCTCCGAATGGGTAAGCCACCCGCTCTCAAGGAGTTAACGCAAATTTTGTTGTTGTTGAAAAGCCCCCATATGAGTTGCTCAAACATGCAAACATGTTATATAGATCGAGCAATTCATAAGCCAGCTGAGAATTATAGAAATGTGCACGGCGAATGCGAGTGAATGAACGAAAAGCTACACAGCATAAGTTGCTTAAACAGAACCAAATCAAATCATGTTTAAAAGCAGGAATCAAGCAAGGAAAGTGTAAACTATTTTCACACGCTTAATTAATCCTGAAAAAATGCTTAGAATAGAAGTATGAAATTTCACAAATCTGAGTATAAATGATGTAAAGCAGTCATATGTAGGTATAAGATGATAATTACAGCCCCATTCTGAGCATCACTGGTAATTTACTTTGCTGATAATTCTTACCTCCTTTTCAATCGGTATTCTGGAACAAATGGCAACGCTGTAAAAGTAATTCTATACGAACAGAATTGAATCGGGTTGAAAATTTTAAAAAATGTTAGCATATATTTATGTAATAAGTTAATTTTCCTGCTATTAGAACGCGAAAAGTGCGATAAAAGCTCAAGATTCATCATTTTACCAGTAAAGTAAATTATTTTACCACGTAGGATTAATGCCGTTAGGAACCACCTACTTTGTTTGATTTAAGTTAAAATCGGTGGAATATCTTTTGGAAAAAAGTTTTAATGCAGCCGATCAATAACCATAGTATGTAAACTACTTAGTATATTTGTTATAGGGAATATCCAAATCAGAAATTCTGAGAAGGAAAAAAACGCATATAAGGCAGGGTCGCCAGACGTCCCGGCTTTGGACTACTTTTCCCAGTCCAAACTTAAAATGTTCCGGTTTAAGATTCAATGTCACAAATTTGAAGAAAAGTTCGAAATTTCATTTGTCAATACATTATGTATTGTACAGTTCTACAAGTAACATAATGTATACCATAATTAGAGCTCGGAAAAATAGGTGAAATCAAGCGCCTAAAGAATGCTACATTTTGTAAATTTTGTTGGTTTTCAGTGGCGGGATTAGAATTTAAATATAAAGGGGTATGGTGGGTGAAGATTTTATTAGAAAATTTCTTAAGCATGTGTTTGCAGTTTAAATGAACATAAAGTGGTGTGTGATGAAATAAAGCCAGAATAGAAAGTAATTTTATTCGTAAAATATATTTATTTATGTGTTTTTAATAATTTTAATTTGTTATATAAAAATATCTATAAGAGAAACCAAATATATTAAAGTTAAAGAGTTTGTGCAAAACCGTTTTTACCACCAGAGAAATTTGCATTTTTACAGATATGGAATTATGCCGGACACTGAAATGGTTATAAGAAAAAAATAGGAAAGTTCAAATCAAGTTTTTTTGCCTAAAATTTGCAAATGTTTAAAGTCAGACCACTACAGATTAAAAAGCTGTATTAAATATTCCATTTGCTAATATGAACTTGCCTCATTTTTATTCAAAATATATTTGGTTTGAAACTGCAATTGTTTTTCCTTCACGTGCGAAGATTTTGTCTCAAATTTAAGCTAGTCACTACAAATTTTTAATTTTTCTCTTTAGTCTTTATAACTATATTTATTTATTATACTTTATTTATTATTATTCTTTTTTATTATATTTATTTATTGTAGCCTTTTTTGCAATTTTTCACGTGCAACCCGTAAAAAACTTTAATAATTTATTTTTCTGGCATCCCATTAAGCAAAAAATCCGATTGCATTCACGGAGGGCTTAGACCCGAATGCACCCCACCCTTAAACTTGCCACTGGATGTGCACACTAACATTACGTAGCATATTTTTAGGCGTTTGATTTTCACCTATTATCCGAGCTCTAACCATAATATACCATAGATACTCCTAAAATATGTACAAATTGAGCACAGACCATTTCTTCACTGACTAAAGTAGGAGTTAAGAAGAGTAAGCCGAAACAGAAAAATTTATACGAATGAAGTAGATAACAAAGTTAGGTGCTAGGCAGCTTTATATTCAGCACCACAATACTGCTACAATTTATGCAGAATATTTAACAGGAGTATAATAACGACCATATGAAAAAAGCATACGCACACTGGGGCCACTTATATATATGAGGACGCTCAAAATTCTGAAATCAACTTTTTTACATCAGAATCGCTTTATCTGCACTAAAGCTGTTAATCTATAGCATCTTAACCCATTGACGGCCATAAGTTAACCCGTTGGTGACCTATGTTTTTTATTTTAGTTTCGAGTTTAATTTTCTTGCATCAGAATCGGTATATCGATACTAAAATAGTAAATCCCAAGAATTTTAACCCCTTAACGACCACGCATTAACCCATTTTTAACCAAATTTTTTCACTTAATTCTTAGATCAAAATATTTAAATCATATTAGTTGTATCTACACTAAAACCAGTAATCTTTGGAATCTTAACCCATTAACGGTCATGAATTAACCTATTGGTGACCAGTTTTTTTTAAGATCTGTAAATAAATTATTCAAATCACAATTGGTATGTCTGTGGTATGGTGGCGGCAGTGGTGCAGTGGGTAGAGTGCTCGCCTGCTATGCCAGAGGTCTCGGGTACAAACCCCAGTCCGAGCACACACCAAAAAAATTTTTCTAATTCGTAAAAATCCAATTATTGGGTTTTTTAAGAGCAGCGGTCACCTCTCGGCAGTGGGCGGCATACCCTCCGAGAGTATTTCTGCCATGAAAAAGCTTCTCAAAAAAAATGCATTCGCCGTTCGGAGCCGGCATAAAACTGTAGGTCCACCCAATTGGTACGAAAAACAAAAGGAGCACACCTCGAATTGGGACAGAAGCTCGGCCATAAAACTCGTCAGAGTTATAATAGAGCCATTGTTTTATATTATTATTATATTAGTACGTCTGTACAAAAATAGCCAATTTGTATTATATTAACCCATTAGCGGCTATTTATTAACCCATTGATGAAATATGTACATATGTATGTATACAAAAATGGTTATCTCCAATTTTTTGTTTCGAGATGTTAAAAGTTTTATGTTGTTACAAATAGGTTTATATGGGAATTAGGAGTTTCACCGTTAGCGTTTTAAGCAGAACACGTCTTTCCCCACACATTTTCATGCCTAACATAAAAAAAACACAAAATTGGAGTAACACGACTTGTGCTTCAAAGAACTCATATTATAATCCAACTTACAAGTCTAAATTAAAGAAAACTGGCTCGACAAGTAACCTTAACCACAATTTGTAATTAAAGTAACGAGTAAATAATGGATCAACTAAATTTAAGATAGAACAGAATCAAATTCAACCAGATATACATAGGTGTTTTTTATTTTTTAACTAAAATTGGAATGCAATTTTTAAACTCACTTTTTTTTTAAAATGCGCACTTTGCTTTTGGTTCTGAACTCGGATTCTTTGTCACAAAGGACCATATTTTACTGCTGCATTTTTACATTTGCTACTTTTTTGCGCAAATTAAAAAAAAATCCATTTTGAAAAAAAATATTTAAAAAAAAGAGGTACGTTTAGTTTTATACTAAAAATTAATTTTTTAAAACATCTAGTTCCAAAAAAAAACACTCATCGATTATATAAGCTTCACTTAATGTTATGGAAAAAGCAGAATAATAAAATTTTATATCCTTCTCTTACACCAACTATTTCAAATACACATTAAAATTTCTCACTTTGAAAATAAAATATTTTTTGGAAAATTTGCCATGTTTGTGTATGGATAACTCAAAACTGAAAAACGATAGAAAGCTGAAAATTGGGCCAGAAGTGTAGAATTTTATAGGGAACAATACTGCGTTTTTATTTTTTTGAAAAACTCATTATTTAAAAACTGAATTTTGAGCACACTCGGCCCCAGTGTGATACGGTTTGGAATGAAAGCCCGAAGCTTTCGCTTCATTGCTTTTTTTTACTATAGAAAGTCATTCATGCGAAGGCGGCCATCGCCGTACGATAGTCATGGGGCATAGTCATGGAAGTTGTTATCTTCCCTAAAAGAAATGTAATGAGGAAGTATTGATGATTTGTAGATCTATGGGCCTACTGAGAAGTTTTTGAACCACAAATATATTTATGTGTGTATGTAGGTGCATGTATGTATATATACATATTATGTCCCAGCCCCATAATTAATTTAATTGTAATTTTATTATTTGTTTAAAACAATATTAAGTTCTCTTTTAAAAATACTTTATGAAACATAATGCATACACATACATATGCACATAAGTACAATTAATAAACTTTTTAGTTTGTACTTTGAACTTGCAACTTTTTCTATTCTTTTGTTAATGTGACATCATTAATTTAGTATTAAATGCAATTTTTTTTAGTTCGACTCCCCATGGAGATGGATTTACTGTCTGTGGTGAAAAAATTCTTATGTTTTTTTTAAGTATTTCATTTACACAAGTTGGTCGGACATTAATTAAACAAATGCTTTGTTTTTGCTTTTATCTCCGAGTAGCCGGTGACCGGAATTTCCGGTTTATTTAGTTTACATTTTTTCACAGAAAGCAAACAAGGGTTAACTGCCGTTCGTTGTGACGCATAACATTGAATGATTGGGGGCAATGAATGGTTTGTTGTCTGCAAGAATATAACTGCATTCTACGAGTATGTATAAGGTGCCTGTTTCGGGTTTGAAGCAAATGGGGATTTCGAATTAATTATTAGTTAAATGCACTCAGGGTAGGGATAGGAATAGTGATAGGGATGGGGATGGGGATGGGGATGGGGATGGGGATGGCGATAGGGATGGGGATGGGGATGGGGATGGGGATGGGGATGAGGATAGGGATAGGGATAGGGATATGGATAGGGATAGGGATAGGGATAGGGATAGGGATAGGGATAGGGATAGGGATAGGAATAGGGACAGGGATAGGGATAGGGATAGGGATAGGGATAGGGATAGGGATAGGGATAGGGATAGGGATAGGGATAGGGATAGGGATAGGGATAGGGATAGGGATAGGGATAAGGATAGGGATAGGGATAGGGATAGGGATAGGGATAGGGATAGGGATAGGGATAGGGATAGGGATAAGGATAGGGATAGGGATAGGGATAGGGATAGGGATAGGGATAGGGATAGGGATAGGGATAGGGACAGGGATATAATGGTGAGAAACACGGTATCTAGGACTTTTTCTTTAGGCTTTATAGGAATAAATTTTAAGCAGAACAACGTCTGGCGGGTCAGCTAGTATGTTATAAGCTTATCTTATGACTGATTTCCGCAACGTTTCAGACTTTCGGTACAATCAGAACTTACAGCAACATTTAAATGAAATAATTACACTGGATCACAAAATGAAATTTTTTGTCTGTACTTTGGACGTGACTATCCTATCTATATGTAAAATCGGTCGCTGATTCCGAAAATCGGGTTCATTTTTAATTCTATGGGAAGGTTTTTGAGATATCGGCAATTTACCGTTATTTGGCCAATGGGTACACTTAATTAAGTATAGCTCTTTAACACAGTGAGTTATCTTCTTTGGGGTGACACCATACGAAAGAAAATTAAATTTCCTTTTCACGGCTCCTATAACATTTTTCTCTAACTCTTATAGTTTCTGAAATATTGACGATTAAATTTATTTAAATTTAATAGAATGTACGCGTGCAGAGGCATTGCGCGACCTGGCTGTATTTACTTGATCGCCTATAACTTTTCCATTTTACAATGGATTTTCATCGTTGATAGCTTATTTTTTTGGTAATAGAATGGAGCTTCATGAAAAGGAGTAAAACCGAAGGTAAAAATATTGGTTTTAAAGATATTGCGTGACAAAGTCAATTTTTTCTTCAAAAAATCGTAAAAAATCGAAAAAATTAAAATTTAATCGTCAATATTTCAGAAACTATAAGAGTTAGAGAAAAATGTTATAGGAGCCGTGAAAAGGAAATTTAATTTTATTTCGTTTGGTGTCACCCTAAGGAATATATCTCACTGTGTTAAAGAGATATACAGGATTAAGTGGACACATTGGCCAAATAACGGTAAATTGCCGATATCTCAAAAACCTTCCCATAGAATTAAAAATGAACCCGATTTTCGGAATCAGCGACCGATTTTACATATAGAAAGGATGGTTGCGTTCAGAGTATTTTTTGGCTGTAGAGCAGTGTTATATGTAAGTACATAGATACATACGTATATGTATAATTATTATAATTTTGAGTTTTTAAAGAAAGTCACATTTAGTGACTTTTACATCTTCTCTAAAAACATAACCCTGTATTTATAGCTATTTCGCTTTTCTAGGCTATGCAAAGAAACATACCGAAAGAAAAAGAAAAGCCCAAAATTTTTGCAAACGATGGGAAGTGGTGGCGCTATCAGACAGTATTGCTGGCGCTCAAAGAAATGGCCCACTTACAAACGCGTCGCAATGTAAGCGCTGCAACAACAACAGCACACACAAATTTATGTTCACGCAAATGTACGCGCGTATATGCAACCAAATAAACAAGTTGATAAATGAACGCCAAACGTTAACACTTTTCGTTTTGTGGGCGAAAAAGAAAAATACAAAAAAAAAAAAAAAACTATAAAAAATAAAAAATAATGAAAAAGCAGAAATAAAACAAACGAGCGATAGGCATTTCGAATTGAGGAGACGCATGCTTATGTAAATCTCTCTATCGCGTTTATTGCTCTCTTTTCGTTCACAATTTCGCGCACATTTAGTTGGCTCGCTCATATTTAGTAGCAATTGCCAATTGCAAAGAAAATTTCCAGTTTATCTAGCCAGATTGCTAGCGTTTTATAGAGAGCATGAGGCGATACAACTTTCATTGTTGCCAGCTCACTGATGAAAGCAACACTGCGCATATCTAGCCGAGTTGCTTGCAAGCGAATAGTGTTGCCGAAAGCATGAAATTATAAGCTTTTTTTACTACGTTTTGCACAATCGATTTTCGTAGTCTTCCACTCTTTTAAGACTACACTGAAAAAACA
Source organism: Urophora cardui (assembly GCA_960531455.1). NCBI lineage: Eukaryota > Metazoa > Arthropoda > Insecta > Diptera > Tephritidae > Urophora > Urophora cardui. The sequence goes on along the minus strand of OY482674.1, from coordinate 40,157,773 downwards.
ACTTACTCAGATTATGGAAAAGTGGGAATGATTCGGCGCTAAAGACATATTTCCATATTTTGATGTACGATTTTCTTCAAATCAAGGAATAAAAACCACATTTTAAAGAAAATTGTACATCAAAATATGGAAATATGTCTTTAGCGCCGAATCATTCCCATTTTTCCATAATCTGAGTAATTTTTTTTTGAGTGTAGGAAATATTTTTAAACAAAACTTTGATAAGAATTTAATGATAAACAAGTTTAAACCTGAAATCTTTTGTGCCATTTGCTATGAAACTAAGCATTACTTTTATTGATTCTTCAAGAAAGCAAAGGTTTCCTATAATCTCCGATTTGTATGTGGCACGGCAGAAATAAACAATTCTCAGACAAAAGTTTTGTCCGAAGGAGAATATAAAATAAAGAAAAAAAGGAGAATAAGAAATATAGATAACAATGAATGAAGGCCAAAAAGTAGAGAAAAAAATGAGAATAAGCGGAGGCTACATATTTGCAGTTGGGTCCTGTCCTGGAGAGAAGATAAAATGTAAAATGCAAACAAAAATTTATTTTTAGGTGAAAATTTTTTCCAACGGTCTCCGTTGTTAACTTAAAGGCAAAAGTATTTGATCCAACAGTTTCCGTGGTTGATTTAAATCAACAAGGCTCGTACCTTTGAAGCAACAACGGAGAGTTGTTGGGCACATTTCAACTGCGGAAAGTAGTTGATTTAACAGCGAAGTTCTTTAGATTTACGACGTTTTTTTTTCAGAGTAGTAAAGTTTCATGGCGAATACTTTTCTAGATCATTTAAACCCTCCATCGACCTTCAAAATACAACTTTTTTCGGACTTTATTAAAAAGGGGTTAAACGATCTAAGTATTCATGGAGGTGTTAGAGTATTCTACGAAATTAAAGCTCGTGCAGCTTTTACTATATGTTTTCTAGCAATATGTTACTATACGATATATAGTTTAGCCCTTTTTTCGTTTATTTAAAAATCACTCAGGCGAAGTTTCGCAAGTTTAAAATCGCGTTAAAAAAATTTGGGTGTTTTACTATATGGTGGATAGTGGTCTTTCGCTCTGTATGGAAATTATTCCGTTCCAAAAGTGCTGTCGCACAACGGCAACACTGCACAACAAGCTCCCACATAAAAGCTGCAAATTGTTGCTTTCTTGTCTAGTTCGTTAGTTGAAGCCGTTCATCTGGAAAGTTATGTTGTGCAACAAAGAAAATAAGGCATAAGCGTAACTATGCTCTGCGTGCACTCCCTCCATTCAACCAACTACCGCCACCCACTCGCCGCACATTCCACTCTTTGCACATACTATTTATGCACATATATACCTCATGCTCATTCCCGATGAAATTTTGGAACATGAAATTCCAATGAGCGGCGCCTAATCCCAACTCACTCGCATTACATCGCCTTTCACTCGCCAAATTCAATCGGCAATTGGCAATTGCTGCTGTTGCCAGTGTTGCCACTGAAAAAAAATTTTACCGACCAAATTACCGCCCAAATCCGCCAAAAAAAGCCCAAAAATCAGAAGTCGACTTAAAATGGAATTACATATTTATTTTTAAATACATATGTACATACTAAATAATCTTGACTCCCACTCATTTAATTCAGAACTAACACTAGACTGTCGCCGATCTCTGAAGGAGATGGCCAAACAGACCTGTCTGCACCTCGTGTAGGTCCCGGGACATAGGGATATCAATGGCAATTGTAGGGCGGATGAACTTGCGAGGCAGGGCACTACCGAGCAGGTTCTTCCATAAGGCATAGGTATGCCTTAGCCACAAACATGCTAATTCTTAACAGCATGTCTATAAACTAGCAAGCGATAGATGGCAACAGTATGTCGAACATCAAGGCAAATCTGGCAGAAATGGGTTCACAAGCGATCCCATCAAATAAGTACCCTAAGTAGAGATGACATCTCGAACCTTGTGGTGGTACTCACAGGACACTGCCTCATCGGGAAACACGCAGAGAGGCTAGGTGCACCCTACCGCAGATGCTGCATAAGCTGGAAAGATGATGAGGCGAGGAGACAATCGAACACCTCATCTGCCTCTGCTTTGCTCGGCTCTTAACAGCGGCAGACAACGCTTTCTTGGGACTTCCTTCCTGGATAGCCTATGCAAAGTCACTAAAGTGAACTAGTTCACTGAAGAGAGCGCTCAACAAAGTGAACTAAATTTCCCAACTCTAATAGATATGCGAATAGTGTGTTTCGCTAAAAATAAAAGAACTTTACACGGGAAAGATAAAATGTTTAGCGTCCGAGAAATTGCATCCACTAAAAATATTCATATTACAAATCGGACCAAAATTGATTTTAGCCGCCCAACAGCCCAAAGTAAATTTATCGGACCAGATTTGGTCCGAAAGGCCCAATTTCGGCATCACTGGCTGTTACCTACAGCTTTAGCTTTGAATGGCATCTCTCGAATCTCGAACATGTATTTGGCTATTGTATGTTGTATGTTTTTTATGTGGGCCGCATGCTCCTCTGCGCGCATTGGAGGCTGCGCTGTTTACGGGTGGTAGGGTGGGCTATTTGTAGCTTTTACTGCTCTTGTCTATGCCGCCGCTGTGCTACGAATCCGGCCGCCGAATAACTTTAAGGTTCGCCAGCGCTCATACAGCGACAAGGCTGTATGACTCGTCGTTCATCGGCGTTGGATGCTGCTGCCTTTACTACTAATGCTTATGTGGCTAAAATAGCTGATGCTGATATTGATGCGCTGCTGCTGCCGCCGTGTGTGTCCATCGGCATGTAATGCAAAAATGGAAATTCAGTTTGCTCGCGACTTTGTGCACAGTACGTGTAAGTGCTCTTCCTGGTACGGAAGGTGGGCTTTTGAGTCGGGCAGATCACATTACTACCGTCGGTCGGTTGTAAATGTAATTTCCAATTTTTTTGCCAGTGCTCAAACTGTTTTTATGCTCAAGATTGTGTGGATTTATATGGAATTTGTGGTGTGTGCACGCGGCAGCAAATGTGCGTAGATACGCGTGTGAATTTATGAGCGCTACGTGAAAAAAAAAAAATGAAATTAAAGAAGAAGTGAAAAAGACTTGCTAGAATTTTGCAATTGTTTGAAAACAAAAAGAAAATGTTAAAAGTCTAAAAAGCTTAAAAAAGCTGCGCGTAGCAAAATATGAAGTGCAAAAAAGAAACTAAAAATCTACAAAGAAATTGCTGAATAAAACAAATCAAGTCAAGTCAAGTCAAACAGTGTCCCAGCCGCCGCGCTCTACTAATCCATACATACATACATACATACGCGCATACGAGTAGGTACATATATCGCCTTACAAGCAATATTCATTGAATAATTTTTTTTTGCTCGCTCACACAATTTCAAGCAGCAGTGCATTACTGTGTTACCCGGTGACACCAAAAAAGAAATATGATGTTGGTAATAAAAAAGCGTATCAAGCGACTTCCCCATACGCGTGTGCTTATTTCATATTAGTCCATTGCGCTGGCAACGGAAGTTCCACTCAAACTTTGCTAAAGCTACAGCCAGCAGCAAGCAACAACTGCCTAATAAATAGCGCCAGTCAGCGACCCTGCCATTAGCCAACGTCCGCAACGTGTGTTGTTGACACAGGCATATCTAGATACATACATATACTCGTATGTGAATACCCATAGCAGTTTTATACACATCTGTTCAATGCGTTTTTATGTACAGATGTTTGTCTGGACCAAGTGCTTTGTAAAAGTGTAACGTCCCCAGCGTATGCTGACCGACTGAACCACAACGACGACCGAGTAAGTATGCTTACTTTACATGCATACATAAATTTGTAATACATAAATACATACATTTGTACAAACTTAACTGTAAATCTAAGTAAGAGGCATTTGTGTGTGTGTGTGTTTGTGTTTTTGTATAAATGCAATCGCGTTTTGGTCACAGCGCTACAGCACAGAAAAATTGCTTCAATTTAAGTGTCACCATCATTTGTATACGCACCTCAAAAAAATGCTAAACTTTTGCTTATGTGAGTATGTTGGTTCTAGTTGGCTTTTTATTTTAAGTAGGAATAAGCTTCGAAAGTCGAAGTGCGACACTTCGAACCTTCTTGTGGCACATAGATACGTATCATCTGTGTTTTGTGTGTGATTTGCCGCAATGTTGTAAGTATCAATATTAGAGGAGAGCAAAAAGGACACGCACATACATATACGAGCAACTACCCACCCCGCTCCGCTGCCACAAATCACACTATGCTACTCTCTATCAGCCTCTCCACCACTCTTCATCTCTAGTTCCAGAACAAAGAAAAAACTTTCATCATTATTATATATGTACTTACACATAAGTTAAGTTAATTTAGGTTGCCCAGGATACAGTGATCCCTCTCATAGACCACATATTATGGTCCTTAGTGTTGCCAACATGGTTGTGGAGGCGTTATACTAAACTTGGAATGCCAAACTTCGCAAATTTTAGTATTTTCTGTATGTATTTTCTGAAGATTATTTTGTTGACCACTAGATTCTACCACAAGGGTGAGAGTACACTCAGGGAAAAACAGCATTTTAAAATTTTTGTTTTCATAATGCACGTTTTAAGCCAAACCATTTTTATTTTAACAATAAAAATTTTTAAATTAAAAAAGAAATTGTTGAATTAAGAATGAAATTTTTGAAGTAAAAATGTATTTTGGATTTAAAAAGAAACATACTTAAAATAAAAATGAAAATTAATGTTGATTCAAAAATGCCCGAATCGTAATTTAGCGTTCGTTCGGTCGCGCTTCTGACAAGTGAGTAGAAATGTATGGAAATCAGGGATTGCAAATAATCGTTATTTTTTAAATTTTGAATAAAAAATCATACTGAAGGAGAAATGCTAAACGCAAAAGAAGTACACAGATGTAATCACCGTAACGCAGACTATCACTAGGTGCATTAACTTTTATTTTTTCGATTTTTATAAAAAAATTGATTTTTAATCATTATTTTTTGAGTTTTATTTTTCGATCAGAAAATAAAAGTTATTTCTTGAGTTTTATTTTTCCATCACAAAATAAAAGTTATTTTTTGAGTTTTATTTTTCCATCAGAAAATAAAAGTTATTTCTTTATTTTTCCCTCAGAAAATAAAAGTTATTTCTTGAGTTTTATTTTTCCATCACAAATTGAATTGAATTGAATTACCTCTCTCCTCCTCTCCCATTCCTTACCCATAACATTCTATAGCCATTCGTCTACACATATCGGTCTATATCATCTGAATCGGTCATTCGGGTCATCTCGGTAATCTATTGAGTTATTCTTATAGCGTGAAATACATATGGAAAGCCTGATCAACAGCTTTAATTTGTTACCAATATTGTGCAAAAATTTGGCGGCCATCCGGGTCCACGTTTTGGTCTCTATCTGGAGAATTGACTTGAAAGTTGGAATTGAATGAATCCTCTATTAAAACTCTGATTAGAACCTTTAAGTTGATATCAATAATGCGCAAATATATTTCGGGTTAATCTGGTTTCATACATATATTGGCCTATATCTCGGGAAGGGGTTGGGATACCAGAACAAAGAAAAAACTTTCATCCTTATTATATATGTACACATAAGTTAAGTTAATTTAGGTTGCCCAGGATACAGTGATCCCTCTCATAGACCACATATTATGGTCCTTAGTGTTGCCAACATGGTTGTGGAGGCGTTATACTAAACTTGGAATGCCAAACTTCGCAAATTTTAGTATTTTCTGTATGTATTTTCTGAAGATTATTTTGTTGACCACTAGATTCTACCACAAGGGTGAGAGTACACTCAGGGAAAAACAGCATTTTAAAATCAAAAATAAAATTTTTGTTTTCATAATGCACGTTTTAAGCCAAACCATTTTTATTTTAACAATAAAAATTTTTAAATTAAAAAAGAAATTTTTGAATTAAGAATGAAATTTTTGAAGTAAAAATGTATTTTGGATTTAAAAAGAAACATACTTAAAATAAAAATGAAAATTAATGTTGATTCAAAAATGCCCGAATCGTAATTTAGCGTTCGTTCGGTCGCGCTTCTGACAAGTGAGTAGAAATGTATGGAAATCAGGGATTGCAAATAATCGTTATTTTTTAAATTTTGACTAAAAAAATCATACTGAAGGAGAAATGCTAAACGCAAAAGAAGTACACAGATGTAATCACCGTAACGCAGACTATCACTAGGTGCATTAACTTTTAATTTTTTCGATTTTTATAAAAAAATTGATTTTTAATCATTATTTTCTGAGTTTTATTTTCTCCTCAGAAAATGAAAGTTATTTCTTGAGTTTTATTTTTCCCTCAGAAAATAAAAGTTATTTTTTGAGTTTTATTTTTCCATCAGAAAATAAAAGTTATTTCTTGAGTTTTATTTTTCCCTCAGAAAATAAAAGTTATTTCTTGAGTTTTATTTTTCCATCACAAAATAAAAGTTATTTTTTGAGTTTTATTTATCGATCAGAAAATAAAAGTTATTTTCTGAGTTTTATTTTTCCCTCAGAAAATAAAAGTTATTTTTTGAGTTTTATTTTTCGATCAGAAAATAAAAGTTATTTTCTGAGTTTTAGCTTTTTGCTCAGAGAATAAAAGTTTCTTCAGTTTAATTTTAGCTGCAGCTGTCGATTTTGCCACATAACCACGTAGGTAAAGTTTATAAGTAAAAAAAATTAAAAATTTATCTATCTACTTTACCCATTTATATGGAAAAATCTACAATTGCAGCCAAAGTTAAACTGAAAAACTTTTATTCTCTGAGCAAAAAAATAAAACTCAGAAAATAACTTTTATTTTCTGATCGAAAAATAAAACTCAAAAAATAACTTTTATTTTCGGAGGGAAAAATAAAACTCAAAAAATAAATTTTATTTTGTGATCGTAAAATAAAACTCAAAAAATAACTTTTATTTTCTGATCGAAAAATAAAACTCAAAAAATAACTTTTATTTTCTGATGAAAAAATAAAACTCAAGAAATAACTTTTATTTTCTGAGGGAAAAATAAAACTCAAAAAATAACTTTTATTTTCTGATCCAAAAATAAAACTCCAAAAATAACTTTTATTTTCTGATGGAAAAATAAAACTCAAGAAATAACTTTTATTTACTGAGGGAAAAATAAAACTCAAGAAATAACTTTTATTTTGTGATCAAAAAATAAAACTCAGCAAATAATGATTAAAAATCAACTTTTTGGATATAACTCATAACCGTTACAGTCCCTGATGGAAATATATGGAGCAAATCGCATTGTGACCTCAAGCGTTTGATCGTAAAATTTTTGTATTATCGTATGTTCATTGCATCCCTGTATAACGCCTGAGTTGAACATTTCTCTACTAAGTCGGGCGTTTGACATTAAGTAAATTAAATTTTTTTTTTTCTGAAAAATTATAAAATTTATGAAAAAATTCAACAAAATATATTAGTGGCAGTGAACATGTTTACAATCCAACATCTAATATCGAATGTCAGGTACGATCAACGCGCGACCGACCTCACGCCAAATTGCGATTCCGACAAAACTCGCTCTTTGTTCAAAATTTTTTTGTGAGAAAATATTTTTTTGTGAGAAATCCAACAAAAACAATAATGAGTATCGATTTTTTTAAATTTTGTTTTTACAATGATGCATATAATTTATGGATTCTTTTTTAGTAAAAGGGAAGTATAAATATGTTACTACAATTCAATATAATGTTTAATGTTCCACTATGTGATGGCGTTGGATTGAATTTCAGGTTGATCTCATGGTTCGAATCCGAAGGAAAATATAAAAAAAGAACACTGCAGAGTGAAGCAGTGTTTTGTTTTTCTCATAGTGCTTAAAATAAAAATAAACATTTTTAAATTTAGAATTTTTTTCTCGATTTTACAACTTTACAATGAACATTTTTAAAATAAAAATGTTGGTATTTACATCACTTTTATACCGGGGACAGACATCTGGTATTTTTTTGTAGCAATTTCATAACACCATATATCTGTCACCAAATATTATAATATTCTTCAAAATAGTACTACACGAGCATCTTAGTATTTTTGTAGTAAAAAATCCAACTTTCCGTAGGTTGTAATTTTGTGGTATTCTCATTGTGAATTAGCATTTCCCACTGAACATACCTAAATGTGACAAATGTCAGCCAAAAAACCAAAAACGTTTATTCGAAAAATCAAAAAAAAAAAAAAAAAAATTAAAAATTAAAAAAGCAAACAAATTACTTACAAATGGACAAAATAAACGTGTATATGTACATAAAAGTGATGAAACCCATTTAATCAAAGATATGTGGCGTGAGAACATTTAAAAACTGAGAGGTGTGTATAAGAACGGCCATATCTATCAAAATATGTGCGCAGAACTGCAAAAGCGGCACAAGATTGTGCTCTCCGACAAAGAGCTTCAGGCCGAGCAGCATCACCCAGTTCATCGATGACAATTTCAACGTTCCCAGCTGGATCAACATCAACAAGATCAGCTGCAGAAATACCAACAATATCAACAGCTGCAAAACCAAAAAAGGTTTGGAGCTCGCCGAAAGAGACAGCCAAACGGCAGAAAAATATTTGCGTAAAAATGAGATAAAAATTATAAAAATCATTGAAGAAAGTAACGATTTACTTCGGAAATGTTTTCCATTTTTATGTTGTTTACTTCCTTTATCAGAACTGAAATAACAAGTTACTGTCTGTCATTATGGTAGTATTTTAAATACCACAATAAATTTACCAAAATGCAAATACCATATGTCTGTCCCCGGTATTAAATACGTGTTTGCCAACTTTAAGCACGTTTTCATATGTTTTTATAATTTTTTTCCCTGAGTGTAGGTACTCACCCTTGTGGAGTAACCCCATTTGTCCTCCTTGACATCGTCGAGAGACTCCACTCACCCCTCAGCGTCCGACAACTCAAAAGCTTCTCGATCCAGCGCTGAATGATTGGGGGTATTCCGATCCATTCGAGCCCCTCCAAACAGCGTTTCAGGAGAAACGTTGCTAAAAGGCACCCGATATAACAAGAAAGACACCCTATCGCACTCCCTGTAGTGAAGGGCCTTTTCGATATTTTGTAAAACTTGTGATTCTTTATCCTGTTTATCCTAAATCACGACAAGATAAATGCGTTTTATGTCTTCCGCCAGGCACCTCGAACCATTACTGGGGCCGTCTTATATAAATAACCAATCTATCTTCTTCACCAATTAGATGATTTTACCCATATATGTACAAACATATCAATATGTGTAAATCTATGGCAACAGCGGGACGCTAATTACACTGCTCTACAGCCAAAAAATACTCTAAACGCGACCATCCTACCTATATGTAAAATCGGTCGCTGATTCCGAAAATCGGGTTCATTTTTAATTCTATGGGAAGGTTTTTGAGATATCGGCAATTTACCGTTATTTGGCCAATGGCTCCACTTAATCCTGTAAATCTCTTTACCGCAGTGAGATATCTTCCTTGAGGTAAAACCAAACGAAAGAAAATTAAATTTCCTTTTCATGGCTCCTATAACATTTTTCTCTAACTCTTATAGTTTCTGAAATATTGACGATTAAATTTGAATTTTTTCGATTTTTTACGATTTTTTGAAGAAAAAATTGAATTTGTCAGGCAATATCTTTAAAACCAATGTTTTCACCTTCGGTTTTACTCCTTTGTGTGAAGCTCCGTTCCATTACCAAAAAAATAAGCTATCAGCGAAGAAAATCCATGGTAAAATGGAAAAGTTATAGGCGATCAAGTAAATACAGGCACGTCGCGCAATGCCTCTGCACGGGTATATTCTATGCATGTTGTACCAATGCCTACACATCTGCAGTAGCAGCACGTTGGCAGCGCAGTAGATACAAGCCCATTTACGGGTATAACATGCATAGAATATACCCGTGCAGAGGCATTGCGCGACTTGGCTGTATTTACTTGATCGCCTATAACTTTTCCATTTTACCATGGATTTTCATCGCTGATAGCTTATCTTTTTCCCAATAGAATAGAGCTTCAGGTAAAGGAGTAAAACCGAAGGTGAAAACATTGGTTTTAAAGATATTGCCTGACAAAGTCAATTTTTTCTTCAAAAAATCGTTAAAAAGCGAAAAAATTCAAATTGAATCGTCAATATTTCAGAAACTATAAGAGCTAGACGCTAGGTCGCTGTGGTGCAGTGGGTAGAGTGCTCGCCTGCTATGCCAGAGGTCTCGGGTTCAAACCACGGTCCGAGCCAAACAAATTTTTCTAATTAGTAAAAATCCAATTATTGGGTTTTTTAAGAGCAGCGGTCACCTCTCGGCAGTGGGCGGCATACCCTCCGAGAGTATTTCTGCCATGAAAAAGCTTCTCACAAAAAATGCATTCGCCGTTCGGAGCCGGCATAAAACTGTAGGTCCACCCAATTAGTAGGAAAAACCAAAAGGAGTACACCTCGAATTGGGAGAGAAGCTCGGCCATAAAACTCGTCAGAGTTATAATAGCGCCATTGTATTATATATTATTATTATAAGAGCTAGACAAAAATGTTATAGGAGCCATGAAAAGGAAATTTAATTTTCTTTCGTTTGGTGTCATCGTAAGGAAGATAGCTCACTGTCTTAAAGAGATATGCTGGATTAAGTGAAGCCATTGGCCAAATAACGGTAAATTGCCGATATCTCAAAAACCTTCCCATAGAATGAAAAATGAACCCGATTTTCGGAATCAGCGACCGATTTTACATATAGATAGGATAGTCATGTCCAAAGTACAGACAAAAAATTTCATTTTGTGATCCAGTGTTATAATTTCAATTATGTAGATGCCGCAGTAAATTAATTATATGTAATCGTCATGTACAAAATGCGGCGCATAGCAGCATACTTATGTACATATATGTATGTACTATATACATATGTACATCTCATAACGAGAATACTATCAACTTAAATGGGCCGCATACCAACGCAAATTATAGGTACTAGAGATGAGCGAAACTGCGATTTTTCGATATCTGTGATTTCGGTGATTGCTATTTTTAAATCACTGTGATTTTAAACTGCTATTGCGATTGCATGGACTGGTATAAAATCATCAGTTACCGGTAGAGATTAATTTTGCGTTTTCTGAGCGATATAACCTGTCTTTATTTTATGTTAACAAAATGATAGCAATAACAACGCATTCCGCAGTAATATCGCTGTTTGTAAATATTTTTCAAAGACAAATTGTAAATTCAATAATTTTTTTTTGTTATATTTCTATATATGTACGTATGTGGTCTGCTCAAAAGTGTAAACAAAAAGAAAATTATAATGCTTTTGCGATTGCGATTCACATAGGTGAACTGCTTACTTGCTACATCGATAGCAGTTCCCAATAAGTAGTGAACTGCTATTTTGAAAAGGTGATCGCAATTGCGATTTGCGATTTTTTATTCACAGTGAGAAAATCACCGTTTGCGATATATCGCTCATCACTAATAGGTACATAACTGCTTATGTCGGGATACGTGAATTTGTTGCCATTTCGGTAATTTGGCACTTTGCGGATGCGACGAGACGGCACAGCAAAGGCAAAACCTCAACAGCCACACCAAAATATCAACTCGTGAATTGCTTATGCTATTTAATTTACGATGTTTTCCATCAATTTTGCAAATCCAGTCAACTATTGAATGGCTGGTCTAGCCACTGCAGTTGCCTATTAACCGAACTAATCAGCATAAAATTTGATTTACGAGTAGCACGAGCACATAGAATGAAGGTGGGCGGATGATACGAGATAATCGACCCACACAAACATCGACAAAGTAATGGAATTGGATTAAAGAGCGAACCGGCATGTAAAAGGAAGGAAATGAAATGAACGAAAAGCGCACAAGGAAATAACGATAGTAGGCAAAAATTAGAAAGAAAAGATTAGCAGCAGCAAAAACAAGCAAAAACGTATCGCATTTGTAGAAGCCGCACGTTTTCGTCGCTTAATAAAGAAAATATTTTCGCCGCATATGCCAAGCACATCAAACGCACAATAGGCTGCTTTTGACTGCTGCGTTACAAAAAAAGCGCGACTATAGCAAGTTTAGTGGGATAAACTTGTGCGTAGCAGCTTGCGAAGATACTGCATAATATAACAAGCAACGTATGCAAATCTAACGGCATGTTACTGGGTGACAGAATTGCCTAATACACCGAACATCTAGTTGCGCTTATGCTTAGCTTGCTGTGTAAACGTAAGTTAATGCCGGCACGCCGACGACACTCCGCCATTTCACCGCCCGAATACGCGACTTGTGCCGATTTGAGCGTAACTGCTTGCTGTCTCCACATGATACTACGTTGCTATAGTCGATTTTTCTATTAAGCGGCCGTGAAAAGAACGCTCAAATTGCTAGACATTAATTTTAGTTTTATACAAGCACTGCACATTATAGGGCTGCGGACGGATTCGAAATTTTCCCATTCAGCCAGCAGATTTTGGTTGTATTGAGGTAGTTACCGATAGAGTACGCTGGTGTTATCGGTAGACAGCGTTGCCACTTTGGTTATTTTTAACCAAAATTGGTAATTTTTTGTCCTTTAAAACGATTTTGGTAATTTAGTAATCCTTTTTCCTGTTTGGTAATTTATCATGTACACTGATACACATTACTATCCGAAGAATCGGTAAAGCATGAATAATGAAAATAAAATATACCTTATGTTTTTATCATAAATTAAATATATATATAATGGATCACAACATCAAAATTTGTTTCTGTACTCTGGACGCGACTATCCTATCTGCATATGTATATGTAAAATCGGAACCTCTCACTTTGTATCGAAGGCTCCCAAAAATGGGAGGTTTCGTCATATATTGTACCCATAACTATTTGATTAGATATAAGTTTGGAAAAACACAGAGCTGAAAATTAATGACAAATGGAAAATGTAACAAACATACTTACGTGGAATAAATAATTGTGAAGGAAAATATCGTCATGGATTTCCTTCGTTGATAGGAATTAAATGAAAAACTTTTGTTTTAAAGATTTTCCCTGACAAAGTCATTTTTTTCCTAAATTTTTAATAAAAAATTCAAATTGACCCATCAATATTTCAGAAACTATAAGACCCTGAGAAAAATGCTATAGTAGTCATATATAGATAGCTCAATACATTAAAGAGATATACAGGATTAAGTAGAGCTATTGGCCAAATAACGGTAAATTTCCGATATCTCAAAAACCTTCTCATAGAATTAAAAATTAATTCGATTTTAGGAATCAGCGACCGATTTTACATATATTTATATGGAATAGTGGCATTCAGAGAATTTTTCAATCTGAAAATGTACATTTACCTTATTTATATCAGCAAATGAAGCAATATCTAGGCATAGCAAAATGGAGCAGTATGACATGCTACAGATAAAAAAATATAATAACGTCACATAAAAAATGGTTTGGTTTTAAAAGAGAAGATTTGGAACTTTTATCAAGTGTAATTCTTGAAAAAGTTTTGGCTGTATGAGACGCCTTAATTTAGTCGCTAATTATAAGAATTTCTTCTTTATACGAGAACTATGTTTAAACAATTACTACTCAATTGAAGTTATTGCGTTTATCCAAAGACATTTCCCTTTGAACTAAATATTCATATAAATAATTTTTGGGTGAAAATAAGTAAAATCAATAATGGTTTAGGTAAACTGGCTTATATAGAACTCTCTGATTTTTTGTTTAACTTGTTAATAGTGCCACTCAGTTCTGCGGCTACTGAAAGAAAATTTTCTGAATTAGCTTTTATAAAAAATAAATATACAACTAAACTTAATGGGGTCTATACACAGTGCGTCTGACTCGCGAGCCATCTATGTAAGTGTTGACTCGCCGTGTCACAGCAAAATATCAAACTAATTTTGATTTTCTTGAGTCATGCCAGTCATGTCGGTGTAACTACTACATGTACATTTTCACTAATACACCTAAACTGACTCTTGAATTAGACGCATCGTGTATAGACCCTATCATATTCAGACAATAAGTAATATTTTACTCGCTAAATAGGTGTTACCGGCAGAAAAATACCGGTAAACTTATGTTCTGAACAGTGTTGCCAGGTCATGAAGAAAAACGAGGCTAGATTGGCAAAAAAAAAAAAGTTAGAAAAGGCTGAAACTAAAAAAAAAAGAAGCTAAAAAGAAGTCAGCATTTTTTTTAAGAAATTCATTCAAATTTTATTTATTTAAGTTTTGTTCATTTGCATATAAAAACTATAAACATTACTTAAAGGAACTATTCATGTTTGAACACATATCAGGCACATTTTCTTGACTAGTACATGACTTTGTTTTTTAAATAAATACTTATACATAGAACAAAAAATCACTCCAAACTAGTTAATTAAATAATATCATCTTCGTCTGATGAACCAGAAGAGCTTGAGGTTTCGTATAAATTTCGCGCATTTACCATAGAGGTGAGATCATCAGAAATTTCAAAATCATCACAGCATTTGGATACGCGTTTTAATGAACATCTAATATTAAGCAGCGAATGAAGCATTTTGGTTTTTAATCTGTTCCTTAGCTTAGTTTTTAAAATGTTCATGGCACTAAAAATTCGTTCAACCTCTGCATTACTGAGTGGTAATACCAAAAAACTAAATACAAATTCGACAAGTTCCAAAAAAGGGGTTTCGTTTAATGCGTTTTTATATTCGCGGACTTCCGCCCAAAATTCAATGGTAGAGACACTTGTCCACTGTACGGTTATTAGCTTTCGCCACTGTAGCTCTATTAATGTCTCTGATAGCACACAGTAACACTTTTTGGTTGACAATAGCACGAAAGTAATATGTGCTGTAGCACAATCGTGCTGTAACACAAACGTGTTGTAGCACAATCGTGCCAACTCAGTGAGTCGACTCTTTTTAGTGAGTCAGTGCTTATGTGTCAACTCCCAAAAAATCGTGTCATTACTCACTCCTACAACTCGAAATAAAAGAACATATGTATGCATGTATATATTTCGGGGAAAACCAGGCCTACTATATTTTGACAACACTGTAACAAGGTTGCTATAAAAACCTTACGGTCAGAACACATTCATGGCGTCGCATACGTACAACGGCGTTCACATGAATTACTGCAAGTTCTTGTTATACAAATTAGTACAAGTAACATTTTGAGTAAAAAAGGCTAGAAAAAAGCCACGAAGCTAAACCGAAAATTATGAGGCTAAAGGACAAAAAAAAGGCTAAATCTAGCCTCGAAAAGGCTAACCTGGCAACACTGGTTCTGAACTGTTTTGTTTTTATTACTTGAATACACTTGTACGTACTTTAAGTTGGAAATAAAAGTGTATGTATTCCCTTAAAGAAATTTTTTGGTAATTTATTTTTTTATTTGGGCTGCGGCAACACTGCAGGTAGAGTCCGCTGGTGTTATTGGTAGAGTCCGCTGTTGCTTTCTCCATATAAAAGAATACGATTTGTTGATGTTTATGCTATTGGTTGATGTTTATGCTACATGGTCTATTACATGGTTGATGTTTATTCTACAAGCAGCTAGTGGAATTTTTTGGAAGTGGAATATTTCAATTAACAATGGCTTCATTCTTTCACATGGCAACACTGCTGTTCAGACAGATCGACAAACAGCTAAGCGCTTTCAGCTAAACGCGCTTAACATAGTCAGCTGGCTTGATTTTTGTTGTTGCTTTCCTTGTTATTCGATAATCTGGCTAGTGCTTTTTTCGAACTTGCGCGCAAAAGAATGAGGCTTGTGTAGACGTCTATACTTACTAAGTATACTCCTACCATCTGCTAAATTTTTTTTTGCTACAACCGACTCGTGTCGCGGCGTTGCGCGGAGATATCTGCACATTCTATCATCACAGCTTTCATGCCACACACATCTCGTATCCGCATATTTTTTAAGCATCACCCACACCGTCGCCACATTGTCACAGCCACAGCATCAGCATCAGCTTTTGAGGGCCAACGTTATGCTGGATCGAAAGGATTTATTGTAGGTCTTTCGCAAAATATACTATGTAGATATGTACATAAGTAATGCAAAGCGCCACCATGAACGCCGTAAGCATACGGCTGTGCTTTTTTCGAGTTTGTCGCTTTGTATGACACACACGCAAAAAATGGCAGGAATAACTGATACTGTTTTAAAGCGAGTGACAAAAAACAGCCATACAAAGTTAACCAAACAAAAAAATTGCGGAAGAAGAAAAGGGAAAAATGAAATCGTTTGTAAATAACGAACTTTTTGTAGCAGTTAAACGCAAATCAGTGAAAATACTATGGTTCATTTGAGTGAGAAAAGCAAAGTATGAGTAGAAGGCAGCAAAAAGAAACGAATCAAGTAGAAAAAACTTGAAACCTGAAATGAAAATCTTGAAAAATCACCAAAAAGTGTGTGTATTAAACGTGCGGAAAATGCTAAGAAAATTCGGCAAAAAAAAATATGAAATGAACTCTCTCTCGCAGCAGCAGCCACAACAACAGCAACAGCGAAAACAATGGCAGCAGCAGCGCCACCAACAGCAACAGCCACCACATCTGGCAACACCGAGGTAGAGGTAGTCACGTTTAACCAGTCGGATGCTCTTAAGCAACGGGCCAGTTGTCGCGCAAAGACACAATCGTAGTGGAGCATAAAGTCGAAGGCTTGCTGTGCTATTAATCTTATAGATACACAGATTATTTGCATAGTGAAAATGGTCAGATTCAAAAGTAGTCATCGTTGAGCAGATAACTTAGATATCTTCGGGGCAGGGTGGAGTGAGTGGCAAAAAGCAATAAAAATTTGCTACCACAAAAAAACCAAGACAGACGAATACGTAACTATCTAGTACATAGTAAAAGCAATCATCGTTGGCGCAACAGTCAGTAAGTGTGCGCTTGTGCCATTTATTGAAATATCCGCTTTGAATGTCTTTGAATGTATGGCTATTTAAGATAAGCGTCTTTTCCACGAACTTCTTGCCATTTGACGCTTCATAACAATTTCTCATTCAGTCACGATTTGAATGTCATATTTCTTTTTTGGTGGTGCAGGCTGATGAGGGTACTAAATAAATAGTTGTGTATGTGTGTGTATTAAAAGGGTAGTAGTATATTCATTTGCTTTTCTTAAAGCTCTTTTGTGAATTCGTTTGTGTGCCGGAATTTTTTTCCTACGTGAAGGTTATGGAACTTCTATACGCTGGATTAAACTCACAACCGACCATTTGATTTGCATTTAGACGTATGCCTGTTAGAGCACGTGGCGAAAATAGAAAAGTTTTGAAATGGGTTTCGGAAAAAGGTGATTTACTTATGTATATATACATACATATCCATGAAAGCTGTTATAAATTAGTGCTTGATGTAAATGAGTTTAAAAAGTTTTATAACCCTTCTATTTATATAACGGATATATTGAGTATGTAATTAAGCCTTAATAAAGGTGTGACACCAAAAATTAAAAGTTGATTGATTTAGTAGCGGTAAGATTATTTTTGAGTCTTAGCCATTATAATCAGTTGAGTAAACGAAATTGTGATACTTTAAGAATCCAATAAAACCTTTTCTACATCTAAGTTACAAAGACAACTGATTCAAGCACCATTTTGAGGCTAGGAAAGAGGAATTTTTTTATTACATATTTATTTATTTCAAACATACAACCAATGGTTAATTGAGATACTTAGAGAAAGGATATTGCTATATAAAAGTCATATCGTATATAAAATTTTTTTTTCAAAATCAAACTTACCCTACACGGTAGGCAGGAAGCGACGATAGGTTGCATGAAAATGTCGAGAAAAAAGGAAAGTGGGGTTGTGTTATGTGATGTTTATAGATGGAACATCCGTTGAAATTAAAATCCGAGCTGCTCCTTTTTCAAGGATATCCACATTTTTTGTTTTTTTTGAAAGGATCAAATATTGAGAAAATCGAAAATTCGCCACCGTCCAAATTTTTCCGATTTCAATACATGATTTGGTCGCTAAGGGATACAAAAAAAGGTATTAAAAAGAAAAATGGACACCTGTAGTGGAAAAATCCAATGTGAACAGGACCTAAAGGATAACCACTGAAATTTAAAATAACACAAAAAGTACCCACTTTAATTTGCGTATAACTCCTAACATGTTAACTCTACGTGAAAATTCCTTATAATATATTTCATTCAGAATAAATAAAGGAATATTTCTTTGATATACAATTTTGATGTACCTGCAGTGGTTAATGCACTTTGGTCCATCTAAAGTGAAAATTTCAAAAAAGGTACGTTTTTTTATGGTGCTATTTTAAGTTCAAATATTTTTCTAGTTTATGTAAATATTTTAATCTAATGATCCAATTCTCATTCTTACATATCTATACGTTAATATTAAAAAGAATTAGAGCTGAAATACGCGCTAGCTGTGCACGGTGGGCGGTAAGCAACAATAGGTTGCATGAAAATATCGAAAAAACGATCGCCGGCTAAACACTTACGTAAAATGATATTCTAATATACTTCATAAACACACAGCAAGCGTGAATAAAATCTCCAACATTTTTTTTAAACGAAAATTAGTACCAGCACACAGCTAGGCACATATTCGTTGGGCCATCGTTTTTACGATATTCCCATGCAACCTATTGTTGCTTCCCGCCCACCGTGCACAGCTAGCGCGTATCTCAGCTCTAACTCTTTTTTAGTATTAACGTAGAGATATGTAGGAATGAGAGTTGGATCATTAGATTAAAATATTTACATAAACTAGTAAAATATTTGAACTTAAAATAGCACCATAAAAAAAAACGTACTTTTTTTGAAATTTTCACTTTAGATGCACAAAAGTACATTAAGCACTGCAGGTACATCAAAATTGTATATTAAAGAAATATTTCTTTATTTATTCTGAATGCAACATATAATAAGAAATTTTCACGTAGAGTTAACATTTTAGGAGTTATACGCAAATTAAAGTGGGTACTTTTTGTGTTATTTTATATTTTAGTGGTTATCCTTTAGGTCCTGTTCACATTGGATTTTTCCACTACAGGTGTCCTGTTTTCTTTTTAATACCTTTTTTTGTATCCCTTAGCGACCAAATAATGTATTGAAATCGGAAAAATTTGGACGGTGGCGAATATTCGATTTCCTCAATATTTGATCCTTTCAAAAAAAACAAAAAATGTGGATATCCTTGAAAAAGGAGCAGCTCGGATTTTAATTTCAACGGATGTTTCATCTATAAACATCACATAACACAACCCCACTTTCCTTTTTTCTCGACATTTTCATGCAACCTATCGTCGCTTCCTGCCTACCGTGCCTATGGTGGAGAAAACTTAGAACTGGCTCTCCAGGAGAGAACAGGAGAACACTTACTTGGAGCCAGTTTGTGATAGAAAGGTCAACTCGAAAAGATAGAGAAAAGGATTAATTAAAAATGGAATGCCTTCAATAAAGGAAAATCCGACCTGAACTACATTTAACTAAAACAAGTAAAAGCGCGGCTGTCTTCGGCCGTACCGAAGACTTCATACCTTTCATGAGTGGGGAAATGAAAAGTTACCTATGTATGTACATAGCCGGATTAAGTTTAATTTATAATTTTAATTCTGTGGGTTATTTACGGAAAGATTTATTAGAAAAAATGGTGTCTTGGCTATTTCAATGGAGGGGTTATACACCAAAATGTCCATATCTGAACAATCGGTTGTATGGGAGCTATATGTTATAATGGTCCGATCTTGACAATTTTCGGTAACCCCGTTTGGGCCCATATGGGTACAAATACTTCAAAATTTCACGCCGTTAGCTGTTAAAATGGAGGAGTTATACACCAAAATGTCCATATCTGAACAATCGGTTGTAGGGGAGCTATATGTTATAGTGTTCCGGTCTTGACAATTTTCGGTAACCCTGCTTGGGCCCATATGGGTACAAATACTTCAAAATTTCACGCCGTTAGCTGTTAAAATGGAGGAGTTATACGCCAAAATGTGTATATCTGAATAATCGGATGTTGTGGAACTATATGTTATAGTGGTCCGACCTTGACAATTTTCCGTAACCTTGTTTGGGCCAAAATGGGCACGTCTACTTCAAAGTTTCATGTCCTTAGCTGATTAAATGGGGAAGTTATGCACAAATTACATCCAAAAATTTCATGTATATCTGAATAATCGGTTGTTTTCTATATGTTATAGTGGTCCGATTCGGCCGGTTCCGACAAATGATCAGCTGCATATAACAACATACCTGTATACCGAATTTCATTCAGATATCTCAAAAACTGAGGAACTAGTTTGCGTTCACACAGACGGACCGACGGACAGACGGACAGACGGACATGGCTTAATCGACTCAGCTCGTGATTCTGATCATATCGGTATATATTTTGGTGGGTCCCCCACGCTTCCTTCTGGTACTTTCGACAAAAATTTTTTGGCACTAAGTTATAATACCATTTCATTCTCATGAAAGGTATAATTAGATTAAGCATCTAAAAGCTAAGTCATTTTATGCGAATGAACGAAGATGCTCCGGTTGGTTGGTTGGTTCCAGTGGCGAGTCCCACACTCAAAAAAAAATTCTCTCGATCAAAGACATAATTTTTGTTTTTTTGTTTTAAACAAGTATATGAAACCATGTCAACGCATGTAAACAACAATATTTTATAATACTTTTAACATGTTTCAGAGAAAATTGACTCAAAACAAAGAAAGTAGTGTTCAAAATAGGGAAACAATTTCTTTGACCCCTCCATATACATATTTTTTTTCTCTCAGTGCAAATACTAAAATTAGCGCCAAAAACCAGTTTTGATACCACGGTACGTGAAAAAATAACCAGAACCCCAAGAATGGAGTAAATACACGGAGCAAACTATATTGATGTCACATCCATATTTATGGATAATCCTGTCTGATCCATAAACTATGGATGTCATATCCATATATTTGTATATATTACACATTTTTTTTGTATGTAGGACCCATTATATGGATATGACATCAATATATTTTTCTCCGTGTAAGAATATTAATTCGGAAAACAAGCAGTTCTTACGCCTGTCGAGTCTAGGTATCTAAGAAGCCCTTCAGTCTTAACGTCCTTCAGTTCCGAGAGGTTACCGGAGAGAGGTTTCCCAGGGAATTCCATTGTGGCTAGGCAGAGCGAAGGACACTGAAAAAAAAAACGTTTTAAATCTAAAGACTTTCGCTGTTAAAACAACTACTTTCCGCAGTTGAAATGTGCCCAACAACACTCCGTTGTTGTTTCAAAGGTGCAAAGGTGATTTAAGTCAACCACGGACACTGTTGGATCAAATACTTTTGCCTTTAAGTGAACAACGGAGACTGTTGGAAAAAGTGTTCACCTAAAAATAAATTTTTGTTTGCATTTTACTCTTCATCTTCTCCCGCCCGGGTCCCAACTGCAAATATGTAGCCTCCGCTTATTCTCCTCTTCTTTTCTCCTTCTTATCATTCACTGGTTGCTATCTTTATTTCTTATTCTGCTTTTTCTTCTTTATTTTATATTCTCCTCCGGATTCGAACCATAACATCAACCTGAAATTCTATCCAATCATCACATGGTGGAACATTCAATATTATATTGAATTTAAAACCCCCTTTTATACACGGTAGGCAGGAAGCGACGATAGGTTGCATGAAAATGTCGAGAAAAAAAGAAAGTGGGGTTGTATTATGTGATGTTTATAGATGAAACATCCGTTGAAATTAAAATCCGAGCTGCTCCTTTTTCAAGGATATCAGCATTTTTTGTTTTTTTTGAAAGGATCAAATATTGAGGAAATCGAAAATTCGCCACCGTCCAAATTTTTCCGATTTCAATACATTATTTGGTCGCTAAGGGATACAAAAAAAGGTATTAAAAAGAAAAAAGGACACCTGTAGTGGAAAAATCATTTTTACGATATTCCCATGCAACCTATTGTTGCTTCCCTCCCACCGTGCACAGCTAGCGCGTATCTCAGCTCTAATTCTTTTTTAGTATTAACGTATAGATATGTAGGAATGAGAGTTGGATCATTAGATTAAAATATTTACATAAACTAGAAAAATATTTGAACTTAAAGTAGCACCATAAAAAAAGTACTTTTTTTTTTGAAATTTTACTTTAGATGGACCAAAGTGCATTAACCACTGCAGGTACATCAAAATTGTATATCAAAGAAATATTCCTTTATTCATTCTGAATGAAACATATTATAAGGAATTTTCACGTAGAGTTAACATTTTAGGAGTTATACGCAAATTAAAGTGGGTACATTTTGTGTTATTTTATATTTGAGTGGTTATCCTTTAGGTCCTGTTCACATTGGAGTTTTCCACTACAGGTGTCCTTTTTTTTAATACCTTTTTTTGTATCCCTTAGCGACCAAATAATGTATTGAAATCGGAAAAATTTGGACGGTGGCGAATTTTCGATTTCCTCAATATTTGATCCTTTCAAAAAAAAAACAAAAAATGTGGATATCCTTGAAAAAGGAGCAGCTCGGATTTTAATTTCAACTGATGTTTCATCTATAAACATCACATAACACAACCCCACTTTCCTTTTTTCTCGACATTTTCATGCAACCTATCGTCGCTTCCTGCCTACCGTGTATACCTCCTCTTTCCCGAAAAAGCATCTATAAATTATATGAATCATTGTAAAAACAAAATTTAAAAAAAATTGTTCTCATTAGTTTTGTTAACAACGGAAACTGTTGGATCAAATACTTTTGCCCTTAAATCAACAGCGGGGACTTTTGGAGAAAATTTTCTGCTAAAAATAAACTTTTGTTTGGATTTTACCTTCATCTTCTCTCCATCATTATTGTTTTTGTTGGTTTTCTCACAAAAAAATTTTAAAAGCAAGCAAGTTTTTGAAACAACAGCGCCCGTTTTTGAATAAATTGTTGGATCAAAAACTTTGCTGTAAAAATAAATACTTTTGCTGTTGGATCAAAGACGGAGATTCAACAGCCGAAAGTTATTGATTTAACTACGGGTATTTTTTTCAGAGCACCATCTTATCCGTACCAGGAGGATCACAGCTGCGACACAGAGTGTTATGTTTCAATACAAATCGGGATACGTGGGTACCAATAGCCCAATGTCCTGTGAATAACACAGTTAAGCCTGAAATATACCTCCTGTTAATCTAAATAATGGCTGAGTATCGCATCTCATTCTATGCAGGCCACAGACTTCTGCATATCCTGCAAGTCTGCAACCGCTTCCTCCTCGAACTAGTGCCGAGAGATTTGGCCCTTAAAGATACCCAGGAGTGCAAGAACCTCTTGCACCTCTGCGGTATCAAGAGCTGAGCCTTGCCTGGCGAGCTCGTCAGCCATTTCGTTCCCCTAGATATCGCAGTGCCTCGGCACTCAGACAAAAGATACGCTAAATTGATTTGCTAAGCCCATGACCCACTCCTTACACTGCCTGATGCGCCAACTCAGAAGGCATTTCTATCATCAACAATCGGTGGAAGTAGAGGAAGAGTTAGGGCGCTGCATAACATTGGAAAGATCAGGTGAATAATGACTTGAGTTCCATTGGTATTTCTAATGAAGCAGAAGTGACTTAAGTGTCAATTAAGAAGAAGAAGAAGGTCTGAAAGATAAACGGAGGAGTTGAAATGAAACTTCAGATAATGATTATCACTAATCAGCGTTAAGATGAAAAAGCTTCAATGTTCACAATATGGCCTGATATTTAATTTAGCATCAATTTCTCCTGACCTGCATTGCAACATATAAGTATGTATATACTTTTCAAGAGTCATATCGACAAATGTACACATCTAAGTAACACACATAGAATTATGTTTTTCATACAATGGCTGGGATCAGCATCACTTACAGGATCAACAGTAGATAGTGGGAATAATAATACATGAATAATTTTGTAAAAATGAAAGGCAAAGAAAAGTGCATAGGAACAAAAAAACAAAGTCAACTCGGACTATAGTAATAATTTAAATGTATGTGTGTGTGTATGAGCGCACACGTACATATGTGATATCCATACAACATGCTGATTGTGCCGCAGCTTCCCGTTAACTATTTTTGCAAGCGATTTTTTTTTCTTGTTTTTGCCTTTTGCTCACTTCTTTTTTACGGCTATCCTGTTCGTTATTTCTTCATTGCTGTCTGCCGGTTGGATTTCCTTCCGCCTTTCCTGGAAGCACATACACACACAAGCACACACGTAGTGCGATCTATGTAAGTTATAGTAAAAGGATATTCTTTTTTTTTTGCACAGTAGCGAACGCAAGTAAGCACGTACGCACGTACGCAAGTAACTACATTTTATATGTACAATGTTCATACATAAATTTACAACGAAATACACACCCACACTCAACCACACACACACGCACACAGGAACTTTAAATAAGCGAGTTTACGTACTTCCTTCAGCATTAAGTGAGATGTTGAAATATTTTCTGTGCACGCAATGCATGAATTGTACGAAAGTACGTACGGGCAGTGGAGAAATACTCTTAAGGATGTGCTTGATGTGTTTGTGTGTGTGTGTGTGGAAAAAATTTATACTAATAGAGTGAATTTTTACGACAAACGAAGTATTACATACGTTTTTTCTTTACACGTGAAATGTGCATAAACTTATGGCGTTTTCTTTTCTACGAAAAAATGTTGCCCTCCTATATCCCAATTATCTAATTACGTATCCTGACTTTCTATAAAATGGCTGAATTTGTAGATAAAGGTGCCCTCTTACTTAGTTAGAGGTCAATATTTGGTGAAAGGACCAGACAAACTTACAAAATGGCGAAGAAAATCAAACAGGGCAACATTATTTCGAGAAAAGAAAACGCCATTAAATTCCTTTGTATACGAAAAACATGTGTCAGTTTTGTTAGAAGTTGCTTCTGGACTCGTTCGAGGCACCCACTACGAAGAGTTTGAATTTTTGAAGATCAGTTACGCAGATTATACCTGAAAGCTATTCGATTAAGATATTAGCCGCATTTATTTGGACAAGACTTAGAGAGTTGCGAAAAAAACAACCACTATTATAAAACAAGTGAACGTGATACGTCCGTTCGTTAAGGTAAGTGATTTGGGAAAAGCTGTGTGTATTTTATAAAATGGTTTCAAATGGTTGTCGATGGATGAGTTCTCCATTGCGAAACTATCCAAGACTCAACCCAGCGCCATTCATTAAAGTAAGTGAATTTGGAAAAAAAGTGTTAACGAACTGTGTTGGGTTGAGTCTTGGATAGTTTCCAAATCGAGAAGACATCTATCGACAACAATTTTAAACAATTTTACTTATTCACAATAGAAAAAGTTGGCAGAATCAGTTAGGACTAGTTTAATGAGTAGTTGGCACACTCTCTAAAGGTCTCTTAAGGTCTAACAAACTACACTTTGTATAAAAACTGTCAGCTAAGAGAGCAGAATCAAGTATAAGCGACAAGTAACACTCCTATTAGCTAATTCAAAGCACATGCTCAGGAAGGTAGCTGGTTGTATATTTTTGTGTATACTTTTCTTCCGACCGAGCTTTCATCGGGCTGCAATATTTTCGAAAATAGTTTTGAAAAAAAAAAGTGAGGAAATTGAGTTTTTAAAAAGTTCGTCCTCTTCATGTTCTTCGCCTTTGCTTCTCCCACTATCTTTCCCACTGCCTTTATATTTCTCTTTCATGTATTTTTATTTAATCTTTCCTTTTCTCTATCGGTCTCCCTTAGCGTTCCTTTTCTCTTGCTCTCTTTTCTCCCCCTTTTATTGTTTCCCCATTTTCCTTTCCCTTTCCCTCTCCATCCTAATCCTTCTCCCTTTTCCACTCCTACTCCCCCTACTTCTCTCTCACAAACAATTTTCGTTTAATTTTCCCTTTTTCTTTTTCTTTTTCTTTTTCTTTTTCTTTTTCTTTTTCTTTTTCTTTTTCTTTTTCTTTTTCTTTTTCGTTTTCTTTTTCTTTTTCATTTTCATTTTCTTTTTCTTTCCCTTTTTCTTTTTCTTTTTCTTTTTCTTTTTCTTTTCCTTTTCCTTTTTCTTCTTTTTCTTTTTTCTTTTCCTTTTTCTTTTTCTTTTTCTTTTTCTTTTTCTTTTTCTTTCCCTTTTTCTTTTTCTTTTTCTTTTTCTTTTCCTTTTTCTTTTCCTTTTCCTTTTCCCTTTTTTCTTTTTTCTTTTTCTTTTCCTTTTCCTTTTCCCTTTCCTTTTCTTTTTTCTTTTTCTTTTTCTTTTTCTTTTTCTTTTCCTTTTCCTTTTCCTTTTACTTTTACTTTTACTTTTACTTTTACTTTTACTTTTACTTTTACTTTTACTTTTACTTTTACTTTTACTTTTACTTTTACTTTTACTTTTACTTTTACTTTTACTTTTACTTTTACTTTTACTTTTACTTTTACTTTTACTTTTACTTTTACTTTTACTTTTACTTTTACTTTTACTTTTACTTTTACTTATACTTATACTTTTACTTTTACTTTTACTTTTACTTTTACTTTTACTTTTACTTTTACTTTTACTTTTACTTTTACTTTTACTTTTACTTTTACTTTTACTTTTAGTTTTACTTTTACTTTTACTTTTACTTTTACTTTTACTTTTACTTTTACTTTTACTTTTACTTTTACTTTTACTTTTACTTTTACTTTTACTTTTACTTTTACTTTTACTTTTACTTTTACTTTTACTTTTACTTTTACTTTTACTTTTACTTTTACTTTTACTTTTACTTTTACTTTTACTTTTACTTTTACTTTTACTTTTACTTTTACTCTTACTTTTACTTTTACTTTTATTGAGTTGGAAATTGAGTTTTTGAAAAGTTCGTCCTCTTCATGTTCTTCGCCTTTGCTTCTCCCACTATCTTTCCCACTGCCTTTATATTTCTCTTTCATGTATTTTTTCTTTCTTCTTTCCTTTTCTCTATCGGTCTCCCTTAGCGTTCCTTTTCTCTTGCTCTCTTTTCTCCCCCTTTTATTGTTTCCCCATTTTCCTTTCCCTCTCCATCCTAATCCTTCTCCCTTTTCCACTCCTACTCCCCTACTTCTCTCTCACAAACAATTTTCGTTTAATTTTCCCTTTTTCTTTTTCTTTTTCTTTTTCTTTTTCGTTTTCTTTTTCATTTTTATTTTCTTTTTCTTTCCCTTTTTCTTTTTCTTTTTCTTTTTCTTTTTCTTTTTCTTTTTCTTTTCCTTTTCCTTTTTCTTCTTTTTCTTTTTTCTTTTTCTTTTTCTTTTTCTTTTTCTTTTTCTTTTTCTTTCCCTTTTTCTTTTTCTTTTTCTTTTTCTTTTCCTTTTTCTTTTCCTTTTCCTTTTCCCTTTTTTCTTTTTTCTTTTTCTTTTCCTTTTCCTTTTCCCTTTCCTTTTCTTTTTTCTTTTTCTTTTTCTTTTTCTTTTCCTTTTCCTTTTCCTTTTACTTTTACTTTTACTTTTACTTTTACTTTTACTTTTACTTTTACTTTTACTTTTACTTTTACTTTTACTTTTACTTTTACTTTTACTTTTACTTTAACTTTTACTTTTACTTTTACTTTTACTTTTACTTTTACTTATACTTATACTTATACTTATACTTATACTTTTACTTTTACTTTTACTTTTACTTTTACTTTTACTTTTACTTTTACTTTTACTTTTACTTTTACTTTTACTTTTACTTTTACTTTTACTTTTACTTTTACTTTTACTTTTACTTTTACTTTCACTTTTACTTTTACTTTTACTTTTACTTTTACTTTTACTTTTACTTTTACTTTTACTTTTACTTTTACTTTTACTTTTACTTTTACTTTTACTTTTACTTTTACTTTTACTTTTACTTTTACTTTTACTTTTACTTTTACTTTTACTTTTACTTTTACTTTTACTTTTACTTTTCCTTTTCCTTTTCCTTTTCCTTTTCCTTTTCCTTTTCCTTTTACTTTTCCTTTTCCTTTTCCTTTTCCTTTTCCTTTTCCTTTTCCTTTTCCTTTTCCTTTTCCTTTTCCTTTTCCTTTTCCTTTACCTTTTCCTTTTCCTTTTCCTTTTCCTTTTCCTTTTCCTTTTCTTTTTCCTTTTCCTTTTCCTTTTCCTTTCCTTTTCCTTTTCCTTTTCCTTTTCCTTTTCTTTCCTTTTCTTTCCTTTTCCTTTTCCTTTTACTTTTACTTTTACTTTTACTTTTACTTTTACTTTTACTTTTACTTTTACTTTTACTTTTACTTTTACTTTCACTTTTCCTTTTTCTTTTTCTTTTCCTTTTCCTTTTCCTTTTCCTTTACCTTTTCCTTTTCCTTTTCCTTATCCTTTTCCTTTTTCTTTCCCTTTTTCTTTTTCTTTTCCTTTTCCTATCGCTATCCTTTCCTCCCGGGTCCACATTTTGACCCATATCTGTGGACGCGACCTAGGAATCACAAAGAATAGAGCTTTGTGTAAATAGAAGCCCTGATTTCCGCCTTTCATAAAACTACAAATCATTCAGAAATTTATGATTGCCCGTAATTGTCTAAGCATTTGCATTAAAATATTCGTATCTGGTTTCATGAAAACAAACATATCTGTTTTGTAGCTGCAATAGAACTATTGGGCTTTTAAAACTACTCGGCAGCAGTGTTGCCAGAACTTTTCCAGAGTTCCAGCTAGATTCTCAAAAAAAAAAAAAAAGCTAGAAATAGCTAAAAAAAAATGTTTCACACAACAAAATAAAATTTAAAGCTACAAAAAGAAGCTAAAAAAAATTACGAAATTAGCCAGTAGAACTTGGAGCGAGATCTCCCCAAGCGAGGGAAGAACGGTACTCTATTTGATATCATTTCCGAGCAATACCAAAATTTGTTCAGTTTTATTTTATTTTGTTTGTGTTTATTACTTCCCTTCCTAGGACATACAATGTTAAAAGCAAGTATACAAAATTGTATGCTTATAGACGAAGTATAGGAATTATTTATTGACAAGTACTTCCGGATTAATAAAACGATGATCCCAAGTCCTACTGCGTATTTTAATGCTTTATTAATAGGTGATTTCCCATGGCAGTGATCCGGACAAAAAATTTGCAAGCAACTGCAACAACAATTTTTTGATCCTGATGTTTATCTGGATCAAAAAATCTCTTACAATCTATACGGACCCGAAAAGGATCCAGATAAACATCAGGATCACAAAATTGTTGTTCCATTTGCATGGAACATTTTTATGCGGATCTGGATCACAGCCAGGGGAACTCGCCTAATGTGTTTTCAAAACACACATAAATTCAAGGGCAATTTAACAGGTCGGTTCAAGATACATACACACATACACGCCGTGAGCTTAATGTCGAACTCTCATGACCGATATGTCAAAACTGTAAGGAAGACGAAATAATTTTACATTCGGCTCACGGGCGAATGATGGATAAACTCAGAGAATGAAGAATTTGACGAACTGTAAAAACGAAGGCATGTATAGAATATGCAGAAGTAAACAAATTGGATAGCTGTCGAAGAAGAACAAGAAGTCAGCTGATCTGACGAACCGAGGTGTTTAGTGGAGCCTGCATAAGTTATTTATTTTCATATACTATATGTAAATTTGTACTTCAGTGTCAATAAAAATAACGAAATGTTAAAAAAAAATGTTTTACATTAAAATAATGGTATCTATGATGACTGTATGTATGTATATGAGCAGTGAGCAGCGCTCATTTTTTGGGGAGATTTAGCAAATAAAAAAGCTAAAAAAAAGCCAAAGCTAAATCAGAATTTTTGCAGCTAAAAGACAAGAAAAAAAGCTAAATCTAGCTTGAAAAAAGCTAGAATGGCAACGCTGCTCGGCAGTCAGCGGCTTACTTTCCGAGTTTACTTCTGTCATAAAAGGCTTCTCACAAAAAACGTATTCGTTCGGAGCCGGCATAAAACCGTAGGTCCACCCAATTAATAGGAAAAACCCAAATTAGGTAATTGGGAGAGAAGCTCGGCCTTAAAACTCGTTAGAGTTATGTATATTCGCGCCAGTTTATTATCATTATTATCGTAAAGAAAACAAGTTTTTTGGTTCTTCTGAAAGTTTTTGAATTTTGAGTTATGTCACTTTATGATTTAAGGTGCGATATGTACATAAGTACCTACATATGGACTTGTACTAAATGTGCGTCCTTATATATGTCTCGTATGTGTCTTGTTCCGCTTAATCAACTGTGGCGATACTTTCTCAACAACAATTTTCGATGCATTCAAATTGATTACCAACGTCACATCCGTGTCGCTCGGTCGCTCGGTCATGCGGTCACCATGGCGTATACTTGATTGAAAGCACTTACGAGTACTTGGTGTCGAACAAATAGCAGCAGTAGCAGCACCAGTAAAAGATTGCAACAATGTAATCTCGTGCACATGGAAACATATGTACATCAATAAATGTACATACATACATACATACATACATACATATGCACATACAAATGACCGCAAGCGCATACATATTCAAAGAACTTCAGTACCATATACAAGCCAGAGCGTATAATTCTACAGGCAACGGCTAACAGCCAACAGCTGCCAAATGCCACCCGCTGCAGATAAATATAAATACATACATAAATACATACATACCCTGTAGGGAAAATCTCTAGTTCCGAACTAGGTCGCTTCTAGTGCATTTTTCGACACTACCAGTGCGAGCTTAATCTCTTTTGCATGTTATCAACTGGCGAATTTAACACGGCGATGTCCTAGGCGGTGTCAATTGTCACCCTCTGCACTACATTTTCGATAGTTCCGAACTAGTACTAATTTCTACAGTTTACAATAGTTCGTTTATTGGCACAATTTCGATAGTTCTGAACTAGCTACAAGTACCCACAAATTCTACAGTTTTACATCTGTCGCTTAAGTGCAGCCTTTGACACACGTCATGCAAGTGGCGCGATGGCCGACTGGCTAACGCATGTGCCCTTCAAACTGAGGGGCGCGGGTTCGAATCCTGTTGGTGTCAAGGTAGATGATAATTTTTATTTTTATTTTTTTTTTTAACTAATATTTTTTTATTTATTTATTTAATAAAAATTTACAATAATATTTAAAAAGTAATAAAATAAAAAAAAAAAATTAAAAATAAGCCTGAGGGATCGGAAAAGCATAATTAGGGGAACATTTCATTTCATACAAGATGCAAATAGAAAACTCTCTATATAAAATGCTTCACTAAACATCTGAGAATTGCAGAAATATAAAAAGCCGACGGCAATTGAACGAACGAAAAATTTTCATAGAATTTTTGTCACTTCGAAATTGCATACAAATGAAAGTGTGTTTTATAATGGTCACTCAATTCACTCCTTCTGAACTGGTGAGGGTCTAACTACAATTGATCTAGTTCCCTTTTGACACCCTTTCGCTAGTTCGGAACTAGAAATTTTGCTCACTAGTTATTGAGTTCCCTGCAGGGTATGTACATTGGTGTGTGTTTTAGTGTTTCATTGTTTGTATGCATGTTTTCGGTTATTTCATTTGTTCGTTCCATTGCCACCAAACATTGGCGCTTAATGTGACGCTTTGCTAGCAAAAAGGAGCAAAGCAAAAAGTGTGTTGTGCAAGAAGGAAAACTTTAATGGTCGCGCGATAAGCAAGCGCTGGCAACTAAGCAACTGCGGTCGGTGACTGTGGTCGTGGTTGGTAGCACGTTATCACTGAGATTCCACATCTGCGGTTGTCTGATACTCTACATACTGGCGTTGGCGCTGATTTGCTGCTATGCATTGGGTGTGTTTGTGCGTGTGCCATTTAGGTAAGTGGTAGTCAAAATGACATATTTACGCCATTATGTTTATGCGTTGATTCAATTAAATATGGCAAGAGAATAATAACATTAATTTTAGCTTTGGCTTCCGTTTTTTGTTTGTTTTTTACGATCTCCGCTTTTGTGCTTCGTGCTATCTCCTATCTCCTACATATATGTACATATATACATATGTATGTATGTATCAGACCTGTAAAGTGCAAGTACCAGTACAAGTACAAGTACAAGTACAAGTACACCAGTACTTCAAACTGCCAGTACAAGTACAAGTACTGAAATACTTGTACTTGAATTTTACAAGTACAAGTACTCTACTGATAAATACTTTTTAAGTACGTACACATATCTGTGTTTTTGTTCTGCTTTTTTAAATATTTTGATTGAAATAAAATTTTTAAATCAAAATCAACTGAGGTGATGTTTTTTTGTTTGAAACAGTCTGAAATAGTTTGTCAAAAAAAGTGGCAATCTTTTGTAAGCAACCTGCAAAAGAATGCACTACCTGCTTTTATTGAGGGATTACTGAGGTATGGTTTAGGAATTTTTTAAATTGTGATTCATTTACAACACTACTGTGAGCTTTCATAATTTGGCTTTTTTCATTGACACTATCCCTGCAAGAATTCGACTAATTCGGGATGTATCCGGGATCACTCGCAATGGAGCATGCGACTAATACAACTTGTGGTCTCTTTATATGGAATGAAGTTTTCCCTTTTGTTTGAGCATGTCCTATGTGGAGACTAATTGTACCCTTTTAGACTTGAACAAAATCATATTTCGAAGTTCGTTTATAACCTTTTGAGTAAAATTGTCAACAATTTGTCTACATTTTCACCCTTCCCTATAAAATTGAGGAGTAAACCGAAAGAGAGGAGTCCGGGACAAATCGCACAATTTTTACAGGGCTATTGAAGGAAACAAAAAAAGCGGTTTGTTTTTAAAATTTATTTAAATTTCTATGTACATAAATATACATATATAAGTAATGAATGTCGGTAGAATCGTTCCAAATAAAAATTAAATATATGTATTCATGGAAAGAAAAAAGGCGTTACTTATTTATTTGAGAATTTCTCCAGTAGATCTAGCTTTATTTTTTCTATTTCGAGGTATTTTCCAAATTTAGCCTTCAAAATTTCCTTCGTAATACCTTCCTCGAGCTGCAAGCCTTTTGCGTGTGGAGAGACGGATGAACGATGTGATGCTGATGATGACAGTGACGACGGAGATGATTGTAATAGGGACGGTTTTGGGTGGATGGTGGTGGTGGAGATAATTGTGATGAAGACGACGATGGTGATGAGGGCGATGATGTTTGAGATGAAGGCGTCATATGTGATGAGGGCGGCGATGATTGTGGCGGGATCGATGAAGATTTTATACCAAATGGCCTGGAACCAGAATGAACCGTGTGGTTATTTCATATTATTGGGGTTTGCCCAAATATTTCTTCTCTTTTTTCCATAAATGGAGCGAAATATGGACTGGCTCCTGTTCGTCTATTGTTATTGGACGCGGATTTACATGCTTGAGGCAAAGTGCGCATCTTCGATTCCAAAAAAAAAATGAAGTAGGAGATTTCAATGATATCAAATTTGATCAAAAATTGATTGAAAAATGTTTAAAAATATGTATCATAAATGATTACTTAAGAATAATCATATTTAGGGTACATTTTTCTCCCGACGATTCCAATAGAAAATGTTTTTAAATTTGATCGTTTTTAATCATCTGGGCGTATGATATTTGAATATTTTTGATCAAAATTTTCAAAAAATGCTGGCTGTGAAATTTTTTCATTTCTGATTTTTTGACGTTTATTTTGAAATTTTCCAATTACTTTCCGTTGACCATTCACAATGACGCACGTTTTTAAACTTTTCAACACTGTTTTCAAGTTGGTTATGACTTACCGAGTTATACGCTTGCTGTTTATTTTTTAGCTGGTCGCTTAGTTTTTGTAGGCAATTCCTCAATTTTTGCGGAGTTCTTTTGCATGTTGCTTGCAAAAGATTACAGCTAAAGTACTTGCATGTACATTGATAAGTACTTTTGCTTGTACTTCGAATTTCTAAGTACAAGTACTGTGGTACTTATACTTATTTGGTACTTAGTACGAGTATATACTGAGTATTTTACAGGTCTGGTATGTATCTTTGCATCTTTTCTTCGTCATCAATTTTATCTCCAAATTTATTTAACCTAAACCATTGGGTTGTTTGGTTTCGTTCCTTTGATCTATGTTTTCGCTGTCAATTCCACTAAAACTCGCAACCAAAGTTAGCCAAAATTGCCACGCAATACGACACCAATTCCGGGCGCCTAGTTGCCATAATTTTTATACCCAGTTGTGTACCTATTTTATGAACCGTGTTTAGTTTGAGGTTTATATGCATTCTAGCGAACTTTCCATAAACCTTCTGAGAATCACATGCATTCGCAAAGCTTTATGATATAAATTAAGCAGAAAAGTTATATACATACATGGCTTAAATATATATATATTGCTTTAAAAGAGGTTATATACATATGCATGTACACAATTCAGAATTCAGAACAAAAAACATTTTGCTCATTTTTTGCCATTACTTGCTGTTTTATGAGTTATTTTTTGGGCGCTAAATACATGTACTCGTACATAAAGCACAAATTCACTTCGACCGCAAATTAGATATGTATGTACGCTTGCGGCGCTGGTGTGAACCACTTATGTACGTATTTGGAACGCCATGGCGCGCGGCATTAAGCACCACCGACTGACTGAATGACTAAAAAAAAACCCCAATTGACTGACTAACTGCGTGGCAACCGAACGGGTGGCTGCTGCTCTGCTTGACTGAGTAGCTGATTGTTTATTTGGGTTTTGGCTTATTTGTATTTGCGCTTGCTCCTTCATTGGTAATTTTCTCCATTGAGTTTAATATCTTTTACATTGTTTGGTTTTAGTTCACCCTAAAATGCCTAAAGAAAATTTTACGAGGTGCTGAATGAATGTAAGAGTAATTTCGTGGGCGTGCGTGCGAGTGTGTGTGTGTGGGTGTGTGTGTGTTTTTGTGTTTACTTTGTTGTTTTTGGTTAGTTGTTTAAAGTCCTTCAGGCTGTTTAGGACACGGTCGTAAAGTTAGCTAAGGCTGAATGAATTTGAACAAATTTTTTGGTATAGTATGAGTTTTGTGTATGTGTGTGTGTGTGTGTACATTTAAGCCAGGGCTGCTCAACGCTCTCGTATTGAAAGTACAAAACTCAATACATCTACAAATTTTGTATATGCACTGAAAATTTTTTTTGCTCATTTAAATTTTTTTATGAATTCCAATAAAATATTATTTTAGAATTTATTTTCAAATGGTAGTATCACATACATACAAATTTTTTTATTTTTTATATGAAAATTTTTTGAATACTAATTTTTTACAGTGCTTTCATTTTTTGAATATTTTTTTCATTACACATTTGTTATTGTAAATTTCGATTTCTTACGGCAGTGCTCGAGCTCCTATACAAAGTGCCTTTGCTCTGCACATTCAATATGAATCATAGGCACATACATATAAAATTTTTTTTATATCTGAGTGCTTATGGGAGTGCAAAGAAAATTTTATTTTCATATTTGAAGTGAAAATATGTATCTGTGCCTATGATTCGGTACAAAACAAAAACAAATAGTGCTTTGAGTGCCTAAGAGGTGAGCAGCCCTGATTTAAGCATTTATTTTATACATACCCTGCAAAAAAATGTACGATTAATCCCGAAAGAGATTTGTCCCGGATTGATCTCTTTCGAGAACAATCGGTCCACAATTAGTCCCCGATTGTTCCCGTACGGGTATAAATGTAGACTAATCGCTTTCATCCCGAACGGGTACAAATCTAGATTCTTTAAATGCAGAAATTTTACAAAAAATGCAATGTATTTAAAAAATTGTAGAACAACCGGTAAAACGAATTGAACACCCTTTATTTTAATAACAATGATGAATAATAATTTTAACAAAATGTTGCCTAAAATATCCTATGAAAAAATCCTTTACATTACGCTCAAAACGTACATTTTTTTTATTTATTTATTGAGATTTTTTTACAAAAGTAAAACATTATATAATCTTTATTTAAAAATGCATGAACATTTACAATTTTTTAAAGATTGTTATTAAAAATTTCCTTGGCTAAGAAATTGGAAAAATCTACATTTTTACCCGTTCGTGCTGAAAGCGATTGATCTACATTTGTACCCGTTCGGTATGTTAGTGATTAATAGGGCATGGAATTTCATGTACTAAAAAATAAAAAATATGCGCATAAAAAATGCAACAAAAACTGAGAAATATGCGTGAAAAATCAAAAAAAAATGCATTAATTCAAATTTTTTCAACTTCAGATAATTCATGTTTATTGAAGTTACAATAGTTAAATAACAGACACTTTTTAATTCAATTTTGCTCTTACTTTGTACGTTTATACATATGTATGTATGTATGTTTTTATATATATATAGATACATAAATTCAGTCTTGAACATTTCATAATTTGCAAAGGTTAATCCTTATTCAACGATTCATTTTTTCATATTCTCAAAAAGAAAACTTTGCCGATTCGGTCGAAAAAAGCTCTTATACATAGAAAACGAACGTTCTACATCCACAGAGGTAATAGGAGCATGTTTGAAAACGGCTCTTTTTCGACAGGTATGCACCGTATCGAAAATACTAATAATAGCCGTATTCACACGAAACTCTATTCGTCGTCAGATGGCTGTTATGCATGAATTTCGTTTGTATGAAACTGTCAACTAGCAAATTACAAAAATAGGCAATATAATGCGAAATATGTAATAAAAAAATGCAAACAACGCAAAATATGTAAAAATATGTATACATGACCAAAATATGCAAAATATGCAAAAACATTTGAATGCCATTTTTAAGACAATTTCACGATTCGCAAAGATTGTTTATTTATTTTGCTCTACCTAAATCTAAGCAAAACATGTATTTGCATAGATTTCCATGCCCTAGTGATTAATCTACATTGGTATCCGTTCGGGTACACAAGTTGAACAATTAGTCTCTTCATAGGACATGCTCGAACAAATGCGATCAATTCAATCCATATAAAGGGATGTAAAATTGTATTAGTCGCATCCGGACACGTCCCGGATTAATCGCATTTTTTGCAGGGTATGTACATAAGAACAAACATAAGTACCCAATATGCCCAAAGGTATTACAATCATCAATACTTTCCTAATTACATTTTCTTTAGGGAACAAACAACTTCTATGACTATGCCCCATGACTATCGCTTGGCCGACTTCGCATGAATGACTTTGTATAGTAAAAAAAACGCACTGAAGCGAAAGCGTCGTGCTTTCATTCCAAACCGCATGCTTTTTTCATATGTTCGTTATTATAATCTCGTTAGGTATTCGGTTTCGGTTTACTCTTCTTAATTCCTACTTTAGTCAGTGAAGAAATGATCTCGTCGCTATAGAAGAACAAGTAAGGAAGCCTAAGTTCGAGTGGAATCGAACATTAGATACTCAGCTGTATGCTTTCATTGTTTGTTTGTGTTTGATGGAAACACGGTGCAATTAATAAAAAGCGAGTGCTGCATAAAGTGGGCGTAGTCACGCCCATTTTCTAAATTTTTATCAGTCATCCAACTAAGCATATCAATATTATACTTTGTGCAAAATTTCATTCCTTTATGACTTCTACTTACAAAGATGTCACGTTACAAATTCCCAAAGGGTGTTCCAGAAATATCTTTCTTAAACAGTAGGCGTGGTCATAAACCGATTTCAATAAATTTTTGCGTGGCTATTAACACATGTTATAAAAGTGTATAAACCAAGTTTCGTCATAATATCTCAATTATTTGTCGAGTTATAGGCTAAGAAATCTCGTATATCCCTTTGTGTAAAAAGAGGCGGTGCCACGCCCATTTTCCAAAATTTTTCTATTTGTTGTTTCCGGTCTATTGTGGAAGTCATGCCACAAAATTTCAATGAATTATCTTTATATTTGACAAAGATATCGCTTAAAATGTTTTTATTAGGTCACTTTGTAATATACATATATAAAAGTGGGCGTGGCCGCAACCGATTTTAACTATTTTCCGTCCAAACGTATGCCTAAGTAAGTAAATCACGCGTACCAAATTTTGTCGATATATCTTCAATGGTTTCTGAGTTATGACATATAAAACTTTTAAGGTTTGACGCTTAATAAGTGGGCGTGGCACCGCCCATTTTCCAAAATTTCATCAAATTTCTTCCTAGGGGCCTGAGCTCAACACGTGGGTAAAATTTCATCGCTCCAGCTATATTAGTGACTGAGATACCAAATTTCCGATTATTTCTATATAGGAAAAGTGGGCGTGGTCATGGTCCGATTTCGCCCATTTTCAATACCAACCGTCCCAGTCTCGATACCAACTTGCATTTCAAATTTCATCAAAATATCTCAATTTTTGCGCGAGTTAGAGTGTTTACAGACGGACGGACATGGCTAAATCGATTTCTCTTTTCACCCTGATCATTTTGATATGTATAAGTCTATATCTATCTCGATTATTTCACTCTGTTACAATCCACCGTTATGTGATTAAAACTATAATACTCTGTGTACTAGTACAGCTGAGTATAAAAAAGACGCAAAGTGTTTTGTTGAGGAAGAAAGACGCACACTTTTTTTTTTTCAAAGAAAGACGCATTAAAAATATTTTTCGAAAGAAAGACTCTTAATTTTTTTTGATAACGAAGAAAGACGCTTTATTTTTTTTTACTACAAAGAAAGACGCATTCAAATATTTTTTTAGGAAAGAAAGACGTATTCGATTTTTGTTTTTTCTTCGTCAATATTAATGCTAATGCGTCTTTCTTCGCAATTAATAATTCTAATGCGTCTTTCTTCGTCGAAATGTTTTATAATGCGTCTCTTTTCGTCGAAATATTTTTTAATGCGTCTATCTTCGTCGACATGTTTTGTGAAGCGTCTTTTTTTCCCAACATATTTTTAATGCGCCTTTTTTCGTCGACAAGTTACTGGCATGCGTCTTTCTTCTTCCGGAGCGACGATCTGTGTTCAATTCGTACGTGCCATTCAACATACTTTAGTAGTACCTGCGGTATATCTAACTTGCTTTTCCTGGCATGAATAAAACTCGCATCAGCTTACAAATGGGCCTAGTGGGTATGCAATATTTTGATACTGTGCGGGTGTAATACGTATTTCTCATAGAATTTACTAACAAATATGCTCTTCGCCTATGACAGCTCCGATGGGCCTTTTTTCTGTAACGAGTTTTAGCTTGTACTTGTAATGAGTGAGCGATTTTTTTTTGTTTTGGTTTTTCTTTCATCCATTTTTCAAGCGGGGATAGTCTTACCTTAAGGTATGTATAATGATTGTGTTAAGCTTTTTGCAGTTATAATTTTAGAATTTGGATAAGCTAGTTTTAAAATAACTAGACATACTCATTTGCAGAAGTAACATTTACCTTATTAGCTTCGTAGCTGAAACTAAGTAAATATTTATTTTAATACACATTTCGAGGGAATCTAGTCAACGTTGCCATTCTAGCTTTTTTCAAGCTAGATTTAGCTTTTTTCTTGTCCTTTGGCTGCAAAAATTCTGATTTAGCTTTGGCTGATGTTTATATGGATCCATTTCGGGTCCGTATAGATTGTAATAGATTTTTTGATCCAGATAAACATCAGGATAAAAAAATTGTTATTGCAGTTGCTTGCAAATTTTTTATCTGGATCACTGCCACGGGAAATCACCTTTTATAAATAATTAAAATACGCAGTAGAACTTGGGATCATCGTCCTATTAACCCGGGGGTACTTGTCAATAGCTACTCTATTACTCCCTATACTTCGTGCATAAAGCTGGGTATCCACATCATAAGAAATTGCTCAAGAAAAAATTGGTATTTATTTCTTAAGTAATTTTGACATTTCATTTTTTCTTGAAGAAATATATACAATCGTATATATTTCTTGGCAAAAGCAACGTTGCCAACGCCATTTTTCGTCAAAAATTGTAATAGATTTTCTTATGAAGTGGATACTGCCTAAAGAAAACTTGACACAAGAAAATTTCTTGACCATTTCTTAAGCTTTTTTTTATATGGAGTTTTAGCTTTTCTTGTGATGTGGATACCCTGCTTAAGCATAGAACTTTATATAGTCGCTTTGAACATTGTATCTCCTAGGAAGGGAAGTAATAAACACAAACAAAATAAAACAAAATAAAAGAAATGGAAAAAATTTTGATAATGCTCGGAAAGGATATCAAGCAGAGTACTCTTCTGCTCTTGCTAGGGGAGATTTCGCTCCAAGTTCTACTGGGGACTTTCGTAATTTTTTTAGCTTCTTTTTTTAGCTTTGAATTTTTGTTTTGAGGTGTGAAACATTTTTTTTAGCTTTTTTTTTGAGAATCTAGCTGGAAGTCTGGAAAAGTTCTGGCAACACTGAATCTGGTTACCTATTGCTTTGTTTCGTCATTGCCTTTAAATTTGCAGCATTTTGTGATTTAAAATTCATAATTTTTAATTTTTATAACACATGCTCT
The DNA here is from genome assembly GCA_960531455.1 of Urophora cardui. Taxonomy (NCBI): domain Eukaryota; kingdom Metazoa; phylum Arthropoda; class Insecta; order Diptera; family Tephritidae; genus Urophora; species Urophora cardui. The sequence goes on along the minus strand of OY482674.1, from coordinate 40,117,465 downwards.
TGTCACTTTAATTATAATTAAAACTTGTTATTTTAATTAAAATTAAGCAAAGTAATGCAATAAAATTACGTTGACAAGGTATGCAATAGAAATTCGGAATATGCGGAATGAGGCAACCAGGGATGGGCATTATTCAAAATTTGAATAATTCAATAACGAAAAAATAAAAATAAATTTTTATTCTTCATTCTCATATCCTTGAATAAAGAATAAATTTTTATTCTTCATTCCGGCGCGCTTGAATAAAGAATAATTTTTTATTCCTTATTCTGATACCCTTGAATAAAGAATAAAAATTTATTCTTCATTCTGATACCCTTGAATAAAAAATAAATTTTTATTCTTCATTTTGGTGCCCTTGAATAAAGAATAATTTTTTATTCTTCATTTTGATACCCTTGAATAAAGAATAAAAATTTATTCTTCATTCTGATACCCTTGAATAAAAAATAAATTTTTATTCTTCATTCTGATGCCCTTGAATAAAGAATAATTTTTTATTCTTCATCCGAAATTGGTTGAATAAAAAATAAAATTTTATTTTTCATTCAGATAATTTTGAATAAAGAATAAATTTTTATTCACGTTATTCAAATTATTCTTGCAGGTCACACAAGTAAATGATTTTGCGAATATTTTTCTGAATACGAACCAAGTATTTTCCCGAGCCCCAACCGAATATTTTTCCGAATACTTTCCCGAATCCGAACCCAAATACTCAACCGAATATTTTTCTGAATCCGAACCGAATATTTTACCGAATACTTTCCCGAATCCGAACCGAATATTCTCCCAAATCCGAATCCGAATACTTTCCCGATTCCGAACCGAATACTTTCCCGAGTCTGAACCGAATACTTTTCCGGGTTCGAACCGAATACTTTTTCCGAGTTCGAACCGAATACTTTTCCGGGTCCGAACCGAATACTTTTCAGGGTTCGAACCGAATACTTTTCCGGGTTCGAACCGAATACTTTTTCCGAGTTCGAACCGAATACTTTTCCGGGTTCGAACCGAATACTTTTCCGGGTCCGAACCGATTACCAGCTGTAATTAACGAAGTTATGGTAAAAATTAAAATGCAAACGAATATGCATACAGTACATACATATTTACATATGTACATTGTATGTATAAGCAAAAGAAGTATGTAGTTTCTTGTTGTCATGTTCTGGTCATCGGTTTTTAATGAAATTTGGCGCCGTTCTATTCAAATACAAGGACATTTTCATTTTTACCATAACTTCGTTAATTACAGAGCCAGCGGGTCCCGGACTCGGTACAGTAATCGGTTCGGACTCATAAAAGTATTCGGTTCGAACTCGGAAAAGTATTCGGTTCGGACCCGGAAAAGTATTCGGTTCGAACCCTGAAAAGTATTCGGTTCGAACCCGGAAAAAGTATTCGGTTCGAAACCGGAAAAGTATTCGGTTCAGACTCGGGAAAGTATTCGGTTCGGAATCGGGAAAGTATTCGGATTCGGATTTGGGAGAATATTCGGTTCGGATTCGGGAAAGTATTCGGTAAAATATTCGGTTCGGATTCAGAAAAATATTCGGTTGAGTATTTGGGTTCGGATTCGGGAAAGTATTCGGAAAAATATTCGGTTGGGGCTCGGGAAAATACTTGGTTCGTATTCAGAAAAATATTCGCAAAATCATTTACTTGTGTGACCTGCAAGAATAATTTGAATAACGTGAATAAAAATTTATTCTTTATTCAAAATTATCTGAATGAAAAATAAAATTTTATTTTTTATTCAACCAATTTCGGATGAAGAATAAAAAATTATTTTTTATTCAAGGGTATCAGAATGAAGAATAAATTTTTATTCTTTATTCAAGGGTATCAGAATAAAGAATAAAAAATTATTCTTTATTCAAGCGCGCCGGAATGAAGAATAAAAATTTATTCTTTATTCAGGGATATGAGAATGAAGAATAAAAATTTATTTTTTATTTGAATAAAAATTTATTCAAAACCGCCCATCCCTGGAGGCAACCATTTCATGAATAATTAAATGTTCTCGTTTTCAAAAGCGTCGTGTTGGCTTGTGCTCTTTTAGTTTCTGCAAAAAATGTGTTGCGCGATCATGATTTAAATTTTAAAACTTGCTCAATGTTGCACACAACAACAATTCATGGTTTTTCTTACACAAATATTAGTCAAAGAAAAATGTAAATTTAAAATATGAATAAAGTAATGCTAGAAGTTACTCGCGGTTACAAACAAATTTGTGCAAACATATCTTATAACAGAGTTAAACCAATTTCAATTAAAATCTATATGTACATTATACTTTACGACAAAGAAGAATTCGCCAGTTTTACAAGCAACTAAAAAAATTTTATAGCAAAATAAGGAAGTAGAGGGAAGAGTGTCTTTATATTATGTAAATGTACAAATAAAAGATAAGAGGCGAGTAAAAATGTACTAAAAACTGCAAAATATTCTTAAAATAAACTCGTCTTTAAGTGTTGCTTAAGTGCGTCAAGGGATTGGACATGCCAGTTGTAAAATTAATGCTTGAAAGTCTATTAAATGCACGTTCAGTTTATTTTCACGGCAATTGCAATGAAAAGAGAATCGTGTTGTAGTTGAAAAATCAAATGAGGGATATTTCTCAAGCTCACTCCCACAAAACGCAAAAAGGACATTTGAAAATGTCACATATAAGTTTTGTTGCCGAGTGTTAAAGTGCGTCGAACGGGAGTCAAAATTCTGGTTATTCTATGAAAACTCAAAATCCTCAAATGGAATGCAAATTGTTATGTGATATTTTCGACTATAGTAATATAGTTATTCGTAGGACTTGATGCTAATTGAGGGAATTTGATGAAAAAGTTGTGTTTCTATATTTAAGGACCACCCTAACGTGAGTATCGTCGTTTAAAGTTCATAACCGCCTAAGTGAAGCTTTCATAACTGCCATTACCACGTTATTATAAATTAAAAACTCTACACTGTTATAAATATTGGAATATTTTTTAAACTTTGATTTGGTTTGAAAGAAATTTAAAACTTTTTTTGGGTTAAATTTTGAACTTTTGTAAGTTTAAAAGTTTCTTATTCCTTTTTGGTTTAAAATTCAAACTTACAAAAGTTCAAATATTTCAAAGTATTTTTTGGAATAAATTTCATACTTTTTTGGTTTAAATCTTAGACTTTTTCTCATTTAAACTTTTAAGGTTTAAATTTTAAACTTTCATTGGTGGTAAAATTTGGTTTCAACAAAAAAATTTTAATTTTTGATTTGAAATTCCAACTTGCTTTTTCGAGAAATGAAGGATATAAAAAGCTCATTTATAGTTATTAGACAATTTGAATGAATGACTGTGTGGCGTTGTTTGAATGGAGAAACAAACAAACACAAAATAATTATGGAAACAGATAAAATGGAGAAGGAAGAAAAGGAGAAGAAGAGGATAGGAAAAAGGCACAATATGGAAAAGGATTAAGGGGATGATGGGGGGAGAACAATATGGAAGAAAAGGAGAAAAAAGGATAGGAAAGAAGATACAATAGAGAAAAGCATGAAGAGGATTTGGGAGCAGATATTTTTTTTTTAATTTAAACTAAAAGGCCGCTGTGGTGCAGTGGGTAGCGTGCTCGCAATAAAACTCGTCAGAGTTATAATAGAGCCATTGTATTATATTATTATTAAACCAAAAGAAGGTTTAAATTTTAAACTTTTGAAAGTCTTAAAATAAATTTTAATTTGGAATAAAATCTAAACCTTAAAAGTTTAAAAATCTTTTAAACTTTTCAAAGCTTAAATTTTAATAATTTTTCGGTAGTGTCCTATATATCGACCAAAAAATTTAAAATTTATACCAAAATTTATTTGAGTGTATGCTAAAATCGAGATTTGGCAAACTTTAACTTCTGGCGCCTAGCTGTATAGTCATAATATCAATTTGGTCTTTGTAAAGCTCGGGAAGCTCTATATTTGCTTCTAATGTCCTTTTCAGCTCTGAAGTCGTAGAGTTGGGCGTCAGGAATTCAATTTTAATTTTTGGCACAAATATCTGTTGAGCGGTAATGAAAGTCTCACTTAGAAGGTTTTTTTCAGATTGAAGTTTTCTTTTGTGAGTCTCATTTTGGTTTTCATTGGAAAAACAAATTAAGCTATCAAACATTTTGTTACAGTAAAAGCTAACAATTTGCAATGCAGATATATGCACAATATGTTTGTTTGTAAGTAATGCTGTAACTTGCAAAAAAAAAGAATTAGTGAATTTACGCTTTCTTTGGATAGCGGATTTTGGCTTAAACTATTGTAAAACTATTCAAAAAGTTATTTAAACAGATATGTATGGATCAATTTATTTTCATACAAGTTTCTACATAGGTATGTAAATATATTGTGCATATGTATGGATATGTATATGGCTTTCCAATACCGCGTATTCTGCGCACAGGCCGCAAGCTAAGCCGAAGGTGTTGAATTGATACGTTTTTTGGCGCATTTATAAGTACAATACATATGTACACACATATTTACATAAGCATTACAATGTTTACATAATTTATACAACTGTATATCAATTTTTGTTTTTGCACATATTTAATGGTAAGGCTAATGGTTTTGCGTGTTAATATGTAAATATAAAGCGCTTACATAAGAAATAAATCCGCAAATGCTCTTTTATTTTGTATAGATATTTTAATTTTTTTTTTTTTTTGACAAATGGGCATTTGCATACGACCTTCTGGCATAACTTCGTTCAGCACTTCAATTCACATACATACATACATATCAGGGCCGTGCGTACGGGGGGGGGGGGGGGGTTTGGGGGTTAAAACCCCCCCATGACCAAATCTAAGTTGCAATGATTTTGCAAAAATTTTCAAAATACAGTTTATAAATTTTGCATTGAATCTTGACTCATAATTTTTGACAAAATTAGTTACAATAATTTTACGGAAGAAGAAATTGGTGAAAGTTGCAAAAAATAAGGTTGGCCAATACATAAGTTCGGCACTTTGAATTGCACTTGGAGCTTTCCGAAATTACAAAGTTGTGTAGCATATGTTCGTTTGGCATTTTTAAAAAAATTTTACTGATAACAAAAAATGTTCATTTTGTGAAAACAGTGAGCAGTTTCAATTAACAAGTACAGTGCACTCGCGAAAATTCGAACTAATGAAAACCAACCCTGTCCTAGTTATCGAAATGTTCGAGTTTTCGAACGTTATGTATTTTTAATATATTTGTATGTATGTATGTATTCGTTTTAACAGTTTTCATACCCTGTCCATTTTTATGGCATAGTTAATCAAAGATATTCTCTGGTTTCATGTTTTGTAGTTCATTGCCAGTTTATTTAATAAAAAATGTTATCAAATATGAATGTTGCTTACAAATTATTAGAAAAAAAAAGCAGTGATCTTGGTTTGATGTTTCTTATTTTCTAGCGCATTCAATACAGCCTTTTCGCGCAGTGATTGTAGCACTTAACTTTTCTCGGGCTAATTTTTTCAGCAGTTGCCCATGCTATAGCTTTGTTGAAAATTACGGCTTCGGATGAACTTATGCGTTCTTGTTCATTTCCACCTGAGATTGAAATCAATCCTATGCCATGCCGTTTTTTTTAATTTTGTAGCGATCCATCGCTATATTTGGCATGTAACTCCTTAGCTTTCTCTTTCAAAATTAATCGATTTATAGGATAATTCTTGCTGCGTTGTAATAAAAACCACTTGTAAAGCTTTTTTTTTTTTTCATTTTTGGCAATTCTGAAGCGCGAAGCGTTTTACGTTTCCAGGGCCCGATAGCGTTTTATTAACGCATTCCAAAATTTTGTTTTCATTTTTCACAATTCCACAAATTGAGGACTTGCAGTGTTATATTTTTTGGATAGAGCTGTGATACTAACGCCATTATTGGCCTCGTTAATTATTTCAGCCTTTTTTGCTAAACTCAAAACATTTAGTTTTCGTCCTATTATAAAACGCAAATAAATTTGATCTTTACCGCGCAAAATCCCGTGTATCACTGACAAATATCAATCAATTTAAAAGAAAAGTTCCGTAATTAGCAAGAAACCTAGCCAGTGCGGCGCCTTAGAATGAAACAAAATACGCACGTAATGACAAAAATTTAAATATCGGCCGTTACAGCACATGCAAAACGACAGTTTCTCACATGTTTTTCCATGGAAAAAAGAAAATAGTTTTTCGAGTTTTAAAGTAGTCAATGGAGAAAAAAAAGTTCAAGTTTCCGAATGTTCGAGTTATCGTGTGTTCGAGTTTTCGCGAGTGCACTGTACTGTAAACAGTACTATTCAGGACCTGGTTAACTAGGTTTTGATGAATAATAATAATATGTTTCAGAATCATAATGAGTTTCAGAAAAGTTAGAGAACATTTAAATTTATGGTGTATGGGTCTGGATATCTGTTTCAGCAAATATGTTTATCTTAGCGAAAAATGTATGCGAATGCAAACCAAAATTAATAACCCCCCCCCCCCCCAAGGCTAATTCCTGCGCACGGCCCTGATACATATATGCAAATGTACATAAATATGTATGTATTTGTGCATATAAATCAGATCAATCAGTTATAGTTATATGTATTTTTAAGCGTTACGTTTATTTTAATTGGCGCAAAAGTGGATGGAATTATGCATCGAAAAAGATAAATTATTGAGTAGGTTGACTTTTCCTAAAGTTTGTGGGTGACCTTTCCTTAGAGCAATCTCTGAATGGAGGAATTAAATAGTGAGTTGGCGAAGGTCTTTTAGCAGCTAGATAGACAGCGCGAAGCTCACGTGTGGACTTACCTACATATACATATGTATAAGTGACTGCAATTGAAAATTCCGAATATTTTTATGAATTAGGTCAGACGAGAACGTAAGTAAATTTTTTCATTAAAAAATTTACTAAATTTTTTACTTTTCTTCATTCTTAAATGCAATCATCAGCGTTGCCATTGAAAAATTTTCGTGGTGGCTAGATTTGATTTAATTTGTGGCTAAAAATGGCTAAAAAATTTGGTTCGTGCTAAAAATGGTGGCTAAAAATTTTGTTTCAAATTAAGATGTTTTAAATTTATTTTTCAAATTCAGGCACAAAAGTATCGCATACAATATAAGGAAAAAATCATAAATTTGTGTAAAAATAAAATATTCATACATACATAGTATGTACTTAACTATATCTAAAAAAATTAGATATCACATTCAATATCTATCATTATGTTGTCATCACTAATTGACTCTTTCTCTTGATAAATTAATTTTTTTTTCATTAATTTAATGAGATCTTCTGTTATTTCAAATTCATTGCAACATTGTTTTACATTCTTTAAGCCATATCTTATAGTTAAAATTGCATTCAACATTGTATGATTCATTTTGTTTCGATTTTTGGTTTTGACAATATTCATTACGGAGAAGGTTCCTTCCACTTCGGCGTTGCTAAGTGGTAGAAGTAGCAAACAATATACAAAGTCAGTTAGATCCTTATACGGACTTTCATCGACAACCTACTATTCCACTAGCGAGTATCAACAGGCATTTATCGATAGCTGCGTTACTTGTTTTGTTTTTTTTTAACACTTAAATCGATTTGTGATAATCGCTGAATTGAATTTGCATTACCACATCCTTCCTATGTGCAAAATTATGGTTCATTACAAGCGGTGGCTAAAAACGTGGCTAGTGGCAAAACCGAAATTTTGGTGGCTAAAAAAACACGGCGGTGGCTAAATCTAGCCACCAAATGGCTAAAACGGCAACGCTGGCAATCATTTCCATTTGGTGTACATTGATTTAATGGTTAGTGGGAGCATCTAAATTATGCCTAATGAATTAGATAATACAGAGTTAAGGAATTTGGATGCATCAATTGTCTTCCTACAACTGCATTTAAGAACCACCGATGAAAGCACTGAAAAAACTAGCGAGACTACAACGAACCAGCTACGACTCAATATAACCGCGGCATGCCCGATTATTCTAGTAATCAAAAATACCTTTTGTGGAACGGATACGTACAAAAGTCCAGCCTACTGCATCTCTCATATCTTGTGGTGTGGAGCTTTGGCCTCCGCAGATCAGCTAACATTGACCACTGTCCATTTCCAAGTGGAAGGGATAAAGCACAGGAGTTCAGCCTTCTGCATCCATCAACTTATTCCTCCGCAGACCACGAATGTAAAGGGAAATGAAGAACCAAGGTTATCATGGACACAGCATGTTATATGGGGAAATGGGTGAAGACTTTCGAGGCCGACTGAGCGCAATAACACGACCATTACGGACGTAGAGGATGTTGCTCAACCCACCTCCCGACGGTAGCTTGACGGTAGTAACGGGGGTTTTAGTGCAATAATAGTAGGAGGTTTAGTGCCGTTAAAGCCCCACACTGACGGTGTAAAGGCTTTCGATGCTTCCTACTCGCAAAAATAACAACTTTTAACGACCACCTTAATGTACATATTTGAAAGGGCAAGTGCAAGGACTCAATAATATATAATATATAATACAATGGCGCTATTATAACTCTGACGAGTTTTATGGCCGAGCTTCTCTCCCAATTCGAGGTGTGCTCCTTTTTGATTTTCCTACTAATTGGGTGGACCTACAGTTTTATGCCGGCTCCGAACGGCGAATGCATTTTTTCTGAGAAGCTTTTTCATGGCAGAAATACACTCGGAGGGTATGCCGCCCACTGCCGAGTGGTGACCGCTGCTCGTAAAAAACCCATTAATTGGATTTTTACTAATTAGAAAAATTGTTTTGGTATTTTGCTCGGACCGTGGTTTGAACCCGAGACCTCTGGCATAGCAGGCGAGCACTCTACCCACTACACCACAGCGGCTACAAGGACTCAATACGCTCTGATATACGGCGTCTAAGCCAAAGCATGGACGATATCAAGCTCAGATAGGTGAGGCATCAGTATCAAAGAAAATTTGATAATGACATCGGTGCATGGTTCAGCGTATAAAAAGTCAGCGGCTGACTGGCAAGGGCGTGTAATGCATTGCAAATTACACTGCTCTACAGCCAAAAAATACTCTGAACGCGACCATCTTATTTATATGTAAAATCGGTCGCTGATTCCGAAAATCGGGCTCATTTTTAATTCTATGGGAAGGTTTTTGAGATATCGGCAATTTACCGTTATTTGGCCAATGGCTCCACTTAATCCTGTATACCTCTTTAACGCAGTGAGCTATCTTCCTTGGAGTGACACTCAACGAAAGAAAATTAAATTTCCTTTTCATCGCTGCTACAACATTTTTCTGTAACTCTTATAGTTTCTGAAATATTGACGATTCAATTTGAATTTTTTCGATTTTTTACGATTTTTTGAAGAAAAAATTGACTTTGTCAGGCAATATCTTTTAAACCAATGTCTTCACCTTCGGTTTTACTCCTTTACGTGAAGCTCCATTCTATTGGGAAAAAGATAAGCTATCAACGAAGAAAATCCATGGTAAAATAGAAAAGTTATAGGCGATCAAGTAAATACATCCAAGTCGCGCAATGCCTCTGCACGGGTATATTCTATGCATGTTATACCCGTAAATGGGCTTTTATCTACTGCGCTGCCAATGTGCTGCTACTGCAGATGTGTAGGTATTGGTATAACATGCATAGAATATACCCGTGCAGAGGCATTGCGCGACTTGGATGTATTTACTTGATCGCCTATAACTTTTCTATTTTACCATGAATTTTATTCGTTGATAGCTTATCTTTTTCCCAATAGAATGGAGCTTCACGTAAAGGAGTAAAACCGAAGGTGAAGACATTGGTTTAAAAGATATTGCCTGACAAATTCAATTTTTTCTTCAAAAAATCGTAAAAAATCGAAAAAATTCAAATTGAATCGTCAATATTTCAGAAACTATAAGAGTTACAGAAAAATGTTATAACAGCGATGAAAAGGAAATTTAATTTTCTTTCGTTGAGTGTCACACCAAGGAAGATAGCTCACTGCGTTAAAAAGGTATACAGGATTAAGTGGAGCCAGTGGCCAAATAACGGTAAATTGCCGATATCTCAAAAACCTTCCCATAGAATTAAAAATGAGCCCGATTTTCGGCATCAGCGACCGATTTTACATATAGATAGGATGGTCACGTCCAAAGTACAGACAAAAAATTTCATTTTGTGATCCAGTGTTATAGACGGAAAATTCCTTGCCCTGCTTTGGTGTTTCAGAAATCAAAATTTCATCGAAAACTTGTTTACCAGTGCTTTTAAACTAAATACTTTCTTTACTTGAAAGAGTTTTTTAGTGATTAGCACGAAATCATATATATTATTTCTAATTGGTGTTTTATAAATAACCCTTTTTCTGCTCACATAATTTATCAAAAATAATAAGTAAGGCATCGTTTTAAAGGTATTAATTAGTAGAGCTCGGATAATAGGTGAAAATCAGACGCCTAAAATTATGCTACGTAATGTTTGTAAGCGCATCCAGTGGCAAGTTTAAGGGTGGGATGCATTCGGGTCTAAGCCCCCCGTGAATGCAATTGGATTTTTTGCTTACTAGGATGCCAGAAAAATAAATTATTATTAATTAAATTATTTTCATGAAATAGCTATACACTCAACCTTCGGTGTAAATAGTTGTTAAAATTTTTATCCACTTATCCCCAACAATTAAAAATTGAATTAAATAAAAATTTCGTGCTAAGCACTAAAAATTTTTTAAGTATAAATTATTAAGGTTTTTTATGGATTGCATGTGAAAAATTGCAAAGAAAGCTACAATAAATAAATGTAATAATAGAGTATAATAAATAAATATATAATTTTAAAGAATAAAGAAAAAATTAAAAATTTGTAGTGACTCGTTTAAATTTTAGACAAAATCTTCGCACGTGAAGGAAAACCAATTACGGTTTCAAAACAAATATATTTTGAATGAAAAAGAGACAAGTGCATATTAGCAAATGAATTTTACTATAAAAAATACTAATACCTGTTATTTGAGAATTTTTTTCTAGTTGTCCTCTGCAATGCGAATTTACAAGCCGAAAAAAATTGCGTACTAGAAAGTAATATAAAATTTCTACTCAAAAAGTTACAAATTTTGCTGAAATATTGGCGAATTTTCCAGAATTTTGCACAAACTTAACTTTAATATATTTGGTTTCTGTTATAGGTTTTTTTATATAACAAATTAAAATTATTAAAAACACATAAATAAATATATTTTACGAATAAAATCACTTTCTATTCTGGCTTTATTTCATCACACACCACTGTATGTTTATTTAAACTGCAAATTTGTGTAACATGATTAAGAACTTTTCTTATAAAATCTTCACCCACCATACCAATATGGTACCCCTTTATATTTAAATTGTAATCCCGCCACTGAAAACAAACAAAATTTAAAAAAAGGAGCATATTTTGAGGCGCTTGATTTCACCTATTTTTCCGAGCTCTATTAATTAGCTATGCGAAACGGTGTTTTATTTGGCGTGGTACTTTTTTAAATAGTATTTTGCAAAAATAAAATGTTTAAATTTAAACTAAAAGATTTGCGCCCAAAGCTATGCCTTCAGAATTATTTTATTCTATCAGTTGAAATCTCAAATGCAGATGTCGCTCCATTTTAAGAGTCGTATATATTTTAAAACACTTTTATAAGCTTCATCTGTATGTTTGTATGTAAACATATTATTTTAGGCGAATACGTGTGTATTCATGCCTATGCTAAATGGGGGCTTCTCAGTATAGGATATGCTGTACGTAGTACATACAATATATGTATGTATACTTTTGATCACATAACGGTTGTACGTAAGACCATAAAATAATTGAGATAGATATGGACTTACATATATATATCAAAACGATCAGGATGAAAAAAATGATTGAACCATGTCCGTCCGTCCGGCCGTACACACTCTAACTTGCGCAAAAATAGAAATATTTAAATGAAATTGGGTACACAGATTCTAATGGGAACAGAGAAAGTTGGGGTTAAAAATAAAGCATATGCATGTATTTCGAAAAACACGTAAAACATGATAATTCAGTCACTAATAAAGCCCGAGTGATGAGATGACGTTATGCCGTTATGAGGAAACATGCTGAAATTTTGAAAAATGGGCCAAGAGGGGCAAATTTTCAAAGATTTATAAGTAAAAACTCAGACACTGTAGGTATAATAAAAACATTTTATGCGATATGTTTGTCAAACATATAAGTAATTCATTGAAGATTCCATAAGTTCCACCGTAGACATAAAATGAAATAAATATAAGTTTTTTTAAAATGAGCGTGACAGCACAAACTATGTATATCGACTGGCGCCATGTATATTTTATTATTTTTTGCGCAAGATGCGCACGGGTAGGGATGGCAACAATAACCGGAAAAACGATTATAATCGGTTAATTTATTTCGGTTAACTGTTAAAATGTATCGGTTTTTTCCTTTTGATTATTTTTTCGATTAACCTTTTTCCTCTCAAGTCGAAAATAATCGAAAGGAAATAATCGAAGTTGAGAATTTCCGCCTTTTCACCCGAGTCCGAATTCGGTTACCTACGGTTTTGTGAGTATATCCAAAAACACCGCAATGAATGTTCCCTCCAGTTCCCGAATAGACAATTTTATCGTCATTTTGACGATTTTTCCTAATAAATGATGATTTTTTTCGTTTATTATATATTTTTTAAAGGAATAATTGTAATCGAAAAACGGTTATAATCGGTTAGTTCCCCACAATTATTCGCGATTAATAATCGAACGCTTTCGATTAACCTAAAAAGCAGTTAATCGGTTATTTCATTTTTTTTGCCATCCCTACGCACGGGTCCAGCTAGTTTTTATTTAATTCAATTTTTAATTGTTGGGGTAAGTGGAAAATACTTTCAATTATATTGCCGCAGTTTAAAGTTCTCCTTCCTGTAATGGCACCAATTTAAGTGGTTCATTTAGGGTGCGAGCTATCGTTATCTGAATCCATATTTCTCTTCTGTTTCCTAACTTTCAAGCATCTATTGAAGTTAAGGAAAAAAAAGATTTATGACATTTAATTTGGATTCAAGCTAATCATATATTTATGTATGTAGGTACATTAGGGTGCTCCCTAAATGTATGGAGAGAAATTTCATAGCATATTTCCTCAATCTCACCACCTAATATAGCGGAAGATACATACCTCATATAAATTTTTGTCCCGATCGGAAACGGTTAAGAGGTGTCGCACGAAGGTAAAAGTTCAGATTCCATATAAAGACCAAAAAAGTTAAATTAAATTTAGTAATTGCTTAATTTGTGAGTTCTCATAAATAAGAAAAAAAAAGATAAAAAAAATAAAAACGACCAAAAAAAACCAAAATTAAATTAAAATTTTCTATATTTAGTATTATTAAAATCCATATACTTGCACTCAATGTTAACAAATATAAATTTTGTTCCCAATCGGAGACGGTTAAGGGGTGTCGCACAGGGGTTCCATATGATTATCTGAATTTTGACCCCTATGCAACACCCCTTAACTGTCTACGATCGGGACCAAAATTTAAATGTGGTATCTTGGATCTTACGTTAATGTTATGTTCAGACAAAACCTCAATTGAACATTGAGAGCCTTCATTCAATTTTCAAGCCTAATGATTCTCAATTTACCATATAAAAATTGACTAAGTTAATGCTTCATTAGAAATTAATGAGTTCCTAATGAAGAACAATTCTGCATCCAACCCTGTAAATAACTTGTTTCATAAGCAAAATGAAATGCGATGATCAGAGAAATGTCATTAGCGTCAGGGTCCACTAAACAGATTGGTTCGTCAGATCAGCTGAATTCTTGTTCTTCTTCATCACCTAGCAAATCGCTCATGGCGAGTATGTGTGTATGTATCTTGAGCCGACCTGTTATGGGCCAAGTAAATTAAATATGTCTGAACACAAATCTAGAGATGTTCAATCAAGCCCAATTGACTTAATTAATTTTTATGTCTGAACATGATATAACCGATTTAGTGGCTGGGATTGAAAAAAAAAATCTTTTGATTTGTAGGTCCACCCTAATATATCTATATATCTGTGTTCATGTGGAACAGTAGCTTAAGTGTACTTAAGGTAAAAATGAGTCAGTTTCCAAAAAGCTGAAAAAATGCATCTCAGAGAGTACATTCTGCAGTTTGTGTTTAAAATCTTTCTCAGGCCTTAAACCGACTTCAGTCTCAATGATTTTAGTTAATATTCTTGTGCAGGAAACTGCTAGAAAATTACACAAATTTACGAGTATCTTGAAAATTTTCCTTTCGACATAAGCTATTGTTCGATGTGTACACAGATAATATCATATTATGTCAAAAATAATAAAAAATCAGTTGCTAATAATTTCTAGAAACGTAATTTATGACACTCGCACTCACTCGTTACTTGCTCACTTTACTCGGCCTTGAAAGCTTTGTGATGTTCATTGATTTCCTGATGATTAATGCTTTTAGTACAAGGATTTATATTTTCTGCACCTTTGCCGATGGAGGTCAAAATGAAATTCTAATAAACAGCGAATTAGTCCTCGTACAGTGTTTATAAATAAATTTCTTTATAAGGATGGATCGAAAAAATATAAAAGATAAAAATAAGAGAACTCATAGAAAAACCGAATAAAATTCATTAGTGCTGGGGAAAATTGCATTAGTTCAAAAATATAATTTTAGCTGAAAATATTAGATAATACATAAAACAAGCGAAAGATGATAGATGTGCTTTTAATATCCTCGGTATTGAAACATCAGTATTTGATGGGTAAACATTGCCCCATAGTCACAGACACTCGGAACTGCAATACTAGTGATTAGCATAAAAAGTTTTCACAAACAGCTGAGAAGTAGGACCTCATGGATCCATTTTTTGGCTTTGCTCCGTTCAGCACACTTCTGTGCAGCTGCCATGTAATTTAACTGAGACGATGAAGACGGTTTGTTTTCGGGATAGAACTTCCTGCACACTTTGCAGAGACCTTAACGTTATATCACCAACCCCCAAATTCACGTTTGCACTGTTGGTCATCAAATCATACTTGGCGATCCGCACTAACTTTTTCCCTATGTAAATATGTACGTTTGTACATTAGCAAGGTGTGCAAGAGATTTTAAAATTGCAAACTTCAATAACAAATTGAACATTATTTTCATAAAAGTCAAAAGTGCACTTATGAATAAGTACACAGTAAAAATTTTAGTTTAATTTTAATACCATTTTGGTATTTATATATAACAATGCCAAAAAGCATAAAATTAAAACCATTCTGGTTTAAAAAAAAGAAGAGAATATTGAGAGACAGAAATTATTCTTGGTGTCAAATTAATACTTTCTTGGAATTAAATCAAAACCAAATTTTCATTCTTTTTAGAATATTTCTGGTATTAAAAATAGTTGAAATGGTATAAGATCAATCCAAAATTGGAATAAATTCTATACTTTTATGGAATTAAATCAAAACCAAATTTTGATTATTTTTATAATATTTTTGGTAATAAAAATATTTTAAATGGTATTAAATCTATCCGAAATTTGGAATAAATTGTATACTTTTTTGGATTTAAAAGTATACCCCATTAAAATTTCCAGTGGATATACTGCGAATAACCCATTATCCCAAAGATGAATGAGAAACTGAATAACGTTAACATAGTTTATTTACATAAAAATCCAAAAAAGTAGTAGCAAATACTTAAGTACCTCATATATCGAGCCCTATTCCTCATAAAAGTGTATCCAACGAAAAGTAAATTTTACAGGACACAGTTTCTTTAATTTGTTTTGCATACAGTTTGTATGCAGCCTTGAAACTTATTTAGTCTCTAACTTCGAAACTGCACATTTCACAGCCATGAAATTTTGGGAGTTGATGCATGTGATAGTAAATTGTTGATTTCCATAAAAAAGCTGAATTCGACAATTTTGTTGGATACACTTTTATGGCGGTTAGGGCTCGATATATATACATATTGTCACTTTTATACTAATATTTTGGAGATGTCCAGGGAAATTTCGGCACCGTCGCGGTTCTTACAGTGATACTGCCTTATGACTGAAAAAATAAAGCAAAATTTACCCTCATGATATTTAATTAATCTCCTGCATTACTTACTTGATACAATTATTAGATTTGGACCATTTATTTGAGTATATTTGATTACTCCTCCGGATTGCAGGTTTGAAAACATTTTGTTGGATTTTATTTTTACTTTTTTCTGATAATTTTTTTTTTAATATGTTTTTCGGTTTTGATTTCAAACCAAAAGTATTTTGATGGTAATATAATTGAGAAAGAGAAAGTTTTTTATACTTTTCAGGATTTGTTTTTAAACCATAAATGATTAAACTTCTTTAGAGAGGATTTTAATACTTTTCAAGACTTTATTTCGAAACTATTTTGGAATAAATAAAATTGTAAAATTTCTCATAGTTTAAAAATAAGACTTTTTGGCATTAAAATTCAAATTTAATTCCGAGAATGATTAAATTAAGTACCAAATGGTATTAGAAATAAACTATAATTTTTTACTGTGTACGAGTACTTGGAAAAATGTTAATAATATTACCTTCGCTTTGGCTGGTTAGTCATTCAAAATCATTCACATTGCTGGCAAAGCACACACCGTTGCCCCATTGCGTTGTTTGGTACACGTATTCAGCTGCGCTAACTAACCATTCACGTCTCAAACTTGGTCTACAAACAACCTCCCCTTCAACCGTTTTCATCTTCATTCATCCTAATGCTGCTTTCTTTTAACTAACTTTATTTGTACGTGGTGTTGCCTGGCCGCCGTCGACGCATAATTAATTTTTCCTCGCTAACTGTGTCTCGTCCTGTCTATTGCCGCGCCTTCGCTCCACATCTCCCGCCGGCCAGCTCATCAGCTCCACCGCAGGCATTCAACACTTATCCCGTTTTTAACAGCCTTAGGCAAAATGGGTCGAATGGGGCGAACGAATGTAACGCACCAGCCAACAGATGCTGCCGGCTGAACAACAAACCCACCGCAACTTCAACTGCCAACTGCCACACCAAGAGTCACAGCCATCCCGCCAGCATTCACCCCGTCTCGAATCTGCTAAAATTTATTCACGCTACTTACGCGTCTAAGTAAAATGGCGGCGGTACTGCCTGTTGATGGTGGCACAAAAAGTTTTCTTTACATTAGTCAGTTTTATCAATGAATGAGTAAACGAGTGTGTGTGTGTGTGTGTGTGTGTGTGTGTGTCCCTGCAAAATTGCGACTAATTCGGGATGTGTCCGAGACCACCCGCAAGGGAGCATGCGACTAATACAACTTGTGGTCTCTTTATATGGAATGAAGTGTCCCCTTTGGTTTGAGCATGTCCTATGGGGAGACTAATTGTACCCATTTATAACTGAACGAGTACGAAGGTAGACTACTCCACTTTGATGCCAATCGGATATCGAATGGAAGTTGTCCCCTTTTATACCTGAACAAAAAAATATTTCGAATTTCGTTTATAACCTTTTGAGTACAATTGTCAACAATTAGTCTACATTTTTACTCTTCCGCGTGCAATTGAGGAGTAATTTTAGACCAATTGTAGCGGAATGAGAGGAATCCGGGACATATCTGTTTCGAGACTAATCGCACAATTTTTTACATGGTTTGCAAGAGTTTGTAAGAGTTTGTCTGTATTTGCGCGTACAAAGTTTTTTCACAAAACTCACCCTAGCTTGTCGCGCGTATGTGTGTGAAATTGTTTCATATTTTTCATTCAATAACGGGACTTGTTTTTCCCCATACAGACACACACACATACATTTTTTATTGTGTGTGTATCTGCTAAGTTTTTTTTCGTGTGTGTGTTTGTGGGCGAGTGCCCGCGCGCGTAATTCTAATTTAATTTAATTTACGAAGTATTTAAAATTAAATATTAAAAAGTTTTTTTTTTTTCTTGCTGACAACGTTGTTGCAACTCCAGAGCAAAGCGTTAACAACAAAAAAGGCAATAAAAACACAGAACAAAAAAAAAAAAAACGAAAGAAAAATTTATAAGAAAAAAAGGAAAAAAAAAAATATGAAATAAAATAAAATGGTCTATTTAGATTTAGCTGTAAGTGCAGCTCATATACCGAGTTGCGCTTTTTAATACATTTTTAATACAATTTTTGACACAATTTCTTCCCTTCTCTTAGTTCATCTAACGCCATCAAATTTCATCCAAAGCTTCATTTATTTATTTTACTTTTTATGCTCCAGCGCTGACAGTGAACTGATAATTTTTTATTGCCAAATCCTCAGTACTCATCAGAACTTTGTGCAATCAACAAAACCAAAAATCATTTTTTTGGTTGCTTTTATTTTCGTATAAAGCCAAGAGCTTTAATTCACATTAAATGATGCTCGTTTAATGCTTGTTTTAAATGTTTTTTCTTTTTAAATGTTTTTTCTTTTTAAATGTTTTTTATTTTTAAATGTTTTTTATTTTTAAATGCTAACGCAGAAAGTTTTTAGTGCTTTTTAAACGAAGAACCACAATTAAATATTTGTGGTTCTTTGAATATGAATATGGTGGCCATTGCAGTGTAGTGGGTAGAGTGTGATCGCCTGCCATGCCAAAGGTACTGGGTTCGCCTTTTGGAGCCGGCATAAAATTGTATATCCGGCCAACTAGTTGCAAGCTGGTGTACACTGTCATTTATTGCGCATGAATAAATGAAGTCAAACCATTTAGTAGAAGGAAAATTTATCATTGTAGTAGTGTAAATTTTTTACTAATGGCTCTGAATAGATAAGAAATTTTATGAGGTTTTTTTTTATTAATTTTCTTGACATGAGACATTTACATAGTACAACGGAAAGGTTACTCACACGCTCCGGTGAACTAGTGTCATATAATCGGGCTATCGCACAGCAGGTGTTTTACTGTTTTGGGCTCTTCTTCCTCCTCACAAGACCTACAGTAATCGTTATATGGAGCATTCATCCTTTCTGCATGCTTCACAAGGATTATACGGCCTGTTACCAAAAACCCACCAAAATGGCTTCGAGCCAACCAATTTTTTTTTAATGCGAGATTTAACCATATTCAACAAATTCATCTAGGGTAACTGTGCGAGTAACCGACCATCCAGCAGTAACCGGACACTTGTTTTTTTACCGCTTAAAACAAAAAAAGTTTATAATTGTTTTTTTTTTTTTTTTTTTAAATTTACGTTTATGAACGCTCTGCTTGTACAACAAATGCAGGTTGTGCTTCAAACTGAGTTTCTGACAGGTTGGGTTGGGTATTAGTGGCTGCCACCGGAGTATCCGGAAAGTGATAACAATAGCTCTAAGAAAACGTTTCTATTTAGCAGAGTTTTGTGACAAAACTCTACTGAAAAGACACGTTTTCCCAACAGTGTTGTGGCAAAGTGACCAAATGTACCAAATCAGTGATGTTAGTTGAACGAAGGCAAAAACCTACCAAAATTCAAATTGTCCTACCAACCTACCAAAAGCAATAAAATCTACCAGTTTTGGTAGGAAAAGCCCAAAAGTGGCATCCCTGGTTGCAAGTACTCAGACCTTGTCACCTTACATTTGTTTCTTTGAAGTACAATGTGAGCTTGCTTGTGGTCAGCGGCATACCTAAACCCTCCCACGACATTTAAAGCGCAGCAAAGTTGACGTTATCGATATTTGGTATAAAAACGAAGACGGAGAACGAAACAAGATACTTAAGATGGCACATAGCCAAAACCGGTTTATAACCAAATCAAACTTGTCAAGGAATGACGGAAATCCGTTCGACAAGAGATCGCAATTCTATCCTGTCGGATAAGCAAACAAAAAAAAAAAGAAATATAAAAAATTCCTTAACCCGAAGCAAGAATCGTGCAATTAAGTTTAAAATTCTTTCTGCCACAAGCGGGTATAAATACAAAAAAAAAGAAATTAAAATTATATTTAATATATACACACGTCTGTATGTACCTTCTTAGTTAAATTTCAGCTTCACATGTAGAACGATTATTGCGTTTACGCACGTCTGCTACTCCTCGAAAAGAGCTTTTGTTTGCGCCCTGTGACACATTGACTAACTTACTTACACATGCATATATGTATATACCCTGTAGGGAAAATCTCCAGTTCCGAACTAGGTCGCTTCTAGTGCATTTTTCGACACTACTAGTGCGAGCTTGATCTCTTTTGCATGTTATCAACTGGCGAATTTAACACGGCGATGTCCTACACAGAGCCAAAAGACCACCTAAAATGCCCTGTAAATCAGAACAAAGTTCAGCGGATTTCTCTACGCTTTCTCTCCAATAAGATGCCCGTCTTATTATTACTGGATATTTCATTTTAATAAAACTAAGTAGATAATCTGTAAAACTAATATGAAAACCTTTTCAATATAATTAAGAAGATGACCCGTGGATTTTAGATGAAATCATTTTCAGTAAAATTTAATAGATAACCCATAAAAGTAAGATGAAAACCTCTTATATAAAATTAAGAAGATGACTCCTAGAATAAATATGGAAACCTTTTCACATAAATTTAGCAGATAACCTGTAAAATTAAGAAGAAACACTGTTTAATATTATTAAGAAGAGAATCTTGATTTTCATCGGAAAACATAGTCAACTAGTATTTTCCTAGGACTTATTCAGACAAAGGGCAACATTTCATTTCATATAAGTGCAGATGGACATAATAAACTCTTTATACCAAGTGCTTCACTAATCGTTTGAGAATTGTAAAAATGTGCAAAGCCGTAGTGAAATTGACGAACGGAGGAAACACATAAGAGCTCTTTTAAAAATAAAAAGTTCTCCCTTTTAATTTCTTGAACATGTTATTGCACACATACATAAAAAGTGGCTGATGCAATAACTGTTATGCATATTTCTAGTATGTACGAGTATATCCATACATGTACGTATGTTAAGACGTTTATAGCAAAATTTTAATTAATAAGGGCTCTTTTAAAAATAAAAAGTTTTCCTTTTTAATAAATTCAAAAAGGTTCTAGTAAAAATTAGAGAATGTCCTTATTGATTTGCTTTATACAAATTTTCTCATAAAAAGAAGCAGATTTCTTCTAACAATTTAATTTTTTTGACAAAATGACATAAAAAATTAATAAATAAGAAGTTATCTCCTCGTTTTCAGACGGTATCCTTTTCAATAAATTTAAGAAGAAATTCAAGCTAAAATCTAGAAGATTTTTTAGCAAAAATTTCTTCAATTTTGTGTCCTCTCGCTCTCCTTGGCCAAATAGCTTTTTTAGATGGCAGTCTCTTTGATTATAGGTGAACTTTTTGGCTCTGTGTAGGCAGTGTCAATTGTCACCCTCTGCACTACATTTTCGATAGTTCCGAACTAGTACTAAATTCTACAGTTTACACTAGTTCGTTTATTGGCACATTTTCGATAGCTCTGAACTAGCTACAAGTACCTACAAGTTCTACAGTTTTACATCTGCCGCTTAAGTGCACCATTTGACACACTTCATGCAAGTGGCGCGATGGCTGACTGGCTAACGCATGTGCCTTTCAATCTGAGGGGCGCGGGTTCGAATCCTGTTGGTGTCAAGGTAGATGATAATTTTTATTTTTTATTTTTTTTTAACTAATATTTTTTTATTTATTTATTTAATAAAAATTTACAATAATATTTAAAAAGTAATAAAATAAAAAAAAAAATTAAAAATAAGCCTGAGGGATCGGAAAAGCATAATTAGGGGAACATTTCATTTCATACAAAATGCAAATAGAAAACTCTATATAAAATGCTTCACTAAACATCTGAGAATTGCAGAAATATACAAAGCCGACGGCAATTGAACGAACGAAAAATTTTCATAGAACTTTTGTCACTTCGAAATTGCATACAAATCAAAGTGTGTCTTATAATGGTCACTCAATTCACTCCTCCTGAATTGATGGGGGTCTAACTACAATTGATCTAGTTCCCTTTTGACACCTTTTCGCTAGTTCGGAACTAGAAATTTTGCTCACTAGTTATTGAGTTCCCTGCAGGGTATGTTTACATATTGTATGTACGCCAATAAGTACATACATATGTAAGTACACGTGTACCAACTAGTTCTAGTACCTCTAACTGTGTCTTGTTTGGTTAGCTGACTGCTCGCTTAGTTAGTCAGCAAAAGTCGTTTGCTTTTTAGGTAGTTGCACGTGTGTGTAAGTATATAAATATATATGTATGTACAATGACTGTGTCGCCTAGTTAGCTCCTACATAGTATGTATGCACATACATACATCGCTAGTTGCCTGCTTATTTGGTTCGGTGCTGATTACTTTGGTTGGCATGGTTGCTAACAACACCGATCCCCGCTGTCAACCGTACAGCGCGGTAACTCCGGTCTACGACCTATTCCTTGTACACTCATTCACATTCACATTGGTTCACGCTCGTCCTCATGCTCGCATTCGTCCTTCATTTTTGCTATCGGTGTATGTATGTATGTATGTATGTATTTACCCGGTTTTTGCTATTTAAAACGTGCTCAAAAGAGCATTGGCCGCATTTGTTGTAACATACACACACAACCATACAAACAAGCACGCACACACAAATTCATGCTCATATAAACTTACATAAATATTCTCAAATAAGTTGGCATAATGTATACCCAGCGTGTATTAACTCAGTACGTATGTTTATATCAAAATTATTGAATTAATATGCTTAAAAAAAAAAAATCGAATACAAGGAGTTTGTGCAAAAATTGAATTATTTCAGTGAAATCCAAATGAACATTATTACCTTTTTATTAATTTTTCAATATACATATGAAAGAAACACATTCGGAATAAACCATTTCAAAGTAAATTGCAGTTCGTCAGGGCGTATGAGTAACCGATTAGTTATACAATTGTCTGTAATTATCGTGCCGGAATACAAACAAAATGTGGCAACTCCTTTCTACGCAGCTGAGTATCTAGTGCTCGATCCCGACCGAACCCCAAATGCCCTTATTATTATAACTTTTTTTCCTTTATTATGTTGCTAATGGTTTGTAATAGATTTTTTTTGCAGGTATGTATTTGTTAGTTTTGCTATGTAAACATGTTGCAAGATGTAGTTTTTTGTCGATGATAGTGTTGATTTTCCTGCTGCCGTTGTGCTCCTTTTTTTTTGCTAATAATACCTTCTATATACATATATGTATATATGTACCCTGCATAACCCGAAAATAACCAGTTGCAAACTAGAATTACACCAGTATACCGTAAACAGTCAACTACTTGCCCGAGTGTATATTTCCCATGTAAACAACTGGTATTTTTCATGTGTTAATGTCCTACGAAATTGCAATTGTCACCCTCTGCATAGGGATGGCAACAATAACCGGAAAAGCGATTATAATCGGTTAATTTCTTTCGGTTAACGGTTCAAATGTATCGGTGTTTTCCTTTTGATTATTTTTTCGATTAACCTTTTTACTCTCAAGTCGAAAATAATCGAAAGGAAATAATCGAAGTTGAGAATTTCCGCCTTTTCATCCGAGTCTGAATTCGGTTACCTACGGTTTTGTGAGTATATCCAATAAACCGCAAAAAATGTTCCCTCAAGTCCCGAATAGACGATTTTATCGTCATTTTGACGATTTTTCCTAATAAATGACCATTTTTTTCGTTTATTATATATTTTTTTAAGGAATAATTGTAATCGAAAACGGTTATAATCGGTTAGTTCCCCACAATTATTTGCGATTAATAATCGAACGCTTTCGATTAACCTAAAAAGTGGTTAATTGGTTATTTAATTTTTTGTGCCATCCCTACCTCTGCATAAGCTCATACCAGTTAAATACTAGTCGAACACATGCCAAAAAAGTTAGTTCACATATACAGTTGAAGTGCAGCTTTTGACATGCTCAACACGAGTGGTGCGATGGCGCGCTGGTAGGGCGTCTGGCTTCGAATCGAGCAGGTCGCGGGTTCGAATCTCGTCGGAGTCAAGGTGACTAATGTTTTTTTTTTTAATTTAATTGTTTTTGTTTTATAAAAATTTAAAAAATATTTAATAAGTAAATTAAATAAATAAAAATGAAAAAAAAAAAAACCTGAGGGATCGTAAAACGGACTTATTCAGACAAAGGGTAACATTTCATTTAATATAAGTGAAGATGAACATAATAAACTCTTTATACCAAGTGCTTCACTAATCGTTTGAGAATTGTAGAAATATGTAAAGCCGTAGTGAAATCGACGAACGGTGGAAACACATCGAATTTGTCTTTTGCATACCAGCTGAACAACAAACAGAAAGCAAACTGGTATGCTTTTTTCCGTCTCCTACCAGTTGCTCAACTAGTTTACTAGCATACTAGTTCACGTTTTCGCTGCAGGGTATGTATACATATTGGGTATGTGTTTGTTTGTTTGCCTGCTTGTGGCTCTGTTTGGGGCGTCAACGAAAAACGATCGCTGATATCTGATTCTGATAGGTGAAAATTGATGATTTTGCGACACAGTAAAGAAAACTGCGAAAAGTCCAATTTGGTGCGAGAAAGTGGAACAAACTCTCTCTCCGATATGAGTTATTTCTATATGTATGTGTATATTAATTTAAGCAAACTTTTAATACATATAAAAACATAACAAATATGCACGTGCATTTATTTACAACTCATATACATGTGTATGCTTTTCCACCACAGTCATGCTTTCACTGCCAAAATCACAAGTCCCTTTCGGCTTTCCAAAGAGCATTCTTCCCATCTCATGCCATCAGCTTATTTCTTAATTATTTTCGTGAGTTTGCTTGATTCAATTTTTCTATGAAGAAATTGAATGTTTTCTAAAAAGTTTCTTTTATTTCATTTTCGGAAAGGAAATTTACTTACTTGTAGCAAATTTGCCGTAATGATTTTAATGTAATGGGTTTGATGCTTCATAAGATATATGCAAATGAAGGGATGTGGTATGTGCAAGTTTGCGTAGAAGCAGCAAAACAAAGTAAATTACAGGTAGTAGCTCTTCATCAAGAAACTCTGTACGGACGTGATTAAATAAAAATTCAAACATAAAAGTCCTTCGGCAGTGGTAAGCATATCTACCCTCTTCTAGCAAAACTTTCTCTACATCTTCAGATGCGACAGCGTAGGTTTGATAGACTTGTATACCGAAGGGACACACTTACAAAGGTGTGGAAAATGACGTAGAGCATCTTGAATTTCAAAATTTCATTTGGAATGGTTGGTTGGTTGCCGTGCTGCCCGATTGAACAATACCGGCTCTAATTAACGCACGAAGCGCCATTTTCATGCACATAACTCATGGAATCAAGTTCTAGAGTTCGCCGGTGTGTTCAAACCATTTCGAGTTATCGATGAATTTACCTAGGCTAGCTAATGTATAGTCCGCTCCATTTGGCAAGCACAAAATTGCTGAAAATATTGTGTCCGATGTGAGCGAAAGCTGGACATTCGCACTGAAAGTTTTGGATCGGTTCCTCACTGTCCCCTTGATTGCAGCTGCTATATAGATATATTATTGAATGGGATCCTTAGTCTTCCAGCATGTTTACCGAACGACCGTTGGCCTGTAATCGTGGCTGTTATCTGGAAGGTGTTCTTTCTGAAACTTTTGATTAGGTCGTTGTTTCTTGCGGCATCAGAAGCCGGCCATATTTGCTGCGTGGCTTCACAGGTATCCGCAGAGGTCCATCGAACAGTGGCCTGCTGTCGAGATTTTAGGTGGATGTCTCGTTTTTTAGTTGTGACTGGGCAGCTCAGGTCGGCTGCTTTGTTAAAGGTCCATGGCTGCCTCGCTTTCGCCAGTTCGTCAGCCTTCTCATTACCATCGATCTCAATACCATAGTCCTACAGCGGCTGTTGCTTGAAGCATATTTTTGCAGCTGTGTATGGTTTCGGATGTTCCGATAGGTGAGTTAAACGCCATGAGCGCAGCCTCGATCTTTGAATATATATGCATCTTGTCCCCTGTTACCATCTGTTTCAGTAGGAGTGCAGAAGCCCTTTCAATGTCAAAAACTTCCGCTTGGATGATGCTGGCTGCACTGGGAGACGAAATGAAAGAGACACATTAAGTACTTCAGAAATATCCCCCAGCTCCAATACCGTAGTCCATTTTAGATCTGTCGGTCTAGATTGAAATTACTTTCTTCTTGCGTACGATGTCTCTCTTCCACTCTCTTCTTGACGACAATATCACATTGAAGCCCTTGTCAAAACTTACACTCAGAGAAAATATGCGGGCTAAAATCAAGCTATGTCGTACTTGATTTAAGAATTACTGAAATTAAGGAAAAATATATAAAATGTAAGTTTATTCAATCTTGAAACAGGAATGGTATTCTTGAAGCAAGATAAAAATCTGAAAAAATCTCGTTTTAAGAATGAAATTCTTAATATCAGAATACTAGGGTCAAGTGTTCTCTGAAATATTTACATACATATGTACATTGTACATATGTAATTGCTCGTTGCTTTTTTGTTCAAACGAAAATATTTTTTTAACAAAAAACGAAAAAAAAAGAAAATTGTACATACATATGTACAATACTCGTAAAAAGCAGATGGAAAATAAGGAAATCTATTTTTCGGGATGCCTTAATTAATATACATACGTACATACATATGTATGTAACTTCTGAAGATCTCTCTATACTTTTTCAAATAGTGCTCGTGGCAGTGGCAGCGACTCCAACGCCACCATCTCCGAAGAGGTTTTGCAGTTTTGTGTGCATGGCTTCAATGGTCCTGACAACTTGAATCGTCCACCAGACGATACCTTCGAAATCTGAATGATTTTTATGTACATACATATATCATATTATTGCGCCCATTACGGTTTTCATTGACATGGAACAGGCATTTATTGGAGCCGATTTCACACAGGCCCATGTGTAATGATCATTGGGCATCAGTCAAATATGTTTTTGTGATCATCTGTTTTGGTGTGGCCTGGTGATCGGCTGGTTTTGTGATCGCCTATGCTTACGCAACGACATTGTGTGCGCGTATGAAGTTGTATGTCCTGCTAGCTGCTGTATTGGCTTTGGGTTGCGTTGGCTATACAATTTTAGAGATTGTTTATAGAAAAAGGTAAGTGGAGAGTGTTTGCATTTTTATCCTGTGGGCTTAAGAAAATATTGTATATACTGAACATTTGTCTTTTACATTATTTGCAGCAACGCAAACCAAAGAAACAGGATAAACTTGAAGCTGCCGAAAAAGGGAAGATCAATTGACATATGTATGTATGGACGCTTGCGTCTTGAAGCTAAACATAGAAATAAAAAAAGGTATTTGAACAATATTACTTCTAGAGTAAATCCTCCTCGTTCGTTAGCAATAAAATCAGGAATTAAATTTGCAAGCTTCGTTTGATCTGTTTTTAGTTCTAAATTCTCCAAAAATTTGTATTTATAGTTATAGCATTACCTTAAGACCTGTTTTGCGTAAATAAATATTTCTAGTTTTAGAATATACGATGTGTTGCGGAATATATGTACGTAAAAATTTAATTATATATTATATATATTACTATATCTATATGTATATACATATGTACATGTCTGAAATTAAAACGAAATAAATTACCATGCATTGAAATAAACACTTTTATTTTTTCATTTTGTTAGGTGGGTTAAATGATTTCGAATTTTGAATTTCGAAAAAGTGGAAAATCAAGAATAAATATTCTTAAAACAAAGTTCAACGTTCTTGAAATAAGATTTTACATTTCCGAATCAATCATGGGCAATGCTGAAAAAAGTTTTTATAAGCTTATTTCAAAACGGAAAATCCTTATTATAAGCTTTATATACTCAAAAAATATCATCCTAAAAATAAGAATATATTCTCGATTTTAGCATTTTCGAGCTTAACAGACTTTCATAACGTTTTCGGCTTGATTCAAGCCCGCTATACTGAAATTTAGCTTGCTTTTTCTCTGAGTGTAGTGATGGAACAAGGTAGTC
Source organism: Urophora cardui (assembly GCA_960531455.1). Classification (NCBI taxonomy): domain Eukaryota; kingdom Metazoa; phylum Arthropoda; class Insecta; order Diptera; family Tephritidae; genus Urophora; species Urophora cardui. Next base: position 40,089,541 of record OY482674.1, on the reverse strand, counting down.
TGATGCATAATTCCGTCAGGGAGCCTGCTGAGAAAGCTGCTATGACCGTACCATTTTTTCGTCCAACTACCCGACTACCGTAGTCTTAAAGCGCGGAAGGTGGTGCGCCATGGCGGTGTCACGGATGTGTAGATCTAGTAAAAATTCCGATGAACTAGATTTATAGCAACCGGTTATTCCGGGTCTGAATCCTGTAAAGTTTCTGCTGAAGTTTATTTTACAGGAGTAGTAAGAAATAAAGGCATTTTACACCCTTTTTTCGATGTTTACTTTCCAGTTAAGTTTACTACCGATTTCGAGTCCCAATTAATTCACCCTTGGTGAGGGGGATAGCGTAGTACTGTTGGTAGTATAAATGTTGGCATAATTTTACATTATCGGCACTAACTATGCCTTCTACACTCTAAAAACTGCGTGTAAATATGCTACCAAAATATATGTAATTTTTAGTTGAAAATTACATTTCTTTCGTAGTTTTACACTACAACTGTGTAATTTACAGTTCTAAACGAAATTTTACGCACTTTTCAGCAAAAGTGAGCATATCATGCGATTTTACACGCATTTTGGATTAAAATTGCATACAGAAATTGTAATTTGAAATCTCGTGCGCGAAATTACAATTGAGTGGAGTAAAATTACATAGTGAATTTGTAATTTTGTTTAACTTATATGCGAAATTACAATTTATTACTCGATTGGTGTTTAGATTTAAAGTTTGTTTGTGTAGGCTTTACACTTTTATTGTTTAAATTTAAACAGCTTATCTGTTGAATTTTTCAGTGTGCGATTTTGCGCATAATAAGGTAGGAAAAAAGTAACCTACCTTTTTGTATGCAAAATTACACGAAAATTTCTAAGAGTGTATATTTCTAGTGTATGTCGACAATCTGAGATGCCTACAAATGTTTAACTTGATAATCAATGTTGATCAACGATATCAGTTAGTTAATCCTAAAACTAAGTTTCAACTATAACTATCTTATTATAGAAAATTTATTTGAAGGTTAAAAAATACTATTATGTAAACTCGTGCAGAAGAAATGATCGATTCTACTTTTTAATATGAGCACCCTCACTTTGTATTTCGATTCGAAAAGCGTTTCTATTCGAAATCACATTCGTACTCTGTATGAATGGAAATGGAACAAATTCTACTCGAAAGGTGCTTCCAGAGTATGAATCGTTCTAAAGCGAACAAAGTTTCTTTCGAATCGAATTATTAAGTGAGCGCCCTAAACTGACTTCCGCTGAGCACTTTACAACATAATTACGCTAATTGATATACAATAAATATTTTGTTTGTATTAAATGAGTTTTTTAAATCTTTTTTAATCTTCCATCATAAGCTGCTCGGTTTTATATACATATATGTACTAAATCCTTTCCACTGAGCTGCACAGCAACAAAGTCATAAAGCATGCTCATGTAAAATCTGAAAATTATGCATTAAGTATTATTTTCCCGTAATGCCGTTTAATAGCGACACATTTAAGACAAAATACGATTTTCATATAAACATTTCCATTGTCAGCTTTTTCTGGCTTACGTCAAAATACTACAAAACCCATTTAAGTGCTCAACTTAAAAGATGCCATAATGTCATCGTTTTTGATTGCATACTTGTGCAAATGCATTTTTTATTTAATCTTTCTGTGTTGGCCGTCGTGAAGCAATAACTGCCAGCGGTTTGTGATGCACTTACGTACAAAATGCAGTAATCACTACGGTGGCAATAAAAGCAACAAATTTGTTGCTGGCGAGCCGAACCGACGTTTTTGGGCGCGCGTTGAGCAAATGGCGCAGTGGACTGGCTGCACAAACGCAGCTGTGCGGTTTAATAGCACCAGCAGGCTGATGGGAAATGCAGCAATTGTAAAAATAATTTTAGTAATAATAGTAAATACATACGTAGTTGAGTAAGTTTGTGTAATGTATAATTGTAAATACCCAGTTGGTAGTTTTGGTTTAGTTAAGGAAATTATGTTGACTTTGTCGGAGTAGAGAAGTATTCTGTGTTAACTTCTTTACTTGGGAGCTGGAAGAATCACGCATTAAGGGAGAATAATCGTCAAATAAAAGCGCAGAGACCGGCGAGCGATCTTTTAGGATGACTGTGCCGGCGAGCCAATCCTACACATGCCTTCTAATTTATCTGGGAATATAATAACTCCTTAACAGCTAATCTGCTGTCTCTACGCGTACAGTCTCATGTGAGTAATCAATTTTTTGCACGTGTGAGAATTCGATTTCCGGTTTAAATAGTCAAACATTGGATGAGGAGGCTGAGAAAATAGGTTTGGCGATTAACGAGGACAAGGTGAAATACCTGCTGTCATCACATAGAGAACCAGCACCAGCGCGGAAATCCAACGAAGAATCAGTCTTTCCAGTAAGTGCCACTTAGACTAAGTAGGCAATTGAAAAGACGCTCATCGTTCCATGTATGGCGCAGAAGCATGGCCGTTGTCAAATTCAGACGAGATGGCACTTGGAGTATTCAAGAGAAAAATACTTCGGAAGATTTATGGACCTTTGCGCGTTAGCGGGGGCGAGTATCGATGGAGATTTAATCATGAGCTGTACGAGCTTTAGGTCGACATTGAGATTGGTCCAGAAATTATTTCCATCGAAACTCGCCAAAGGTAGCAGAAATTGGAGACCTCCATTGCGTTAGGAAGGTCAGGTGAATGCGGGCTCGGCCTCCCTTGTTATTTCCAAAGTGCGCCAGGCAGCATGGAGCCGAAACGACTGGCGCGTTTATCTTGGTCAAAATCGTCTAGAGAGTTACGCGGCAATTAGAAGAAGAAAAAGAAGAAGAAGAAGAAGAAGAAACATCAGGAAAATATTTCAGTCAAAGCGTCAAATGTACCTCTATCTTTTAAATTTTCAGTACAACCCGAAGTTGGGATATCGTAATTTTCTTCTACTTCTATTTCTAGTTCTAGTTCTACTTTTACTTCCTTTACCTTTTCTTCTTCTTCTTCTCCTTCTTCTTATTCTTCTACTTCTACTTCTACTTCCACTTCTACTTATACTTCTATTTCTACTTCTACTTCTACTTCTATTTCTACTTCTTCTTCTTCTTCTTCTTCTTCTTCTTCTTCTTTTTCTTCTTCTTCTTCTTCTTCTACATCTGCTTCTACTTCTACTTCTACTTCTACTTCTACTTCTACTTCTACTTCTACTTCTACTTCTACCTCTATTTCTTCTTTTTCTTCTTCTTCTTCTTCTTCTTCTTCTTCTTCTTCTTTTTCTTCTTTAACTACAACGCAATCATGTTGCTCTAAATGATTACAATATTTCGAGTTGTTGTTTCCTATTATTGTTGTTGATAGCGAATGGTGTTAATGACGCTGTCGATTGGTGGCTCACCTTTTTGTTCAACATTTCTCATTTCTATTACTATGTCTGATGAGTCCCACAAAAACTACAGCAACAACAAGAAAAGCAAATTTAGATATATGCTAATTCCCAAACTAATGACTACACAAACAACAGCAACAACCATAACATTTCAAGCGAACAAAAGCCAAACAACAAACACTAAAGCCGAAAGGCATTTCAACATTCCAGACAAGCGACGATGCAACGGTTCACATCCTAGGAAGGAAACTATAAATGCGCTTTGCGGTTGAGCAAGAGAGGCAAAACGTGGGCGTCGAGGATGAGACAAGGGCTGTGTTAAAAATAGGCAACGACAAACAAGAACAGCGGAGCGCTTCAGGAACTTGAGCCTACACGCGCAGAAAATTTATTGTTCGCTATTGTGCAGTGAGTGTCAGTGAGTGTGTGTTAGTAAGTAAGACCAGAGACACGGGGCGGGCGTGTGTCGATGAGGCGCATAGAGAGCGCAACTAGGATATTACAACATCAACTCAATCAGCCACAAAGTGACAATAGTTTCTAAGGCAAACAAAAATGGATGCGGAAAAATAAGTAAACCAAATCGACAGATATACAAAGAAAAATGTTAGAGGAAGTGGAAAATAGGAAACGTATTAAAATTGAGGGTATGACAGTGGAGAGCAAGGAGAGCGAGACCCGAAGCCTTATGAAGAAGCCTGCTTTTGATAAAAAAAAAACAAGAATAGTTGCGTTTGACGACGTTGCACTTGAAAAGAAGAAAGTAATGGGATTCTATTTTTTTTTTGCTTGCAACTCTCATAATTGAGCTAAAGTGCACCACAGAGAGAGACAGAAAGGGTAGGGAGAGCAGAGAAAACTGTTGCGAGGCATAGGCGGAAAGAAAGACCAATGGGAAAACTATTACGAAATTGCAATTGAAGCTTTTTGTAACAAAAAAGATACAGAAAAACAAAAAAAAAAAAAACAAAAAAAAAAAGACAAAAAATGAGCCGAACAAACGACTCTTGAATCATTCAGGCGCGTCGAGTGTGTACAAAGACAAGATTTTGCTGACAAAAGCAGTAACTGGTGGGCGTAGAGTCCCAAATCTCAAGACATGCGGTAGTCGAAGGAGAAGAACATGGAGTCAAGCCCAGGCGTTTCAGATTAGAAAAATAGAGTACAAAAAAAATCAACATTGTCCTGTTGCTAATGATATATATAATATATGCAGCTGCCAATGATGTTGATGCGGTTGAGAGCAATTCAGTTGGCAGTAAGTAGAAAAGAAGTAGAAAAGCACCCGAGCCGCAGGCTGGGATTGACAAGTATATAGAAGAATGTGTTAATCTATATGTGTTGGTCTATAAATGGGCAAATATGTGCCAAAAAATGTCACTAAAGTGTCATTTCACACGCACATATGTACGTACACACACCCCTGCAAAAATCATTGGATTATATGGTTCATTTGTGGTAGGTTGGAGTACTTTCAAAGTGACTACTAACATAGCCCAAACGACCGATTCATGTACCTGCATCGGTTCGTAGTTACACGGAAAGAATTTTTTACTAGAATCAATGCCGAGACAAGAAAAATTAGACTTGATTTTGAACTTAGAAAATAATTTCTTAATATCAAGAAAATCCAAGAAAATTGGATTTTCAATAAATAAGAAAACATTTTCGTGCTTCAAGTAAAATTGGATTTTAAATAAATAAGAAATAATTTACTTACGATAAGTGTTTTTTTCTTGTTTTTAGAAATAAATAATTAAGAAATAATTTTTTTGTTGCAAGTAAAACTTTTCTTATACGAGCTTAAGTAAATAAGAAAATATTAAATCAAGTAAAAATTTTCTAAAAATATTAAAAACGTAAAAAATAAGGAAAATGAAAACTAATCATGAGGGATTAGAAAACCATAATTAGTCAACTAGTACTTATTTTCCTAGGACTTGTACACTGAAATGACAACATTTCAATTAATATAAATGAAGATGGAAATTGTGAACTCCTTATACCAAATGCTTCACTAACAATCTGAGAATTGCAGAAATATTCAGAAATATGCAAAGCGGATGGCAAATGAAAAAACATACATGTTACTTTGGAAATGCAAATTCAGTAAGAAATATTTTACTTCGCTCAAGAAAACGTTTTCTTATTTATTTTAAATTTTTTTGCTGTAGTTTGCTGATATGCTCAAAGAACTTTGGCGTTCAAATTGAGCAAGAAATATTTTACTTCGCTCAAGAATACGTTTTCTTATTTATTTTAAATTTTTTTGCTGTAGTTTGTTGTTCCAATTCATCGAAACACAATTTTCTTAAATTCTTCTTGATATTAGCAAAAAGATTTTCTTCATTTAAGTAAATTTAAGAAAAGATGTTCTTATTTATTTAAACATTTTTTTTAACACTTTTTTTCTATAGATTTTGTTAGTGTTCTTGAATAATAAAATAATTGTCTCATTTTTGGAAAACTCAATTTCTTAATTCCAGTAATAATTAAGTCAATTTTTCTCATTTCCCTAAAAATTTTCTAAATTGAGTTCAAGAAAGCATTTTTCTTGATTCAAGTATACAAATTTCTTTCCGTCTAGCCGAACATAACATATACACGCCGGTCGTCGTCGTCACGATAAACATTTGATTTTTGTTGTTATGTTCTGCTAACTGTTAGGTAGGTACTCCATCAATTAATCCAATGTAGGTACTCCATGGACCATGGATTAATTTGATTGTTATGCGGGACTGGGGCATAAACTCGACTGCAATGACATGCAATGTTAATTGGACCATATTTTTTGTATGAAATGTGACAGGTTATGGAGTACTCGGTTGGTCCATAGCGAGCACTCCATGGATGAGCAAATGGAGTACTCGGAATTTTTGCAGGGACTAAAGTGCGCAATACCGAGAAAAGGGTTTCGTAATAAAGTCTTGCTGTAATACTCGTAAAATTACAAAATATTCATTTGTACACTCGTAAAAATATTTGAAATGGCTAAAGAGTTGTGGAGGTAAAAACTTCATATAGCCAGCTGTTGGTGGCAAAATGTTCTCCTTAAAACTTTTGAAGGAAATAAACTTCTTTGAAGGTATTTGGTACTTTTTAAAAGCGTATGTCTGTGTGCTGAATGATTCAAACTTAGAATGATAGGCTATACCCATATGGTAAAATCTCTTTTCGCATTCTCGGGTAAAATTTTCTTATATATGACAAAAAGTTTAAATTTAAATCAGACTTAAATGCAATGTTCTGGTGGTAATAGTAATCATTTTGTAAAAGGCTCCTCCCAAAGGTCCGAGTAAAATGCCATTTGGGAGATCGTTAGAGGGTTAAAATATGCTAGAAAGTTTTTCTTTGGAAAATTTCACTAGAAGTATTCTCAGAACAAATTTTCATACAAAAAACTTAAAGGGTTACTAGAAAAACAAGTATTTCCATGAATAGGGAAATGGACGTTACACGGTCTGATTTTCTTCAATTTATACTTTCAATTCAAGATTTATTAGAAGAAGTTTAGTATATACCAAAGATTTTTATTTCTGAATAATCGGTTTTATGGGAATTATTTATATGTTATAGTGCTGCAATTTGGCTTATTCCGACTGGGAATTGGTTTAAGCTCCATAGCTTCTTGGAAAAGATACTTGAAATAGTCCATAGGACATTAGCCGTGTATGCGATTTTTCACTTTTTTCACTTCCATAATCATCACCCGCTCTAATGTACATTAGGTGGTGCGCAAATATATAGAGACAAATTTTATATCATAATTCCTCAATTAGTGGATGCTAATATAGTCGAAGATGCCACATATAAATTTTAGTCCCGATTGTTGACGGTTAAGAGGTGTCGCAAAGGGGTCAAAGTTCAGATAACCATATGGGACCCCAGTGCGAAATTCCGTAAACGTATCCGTATTATTAGACTTAAAAAAATAAAATAATTTTCTTGAGTCATCATATCGACGCCTTTGTGCGACTTTATCGTAAGGGACAAAATCAAATTTTACAGGAGAGCATTTTTTCGTTTTTTTACTACTTTTTATCGGTATTTTGAAACGAAATTGAACACGCGATTTGGTAATTAATTAATATACTGAGCCTGATAATTTTTTTCTTGAAAAGATGTGCAGTTTTCGAAAAAATCATAACTTTGTCCCTTACGATAATTTCGCTCTCAATTTTTTATGAGTTTGTTTGAATAAATGTCGCTTACGATAATATTTAAAAAATGGGTTGTATGACAAATACAAGTGTTTTATTCCATACTTTTGTGTTTTTAATGATGGGGTAATGGTAATATAGTGAATAGTGTACTCGTCTTCCATTCTAAAGTTTCCAAGTTCGATTTCCGGAAGACCAGGGACCGATCTATTGGGAAAATTGGTTTTATATTATGTAAGTTTGCTGGAAATTTGCTAAATAGGTAGATTATTTCCTGTATTAAATATGATGGAGCAATGGAACGAGTGTGGGGAGTAAGAGAAAGGGGAGAGGTAAATGAGCAGGGAGAAGGAGAGGTAAATGGAAATATAAAAATTTTACATTATTGCGATAAATAAATGGTTGGACAGAGCAACATCTGTCGGCGTTTCTAGTCTACTATATAAAACTATACATCGAACGCGAATTTGAACCAGCGACTCCCAATCAGTAAATGTCAAGAAAACCTCCAGAAACAAATTACTTTAGCAGATGCCGTTTAAAGGCGCCACAAGAACAAATAATACTATCATTATGTTTTCTAAATAAGTAAGTATTTTTTATCGCTAGTTTTTACTATTTTACATGCAGGTGGGGCATTCTCTTATTTTCATAAATTACTAGAACCTGCACTCAAAAAAAAAAATTTCTCTCGATCAAAGACATAATTTTCCTTATTTTGAACACGCGTCCCAATATAAAATTATCTTTGTTTTGTGTAAATTTTCTCAAAAATGTGGAAAAAACATAAAAAAACATTCAAACAAATTCGTTGCCATGGGGATTTGTATGGGAATTTAATTTCTCCAAATTAAAGAAATCAAGTCTTCAAAACAAGGAAAGTTGGGAATGGAATGGCGCTTAAAGAATTTTTCATTATTTTAATGTATGAATTTTTCAAAACAAGTATATGAAACCATGGTAACGCATGTAACAACAATATTTTATAAACCTTTTAACATGTTTTAAGGAAAATTTACTCAAAACAAAGAAAGTAGTGTTCAAAATAGGTAAACAATTTCTTTGACCCCTCCATATATTTTTTTTCTCTCAGTGTGAGTGGTGGAGCTCAGACGTGATTCTTTACCTTAGAAAGTATTCTAGTTCACCATATAGAAATATACAAATATCTAATCAAGTAAATGAGCCAAAAATGGATGTATAAAATTTCATTCAACTCAGTCAAACCGTTTTCGCGATAGTTTACAAAGGAATTAAGAAAATTAGGTTATGTAGAAATCCCACTGAGCAATATTTTAATTGAAATACGTCGTAAAATACCATTCATTTGATGCCCATATTAGCACATCTAATTTTTTTAGTTCCAAAAAGGTGGCAGCATTCGAAAAACATCCCCAGGGGCAGTACGTGGATAGAATATCTTAAAATTAGCCATACTATGTGTAAAACGAATTTTATCCAAATCGGTTCAGCCGTTCCCGAGATAGAAGTGGATATAGAAATATATAAATAAACTAATATAAATACAAATATAAATACAAACAAGTAAGGAAGCCTAAGTTCGAGTGGAATCGAACATTAGATACTCAGCTGTATGCTTTCATTGTTTGTTTGCGTTTGTTCGATATAGGGTGTATTTTATATAAAGCGAGTGCCGCATAAAGTGGGCGTAGCCACGCCCATTTTCAACATTTTTATCAGCCATCCAACTAAGCATATGAATATTATTCTTTGTGCAAAATTTCATTCCTTTATGACTTCTAGTTACAAAGAAGTCTTGTTACAAATTCCCAAAGGGTGTTCCAGAAATATCTTTGTTAAAAAGTAGGCGTGGTCATAAACCGATTTCAATAAATTTTTGCGTGTCTATTAACACAAGTTATAAAAGTGTATAAACCAACTCAATTATTTGTCGAGTTATGGGCTCCGAAATCTCGTTGATTCCTTTGTCTGAAAAGAGGCGGTGCCACCCCCATTTTCCGAAATTTTTCTATTTTTTGGTTCCGATCTATTGTAGAACTCATGCCACAAAATTTCAATGAATTATCTTTATATTTGACAAAGATATCGCTTAAAATGTTTTTATTAGGCCACTTTATGATACCCATATATAAAAGTGGGCGTGGTCGTCAACCGAGTTTGGCAATTTTTCGTCCAAACATTTGCCTAAGTAAGTATATCACGCCTACCAAATTTCATCGATATATCTTCAACGGTTTCTGAGTTATGACTCATAAAACTTTCAATGTTTGCCCCTTAATAAGTGGGCGTGGCACCGCCCATTTTCCAAAATTTCACCATATTTCTTCATAAGGGCCTGAGCTCAATACGTGTGTAAAATTTTATCACTCTAGCTCTATTAGTGACTGAGATACAAAACTTCCGATTTTTACCATATAGGGGAGGTGGGCGTGGTCATGGTCCGATTTCGCCCATTTTCAATACCATCCGTTCCTGTCTTGATACCAACTTACATTTCAAATTTCATCAAAATATCTCAATTTTTGCGCGAGTTATCGTGCTCACAGACGGACAGACGGACAGACGGACGGACGGACGGACGGACGGACGGACATGGCTCAATAGATTTCTCTTTTCACCCTGATCATTTTGATATATATAAGTCTATATCTATCTCGATTATTTCATTCTGTTACAATCCACCGTTAGGAAATCAAAACTATAATACTCTGTGTACTAGTACAGCTGAGTATAAAAAATTGGAAAAAAACATATAACTGAATTTGTTGGCGCAGCGACGATATATAGTTTGTACCTTTAGTGATGGTTATAAAATATACTTAATACGTAGTATTTAATCGAAAAATATATTGTTAAATAATGATTCAATAACTCGTAATTGTATATTAGCAATTACAAAAAAACATATTTAGAACAAGAGATTATTAAAGATTGTTCTTTTTGGGTTATACATTTTGTTTTTGTTATGCAATACAAATCATAGTTGTCTCTTTGTGTGGCTAAATAAGGCGAGAATTCCGTAGCGCCGCTCTTCGCGCCGCGCACACTTAGCGCGCTTCGCTTGAGCGCTCGAACGATCGGAATGGGCTGGTGGTGATAAAAGCTTTGCTGCATTACTACTTTTTTAGCCAGCCATATGGTCTCGCATTGAGGTCACGAGCGGAAAATTGTGTGGAAATTGCGGAAACTGAATGAATGCAAATAAAAGCAACGATGAAATTTAACAAATCTGTGGGTATTGTGTCGCCGCGCCACTGCCGGCCAACGCTCGACGCGCACCGCTCACTGTTCAGTGTTCGACACTCTCTGCTCACCACTCACCGCTGCCTACCCATCGGCGCTTATCCATTTATTTGGTGTTCGGATGCTACGGATGTCACGGTGGCTGGTTGCTGGGGCGGCTGTTGCATCTCTGTGAATACATTTGGTTTTTTTTTTGGGTATGAGACCACACGAATGATGTGACACAGATATGCATCGCGAGAACAAATATTTATTTGTTCTTGTATTAAGAAAAAACAACAAAAACAACTGCAGCGGCGCTTTTGCTACTAGTAAAAGCATTTCATTGCAAAACATACATGCACACAAACATACAGAAACACAAAACGAGCGAAAAACGCTAAAAAAACGAATACAAAATATAAAGAAAAAAAAAACAACACATTTGCTGAAAGAAATTAAAACAAAAGAGGAAAATGCTTGGAATAAGAAATAAGAAAAAAAAATAAAAATAAAAAACAAGGCAGAAAAAAAGCTCGAAAAAAATAACAACAAACAACACATTGAAAGTTCTTGTTTGCGAGATATGCAAAAAGTGTTATTGTTGCTGTTGTAAAAATGGTATAATATGAAAAAATATGCAACTCGCTGAGTACTTCATCCTTGAGGCTCTTGTGGGAAAAAATTAAAACATATGCAACATCAACAACAAATACGCCAAACAGCAATAATGAAATGCCTTAACAGCAACGACAATGAAATGCCTTAACAGCAACAACAAAACCGAACATGTGTTGCAATAGTAAATGCAAACAATATGAGTAGTATGACGAGCAGCAGTAGCAATAACATTGGCAAAAATCATATGGAAATGCATTGCAGAGCATGTGAAACAAAAATAACAACAACAAAAACAAAAAAATTAAAAAATGATACAAAATTTAAATAAAAAAAGATATTTTAAATAAAACATATAATACTATGTATGCATACCATTTGGGAAACCCTGGCATAAAGTTGGCGTTAAAGTTAGTAAATGATAAATGTCGCCTGGTGTCCCATTGTTCTATTGTTGTTTGGCTTTTAAATAATTTATGTGCATATAAACAAATTTGCGGAACAACATACAAAGTTAGTTCCCAAAACATTAGAGTTCCATATCAATTTGTTATTTAATATACATACATACCTGCATTTTTTTGGTGCAAAAGCATTTATAGTTAAAGCAAAAAGTTGCACGAATCATTTTTAAATAGTAACAAGAATTTGCCAAAAAAAAATTAGAAATATGGCTATTTATATGGTGACTAACGTGACATTCGTACGGATTCAACGTGAAGAAAAGTATCGATAAATATGTATATTAATTTTTTCAATGTGGCCTTTGAATAGCTCTTTACAAGCATTATGTTTAGTGAAAATGTTGGATCTACAGCAAAAAAAAAACGTTTCAAAAATATTTGCAAACAAACACCGGTTGGTACCGTGACACAAAATAGACGTCATTCTCAGCTGCTCCTATAAAAAGGCGAAATTTTGCGAATATTGTACACATTTTTTAATGCAAGTTAATATAATTTAATCAGTTTGATTTACTTGTATTACGCCTTAATTTTTTCTTGAAAACATCTCTTCAATTATTTTGTACATAATATTATAAGGTACATAACGTAACGTTCGTAACGCGATATATAAACCTCTACTGAAGAAATTACTTACATAAACTCAGTTTTCAGTTTTTATTAAACGAAAAATGTAACATAAATTTTTATTCAGAACATTTTAGTACATGTAGAAAAGAAATATATATTATCAAAATAAATTTGCTATTACTGAAAACGGAACATCTCTGTCAAGAAATAATCATTAGGTTGAATCTTCATTGAAAAGTTAGAAATAGTAAGAAAGAGCTGTCCCTAAATTGTCAATCACTTTATATTATAGCTCTAATTTTGAAAAATCTAAATTTGTTTAAGATAATGATAATTCGATATCTCGTCTTATTTAATAAAAGCTAAAAACTTTGTTTTGCATGCATTTTACATTTCGCTCGCGGTGGACTTCTCAGCGGAAATACCCATATGTAACCATAAATCTTGAATTCTCTGATTGCATAGTATTTCTCAGCATTCAAAATATAAAAAGTTTGGGTTCTTGAAAAATTTAAGACCGTTGTTAAGAAGTGCAAATCGCTCTTTGATTGTTGTCAGCGTGTGTCAAAATGTTAGAAGAATTTAAACATGACAAGCAGCCAACGATTTCTATTACAGATTTCTGCTCTAGTATAATATATTCCTCGAATATTCCTCGTAACCTTCAAAAACGTTTGACTGTTCCTTATGTATGACTCTACCTAGAAAAAAATTGAACTTTTCCTTTTACTTTTCTTCTTGGTTTTAGGCTCCCACTCCCTTTCCCTGTACATTTCCGTTTCTTTTCCGGGCCTGTTCCGTTTCCTTTTTCTTTTTCTTTTTCTTTTTCTTTTTTTTCTCTTTCTTTTTTTCTTTTTCTTCTTCTTTTTAATTTTCTTTTTTTTCGTCTTCTCCTTCATCTAAATCTTCCTCTTCCTCTTCTTCTTCTTCTTCTTCGTCTTCTTTTTATTTTTCCTTTCTTTTTATTTATGTTTTCCTTTTTCTTTTTCTTTTTCTTTTTCTTTTCCTTTTTCTTTTCCCTTACCTTTTCCTTTTCCTTTTGCCTTTTCCTTTTCCTTTTGCCTTTTCCTTTTCCCTTTCCTTTCCCTTTCCTTTCCCTTTCCCTTTTCGTTTTCCTTTTCCCTCTCACTTAGATCTCCTTTTCAATCCATTTCTTTTTCTCCCCCTCTCCTATTTCGTCTCCCTTTCCCTCTCATACTCTTTCTCTCTCTCTCTCTCTTTCGCTCTGCCATTACACTTTCGTTTCATTTGCCTTTGCCTTTCCCATTCCCATTATCCTTCTCTTTCTCTTTCCCTTTCTCTTTACTTTTCGCTTTACCATTCCTTTCCCGGATTGAGCATAACATGGAAGAGAGGTCTATGTAGAATAAGGTGGAGTGAAATTTTTTTTTGGAAATTCAAATTGTTCTAGCCCAGAAATAAGCCTGTAAAATTTTATTGACCTACTCGCATGTTTAGAGGTGCCTCCAGTCCCACAAAGTTGAAAAAATTGCACGATCTAGTACAAATGTGAAATTTCTAAAATTTTAAAATAAAAAAACGAAGTATGAGCATTGATAAACATGGCTAAGCTGAGTATTAAAGTGAAATTTTTTTTTGGAAACAACAACAACAAAAGTTATTAAAGGTTAAAATTTATATAAATTAATTTTAAATTGCAATTTCTTAAAAACTACTTAACCGATTTCGAATATTTTTATACCATTCGATAGGTATTTTGATTCCCTTTAATTTGATATACATATTCGAAATCGGTTTAGTAGTTTTTAAGTAATTGCAATTTAAGAAATGCATAATATAAACTTTGACCTTGAATAACTTTTGTTGTTGTTGTTTCCAAAAAAAAAAACTCCACTTTAATACTCAGCTTAGCCATGTTTATCAATGCTCATACTTCATTTTTGATTTTATAATTTTCAAAATTTCATATTTGTACCAGATCGTGCTTAATGCTTTCAATTTTGCGGGGCTTGGGGCAGTTCGAAACGTCATCCTATCGCCATAAAATTTTGTGGGGTTCATTAACTCGTATAAGGGCATCTTTTGATTGCTGGTACGTTCAAAAAAAGAACAAACAAAAAATCCCCATATGTTTTCACTCCACCTTAATGTAGAAGCTTGTACGCTTATATGCTTATACTTATATCGCTCGGAAACATTCCAGGTTTATCCGGGTCCACATTTTGACCCATATCTGGGGACCCGACCTAGGAATCATAATGAATAGAGCTCTATGTAAAAGCCCTGCTCAACACCTTTCATTTGATAGCAATGTTGCTCAGAAACATTCCGGGCTAATCCGGAGATTTAAAAAAAGAGCAAGTTCTCGAAGTTTAGGCTTTCATGGTTCCGTATAGAAAATGTGAATCAACGGAAGAGATATTTATTTTTTAGCATTCAATGTGTTTACATCTTAATACATACATATGCACATGATTTCTCAAATAACGGCCATCAATCAAAATTAATTTAACCCACACTGTTCCTTAAATTTCAAATATAAGAATTACACAGCTCAACAAAAAAGTTGATAATTTGGTGCAGCCCTGCTTGTAACTGCAGTTGGTAGTATACGATGCAGTGATAAAAAAATGATAACAACTTTTTTGAATCGTACGTGTAGTTTTTGAGATATGAGCCCTTAATAGGTTAAGGCATATTTGGCCCGATAACTATATTTCTGCGTATCCTATCAACACACGTTTGACGTCGTTAAAAAAGCGACATTCCACCGCTTCTTTCGGTATATTAATTATTAATGTAACTTGATAAATGCAAGAGAAACTGTAAAAACAATCTCAAAAATTAAATTTTTGGTTCAATTTTTTTTAATTTTTTTCATATTTAATCACGGTTTTGTCGAATAATTTGTTAACCAGTGTATATGCTAATTCTCTGATTAATTCTGCTTTCAACGATGTATAACTTTTTTATATCCGCTTAGGCGTTCCTATGATATTCTACTTTAATCAATTTCTACTGTGAAATTTTTCTACTAAAGCATGGACCTCCCGGGTTAAGGTAAATATTTTTGTATGAAAAATTTCACAGCAGAAATTAATTAAAGTAGAATATCTTGGAAACTCCTAGGTGGATATGAACAAGTTATACATCGTTGAAAGAAGAATTAATAGGAGATTATATCGAAATAACTTTGCATATACACTAGTTTACCAATTATTAGAGAAAACCGTGATTAGAAATGAAAAAAATTGAAAAAATTTAACAAAAAATTGAATTTTTGAGATTGTTTTTACAATTTCTCTGACATTTATCAAGATACATTAATAATGATTACACCGATAGAAGCGGTGGAATGTCACCTTTTCAACGTCAATATCAAACGTGTGTTGATAGGATTAGCAGAAAAAAAGTTATAGGGCCAAATATGCCTAAACCTATTAAGGGCTCATATCTCAAAAACTACACGTACGATTCAAAAAAGTTGTTATCATTTTTTTATCAGTGCATCGTATACTACCAACTGCAGTTACAAGCAGGGCTGCACCAAAATATCGACTTTTTTGTTGAGCTGTGTTATCTACTCATTCAGTCATTTTGTATGTATTTCGAACGATATATTATAATATGAAATATTTTATGCTGACACTATGAAATAATTATACCTACATATATATATGAAATATATATTCCTCATATTACTAAATCACATTAACTCATTATACTCTTGTTATCTTCAAACCCGCAATCAACGTAAACGAACACAAATTTGCTTTGCTACATGTTTTCCGAAAGAAGCAAATGTAAATATTACGAGTATTTCAAGTCTATCAAAACTAATTGCCAGCCTTCCGTTTTAGTATAAACGATGTGTGGCGAATGCCACATTACCCCCATCTACGATCCTACCATCATCTGTAGTCTTCTATTTAGCCTTTTACAGCTCATCTTATAGCCCGCAACATAATTTGCTCATCAAAATCAACATTCAATCAATCTTTATTTGAATTTGGGTCAAGCAAAGAGGCAATCACACTAACTAATTTACTAAGACACAAACAGATTAAAATGTATGTATGTATGTAAATATTATACATGCATGTACATACAAATTTGCTCTAATATTATAGTAAACATAAATAATAATCTAACTATTCGCTTACTCGCTCCTTGCCCGTTTCTTGCATCGTTCTCTTGCCTCGTTCTCTTGCCTCGTTCTCTTGCTTATTGGTCCGTTCAGCCGGCCAACAATCATTGCCAAATCGAGCCAGCAATAACGGTACGTTACAGCACAGTGGTTGAATTTTCACAGTTTATTCTATATATTTCTCGATAGATGGCGCTGGAATCGTTATATTTGCAAAATCCATGTTTATGATCCGATTCTGTTCGTTTTTGGCACGTATGTTTGATATGTGATGAAGAGCTCGGTTGGAAAAAATATACCAGCTAGAGAATATAGACCATATTTAATTCCGGTCTCAATCCCTTCCCGAGATATAGTCCAATATGACCCCGATATATTTTTGGGCAATATTGGTATCAAATTAAAAGTTGAATTCAGAGCTTCAATAGAAAGTTCACTTCATTGCAACTGTCAAGCCGGTTCTCCAGATAGAGGACGAAACGTGGACCCGGATGGCTCCAAAATATTTTTGAACAATATTAGTTTCAAATTAAACGAGCTGATCAGGATTTCCCTGTATATTTTTTATGCAATGTGTTTATCTCAATCGGTTGCAGAGATACCTGAACCGATTCAAATGATGGCCACGGTATGTTGTTGATAGAGAACGGGAGAGGTGAGGCGAGAGAGAGTAATAGAGGAGGAAGAGATAGGGCGATCGAAAGATGGAGGGTGGTAAGGAGATTAATAGGCACTTGCGCAGTGTGATTGTATAAGTAAATTCACTTTGATGAGCTTATTTTCGCAAGGTTTTGATATAGTCACTTAATTAAGAATATATTTTCTAAATCATTCCATTAAATATATATTTTTACGCCACAAAATCATCCAACTCAAACCACTGTGCATCAATCAAAATTTGCCGTTGCCTTCAATCACCCATCATCAACCCATTCGCAATCACTGTTGGCAACAATGTGGTTATGAGTGAGCTGCAGCAAAACACCTAGACATAATATACATATGTATGTACATTCACCAAGCAATTTACTTGGTCTCATAAACATGCCAACTTTCATCAAATGTACGAGTATGAATGTATGTACATCAGGCATCTTTACTTATAAACCTTGAGCTATTTTTGGTGCTGAAAATGCAATTTTGCCATCAACGATTGCTTCGGAATGCCTTCGATGCCGCCGCCATACAAAACATACTTGAAGTGCGGCTGCGGCTGCTGCTGCATAGGCGCTTGGCTTTTCTCTGCCCTCTGCTCTGCTCTATTCGGTTATTTGCGCACCATTTAAAAAATACTACAAAATTTATATTGGATATTGCAGTTATTTATGCATAAGTGAGCCTATATGTATGTGTATTTGCAGATGCAAGGTGACTGGATTATATAAAATAGATTGTAACTAGCCATCAATAGAAAATTCTTTGTGCTCCTAAACTGTGCTACATATAGAAAATTAAGGAAACTTGTCCATAATCGCGTCTGCTTTTAAGATATCGCAAGTTTCGAAAATATTTAAGAAATGGTTATAGAAATTAGAGAACTAAAATTGTTCACAAAATAATTTAGCGTCACAGCTCTTATTTAGCTCTTTAAACATACCAAAGTTTTCATAGTTAAATTAATATTGAAGCTACGTATGAGGGTAAAAAGAAAAGGACTCTTATCGAATAATTATTTCTTTAGTCATTCTTCGAGAATACGTCGCTGAAATATTTGAGAAGTCTCAAGAATAGCACTAAGTTCGCGTTCCACGTGAAGCTGCTTTTCTGAGTTCATGTCGTGAAAACATCGCATAAAACACTAGCAACATGAGTCCAGCAATATTTTGTCACGCCTAAAAGTTAAATTCTTTGAAATTTCCATGTTCTAAATTTCTTCTGGGAGGATGCTTTAGTTTTCGTTGCAACGTTTATCCTCGTCTGAAAATAAATTTCACGGCTGTGACCTTAGTACTAGGCTAAATGCTGTTAATTTAAGTATAGACATCAACAAAAGTCAACGAAAATGGGATGGCTCATTTTGCTCCACCTTTTGCAATCGACACATACATTTATGTATATGTGTACTAAGGTGGTCCAAAAAGTTAAAATGAACAAATCACTGCGGAACAAGGCTATTTTTATGCTAAAAAATGCGTTTCCCCTTTTTTAATGATAAAAAACATCTTTCTTGTTTATTAAGGACTTTCCAAAAAAGTATGCACCATCACTAATGTAAAAGCAGATGGAAAGTTTGAGGCATTTTCGCGACCTCTAAACTTTAAAATATTCAGCCAAATTTACGGTATAGATTTCCGTAGTACAGTTGCATGAAATGCGGTTTGTTACGCGGACTTCCGGAGAAATTTAATTTCTTCATACAATTTTGGACCACCCTAATGTATACCTATGTATAAATCAGGGACCCATAATAATCATTATTCGTTATATTTTCAGTGAAAAAAATCAAATACTTGCAAACATCGTAGAAGAGTATTGAGTTTGTGTATGTGCATGTCTGAAAGAGCACTATCCGAATCCACTATGATCGAAAAATTTTAAGCGATATCCATAAAAATCAAAAATAATCATTATTTTTTAAGTTTTATTTTTTTGATCAAAAATAAAACTTATTCCTTGAGTGATATATTTATAGCTCAGAAATAATCATTATTCTTTGAGTTTTATTTTTTTGCTTAGGTCGAAAAACTCAAATCGTCTCTAAAGTGCTCTGGAACATAATTACTAAAAAATTCCCATCGATATAACTTCGTGATAGTGATTATTAGTGATTAGTGATATTTTTGATCGAAAAAAATAAAACTCACACAATAATGATTATTTCTGAGCGATAAATATATCACTCAAGGAATAAGTGTTATTTCTGATCAAAAAAATATAACTCAAAAAATAATGATTATTTTTGATGAAATATAAAAAAAACTTAACATATAATGATTAAATGGCGATTTTTATAATAATGATTACGGTCCCTGGTATAAATACTTGTGGGATTAAATTTATATGTATGCACAGATTCATGCTGGAATGCTTTTAACATAAAGGCACCTTGCAAATATTTTGCTCCCACATGTGTGCGTATGTATGTATGTACATATCAGAGGCGGTCGTAGCATAAATTGGCTGGGGAAGCCTATGTATGAAGCATAGCCATGTACATATGTAATTCGCTTTGTTGTATTATTTGAAAGTCTGATTGCGGTTCCGTCATTGAATTTGATTAAATTCTTTTTGCATATTTCGTTTTTTGTTTATATATATACTGTGTGAAGCTGGTACCAAGTTTCCACCTATTTTCTCAATTTTTATGCATAATTAATTTTTTTAAATTCCATATCAAAATATCATGTGCACAAAAATTCGAAACAAGTGGCAATTGCGGCATGAGTTATAAATATTATTCATTTACCTTTCGCTATTTATTGGCTATGGTATTTTACTCCGTACAGCTAATAAATAACTAAATTAAGAAAAATATGAAAAAATTGGCGGCATTCTTGGCTGGGATGGTGGGTATCTTTGCAAAATTTACTGAATTACCTTTAATTTGGTACTAAATTTATTTAATACATTTAAGGGATTGGCTAGTTATTGGCATTGGAGTTTTATTTTACAGTTAAAAAATAATAAGCCAGATTTTTATTTAGATTTGTCCCGAAAAAGTTAATCGACAGGTTCTTATTTTATAGCTGCCCTAAAAAAATAAAAGTCCGAGTAGACCGATTATTTTTGTTGTCCAAAAAAATTTTTTTTCTTTGGCATCTTTATATATACTAGTATCGCCGGTGCTCGAAATTCGACCATGCAATTTATTTTTTCAACTTTGTATTGGTACAAAGATTATTCCGTTACGCAGAGATAAGCAACACTTTCCAAATTCCAGTTGTACCGCAACACTGATTTGCCCTTTTGATCACGGTCCGACGCGAAATCATGGTCAAAATCAAGGCAGATCTAGGAAGGTATTTTGTTATTGTAATTGGTAGACTGTAATGTCAAAATGATATTTCGCCGTGGTTAAAATCTGAATTCGCTTGGGGCTCGTCCATTCCTATTGGCCATGATGTGAATTCGCTTTGATTTTGACATTATACTCTACCTTTGTAAATAAAAAAAGAAGTTTTTCAATTTGCCACCGAGCCTACCTGTTAGATATGCCTTGGTCAAAATTAAAATTACTCAGTGTTCTCTCCCGCCCTCTCTCTCAATTAGGAGATATTTGGCCGCGTTGATTTTGATCTGAGCGTAAACTGGGCCAATGCATATAAAATAGAGAGAGCGCTTTTAAATTAAAGCGACTCTTCAACTGTGTTTACGATTTGTAAAAAACGATATCTATTTCTCTTAACTAAAAATTTTATTTATTAATTATAAACAAATTAAATAATTTATAGAAAAAATTATATGCCTATGCACTGCTCCTGACTCATACGAATACATATGAGTATGTTAAATGTGCTAAACAGCCTGGCAATTGTTTGTATGGAAAAAATGTTAGCCTATTAATATATAGATTACGCTAAGCGATGTTTTGTATGCACCATAACTTTTACACCGATATACTGATTTTCGAAAATGGGGTCTCATATGAAAGGGCTTGGCCTGTATATATGCAGGAAGGTTTAATATGTTTGAAAAGGATTGCCACCTGTTTAAAAATTTAATTGTCCTGTATAGTTTCCTTGATTTATAAATTTCAGGTACCATATGAAATGGATTGAACTGGAAATTAGTAATTTATTACAATTTTTACAACGAGGGTTACCACCTGTTCAAAATTCAGTTTTACGCTATAGTTTGTGTGATTTTTAATTTTGAGGTGTCAATGACCTTTTGGAGGTAGCTATATGGATAAAATATTGTAGAAAATTATTCGCATTAAAATTTTAATATGGGATTCCTCGGACAAAACCTTTGTATACAAAATCTAGGTCGACGGAAAATAAAAATATCCAGTAATTATGTATATGCTTAATTTTATATTTTATTAATTAGAATCTATGGGCTTAAAGTCGATAAATATTCTGCCATTTTTAAGGGGAAGTCAAATTTCAAATGGTAATCAAAAAAAATGTTAAATGTAGCAATAAGTGGTTTTCCATCCTCAAATTGTCGCACAGTGTAATTGAAAGCCACAGCATCGCGTGGCCAGAAAAGGAAAAAAATCCCAGGTTCCTAACCCAGGTTATGCTGTGATTGGCTGTACAAACAAAACACACGTGAATGTTGTTGGTGGGCTAACGCACCATGGGAATTAGTACTAAATACATTTCAAGCTTAAAATAACCAGATTGTAAAGAAATTCGTAAAATTAAATGAAAGAAAATATTTATGCAAGCCGGGCTTTTTGGCTTGTATGAGCGTCCGCTACTGGCACACATGTATAGATATTTGCAAGGATGCATGAATGCATGTGGGTGTTATATTAACATGAGTATGCATGTATGCAAGTGTTTAGTATCCCTGCAAAAAAATGTGCGATCAATCCCGAAAGAGATTTGTCCTCGATTGATCTCTTTCGAGAACAATCGGTCCACAATTAGTCCCCAATTGTTCTCGTACGGGTATAAATGTAGACTAATTGTAGACCAATTGTTCCCGAACGGGTATAAATGTAGACTAATTGTAGACCAATTGTTCCCTAACGGGTATAAATGTAGATTAATCGCCTTCATCCCGAACGGGTATAAATGTAGATTAATCGCTTTCATTCCGAACGGGTACAAATCTAGATTCCTTAAATGTAGACATTTTATAAAAATATGCAATGTATTTAAAAAATTGTAGAACAACCGGTAAAAGGAATTGAACACCCTTTTTTAATAACAATTTTATCAAAATGTTGCTCATATCGTCCCCTCAATATAACAATAGCGTATAATTTTTTTTAGGTTTTGAGAAAATCGAGTTTAAAGTTTTTGTCAAATCAGATGTCTATTATGCCTATATGACACTACATTTTTTCCCTAGTTTTTTTGGTTTTGAAAACCCACCGAAATTCAAAATACAAAAACAATTCTTCTATAGGTTGAAGAGAGACAAATACTCCCTCAAAAATACACTGAGAGAAAAAAAATATATGGAGGGGTCAAAGAAATTGTTTACCTATTTTGAACACTACTTTCTTTGTTTTGAGTAAATTTTCCTTAAAACATGTTAAAAGGTTTATAAAATATTGTTGTTACATGCGTTACCATGGTTTCATATACTTGTTTTGAAAAAATTCATACATTAAAATAATGAAAAATTCTTTAAGCGCCATTCCATTCCCAACTTTCCTTGTTTTGAAGACTTTATTTCTATAATTTTGAGAAATTAAATTCCCATACAAATCCCCATGGCAACGGATTTGTTTGAATGTTTTTTTATGTTTTTTCCACATTTTTGAGAAAATTTACACAAAACAAAGAAAATTTTGTATTGGGACGCGTGTTCAAAATAAGGAAAATTATGTCTTTGATCGAGAGAAATTTTTTTTTTGAGTGTAACTTGATTGACATTAAACTTCAAACTAAATGAAAATAATATTTATTTCAAAAAATATTTTTTTTGGAAATTTGATTTAAATTACTGAAATAAAAAATTATGAAACCCAATGGGCAGGATAGCTTTGTATTCCGTGTTAAAAAGGGAAGCCAGTACGCAATATAATTTTTCTTGCGGACTTCTTCTTTACCCTTACGGCCAAAGCAGAAGCTTAAAAGAGGCAAATTTAAAATTTGTATTTCCATATATTTTTTTATTTTAAATATAATTTATTTTATGGTTGTCAAATTGGAAAAATTGTCAGAAAAAATGACCGAATGCCAAAAACCCTACCGAAATACAAGCTGGCTCGTTGGTTTTTAATCGCCTAGATGGTATTTTGTTTGGTTTTTTTTCAATATAGCTTGCTCGCTTACACCAACGCAAAACTGTATTTGACCATCTCCTTCACACAAAAAACCTGGTAGAATACCAGAAAAAAACGTAGTGTCATATGGGCTTCATATGGGCATCATATGAGCTTTAATTTTGAACAAGAAATTATACACCATTTTTTCCAATGACATTTTGACCCACTTTGTGGAAGTAGAATTTGACGAAATTTTGACCAGACATAGAATCAATGATGGAGATTCTAAATATGCAATAAAAAAATAATGGCGTATGAGCACATACGCTATTGTTATATTGAGAGGACGATATAATGCATACTCAAAACTTACAATTTTTTAAATTTATGTATTGAGATTTTTTTACAAAAGTAAAACATTATATAATCTTTATTTAAATATGCATGAACATTTAAAATTTTTTAAGGAAAAATCTACACTTGTACCCGTTCGTGCTGAAAGCGATTGATCTACATTTGTACCCGTTGGGGATGAAAGCGATTAATCTACATTCGTACCCGTTCGGTATGAAAGCGATTGATCTACATTCGTACCCGTTCGGGATGAAAGCGATTGATCTACATTTGTACCCGTTCGGTATGTTAGTGATTATATAATAATTCCCAACGGTTTACCCTCCATATCCCGCCCGACCGCCGCGAGGGGCGCAATCCGCATGACGCACGGATATATATTTTTAATTTTGCCAAGGTGTTGAGTGGCTGGAGTTTGTTAAACGTCGAGTTCTTATGCTGCTCAGCTACAGAATATAAATTCATCAGCTGATTACACATACTTAAGTTTATATATACACTTAGAAGCAATTACTTAGTTAACAATAAAATACATATTATCCTAAATTAGTAGAAGGAAACTATATCTAGTAGACAAATTGTTATTTGTTAAGAATTGAAAGAAGAGTTTTCCTTATAATGGATAGAGAGTCAGAGATGTCAAAGTAGGTAGAGTATGTGTTAAAACTTTTGCATAGAAATCGGAATGGCTCATATAATTCAAAATTAGTTTTACATTGTTTTAAAAATATGGGCTGGTAATGTCTTGATGGACGGGCAGGAATGTTTAAACTTATTTCAGAAAGAAGAAATGGACTATTTATTGATCCCTTCAGCAGTTTCGTTACGAATATTACACCCAGAGTTTCCCTACGACTAGCTAAAGTTGGAAGGTTAATAAGTTTTAAGCGACTAGTGTACGAAGGAAGATTGCAATGAGGGTTCCAATTCAAATTTCTTAATGCAAAAAGTAAAAATTGTTTTTGAATCGATTCAAGTCGATCAGAATGAATTTTGTAACTCGGATTCCAGATTATAGATGCGTATTCTAGTGTCGGTCTTACTAAGGTTGTGAAAAGGGCTTTAGTTACGTAGGGGTCACTAAATTCCTTAGACCAACGTTTTACAAACGCTAGAACACTTTTAGCTTTATTTATCATGACGTTGATGTGAAGGTTGAAATTAATCTACCAATCTACATTGGTACCCGTTCGGGTATACAAGTTCAACAATTAGTCTCTTCATAGGACATGCTCGAACAAATGCGATCAATTCACTCCATATAAAGGGATGTAAAATTGTATTAGTCACATGCTCCCTTGCGATTGATCCCGGACACGTCCCGGATTAATCGCATTTTTTGCAGGGATAAAATTAAGATGTTGCTTCTGGCCGCCTGCTTGCCGTCTATTGCCTGCACAATCAGTGTAAATGTGTAAACTTCACTCCGCTTAGCGTTTTACAGGCGTGTGAATAAGTGCATGGCTTCTCATCCAAAACTTGTTTGTTGCTAACAAAACCGAAAGCCTAAGTGCTAACAGAAGCAGGCACATGTACATATGTACATACATACATACATGCATGCTGCAATCAATTTGCTGCAGACGCACTTGGCAAGTGTTTTGAGTTAGTTTCCGTTGAATCAGTGTTATGCAAATTTAGAGATTTGATAATTGAATCAAGTGTTAGTCCTTTGAACAAAGGTAATTGTTAAGTTTAAGTTAGGCCTGAAAATAACAGCAAAAACAACAGCAGAAAAAAAATGCCAAAAATTGCCAAAATAAAATTGAGTTAGTTACTTTGGCGCACATGCGGATGCTTCTGAGTTCTTGTTTGAAGGATTCATTAAGCGCATTGGCAGTTGAGGGAGGGCTTTGTTTTGAAAAACCAAAACAAAGAAAAACGATGAAATTTGCAGCTATGAATGGGGGGGATTCAGCATAACACAATAGTTATGATATCTTTAGATAAAATAAAGCCGTTGTCTAGCAAAAATCTGAATGTGAATGTTTGTAAATACAAGAATGTTTGGATGTTTGTGCGAGCATCACATAAAAACTACTGAATGGATTTGCTGGAAATTTTGCATACAGATAGTAGCTTATAATCTTCTTCTTTTAATTGGGGCTTAACCGTCTAGACGATTCTCACTGAGTTCAATAAAGCGCGCCAGCCTTTTCTGTTTCGTGGTGCCTGATACCAATTGAAAAAAGCAAGGGAGAACGAGTTAATCTTCACCTGATCTCGCCAACGCAGTGGAGGTCTATGTTTTTTCTTGCTTATCTGGAGCACCTTCATATATTCTCTCGACAAGATTGCCCAACGCAGCCGCTGGTTTTTTATTCGCCGAACAATGTCGAACAACTCGTACAGCTCATCATTAAATCTCCTTCGATACTCGCCATCGCTAACGCGCAAAGATCTATAAATCTTTCGAAGAGCTTTCCTCTCGAATACTCTAAGCGCCACCTCATCTGTTTTTGACATCGTCCATGCTTCTGATCCGTATATGAGAACTGGAACGATGAGCGTCCTGTAGAGCGTAATTTTTGTTTTCGTCGAGAGAGAACTTTACTTTTCAATTGCCTACTTAGTAGGGTTCCAACGATACCATTAAGGTATCTATACTTCTACTTGCTTCTAGTATCGCCAAAAAGTATCGGTACTCGAGTATGTATCTGATGAAAAGCATCGATACCTACTTGGTATCGAAATCGTTAAACAGCCTTATTCTGGAGCAGTTACTGAATTTTCCGCTAAAAGTCAGGAACTTTGAACAAAATTTTCGTATTATTCCAACGGGAAATTTAAGGTATCACCTCAATAGGCTTGTAAATGGGAAATGGTAGCTTAATTTTCCTGTTGCAATAATACGAAAATTTTGTTTGAAGTTCCTAACTTTTTATCGTCAAATTATGTAAACGCGCCAGAATAAGGCACACCGTTCTTTTACTTCATTTATTTAAAGAGTATCAGTATAGTAAGTTTTTACACAGTGCAACACTAGTTCTGGGGGCTGAATGATTCTACCACAGAATGAAAGGCCTTGGTACACATAGTAAAACCTCCAAATATTTTTCCATTCTCAGGTCAAAGTTGTTTGAAATTTTTTTGAAAAAGTCTTTTTAGAAAAAGTGGAAAAAATGGTTAAAATCCATATCGGATCGAAATATGAAATTCAGGTGCTTATATTATTATTACGCGAAGAAAAATTTTATAGAATACCTTAACCCTTTGACCCTTTTTTCGAAAATTCCATCAAAAATATTATTTGCGAGGTCGTGAGAGGGTTAAAATGTTCTAGGATATTGTGCACCGGAAAATTTCACTTTATAAAGAAAGATTTTGAAGTCCCTAGCAAACAAAAAAAGCAAAAATGCCCCTTGAAATATGCAACGATTATTATATTTTGCTCAGCTCTTTTCCTTTCCTGTCCCATTGCCATATGCGTATGGTGCTCCCGAAAATCGTATTGCTGGGCAGAGCTCGGCTTGGATTTTTCTTCATATGTACATCAGGACGGAGTGAATGGGAGCTTTTTTTTGAAATAATTATTGCTCTACTTGCAGAAAGTTGTCTTTCTAGTACAGAAGTAAGACTGCAAAATATTATTGAGGGTTTTCTTAACGCAAGACCGGTTAAAACTTGCGTGTTTCATAGCAGATTACGAAATGGTATAATAAGTAACGTCCGCAACTCACTTTTTGTGGTTAAGACAGCGACATCATACTATATTAGCACGAAATTGCTGAGATAGAAGTTCAATGGAAAAATATCGAATTTTTTGAAAACGGCAATAAACGGCAATAATATTTTTGCATTGCTTTATTAAATACACTTTACTTAATAATATAGCGTCTTTACTTTTGTGAAGAATTGTGTAGTTATATAACTTTTTGTCTACGAAACACAAAAATTATAAATTTTTTTTAACATAATATACCTTTCGCAAAGCACTTCAAAGCTACCCTAATACACTTAGAAACATGGAAAAACTTGGTAAGAGTAAATTCACTGTCGGAAAAGCAAACTTACTTAGACCAACTCGTACAAAATTGTACCGAAGTGAGTTGCTTTGTGATTCATTCACGCCGAATTTCGGATTTGTTGTGATTCATTCACACCGAACTATACACAATTTAAAAATGCTCGCTGTTGCTCTCTTTAAAAATTTAAATTGTTTGGCAAAGATATACATACATAATTCCCGCGGCCACACTCAAACATTTACCACACACGCAAACACTTACACACACAAATATGCCATGGAAATGTTAAAGAATTTTGTGCACCTTTCACAGGCAACTTTTAGGAATATCTTTTTGGTGCAACAATGTTTCCAAAGACCGTAAAATTCAGTTTTTCACTTTTATCGCATTTTGCTTTTTCATGCCATTTTAATTTTGTTTCTCACTTTTCTTCTTTTGCAGCCATTTTACTAGTATGTACAACAACATGGCGGTGGTCGCTGCCAACGAGCAAATGCCATTGTTGATCGTAACCAAACGAAATGATGTGCAACAGTGTCATTGCCACTGCCATTTCGCTTGCGGCTGCCACGAATGCTGTGGCGCGCACGAATACGCCTTCTAATGCTACTGCCAGTGCCAGCAGCGGTGACACCAACGATAAAAATAATAAGAAAAAAGTAGGTACACACATAAAAAATAAAAAAAAGTACACACATAAAAAATAAAAAAAAGTACACACATAAAAAATAAAAAAGTACACACATAAAAAATAAAAAAAAGTACACACATAAAAAATAAAAAAATAAAAATATGCACACACAGAAAATAACGCACACAACCTCAGCAGCACTCACGCGTGAGTGAGGTAAAATAAGATTTTTGCGGATGGACGCATAAAGCCGCGCACAGAACGCATATAAAGCATACGGAGTGTATAGAGTTGTGCAGTTTATACCTGTAGCAAAAACAAAACAAAAAACAATAAAAAAACAACAAAAACAAAGCACCTAAGCGCAGCACATTGCAAATACAAACAATTACTTATTTTTTTGCGTGTGTTTGAACTTTCCTCTAAACATTATTTCTCTGCTGATTTTGTGCTTGTTAACACAACATTAGGGTGGTTCGCTGTTGCACAAAAATAAAATGAAAATCAACTGTTCATGCGATTGCAATTGCAGCGAACGCACCTCGTGCACCACCAACATTCTCAAACACCGTCCCTGCGACGATATCATTGCCAATGGCGATTTTTATCGCCGCTTATCGAACTCATCGTCCGCACTCTACGGCAGTTGTCCACAACTAACGCAACATATCGATTTACAGCAACAACAGCAACAGCAACAACAACAGCAACAACAAACACATTGCTCACACATACGCCAACCAAGCGCAGTTGAAGCTGTAGAAGGCGTAGAAGCAGAAGCAGAAGCAGAACAAAAAGAAAGTCTACAACAACATTTTCAGCAAAAACAACGCGAGTCACGTCAATATTCGAGTTTAGTTTATCCCCGCAAGTCACGCAGTCCAGTGCTGTGCCAGCGTTGTGCCGTGTGACGAAGGAATAATCAAGCTTGTACACATCCCGATCGTTCCACAGTCACTTGTGCGCTCACATTTACAGCGGCAAAGCCGGCGAAGGCCGCAAATAATAATATTATCGGTGGTGGTGGTAGTAATAGGGCGTTAAAGGACGCATTCTCCACATTACCAACGACTCTGCTGAAGCAACCCAAAAAAGCCAACAAAGACTCCACACAACCCACCGCGTCGTCCTTGGCATTTGTATCCTACAAACCCTCCACACTCTCATCAAAGACCCCAACACATCACAACAGAGCTGCCGCACAGCTGCTACAAAACAAATTGACAGCGTCCATAGCCACGCCAGCTCTGACCGCATCGCGCTATTTGTGTCGTCGTTGTCGTTTTAATAATCAACCAATCACTTGGTGGGTCTCATGTCCGCGACTGTCTAATTTGGGTTCAACTATCAGTTTGCCGCAAAGCGGTGGCGCAGTTGGAATTGGCACGCCGCATAAGCAGCCCATAACAACAACAACTTTAGCTGATACTACAACAACGGCAAGCAATCCGCCACAAGCGCTACAAGCATTACGCAACGCCGGCAGCTACGATTACCCGCAACAACCGCAACAACCACAACAACATAAACACCAGCAGCGTCCCTTGCCGCCGCTGCCATTGAGTGCCGCTCAGAATCAGGAATCGTTAGCGGCCAGCGGCAACAGCATCTCCAACAACAACACCAATAACAACGCCAACAGCAGCAGCAACAACATGGCGCTCGCCACTTCGAATACAACAACGAAGAAAAACTTTGGGCGCCAACAACTTTACGGCTCAAATCGCTGCCTCAGGCAAGCCAGTCTGCACTATCCACTCGAGCACGGCGCGCTGCAGCTGCCGCATGCTGGTAGTGGTATCGGCAGTGGCGTTGGCGGTGGCGGCACGCTCAAGCGTCATGCGTGCGCGCTCTCGCATTCACGTTCCATCACCGCGCTACAAAATATAGATCTCTATGGCAGTTATGGCACATTGCCTGCGGCTGCACCTGCACCCACACCCGCCGCCGTTGCCCCCACAGCCGGTCCACATGACACGCCAACGCATCGTTCGTACTGCGCGCGACATTTGCCCACTGCTGGCTCTGCTGCGACTGGCGCGATTTCGGGTGTGGGTGTGGCTGTTAGTGGCACTCACACTTGGCATCCCAGTCAATATGCGCCCAACAGCAGCGCAACGGCTTGCTGCCAGCTTCACAGTGTCAATCAGCCGGCACAGCAGTCGGCATGTATGTGTGGTGTTGGTGCTGGTGTTGGCATTGGCGCCAATCCCGGCCTCACGAGCCACACCAGTCACACCGGTCACACCTGCCATCAGCAACAGCAAACACACGCGCTGCAGCATCAGCAACAGAATCAACAGCAGCAACAACAACAACAATCGCTGCAGCAATTTCCGCATTCCGCGTTACTGCGTGACAGTCATAAGCCTTTGGTGCCGAATGGTTGCTACTTTGGTAAGTTTTTGTTCGTTATTTCTATGGCAGCATAATATTGATGTTGTTGATGATGATGATGATGATGATGATGATGATGATGATGATGATGATGATGATGATGATGATGATGTTAATGATGATGACGACGACGACGCGTCGGTGATGATGAATTGATACTTGAAGTTATTAAATTTTATTTGTTTGCCTTTTTTGTTATTTTCGCTTTTTATCTTCTTTTCTTCTTTTCGCACACATTGCGCAGGCTACGAGCATGGCACACATTTAACGGATGAGGAGGATTCGGCGTTTCCCGGCTTTCACGACCGTGAATTTCATATGTTACATCGAAATATACCAGCGCTGCGGCGTACTGGCGTTGATACGGCGGGGATTAGACAGGTAACATTTTAAATTCCCTTTGATGCGTTTAGGGAAAAGCTTTTAATATGTTTTTTTTTTTTAATCTGTGAGGGATTTAAAAGTGTAGCTATGGGACTTAGAATAACGAAATTTGGCAAGAGGAGACGCAAAAGACTTTGGGGAGTCTAATATCAGCACGTGATACGAAAACCATTGATGTTGCGTAACTGATTGAGTGATGATGAATTAATGAATAAATTGTTTATACGCTTGGGTCTATGGCCAGGGAATTGGAACATCTTTGCTGATTTTAAATTGTTTGCATTTCTTCGAAAATTTAACAGAAAATAAATGAAGGTTTTGTAAAGCTAAAAAACGTTGATTTTTGCCAAATTTAACTGAAGATGTCGTGAAATGTTAAAAATAAGTAGTAAAAAAACGAATTTTTATTTAATTTAACGTGCACATGCCAGAGATTTTAAATAATGCAGTACTTTGTGACTGCGCAAGTCTTTTGATTGTGGTCAAAATGACTGCTATTCATTTTTTGTCAGTCATGACTGGGAATTAAAAAAGTCATGACTGGGAATTAAAAAAGTAAGCCTTCATTCTGACTGGTAAATTTTAACTGTGCAGTCACCACCCCGTTACTGCAATCATTTGATTGCAATCATGAAATGATTGCAGCTACAGTCTTTTGCCATTCTTCTCATAGGGGTTACTAGGTTTTTAAAGAATCGATCCGTAAGTTTGAGACACCAATCTCTTTGGCATGAGAGAAGGATTCCTACTTTATAATTTTATTAATCCTACGTGCATCATTGGGGTCACTTCCACCCAGTACTGAGTTTATACCACCTTAATGTAACGTTTTTTGCCAGCATGTTAAACGTCGTCAATAAACATTCATTTCTTTCAAAAGAGGTATTTCGATCGATGCCGAGGAATATAAGTTTTTCGCTTCCTGTGGTCTTTTAGGTCCATTTTACAAAGATTTTTTCTGAGGAGACCCCTAATGAAATTTTAAAGCGAATAATTTTCTAGAACATTTTAGCCTTCTAGCGACCTTAAAAGTACTATTTCTTGACTATACTATATTTCCTGACTGTATAAAAAGGGGTCAAAATAAACCTTTCTTAGGGGTGCTAGATGGTTAAAATTTTCTAGAAAATTTTTTGGTATAAAATTTCAGTAGGAGACTCTTCAGAAAAAAAACTTTATAAAATTAACCTAGGAAGCACAGGAAGCGAAAAACGCATATTTCTCGGGACGTTAAATGTTTTTTATTTGCGGTTCTACGGCATCGATCGAAATACTTCTTTCGCAAAAGGTTAATGTTTTTTGACGACGTTTAACATACCGGCAAAAAAAGTTACTTTAAGGTGGTATAAACTATGTACTGGGTGGAAGTGACCCCAATGGCGCACACAGGGTTAATACAATTATAAAGTAGGAACCTTCTATAAAACCGAAGATATGAAAAATTGAATTTTAGCGACATCTAGCGGAGTCCAAAAAAAAATTTTTCCGGAAATGTTTTCGAAAAAGTGATCATATGGGGGCGTACGGCGAACTTTTTTTTCTCGACACGCTCTAGTGTACATATCGCTAGCTTAGAGTGCAAATTGTGTAAGTCCTTTTTTTTTTCAAAATTTGTAGGAGAGATAAAAAACAAAAAATAAAAAAATTTCGATATGAAAAAAAAATGTTCTGTTCATGTAAATATTTTGGACTTACACAATTTTCTTTGCTTTTTCGACTTACACAATTTGCGTATCAGTGAATAACAACGAGTAGAAATATGACAAGAGTCACAGACAGTAGTGTTGTTATGTACGTTCTGGCTCACATTTCGTGGTAAGCTTTTAAAATTATAACAACAATTTGTATGGAGAGCTTTTAGAAAACACCACCCCAATGTCTGTTCCTATCTTCAACATATGTTTGTGTGTATATCACAAGCATTTTTCACAAAAAATCACGAAAAAGACATAGTCTAATGTGAAATTTTTGGGCGACATCTAACGTTGAATAGGGTAAATATGAAAAGCTCAGCGATAATTGCGCCATCTGGCGGTAGACAGTGAATATTTGTTGTCTATACTAAAAAGCTGACATCTATGAAGATACATATAAACATGTATGTATAAACCTGTATGAATATGTATCTATGAAGATACATATAAACATGTATGTATAAACAAACCTACATATATTTCATCCGTTTGTATGTTACCAATCTGGGGGGAGAAATTCAAACATGTACACGTATAGAACTTTATGAGATACGTCATAGAGGAGATTTTGTTTTTTCTTCATTTCAGTTGAATGTAGAAGGTTTTGTATGTATGTATGTAGGCATACATATGTTGGTATACTTATATGTATGTATATAAGTGTATGATGTTAGCTAGCTAAAAGGTAAAGAAATTTAAACAGCCATGTATACTTACTTTTAGATTTCCCATTTTAAGTAAAAGTTAAAACAAATATAAATATTTTATATAAATTTTATTAATTTATTTATTGAGTAAAAGTACAATTTTTACATTTATTTACATTAAAGACTATATTATAATAGAATTCCATAAGTTTCCTAGCTTCTTCTACTTCACAAATATAATCTATTCCACCTTCTTTTTTTCCTACTTCTTCTTATCCATTTTTTCTTCTATGTAATATCTTTGATTATTATATGAATTAGAAGTTGAACTATTTATATTGCTTTGTTTTAAAGAATACTGAAGATTTAAATTTATTGCTACAAGTTTATTTTTATATTTTTAAAGTTATAAATTTTTTAATTATCATAATGTATTATTATATTTCTTATAAAAACTCATATTAATATTTTTATATTATTATAAATATATAAAACTATATATTTTTTAATTACTTACAATACATACTTTTATTCATATCCACATACGTATTTATATACAAATTCCTATACATTCATATTTTAATTTCTAAAATCATTAACCTCATGTATACATATTCATATCAGTTTTTAGTATTCTTCAAAATTTAATTTAATAATTTCTTTTATTATATTTATTCAATACTATTTCTTTATAAATTATCATTTGCAACTAAAATTTTTTTTGTTTATTTTTTTATTTGTATACATTATAGATATTTTAGTAGAAATCTTACTTATTTTTTATACTTATTTCATTTATTTACTATTATTCATTATTTTTTTTCTTCAAATTATATGAAAATGGATTTCCTGTGAGAAAGAAAATGTTTTCCTGTGAAATTTTAAATGAGGTAGAAAACTGCATTGCATTTTCTTTAACAATTCTAATATTATTATCTAAATTTCCCCAAAAGTCGAAGTCAACAAGTTTTAATACTTACAACACATACATGAAAATTAATCCATTCATTCTGTAAAATCTCATTATTCTCATATATACATACATCATTCATACTTTAATTTTTAAGATCATTACCATCATACATATATACATATTCATATCAGTTTTTTAGTCTTCTTCAAAGTTTAATTTTATAGTTTCATTAATTATATTTCTTCAATACTATTTCTTTATATTGTTTGCAACTACATTTTTTTTGTTTTTTTTTTTTTTTTTTTTTTTTAGTTTGTGTATATTATAGATATTTTAGTAGAAATCGTACTTATGTTTTATACTTACTTCATTTATTTACTATTATTGCTTCATTATTTTTTTCTTTCCAATTTTTTTCTCATACATATTTTAATTTTTAAGATCATTGAACTCATATATACATAGATTCAATTCTCAAATTATATGAAATTGCATTTCCTGTGAAAACTATGAGAAAGTAAATTTTTTCTATGAAATTTTATATGAGGTAGACAATTGAATTGAATTTTCTCTAACAATTCTAATAATATTTTTTATTATGTTGATAAAAGCAAATTTATAATACTTTATTTATTTTTACTTTCTTAATTATATTTATTTGATACTATTTCTTTAAAAAACTTGTTTGCAATAATTTTTTTATATTTGCTTGCATTTAGACTATTTAATATAAATCTATACCTATTCCATTTATTTATAATTTCCGGCTTAATTCATATATTCCTATTTCTTTATTTTTTGTTTTGTTCCTTTTTTCTTCATATTATTTTCTTCTTCTACATATTATCTTTAATTATTATATAAATTTTTGATGTTACTTATGTTGTTTTGTTTTAAAGAATTCCAATGATTTCATTATACCAATATAATATCTATATAATTTATTTATATTTATTTTTTTTTCCATTATATTCAATACAATAACTACTTCTTTAAATTATTTTTCAGATTAATTTTATATGAACTTTTATGAAAATCTAAATTTACATCTCCACAAATATCTTGTATATGCACGTACATATTTAAAATTTTCAGACTTATTCTTACAGAATCATAAATTCCACAAATATACTTCAAAAAAAGTATTTTAACATTATAGTTTATTCAAATCGAAAATTTAGTTACAAAATTTCTAATTTTTATATTCTTCTAATAATCTTTTAACAGTTTGAAATCGTTGATAAAAGAATGCACATGAACAAGTGGTTGCTGTATTTGAATACTTGCAATCAAATTTATACATTCCTGTAGCTGTTTGTTGGAAGGTAATGGTTTTATATAAACGCATTTCATCAATCATGTTTTTAAGAAGTTGTATATCTTCATTTTTAATATAACAACTACATACTCCTAAAAATGTTTCCAGCTCTTCTACTAACATTTTATTTTTTTTAGTTTTATTTTTTTTTTTTTTTTTTTTTTTTTTTTTTTTTGTAAGAATGATAAAGATAAATACTTCATATATTTTAGAAATATTTTTCATCCAATATGTTTATATCAATAATAAATCTTTTCAAGTCAATAACTTCTTTGTTTTCCTTATCAAAGTAGTAATTGTATAAATTTACTAAATCCATTATATGCTTATATCGTCTTTCGATGATGTGACAATTACATGTATCAGGTCCTGATTGTATATTATTTTTACTCCAAGGACAGGTTGTATAGTGTCTCCCATATATAGATTCCATAACTAATTCATACTTTATATCTTTAATTGTTATAAATGTATTTTGTATAAGTTTTCTATGATGATCAAGTATATAGTTATAATTATTTTTTAAAAACTCTTCAATTATATTACTTTTCATACTAAAGTGAAACATTTTCAATCAGATGTAAAGTAAAACTAAACCTCTCTAATCAGAAACTTAAACATATAAATAAGTTATTTATGTTTATATACATTTAAATTTATATACTTATTTATATATATTTTTATGTATAAAATAAATATACATAGATATATTTTCCAGATATATATAGTTAACATATTTTGAAATACTATTCAGTGTGCGAAGTTTAAGCTGAATGAGTTAATAATGATCGATAACAAAAGTATAATAGTTATAGATGTACAGGGTTTTCATATTTCCAACAAGTTTATAGCAAAAGAAGTTAGCATTTCAGATCTAATGGATACACATAATATAAAAACATTTGTTATACATCCACCTTTTAGTTATTCAAGATTAACATTGAGAGAAAGAATTGAATTAGAATGGTTACATACATATCACCATGGATTGCAATGGAACGATGGCAACTCAACATTCAAATCTTTTAAGAACTACTTAAACAGATATATTAAAGATGAAAAGCGAAATATTTGTATGTATGTGAAAGGAACACAAAAAGCAAAATGGATACAACAACTTACTGGAGAAGACATTATTATATACAATTTAGAAGATATGGGTTGCCAAAGCATAAAAAACTTATATAAGGATAATATCAATGTATATGCATGTAACTTTCACCATAAACATATGATATGTGCAGAAAAAAACGTTCATTTATTTAAAGATTTTATTATATCATATAAAAATAAAGATAAAATATAACTTAAATAATTCATTAGTTTTATTATATAGATGTATGTATAGATGTACTAGAGTTTTATTATCACATATATAAATAAAAAGTATTATTATTATTAAGGTTCACTCCTACATAATAGAGAAACAGTAATTTATCATATAATATTGTCTAGAATTAAAAAATAGGAAGACATTCAATACATTCAAGTATGTATGTATGTATATACCCCATTAATATTAACAAAATTACAATGATTAGTCAAAACAATCAAGATGAGATAGATTTTATCGTTAACAGATTACTTATTGGATAGTCCCTTAAGAATTCTTAAGGGAGAACGAAAAACAACTAAATATAGGGAAAAAATTATATTGACATTAGAAAAATTTGTTGTATTCTTACCAGAGCGACTGAATAACATTACCAATAAACTGATGGAGACTTAAAATGAAAATTTATAAATCAGGATATGAAAATAAATATTTATATGCTTTTACATTGAAATGTGAAAAATAAAGAAACTCAAAATAAACAAGTAAGGAAGCCTAAGTTCGAGTGCAATCGAACATTAGATACTCAGCTGTATGCTTTCATTGTTTGTTTGCGTTTGTTCGATATAGGGTGTATTTTATATGAAACGAGTGCTGCATAAACAGGGCGCAGCCACGCCCATTTTCAAAATTTATATCAATCATCCAAATAAGCATACAAATATTATTGTTAGTGCAAAATTTCATCCCTCTATGACTTTTAGTTACAAAGACTTCACGTTACAAATTCCAAAAGGGTGTTCCAGAAATATCTTTGTTAAAAAGTAGGCGTGGTCATAAACCGATTTCAATACATTTTTGCGTGTCTATTAACACATGTTATAAAAGTGTATAAACCAAGTTTCGTCATAATATCTCAATTATTTGTCGAGTTAAAGGCTAAGAAATCTCATATATCCCTTTGTCTAAAAAGAGGCGGTGCCACGCCCATTTTCCAAACTTTTTTATTTTTTGTTTCCGGTCTATTGTAAAACTCATGTCACAAAATTTCAATGAATTATCTTTATATTTCACATAGATATCGCTTAAAATGGTTTTATTAGGTCACTTTATAATACACATATATAAAAGTGGGCGCGGTCGTCAACCGATTTTGGTAATTTTTCGTCCACACATTTGGCTAAGTAAATATATCACGCGTACCAGATTTCATCGATATATCTTTAACGGTTTCTGAGTTATGGCTTATTAAACTTTCAATATTCGCTCCTTAATAAGTGGGCGTGGCACCGCCCATTTTCCAAAATTTTTGTAGTTTTTGTTTTATGTCCATAGTTGGACTCATGCCACAAAATCTCAGTGATTGATCTTTATATTTGACAGAGATATCGCTTAAAATGTTTTTATTAGGCCCCCTTATATTTCCTATATATAAAAGTGGGCGTGGCCGTCAACCGATTTTGATAATTTTTCGCCAAAACATTTGACTAAGTAATTATATTACGCGTACCGAATTTCATCGATATATCTTCAACGGTTTCTGAGTTATGACTCATAAAACTTTCAATGTCTGCCCCTTAATAAGTGGGCGTGGCACCGCCCATATTCCAAAATTTTTGTGTTTTTTGTTTTATGTCCATAGTTGGACTCATGCGACAAAATTTCAATGATAGATCTTTATATTTGACAGAGATATCGCTTAAAATGGTTTTATTAGGTCACTTTATAATACACATATATAAAAGTGGGCGTGGCCGTAAACCGATTTTGATAATTTTTCGTCAAAACATTTGTCTATGTAAGCAAATTACGCGTACCAAATTTCATCGATATATCTTCAACGGTTTCTGAGTTATGACATATAAAACTTTCAATGTTTGACCCTTAATAAGTGGGCGTGGCACCGCCCATTTTCCAAAACTTCATCAAATTTCTTCATAAGGGCCCGAGCTCAATACGTGGGTAAAATTTTAAAACTCTAGCTATATTAGTGGCTGAGATACCAAATTTCCGATTTTTTCTATATAGGAAAAGTGGGCGTGGTCATGGTCCGATTTCGCCCATTTTCAATACCAACCGTCCCAGTCTCGATACCAACTTGCGTTCCAAATTTCATCAAAATATCTCAATTTTTGCGCGAGTTAGAGTGTTTACAGACGGACGGACGGACGGACGGACGGACAGACGGACGGACGGACGGACGGACGGACGGACGGACGGACGGACGGACATGGCTCAATCGATTTCTCTTTTCACCCTGATCATTTTGATATATATAAGTCTATATCTATCTCGATTATTTCATTCTGTTACAATCCACCGTTATGTGATTAAAACTATAATACTCTGTGTACTAGTACAGCTGAGTATAAAAAGTAAATGCGTCTTTGGTTATGTGGATATTTTGGAAAAATTAGTTTCCGAAATAATTAATTAAAACAGTATATTCATATAAAACATATTGAAATATAATGTAATTTATACAATCTAAAACTTTGTAAAGCAAATGTATTGATAATATATAAACGTTTAGAGCATACATATTAATAATATATATTCATATTTTCTATACTCCTTTTATTCTATTACAATACATTAACTAATATCGATAAATATATAATGAAAAAGTTGTATTCATGTAGGTATAAGTTTGATTATACAAAAGAAGGGAGTTTATTTATACATTAATAATTTATATGGCTATGCTATGTTACAATATATCCCCTATAAAAATTGTTTAAATTAGTTAAACATATTGAAGACTTTAATATTCATAATGTACAAGAAAATTCTTCTATTGGATATATACTAGAAGTAGACTTAACTAGAATATCTATCTTCATTACATGATTGACATAACGATTTACTATTTTGTTCCGAAATAAAAAAAATTATAAAATTAAACAAAAAACTAATATCAAAATTGAATAATAAAGAAAAGTATATAATTCATTATAGAGTTTTACAACAATACCTTGAAAATTATCTCATTCTGAAAAAAAAAAAAAAAAAACTCATAGAATTCAACAATTTAATCAATCAGATTTTTTTTGTGTTTTTTTTTTTCAAGTTGTTAGTTAATACAGTTTATGGAAAAACCATGGAAAATGTTGACAAAAGGAAGAATATTAAAACAGTATGTGAGTGGGAAAATAGAGGTAAAAGGTTGGATGCCAGAGGTCTTATAGCAAAACATAATTTTCATAGTTCACTCACATTTACTGATAACATGAGTGCTATTCAATTACAACAACTTTCTATTTTATATAATAAACCAATTTATATTGGATTTAGTGTTTTACATTTATGCAAATTAAAAATATACAATTTTCATTATAATTGTATCTAAATATAAAGAAAATGTTAGTTCAAATTATATGGTTACAGATTTATTTATGGAATTTATTTATAATATTAAGACAATCGATTTTTATAATGAAATTCGTAATGATATTCAAACATATTTAGATACTTCATAATTTACCTTTCTTAAATAAAAAGGTTCTGAATATGACGAATAATGAATGTAGTGGAAAGATTATGTATAAATTCATTGGCCTAAGAACTAAAATGTATTCATATAGTCTTGGTGGAAATGAGGAAGAAATTAAAAAAATTAAAAGTGTGAAAAGATCTATTGTTTTACAACTTTTACGTAATGACTTTAAGAATTGTTTACTTGAAAAAAATTATATTTTGATTCCATGTATGTTTTCAAATCAAAACTTCATGAAATATATATCCAACAAATTACTAAGTTAGTTTTAAGTTAATCAGATAATATATATATATATATATATCAGAAAATGGAATTAATACTCTTGCATGAAGTAATTTTAAAATCTAAAAAGTTGAAATAAAAGCAAAGTATATATAGATTGAAAGTTGAAATATCTTTATTTATTTAAATTATAATTTTTAAATAAGAATTTCAAACATAAATGTCCGAAGTTTTAAGTATTAAATTTTGGTTTTTGATTATAATTATATTCAATATGTAGCTTTAAATATGTAATTATTTCCAGTGGTGGTTGTAAGTTGCCAAAGCTATCAAAATATTCCTTATAATATACTACCCAATGTGTTCCATAAGCAGCAGAATCATCTAAGTTAACAATATCACATTCTTGAATTCGTGGATATAAAAACACCTTTAAAATATTTTAGCAGTTTACCAAAGTTATTTAATCGATATCAGTAAGTGGTTTTAATAAATTCCTTAATAGTTTTTAATTCTGATTTATAAAAAATACCATAACCGTTTTTATATGGTTTAAGGAAAATACCTTTACCCATAGCAATGTATTCCATATATCTATTACATCGATTAGCCTCTGCTAGCTATTATTTTCCATTTTTATATCATTTGCAGAACATCAACCTGTAGCTAAACCTGCAAGAGCATATATTACTGTTAGAATTAGAGTTAATGGAAGAAATCATCCTAATTTTGATACAGAACTAACTCGTAATATAATTACTTGAGATTTTTTCCTCTTGAAATTTGAATTTATTGCTTTCTAAGCAATTTCAATAGCATCATTTACATATATTATCAACTTTTTTTTCTTTTTTAAAGTATTTAAAATATTTTTTAGCAGTCGATGAAAAGAGTTTTTTCTTTGATAATTTTCTTTTAGAATGCTTCTTCTTTCTCTTTTCTCATCTAAATTTAACTTTTATCTTAATTACATTTATTACAGACTAAACGCTTACACGGTCGTTTATATTTATTTATTTTTTATTTATTTAAAAAAATAAACGATGTATTATAAGACCACAAAGTCTTTTATAATTACTATGTTTAGATTATATTCACTATCAAACTTTTTCAGCTAATATTCGAGCAGCTTTATGCCTCTTATTTATATCTTTTGTTTATCAGGAGACAATATTATATCTCCAACAAGATAATTCTTAAAAATATATTTACATATATTTATATACATATATTTGGAATAAGATATTTATAAAAAAAAAAAATGTCATTGATAAAGCAATCTCAAAAATAATTTATATAAAAAACTTCTATATGACTAACAAGTAGAACTATCAAATTGCAGATAACTAATAATTTTTTAGTTTTAATATAAAGTCGTAAAGTCGTTATACATCTAAACCCCAAAATGAATATTTAAAAACTGAATTTTTCAGGAAGGAGAAGAATTCCATTTATATTCACAGAAAGTGAAAAAATACACCTAGATTAAAACAACACATTATTACATAATGATACTTAATAATATAACTTCTAATGAACAAAATATTTTAAGATACTTTTTCTGAAAAGACATATGTGTATATGAAAATACATTAAATTTTTAACTTTTTGAATCTCCACGAATATTCCATAACATCTTATATACAGGATTACAAATATAACACTCTCTATAATCTTATAGATTTTTACTATACAACAGATAAGCATCAGCTTGCTATCAGATTAGCATCAGCTTACTACCAGGTTAGTATCAGCTATACATCAGTCTACTATCACATATACATATTCATATAAAAATTCTGTAAAAGAGGAAATGAATGATAAGCTATTGAAAGATATAGTATAAACTAGCAGAATAGCCTCACTTACATTCAAAGAAAATAAAAAAGTAGAGTTAGATTAAAAAACACCTTATATGCACTACAGACACATAATTACATACATACCCTGCAGGAATAAAGAATTCCATACTGGAGACAGTACCAGCATTCTAAAGTTTGTCGGAAATAACCGTGTTACAGAAGTAATTTGCAATGCTTGAAAATTACTTCTGTAACACGGTTATTTCCGACAAACTTTAGAATGCTGGTACTGTCTCCAGTATGGAATTCTTTATTCCTGCAGGGTATGTATGTAATTATGTGTCTGTAGTGCATATAAGGTGTTTTTTAATCTAACTCTACTTTTTTATTTTCTTTGAATGTAAGTGAGGCTATTCTGCTAGTTTATACTATATCTTTCAATAGCTTATCATTCATTTCCTCTTTTACAGAATTTTTATATGAATATGTATATGTGATAGTAGACTGATGTATAGCTGATACTAACCTGGTAGTAAGCTGATGCTAATCTGATAGCAAGCTGATGCTTATCTGTTGTATAGTAAAAATCTATAAGATTATAGAGAGTGTTATATTTGTAATCCTGTATATAAGATGTTATGGAATATTCGTGGAGATTCAAAAAGTTAAAAATTTAATGTATTTTCATATACACATATGTCTTTTCAGAAAAAGTATCTTAAAATATTTTGTTCATTAGAAGTTATATTATTAAGTATCATTATGTAATAATGTGTTGTTTTAATCTAGGTGTATTTTTTCACTTTCTGTGAATATAAATGGAATTCTTCTCCTTCCTGAAAAATTCAGTTTTTAAATATTCATTTTGGGGTTTAGATGTATAACGACTTTACGACTTTATATTAAAACTAAAAAATTATTAGTTATCTGCAATTTGATAGTTCTACTTGTTAGTCATATAGAAGTTTTTTATATAAATTATTTTTGAGATTGCTTTATCAATGACATTTTTTTTTTTTATAAATATCTTATTCCAAATATATGTATATAAATATATGTAAATATATTTTTAAGAATTATCTTGTTGGAGATATAATATTGTCTCCTGATAAACAAAAGATATAAATAAGAGGCATAAAGCTGCTCGAATATTAGCTGAAAAAGTTTGATAGTGAATATAATCTAAACATAGTAATTATAAAAGACTTTGTGGTCTTATAATACATCGTTTATTTTTTTAAATAAATAAAAAATAAATAAATATAAACGACCGTGTAAGCGTTTAGTCTGTAATAAATGTAATTAAGATAAAAGTTAAATTTAGATGAGAAAAGAGAAAGAAGAAGCATTCTAAAAGAAAATTATCAAAGAAAAAACTCTTTTCATCGACTGCTAAAAAATATTTTAAATACTTTAAAAAAGAAAAAAAAGTTGATAATATATGTAAATGATGCTATTGAAATTGCTTAGAAAGCAATAAATTCAAATTTCAAGAGGAAAAAATCTCAAGTAATTATATTACGAGTTAGTTCTGTATCAAAATTAGGATGATTTCTTCCATTAACTCTAATTCTAACAGTAATATATGCTCTTGCAGGTTTAGCTACAGGTTGATGTTCTGCAAATGATATAAAAATGGAAAATAATAGCTAGCAGAGGCTAATCGATGTAATAGATATATGGAATACATTGCTATGGGTAAAGGTATTTTCCTTAAACCATATAAAAACGGTTATGGTATTTTTTATAAATCAGAATTAAAAACTATTAAGGAATTTATTAAAACCACTTACTGATATCGATTAAATAACTTTGGTAAACTGCTAAAATATTTTAAAGGTGTTTTTATATCCACGAATTCAAGAATGTGATATTGTTAACTTAGATGATTCTGCTGCTTATGGAACACATTGGGTAGTATATTATAAGGAATATTTTGATAGCTTTGGCAACTTACAACCACCACTGGAAATAATTACATATTTAAAGCTACATATTGAATATAATTATAATCAAAAACCAAAATTTAATACTTAAAACTTCGGACATTTATGTTTGAAATTCTTATTTAAAAATTATAATTTAAATAAATAAAGATATTTCAACTTTCAATCTATATATACTTTGCTTTTATTTCAACTTTTTAGATTTTAAAATTACTTCATGCAAGAGTATTAATTCCATTTTCTGATATATATATATATATATATTATCTGATTAACTTAAAACTAACTTAGTAATTT
Organism: Urophora cardui; assembly: GCA_960531455.1. NCBI lineage: Eukaryota > Metazoa > Arthropoda > Insecta > Diptera > Tephritidae > Urophora > Urophora cardui. Next base: position 40,044,874 of record OY482674.1, on the reverse strand, counting down.
GTTGGATATATATTTCATGAAGTTTTGATTTGAAAACATACATGGAATCAAAATATAATTTTTTTCAAGTAAACAATTCTTAAAGTCATTACGTAAAAGTTGTAAAACAATAGATCTTTTCACACTTTTAATTTTTTTAATTTCTTCCTCATTTCCACCAAGACTATATGAATACATTTTAGTTCTTAGGCCAATGAATTTATACATAATCTTTCCACTACATTCATTATTCGTCATATTCAGAACCTTTTTATTTAAGAAAGGTAAATTATGAAGTATCTAAATATGTTTGAATATCATTACGAATTTCATTATAAAAATCGATTGTCTTAATATTATAAATAAATTCCATAAATAAATCTGTAACCATATAATTTGAACTAACATTTTCTTTATATTTAGATACAATTATAATGAAAATTGTATATTTTTAATTTGCATAAATGTAAAACACTAAATCCAATATAAATTGGTTTATTATATAAAATAGAAAGTTGTTGTAATTGAATAGCACTCATGTTATCAGTAAATGTGAGTGAACTATGAAAATTATGTTTTGCTATAAGACCTCTGGCATCCAACCTTTTACCTCTATTTTCCCACTCACATACTGTTTTAATATTCTTCCTTTTGTCAACATTTTCCATGGTTTTTCCATAAACTGTATTAACTAACAACTTGAAAAAAAAAAACACAAAAAAAATCTGATTGATTAAATTGTTGAATTCTATGAGTTTTTTTTTTTTTTTTTTCAGAATGAGATAATTTTCAAGGTATTGTTGTAAAACTCTATAATGAATTATATACTTTTCTTTATTATTCAATTTTGATATTAGTTTTTTGTTTAATTTTATAATTTTTTTTATTTCGGAACAAAATAGTAAATCGTTATGTCAATCATGTAATGAAGATAGATATTCTAGTTAAGTCTACTTCTAGTATATATCCAATAGGAGAATTTTCTTGTACATTATGAATATTAAAGTCTTCAATATGTTTAACTAATTTAAACAATTTTTATAGGGGATATATTGTAACATAGCATAGCCATATAAATTATTAATGTATAAATAAACTCCCTTCTTTTGTATAATCAAACTTATACCTACATGAATACAACTTTTTCATTATATATTTATCGATATTAGTTAATGTATTGTAATAGAATAAAAGGAGTATAGAAAATATGAATATATATTATTAATATGTATGCTCTAAACGTTTATATATTATCAATACATTTGCTTTACAAAGTTTTAGATTGTATAAATTACATTATATTTCAATATGTTTTATATGAATATACTGTTTTAATTAATTATTTCGGAAACTAATTTTTCCAAAATATCCACATAACCAAAGACGCATTTACTTTTTTATTTTGAGTTTCTTTATTTTTCACATTTCAATGTAAAAGCATATAAATATTTATTTTCATATCCTGATTTATAAATTTTCATTTTAAGTCTCCATCAGTTTATTGGTAATGTTATTCAGTCGCTCTGGTAAGAATACAACAAATTTTTCTAATGTCAATATAATTTTTTCCCTATATTTAGTTGTTTTTCGTTCTCCCTTAAGAATTCTTAAGGGACTATCCAATAAGTAATCTGTTAACGATAAAATCTATCTCATCTTGATTGTTTTGACTAATCATTGTAATTTTGTTAATATTAATGGGGTATATACATACATACATACTTGAATGTATTGAATGTCTTCCTATTTTTTAATTCTAGACAATATTATATGATAAATTACTGTTTCTCTATTATGTAGGAGTGAACCTTAATAATAATAATACTTTTTATTTATATATGTGATAATAAAACTCTAGTACATCTATACATACATCTATATAATAAAACTAATGAATTATTTAAGTTATATTTTATCTTTATTTTTATATGATATAATAAAATCTTTAAATAAATGAACGTTTTTTTCTGCACATATCATATGTTTATGGTGAAAGTTACATGCATATACATTGATATTATCCTTATATAAGTTTTTTATGCTTTGGCAACCCATATCTTCTAAATTGTATATAATAATGTCTTCTCCAGTAAGTTGTTGTATCCATTTTGCTTTTTGTGTTCCTTTCACATACATACAAATATTTCGCTTTTCATCTTTAATATATCTGTTTAAGTAGTTCTTAAAAGATTTGAATGTTGAGTTGCCATCGTTCCATTGCAATCCATGGTGATATGTATGTAACCATTCTAATTCAATTCTTTCTCTCAATGTTAATCTTGAATAACTAAAAGGTGGATGTATAACAAATGTTTTTATATTATGTGTATCCATTAGATCTGAAATGCTAACTTCTTTTGCTATAAACTTGTTGGAAATATGAAAACCCTGTACATCTATAACTATTATACTTTTGTTATCGATCATTATTAACTCATTCAGCTTAAACTTCGCACACTGAATAGTATTTCAAAATATGTTAACTATATATATCTGGAAAATATATCTATGTATATTTATTTTATACATAAAAATATATATAAATAAGTATATAAATTTAAATGTATATAAACATAAATAACTTATTTATATGTTTAAGTTTCTGATTAGAGAGGTTTAGTTTTACTTTACATCTGATTGAAAATGTTTCACTTTAGTATGAAAAGTAATATAATTGAAGAGTTTTTAAAAAATAATTATAACTATATACTTGATCATCATAGAAAACTTATACAAAATACATTTATAACAATTAAAGATATAAAGTATGAATTAGTTATGGAATCTATATATGGGAGACACTATACAACCTGTCCTTGGAGTAAAAATAATATACAATCAGGACCTGATACATGTAATTGTCACATCATCGAAAGACGATATAAGCATATAATGGATTTAGTAAATTTATACAATTACTACTTTGATAAGGAAAACAAAGAAGTTATTGACTTGAAAAGATTTATTATTGATATAAACATATTGGATGAAAAATATTTCTAAAATATATGAAGTATTTATCTTTATCATTCTTACAAAAAAAAAAAAAAAAAAAAAAAAAAAAAAAAATAAAACTAAAAAAAATAAAATGTTAGTAGAAGAGCTGGAAACATTTTTAGGAGTATGTAGTTGTTATATTAAAAATGAAGATATACAACTTCTTAAAAACATGATTGATGAAATGCGTTTATATAAAACCATTACCTTCCAACAAACAGCTACAGGAATGTATAAATTTGATTGCAAGTATTCAAATACAGCAACCACTTGTTCATGTGCATTCTTTTATCAACGATTTCAAACTGTTAAAAGATTATTAGAAGAATATAAAAATTAGAAATTTTGTAACTAAATTTTCGATTTGAATAAACTATAATGTTAAAATACTTTTTTTGAAGTATATTTGTGGAATTTATGATTCTGTAAGAATAAGTCTGAAAATTTTAAATATGTACGTGCATATACAAGATATTTGTGGAGATGTAAATTTAGATTTTCATAAAAGTTCATATAAAATTAATCTGAAAAATAATTTAAAGAAGTAGTTATTGTATTGAATATAATGGAAAAAAAAATAAATATAAATAAATTATATAGATATTATATTGGTATAATGAAATCATTGGAATTCTTTAAAACAAAACAACATAAGTAACATCAAAAATTTATATAATAATTAAAGATAATATGTAGAAGAAGAAAATAATATGAAGAAAAAAGGAACAAAACAAAAAATAAAGAAATAGGAATATATGAATTAAGCCGGAAATTATAAATAAATGGAATAGGTATAGATTTATATTAAATAGTCTAAATGCAAGCAAATATAAAAAAATTATTGCAAACAAGTTTTTTAAAGAAATAGTATCAAATAAATATAATTAAGAAAGTAAAAATAAATAAAGTATTATAAATTTGCTTTTATCAACATAATAAAAAATATTATTAGAATTGTTAGAGAAAATTCAATTCAATTGTCTACCTCATATAAAATTTCATAGAAAAAATTTACTTTCTCATAGTTTTCACAGGAAATGCAATTTCATATAATTTGAGAATTGAATCTATGTATATATGAGTTCAATGATCTTAAAAATTAAAATATGTATGAGAAAAAAATTGGAAAGAAAAAAATAATGAAGCAATAATAGTAAATAAATGAAGTAAGTATAAAACATAAGTACGATTTCTACTAAAATATCTATAATATACACAAACTAAAAAAAAAAAAAAAAAAAAAACAAAAAAAATGTAGTTGCAAACAATATAAAGAAATAGTATTGAAGAAATATAATTAATGAAACTATAAAATTAAACTTTGAAGAAGACTAAAAAACTGATATGAATATGTATATATGTATGATGGTAATGATCTTAAAAATTAAAGTATGAATGATGTATGTATATATGAGAATAATGAGATTTTACAGAATGAATGGATTAATTTTCATGTATGTGTTGTAAGTATTAAAACTTGTTGACTTCGACTTTTGGGGAAATTTAGATAATAATATTAGAATTGTTAAAGAAAATGCAATGCAGTTTTCTACCTCATTTAAAATTTCACAGGAAAACATTTTCTTTCTCACAGGAAATCCATTTTCATATAATTTGAAGAAAAAAAATAATGAATAATAGTAAATAAATGAAATAAGTATAAAAAATAAGTAAGATTTCTACTAAAATATCTATAATGTATACAAATAAAAAAATAAACAAAAAAAATTTTAGTTGCAAATGATAATTTATAAAGAAATAGTATTGAATAAATATAATAAAAGAAATTATTAAATTAAATTTTGAAGAATACTAAAAACTGATATGAATATGTATACATGAGGTTAATGATTTTAGAAATTAAAATATGAATGTATAGGAATTTGTATATAAATACGTATGTGGATATGAATAAAAGTATGTATTGTAAGTAATTAAAAAATATATAGTTTTATATATTTATAATAATATAAAAATATTAATATGAGTTTTTATAAGAAATATAATAATACATTATGATAATTAAAAAATTTATAACTTTAAAAATATAAAAATAAACTTGTAGCAATAAATTTAAATCTTCAGTATTCTTTAAAACAAAGCAATATAAATAGTTCAACTTCTAATTCATATAATAATCAAAGATATTACATAGAAGAAAAAATGGATAAGAAGAAGTAGGAAAAAAAGAAGGTGGAATAGATTATATTTGTGAAGTAGAAGAAGCTAGGAAACTTATGGAATTCTATTATAATATAGTCTTTAATGTAAATAAATGTAAAAATTGTACTTTTACTCAATAAATAAATTAATAAAATTTATATAAAATATTTATATTTGTTTTAACTTTTACTTAAAATGGGAAATCTAAAAGTAAGTATACATGGCTGTTTAAATTTCTTTACCTTTTAGCTAGCTAACATCATACACTTATATACATACATATAAGTATACCAACATATGTATGCAAGTGACCGTTAATATTTATTGATGTTTGACGTTTTGAGTCGCATCAAATAACCGTTAATTAAATGTATTTTCCGTGTTAAAAGATTGGAAATCGCGTTTTGATATTTTTTAAAATATGTTGATTTTTGTTGTTGATTTTTGTTTTAGTTGATTTTGATTAAAGATAAGCAGGATCGCCAAATATGGAAATTAAAAATCCATATATTTATTTATTTTAATAAAATTTTATTTAACAAAATTCTGTGTAATATCCAAGTTTCAAAAATGTTTAATAATGAAAATTTTTGAAGTTATAAGGGTCTTCATCTAAAGTGATAAACTGCTGGTAAATAGGGTAAAGTGATAAAATAATAATTGTGATAAATTATCTGTCAAAATTTGTATGCAAATATATTTAAGCAAAGTTTATCACTTTACCGAACGATTTTGTTGCGTAAATTTATAAATTTCGGTAAAATTCAAGTCTGACATATTGTCAGTTTTACTTTTTTAATTCAAAAGAAGAAATTGTGATTTCTTTCGGAATTTTAGCACGAATTATTAAAATAATTTCTACAATACATTTTTTATTTTATTTTATTTGGTTTTTCATTTATTAATCAAGTTGACATTGACAGCTGACAAGGATTTAAACAATTATTTACGAAGGTGCGTTCATGTAAAAATGGGGATAAACTGGTAAATTTTAACAATTTATTACTTGATCACTTTAGATGAAGACCACTTATATATTTCAAAAACTCACATAAAATCATAATCAACAATATCAGTAAAACGCAAAGTTAAATTAACCCTACATCGACATCTGTTAGAAATTCGTTGCTAGTTTCTTTCCAGATTTTGTTTCCACATTTTTAGAAATAGTTTTGCTCATGCATATTTTACTTGTTTCCAAGGGCTTTATTACACTGACACTTTTAATCCGACCTTCGTAAAACAGTTTTTTTCGTGCTGTCTAAAAAACGGGTCAACACGAACTCTTTGTGGTGCTTTTAGAGTGTTAAAGTATGCAACGAAATTAAGGCTCATACAATTTTATTATATGTTTCCTATGCTTCTGTGGTCCGAGAGCAAAGGTATCCATGCCTCTGGGGCGTTTTCCGAGCATTTTTCAGGCGGAGGTATTCGCCATCAGTCAGTGTGTAGAGTTAAACTTGAGGAGAAGATACTTTGGTGAAAAAATTACCATATTGAGCGATAGCCATGCGGCACTCAGGGCGCTAGCGTCCTATGAGATCAATTCATCGCTAGTCCGAGAGTGCATAGAAAAACTTAATAAACTTGGCGCCAGGAACTCACTACTTCTGGCTTGGGTTCCTGGTCACAGAGGAGTATTGGCGGCGGCGGCAAAACCAATAGGACCTGAGCCTTTCCTAAGTATAGAACCACATACGATAAGGGAAGAGCTCGGGATTGAGGAAATTACAATGAGGGAGCAACACTGGCGAGAATCTGCTGGAATGCGCCAGGCCTAACTGTTGCTAGGAGGGTACAATAAAAAACGCTTCAAGGAGATTATAGACCTCCCCAGAAGCAAACTGAGAATCCTGACCGGACCCTTAACTGGTCACTGCAGACTCAAAAGCCATATGCACAGAATAGGCATCTACTCAAGTAGCCTGTGTCGGTTCTGTGATATGGAAGATGAGACCGCTGAGCATATTCTCCTCGAATGCACGTCCATATCTAGAAGGAGACAGAGTACACTTGGGCAATATCAGCTTGAGAGTAGCCAAATACCAACCCTGAGGCCAAACGCAATACTCAACTTTGTATGTGGGATTGGCCTAGAGAAGGTATTATAATGAGCTGGAGGGCACAATAGACCCATAGGTCGCGGTGCGTATCATCCTCCGAATACCTATCTATCTCTCTAACAACACATTTCCATACAATATGTATTTTAACCCTGTTTTCCATTTATTTAACTCTCCCTCTGACACATGTTTCGATAGTCACATTCGTAACGTATGCGCCTGGCTGGACCCACCTACAAATTATGTATATGAAAAGCTCCCAAAGTATTCAACCGATTTTTATGAAATTTCCACCGTGAGTTCATGTGGTTCCTCCGTATAAAATATGGTTTGAAAAAGTGGACGCTTCTCAGAATTTTGGGCTAAATCTGCACCCGATTGACCACGGAATATTTTTCAGCAATAATGGTATCAGAAGAAATTACCCAATCAAGGTTTAAATGTGGAGTTATATATAATTTTGTAAAAGTGGACGCCTTCCGGAATTTTGGCCCAAATATGTACCAAAATCTGGACCCGACTGACTCCGGTATTTTTTTTGAACAATATTGGTATCAAATGAAAGTTGCCAAACAGGGTTTGAATATAGAGTTATTTGTATTGGGATTTCTAACCTGGTTCGCTAGATATAGGCCAAAAAGTGGATCCGGATGTCCTCGAAATATTTTTTTTAGAGATAGTAATACGACAACAATTAAATTTCATTAACCCTAGAAAACTAAACCTGTTTTTGTATATAAACACTAAGCCCCGCCTGTGAAACTACTTTTTTAAGAATGAAATTTTACTAAAAAAATATTTTACTAAAAAAATTGCTTTTTCAAAGGAATACAATCAAAATAATATAAATAAAGTGGCAATTCATTGAAATTATTTATGAAACAATTTTTCAATTTTTTTTTACAAAAAGGTAGTTTTTTAAACCTATAAGAACATATCAAATAAAATTTTAGAAACTTCAATTTTTATTAAAATTCATTCGTAATTGTTAGAGTTCGGAAAAATAGGTGAAATCAAGCGCCTCAAAATATGATACACTTTGTAAATTTTGTTTGTTTTCAGTGGCGGGATTACAATTTAAATATAAAGGGGTAGCATATTGGTATGGTGGGTGAAGAATTTATTAGAAAATTTCTTAATCATGTTACACAAATTTGCAGTTTAAATAAACATACAGTGGTTTGTGATGAAATAAAGCCATAATAAAAAGTGATTTTAGTCGTAAAATATACTTATTTATGTGTTTTTAATAATTTTAATTTGTTATATAAAAAAATCTATAACAGAAACCAAATATATTGAAGTTAAAAAGTTTGTGAAAAATTCTGGAAAATTCGCCAATTTTTCAGCAAAATTTGTAACTTTATTTTTCTTTATTCTTTATAATTATATATTTATTTATCATTTATTTATTATTTATTTATTTATTATTATTCTTTTTTATTATATTTATTTATTGTAGCCTTTTTTGCAATTTTTCACGTGCAACCCGTAAAAAACTTTAATAATTTATTTTTCTGGCATCCTAGTATGCAAGAAATCCAATTGCATTCACGGGGGGCTTAGACCCGAAGGCAGCCCACCCTTAAACTTGCCACTGGTTGTGCTCACAAATATTACGTAGCATAATTTTAGACGTTTGATTTTCACCTATTATCCGAGCTCTAGTAATTGTATGTAGTTTATTAAAAAAAATTAAAGTTTTTCTGTGCATTTTATATTTTTTTTTTTGCACGCGAAAATAAAATCAGAGTTTTTTCGTACATAACACTCATAAAAATTTGGTGATATGTGCTCTAAGAAATACATTTTATTGCATTTACAGCAATAATATATACTCAAGCACCTTTTACTCGTTGGTCAAAATTTACAGACGGACCCTTTCACCTTTTTATTTCTAATTACCATTAACACTAAACCCGAACATCTATGTATATCTACGAATTGAAAGAAACACCCCGCGATTAACCTAAGCACACAAGCTCACGTAACAATCTACTGAGTTGGCACGAACACTCAATTTGATGTTTTAATGCGTTCGTGGATGATCACAAAAAAGAACAAGTAAGGAAGCCTAAGTTCGAGTGGAATCGAACATTAGATACTCAGCTGTTTGCTTTCATTGTTTGTTTGCGTTTGATGGAAACACGGTGTAGGTATTTTATATAAAGCGAGTGCCGCATAAAGTGGGCGTAGCCACGCCCATTTTCAACATTTTTATCAGTCATCCAACTAAGCATATGAATATTATTCTTTGTGCAACTTTTCATTCCTTTATGACTTCTAGTTACAAAGATGTCACGTTACAAATTCCCAAAGGGTGTTCCAGAAATATCTTTCTTAAAAAGTAGGCGTGGTCATAAACCGATTTCAATAAATTTTTGCGTGGCTATTAACACATGTTATAAAAGTGTATAAACCAAGTTTCGTCATAATATCTCAATTATTTGTCGAGTTATAGGCTAAGAAATCTCGTATATCCCTTTGTGTAAAAAGAGGCGGTGTCACGCCCATTTTCCACAATTTTTTTATTTGTTGTTTCCGGTCTATTGTAGAAATCATACCACAAATTTTCAATGAATTATCTTTACATTTGACAAAGATATCGTTTAAAATGTTTTTATTAGGTCACTTTATAATACCCATATATAAAAGTGGGCGTGGTCGTCAAAGGATTTCGCTAAAATTTTCAACATGTATTACCACAAGTAATAAAAGTGTACACACCAAGTTTAGTCATTATATATAAATCATTTGTCGAGTTATGGGCTCAGAAATCTCGTATATTCCTGTTTATAAAAAGAGGCGGTGCCACGCCCATTTGCCAAAATTTTTGTGTTTTTCGTTGTATGTCCGCAGTTGGACTCCTGCTATAAAATTTCAATGATATATCTTTATATTTGACAGAGATATCGCTTAAAATGTTTTTATTAGGTCACTTTATAAGACCCATATATAAAAGTGGGCGTGGCCCTCAACCGATTTCGGAAATTTTTCGTCCAAATATTTGACTAAGTAAGTATATCACGCGTACCAAATTTCATCGATATATCTTCAACGGTTTCTGAGTTATGACTCATAAAACGTTCAATGTTTGCCCCTTAATAAGTGGGCGTGGCGCCGCCCATTTTCCAAAATTTTTGTGTTTTTTGTTTTATGTCCATAGTTGGACTCATGCGACAAAATTTCAATGATAGATCTTTATATTTAACAGAGATATGGCTTAAAATGTTTTTATTAGGTCACTTTATAATACAAATATATAAAAGTGGGCGTGGCCGTCAAACCAATTTTAACTATTTTCCGTCCAAACGTTTGCCTAAGTAAGTAAATCACGCGTACGAAATTTTGTCGATATATCTTCAATGGTTTCTGAGTTATGACATATAAAACTTTCAAGGTTTGACCCTTAATAAGTGGGCGTGGCAACGCCCATTTTCCAAAATTTCATCAAATTTCTTCCAAGGGGCCTAAGCTCAACACGTGGGTAAAATTTCATCGCTCCAGCTATATTAGTGACTGAGATACCAAATTTCCGATTTTTTCTATATAGGAAAAGTGGGCGTGGTCATGGTCAGATTTCGCCCATTTTCAATACCAACCGTCCCAGTCTCGATACCAACTTGCATTTAAAATTTCATCAAAATATCTCAATTTTTGCGCGAGTTAGAGTGTTTACAGATGGACGGACAGACGGACGGACGGACAGACGGACGGACGGACAGACGGACGGACGGACGGACGGACATGGCTCAATCGATTTCTCTTTTCACCCTGATCATTTTGATATATATAAGTCTATATCTATCTCGATTATTTCACTCTGTTACAATCCACCGTTATGTGATTAAAACTATAATACTCTGTGTACTAGTACAGCTGAGTATAAAAACGAAAATGCTGCGCCTCTGAGTCGAGGTTTAGTGTTCTAGGGTTAAGCTATCTTAAATTTTAAGGCTCTAGCCCAATTTAAAGTACTTTGTTGGGTATGTTAGTGTCTAGCACGAAATTATTATTTTTAATTTTAATTTTTATACTTTGGAATAAGCGGAAAAATCCAATTAGCTCATACAGCGATGGTAGATGTGATAGCTATTTCGAAGAAAAACCACTTTCTTCATCATCAGACATCTTCTCGTGAGCACACCAGGCTTTGAACCTACGCTCCAACCATCAGTAGTCGAATATTAGCGAAACGCTAAGCACTGCGGCTACCGATGGTCCTGCTGAGCTGTTGGATTTTTCACTTATATGTATATGCCATTGCTCTATTCAATCTAACCTCACTTAGTGTACGATTTTTCGTACATGTGCTATGCAAGTGTTGAATACTGGTTGGCAGCTGACGGACAGCGGGCGCTGTGTACAGTAGTTGTTTGTTTTGTTTGAAAATGAAAAGGGCCTGGCTGGGCCCATGTGTCAGACGGAGAGTTAAAATCATTCAGACGAAATTTGGCAAATTTAAAATGGCAATAAAAAAAATTTTGACAAAATTTAGCAAATTGGTTTTGGGCTTTTCCTATATGGTTAGTGGTGGAAATTATTCCGCCCACAGACAGCAAACCTCAATTTATGGCACAGTGTTATTAAAAGCGCAATTTCATTTCGTGGAACAAAATTCCGTTATCCCTTGTCAAGTTTGGTTTGGTTATAAACCGGTTTCGGAAAGTCATTCCGCAATCCTACCCTGTCGGAAAAGCAAACAACAAAAAAGAAGTTCATAATGTGTACACAATTAATTGGTCATTGACCTTCGCATGTACATTGGGTAATAATTAGGGAAGCTAAAAATATGCACGAAAAATTTCAAAATATGCATGCTAGTATGCCCGAAAAATAATTGAAATATGCTCGTAAATATGCATGAAAAAATCTCATTATATGCATATATGCCTAAAAAATACCTGAAATATGTTCAAAAATGTATGTATTTAATTTCAAGCTTAAATTTTTATTTAACGAATTTTGCAAATTAATATCTAATAATATAAGAACTGAAACGTACAATTCACATTTTCCCCATTTAAAAAAATTGTTTTTAAATACTATAAAATATTTTAAATTAATTTTAGATTTGTATTTATGTAAATACTGAGATCTTTTTACAAAGCAAACGAAACCATCCCATTAATATTGCGCAGGGTTGCATTGAACTATCATACGTTTTACTATATTTACCAGTGTGAATTTTTGGCGGTTTTCCGAGAAAAGCTCCTGTATGCGGAAAACGATTAATATTGACCGTGTAGCATCAATATTCTGGATCGCAAAATATTTAGAAATTTTAAAATCCGCGATCCGGATCACAATATTGATAAAAATGTGTAGCATGAAAATTTTGCGACCCCCATCAAAATGCGTGTATATTTTGAAATTTCGAATTCCGTGATCTGGATCGAAATATTGGCAATAAACGAATTGAAAGTGAAAGTGTGAAAAGGACGGAAATAAAATATTTGAAACCTCAGAGCTAGAAAAATATCGCAATATTCATATTGAACGTGTAGCATTAGTCTGCGATTCATCAGACCATCAATATGGATCGCTGTTTTCTATCAATAACAGGGTATCGGAGCAAAGTTTTTTTTTACTCTGGGTTTGTTTCGAGGCTCTGATCAACAGTCAAGTAGCTTTGTTTGTATGCATACAAGAACTTAGTGTTTGTCGTGGTGAATTTTTATAAGGGAAAATGCCCTGCTCCGGGGCCCAGATCAATAGTTAAATAGCCTTGTTTGTATGTATACGCAACTATCTGAATTAACCACAGATAAGATGTTACCAGCTTAATATTTTTCGATATTGCTCGATTAAGTGCCAAAATATGCCAAAATAAGCACGAAATGCATTTTAACCGTAAATATGCATTTTAGGTCTAAATATGTATTTGCATATTTTTAGCTTCCCTAGTAATAATATTATTTTCGTTTTGGCAACGGCGCACTATGGTTCAAAATCGAAATATTGAGGAATTAAACCCAATTATCGACTTTTGGTTTTCCCAAAAAAAGTAATTACCTTTCATTACACATTACTGTAGTAAATAAAAAATAAAAAAAATAATGTCAGCTAGCGATCACTTGTTTATCAGAAAGCTTTCAAAGTCTTGGTTTTGATTTTTGTATTCGTAAAAACGATTTTCCTCAAATTATATAAAAATCTCAAGTGGTGATAAAAACGAAAACATTTGAATAAAATGTGTTTATAAGATGGAAAATATTAATAAAGGTATGTAAAATCAAGAACAACAAACTTTTTTCTGAAACAATAATAATCGTTAATATATTTTTAGTTTAAGCCATGTTGTGTTTTGATTGTGAGTTTTTTCTGTGTTAAATAGAATATAAAAAAGTTGGTTCAAATAGGATCAATACAAATTATATATGTAGTTACAGCTAATAGTGTCCTCTTTAATACAAATGTTATTTTATCTGCGGGAATTTGCAAGCGAGGCTACAATTTCACTTTTTTCAAAGCAAATTAAACTTCGAAAATGGCTATACTTTACAATTTTGTATTGATAATAATAAAAGTATAAAACTCATTTATATATAGGGTTTAAAAACCTAATAATTTCCCTTGAAAATAACGTTACACTTTTTCGGATATCTTCTTTAGTACCTGAGATATTGTTATTTTAATTTCATTAACTTGCTAAAAAAATAAAAAAAACTTTAAAATTTCCTATCGCAAAAAAATTAACTTAAAATAATAATATCTCCAAAACTACACGTAGCATCGAAAATCTGACTTCAGATTCAGCGTATCGGAAACCTTTAGAAAAGTAAAGTTTTATCTCTATTTGAAATTCAACCTAAATTTACAGTTTCCACTATGTATGGCAGCAGCAGCGAAAAATGGGCGTGGCTCGCCCATTTTCGTCATGAGACATTACTTTTACCTTTAAATACCCTATTAAAAGTTTTAGACTGATATCTTAACTCGTAACTACTTTATTCCTCAAAATCTGAATTTTGAACCATAGTGCGGCGATGAGGTGGCAATGCTTACAGCTCATTAATTGCTCCTGAAGCTTTTAGGTCGGTAAAATTAAGACAAAGAAATGTTTTTTTTTTATCTTTTCATCCTACGCGTTTGAATAAACTTATACACGGATTATATTTAATACATAAAACGAAGCAAATAATTAGAAACTGTTAATTTTATACAATCTTTCAGTATTTTTATCCGGATGGTGGTTGGGGTTGGATCATATGTGGCATTGCATTTTTGGTTCATATTCTAACAACCGGCTTGCAACTGTCAAGCGGTCTATTGTTATTTTATGCCATAGAACATCTGCGAGACTCCAATGGCATTGGTAAGTTATTTTTCCAAATATTTAATAATACATATTCACACTTAATTTAACTGCTAATGAAATACACAAATACAATTTCTTTTGACAACAGAATGGGTTGGTGCTTTAAATTGGTCAATTTCCATGTTACTCTCACCATTTGTGATTACATTTTGTCGTAAAAAATCGACGCGACTGATGGCCGTGGTCGGTGGTTTGGTGCTGCCGCTAAGCGTGCTATTTACCTCCTTCGCAACGGAGTTGGGACAAATATTTTTTAGTTATGGTAATTGATAAGCAGATTATATTTTGTTTATTATTATTTTTTTTTGTGTATAAAAATACACTGAATGCCTTGAGCTAATATTATGTACAAATGTAGGTTGTTATCTAATTTTAAATATTTTGTATTTACTTTGCAGGTGTTATTTTTGGTATTGCTATTTCAATGGTTCGTGAATCGTCCACAATAATGTTAGGAAATTATTTTAAGCGCCGTAGGCAATTTGTCGAAATGGTAGCCATGTCGGGTGAGGGTGTTGGCATATCGATTTTCTCTGTGATATTGCGCGAGGGTGTTGGGTGAGTATTTAGCTATTTATAAATATTATCTATACAAGAACAGAGTTTTGGCACATGACAGCCAAATTGTGTGAAAATTTTTGATAATTCGATTCCGATTGCTGACTTAGATTGAGACTATCAGTCAGTACAGTCTCTGTGACTCTGGCACTTTGAGACTTCGGTTTGATTATAAATTATGTTAAGACTGTATCTACGGAGTCCGATTGTTACTGTGGCACTAACTTGGCTTATATATCGCTACTTAAACTTTCTTACTGAATCTAAGACTGACTCTGACTCGTAAAGTTATTTTTCAATTGCAACAAGTTTCCTTTATCGACCACTCTTCGCTAATAAAAATATAATTTTTCTTTTCTTCTATACTTTCCTTGCCTATTTAGTAACGCTGGCTGGCGTGTGGGTCTACAAATAGTCGCTGGCCTTGTAGCGGTTAGCTTTTTTATGGGATTGTTATATAGGCCCGCGTCGTTGTACCATCCCCAAAGGCGTGCCATACAACATTTGAAAAATCAAAGAAAAAAGGTTTGTAATTTTTTTAAATTGTAACTAGATGTTTTGTCTTATGTTGCTCAAAATATTTGCTAAGTTTTTTGTGTTTTTTTCTTTTGAATATTCAATTCAGATGCGCGAAAATAAATCGAAATCTTTGGTAACAACCGAGCCAAGATCACCACGTTATTTATTTCTCGACATATCACCTTTCAAGTCGACCAATGTGAAAATATTGCTGGTATCAGCAGCTGTGGCGGCGTTGGGGATTTATACACCGATGATAACAATGGTAAGTATAAAAAAATTGGATGTCAGATCGGATATCAAATGATAATGAATCAAATAGTAGGGAATCCTCCCTAAATATCTCTCATTATATACCCGTAACATTGTGTGAGAAAGAGAAAAACACAGTTATGCCATATAAAGTAGTGCTTGTAATACCCAAAAGGACGATTCTTCAAATAATTTATGGAGCTTTTCGCGTTGACGACAGCGAGTTGACGTAGTGGCTCAGAAAAATGATCAGCTGAAGAATGTTTAGAGAAAGAATGTTCGGAAGAGGAATAAGACGAAGAAAATTGACCTTAGTTGTTTGACTTTTCGAGTGAGTCGTTGCGTCAAAAAAGAAAAAGCCATGTAAATGTGAACCATTAGAAAGTCTGAAAATTTCTGTTAATAATTCTTCCTAATTGGCGCGTAACCTTCTAGCCGATTCTGGCCGAGTCCAGTAAAATGCGCCAGTCGTTTCTGTTTTTTGTTGTTGTTTTTGTAGCGGTACTAAGCCCTGCTTAGCCGAAGAGTTCTGCTCAGTAATTGTCATCAATTTCACTTAACGGAAGGCCCAAGAATGTTGCAGCTTCTTTTGGGCTTGTCCAGAGGGACAGGGGTGTTAAGTTGGTTGGTTTGAGGCGTTTCGTGCTGCGTGGCGCCAATTGGAAATGCCCACGGAGGATGAGTCAGTTTTCACCTGATCTTCCCAACGCAGTGGATGTCTCACTTTTCTTCTGCCTTTAGCGGGTTTCGATAGAAAAAAATACGATAGAAATCAAGGCCGTATTTAGGGGGGGGGGGTTCTGGGTGTTTGAACCCCCCACGAAATTCTGGTAGATAAATTTTACTTCTATCGTATTCAAAGCTATATGTTGCAAACACTAGTTTACGAATAATTACTTTGAGAAAATACCAAGAATTTCAGGTATAGGGGAGGGCTGGTATGAACCTGCTGAGATCAAAACCATTTTCTTATGGTTAGGGTTTTGAGATAACGTAATTTTGAGTTTTTTTTGGTTACAACTTCAATCAGAAATTCTTTTCGCTGAAGTTACAAATACCCGCAAACCATATCTACTCCGTTCGAAAGATAATTAAAGTACGCTTCTAACGACATACCACTTATAAATTAAATTATGTTACATTTCTAAAATTTTAGCATATTTCCTTATAACTTCATAAAGTCATGGCTGAAAATTCATTACTCGGGTTATATTAGTTTCTGAATTATAACATTTTGTGTGTTTTTCGAAAGATCCCATATATGGGATGTGTGCGTTTTTATATGTAGTCCGATTTCACCTACATATTTTCAATACTAACTTTGGAAAGTCACCATTTTTTGATTTTTTGCGATTATTGAAAAAAATTGGTTTTTATTGGGGTTTTTATAAGAAGTTGCAAAATCAGGAAAGTTTTATTCTTTTTAAAATTATTCTGTTTTATTGCAAACATTTTAAGCGTAATATTAAAAAGATGCGATATATACTTTATTTTTTCAAGTGAAACAAAAAGGATGTTTTATGGTCGAAAAACTCGGTTAGGTGACCCAACTATATGAAAATGACTTCACAGATAAAAGGACATTAGGAGGAAATATAAAGCTTCCCAAGCACTGTTTGCCAGCATAACACCAAAAGTCTCAAAAATAAGCTGTTGCTGTTTTGCGAAAGTTATCATAATTTTTTGAGAACTTTTGAATTTCGATTTCCTTTGAAAATATCTTAAGTCGAAGCACAGAACAGTCGAATATATTTGTTTGTTTTTTGTGCTGTTGCTTTACTGTGTAATTTCAAACAGATCAGTCGATAGTAAAGCACAGATAAACAGAATTTTAGTTTTAAGTGCGGCTTTTTGAAATTGGTTTTTTTTTGTACATTACAATTTCGATTGTGTTCCCATAAATTAAAAAAAAAAAAAACAATAACAACAGTGCTGTAAAAACTCGAAATTATGTTTGCCCTTTGCTGCGCTGTACAAATTTCCACAATACAGCCGACACAATACAGCCACATAACAGTCGACTATAATTTTTTGAAACTTAAGGCTGCGCAGATGCAGTACAGTAGAACTTTTTATTTTTTGTACTTCTGCTGCGCTGTTAATTTTTTAATTTTCAAATGAAAATGAAATTCAATGGAAATGAAAAAAAAGTTGAAAATAATTTCAAAGCCTGCTCAAAAGACTAAAATAATGACATATCTATCAATTTTAAAAATCGGATGTCAAATAACAAAGTTGCAAAAAAAAAAACAAGTTAGAGTCTCAACATAAGCTAAAAATCTTGAGGCGGACTTTTACAGCTGAAAAAAGCTGGGTAATCTAATCGAGATTTTCGTCAATAAAATATTATTTTTTTTTACTTGGATAAAATCACCAAAAATAAAGTATTCATCGTGTTTGTAATAAAACAGTCTAATTTTTAAATGAATAAAAGTTTCCTGATTTTTAAAATCTATATATATAAAAATGATGTAAAAAATGTTACTAACCTCATCAGATGAGAACGGCTGGGCCGATTTCTGTAAAATTTTTTGTCAGTTGTTCGTATTCTCGAGGAGATGGTTCGTACGGAAGAAAATTTTGGAAAATCTCTCCGGAAAAGTCCGAAAATTGGAAAAATCGGTGTGTATGTGTGTATGTGTGCATCTGTGGATGTGTGTCCTTTATAAACTCCCAAAGTAACCATCCGTTCTTTATGAAATATTCACAGTAGATTCATGTGGTGTTAGTGCACATAGTAGGGTATATAGAATTTCGAAAAAAAGGAAGCTTCTCGGAATACAGGCCTAAATGAAGACCCAGATCGATCCAGCAAGTCTTCGACCAATATTGGTATCAAATGAAAGGTGTTGAACAGGCCTTCAACATAAAGTTATTTTCATTGCGATACCTAGGCCGGGTTCCCAGATATGGGTTAAAACGTGGGACCGAGTGACCCTGGAAAGTTTCTGGGCAATATTGGTAGCAAATGAAAAGCGTTGAGCAGGCTTCCACATACAGCTATTGTCATTGTGATTTCTAAGGCTGTTTCCCAGAGATGGCTAAAGTAGTGGGCCCGGATGGTGATCGACGGTCCCAGTAAGGTAAAGGTAGGTAGCTATAGGGATAGGGGTAGGGATAGGGATAGATATAGGGATAAGGATAAGGATAGGGATAGGGATGGGGATAGGGATGGGGATAGGGATAGGTATAGGGATACGGATAGGGATAGGGATGGGGATAGGGATAGGGATAGGGATAGAGATAGAGATAGTGATAGAGATAGAGATAGAGATAGAGATAGAGATAGAGATAGAGATAGAGATAGAGATAGAGATAGAGATAGAGATAGAGGTAGAGATAGAGAAAGGGATAGGGATAGGGATAGGGATAGGGAAAGGGTAGGGATAGAGATAGAGATAGAGATAGAGATAGGGATAGAGATAGGGATAGGGATAGGGAAAGGGTAGGGATAGAGATAGAGATAGGGATAGGGATAAGGATAAGGATAAGGATAAGGATAGGGGTAGGGATAGGGATAGGGATGGTGATAGGGATAAAGATTGAGATTGAGATTAAGATTGAGACCGAAATAGAGATAGGGATTGAGATAGAGATAGGGATCGGGGGAAGTAGGTTTGTCGCGGCGAATATAACTATAACTTTTATTCAGAGAATAGACAATTTTTTGTTATCATTATGTAGTCATTAAGATGGACTCTAAGATAATGGTTAGCAATACGGTAATCAAAGACTTTTCTTTAGGCTTCATGGGAATAAATTTTAGCAGAACAACGTCTGCCGGGTGAGCTAGTTTCTTATAAAAATCCTAATTTGAAAATCAAAAGTTTCGTAAAAAAAAATTTCTTCTAAATAGCACTTGAGAAACCAGAATTTTTTTTTATTATTTTTATTTAGTGCACGAAATAAGTTATATATTTTTATCAAAAAAAAAAAAAAAAAAAAAAAAAAAAAAAATCGACAACTATGTAACCCCCACGAAATAAATTCCTGGGTACGGCCCTGATAGAAATACTTTCTGAGCCGGAGCACCTTCATCGATTCTCACGAAATAATCTTCCCAAAGCAGCCGCTGCATCCTTATTCGCTGAACAATATTCATGTCTGTGTAAAGCTCGTACAGCTCATCATTAAATCTACGTCGATACTCGCCTTCGCTAACACGCAAAGGTCCATAAATCTTCCGAAGAACTTGTATCTCTGTTAATAGTTTGACTCCATAAAAACAAATGAAGCGTATCCGAAAATAACGTAGCTCATTACTCTCATCTCCACCTGTATACCAATACTCATTTAATGCTATAAAAAAAAATTATTTTATATTTCAGACCTTAACAGTTGCCAAGGAGGGTCCCGATATAGAAGATTTGGTATTGCTGCAAACCTTTTTAGGCGTTTCTACAACAATGGGCGTATTTATAGCCGGTACAATATTGCGTAAGACTTTTAGCATAGGTAGTTTCTTAATAACATCACAAATTGTGTCTCAGGTAAGTTAAGTTTTTAGATTAACTCAAATGCTCAATAAATTCCATATCTTTTTCTCTTGCACATTTTCTCTCGCACCCTCTGCCTCCACAGGTATTTATTGCATTCGTAGCCGTAGCCATATTAAGTCTGTCATTCGTCGTCAGCTATCGTTGGTTCTGTATACTCGGTTGGATGTATGGCATTGGTTTTGGTGGCTTTCGTTATGCATTCAAAGTATTGGCATTGGATCGCATAAAAGTGAAGCAGTTCTCAAAAGCGTGGGGTGAGTTTGAGTGTCCGGTATGCCAAATCTGTTTATACATCTCTTTTTTACTTCTAGGTCTGATCAAAGGCGTCGAGTCTATACCGGTGCTCATAAGCATCCCTCTAACCAGCTTTCTCAACGATTACTCACTAACTTTCGGACGCGCCGGCTACTTTATCTGTTCTGCGGCTGCGGCTATTAGTGGCATTATCATATTCTTTATGACCTACTCCACACTAGAGCAGAGCTGCGGTGGGCATATAAATAACAAAAAATATGTTAATGGTGGTGCCCTAAGCTCCACCACACTACGTCCCTTTCCGCAATACTGCAAGCTGCACGGGTTTCATGAGCCGGTGGTGGATTTCAGTGTTTACAATGGCTGTGATTATCCGGAACCCGATTTGCTTATGGGCCGAAGTTGTGTTAGCTTAAATCAAGTGGATTTTGAAAATCTCTGCCGCAACAACGCCTATTGTGATCGTTGGCGTCTGCCGAGCCTGCGTAAGCTGCAACTTTGTGCGGTACATGGCGCCGGCGCGGGAGCGGCACGCGGCCGTGGCGGTGGTCATCATTTGGGCGAATTCAGTCGGCCTCATAGTCCGCTTTACGGCGATGTAGAGCAGCGCTACAGCAGTATGGGACGCGGTATGGGTATGCGGCTGCAGAAAAGTTTGTCATTCATACAAAATCCCTACTGCTGTAATGGGCAGTGGTATTGCAATTGTCATGATGGTTGTCAGTGGACGCAAACGTCACCAAGGTGAGCTGCGCGGTTCAAGCTTCATTTTATATTATTTAAAAAGCAATGCAGTGTTCTAATCTCCCCTCTCCCCCCATTCAGATCTCAACTGCATCAGCCGCTGCTGTGTACCTGCAATCAGGGCTCTACAAACTATTTGCAGAATTCGCGTAGCCGTAGCGTTCCCGAAGGCCTTTCCTCCATTGGCAATCAGGTGTGCAGATGCCGTACGGCCGCGCTAATCCCCTCGAATGGGCTCTCTCGTGAAGTTATCTATTTGCCACGTCATGAGCTGGACTATGATTTTGCGTGTCGGCATCATCATAGAGCAGCAGCAGCAGCGGCGGCAGCTTCGCAACATGGCGCCGCAACAACGCCACGCTATCGGCATCGGCGCACACAATCACTTTCAAAACCTCTACAATATGTTGAACAGATCACCACTTCTGTTTAGGTGGCGATAACTAATACATAAATATAGTAAACAGTAGATAGCAAATATGTGATTTTCAATTTCATATCTAAAAAATTGTGTTCTAAAAAGCATAATGTACAGTGGGTCATAGCTTAAGAAAATTATTGTTAATGTTGTTTTATTAAAAGTAGACTTTTTTCCTACGCTGGTTCATGTTGGTATAGCTTGGTATACATTAAAATGTGCGGTGCTATAAAAAATTTTGAAATTAAAAAAAAAAAAAGCTATGTGTACGAATATTGTGTCACAGCCTCTTTCTCTCCATTCTAATTAAAAATTGTATAATAGCCTTTGATTTTATATTTTGTATAGGGGAAAGAAGATCGCTATAAAGAAATGTGACTGAAGATTGTGCAAAATGTTTTGCAAATATTATCATTTCCTTTCCATTATTTTTTATTAGAACACCCACTGTAAATTAATCAAGACTTATGGTCTGCCTATAGAAAAATTATATCGTCCCCTCAATATAACAACAGCGTATGTGCTCATACGCCATTATTTTTTTTATTGCATATTTAGAATCTCCATCATTGATTCTATGTCTGGTCAAAATTTCGTCAAATTCTACTTCCACAAAGTGGGTCAAAATGTCATTGGAAAAAATGGTGTATAATTTCTTGTTCAAAAATTTAATAGATATCTGATTTGACAAAAACTTTAAACTCGATTTTCTCAAAACCCAAAAAAAATTATACGCTATTGTTATATTGAGGGGACGCTATATAATTATTGCTACTTTCTGTCTGTCAAAAATTTAAAGTTCTACTTTTCGTCAGCCAAAAGTCGAAAAGGCTACTTTTCGTACACTGTTATAAATATTGGTATATTTTTAAAATTTTGATTTGGTTTGAAAGAAATTTAAAACTTTTTTTGGGTTAAAGTTTGAACCTTCGAAAGTTTAAAAGTTTCTTATTCCTTTTTGGTTTAAAATTCAAGCTTGCAAAAGTCCAAATATTTCAAAGTATTTTTTGGAATAAATCTCATACTTTTTTGGTTTAAATCTTACACTTTTTCTCATTTATACTTTTACCCCCTTATTCATAAAAAATAAAATAGGTTTATAAAGCTGTTAAAATTGTAAATTTGTATGAAAATGTCATTTTATACAATTATTAAAACCTATTTTATTTTTTATGAATACCGGTCTTAAGCTTTAAATTTTAAACTTTCAATGGTCGTAAAATTTGGTTTCAACAAAAAAATTTTAATTTTTGATTTGAAATTCCAACTTGCTTTTTCGAGAAATTAACAATATGAAAAGCTCATTTATAGTTATTAGACAATTTGAATGAATGAATGGAGAAACAAACAAACACAAAATAATCATGGAAACAGATAAAATGAAGAAGGAAGAAAAGGAGAA
This sequence comes from Urophora cardui, assembly GCA_960531455.1. NCBI lineage: Eukaryota > Metazoa > Arthropoda > Insecta > Diptera > Tephritidae > Urophora > Urophora cardui. Next base: position 40,021,704 of record OY482674.1, on the reverse strand, counting down.
GAATAGGATAGGAAAAAGACACAATATGGAAAAGGATTAAGGGGATGTTGGGGGGAGAACAATATGGGAGAAAAGGGGAAAAAAGGATAGGAAAGAAGATACAATAGGGAAAAGCATGAAGAGGATTTTGGAGCAGACATTTTTTTTAATTTAAACCAAAAAGGGTTTAAATTTTAAACTTTTGAAAGTCTTAAAATAACTTTTTTATTTGGAATAAAATCTAAACCCCAAAAGTTTAAAAATCTTTTAAACTTTTCAAACTTTAAATTTTAATAATTTTTCGGTCGTGTCCTATATATCGATCAAAAAAGTTTAAAATTTATACCAAAATTTATTTGAGTGTACAGAAATTTTGAATTTGCTAGTTTTCGTAAAGTACGACGAGATCTATGTACATACATAATTAATATTCAGGGTAAATAACGAAAAAGTGTAAAAAGTAATACTATGTTAACGTTGAACTATTAACTCGATTTTATGGTTTGGAGTTATTGAAGGACTGTCAAGTCTTCACTTTGAGGTGTTTAAGAAGTTCGCAGTTTAATTTTACATATGCTAGGTGGTCACAATGCTACATACATGCATGATTTACGCGAATATTATGTCAAAATCACAAGTAACCTTCACAGAAGATTAACATAGTCATATCAAATCATATGTCTATTGCGACCACCTATAGCTGTTCAAATAATGCCAATGTTTCAAAAGTGCTACCAAATTCTGGCAAAGAACAGCGTTGCATCGCATAAACTCAAAATAAAGATAGAGTTAAGTGGGTTAAAGACGATTTTATAAAAATAACTTGTATGGTTAACTCGGAGTTATAGTGGCCGCTGTGGTGCTTTAGATAGATTGCTCGCCTGCTATACCAGTGGTCTCGGGTTTTAATCCCAGGCCGGAACAACAGCAACAAAATTTTTCTAATTAATTAAAACCCAATTATTGGGTTTTTAGAAATAGCGGTCACCTCTCGGCAGCGGGCGGCATACCCTCCGAGCGTATTTCTGCCATAAAAAAGCTTCTCACAAAAAATGCATTTGCCGTTCGGAGCCGGCATAAAACTGTAGGTCCGCCCAATTAGTAGGAAAAACTAAAGTTAAGGAACGCCTCGAATTTGGAGAGAAGCTCGGCCATAAAACTCTTCAGAGTTATAATAGCGCTATTGTATAATATTATTATTATAACTCGGAGTTCATGAGTAGAATTTAGTAGTTAACTTGAAATGGCTCATTAACTCTAGCTAACTCGTCAACGTGAACACAGTACAAATGGCTTAACAAAACAACATCTACAATAAAGCCAAGTACATAGCTACACATGTACTGTAAACATAAACAAATATAAAAAACAAATATAAAATACGTATATGTATATACTAACAAATCTAGGATAAACGAATGCATTTGTAGTACTTTATTGCATCATACCAAATAAAATACTTTGAACTAAAACTTTGAAAAGAAAAGAATCCGATGCAAATATGAAATATATTTAGGGGATTCACAGCCTGTCATATTACGTCATATCGTCATAAGTCATAATATTTTTTTATTGCATTCTAGGCTGTTTGTGTGCTAAATAAATACGACTCTGTATGTTATATTTTTGGCTCGTGGCATTTGATCAGCTGTTTTTTTTACTTCTTCACAGGGTTTCGGGAAAGTTTTTTTATAACTATTTCCGTACAATATTTTAATATGACATATGTATGACTTTATGACACTTTGTGCATCCCCCAATTATTCGTACACAAAAAAACGGACATACTCTGAAAAAAATACCCGTAGTTAAATCAACAACTTTCCGCTGTTGAATCTCCGTCTTTGTTTCAACAGCAAAAGTATTTGTTTTTACAGCAAAGTTTTTGATCCAGCAATTTATTCAAAAACGGGCGCTGTTGTTTCAAAAACTTGCTTGCTTTTAAATTTTTTTTTGTGAGAAAATATTTTTTTGTGAGAAAACCAACAAAAAAAATAATGATAGAGAGAACATGAAGAGAAGAATCCAAACAAAAGTTTATTTTTAGCAGAATATTTTCTCCTAAAGTCCCCGTTGTTGATTTAAAGGCAAAAGTATTTGACCCAACAGTTTCCGTTGTTAACGAAACTAATGAGAACAATTTTTTTTTAATTTTTTTTTTACAATGATTCATATAATTTATAGATGCTTTTTCGGGCAAGGGGAAGTATAAAAGGGGGTTTTAAATTCACTATAATGTTGAATGTTCCACTATGTGATGATTGAATAGAATTTCAGGTTGATGTCATGGTTCGAATCAGGAGGAGAATATAAAATAAAGAAGAAAAAGCAGAATAAGAAATAAAGATAGCAACCAGTGAATGATAAGAAGGAGAGAAGAAGAGGAGAACAAGCGGAGGCTACATATTTGCAGTTGGGACCCGGGTGGAGAGAAGATGAAGAGTAAAATGCAAACAAAAATTTATTTTTAGGTGAAAAATTTTTCCAACAATCTCCGTTATTGACTTAAATCAACAACGCTCGCACCTTTGAAACAACAACGGAGCGTTGTTGGGCACATTTCAACTGCGGAAAGTCGTTGATTTAACAGCGAAAGTCTTTAGATTTACAACGTTTTTTTTTCAGAGTAGAAATCGACTAACACAAAACAAACTTACTTAAAAAAAAAAATAAGTTAGTAGGTATACCAAAATTATGCGTAAAACTTACAACCAGAAATAATCACATAATTTGCATACACACTAACATACATATGTACATATAAATTTGCTATGGATATACTTATGCACCCATAAGAGCTTTGCGTAATTTTCAAAAACTACATACATATATCAAATTTGCAACCAAACTGCGCTAATTTACCACAAATATTACCAATCACTACAATCAGCAACAGTCGTCAGCAACCCCACCACAACGCTTCAACTACTTCCCTGCAGGGAACTCAATAACTAGTGAGCAAAATTTCTAGTTCCGAACTAGCGAAAAGGTGTCAAAAGGGAACTAGATCAATTGTAGTTAGACCCTCACCAGTTCAGAAGGAGCGAATTGAGTGACCATTATAAGACACACTTTGATTTGTATGCAATTTCGAATTGACAAAAACTCTATGAAAATTTTTTGTTCGTTCAATTGCCGTCGGTTTTGTATATTTCTGCAATTCTCAGATGTTTAGTGAAGCATTTTATATAGAGAGTTTTCTATTTGCATCTTGTATGAAATGAAATGTTCCCCTAATTATGCTTTTCCGATCCCTCAGGCTTATTTTGAATTTCTTTTATTTTATTACTTTTTAAATATTATTGTAAATTTTTATTAAATAAAAAAATAAAAAAATATTAATTAAAAAAAAAAATAAAAAAAAATTATCATCCACCTTGACACCGACAGGATTCGAACCCGCGCCCCTCAGATTGAAAGGCACATGCGTTAGCCAGTCGGCCATCGCGCCACTTGCATGAAGTGTGTCAAAGTCTGCACTTAAGCGGCAGATGTAAAACTGTAGAATTTGTAGGTACTTGTAGCTAGTTCAGAACTATCGAAAATGTGCCAATAAACGAACTAGTGTAAATTGTAGAATTTAGCACTAGTTCGTAACTATCGAAAATGTAGTGCAGAGGGTGACAATTGACACCGCCTAGGACATCGCCGTGTTAAATTCGCCAGTTGATAACATGCAAAAGAGATTTAGCTCGCACTAGTAGTGGCGAAAAATGCACTAGAAGCGACCTAGTTCGGAACTAGAGATTTTCCCTACAGGGTTCATACTTATTACCAACTACTAAAACTAATTTTACATTACAACAATACATCACTAACAATTCTAACATTTGTACATATAACAAACATTCATTCATACAGTGTAGGTACATACTCGTAAATATGTATGATGCCCCAATGCCCATGAGCATGAGTTTTGAAAGCTTTATCTAATTAGTATAATAGTAAGGTAATTTAAATATTTATTTAAAATTTCTTAAATACCTTAACAATTAAGATCTATTAATAATTACTAAACTAACGAAGTTGCAAATCATAAATACACGTACGCGCAAACATATGTATGTACATACTACATATGGATGCATGTATGTATGTATGAAAATGCGAGTATCTACTAATTAGGTTTAACTGAATTTATTTGGAATTAATAAATTGTTTATGTGTGCGTGTGTGTTTATGTCATGCAAAAATTCCTAGTACCTAGTACTACATTCACTCGTCTATGGAGTACTCGCTGTGGACAAAACGAGTATTTCATGATCTATACAAAAAAAAAATGGTCCAATCAACATGGCGATGTCATAGGATTGATACACATACTCCTCTCTCGCATAGCATCAAATAATGCATGGAGTATCTATGGTAGACTAATTCATGGAGTATCTAAGTTACAATAAATCATGGAGTACTTATCTAGGGTAGACCCCTGTATTGTCTTTCAGGCAGAAATATTAGCTGTGGGAAGGGCAGCAGAGCTGTTAGTCTATAATCCCTTACGAAGAGGACGTATTAATTTTTATATAGATAGTCCGGCGGCTGAGAAGACGATATTTTCACCTAGAACGTCATCCAAGTGTGTAGCGGACTGAAAGGAAGCCTTAGGGGCAATATGCAGAGATAGTATTGTCCTTTAACACTGGATCCCAGGCTGGGATAGAGATAATAACAAAACTGATGAGCTGGTAAAGAAGCTTGCAGGTCTCGAAGCAGAACACACCATGGACGTTCCGATGAAACTCAGTGAAATTAAGCATGGGTTGGCACTATACATAAATATAAGGCCCTGGCGGGGTTGCTCTTCGGTCTGAGTCTGAGTATGGATATTGTATATATCTGTGGTCACAAGCAATAACCGCTTAAGTCGACTTAGGAAGATTTCGAGTTATATATACCACATTATTCTTCTTTTAAAACTCTATATTTCTTTAAAACTCCCATGCTTATAACTTAATTCAATCAAAAGATATAAATAAAAACATTTAGGCTTAACTTACAATAGAGGTATATTAAACTTGCTATAACAGCCAAAGTCGATGCATATATTTAATCAAATTTCTTCATGACATCTTGTGTTATTTACAAAATTTGATCGTAGCATTGTGGATGGCTCATTGATTTTGCGTCCATAGTTTTTAATCGACTTTTATGATTTGTTAAGAAACGCCTTGGAATATAAAAATCAATTTATCTCGAAATCATATTTTTCGACTTAAGCGATTATTGCAAATTGCCACAGATATTATGGCATCCATAGTTTATTGATCAAACAGTAAATATTATCAACTCATACGAATGTGACACCTATCAAGTTTTCTCCGTGTACATATATATGTATATATAAATATATTGGATGTATTGTGGAACGAATTTCCGTCATGCCTTATCAATTTTGTTTTGGTTATAAACCGCTTTCGGCGATGTGTCATCTTCAGTATCTTGTTTCGTTCTATACTGGGCTAATGACGAGCCGATGTAGATATATGAATAGGTCCATTGGGGATATGTTAATGATCACTTTGTAAGTACTCAAAACTACCACAGATTCGACGCTTTTTGCAGGGTGTGTATGCTTGTGTGTGAATGTGAAAATTGTTTTGAAAACTTTCGGGTTTTTATAGTTCAACTCTATACAACAAAAGCAAAAAGTTAAATTTTAAGTACAATCCACCGACTAAGGTAATATTTGCAAATGTTTTACCACAAGCTAACTAGGAAAAATAAACAAATAGTAAATGTGTAGGTATGCGTTTGTAAATATGTATGTATGAATTTACATAAATAGCTACAAATATGTTTTCTGGTGAACGTGTGTTTAAAGCCGGCAGCTATTCTACATATATATAAATTGTTTTTAGAATTTCTTAATATCGAAAAAAATCTCCACTTGAACTTTGCTTATATTTTTGTGTTTTTGTTAGCAATTTAATATAAGAAGTGGCATCATTTACTTTACTTTTATTATGCCTATATTGAGCTTCACATTTTTTAAGAGCGTTGTACGACTTTAACCTAAATTCCATTTAGTCAAAATTCAACAGCCTCACTTTAATAAATACTTGTCACATACTCGTATTTAATTATTATAATAATTGGGTATTTGTATTTGTTCAAAATATTTAGGCACAACCACCGTAAACATATTTTGTATAAGTATAACTTTGATTTCATACATCCATAATTGCAACTTTGTATCAAACAAAACCTCCAACGTAGCTACTTATGTACATACATATCCACATTCATATGTAGCACATATTAACCGCAATCCGAGTTGCCGCATACGCCCTGTAGGACTCATAAATGTGTCGACTTTGAAAGTTATTTTGTAATAAATGGCTAGAGAATTGTATACAAAAACCCCACAAATCCATCCGTAGTAGAAGCATTGAATTATGTACATATGTGCCAGCGTGCGTGTGAATTAGTTAAACCGCAATCGTATAAATACATACATATTTATGTGCGACACACGTGCATTTAAATGCAGGGAAACGTACCAATGCATGTGGTATGTACATACGTATATGTGTGTCTGGTTGTGACCCAAGTTAGCAGCAAAAGCAATAAAAGCCGCCTCAAAAGCACTTAACACACTTCACTTGCGTCGATTACCTTTTCATGTGGATACACAGACACATATCTATATATTACATACATATGCACGTGTTTATAAATATATGAATGGTACATACAATGTATTTAAACGTGCATATGTATGTGATCCTTTGATAGGCGCATATTTACGTCTGCGGTGAAATGTGTGCCAACATTTGCAAGTTTGTATGTGTGTTGGCATTTTCGTTCGTTCAATTTAGCAGTTAATTCATGCAGTTCATTAAAATACATATATGTATACTTGGATAGTATATGAATTGCGATTCAAATATTTCATCGTACAGTGCGTTAACGTTTACATAATTCTATGCAAAAACCCATTGTAGTTACAAATCAAACAAAAATTAAAAACTTGCTAAAAATAAATTTGAAAATTTTCTGATTTCTAAAATTAACAATATAATACGAGCATATTAAGTACATATATATATTAAAGGGTGCAGTGCAATAAATAATGTCCTCGGAAATTCCGCTTTAGAGTACCCATAAAATAAATGAGAATTTTAAGCGACCGGATTTCTTCGATCTCCTCGCTTGAATATAAAAAATGTATGTCGGGGCGTATGAGTAACTATTTTCGATTAAAAAATTAGGGCACAGACAGACGACGCCAGAAATTATTTTCAGAAAGTGAAAAATTAAATTTTTTGTATCTGTTTTTTTGGTTTTTAAAGAAACAAAAACAAAAATTTTAATTTTTCACTTTCCATTTTTTGGTTTTTAAAGAAACAAAAACGAAAATTTTAATTTTTCACTTTCTGAAAGTAATTACTTGCGTCGCACAGTGGTCGGAATGAGAATTCTAGGTGGACAAAAGTCTCAAACTTGAACTTAGAAAACCGGCCTAATTCTGTCGCCCAACTATTATAGAATGTCCAGTGACAATACTGTCCAATCCGTAACTCATTATATGACTCTACCTGGTATTTACGCGTCTTCAAGTGTTGCCTACCTTATATATAATTTTTTTTTAAAGCAAAGAGTTTCAATAATCTTTGCGTAGCAGGCCAGAGTTTTAGTGTAACTATTTCGTTTTCTTTCTCGAACTATTGTGAGAATTGAGATTTTGTATTAAGTTCATTAGAAGCTTATAAATTGTTCAATTGGGTCAGTCAAAATAACAATTTAAGGGCTTGCAGTTTTTAATTAAAGATGCCCGCTTTTTTTGTACTTATACCCTAGTTTTCTTAGTCAACCAATCCTAAAATGCACGGGGAGCGAAAAGGTGTGGATGGTTGCAAATAGAGTACTCTAGGTACTCTAGTATGTATGTATGTGACAAAGTGCAAATAGCACTACTCGACAAAAAAAAAATACCAGTATAAAATAATACTTTTCTTAAGCGAAATTTTACGCTGATTCCGAATATCATCTCCATTTTTTATGTGGCAGACCCAGTTTTTGAGATTTCGATAGAAAGTTAGAAAAAGCCATATATGCAAGACATTGCATCCCATAAGTTCATCAAAAAGTTTTATTAGACATCGTGGCGATTTGACATCTAGGAAGAGCTGCTAGAGGGAGCTCCAGCAAACATTTTTTGCCTTCACACTCAAAAATTGTTCAAATTGTTGGGTTACAATGGCAAAAAGAATGAAAACATTTAGAAAAGAATCGATTTTTTTTTAAGAAATTTAAGATTCGACAGGACAGTCGAAAAATGGTATGGGGTCTGAAACATGGTATGGGGTCAAAAAGTTAGCCACCCTAGTAGGGGTTAGAATAAAAAGGATCTAAGTAGTTCTGACTTTGTTTTGAGATAATTAAGGTTACAGTTGATTACTTATTAAAAGTTTTAGGTAAATGCATTTGAAATGATTCTTGCTCGGCGAATATATGGCAATAAAATTTCCACTTTTTTGTTTTCCTTTATTGATGGTGTATACGTACACATTACACACATATACATATACATATATATTTAAAACAAGTAAGGAAGCCTAAGTTCGAGTGGAATCGAACATTAGATACTCAGCTGTATGCTTATTGTTTGTTTGCCTTTGATGGAAACACGGTGTACTTTATATAAAGCGAGTGCTGCATGAAGTGGGCGTATCCACGCCCATTTTCCAAAATTTTTCTATTTTTTGTTTCCAGTCTATTGTAGAACTCATGCCACAAAATTTCAATGAATTATCTTTATATTTGACAAAGATATCGCTTAAAATGTTTTTATTAGGCCACTTTATAATACCCATATATAAAAGTGGGCGTGGTCGTCAACCGATTTCGCTAAAATTTTCAACATGTATTGCTACAAGTAATAAAAGTGCATACACCAAGTTTCGTCATAATATATCAATTATTTGTCGAGATATGGGCTCCAAAATCTCGTATATTCCTGCTCCTAAAAGGAGGCGGTGCCACGCCCATTTTCCAAAATTTTTGTGTTTTTTGTTTTATGTCCTTAGTTGGAATCTTGCCATAAAATTTCATTGATATATCTTTATATTTGACAGAGATATCGCTTCAAATGTTTTTATTAGGTCACTTTATAATACCCATATATAAAAGTGGGCGTGGTCGTTAACCGATTTTGGCAATTTTTCGTCAAAACATTTGCGTAAGCAAATATATCACGCGTACCAAATTTCATCTATATATCTTCAATAGTTTCTGAGTTATGACTCATAAAACTTTCAATGTTTGCCCCTTAATAAGTGGGCGTGGCACCGCCCATTTTCCAAAATTTCATCAAATTTCTTCATAGGGGCCTGAGCTCAACACGTGGGTAAAATTTCATCGCTCCAGCTATATTAGTGACTGAGATACCAAATTTCCGATTTTTACTATATAGGGGAGGTGGGCGTGGTCATGGTCCGATTTCGCCCATTTTCAATACCATCCGTTCTCGTCTTGATACCAACTTGCATTCCAAATTTCATCAAAATATTTCGATTTTTGCGTGAGTTATCGTGCGTACAGACGGACAGACGGACGGACATGGCTTAATCGATTTCTCTTTTCACGCTGATCATTTTGATATATATAAGTCTATATCTATCTCGATTATTTCGTTCTGTTACAATCCACCGTTAGGAAATCAAAATTATAATACTCTGTGTACTAGTACAGCTGAGTATAAAAATACATTTTCTGTGAGAATTTCGCTCATGTTATTTACAATTCTTACGCATACATTTGAACTTTGAACCGAATTTTAGAATAAAGGATAATAAAAATTTATAATATCCCACTAGGCCCATTTCTGAGGTGATGCGATTTTTTTTCATGCCAGGATACATGCTTTTGTTAGATTTACGGCAAGTACTCCTAAAGTATGTTGAACGGCAGGTACAATTTGAGATCATTTCTTCACTAACTAAAGTAGAAGTTAAGAAGAGTAAGCCGAAACAGAAAAATTTATATGAATAAATACATAACAAAGTTAGGTGGTAGTCAGCTGTATATTCAGCACTACAATACTGCTACAATTGATGCTGAATGCCAAACAGGGTTATAATAACATCCACATGAAAAAAGCATGCGGTTTGGAATCAAAGCCCGAAGCTTTCGCTTCATTGCTTTCTTTACTACACAAAGTAATTATTGCGAAGGCTGCCATCGCCGTGCGATAGTCATGGGGCATATTCATGTAAGTTGTTATCTTCCCTAAAAGATATGTAAAGAGGGAAGTACTGATGATTTGTAGATCTTTGGGACTACTGGGATACTTAATTAAAACCAAAATCCTCTATACTTATGTTCATATATATATTTACGGCCTTATTCCGGTGCGGTAACATAATTTACTTTACTGGTTAAATAAAGAATCTGGTACTTTAAACACTCTTTTCGTATTCTGGCAGCAGAAAATTAAGTTACCACCTGAATACGTGGTAACATTTTGTTACCATTTTCAGCCCGATTCCATTCCGTTCGTATGGAAATGCTTTGACAGCGTTACCATTTGTGCCAGAATACCAATTGAAAAGACGGTAACAATTTTCAGCAACATAAATTACCAGTAAAGTAATTTTCCGGTAAAGCTCGGAATAGCAGTGTTAGATAGAGTTTTCCCCTTAGGTGGGTACACAAATATGGGTATAATTTATATTAAAAAAAAAATGTCACATAGACCCTTATGATTCCAACCCCTTCAATTATTTTTGAATATCACTAAGCCAAAGTTCAGGCGAATGTACAAATGGCATTAAAGTTGAATGCACATACAAACAAGTGTACAAACATACATAGATTGTAATCAACAAATATGTATACACAAATATTCCTCAATTTTGTTCAGGTACTTTCATTTTTTGCCTGCACGTAGAAAAAATCCTATGCAGCTGAGTTACAAATGTAAAAGTTTTAAAGTTCGTGCAAAAAGCACACAACATGTACATATGTATATATGTTTGTATGCACTTACATGATTTTATGCGCTTGTGTTAAGAGGAAGTAAAGTTTTTGTATATGTACATATGTTAATTTGTAGGTATGTATGTATATAAAATTAAGGTAAACAGAATTTGAGTTAAATGCAAGTGCAAATTGAAAAACAGATGCATTTAGGTAAGTAATACATACTTCCACCTGTACATACATACATATGTATATACCAGTGGCGGACCTAGCATAAATTGCCTGGGCAAGCCTATGTGTGAAGCATAACCATTAGCCATTTATGTAATTTCCTTTGCTGTATTATTTAAAAGTCTGATTTTGTTCCGTCATTGACTTTGATTTAGAATTTTCGATTTCTTTTTAACATTTTCGAGTGGCCCGAATAAATGCTTTTCAATGCTCGAACGCTCGTTTGTTTGTTTATTACGCGTATGTTTGTACGGGCATTTGAACAATTCGGGTATTTGAAGATCGTTTTTTCTCATTTATTTTTTTTTTTTTTTTTTGTTTTTTTCATATGTATTCTGTATTTTTGTTTTCCTGATACACATTTTTTTGATTGTGTACTCAGAGAAAAGGAATCAAAAATAAAATTTTTATTTTTATAATGCACGTTTTAAACCAAGTCATTTTTATTTTATAAATGAAAATTTTTAAATTAAAAATTAAATTTTTTAAATTAAAATGTATTTAGGAGTTAAAAAGAAACATGTTTAAATTAAAAATTAAAATTAATGTAATAAAAACGAAAGTTTTTCCTTCAAAATCTCATAGTGCTTAAAATAAAAATAAACATTTTTAAATTAAAATTGTTTTTTCTTGATTTTGCAATTTTACTCTGAACATTTTTAAAATAAAAAATTTCGTATTTACATAATTCTTAAATATAAAAACGTGCGCTAGGGAAATCTTACACGAATGCGCAGAGGTACTTTTAGTTTCCTTATACCGACGGAAATTTCAGCAGTAGCAAGTGTATTTGCTTATTGCCTAAAAAATGGGTGCTTTAGTGTTTGAAAAACTGAGGTCCAATTTTATTTCCACAACTTTTTAAAATTATCTTGATATTGTGCCAATAGTCGCCAAAAATCACAATCAACCCTTTTATAATCTGGTATTTGATATTTATGTTTGCATGCACATGCAGATGTAAGAAATTATGTGCATAAGTATGTACCTACATGCAAACGAAAATCAAATCAAATATGCATATGGCTGTGAATACTGAACTTTTGAATGCCGAAGCCAGCTTCATATTCGCATACAAATTTGATGTGAAAAATAAAAAAAGTGCTATGCTAGTTTTTTTTTTTTTTCAATTTAAGTCTGAAAATAAGCAATTGGTTTCTCCTTAGCGAAAGCGAGAAAACAAGCTATGTTATTCTGTTTTGAAAGCCACGTAAAAGCTAATGTGTGGAAACGTTGAAGCATGCTCACTGTGCTGTGATTGGCTGTACACACAAAATACACATTGTGAGGTGGATTGGTAGTGAATTTGCGCTATTTTCTTATCAGGCCTTTATGGGCATGTTACAGTGGGGGCTATATTATTGAGAACTTAAATAGTAAACACATTTAAAACGTAAAATAACCAGATTTTAAAGAATTTCGTATGAAATGAATGAAAATACGCAAGCCGGGCTTCTCGGCTTATATGAAGCGACCGCCTCTGGTATATACATACTTACTTACTTACAAGTATGCATAGGTATATGCATTTGTAAGTACATATGTATTGCCTTGTAAGTTCATATTGTGTAAAATGCTTGGCTAAACTAGTGAACGGTTAAAATAACAGTAAACAAAAATAAACGAACAAATGTAAGGAGCAGAGAAAAGAAAAACATTTACAAGCTTTAGCAAAGTTTGCGAAAAGAGCAACAACGGCACTTGCAGAGCATAAAGGGGGTTTTCCACAAAGCAAAGACGTTCGTAATTTTATTAGTTTTTGGGGATTTTTCGCTCTTGAAGCCTTGCCTTAGTTGCACTTTTAATCTTTTTCTTTTATTTTCTTTTCTTTTCTTTTCTTTTCTTTTCTTTTCTTTTCTTTTCTTTTCTTTTCATTTCTTTTCTTTTGTTTTCTTTTCTTTTCTTCTCTTTTCTTTTCTTTTCTTTTCTTTTCTTTTCTTTTCTTTTCTTTTCTTTTCTTTTCTTTTCCTTTATTTTCTTTTCTTTTCATTTAATTTCTTTCTTTTTCTTTTGAAAATGTATTGCTATTTGCGCTAGTCTCCTCCGCTTTATCGTCAAGCTAGCTGCATTTTACCGTAAATTTCATGAACTTCAATGAAACCACGAAATCAAAATAAAGCAATTGCTTCGGTATTTTGTAGTATTTGAATTGCATTACCTTGATCGAAGTAAAAACACTTCTTTTAAAATCACTCATCAACTGTTCTGTTTTTGTTTGCAAGCAATGCAATTGAACTTTAAACAGTTAAATCAACAATCAAACCACGTAGATACAAACATACACACATGCAAGCAAACTTCAATGCATAAATAAATACATACATACATACAGACAATTGCTCGCTCCATTTCAGTTCATTACATTTAAGTCAACAAATTTGTATTTGTTATTGTAAATATTGTATAAACAATTTACTAAAGTTCGTTGAACTTTTTCACTCTTACGAAAATTTCGTTATATTTAAGTAGTTAAAGTGAAATTTGTAAATTTTAACTAAAATTGTCTATATACATACATAGTACATGTACATACTTATACTAAAATAATTATATACGCATGTATAAGATAAAAATAAGTAAATATACAAAATGTACGTATAAGCAATTAATTAATGAAATTAATAAATATTTGATATATATATAAAGCAGTTAAGTAGTTAATGTGTGTATTTCACCTCACAAACAAATCACTTAACCCCACCACCAAATCCACTTTCACGATTTTCAACATAGCAACTACTACATTCACCACTACTGACACGCAACACTCCCACCATTACTACGAAAAATCCTTATAAAATACAAAAAATTGTAATTAAACGAATTTGTATACCATTTTGAATGTCGCAAAAACATCGCAAAAAGTGTTTGTAAATTGTTTCATTTGTTAGCGAAATCAATGCATGCAATTCATATAAAAACAAATTCAGAAAATATAAAAATAATAAATAGATACACACATAGTACATAATAAAAAAATAGTAAAATAAAATTTGAATAAATAAATAGATACATCTTTTTGAAAAATCTAGAATTATGACGTATATATTTTTAATCTAGTAGCGCTCTCGCAAATAGTTCCTACTGTTCTTGTTTTGGGAGTTCGCATAAAAAAGCATTTAGCTAAACTTGCTGGTAATGAAAATTTTTCTACCTGCAACTTTTCAGTTTTACTCAAAATCGTCTACACCGTTACCCATAAAGTAGAAGAAGGTGAAAAATAAAACTAAATAGCAGGGAAGAGGTTAGTGATTAGGTCTTCTCAATGTAGCTAAAGTTAAATTGGTAGCTGTGACTGAAGAATTCGTTTAATTCCTGTCCTTGCACTGCACCTCGCTGGCCTTCACATGAACGCACAACTTAAATAATACTGAGAACTCAAGAATTATTAATTTTTGGGTTTACACTTTTAAAGTTCTTAACCGCCAGCTACCCAGAGGTGGATTATCCCTAAGGCAAACTAGGCACTTGCCTAGGGGCGCGTAGTTACAAGGTGGGCGCGAGCTCAGAATTTTTAAACAAATAAAGAAAATAACATACCGACGATTAAGAATTAACACGTTGGCTGCCAGTGTATCACCGGTGATACACGCCTAGGCGCTTAAAATTTAAACAACATTTTAAAATAAAAAAGCAGATGTTCGCGGGGTCATCACAGCTTAGAAGCATGTTCAGATGCGTCGCCAGCATGGCTTTTACTCTAGGTAAAAAATCCCGTTATAATACAAAAAAGCAAAAGTAATTTTGTTCCTGGCACCTGTGAGTGGTTTTTTGTTGTGATCACCGGTGATACACTGGCAGCCAACGTGTTAAAGCTGATCTATAATAGATCGATAATAGATAAATCGATTATATTGCACAAGCATCGATATATTGTGGAATATTGCGCGTTTGTTGCGTCGTCAGGCTTGCCAGTACTCGCGATTTCTCGCCAAATTGGCGATTTTTTACAAACTTTGGCGACCACTTTATGAAAATTGGCGATGGCGACTTTTTTGGCGATTATCAAAATATTAGATTATATTAATAAAAAAGCAATTACTTTTTCAAGCCTTTTTCTCAAATTTTGAAAGTTTCTTCATACAAATTTTTGTCAAATTACAAAAAATTTGAGAAACCGCAATTGCTTTTTGTTTATTAATACGACACATTATCTCCACTTTGCCAATAAATCTTACGATATGTAGAGATCTATTGAGAAAATAAATATATACTACATACTCTGGCAACCATTTTCTGCACACTTGAGAGCAAACCACTGCAGACTCGCCTATCCACGATACGACGGTCTGTACAACTTTGACACCCTACGGGACAGTGAACTTCAGCTGACACCGCACGTGCTGTTCATCGCTGACATATGTTTTGTGCATCGTCGACAGCACTTTCTTAAGGGCCTTGTGAGAAAAGTGATGCCTGGCTTTGCGTACGTGTGATCTTGCAATAAATAATTCAAAACTTATTTTGTTAATTTATTAAATACTAGCTGTTGCCCGCGACTTCGTATGCGTATAATTTCTCTTCTATTTTTCAACTCTGTTGGTAAATAATAAATACCAACAAAAAAGACTGGATTTCAACTCTAAGATGATGCCTGCTTTCAACCAGCTCTTCGCGTCCGTGTTTGAACAGCTCGGCAGGTAGTCCGTCTTTTCCAGGAGCTTTATTGTTTTGGACCCGGGGTATAGCTGTCCTCACTTCATCATAGTCGGGTGGTGGAATGTTTTTTCCATCGTCAGGGATTGTGGTATCGGGTTCGACGACTCCCTCGCAATTTATCAATGAGGAGAATTTATCGCTCCATAACATTAGTACACTCTGTACGTCGGTTACCAGGTAGCCATTATTTTATTTCTTATAACAAAATAGCCATATTAAGCATTTTGAGATTAAGAAGGTTCACATTTTATGAGATATCTCCGAAGCCAGTTTAGGCATTGAAATTAATCAAATGGTTTATGGCAGCATTAATAAACACCCTTCGTTTGATACCCATATTGTACTAACACATTTTGGTGCACATATTGGCCGATAACTCCGAAACCGGTCGAGATATCGAAACAAATAATACCTTAAACTTTAAGTTGAGCGCGTCTAGCAATCCAATAAAAAAGTTTCGTTCAATTCCATTCAGCACTTTTTGAGTGATACGGCCACAAACATACGGACAGACAGACAGACAGACAGACAAAAATTCTAAAAATGGTTGATTTGGATTCTACTGGCTTAATAATGCTTCCCCAATCATTTTTTTCTCGATATCGGCAATGTACAGACATCGGCCTGTTACAATTTTATTATATGTAGAGATTAACAAATTAACTAAGCTTTTACATCATCTATATCTACATCTACACTAATATTATAAAGAGGAAAGATTTTGATTGTTAGGGTGTAAAACAATTAGGTAGTTAAAATTTATAGTATTATGATGGCCATTTATGGTCGGTACAGGGGCGCCGAGAAAGTGGCTGCCTAGGGCGCTCTGGACCTTTAATCCGCCACTGCAGCTTCCCACAAATGCAATAAAAAAAAAAAAAACAAAAACGAAGATGCAAGTAACGCCATTATGAGCATACTTAGCTGCATTTAATGCCAATTTAAACTTTGCAGAAATATGTATGTATATATCGATGGGCTAGTGCACAAACCGGATAAGTGCAGGTTTTGGCGAAACTGAGTTAATTGCATTTTTGGAATCATCAACACTATATCTACCTCGTGTGTAATTTTTGTAAGCAAATTACACTGTAGGTAAATTTTTAACTTTTGAAATATCACAGAGAAACGCCGAAACACGTCAATTTAATTTCTGGCTCTAGAATACGATGGCATTTACAGAAAGTCAAAGTTAGCTCGCGTTTTCGAGATATTTGGGAAAAAAGTTTCAGAGCTCTGAAGGTAATTTTTTTTCCGTCTAAAAACTTTACTCAGGCTTGGAACCCTTTTCCCGCATAAAAATTCTGACAGTTGTTCTTACTTAATTGGGACATTCTAAATTCGATGCCACCTTTAGTTTTCCAAAATTGGCTCCAGTTTTTGAGATAACGGTATTTAAAAATTACCATCAATTTGGACTTTTTTGTTAATAACTCAGTCAGTTTACGAGATAAATTGCCAAAACTTTGCACGTGACAATATTTTAGTATTACCTTCACTATTTCTGAAAATAATTGAAATCGGATCACTATAACATATAGTTGCCATACAACCGATTTTTCAGATATGGACATTTTGGGGTATAGCTTCGCTATTTAAACAGCTAAGGACATGCAACTTTGGAGAATTTGTACTCATATTGGCCTTAATCTATTCCCTGAAAATCGTCGAGATCGGGTCACTATAACATATAGCTGCCATACAGCTGATTGTTCAGATATGTGGTTTTGCACTTTTATTTTCTTATAACTCCGAAAACAGTCATTCTGCGTGAAAAGGCAACATAAACACTTTCATTCAAAATTAATAGGTGAACAATTTTCTCATATACGATTCCCACGTATCTGCATCAGTTATTGCAGTTTTATGCAACTAAGTATGAAATTTCACCATAGGCATTTTTTTCAAGCCCGATAACACATATATCGTATTAAATTAATTAGATGATCTTTATATCGTCTTACAGAGAATTAAAAATACTTTTACGCAGTTTTTAAATGAAGAAAATATATGCATTTTTGAGGATTTTATACGCTTTTGAATAATTTTTTTTGTTAATTTTTCATAAAATTTTTTTTCAAATAATGCCTAAAAGTATGCTTCAATAATTTTCGACCAATATTTTTGTAGGAAAATTTTACTATAAATGCATATAAAATCCTCAAACATGCATTAATTTTCTTCATTTAAAAACTGCGTAAAAGTATTTTTAATTCTCTGTAAGACGATATAAAGATCATCCAATTAATTTAATACGATATATGTGTTATTGGGCTAGAAAAAAATGCCTATGGTGATATTTTAACCTTGGTTGCACAAAACTGCAATAACTGATGCAGATACGTGGAAATCGTATATGAGAAAATTGTTCACCTATTCATTTTGAATGAAAGTGTTTATGTTGCATTTTCACGCAGAATGACTATTTTCGGAGTTATAAAGAAATAAAAGTGCAAAAACATATATCTGAACCATCAGCTGTATGGGAGCTATATGTTATAGTGACCCGATCTTGACAATTTTCAGGGAATAGATTAAGGCCAATATGAGTACAAATTTTCCAAAGTTGCATGTCCTTAGTTGTTTAAATAGCGAAGCTATATCCCAAAATGTCCATATCTGAAAAATCGGTTGTATGGCAGCTATATGTTATAGTGATCCGATTTCAATTATTTTCAGAAATAGTTAAGGTAATACTAAAATATTGTCACGTGCAAAGTTTTGGCAATTTATCTCGTAAACTGACTGAGTTATTAACAAAAAAAGTCCAAATTGATGGTAATTTTTAAATACCGTTATCTCGAAAACTCGAGCCAATTTTGGAAAACTAAAGGTGGCATTGAATTTAGAATATCCCAATTACGTAAGAACAACTGTCAGAATTTTTATGCGGGAAAAGGGTTCCAAGCATGAGTAAAGTTTTTAGACGGAAAAAAAATTACCTTCAGAGCTCTGAAACTTTTTTCCCAAATATCTCGAAAACGCGAGCTAACTTTGACTTTCTGTAAATGCCATCGTATTCTACAGCCAAAAATTAAGTTGGGGTGTCTCGGCGTTTCGCTGTGATATTTTGACCTCCCTACAGTGTTATCAATAATGGCGGAGATATGCGATGGCATAATGAGTTAAGTGCTTTGAAAATGAAATATTTGTTGTGCACAAACCGGATAAGCGCGCTTGGAAATTAAAATTTTCTATAAACATAATTTTTCTTGTGCACAGAAATTCCAAGTGCCACAAAATAAAAATTTATGCTCGGTATCCTCTAGATTATTATAGACTTATATAGTGATATTTACACAAATAGTTGTGTTTTAATAGCTAGTCTATATCTATATATTTATATGTACCTATGTATGTATGTATATTAGATAGGGTCGAAAAAATAAGTTATAAAAGTCCGACCCAAAATTTGAAGCTTTTATTGAGAGGATTAAAGACAAAATTTTTATTTTTTTTTTCTGATCCCGCGAAATACCGCCGAAATATTTTTGTTATTGTAACTTTGTTATTTGACTTCAGAGTTCAAAAGGACATTAGAAGAATATATAGAGCTTCGAAATAAGAAAATGATGACGTATCAATTTTAAAAATCGGATGTTAAATAATAAAGTTACAAGAAAAAAAAAACATTTCGGCAGAATTTCGCGGGATCAGAAAAAAAATTTTTTTGTTCCTTAATCCTCTCAATATAAGCTTAAAATTTAGGGGCGAACTTTTACAACTTATTTTAATTTTGATGAATTCTACGACTTTAGTATGTTGCAGCAACAAGTGTTACATAACACAACTTTAAATACACAAAAAGAGCGTTAAATGGTTGAAAATTAAATGGTTAAGATTTCAAAAAGCTGAACCATTATTAATAAAATATAAATACGGTATATCGAATGACGTGTTCATGGAGATAAAAATAAATCAGCCAACAAGAAAGAGAAGAGGAGTTAATGAAGATCCACATTTTGAATGGAACACAATAAATTTAAAACCAAAAAATTCGAGCCCACTCCCTATTTCAAGTGAAAAAAGAGAGACCTAATTTTTTTACTATCAAAGGGCGTAATTTCTGCAATTTATGAAAACTTTTTCGCCAATTTACCGACAAGTAATAATTTTTCAAATGATGAAAATTGATTTTTTTTTAGTTTAACTATGTTAGCATGGTAAATAACTCATAAAAATGTACTATTTGAATTTAATAACTATTTTAGTGTTTTTAATGAACAATAAAATATGTACTAACAGAAATAAATTGAATACATTTTTGATAGAAGAGCTCTAACAAAAATATTTGAAATTAAAAAAAGTTAGCGCCAAATCGGTTAAGTGCCCACAAATTTTAATCACTAAAAATATAGTATAGGTAGTGACGCCATCAATATAATTTTAGCACATTTGGATTCTACATACTCCAATTAACTATTCGTAATCGTTATAACTGAGAAAAATGTGACAGTTAACAAGTTATTACTATTTAAACACAAAATTTGCTCTCCTGAACATTTTTCAAAATATCACTTATCCGGTTTGTGCACTAGCAAATCGATATGTACATATGTGCAAAAATATACATACATTTGTCATTTGGGTATGTACATATGGGTATGTATGTCTGTATATTCATCAATCAAAAAACATCAATCTCTTGACGGGCAACTTGTTGAAAATTCGTAATACCACGAGATATATTTTGCTCATACTAAACCGAATAAAAGAGAAGATAAGCGAATACATTCAAATGCACGAATATTGTCATATACATAAGTATCTACTGCATATTTCGTTATATCAAAAATATTCACATTCATAGTATGTACATATGTATATATTTATACGTGTGCCTATACATATGTATGTATTTAACAAACGCATATGTATGTTCTTACGTATGGCGATAAAATTTAAAATGCCGCTTAATCCTCAAAAGACATGTTGTCGAAAAGCGACTAAAACATATGCAAATAAATGCTGATATGTGCATATGGCAGCGGGAACTAAATATGTACGTAAAACTGGCATACGTAGCACTGGTGTACGTACATACATAGATGTACCCAGTTGGAAAACGCATAATGCATTACCTTTTTCCAGCAAGAATTCACCAACGAATATCAGTGCACGAAAACATGCATGTCAATGTAAGCGAAGGGGTAAGGTATGTTAGAATAAAATCACTAGAAATATATATAAAACCATTTTTTCTCTCTGCACCAATCACCTGTCAGCGTTTCTTTTTGATTCTCTCTGTTCTTTTTTCTATGAATTGGCTGACGCAATCGACGCGCATATTTAGTTTTTGTTTTGCCGTGCAAAAATAAGTTCGTGAAATTTAATTAGTAATAAGTGTAGTAAAAGTAATTAACAAAAAATGTTCACTCAAGTGTTAATATTTTTGGCAGAATTTGCGGTTGAATAAGTCAATCACTATTCCTGTGACTTTTAAAATGTTAACAAATATAATTTGTTATTTTTAACAATTTATATATATTTTTCGCGAAAATTATACAATTATCGCGTAAAAATCACAAAAATAGTTCTAGAAGCGAGTACATGGGATAGCGAATACAAATGCACAACTGACATAATCATTCATCCTTTAATTGATAAGTTTTCATACATGAAATAAAACAATATTTGGAATGTATCATTTCGTTTAGCTTTTACAATACATCTTTTCTTACATGAAAGGTAATGCAAGGGGTCATGAAGCAAGCGATACATTACTTTCCTAGGACATGGATTGTTGTACGAATCATTAAAGAAGTAATATATAGTACTAGCTGACCCGGCTAACTTCGTTCTGCCCAAAATAGATTTTTTTATTAATTTCATTTCAAAAATTGTTATTACACGGTATTGTTTTTAATAGAAAATTAACGATTTTTCACTACTTCATTGTGTATACAACTTCAAAAATATATAATTTTAGTATTCAGTTTAAGGCTGCACGATACACAACATTTTTAGTTTGCTGTTCCGAATATTTATTTTCACTGAGTATTGGCTATTTTAACCAATTAGGTAAGAGTATTGATACGTATAGTATACCTCCATAATGGTTTTCAGGCCCTTCCTCCAACCCTTTTAGATATATTCAGCCTCAAAAGTTTAGTATGTATGGGAGGTGCAATGCCCTATTTTTCGATAAATCTTTTCTTTTTTTGGGTGAACATGGTATTGATATCGTATATCTGCATAGTGATTTCTATGTACATGCCATGAACGCTTTTATGGATATTTAGCCTTAAAAATTAAGAACGCATGGGAGGTGCCACGCCCCCTTTTCCCAAAAGTACTGTTTTTTTCATAAGCATGCTATTGATATCGTTAATCTCCTGATCAATTTTCAGGTCCCAACCTTAAACGCTTTTATAGATATTCAGCTTGAAAAATTAAGTTTGTATGGGAGGTGCCACGCCCCCTTTTCCGATAACCTACAATTTTATGCGGAAAAATTGTTTTGATATCATATAGCTCTGTACCAATTTCCAGGTCCCTGACTTAAATCCTTTTAAAGATATTCAGCTTAAACAATTAAGTGTTGTTGGGAAGTGTCACGCCCCCTTTTCGTAAAAGTCCTATTATTTTGCGTTAATATGGAATTGTTATCGTTTATCTCCACACCAATTTCCAAGTCCCTAGCGTAAACAATTTTAGAGATATTCAGCATGAAAAATTAAGTTTGTATGGGAGGTGCCACGCCCCTTTTTCCGATAACCCCCACTTATATGCGTGGGAATGGTTTTGATATCATTTATCTCTGTACCAATTTTCAGCTCCCTACCTTGAACTGTTTTAGAGATAATCAGCTTTAAAAATTAAGGTTGTATGAGAGGTGCCACGCCCCCTTTTCTGATAACCCCCACTTTTCTGAGTGAGAAGGGTTTTGATAGCACTTACCTCTATACCAATTTTCAGCTCCCTACCTTGAACTGTTTTAGAGATAATCAGCTTTAAAAATTAAGGTTGTATGGGAGGTGCCACGCCCCCTTTTCTGACAACCCCCACTTTTCTGAGTGAGAAGGGTTTTGCTATCACCTACCTCTATACCAATTTTCAGCTCCCTACCCTAAACTGTTTTAGATATAATCAGCTTTAAAAATTAAGGTTGTATGGGAGGTGCCACGCCCCCTTTTCCGACAACCCCCACTTTTCTGAGTGAGAAGGGTTTTGATATCATCTACCTCTATACCAATTTTCAGCTCCCTACCTTGAACTGTTTTAGAGATAATCAGCTTTAAAAATTAAGGTTGTATGAGAGGTGCCACGCCCCCTTTTCTGATAACCCCCAATTTTCTGAATGAGAAGGGTTTTGATATCACCTACCTCTATACCAATTTTCAGCTCCCTACCTTGAACTGTTTTAGAGATAATCAGCTTTAAAAATTAAGGTTGTATGGGAGGTGCCACGCCCCCTAACATTTTTTAATTTTTTCTTCGACTAAACCTTCACGGGGTAACAACAAACAAACCCTCCTAAGGAAGTATTTGATTTGGTTCAGCCGTTTTCAAGTTTTAGCGTTACAATTAAATACCAAATCATTTTTATATATATAGATACGGGGCATATACATGAAACTATACATTACCATACATTACCTTTTCCAACTGGGTATGTACATTTGTATTTATGGAAGTAGATGTGTGCGTGGTAAAGCAAATGAGCAAAAGTTGTAAATTCGTCCGCCTTTGCAACCAATTAACAGTAAGAATAAAACAAAAAAATATATACAAATCACGGCAGACAATTGTATTACACTTTCTAAGCAGAGCACCTGGGCGTATGAGTGATATTAATTTACATAGAATAATTTCTTCGTGACTAGCATACATTTAGGCGGTTTGTATGTACATAAAAAGCGAAATAAAGAAAAAATTCAAAAATGGTTTTCATGGAAAAACGCACATTTCAAAGAAAGTAAATTGAAAATGAAGTCGAAAAAAAAATAATTTTAATAATTAAAGGGAGACCGCTATACCGCTGACCTTACATGCAGAACATGCAGAAAGAAGGTATTACGCTAGTTTTCTGGGCTCGGCAAACAGAATAAAGCAAAAGACATCTTGTATTGGGGTTTTGCAACAAACAGCGGCATCGCTATCCCCACGCAGAGTTTGTTAAGTATTTCGAGTGTACTTTTGTTATGAAAAGGCTACTCATATAAAATCGTAGGTTCTCCCAATTATAATAATAAATAGATTTTAACAAAAATCTTTGCTGGGAACATATGAATCGCGAAACGACATACATAAATATGCATATATGCACGTATGTACGTTATACAAATATCTGCGTGCATGAATGTGTGTGTACGTATGCATTCGCATTTATATACCGTCGCCCGGATAAATTAGTGTCGTATGTGAATTTTGGGCCAAATTGAGTTAATAATACAGTTATACTAAACTAATCAAGATCTTTCGAATGACGTTATCCGTTTTTTGCTATCTCCTTTAGTTTAAGAGATATTGAGCAGAATTTTTTCGTTTGTTCAAGGTCGCAAGCGATTTCGTCTAATTTCCAATGTGCTTTTAATTGCTGTCAATTATTTAATTTATTTACTTTTATGAGAAATCAAATACAATATTTAACTAATTTTAAAAATCTTTAATTTAGTTCAAATTGGGAACACATTTTGTCGTACGTCATACAAATTTCCTGCAAAAATGTTGCTAAAGGTAACATACGACAAAATTTTACTGAAGAAAATCCTTTATAAATTCCAAAATAATAAACAATATATAACAAAATTAAAATAATTTAAGAATTTTGTGGCCTAGTAGTGTTCTGCCAGACTTTGGAGAGAAACTAATCAGAAGTTTTGGAGAAATACAATTCCAAACTTCAAACCTGTTTTCCCAAAAGTCTTCAAATGCAACATACGACATTAATTTATCCGGGCGACGATACAAAAATCATGCCCACACACGTATGACTTCTAGTGTCAAAACATTTGTCATATGAACATTTTACAAGTTTGCACTTGTACGCAAAAACCAAAAAAGCGAAACAAAAAAGCGAAAAAATAAAAGCACAACAACCAATAGCAAAAAGACCCACAAAATGTCGAATATTTTTAGTTAAATCGACAAGAGGTGTATGAGCGAAATGCAAAAATACAGGGATATAGATGGCAAGCAGGCCGTGAAGGTAAGCGTAATAGGAAATAAAAGTTTAAAATAATAAAATACGTTCTCTATACACTCCCGTAACAGCGCTCTGCTTTACTTCGCTTTATTTATCGCCTCTATCTCTCCTTTTCCTTTTAACTCTCTCTCTTTCTCTCTAATTTTTTCACTCTCTGCCTTTCTCTCGCGCTCTCTTTTATTGAGTTATGCTCTCTTCCTAAAATGCACTCCACATTTGCCTCTATGTAGCCTGGAATGCCCAAAATAGAAAGGAACTCGCACTCACATATTTTGCGTGAATTTATCGTAGCATACTTCCAGGCGCCTTGTCATTTTTCCTGTTTTTGTTTTTTCCATATATAGCAGCTGAGTGAGCAGCTTTGAATTTTTGATGGCGCGTTTATTTTCCTGTTACTTTCCCGGATGAGCAAACTTTTTTGCGTTGCCGAATGTGACAGCTATTTTGATGGCACACACACATTTACACACGCATATACTAAAGCACACATGCGTACGCATAGCGTTAAATATGTGTGTAAATATTCACATATGTAGATATGTTGTTGTTGTTGGTGTCTTTCTTGCTTTCATTCATCTTGTTTTCGTTTTCGCAGTTCGCTTTTCTATTTATCTACACGAAATTATCTGCGTACAAATTCCTTTTACGCTCTTCTTTGTGTGTTGGCCGATGAACTTTGCTTTTGTCGGGCTCACTGTTGGCGGATGCTGTGCGCACGTGCGTATGAGTGTGTTTACAAAATTGCTGTATGTGCCTGCTGCTATGAATGAAAGCGATTTTCTTCACGTTCAGTTCCAGCATCACCGTCATCCAGTGCAGTTCTGACTTCAAACACTATTTCAACACTAAGCGCATTGCTGCGCCTCCTTTTGCGCCCGACCCCTTACAAGGGCGTATTGACTTTTGTACAAAGTTATTTTTCACACACGCACACACACATACACAGCAACAAACAGACATACAAGCATATACACCCTAAGGAAAAAAGGCACTAAGAAAAGAAAGCAGTAAATAAAATTCACATAAAAGTAAATATTAATTGTAAAAAGAGTTCAAACTAATTGAAAATTGAGTGAAATAACTGTGAAATTATTTAAATAGAAGTAAGAAAAAATCCAAATCTATATAAAAGCACAAAAACATCAAACGAAAACGCACCAAATTGAAGCCGTCGCAAATTAAAAAAAAAAAAATTGGAAAAATTTTGTAACATACTTTTAGCTGCATTACATTATTAAATTAGTGGAACGAGTAAGAAAATGCGTGAAAACTGAGTGGAAAAGTAGAAAAAATGAGTGCAGTAAACCACAGTCAGCAGAAAAAATTGAAAATTTTCGGTTTCAAACAAAATGCTTTAATTTTCATAGATTTTTAGAAATTGTTGCTCGCATTTTCGTGTTTGGTGTGTGTGTGGGTAAATTTATTTTCATTTTCTGCCAAAAATATCGATTCGATGGCCTTGCATAAGTCCAGTTTGGGTGAGTGTGCTATTCTCTGTAAAAAAAAATATTCCACACAAGCAAATATACGCACACAAACACGTAAACATATCGAATAGCCTACATACAGGCGCATAAACATCCTTAGCTGGTTATGTGGGCTGCCATGAGTGCGTAGACATAACGCAAGAGCATGCATACATACATACAAAAATATATATGAATCTACATATGTTTGTATATATGCACCTAAGCATTTGTGCGTCTGAAAATGTACTAAAAACAACAATATTCTGAAAGTTGTGCGTTGCGATTTATCTCAAGTCTCAAATTATACTTACTTCCATAGTTATTTATATAAAAGCAGAGAAAGTGGCAACAGTACATATAGCCATGAAAACAAATAATGATAATAAGAAAAATAAAAAGAAATAACAATAGCAAACAAAAATGAGCAATAAAACACTAGTAGAGCTGTTGGAAATTTGTTAAGAAGCAAACAATGTCGTAAGTATGTACTTGGTAATTATGTATGTATGTACGTCAGAAGCAAAAGCACGAACGAAGGTGAATTTAACGTCGGAAGTTGTTATATGAGCAGATAAAAAGCAAAAAAAAAAAAAAACAAGTGATTGTACATATAAAAGGCAAGTAAGTGAAAACTGCGGATGAGTATTTATCCTTCAAGATAAATAAAAAGAAATTAAAAAGCCAGGGCATGTTCAAGTGAAGCAAATTAAGCGAACCAAGTAAATACGTTTTCATTTTAAATTAAATAAAAAAAAATGCAACTATCAAAAATATAAATTTTAAATTTATTTAGCAGTGCTGAAAATAATATTCATACATATGTATGTATATACATACTCGCACATAATACTTCAAATATAATTGCCTTGAAGTGAGTAAATAAGTATATTGCACATTGCAACATACAACATTCCTTGAGGCGAAATGATTCCATGTTGTATACCCATATATCCATATTTTAAAGCTGCCCAATATTTTCGCAAGCCCAGCTCCCCTTTTTAATTTCTCTGAATAAAATTTCAGAAAATATTTCGTCGGAAAATAATTCACAATGTCATGAATACCAAACGGTAGTTGGAAGTACAGTGGAGTCATTGTATGTATCATATGTGATTCAGATGCTGATGGTAGCGATGCTTGTGACCTTTAATAGGACGAATCATTGAAGGGGTAGGCAAAAGATATACATATGTATAGGTATATATTTTTTTAAATTTCAGTAACGCTTCTGAGTATGCAATTTGATTCGTCAAAATGTTGTGCATACGTTTTAGTTATTTAGGTATCTAATAATCCCACGGGGAACAGACTTGTGGTTTGAGTAGCAGGGTAGGATCAGGGGAATGCATGAAGGTGGGATGAGAATCGGCCATATAGCGTCTGCTACAAACTGTCACCGTAAGACCATTTCAAATTGTTTAAAAAATTCCCTGAATTATGCAATTGGCAAACGGACCGGTCCAATGACGAGCTAATTAAGCATCTGAGCTGAACCAATCCGTTGTCTTGTCATGAGACAAGATTTACTAATCTGTCTTTGAAAACTTGGTAAGTTCAATTTCCCGCAGACTAAAACTGGCAGAAGACAATAGGGGCAGCATTATTTCATATTAATTTAATAAAAAATTTTCTTTAATTTAAGTAAATTGGTATAAAATGAAGTAAAAAATATTTTTCACAAATGTGTATCTATTTTCTATCGAAGAACCCATTTTTTTTATTCAACTCTAAGAAAGCCCAAGGTTACTCATACACCATAGGGTACTGTTGGAAGCAAAAACCAATTTTCAAGCAGCACAAGTCTACGCTGGTGCAGTGGGTAGAGTGCTCGCCTGCTATGCCAGAGGTCTCGGGTTCAAACCACTGTCCAAGCAAAACACCAAAACAATTTTTCTAATTAGTAAAAATCCAATTATTGGGTTTTTTTTAAAAGCAGCGGTCACCTCTCGGCAGTGGGCGGCATACCCTCCGAGAGTATTTCTGCCATGAAAAAGCTTCTCACAAAAAATGCATTCGCCGTTCGGAGCCGGCATAAAACTGTAGGTCCACCCAATTAGTAGGAAAAACAAAAAGGAGCACACCTCGAATTGGGAGAGAAGATCGGCCATAAAACTCATCAGAGTTATAATTGCGCCATTGTATTATTATATTATTATTATATTACAAGTCTACGTTTTGGTGCATAACTCTTGCATTTATGCAGCTAAAATTCTGAAATTTTATATTTGAAGCATTTATTATACACAAAGCGCTGTCAGCGATATCGAATGGCTATAACATAGAGATCCCATACCATGATTTTGAGCTAAAGAAAAAGGAGTGCATTCTAGCCAAAACCGGTAATTAGGCTTGTATCCAAAACGACTAATTCGATTTTAACTCTAGTTTTAACATTTGAATTCAGCATAAAATTTTGATATTTGAGTTTGATGTGCATTAGATAGGGTTGGTACCCATACCAAAAAAAAAAGTTGTAAATTTTACTTTTTTTTTCTGGTCCCGCGAAATTTCGCCGAAATGGTTTTTTTCTTGTAACTTTGTTATTTAACGTCATTATTTTCGTATTTCGAAGCTCTATATTTTCTTCCAATGTCCTTTTGCACTCTGAAGTCAAATAACAAAGTTACAATAAAAAAACTATTTCGGCGGTATTTCGCGGGATCAGAAATAAAAAAATAAATTTTTTTTCTTTAATCCTCTCAATATAAGCTTCAAATTTTGGGTCGGACTTTTACTACATTTTTTTTTTCGACCCTATCTAATGTGCATATTCGCCTGGAAAAAAAATTATAAAAACATATGAAAACGTGCTTAAAATAGGCTAAAATAGGCAAAAACGTATTTAAAAGTGATGTAAATACCAACATTTTTATTTTAAAAATGTTCATTGTAAAATTTTTAAATCAAGAAAAAACTTTTTAAATTTAAAAATGTTTATTTTTATTTTATGCACTATGACAAAAAAAAACGCTGCAGTGTTCTCTATATCATTTTCTCTTCCGGATTCGAAATTGTATCTCTCAATTCGAGTGCCAACTACAAAAATATAGCCTCCGCTTGTTCACGTCTTCTTTTCTACTTCGCCTTAACTGTTTGCTATCTTTATTTCTTATTCTCCTTATTCTTCTTTTTCTTCTTTATTTTATATTCTCCTATGGATTCGAACCATGACATCAACCTGAAATTCAATCCAACGCCATCACATAGTGGAACATTAAACATTATATTGAATTGTAATAACTAGGGAAGCTAAAAATATGCAAATGCATATTGCATATGCAAATACATATTTAGACATAAAATGCATATTTACGGTCAAAATGCATTTCGTGCTTATTTTGGCATATTTTGGCACTTAATCGAACAATAACGAAAAATATTAAGCTGGCAACATCTTATCTGTGGTTAATTCAGATAGTTGCGTATACATACAATCAAGGCTATTTAACTATTGATCTGGGCCCCGGAGCGGAACATTTTCCCTTATAAAAATTCACCACGACAAACACTAATGGCGTTTTCTTTTCTACAAAAAAATGTTGCCCTCCTATATCCTAATTAGCGAATTACGTAACGTGACTTTCTATAAAATGGCTGATTTTGTAGATAATGTTGCTCTCTTACTTAGTTAGAAGTAAATATTCGGTGAAATTACCAGACAGACATACGAAATGGCTAAGAAAGTCCAACAGGGCAACATTATTTCGAGAAAAGAAAACGCCATAAGTTCTTGTATGCATACAAACAAAGCTACTTGACTGTTGATCAGAGCCTCGAAGCAAACCCAGAGTAAAAAAAACTTTGCTCCGTTGCCCTGTTATTGATAGAAAACAGCTGTAGTGTGAAATTTTGAAGGGAACAATAATATGCAATATGTATCGACATACATAGGCATACGCTACACTGTCAATATGAATCGCGATATTTGGATCATATTGATGGTCTGATGAATCGCAGACTAGTGCTACACGTTCAACATGAATATTGCGATATTTTTCTCGCTCTGAGGTTTAAAATATTTTACTTCCGTCCTTTTCACACCTTCACTTTCAATTCGTTTATTGCCAATATTGCGATCCAGATCACGGATTTCAAAATTTCTAAATATACACGCATTTTGATGGGTCGCAAAATTTTCATGCTACACAGTCAATTCATATTGTCAATATTGCGATCCAGATCACGGATTTCAAAATTTCTAAATATTTTGCGATCCAGAACCGCGATCCATCAATACTCGATGCCACACGGTCAATATTAATCGTTTTCCGCATACAAGAGCTTTTTCTCGGAAAACCGCCAAAAATTCACACTGGAAAATATAGTAAAACATTTGATAGTTCAATGCAACTCTGCGCAATATTAATGGAATGGTTTCATTTGCTTTGTAGAAAGATATCATGCATTTTAGTGTCCGACCGAATATTCGGCCAAGCTTCGGTATTCGGCCTATTCGGCTGGTATTTTTTATTCGGCTTCGGCTTCGGCCTTCGGCTGAAAAGGCCGAATAGTCGAAGCCGAATAATAGATGTGTTTAATAACAAAAAAAAATTGACTGGATTTTACGATTTTTTGATTTTTTATAAGCGACAGAATATCGTAACTTCCAGTAATATTTTTTTGTTATTGAACAGGCCTAAGATTTCGAACGATAACTTACGCTAATTATTAAATATCGTCACCGTAGTATGTCCATCAATTCTTTTAAAGTGTCATTAGATTAAACATAGTTTATTACACGAAAAAGTGGTTTATTCTCTTATTGGCCATAAAAACACAGATATCGTATGTAAAAATTCAATACCGTTTAAAAAAATATTTTAATGTACATATGTATAATACTATGTTACAGCCAAAAAATACCAACAAATTCAGGTATTGTTATTGTTTTATGGTTAGGTTTTTGAGATAATGGGAATTTTGTGTTTTCTTGATTATCACTTCATTCAAAAATTATTTTCGCGGAAGTCGCAGACCGTGATTAGCGGAATACAATTTGAGTATACATATACAACTCCAATCAGGTGTTCGACTAACTTAATCTTATGACGTTTTCGTTTCTGGAAAAAATTTTGCCCTGCTTTTTTTTCTTAGCCATCTTGCTTGTGTGGTAATTTCAGCAAATATTGACCTCGAGCTAAGTCAGAGGGCATCATTATATACAAAACCAGCCATTTAAAACGAAGACTGGTTACGTAATTTGATAATTGAGATATTAAAGGGTAACATTTTATACCAGAATCGAAAACGCCATTAGTTGCTGATCAACTATACACCGATGCAGATAAACTCTTTTTTGTCGTACAACATAAAGCTGTTGAACTTCAAGTATTGAATTTTATTTACCTACAAAAAGGCTGAATTTTTTTTATTTTTGTTTACAACTACCCAGCCAGCAAAATCATCGTAAACGAGCTCGTAAACTGATGTTTTCTCGAACAAAACTCTAATAAAATATCGTTTACGAAATCCGTTTACGATTCGCCTACGAACACTGTTTCGCTTTAAAATGTTCATTGCCTACGAGTGTCGTAAATGTATCGAAAAAGCACTCGTATATGAATCTTTTTACGTCCGTTTTTTTATCGTAAATGTAGAAATTTTACAAACATACATACTTACTTTTAAAATATTGAGTTTGAAATTTTTCGTTTTCTTTTTTTTTTTTACATGATAGAAAAAAGCTTCTTTTGTTATTGTTTTTTTATTCGAGAATAGCTCGTAAATCGCAATGTTCGTAAAATGTACGGTACCTTGCTGGCTGGGTATGTATGTATTTTTGTAAAGTATTTTGCTTATTCAAAAAACAAAAAAAAAAATTAATTGTTATGAAATAAAAACATTTCAAACTTAAGTATATATTTTTTTTTATTTTGGTATTCGGCTTCGGCTTCGGTTTTCGGCCGAATAAAGGATTATTCCGAATATTCGGCTACGGCTTCGGCTTCGGCCTAAAATTCCAGCTTCGGTCGGACACTAATGCATTTACATAAATACAAATCTAAAATTAATTTAAAGTATTTTATAGTATTTAAAAACAAATGTGTTAAATGGGGAACATGTGAATTGTACGTTTCAGTTCTTATATTATTATTATTTTGCAAAGTTCGTTAAATAAAAATGTAAGCTTGAAATGAAATACATACATTTTTTGAGCATATTTCAGGTATTTTTTTAGGCATATATGCATATTATGACATTTTTTCGTGCATATTTACGAGCATATTTCAGTTATTTTTCGGGCATACTGGCATGCATATTTTGAAATTTTTCGTGCATATTTTTAGCTTCCCTAGTAATAACCTATTTATACTTCCCTTTTCCTAAAAAAGCATCCATTAATTATATGAACCATTGTATAAACATAATTAAAAAAAATATATTCTCATTATTGTTTTTGTCGGATTTCTCACAAAAAATATTTTCTCACAAAAAAATTTTGAACAAAGAGCGAGTTTTTGAATCAACATTTATTTTCATTTTTAATTCAAGTATGTTTCCTTTTAAATCCAAAATGCATTTTTACTTCAAAAATTTCATTTTTAATTTAAAAATTTTCGTTGTTAAAATAAAAATGTTTTGGTTGAAAACGTGCATTATGAAAACAAAAATTTTATTTTTGATTTTAAAATGCTGTTTTTCCTTGAGTGTAGTTTTGATTGGTATTTTATGTATTGATTCCAATAGTAATTTCATGGAACCCTAAATTTTAGTAGTAACGCTGATGTCAAGGCAGCACTTACAAAACTTAAAATTGCTTAACAAAAAAAAAATTGCATTACAAACATGACTGTAACAACAACAAACAAACAACAAACAAACAAAGTGATGATTATATAATAACACACATACATAGATACTGTCACAATGTCAACGATGTTAAAATGTTACAAAGGAAATAATAATGCAGTCGAAAACGATAATCTCAGACAACAATAGCGGCAACAATAACGATAAAAAGTGCGCAGAATAAAACGAGAGACGAGAAAAGCACAAAAAACACGATAAACTTAAATGCATATGTGAACTATAAAGAACAAAACGGAAAAGCGAACACAAAGAAATAAACTACTAAATGAATGCAAATGCCGAAAATGTCGATCACGCACTGTAACGCAATGTGAAAGTGGATAAAAGTGATGGAAATCTAAAAAAAATTAAAATTTTTTTTTTTTTTTAATACATTCGAAGCAAAAAAGCAAAAGCTAAAAATATTTATGACTATTAAATATTAAAATTGCCACCACCGACTTAGTAATACATATCGGATGTTCTTAAAATAATAAATAACAACAATTTGGGAAAGGCATTGAGAAAAAAAACGCTAAGGAGCAACTGAAATGATTGCCAAATAAAACAACTTGCAAACCAAGCACCAAAGAATATCCAAACGCAAAAAGTGCGACTGGATCATGCCATAAACACTTACATACTACTTTCAGCATTTTCAGTAGCAAACGGCAGTAGATAAACATGCCAACTAAAGCTCACTGAAGCACCAAATTGCTTACGTACTTACTTACTATGCTTTGATTGTGTATGACGATGCCAGTGATGTCTGTGACGGTGGCAGTGATACGGGAACATTAAAATAAATTCTTAAATGCGGGACATGCTTATGTGTTAATATATATATGAAAGTATATACATATGTACATACGTATGTGTGTACTACAATTGTCATCACAACTGCAAATGTCATCATAATTTAAGCACAATCTGACGACACAGCACTTAGAAGCACTCGGTAAGTTGGGCAGAGAAGACACTGTGGAGAGACGAAGACCAACTTGGCGGTGGAGAGTGGAGCGGCGATAAACACAGCAATAAGCAGCCAAGAGTGAAAGCAGTTAAGAGTGTTAACGTGGCACGAAGAAAAGTATGGCCGTGGCTGTGCGCTCAAATGGTAAGTGGAAAGAAAGAAAGGAATTTCATCATATTAGGGTGGGGTGAGTCTTCTTAATTGTTTGCTTAATCGGCATATAAAATAAATTATTTGCATAAAGGCAGCACTAAATACGAATAAGGCAGGGAAATCCTACTTTATTTTGCTTTAATATTTTGTATAGAAAGTAAGCAATCTAGCACAATTTTGGATTTTGGAAGGCGCTACACTGATTATATTATTATATTAAAAGCAATCAACTCTGTCAACTGAGTGAACTCATGTAAGCACTGGTTGCGATCTCACACTCATAGTTTAAGCAAAATCAGTTGGACGAGAGAATGAAATTGAACAATTTCTAGGCAAATCTCAATGAGACTGGATAAAACTCTAAGCCAGTTAGACATCTGAAGAATAGGGCGGCAAAAATGCTCGGCTAAAATCTCCAAGAGGTTTCTGCCTGGGTAATGTATCTACGCCTCTCCTCCTCGATGCCTGTTTTTGGTGCTTGCGCCAGGACAAACTGTGGGGGAGACCGCGGAGGGCTAGCAAAGGCTGTTGTCCGTTCGAGTAGGTCCCCTCAAGGCGCGAGCCAGGGGGGAAGGGCGAGATGGCCTCAGTCATGGTTCCAGGTGCCTGGCGGAAGGCATAAAACGCATTTATCTTGTCGTGAGGCGGGGATAAACAGATTAAAGAATCACAACGTTGTACAACATATCGAAAAGGCCCTTCACTACAGGAAGTGCGATAGGTATATTTCTTGATATTTCGGGTGCCTTTAGCAACGTCTATGGTGAGACGCTGTTTGGAGGGGCTGGAATGGATCGGAACACCCCAATCATTGAGCGCTGGATCAATGATCTTTTGAGTTGTCGGAGGGTGACGGGTGGGTGGGGCTTTCGATGATGCCAAGGAGGGCACCTCACAAGAGGGAGTACTCTCATCTTTGTTGTGGAATCTACTCTTCAGAAGTACATATAATTCTCCTCAGAAAATACACAACATACTAAAAGTTGCGAAGCCTTGCATTCCAAGTTTAGCATAACGTATCCAATACGATGTAGTCCTGACTAAGGACCATATGTGGTCATTGTGAGGGATCACTGTATCCTGGCCAACCTAACTTAACTTAACTTAGATATCTGAAGACCTCTCCACTGCACACGTATGAATCTTTACACAAATGACTTTAGTCGCAGCTGTAGGAAAGACGAAGAAATATAACATTATCTATACCATGTCGAACATTATCTTTACCACTGCCCCGTGCAGGACAATCTCGTTCCTCTTCCTTCACATCAAAAATACAGAATATTCTGAGCTTTATTAAGCAAATGCGTTAATTTAGCTTTATGGGTGTCTATGTAATCTAGAAAAAAAATTGGGGGTACAGGAAATTTGCGCTCCACTGTGGTTTTAATAAGGGTCGATCGGTCTACGTAAGCCCTCACCTTGGACTGTGGAAGCAGTCACTTCAACCTAGCATACCTGCCCCAATTCTTCGGTTCACAAGAAACTGAAAGTAAGGAAAAAATATGGAGATGTCTCACTTAAATAAACCTTTTACAAATACTTCATATGAATATAACATGCCTTTAATATTTTGCTTGTCTTGGCAGTTGTCAGAAAAGTTGGCAGCACTCTCTTTATTGCAGTGTTGATATTTTTTTTTTCCTCTTCATTTATCATTACTTATTTAGCCGAGTTTCCCTATGTAGGTATGTATGTTAGATGTTGAAATAATGAGGAAAAAGTGGCAAGGTTTGACTTTAGTTTGCTTATGCTGCTTGCTAGGTCAGTTAGTTAAATATTTGCTACTTGTTGTTTCCATATTGCTATTGTTGTTGTTGGCATAAAATACTTGCTTGTATAAATTCATTCCACGCGTTGATGCTTTGCCATAATAAATGCTGCTTACTTCTCTTAACATTCAGCGTATAAAATAATGGCAAGTCCTTGGTTTTCAACATTTCTTTCTGTCATTATATACTCGTAGTATTAAATGTATATAAGTATACATAAATATGTTCTTACTTAACTCTCATTATACTCTCCACCCCACTTACAACACTTGCTTAGCCGTTGATGCGTTCTCACTAGAAACCAGTGTTGTAGTGAGAATTTAATTTTGGGAGGCGTTCTTTGTTGCAGGTGTAAGGATTCTCATTGAATGCAGAAGGCTTGTAAATTATTATGAGAGCAACCATCTCTCCTGAAAAAATATTACAAGGCCTAAAATGTGCTTGTACTGTCTTGTAGCGAACGCAGATCATGTGTTTTTTCACTGTCCTCGTTTCTCAGCTGTGCGATCACGGTTGCTGAATGAGACCGCGAGAACTAGAAAACTAGAATGCACTTATGTGTCAGTTCTCTGTCATGTGGGAGGCAGTTAGCGACGTATTAGCGCCAATATTAGCCCAACTGGGATACTCTGACCAAGGTAGACAATAGTAGTTCTGTCCTTTAAAAGAAGACTTGTAGTCAATTCCGCCCTCCTATGAAGCAATACTTCTCCGGTGGTTCTGTAGGAGGGGCTGCTGGCGGGTGTAGGTTAGGATTAGCGGGATGAAGTCTCGCACTTTTCGGCTTTCGATGGGTGAAGCATTCTTTAAAAAAGAAAACATATGTATGTATGTATGTATGTAAGCATTTGCTTTGCTTGTTGCGCTTTAGGGCGTAATATCATTCCTTTTGCAGATGCTGCCGAATCAGCAATTGTATTCGCTTAAGTTTCTCTTTAATACAATGCAGGCATACCTAATTGCAAACTTAAATATTTATATTAGACTGGTTGTAAAAATTGTTAGAAATCTATAAAATTTTGAGCCTTAAGGCATGAGGTTGGTTCTGGCAAACAGCCTCGCATTTCTTTACTCGATCGAGAACAATATTTTGCACCATTCTGCACCATTTTAAGCTGTTGTATCTTCTATAAAACTTAGGCTTCCTTACTTGTTTTATAATTCTTTTTATTCTTCTTCTTCTTCTTCTTCTTCTTCTACTTCTTCTTCTTCGCCTTGTTCTTGTTTTTAATTGACGATTTTGGCCGTGTCCGATAAAGCGCGCCAGTTGTTTCTGTTTCGTGCAGCATGACGCCACTTGGATATACCAAATGAGGCAGTGTCGCTGTCAAGCTGATCTTTGCAATGCAGTGGAGGTCTCCCTTTTCTACTTTTATAATAATTACGAATGAGAAAACATTTTTTAAGTCTTAGTGTACAGCTGAAGGCCAATTTTGTTAAATTTTTGAGAATAGTTTTGGCAGTGGCGGACCTAGCATAAATTGCCTGGGCAAGCCTATGTGTGAAGCATAACCATTAACCATTTATGTAATTTCCTTTGCTGTATTATTTAAAAAGTCTGATTTTGTTCCGTCATTGACTTTGATTTAGAATTTTCGATTTCTTTTTAACATTTTCGAGTGGCCCGAATAAATGCTTTTCAATGCTCGAACGCTCGTTTGTTTGTTTATTACGCGTATGTTTGTACGGGCATTTGAACAATTCGGGTATTTGAAGATCGTTTTTTCTCGTTTATTTTTTTTTTTTTTTTTTGTTTTTTTCATATGTATTCTTTATTTTTGTTTTCCTGATACACATTTTTTTGATTGTATACTCAGAGAAAAGGAATCAAAAATAAAATTTTTATTTTTATAATGCACGTTTTAAACCAAGTCATTTTTATTTTATAAATGAAAATTTTTAAATTAAAAATTAAATTTTTTAAATTAAAATGTATTTAGGATTTAAAAAGAAACATGTTTAAATTAAAAATTAAAATTAATGGAATAAAAACGAAAGTTTTTCCTTCAAAATCTCATAGTGCTTAAAATAAAAATAAACATTTTTAAATTAAAATTGTTTTTTCTTGATTTTGCAATTTTACTCTGAACATTTTTAAAATAAAAAATTTCGTATTTACATAATTCTTAAATATAAAAACGTGCGCTAGGGAAATCTTACACGAATGCGCAGAGGTATTTTTAGTTTCCTATACCGAAGGAAATTTCAGCAATAGCAAGTGTATTTGCTTATTTCCTAAAAAATGGGTGCTTTAGTGTTTGAAAAACTGAGGTCCAATTTGATTTCCACCGCTTTTTAAAATTATCTTGATATTGTGCCAATAGTCGCCAAAAATCACAATCAACCTTTTTATAATCTGGTACCTATTTGATATTTATGTTTGCATGCACATGCAGATGTAAGAAATTATGTGCATAAGTATGTACCTACATGCAAACGAAAATCAAATCAAATATGCATATGGCTGTGAATACTGAACTTTTGAATGCCGAAGCCAGCTTCATATTCGCATACAAATTTGATGTGAAAAATAAAAAAAGTGCTATGCTAGTTTTTTTTTTCAATTTAAGTCTGAAAATAAGCAATTGGTTTCTCCTTAGCGAAAGCGAGAAAACAAGCTATGTTATTCTGTTTTGAAAGCCACGTAAAAGCTAATGTGTGGAAACGTTGAAGCATGTTCACTGTGCTGTGATTGGCTGTACAAACAAAATACACATTGTGAGGTGGATTGGTGGTGTATTTGCGCTATTTTCTTAGCAGGCTTTTAGGCGTATGTTACAGTGGGGGCTATATTATTGATAACTTAAATAGTAAACACAATTATAAACTGGCCAATAGCTCATATAAAATTCACATAAAATAATTATTAGAATTTAAAAAAACGGCCATGTAAAAACAAACGTAAAATAACCAGATTTTAAAGAATTTCGTATGAAATGAACGAAAATGTGTACGCAAGCCGGGCTTCTCGGCTTGTATGAAGCGACCGCCTCTGAGTTTTGGTCGAAATCCTCTTAAGGTCCTGTACTCGTCGGCACGCCTAGGCATCATCGCATCAAACTGAAAAAGTACAACCTTTTCTATTTTTTCTATAATCTCATGCATACATACATACATATGTATGACATCCCAATAATTTACAACATCCATTTTTTACAGAAAAATTTGTACCAGTCTAATGCAAATATTCTCATACAAGAAAACTCATGCATGTGCATCCACTTAACTACGCAAGCAAGTGAATTTATATGTATTCACGTAATTACATGGCAGAACAAGGTGAACAGCAAGTGGCGGAAAGTAAAAGTTCAATTTTAAAAGACCTTCAAATATACATAATTTTTCTCTTTTTATTTTTCCTTACGCCCGCACCTTTTCCTATTAAGTATTAGGATATGGAATTGTGAAAGCTTGAGTGTGCATTCGCATGCTTGGAATTGTACGAGTAACTTGAAGATTTAATAAGGAAAATGTCTTAAGCACAGGAAAGTAATTTCATTGCAATTTGCAACACTTTTGCTTGACGAATTGAAGTTGCTCGTATTGCTATGTTTTTCGTTGCTTAAGGATATAAATAAATTTTATTTAAAAATTGAGAGACAGACAGAATAATAAACAGAACAAAAAATTGGGCCTAAGGTCAAAACGTGGACACAGCTTTCCCCTGAACATTTTTGAACGATATTGGTATCAAATGAAAGGTAGTGAATAGGGATTTTACATTGAAAAGTACTCATTATGTCGGGTATCCAGATATGGGTCAAAATGTGGACCGGAATGACTCCGAAACGTTTCTGAGCAATAATGGCATCAAATGAATGGTGTTGACCAGGGCTGCTACATAGGGATATTTTCATTATGATTCTTAAGCCGCGTACTCAGTTATGGGTAAGAAAGTGGATCCAGATTTAACGGAATGTTTCTAAGCGATATCGGAATGAAATTAAAAGATATTGAGCACTCTTTGATGTAACGCTCAACCCGATTCCCTAGGAAAACGGAAAGAAAAATGGCATGGAGAGGGTTGGAAAAGACAGAAAGTAGGACATGAATGGGGAAAGCAATAGGAGGGCAATGAAAGAGAGAAGGACAGTAAAGGAGAGGTAAGAAAGAGTGCTACAGAAAGGGAAAGTTAAAGGGAAAAGAAAAGAAAACGGAAATGAAAGTGAAGGTGAAAGAGAGAGAGAATAGTACAGGGAAAGGGAGTGGGAGGCTAATACGGAGAAGAAAGGGATAATCACATCCCAAATAGCATTTGGAAGATAGTTTTATGGAAACTGACTGTACCGAGTCTTTTTCGATCCCCTTTGACGATCAAAAATTGATTTATCATCTCTGCGATTAGAACAAGACTCGAAAATGAGTCACACCAGCGATTGAAAAGTGATTTTATTTTTTGTCATATAAACATCACCTAACTGAGCCCTTTTCGATCCCCTTTGCTGATTAAAAAAAATATATTATCACAAATTGATCATGATAAAGATCGGAATGTGATCGATTACTTTGCCTTTTTAGAAAAAAAGAAATATTCCTTAGCAAGCCTAGTACATAAAGCTATCATTTTTCAAAAAAAAATTTCAGAGAATTTTATATTAGATTTCGGTATTGATGGTTCCGAATGTTGTTGTGTATATGGATGTATGTCTTCCGTGTTGCCGTATATGAGAGTACCAAAATGCGCATATGCATTTTCATAGGAATTCATTTATGGATTGAAATTTTTATATCTTAACCCCTTATTTGCTTAATATTATTGTAGGCTAAAAATTTGTTTAAAAAATTTCAAACCAAAATATGGACTGAGGGTGACCGTGGAAGTTCTTTTTGCGATATTGGTAAAGTTAAGGCTAAAGGTAGAATATGTAAGAAGAGAGAAGATGGGAAGGAAATGCGGTTGTAAACTGACCCAAAAATGATAGAAAAATGGGTAGAAAATGATTAGAAATTGACCAGAAAGTTACTGAAAAACGACCCAAAAAGATTCGAAAATGACCCAAAAAAGATTGGAAATCCAATCGAAAGTTATCAGAAAAACGAAGAAAAATTACCCCAAAAAGATTCAAAAACGATTCAATAATGACCAAAATAAGATTCAAAATCGAAAGAAATAAAATAGAAAGGGACTCGAAAATGATTAAAATACGATTAAAATAAAACTCGAAAATGACTCCCCAAGAAGAGTTGGACGTAGGGTACCATTTTCTACAGACGAGAGGCTCTTTAATGTTCAGAAAATTAGCGCATTTTCCATTATTTTAAACGGACATAGCAGAGATCAGCATGCGATACATTTTTTGTGATTTAGAATATACTCATAAAAAATGCGGTGGGAGTATGACCGCAACCGCAAAATATGCGATCATAATAAACACCGTACCGCATTTTCTTGATCAATTCCGGTATGCGGTAGTATGGATATCACAACACCGCAAACACCACATATCGTAAACACCGTATACCGCAAACACCGCATATCGCAAACACCGCATATCGCAAACACCGCATACCGCAAACACCGCATTTCCCAAATAGAGATATTTACAATGTTGCCAGTGCGATTTTTTGTTTGTAATTTTTACCGTCTTATGGATTTCTGATGAAAAATACTACAATTTGATTTTAACCAAAGAATACCTATATAGGAAAACTCTCAGGATTGGTTTTTTTTTTTAATTTTTTCATTGAAAGGGCCACTTAAAATTTAGAGTTTGTTTACATTCCAAATAATTTGACTAATGAATTTCAAAATAAAAATATGTCCTATTTACATGAAATAGAGTTTTTTCCTAAAATCCTTGAATCACATTTATGGTTTCTTAGTAATTAATACACATACAACTATAAGTTTTGTTTACACATTTTTGTTTGTCTGTGAAATAATTCTTTATTTTCCAACGAGGCATTCATTCAATTTTCACAATCGATAAAATTGGCTACGATACATTGATTGAAACCGAAGTTTTTGTCATTTTATTGGAGCAAAAACAATACACATGTTTATTTTTATACATTTTATTATGCGCCCGTCGGAATGAACACTTTTCCGTCAATCTAGCAATTCGTTTAACTGAGAAACGTAGTTGAATTAGATGTCTTTTTCACGGCAAAGCTGAAGTACTGAATGTGTCGATCGTCATTTAAATACATTTAATTCAACTATGTTGTCAATTAAACGGATTGCTAGTTTGACGGAAGAGTATTCATTCTGATGGCCCTATTAGTCGTATTGGATTTCAAAAATGAGTTTTTGATTATTTCATTATTGAAAAATATTTTATTATTAAAAAAAAATTCCACAAAAAACAAAGCGCACAAAAATAAAAAAAAATAATTGAGAATAAATTTGCTGTATATCTTATAATTAGTAACTCATATCTATGTATTTATGTACAAATGAATTTTCAATTGCCTATACCTTTGCAGTGTGTGAAAAATTTCCGGCAACACTGAATAGCATACAAATAAACAAATGCGGTGTTTGCGGTGATTGCGGTGTTTGCGATATGCGGTGTTTGCGGTATGCGGTGTTTGCGGTATACGGTGTTTGCGTTATGCGGTGTTTGCGGTGTTTGCGATATGCGGTGTTTGCGATATGCGGTGTTTGCGGTATACGGTGTTTGCGTTATGCGGTGTTTGCGGTATGCGGTGTAAACAACACTACATACCGCAATATCATTTAGGTTTTCAATCAATGCGGTGGCGGTGAATTTTTTTCTGGGTACTTATTTTTTGAGCCACTTAAAAAATAAGTATTTTTGCGGTGCTTTAGAAAATGCGGTGCACCGCTGCTGATCTCTGGGACATAGGTATCGAAAAAGACTGGAATATGATCAAAAAATTCATAAAATGCTATGTACATATGTGGGATGGAGAGTTGCGAACTTTTGAAAGGTTAAATTTTTACCCTAAATTTTTTTTTAACTTATTTGAATTTTGCTGAGGAAAACTCGGTCTTACAGGCACTTCCATTTGTTTTGAAGTGTTGCGTTTTTCGTTATGCCTATACATATTAGGAAGAGGGCCAAAGCAAAGCTTGGCAGGCTACAGCTAGTTGTTCATATAAAAAATCTCCTTATGTCAAATTTTAAGCAAATATTTCAGAAATCGAGCAACTAGTTTGCTTACAAACAGAAGAACAGACAGACGGATGGAAGGAAAAACATACACACCGATCAGCACATGATTTTGATCATGTCTGTCATTCTGTTCCCTGCGCACACTGGGGCCGCTTATGTATGTATATATATGAGGACGCTCAAAATTCTGAAATCAACTTTTTTACATCAGAATCGCTTTATCTGCACTAAAGCTGTTAATCTATAGCATCTTAACCCATTGACGGCCATGAGTTAACCCGTTGGTGACCTATTTTTTTTATTTTAGTTTCGAGTTT
This sequence comes from Urophora cardui, assembly GCA_960531455.1. Taxonomy (NCBI): domain Eukaryota; kingdom Metazoa; phylum Arthropoda; class Insecta; order Diptera; family Tephritidae; genus Urophora; species Urophora cardui. The sequence continues at coordinate 39,978,212 of OY482674.1, read as the reverse complement.
AATTTTCTTGAATCGAATCGGTATATCGATAATAAAATAGTAAATCCCAAGAATTTTAACCCCTTAACGACCACGCATTAACCCATTTTTAACCACATTTTTCACTTAATTCTTAGATCAAATTATTTAAATCATATTAGTTGTATCTACACTATAACCAGTAATCTTTGGAATCTTAACCCATTAACGGTCATGAATTAACCTATTGGTGACCAGTTTTTTTTAAGATCTGTAAATAAATTATTTAAATCACAATTGGTATGTCTGTGGTATGGTGGCCGCAGTGGTGCAGTGGGTAGAGTGCTCGCCTGCTATGCCAGAGGTCTCGGGTACAAACCCCAGTCCGAGCACACACCAAAAAAAATTTTCTAATTCGTAAAAATCCAATTATTGGGTTTTTTAAGAGCAGCGGTCACCTCTCGGCACTGGGCGGCATACCCTCCGAGAGTATTTCTGCCATGAAAAAGCTTCTCAAAAAAAATGCATTCGCCGTTCGGAGCCGGCATAAAACTGTAGGTCCACCCAATTGGTACGAAAAACAAAAAAGGAGCACACCTCGAATTGGGACAGAAGCTCGGCCATAAAACTCGTCAGAGTTATAATAGCGCCATTGTTTTATATTATTATATTAGTACGTCTGTACAAAAATAGCCAATTTGTATTATATTAACCCATTAGCGGCTATTTATTAACCCGTTGATGAAATGTGTAGGTGCAGGTACATATGTATGTATAAAAAAATGGTTTTCTCCAATTTTTTGTTTCGAGATATTAAAAGTTTTATGTTCACAGTAAAAAATGAAAGTTTATTTCTAATATCATTTGGTACTTAATTTAATCATTCTTGGAATTTTAATACCAAAAATTCTTATTTTAAAACTATGAGAAGTTTTACAATTTATTTAATCCAAAATAGTTTTAAAATAAAGTCTTGAAAAATATTAAAATTCTCTCTTTCTCACTTTTGGTTTGAAATCAAAACCAAAAAAATATTAGAAAAATTTTGTTAAAATATGTAAATACAAAATGTTGTTTAAAGTGAAATAGGTACGATGGAGAAATTAAATTTAGTAAAACAAATTACCCGCAAAGCGAATTTTACAAGCCTGATGGAACAATTGTATCAAGTAAGTAATACAGGAGATTAAGTGAATATTTTGAGGGTAAATATTGTTTTATTTATTTTTGTTTTTTTTTTTTTTTTCAGTCTTGAGGCAGCTACACCATCAGCTACACCATCAGCTTGATAGCACAATATCCCTGCAAGACTGCGACGGTGCCGAAATTTCTCTGGCAAAGGCCAGTAGCTGTTGCAGTTTTTGTACGGACTGACGGTGGTACAATTCGACAAGGGAGTAGCCCATCCTATTATCGAGGAATAAAAACAACAAAGACTATCTGATATTTCCTATTATATATAGTATACATATTAAATAAAATGAGCATTTCTACATATTTTTGGTTTTGATTTAATTCCAAAAATGTATAGAATTTATTCCAATTTTCGGATAGATCTTATACCATTTCAATTATTTTTAATACCAAAAATATTCTAGAAATAATTAAAATTTGGTTTTGATTTAATTCCAAAAAAGTATTAATTTCATACCAAGAATAATTTCTGTCTCTCATATTCTCTTCTTTTTTTAAACCGGAACGGTTTTAATTTTATACTTTTTGGCATTGTTATATATAAATACCAAAATGGTATTAAAATTAAACTAAAATTTTTACTGTGTTGTTACAAATGTGTTTATATGGGAATTAGGAGTTTCACCGTTAGCGTTTTAAGCAGAACACGTATTTCCCACACATTTTCATGCCTAACATAAAAAAAAAAACACAAAATTGGAGTAACACGACTTGTGCTTCAAAGAACTCATATTATAATCCAACTTACAAGTCTAAATTAAAGAAAACTGGCTCGACAAGTAACCTTAACCACAATTTGTAATTAAAGTAACCAGTAAATAATGGATCAACTAAATTTAAGATAGAACAGAATCAAATTCAACCAGATGTAGGTGTTTTTTTTTAACTACAATTGGAATGCAATTTTTAAACTCACTTTTTTTTTTAAATGCGCACTTTGCTTTTGGTTCTGAACTCGGATTCTTTGTCACAAAGGACCATATTTTACTGCTGCATTTTTACATTTGCTACGTTTTTGCGCAAATTAAAAAAAATCCATTTTGAAAAAAACTATTTAAAAAAAAGAGGTACGTTTAGTTTTATACTAAAAATTAATTTTTTAAAACATCTAGTTCCAAAAAAAAAAACACTCATCGATTATATAAGCTTCACTTAAGTTATGGAAAAAGCAGAATAATAAAATTTTTTATCCTTCTCTTACACCAACTATTTCAAATACACATTAAAATTTCTCACTTTGAAAAAAAATTATTTTTTGGAAAATTTGCCATGTTTGTGTATGGATAACTCCCAACTAAAAAACGATAGAAAGCTGAAAATTGGGCCAGAAGTGTAGAATTTTATAGGGAACAATACTGCGTTTTTAATTTTTTGAAAAACTCATTATTTAAAAACTGAGTTTTGAGCACGCTCGGCCCCAGTGTGCTGCGTGATTATCACTAATCAGTCACAGTAGTATAAAATAATTAAACACCCCATTTAATCTGCGATTATCATGAATTGAAACCCTCAATGCACATACGTAAATACACATTTTCCCAGCTACTAAATCTACACAGGCCGGTCAAAAAGTTCGTTGCACTCATTTTGCATATTGCCTCTGTGTTTCGTAGATGGCGGCGGCGGCGGCTGTTGTGCTGCAACACTTTTTTACTTGCAACTAATTTTTGTGTAGCTAATTATGTATTTTTTATCGTCGTCTTCAGGCGTCGTCGTCTTTTGTTGCGCATGAAAACCTGAATTACTTGCATCCATGTACATAAATAGCGCACAATACAAAAGAACTAAAAGCAAACAAAAAGAACAAAAAAACAAGTAAGGAAGCCTAAGTTCGAGTGGAATCGAACATTAGATACTCAGCTGTATGCTTTCATTGTTTGTTTGCGTTTGTTCGATATAGGGTGTATTTTATATGAAACGAGTGCTGCATAAACAGGGCGCAGCCACGCCCATTTTCAAAATTTGTATCAATCATCCAAATAAGCATATAAATATTATTGTTAGTGCAAAATTGCATCCCTCTATGACTTTTAGTTACAAAGACTTCACGTTACAAATTCCAAAAGGGTGTTCCAGAAATATCTTTGTTAAAAAGTAGGCGTGGTCATAAACCGATTTCAATAAATTTTTGCGTGTCTATTAACACAAGTTATAAAAGTGTATAAACTAAGTTTCGTCATAATATCTCAGTTATTTGTCGAGTAATAGGCTCATAGATTTCTTTGTATAAAAAGAGGCGGTGCCACGCCCATTTTATAAAATTTTTTTTTTTTGTGTTTCCAGTCTATTGTAGAACTCATGTCACAAAATTTCAATGAATTATCTTTATATTTCACAGAGATATCGCTAAAAATGATTTTATTAGGTCACTTTATAATACCCATATATAAAAGTGGGCGTGGTCGTCAACCGATTTTGGTAATTTTTCGTCCACACATTTGGCTAAGTAAATATATCACGCGTACCAAATTTCATCGACATATCTTTAACGGTTTCTGAGTTATGGCTTATAAAACTTTCAATATTTGCCCCTTAATAAGTGGGCGTGGCACCGCCCATTTTCCAAAATTTTTATATGTTTTGTTTTACGTCCGTAGGTGGACTCGTGCCACAAAATTTCAGTGATAGATCTTTATATTTGACAGAGATATCGCTTAAAATGTTTTTATTAGGCCCCTTTATAGTTCCCATATATAAAAGTGGGCGTGGCCGTCAACCGATTTTTATAATTTTTCGCCAAAACATTTGTCTAAGTAAGCAAATTACGCGTACCAAATTTCATCGATATATCTTCAACGGTTTCTGAGTTATGACATATAAAACTTTCAATGTTTGACCCTTAATAAGTGGGCGTGGCACCGCCCATTTTCCAAAACTTCATCAAATTTCTTCATAAGGGCCTGAGCTCAATACGTGGGTAAAATTTTAGCACTCTAGCTATATTAGTGGCTGAGATACAAAATTTCCGATTTTTACTATATAGGGGAAGTGGGCGTGGTCATGGTCCGATTACGCCCATTTTCAATACCAACCGTCCCAGTCTCGATACCAACTTGCATTTCAAATTTCATCAAAATATCTCAATTTTTACGCGAGTTATCGTGCGTACGGACGGACGGACGGACGGACGGACGGACGGACGGACGGACGGACGGACGGACGGACATGGCTCAATCGATTTCTCTTTTCACCCTGATCATTTTGATATACATAAGTCCATATCTATCTCGATTATTTCATTATGTTACAATCCACCGTTATGAAATCAAAATTATAATACTCTGTGTACTAGTACAGCTGAGTATAATAAACCAAAAATAAAACAAATCGCCCGTCAATTGTCTATAGCTGATGCTTTAACATTTGTTTTTTTTCTGTTCTCTTGCCATTTCATTTCAGGTTTACATCATGCAGTTTCATTAGGCACCATCGAAGTGGCGTCTAAGGTAAGCACCAAAGCAAAATTCCAACGTTCCATCCTCGGCTCTTGGCTCGACTGTTGCTGTGCGCGAACATTTATGCAAGCCATTAATTAGTTTTAAAAACTTTTCTTACCTTTTTTCGGCCAGTCGGCAGCTTCTAGCCATTATGATCGTAGTTACGACTCGGAAGATGAGAATATGAGTCGCCGCCGTTTGCGACATACATCCTCCACAGAATTGTATCCGCGCCCATCCATTTACTCGAAAGGCGATATACGCGAACAGGTGAATGCTCTGCTACAAAATGCTTATATTCATATACATAAATGTACTTACTGCATACATACAGACATACATACATACATGTGTACATACATACCTTGCAAAAGATGCTTAAGCCTAAGCTGAAGCCTAATCTGAAGCCTAATCTGTGAAAAGGGAGTACGCTAACAACGCTGCTTGCTGTTATACGCTCATTCACTCTGCTCCAAAGGTTTTGTTACTTAATTTTTTGTTATGCGCTCATATCTCAAATAGAGAGATAAGGAATTGAGTTTCATGAGCAGAATTACTCGTATGGGGTTGAACAAAAAACGCCTTTTTATTATTCCTTATTATAACGTATTGAAACTCCTTATAATCTATTATTATAAGAAATGTTTCAGGTCTTATTTCCTATTAAGAGTAAGCCTTTTTATAAGGTATATAAACACCATATAAGGTATTATTATAAGAAATTAGCTAAGCCTTATTCCCATAGCGGATAAGTCTTGGAAATAACGTTTGTTCTCAGAGAGAGAGAGAGAGAGAGAGAGAGAGAGAGAGAGAGAGAGAGAGAGTAGTACTTATAGCCTGATGACATCAACACACGGAAATCTGCCTTATTATAAGCCTTTTCCACGCAAATTTTGACGCTTAGAATTTTCAGACTTTGTTTTGTTTAAGCCTTTATATCTTCTGAAATAAACCTTAAATAAGGCATATATTTTTGGTGGGTATGTATGTACCTGTAATACCCAGTAGACACATAACATATTTCACCTGTTACGGTAACATAATGCAACTGCCTCACTGCTTCTCTTTCTTCATGCTAGGATCATTAGAACTAATAAAACTAGTCGGGTCATGTTTATTTCAAAATTGCATGATTTAGCTAAATTCAGCTTTAGGAAGATCCATTATTTTTTATTGCTTTTAAATTCCACTACTCGAAATAAATATCTATCATATTGGGTACTATCTAATCTTAAAACAAGTAAGAGCGCGGCTGTCTTCGGCCGTACCGAAGATTTCATACCTTTCATGAGTGGGGAAATGAAAAGCTACGTATGTTGTACATAGCCTGATTTAGTATAATTTATAATTTCAATTTTGTAGGTTATTTATGGAACGATTTATTAGAAAAAATGGTGTCTGGGCTATTTAAATGGAGGAGTTATACGACAAAATGTGTATATCTGAACAATCGGTTGTATGGGAGCTATATGTTATAGTGGTCCGATCTTGACAATTTACGGTAAACTTGTTTAGGCCAAGATGTGTACAAATACTTCAAAATTTCATGTCCTTAGCTGTTTAAATGGGGAAGTTATACACCAAAATGTGTATATCTGAACAATCGGTTGTATGGCAGCTATATGTTATAGTGGTCTGATCTTGACAATTTTCGGTAACCTTCTTTGGGTCAATATGGGTACAAATACCCAAAAGTTTCGTGTCCTTAACTATAAAAAGGGAGAAGTTATACCCCAAAATGTGTATATCTGAACAATCGGTTGTATGGGAGCTATATGTTATAGTGGTCCGATCTTGACAATTTACGGTAAACTTGTTTAGGCCAAGATGTGTACAAATACTTCAAAATTTCATGTCCTTAGCTGTTTAAATGGGGAAGTTATACACCAAAATGTGTATATCTGAACAATCGGTTGTATGGGAGCTATATGTTATAGTGGTCCGATCTTGACAATTTACGGTAAACTTGTTTAGGCCAAGATGTGTACAAATACTTCAAAATTTCATGTCCTTAGCTGTTTAAATGGGGAAGTTATACACCAAAATGTGTATATCTGAACAATCGGTTGTATGGCAGCTATATGTTATAGTGGTCTGATCTTGAAAATTTTCGGCTTCTTTGGGTCAATATGGGTACAAATACCCCAAAGTTTCGTGTCCTTAGCTGTAAAAAGGGAGGAGTTATACCCCAAAATGTGTATATCTGAACAATCGGTTGTATGGGAGCTATATGCTATAGTGGTCCGATTCGGCCAATTCCGACAAATGATCGATTGAGCACCAAAAGTCACCCGTGTTCCAAATTTCAATCAAATATCTCAAAAACTGAGGGACTAGTTTGCGTTCACACAGACGGACGGACAGACGGACATGGCTTAAACGACTCAGCTCATGATTCTGATTATATCGGTATATATATTGATGGATCTGTCACGCCTCCTTCTAGTACTTTCAAGATTTTATTTTCGGCACAAAGTTATAATACCATTTCATTCTCATGAAAGGTATAAAAATTTTAAAAATGCTATTCTTAAATCGTGTATCTACTCTTTCTGTCTTCTCTTCCTTCACTCAACTCATACGCTCCTAACACTTGTTCATTTTTTCCTTTCATCCCTTTGTTCTTCTTATTTTCCATTTTGCCCTTAAGTACAGTACTGCCTAACCGATCGTCAGCTGCATACCATCGAGAGAACGCGTTCGCGTGATCGCTTCTTTGGCTGTCTCTCGCGTCATAGCGTTGGACCACAATCGTTTTTGGGTGGCTGTGTGGGGCGTCGCGTGCCCTCCGATGAGAATTTAGCTGCTTACGCGCCATTTCATAAATATCCGCGGCAAGTGAAATTTCGAGCATATAAAATTGTTTAATTATTTTTATACATACAAATATTTATATGTATTTGTTTTTTTTTTTTTTGTGTTACAGCTTTCAAAGACCCTATCGAAATAACGACGATAAATCACCTGACTCCGATATGGATAGTTCCTATTTTAGACGACAACCAGCTTCAATATTGAGCACTGCAAAAGCGCAAGATTCTAGTGGTTGTGCAGTTGGCACGGGTGGCCTTGCTGGTGGTGGTGGTGGTGGTGTTGGTGGCAGCATGGGAATGATTCCCAATCAACGTTACTCCTGGATGGGTGTTCAAACAGGAATTGGAAATGAGAATTTCAACTTCACCAACGATCAAAGGTACTTATATATTATCTGTGAATAGAGACTAGTAATATATTTATAAAGGCATTAGCTCAGACTCCACGAAATGTCATGAACATGAAAATTTATTTGTTTTTTGTATTTGTATTTTATTTAATTTAATTTAATTTAAATTTATTTTATTTTATTTTAATTTATTTTATTTCATTTCATTTTATTTTATTTTTTTTATTTATTTTTTTTTTATTTTATTTTATTTTATTTTATTTTATTTTATTTTATTTTATTATTCTTTACTTTTTAATTTTTATTTCGTATTCGCCTTAACGCGCAAAGATCCATAAATCTTCGGCAGAGCTTTTGTGTTGAAAACAAATGCCATCTCATCTGACGAGGATGGTTCCGTGTGTAAAAGTCTACGTAAGTGGGAATGTTTCTGACTGTCATCCACCTGGGGATGGCTAGAGCGATTCTTTTGCATGCAGAGCAAGCACCTGATGACTTTATCGTAGTGTCCTCTGAATAGCAACCGAACATCTTTTTGGTGGTGAAATAGAGTGAGAAGATGACAACTCGACAAGGCCACTCCGTCGTATACGGTTTAAGGGTTTGTTAAGGGGAATAACTGCAGCGTCTGTTCGCCAGAAGGTGCATGTGCGAGTAGGCGACTACCTTGGAGCAAGCGGCTCGCTATATAAACGTGTGACAAACAATTACAACTCCCACAGTGCGTCGAGCTTGGGACACAGCACATAAAAACCCTATCCAATGAAAATAAAGATAATAAGGCCTCAAATGAGATCCTCTTTTCCTCTACGTGATGACAAAAAAACTTCACAGAAGTTCTAAGCAGTCTAGCCGTAGTGCTAGTCATTGACCGGTTACATAAATCCGGTATATTTCTGTGCCTGGACCCCACTGCCTTGGAAAGTTTTAGCCTTGCCTTATAGTAGCTTTCCCTGGGTTTTACACTCTCGTCGTTTTTTCTCATGACTACGTTAGAAGAATTTTAGTTTCATATATCAAAAATTCTCTTACAAAAATATCTTTGCTAATATATATGTAATAAAAATATTAAATTTAATTTAAGTGAATTTGCTTTTGATTTAATATTAGTCCTGTTTATTTGGTTTTTCCACCTCTTTATTTTATCACTATCACACCTACACAACCAGGGCAATCAAACGCTCGTCATATCAATTCGTTTTTAATATTTATTTCTCTTCTCCTCTAAGCTTTTACTGCTATCGCGCTCTTTACTCTCTACTACCTTTCTGATCATGCTTTATTGTCGCATGCAATCAGCCAAGAAAACAAGAACATATTTTTCAGTCAAACATGCTCAGAAAAATGTTCTCTCACCCTCACTCTCATGTTGGGCTATCGCATTGAAGCATCGAGCTTTCCATGATCGCCATCAATCAACATCGTTTTCAGACTCCTCACAGACCCGTGCTTTACCGCCCGACTGTTTTCTCAATCTCTCTCTCGCTCTCTCTCTCTCTCATTTACTTAACCAACCATGCAATATAATTCAAAAATAATTATGAGTCTATAAAAAATTTCTTGTCTTTGCTCCTCTATTTGTTACCATTTTTCGCTGTGATAAATGATAAATTTACATAAACAACATTTGCGAAAAAATCTTCAGCGAAAAAATCTTCAGCGAAAAAGCCTTCAGCGAAAACCTCAGATGTTGGCTAACACCGACAACTGACTATCAAGCGCCGAATACTATTTACTTGGCAAATTGTTTTTCGCTTTGCGCACAGAACAATTTCAAAGACTTTACAAGTCCACTCGACAACTTTTGGTATGTAGAATATTAAATACGAACTACTACTTATCTATTAATACATATAAAGCAAACTTCCAAGCTTTATCAATAAGCGCCGAATACGTTAGATACTTTCTCTCTTTACGTTTAATATTCTCTCTGACGATTTTGTTGCATTTGTTTGCGTGAGTGAGTAATTTTATCGACTTTATTGCAGTTCATATCATTGTCCAACTCATGCGGCGCTGTCATCCGGTCAGCAAATGCACATGGGCGGTACAACGCCGAGGTAAAGTTGAGCCAACGCAATAGAAAAAGATCCATATATCCACAAATGACAGAGTACGGAAGGAAGAGCTTTCAGTTACAATGAGCGGAAGGGAGAGATAAACGCATATTGCACAATACATCGGGAAAGGGAAACTTTATATCTCTCACGCTTTCTAAAAGAGCGACACTCACTTTCTGATTTTACTGCTTTGAGCGCAGTGTTCGAAAAGATCAAAACTGTGACAGTAATAAACGATCAAGCGATGATCATGCCTTACCTTCTGTATTCTGTCATGGCCGAATGGATCATAAGACGATTTAATTTTAATTATCGTGTTTGCTTTTGCTTACTCACATTTCACTTTTTCTCCTGACACCTCACTCATAAACATTTCCCACCCTTCAATCCTGCTCCTTCCTTTTTCTTCGATATTTCTATTTCTCTCTCTCTCTCTCTCTCTCTCTATCTATTTCTATCTTTCTTCACGCTTGCTCACAGAACCAAGCATGTCAGTTTCGCTCGCTCGCATACACTCACCTCTTTCGACGATGTCAATTTGGGGTTTCGTTCCTCCAGTCGCATGAAGACCACAAATAGTCAAGAGCGACTTATTGGCGGCAAGAAACCAGCAATTATTGCGCACACTGGTGCAATATATGAGCCGGGGCAACAACAACAGCTCATAATGCATATGGGACAGCCGTCCGTACAGCAACAACAACAACAACAGCAGCACCAACACCAGCAACAGTTTCAGCAGCAACTTCACCAGCAACAACAACATCTGCAGCAGCTTCAGCAACAGCAACAACATCAGCATCAGCACCTACAACAGCAACAGCCACAGCAACATCCCAAACAAGCCCATCATCCACCGCCAAATTATATAGCCACTTTACAGCCCGCCATCGCAATGCATCCCCATCAACCAACGGCTGTCATACATCAGCATGCACCACCACCACAACACATCCGTCCATCATCGCATGGGCATGGGCATTCTCATCAACATCATCACGGACCGCCCATTCATATACATCAATTTTTACCAGCGTCTACCTTTGTTGGTGCTTCTGCCGAAATGGCACAAGTTCAAACTGAACAACCGCTTTCTTTGCTTTCGGCCAGACCTCTATCGCACATGGATGACATACCGTTGGGCGTTGGTGTTGCTGGAGCTCCACCACATGGTGGTATGATGCCATCGCGCGTGAGTGTCCTAACTTGTGGTTCGCAGCTGCTGTCGCCACCCAGTCCGGAGGTGCTGGTGGTGGAGAAGAAATTCCGCAATGCCATGAAGACGCAGGCCACGCAAACGGATGTGCGCAAGGATGGATTTGCGCAAGTGTTGGCGTTGAGTCCGCGTACAGTGCATAAGGTAAGTTGGGCGAGATGTAGTGAATAGCTCTTGAAACTCCAATTAAATTTTCTTTCGATTTCAGGTCAAAGTGGTATCTCAAGGTGCTCAAACCAACGGACTGTTGAATGGAAAGAAGCTAACAAAAAGTTTGTCAGAAATGCCGAATGGCAAGCCAGTGACTGGAGGTGACATACAGTTTAGGTTAGTATCAAGTATGATTAAGGTAAACCACGCTAACAACAACTCTCATCTCATATGCTAGAAATATCATCGACCACAGCGCCGTCTGTCGCACTCAGTCCGAAGAGCCAGCCAAGTCGCCGCTCGATCTCGGCGATCCGAGCAACATAAACTACTATGAACCGCCACCTCCGCTTGATACGATTTCCTACTATAGCCGTCGCTCATCGCAGTTGCCCTCGGAGGAGAGTACGCCCTTCCTTGCCAAAGATGTCATAGCGTTTGGTTATGAGAGTAACAGTTTGCCTAGACGCGCCTGTACTTTCCATCGTGAGAGCAGCTTCAGCTCGAACAGTTTGCCACGTCGTGAGTCCCAACATGGGCATGAGATTTGCAAGCATATAACCGAGTGTACGGAATTGATGAGCGACATAAATGTTGGAAATGGCGGCAATGTTGGCGGCGGTGGTGGTGGTTTGCTTGACTTTTCCAAACCCCACCTTCTGCCACCGCCCAGTGAGTACTGCAAAGATGCCGATGAGCCACTGACTTCCACTTCAACATTGACTGCTGAGCCTAGTGCGGTAAGTGTACCATCGGAAGCAGAGCCGGAACCGGAGCCGGAGCCAGAACAGCAGCCAGAGCCGCTAGATGTAAATCGTCGGAAATCAATGGTAACCACAATGCCGCCGCCGCCGATAGATGAAGATATTGCCTCCACGCCCTTCAGACGCGATGATCTGCGTCGCCAATCGATGCCTATTTATGTAAAGACAGAGAAATTGATTGATGGCTTTGGACCGCGCACATCATTCCGTTCAAGGGTTAGACCGAAAACCATCATTGCTGGTGATGTGTCCGATGAGAAGGAGATTTTAATAGACTTTAAGCCGCATATTGCGGCAAACAACACTGCGCCACCTAAACCGAGATCCGTGTACAAGCAGCCACAGCCACAGTTGTTGAAGCCAACTACGCAGCTGGAGGATGAAGATGATACACAACAACAGCAGCAGCAAGCGGTGGAGGAATGTGAAAACTGTCGCGCTTTGCAAGCTGCCGAACCGCATTCCTCCATCAGCGAGGATGACTACGACGACGACGAGGCGGAGCTGCACGAGCACGCAGTCGATGGAGATGTGGACCACGAGCCGCAAGAGGATAGCGATCAGCCCGATCATTTGTATGAGAATGTGCCAAGCGTATATAAATCGCCAGATGTTGTAACGCCCATGGCAGCTGAACGCCGCGCCAGCATGCGTAAGCGTTCCGTAAGCTTGGAAGAACCGGCTGCAACACAAGACAAAGCTATTGGCATTTCAGCGCCGCCAAGTCCTTGTCGCGAGGATTTGCTTTTTGCGAATGCGTCCACATATCCATCGTCCGATTCCTTAGCCAACGATGCGACGCGTGATCACTCGGATGGTATTTGGAATGAGTCGCAAGTCACCGTACTTACTGCCACCGAACAGCGAGAGGGTTCGGAGACATCGTACAACACAACAAATATGCTGCTGACACCGACGTCTCGGCGAAAAAATCTCTTGCTTCAACATCAACAGCGCAGTTCGGTGGACACAGATGCGTTGGACTTGGAGGATACGCAACTCGATTTGGTAAGTTGGCCGAGGGTGATACTTAGTTGTGTTATTGATTAATAGTTTAATTGGTTTTCTTCTAATTTTAACAACCTGCCATTGTCTTGCAGAGTCCCACTTATGGCATTGCGCTTGGTACGCAAACGTCGCCCACTTCCAAAGCCGGCAAAATTGTCTGTACGCCACCACAGCTGCAACAGCAACAGCAACCACAACCGCAAAGTCGTGAATTCAAATCGGCCACACTCACTGTGCCACCGAATCTGACAACACCTTCCATTGCGGTCACGCCAAGCATTCCGTTGGCTAAGGAGATCTCACCCAAACGATCGCCGGGCACCAGTAAACGTGTTGCAGTACAACAGGAACTGCCCGCCTTGTCACGCGATGAAAGACGCACTTCAGACGCGAAACTGTCGCGTGCCTCGACGGCGGAGATGAGCTCATCGGCCAACAAGCTGAATAATACCACAGATTTGTCGGAGTGTAGCACGAATACGGATGAATATGCCACTTGCACTGATACATCGAAACGTACGCCAGGTATTAAGACATCACCAACCACAACAACAAGAACAACAACAAGCTCATCATCCACGACACAAGTGCCAGGTTTGCGAAAAAAAAAACAAATGTGTCAGACAAGTCAAGTGTCTCTCAATAGATGCTAATCAATCAAAATAGATAGACTAGTGTGTGCCTTGCTGCTTAGAAACAAAAACAACAATGGAACACACACAAAAACAAAAACACAAAAAAAACAAAAACACAATAATAAGCAATTTTCCAACTGTGTATGTAGTCGTGCCATCTTCATCCGACATCCACACCAACTCTGATGCATCCTTTTAGTCAACGCTTTTTACATACATACATATACACCTACACAGATACAATTAGTTACCGCTGTCATTATTCTATCCACATTTCAGTGGCTGTCAATTGCACATCAAAAGTATTAACATGAACATAATCCTCTTTACTCATTTGTACCTGTGGCTTTCCTGTCATAAACATTCATAGTAACATAAAAAACCCTGAAAAAATCCTCACACACATGTAGGCAACACTGCTTAAAATACCCTGCTAGAAATTCGTTTCGTCTAGCAATAGCTTATTAGCATTACGTCGCCTGAGAAAACGAGTGTCGTATGTGAAAATCGACGATTTCTAGTTTTTGATGCAGATTAACTAAATCGGACCTAATCTTTTAATTTTTCCAATCCATTTTTATACTCAGCTGTACTAGTACACAGAGTATTATAGTTTTAATCACATAACGGTGGATTGTAACACCATAAAATAATCGAGATAGATATTGACTTATATATATCAAATTGATCAGGGTGAAAAAAGAAATCGATTGAGCCATGTCCGTCCGTCTGTCCGTCTGTCTGTCTGTACGCACGATAACTCGCGCAAAAATTTAAATATTTTGATGAAATTTGGAATGCAAGTTGGTATCAAGACTGGAACGGATGGTATTGAAAATGGGCGAAATCGGACCATGACCACGCCCACTTCCCCTGTATAGTAAAAATCGGAAATTTTGTATCTCAGTCACTAATAGAGCTAGAGTGATAAAATTTTACAAACGTATTGAGCTCAGGCCCTTATGAAGAAATATGGTGAAATTTTGGAAAATGGGCGGTGCCACGCCCACTTATTAAGGGGCAAACATTGAAAGTTTTATGAGTCATAACTCAGAAACCGTTGAAGATATATATATATATCGATGAAATTTGGTAGGCGTGATATACTTACTTAGACAAATGTTTGGACGAAAAATTGCCAAAATCTGTTGACGACCACGCCCACTTTTATATATGGGTATTATAAAGTGACCTAATAAAAGCATTTTAAGCGATATCTCTGTCAAATATAAAGATATATCATTGAAATTTTATGGAAGGTGTCCAACTATGGACATAAAACAAAAAATACAAAAATTTTGGAAAATGGGCGTGGCACCGCCTCCTTTTAGAAGCAGGAATATACGAGATTTCTGAGCCCATAACTCGACAAATAATCGATATATTATGACGAAACTTGGTCTATACACTTTCACTACATGTAGTAATACATGTTCAAAATTTTAGCGAAATCGGTTGACGACCACGCCCACTTTTATATATGGGTATCATAAAGTGGCCTAATAAAAACATTTTAAGCGATATCTTTGTCAAATATAAAGATAATTCATTGAAATTTTGTGGCATGAGTTCTACAATAGATCGGAACCAAAAAATAGAAAAATTTCGGAAAATGGGCGTGGCACCGCCTCTTTTCAGACAAAGGAATCAACGAGATTTCTTAGCCTATAACTCGACAAATAATTGAGATATTATGAAGAAACTTGGTATATACACTTTTATAACTTGTGTTAATAGACACGCAAAAATTTATTGAAATCGGTTTATGACCACGCCTACTTTTTAACAAAGATATTTCTGGAACACCCTTTGGGAATTTGTAACAAGACTTCTTTGTAACTAGAAGTCATAAAGGAATGAAATTTTGCGCAAAGAATAATATTCATATGCTTAGTTGGATGACTGATTAAAATGTTGAAAATGGGCGTGGCTACGCCTACTTTATGCAGCACTCGCTTTATATAAAATACGCTGTGTTTCCATCAAACGCAAACAAACAATGAAAGCATACAGCTGAGTATCTAATGTTCGATTCCACTCGAACTTAGGCTTCCTTACTTGTTTTTTATCCCTTTTAATTTTTGAGTTATTTGGTGTGCATTTGTCGTATGTTACAAAATTACTACCATTTGGGTATTCATTTGTCGTATGTGCCGCTGAGCTACTGAGAATAAACCAAAATATTGTATCGGAGCTATAGGTTATAGTGATCCTATCTGAATGATTTTCACTGACATATTTTATTGTAGTATAATACCCATTACTGCAAAGTTTAGTATAATTTGTTCCTTAAATATGGAAGTTATACCCGAAAACAGCTATATCTGAACAATCGGTTGTATGGTAGCTATATGTAATAGTGGTCCGATATTGAAAAATTTCTGTAAAAATTATTAGATCCATATGGGTACAAATACTTCAAAGTTTCATGCCCTTAGCTGTTTAAATGGAGAAGTTATATCCGAAAATGTCCATATCTGAACAATCGGTTGTATGGGAGCAATATATTAAAGTAGTCCGATATTGACAAATTTTGGTGACATTTTTTAGGTCCATATCGGTGCAAATACTTCAAAATTGCATGTCCTTATCTCTTTAAGTGGAGGAGTTATACCCTAAAATGTCCATATCTGAACAATCGGTTGTATGGGAGCTATATGTTAGTGGTCCGATCTTGACAAATTTTGGTGAAATTTTTTCGGTCCATATCGGTACAAATACTTCAAAGTTGCATGTCCTTATCTCTTTAAATGGAGAAGTTATATCCCAAAATGTCCATATCTGAACAATCAGTTGTATGGGAGCTATATCTTATATTAGTCCGATGTGGTGGATTCCGACATACATATGATCAAAGTATCATCAAAATATATTCAACTGCCAAATTTTAAGTCGATATCTCAAAAAATTTGAGCCTTATAACCATTCCGGTTTGGAATAAGAGAATAATTTTTGTCGTATGTGCTATTATAAAGAGGTATTGCTGCTCAGACGTCACATACAACAAATGCATACTGAATGAAAAGTCGTTTATCTTCCATAAAGATATCCAACTTTTGCAAATTGAAATGTAATACTCGCTACAGCTCGTCCAAATAACAGAAAAATCTGTTGTATAGTTTTTGAGAATCTCCTATTTGAACTTCAAAGTCGATTTTCTCGAAACTATGTTTTGTAACATACGACATTTGTTTTCTCAGGCGACGATTAGTCACATAAAAATGCGCAACCAAATACTGAAAACCCGGGTCTTGGGCCGGTTTTTTTTCATTAAAACTTGATTAGGACTACAATTATTTCATTAGAATATTTGCAAAAGAAAGTTGAGGTTTTAACTGAATTCTTACTAATTGATTAAAAGATTGACTAACTTAGCCGATTTTCTATAAAATCATCATAAGTAAAACTTACATTACTTTCAAGTTTTTGTTCGATCGATCAATCGATAACATTCTGTGATTAAATCTAATTGATCTAGAATAAATACGAGGCTTGTTTGATGGGTCCGTGAAATTTTGCATAAGAAATAACTTTTTCGGCAAAAATGCATTTTATTTTTCAACAAAATCTCCTTTTAGCTCAATACATTCCAGCGTTTTTTTTTTCTGAATTTTTTTATTCCTTCCAAAAAATATGATTTTTCAAGGCTCTCAAAATCGACATTTGTTTCGGTAATGACCTCTTCATTTTACCCTAATCTCTAACCGGCCATTCATTTCTTTAAGTTTTGAAACAGAAAATAATCGGAGTGGGCTAACTCTGCAGAATATGGTGGGCGAGGTATCATTGGTTACCCAATTTGTGAACTTTTGCCATGGTGGCTACACACGTGTGCGGTCGTGCATTGTCATAAAGAAACAGAACTTTTTTCTTGGCAAATGCGTTCGTTTTTGCTTCAAATTCAGATCGATTCTTTGCAAAGCTCTGAGTAATATTTTATTGTAATTGTTTAACCCTTTTCAAGATAATCGATGTGACTGACACTTCGTGCATCCCAAAAAGAACTGTGGCCATAACTTTATTGACCGACAGATCGTTCCGATTGCGCCTGAACATCGTCAAATACCCCTTTCAAGTTGTCACACGATTACGCTTATTATCGAGTGTAGGAAATCGCGGGGTCCATCGCGCAGATAGCTTTTTCATGTCTTAAGATGGATGTAAAATATGTTGAATTCGCTCAGTTGAGATGCCCGGGGTCTCAACCATTTCATGCACTTTCCTTATCCGCTCGTCTAATATCATTCCATGCATTTTATCGATGACTTCTAACCTGACTACTTCATTTGGGCGACCTGAACGTTGGGCATCACTTGTGCTAGTATGAACCATGAAAATGGTGTAGCAGAGTACCTATAGTATTTACCAAGCCTTTTCTTGGTCACTTCAAACTTTTACAGTAGTCCTTTAAGAGATCGTAGTTGACGAGGGTTGTGCTGAATTGAGAATTACTGGTTGCCAAGTTCAAAATGTCACTGACTTATCTAACTACCCTCGTACAATCAAATTGTGTGTTGCTAAAAATAGCGTCGGGTGTGATCGTAGGATGTATACACACACATTTACACATTTGTTTCGTACGCCTTACACACATAAATATGTATGTATGTACCTTCATATGCAAATATTCTACTATCCTAACCTCTCTTTAGCCCCTTCCCCATACATAAATACTTACTATACATTTGTATTTGTTGTAACCAACCTTAGCTGCTGCTGTGCTTGTACTTATGCTTTTTTAGGTAATTTCCGTATGATATTTGTTGTTGTTGCTTGATAAACGCTCTGTGTACATGTGTATGTGATGCTTCTTAGATCAATTTAGCTCAATCAAAGGATCTGCCATACAAAACATTAATTCTTTTAAATCTTGTTTATTATCATCTCTTCGCAACTCTTCGCAACTCTTCGCAGTTTCCACACAAAGTTCACAAATCGACCGCACCCAAGGTTCGTCCTTCGAGAGCGCTTCCTCACTATACTCCACGCGTTGCGATGTACTTTCCGAGGATGTAATGCAACATGACGAGAAACCTGCCGCAAAAACTCAATACAGAATCGAGCGTGACCAGCGCTTGAAATCGCCTGTGGCCTCTGCAATTGATATTGCCAAGCGTTCGCCTTGCCATTCGATTAGCAGCACTTCGTCGGGTAGCTATAATATTGCTGGCGGATTGAAAACACCCTCACCATCAGCGAAGGATGTGGAGAAGCGTTTAGATGCAAGTGAGAGACTGATTGGAAAAATGACTACAGCGACAACAACAACAACTGCCAACACACCACAACATTCGCTGACTGAGCCGCCTACCGCCCGCGAAAAGCCTCGCATCAAACCCGAGTCCATATCCGATGATGAACGCAGTGAGGTGCGTTACTCATCCTCCGGTTACTATGAGAGTCCACACGACGATGATCATGGTGGCTTGAAGTCACGACGTCATCGACTCGACGAGGAACGCAAACGTCGTAAGACCACAATGAAACTGGACATTGAAAAGGAGAATTTACGCGCACTCACCAGTCCAATCAAGAAACCGTCTGCGGCTGGGTCTGGGTCCGCCGCCCTGACAGCTAACACCAAGGACAAGCTGCACGAGAAGCAACCGACAACAGGATTGCCACACGCCATAGACACGCATGCAAGTCCGAATCGTATTAAACGTTTCCGTCCGAAGATTCGTCGTCAATTGAGGCGCAGTTCGCGTGATGATAACACGCCAAAGCGACAAAAGAATTTGGTTAATATATACGCGATACCGCCTGGAGCACCCGGCAGCGCCGAGAAACTATTGGACTATAGTGTTAGTTTGAAAAAGGAGCGGTGCGAAGAGTTAGCTACGCAAATTGAAAGTAAAACAACAAAAGTTTCTGCAGCGACAGCACCAGTGACAACAACAAGCGTGACAGCAAACGTGTCAACGAAAACGAAATCTTCCTCCGAAGTGTGTCAATTAAAAGCGAAATCTATAGAGTCACTACGTTCCGTATCGCCGGGTTCCGATTCGGTGTTCTATAGCGAGGCCGATGGTCCAATGCCGGATGCACATGGTCACTGTTTGCACTGCGGCAAAGTCGGTGAGGGACAAACAACGCACATGAACACTTTGGCTGGTGACTCAGTTGAATCGCTGCCCTACATAGAACATGATCACGAACAGGATATCGTAAAGCCGCCCTCTGATTTTGCCGACTCACCCGTTACAGCAAAGACAACACAGCGGCTCTACAAGAAAATGGATAAACGTTTTCGTTCGGAAGAGCGTTATCATGGCGGTGAGCGGGGACGTCATTATAAGACGCGTCAGGAGAATATACGCGCAAAGGTAGGTGTCTAAGGATTTGGGGAGTTAAGCTATTTGAAGACTAACAGCGAAATTTATTTTAGAGCGAAGAACGCAGTCGTGAAAGCGTTCACTCACGCAGTCCACAAAGTTTACGTCCAGCCGGTTCCAGTCCTTGTGTTCTACCCGATGCTGCTGTAGAACAAAGTCAGCAAATCATCTATCGTGGTCACTATGATCCCGCGCGTTATGCTCGACTGACGGATGCTGATGTTTGGACGCAATTGAATCATCAGAGTTTTGGTAAGAACTAAGTACATTCTTTTTAGACTTGTTAGGGTATCACTAGCTTCAATGAATTTGTTATTATCTTTACTATTCCATACAGATGGTCATCGTGATCGCCGTCCGTCGACTGAGTCCGAATGCAGCTTCCATACTAAATACCAGGTTATACTGCATCGTTTGGTACAACGGCGTTGTACTTTGGAAATGTATCATCGTCAGAGAAATAATACATTTCGTAAGTTAAAGACATTTTTATACTCAGCTGTACTAGTACACAGAGTATTATAGTTTTGATTTCCTAACGGTGGATTGTAACAGAATGAAATAATCGAGATAGATATAGACTTATATATATCAAAATGATCAGGGTGAAAAGAGAAATCGATTGAGCCATGTCCGTCCGTCTGTCCGTCTGTGCGCACGATAACTCGCGCAAAAATTGAGATATTTTGATGAAATTTGAAATGTAAGTTGAAATCAAGACAGGAACGGATGGTATTGAAAATGGGCGAAATCGGACCATGACCACGCCCACCTCCCCTATATGGTAAAAATCGGAAATTTTGTATCTCAGTCACTAATAGAGCTATAGTGATAAAATTTCACACACGTATTGAGCTCAGGCCCTTATGAAGAAATATGATGAAATTTTGGAAAATGGGCGGTGCCACGCCCACTTATTAAGGGGCAAACATTGAAAGTTTTATGAGTCATAACTCAGAAACCGTTGAAGATATATCGATGAATTTTGGTAGGCGTGATATACTTACTTAGGCAAATGTTTTGACGAAAAATTGCCAAAATCGGTTGACGACCACGCCCACTTTTATATATGGGTCTTATAAAGTGACCTAATAAAAACATTTTAAGCGATATCTCTGTCAAATATAAAGATATATCATTGAAATTTTATGGAAGGTGGCCAACTATGGACATATAACAAAGAATACAAAAATTTTGGAAAATGGGCGTGGCACCGCCTCCTCTTAGAAGCAGGAATATACGAGATTTCTGAGCCCATAACTCGACAAATAATCGATATATTATGACGAAACTTGGTGTATACACTTTCACTACTTGTAGTAATACATGTTCAAAATTTTAGCGAAATCGGTTGACGACCACGCCCACTTATATATATGGGTATTATAAAGTGGCCTAATAAAAACATTTTAAGCGATATCTTTGTCAAATATAAAGATAATTCATTGAAATTTTGTGGCATGAGTTCTACAATAGATGGGAAACAAAAAATAGAAAAATTTAGGAAAATGGGCGTGGCACCGCCTCTTTTCAGACAAAGGAATCAACGAGATTTCGGAGCCCATAACTCGACAATTCATTGAGATATTATGACGAAACTTGGTTTATACACTTTTATAACTTGTGTTAATGGACACGCAAAAATTTATTGAAATCGGTTTATGACCACGCCTACTTTTTAACAAAGATATTTCTGGAACACCCTTTGGGAATTTGTAACGTGACATCTTTGTAACTCATAAAGGGATGAAATTTTGCACAAAGAATAATATTCATAAGCTTAGTTGGATGACTGATAAAAATTTAGAAAATTGGTGTGGCTACGCCCACTTTATGCAGCACTCGATTTATATAAAGTACCTACACCGTGTTTCCATCAAACGCAAACAAACAATGAAAGCATACAGCGGAGTATCTAATGTTCGATTCCACTCGAAGTTAGGCTTCCTTACTTGTTTTTGATAATTTTTGTTGATTTTGTTGTAGCAGTAGCAGGCAGAGCTGCTTAGTCTAAGTAAACATAAAATGAAACGTCATCGACGAACGAAGCTGTAACATCTCTGCAGCTATAGGTGAAGCTTGGTACTTAATTTTCGCATAGGAGGGATGGGAGGTGACTGCGTTGCTATGCATTTACCAAAAAGCTTGCCAGAATGCCTATATTCTGCACCATTCTCGTCCCTAGAAGGCATTGTGAATCAGCAAATACACAAGATGCTAAAACTTGCGAAGTGCTGCATTGGAAGTTTAATATAACGCCTCCAAAACTCAGTTGGCAACACTAAAGATCATAATAAGTGGTCTATTGAGTGATCACTGTATCCTGGCCAACCTAACGTAACCTAACCTAACCTTTCCTGAATGCCGTTGGATCTAAAAGTTGTTTGCTGAATCTTTGGACATATTTTCATAACTTTCCACGACAGTCGGTTGTGCGCACTGTTTTGGCCGGGCGAAACGCCGATAAAAGGCCGCCGTTTCAGTCAAACCCTTTTTAGTTAGACGTTTGGTGTTTTACAGTTTTATTCGATTGCGTCAAATGCAAGTAGATTAGCGACCGATGACGTTTTCAACCTTTACATCGCCTTTAAGAGTAGGTTAGATGTGCTTCCTCTCGCGAAAATTCGCCTTAAGCATCCAATTAGAAGTCATGTAAAGTTCTTTTTCTACATTCATTCTTTCACTTCAAGCAACCTCAAGATTTTGCAACCTCAAGATTTTGCTGCATGCTTTTCATCTTCAACATTCAAAAATTTCTAATTTCGGAATGACATGCACTCGAAACACTGAGCAATCACGAGCGCCAGACAATAAATCGCACAAAAAAAAATACATAAAATAAACAAAGTTGTTTAAAAAATTACAAAAGTTGTGTGGCGTTGATTTTGAAAATCGTAAATAGTTTTCGAACTCGTTTATAGTTAGGTTGCCATTAGCTAAGTGCATGTGTTTAGCCTAAAAAAAAGCGTCGTATCAGCTATCTTTTTTATACTCAGATGTACTAGTACACAGAGTATTATAGTTTTAATCACATAACGGTGGATTGTAACAGAATGAAATAATCGAGATAGATATAGACTTATATATATCAAAATGATCAGGGTGAAAAGAGAAATCGATTGAGCCATGTTCGTCCGTCCGTCCGTCCGTCCGTCCGTCTGTCCGTCCGTCCGTCTGTCCGTCCGTCTGTAAACACTCTAACTCGCGCAAAACTTGATATATTTTGATGAAATTTGAAATGCAAGTTAGTATCGAGACTGGGACGGTTGGTATTGAAAATGGGCGAAATCGGACCATGACCACGCCCACTTTTCCTATATAGAAAAAATCGGAAATTTGGTATCTCAGCCACTAATATAGCTAGAGCGATGAAATTTTACCCACGTGTTGAGCTCAGGCCCCTATGAAGAAATTTGGTGAAATTTTAGAAAATGGGCAGTGCCACGCCCACTTATTAAGGGTCAAACATTGAGGGTTTTATAAGCCATAACTCAGAAACCATTGAAGATATATCGATGAAATTTGGTACGCGTGATATACTTACTTAGGTAAATGTTTGGACGAAAAATTTTTAAAATCGGTTGACGGCCACGCCCACTTTTATATATGGGTCTTATAAAGTGACCTAATAAAAACATTTTAAGCGATATCTCTGTAAAATATAAAGATCTATCACTGAAATTTTGTGGCATGAGTCCAACTATGGACATAAAACAAAAAACACAAAAATTTTGGAAAATGGGCGGTGCCACGCCCACTTATTAAGGGGCAAATATTGAAAGCTTTATGAGTCATAACTCAGAAACCATTGAAGATATATCAATGAAATTTAGTACGCGTGATATACTTACTTAGGCAAATGTTTGAACGAAAAATTTCCAAAATCGGTTGACGACCACGCCCACTTTTATATATGGGTCTTATAAAGTGACCTAATAAAAACATTTTAAGCGATATCTCTGTCAAATATAAAGATATATCATTAAACTTTTATGGCAGGAGTCTAACTATGAACATAAGACAAAAACCGTAAAAATTTTGGAAAATGGGCGTGGCACCGCCTTCTTTTAGAAGCAGGAATATACGAGATTTCTTAGCCTATAACTCCAAAAATAATTGAGATATTATGACGAAACTTTGTTTATACGTTTTATAACTTGTGGTAATATACACGCAAAAATTTATTGAAATCGGTTTATGACCACGCCTACTTTTTAACAAAGATATTTCTGGAACACCCTTTTGAAATTTGTAACGTGAAGTCTTTGTAACTAGAAGTCAAAAAGGAATGAAATTTTGCACAAAGAATAATATTCATATGCTTAGTTGATCGACTGATAAAAATGTTGAAGATGGGCGTGGCTACGCCCACTTTATGCAGCACTCGCTTTATATAAAATACACCGTGTTTCCATCAAACGCAAACAAACAATGAAAGCATACAGCTGAGTATCTAATGTTCGATTCCACTCGAACTTAGGCTTCCTTACTTGTTTTATTTTTTATTTATCAAGTGATTACACATTTTATACTCAGATAAAAAGCCTAAAATACGCATTTGTTTTTCTTTTTGGTTTTGTTTTAATGCCAACATTGCGTTCTAGGGCTGCACACTCACTTTAATTGTGTGTGTTTTAAAAATAGTCGATAAGATAAATTTGGCGCGCTCATTCTGTTTGGCAGGCGGCAAGTACTGCTGCGGTTGGGTCTACGCCACGCAAAGGCCGGGCCAACGCATAATTAAGCGGTCAGTGGTTCATTGGCAAAGACGTTTGTGTTTATCCATTCTCTGGTTTATCGGTGTTGTGTTGTGGAAATTTGCTAAGTTTTCAATTTAATGTAAATAAAAGGAAAATATAGTGAAATTAAATTTACAGAGCAAATAAAAAAATACAATACAATACAAGTCAATACAAATGTTTCAAAAACTCGGGAAATTTATAAATTCTACAAATCGTCGTACCATACGAAAACTAGCAGACGATTTTTTGTAGCTGACGAAAAGTTACAAGTTCGACTTTTGTTCGACGAAAAGTAACAAAATCGAGTTTTGGCTGATGAAATGTGCTACTTTTCGTACAGAATTTTTTTATTGATAGCTTTCGCCAGAAATTTTAAATATGCTAGTTTTCGTGTGGTACGACGAAATAATAAAGCAGACATTAAGGTCCTAAAAAGAATTGAAAATACGGGAATTTAATTTTCACTAGAAGAAGTTTTCTTATAGTATATCAAATGAAACAAAAAATGTACTAAATTTAAAAAAAGAGTTTTAAATAAAATATAAAAAGTAATTTATAAACTAAAGAATTACTTTCAAGAAGTAAACGAAAAACACGTAAATATAAAAGTTCAAGAAAATATATAAAGCAAAGAAAATTAAAACAAAATATTTTACAACAATGATTGGTGCGTCATCCATTTATTTTTTAAACGGTTTTATTTAGCTCACCCCGTTTGTTTTATTATTTATTCTTTATTATTGGGTCAAATTTAGTAATTCAAATTTCACCCTCTTCCTGTCAACCGATTAATCTGAAATTTTGCACGCATGTATAACCCCGATGACAATGCAATATTATGAAAAAAAAAATTCCGATAGGTGGCGCGTGGGTCGCTATATTTACAAAAATCGCATTTATGGTCCTATTTGGCTGAAATTCGGAACATGTATTACTACCTTGAAAAGAAATATTTTCTTAAAAAAAAAATTCCGCTAGGTGGCGCGTGGGTCGCTATATTTACAAAAATCGCATTTATGGTCCGATTTGGCTGAAATTCGGAACATGTATTACTACCTTGAAAAGAAATATTTTCTTAAAAAAAAAATTCCGCTAGGTGGCGCGTGGGTCGCTATATTTACAAAAATCGCATTTATGGTCCGATTTGGCTGAAATTCGGAACATGTATTACTACCTTGAAAAGAAATATTTTCTTAAAAAAAAAATTCCGCTAGGTGGCGCGTGGGTCGCTATATTTACAAAAATCGCATTTATGGTCCGATTTGGCTGAAATTCGGAACATGTATTACTACCTTGAAAAGAAATATTTGCTTAAAAAAAAAATTCCGCTAGGTGGCGCGTGGGTCGCTATATTTACAAAAATCGCATTTATGGTCCGATTTGGCTGAAATTCGGAACATGTATTACTAAGGAAATATTTTCCTAAAAAAAACTTCCGATAGGTGGCGCGTGGGTCGCTATAGAGGCGTTGGACTGCAATAAACTAACGGGCAAGAAACCTTGCAATAATGAAGCACTAAATGAATTAAACAGAATGCGAAATAAAAACTAAAAACTAGAAAATAAAAATAGGTAAAAAAACTTTTTAAGTTAAACGGTTTTATGTTATACATACATTGCAATGTTTAAGATAAATGTACTAAAAACCAAAAAATAACAAAATAGATACAGTCGTGGGAATTATAAACATTTGCATAGACTAGACTAAAATAAAACCGGGGGGCACGTCAATTGTCTACAAATTATCGACTTAATGTGCGATAGAAGAATCGTTTAATTCGTCGTTAGGCAGTTGGCCCGCAGACGGTGAGGAAAATACTTACTATTTTCTTGCTCATGGAAATTCCAATAGTTATACACTCCATGTTAATAAAAGAGATGTTTCAACTAGTTTATCGTTGGACATTCACACGAGGAATCGTTTCACTGCTCGTAGTTTGTCTTTAATCGACAAAACATATGATAAAAGTACTACTCGCTCACCACTATGAAACTCTAAAACTCGCTTATAATCGAGCTTGCTAGCTTTTTTCCACATTCTAGCCCTACTTATCACACGTCCATCGTTGTCGGTTGAACAACTGCCTAATTATAGTGTAACATTACAAAACAAACATTTTAATCAACGATTGTAGACAATTGACGTGCCCCACGGTTTTATTTTAGTCTAGTCTATGCAAATGTTTATAATTCCCACGACTGTATCTATTTTGTTATTTTTTGGTTTTTAGTACATTTATCTTAAACATTGCAATGTATGTATAACATAAAACCGTTTAACTTAAAAAGTTTTTTTACCTATTTTTATTATCTATTACACTTTATTTGAAGTTAATTTTATTTTATAGAGTTAATCACCTCAAATTCAGCATCTGATTCATTGCGTCGCAAACTTGAGGATGTTTTAAAATTGATGCTCTTGGTCTGGGCACGTGAAACGCATGCGATTACTAAAATTACTGGTGGTGAAAAGGGTAATAAAGTGTTATAAATGAAAATAATATGTTGTACAGCGATTTTCCGTCATCCCTTGTCAATTTTTGTTTATTTGTTGTTAATTTCTGAGTTTTATTTTCTGCTCAGAAAATAAAAGTTTTTTTTTTGAGTTTTATTTTTCCCTCAGAAAAAAAAGGTTGTTTTTTGAGTTTTATTTTTCGATCAGAAAATAAAATTTATTTTATGAGTTCCCTCAGAAAATAAAAGTTATTTTTTGAGTTTTATTTTTCGATCAGGAAATAAAAGTTATTTTTTGAGTTTTAGTTTTCGATCATAAAATAAAAGTTATTTTTTGAGTTTTATTTTTCGATCAGGAAATAAAAGTTATTTTTTGAGTTTTATTTTTCGATCAGGAAATAAAAGTAATTTTTTGGGTTTTATCTTTCGCTTGGAAAATAAAAGTTAATTTATGAGTTTTATATTTCGATCAGGAAATAAAAGTTATTTTTTGAGTTTTATTTTTCGATAAAAATAACTTTTATTTTCTGAGTTTTATTTTTCGATAAAAATAACTTTTATTTTCTGAGTTTTATTTTTCGATCAGGAAATAAAAGTTATTTTATGAGTTTAATTTTTCGATCAGGAAATAAAAGTTATTTTTTGAGTGTTATTTTTCGATCAGGAAATAAAAGTTATTTTTTGAGTTTTATTTTTCGATAAAAATAACTTTTATTTTCTGAGTTTTATTTTTCGATAAAAATAACTTTTATTTTCTGAGTTTTATTTTTTTGCTCGGAGAATAAAACTCAAAAAATAACTTTTATTTTCTGAGAAAAAAATAAAACTCAAAATATAACTTTTATTTTCTGAGCGAAATATAAAACTCAAAAATAACTTTTGTTTTCTGAGCAGAAAATAAAACTCAGAAAATAATGATTAAAATCAATTTTTTTTATAAAAATGGAAAAAATAAAAGTTAATGCACCTAGAGGTAGTCTGCGTTACGGTGATTACATCTGTGCACTTCTGAAACACTGAAGTTAGATATCGATTGCAGAATAACTCGAGAACTAACCAATTTCTCAAATCGATAACGTTAGAGAACGACTCAAGATACAGTGGAGAATCATAGCAATCTCAAAAAAGGGGCATAATCGAAATATGATGATCTCATTTGATTGAGCATTTGCATGTTTTAATGGAAAGTGAAATTTGGCTCTTTCTCTAATCAGTTTCCAATCAAATTCTTGTGCAGTTTCCTACGTTCGCTCTCGATTAGAGAATATTTGGAGAATTAAACTAGTGTTCTAATGTAGTCTAAACAAATTCTCTAAAGTTAGGAACACAGTATTTGCTGAGTAAAATTTTTACGATTTTTGCGTCTTTGTGCATAGCTCTTGTTTACTGTGCTCCCTTAAATGCATCACACTAAATACCTGTCTTCTTTGTGTTCTCACTATTCGCAGGTGTCGACAAAACCATTGTGGTGAAAAGTGAATCTGGTGAATTTGGCTTTCGTATACACGGCTCCAAGCCGGTAGTGGTAGCCGCCATCGAACCCGAAACACCTGCCGAAAGTTCAGGACTCGAAGTGGGCGACATAATTATTTCGGTAAATGGTGTTGAAGTGTTGGACAAACATCATACCGAAGTGGTGAAGATTGCACACGATGGCTGTGAAACGCTCGAACTCGAGGTGGCACGCACAATCGGTGTGCTGATGCATGAGCAACAGGAGGCAAAGTGTCAACCGATTTACAGCGGCTATTTGTGGCGACAAAGTGGACAGGCGAAGGGTACGCCAAATACAAAGAAATGGGTGCGTCGCTGGTTTTCGTTGCGTCCAGATAATTTCTTGTACTATTACAAAACGGAGGAGGTAAGCAAGATGCGAGAGAGAAATGATTCTTTCTTGCAAATTGCCTTAAGGCAAAAAAAACTCTGCCTTTAACTCTTCTTCCTCTTTTTTCCATTGCCAGGATTCACAACCCGTGGGCGCAATGATTATGGCCAAACACAGCATAGATTATTGCCCGCCAGAGGTCGGCAAACCGTACGCCTTTAAAATTGATTCTGGCGAAGGCATACCATTGTTTGTGGCTGCCGATTCAGAGGAATTGACGAACCGTTGGATTAAATTGCTGAAGCAGGCGGCCACACAAGGCACACCTTGGCTGGATAATTGGTAGCTATGCTCATTTTTAATTTTTCATTTTTCTCTTTTGTTGCTGTTTCTAAAGAATACCAAGAAATTCTAATCTCGTTTTTTAATTAGAAATGTTTTTTTGCTTCGTTTTTATTGTGTATGTGTATTTCTTATTGTAACCTGCCCATTTTTGCCACTTTCCTTTCCCAATGCATAGCGCACACAATATCTACCAACCGCCGAGCAGCATTACACGACCGGATTGTTTTGGTTACCTGATGAAATTGGGCTCCCGCTGGTGTGGCTGGTCGAAACGCTACTGTGTATTAAAGGATGCTTGCTTGTATTTTTATCAGGATGTGAATAGCAAAACGGCATTTGGTGAGTGTTTGTGTAATTATTACATACATGTGTTGATTTTTGTATACTTTCTTTTCTCATATCTTCTGATTTTGTTAGTATTCATTCCATTATTGAATTTGATGATTTACTTTCTATTTGCTTAATGTTTCTCCTATTTATTTGCTTACTTATTTTATTTTTAGGTATGGCTTGTTTGCATGGCTATAAAGTATCTTCGATGTCGACAAATGCTTCAGGCAAGAAAAATTCCTTTGAGATTATTCCACCAGAGACAAAATTGCGGCATTACTATTTTTGCACCGAATCAGAGATGGATAAAAAAAGGTGAGTTTGCTAAATATGAAAATCAAACGGGGAATGGCAAAGCAGAAGGTAAAAAATGAAACTTGAGAACATTGGGATTTTTTTTGCCCGATTCAGCTTGTGAGTCATTTCAGTTTTGGTATGCTAAGAAGAAACATGCAAAAGAGGTAAACTAAAGATCTGGGTCATGTAAACATTTTTCAGATAATCGCAAACACAATATCCAACGCTAGAGAATCTGTTTTGATTACATTAGATAATTAGGTGTTGGTTGTTTGGTTTGAGTGTCGAGTCCCACAGACCCCAATTAGCGCCGCAGCGCCATTTTGATACCACGACTCATGATTAAAGAACCAGAACCAGAAGAATAGCGAAAACGAGAATATCAATTCGGAAACCAGGGCAGGTCCTACACCCTATATCCATTATGTTGAATTAGATAATAAACCCTCAGGCCTGACGACGTTGATTTCCGAGAGGTTGTCGAAGAAAAGCTTTCCAAGGAATTTCATTCTGCCTAGGCAGAGCGAAAGACATTCGCATAGCAACTGATCCAACGTTTTCTCCGCTCCTGGACTGATTACAGCTACGGCACAGGGTGTTATAATCCAATTCCAATCGGACCGCGTGGGTATCAATAGCCGAATGTACCGTGAATATTGCGGTTAAGCGGTAAATTTCCATCCTGTCCATCTTTAATATAGCTGAGGAATGCACCTCATTGTATGAAGGCCACAGACTTCTGCAGAACCTGCAGGTCCGCAACCACTTCCATCTGGCTTTTGCCCCCCTCGAACCATTGCCGAGTGAATCGCCCCTTGATGAAGCCCAGGTGCGCAAGAACCTTCCGCACCTCTGCGATATTTTGAGTCGAGCCTTGCCTGGCCAGCTCATCAGCCATTTCGTTTCCCTTGATGTCGCGGTGCCCCGACACGCAGGTCAGAGAGACGTTATGACGATTTGATAGGTCCATGACCTACACTGCACGACCAGGCCTGATGAAATCGTTGCAGATCTCAGAGCCTTTAGAACCGCCTGACTGTTCGAGAAACTATGCTTTTTCCAACACCGACACTTTCCGTTGCAAATAGAACATTGCAGTTCCCCTGTATGACGAAAACTTCTGATTGAAAACGCTTGCCGTGTCCGGGAACGTTAATGATATAGAAATTTACGGCTGAGTTGCGAGCGGGTATCTGCTCCCACTTCGCGTGTCATTTTTGACCCCTCCGTGAAAACTGAAACATCGAACCTATGAGCTATTTTACTGTCTCCCCAGGCCTTCCTAGATGGCGACAATCTCATAGTCAATTCTCAATCTTCTCTAATCGAAAGCGAAGGTAGAAATCTACACTAGAATTCAATTGGAAACTGATTAGAAAAAGCGGTATTTGCGAATTCTCATTAGCATCTCATTAGAGAATTTAAAAATTTTCTCGATTTGAGAATTATATCCCGTTTTGCATGAGAGTACTATGATTCTCGCCAGTTTCTCGAGTCGTCCTCTAACGTTACAAATTTGACAAAAGGTCTAGTGCTCGAATCATTCTCAATTTGAGAATCTCAAAACGATAACTCACCTCAGTGTTTGTTGGATCGACAGCTATTCAGATAAGGAATTCCAAGGCTTCTTTAACTGAAGGATACAGCTTGACTAAAAGCAAGAACCTCGAGTTATATGAAGTTGTACATCTACAAAACTAATATTATAAAAATATTTCTCTATTTTGCAGATGGATTTCGGCTCTTGAATATTCCATCGATCGTTGGATCAAATCTGGGTAACTAAAAATTAAAACTATAGGGAGCAAACGCAAGCGTAGTTTTAGCTACTATTTTGAATAAGAAATTTGAAAATAAAACAAAGGAGACAGAGAAAAAGAAAACAAAAGAGTAAAGAAGAAAAGCAACGGCACAAGAAAAGGACTATCTACTATGGATGAGTTTTGCTGCCCAAACACTATACATATTAAATAAACATATAAATATATGTGTATGAAATAGATTATTAATATTTAAACAAAGTATGAACAAAAATTAAAAAAAAGCTCAAGCGGTGTACTTGCAGGAAGAAACAAAAAAAAAAATAAAAAATTTTCATGCTTGTAAATACTAAGGCAATAGCAAATACATATTAAAGTAGAAACTACAGCATTTATTGGAAAGTTATCTAATTGTCAAGCAACACTATTAATTTGAGCGTGACAGTCACCAAAATAGCTTTAGAGGAGAAAAAATATTTAAAAATTAAAAACAAAATGTGAATTAAGAAATAAAAAATAAATGTGTATAAAAAAAATAAGTAACAAAATTTTAAGATATAAAAATAGATGTATATAAAAATAAATAATTGTGTTAATATTATATATAAATAAACAAATTAAAGATTATATACATAGTTTAATGAAAAAAGCTAAATTTATAAAAATGATGTTACTTCGTTTATGTTCTGTTTTTTTTTTTTGCTTTTTGCAAAAATAAGTTAAAAAAGAAAAAAATATCCATTTTTTTTGCAAAAATAAGAGTTTTTCAAAAAAAAAAAAATTATATATTAAATTGTGCTTATTTATTTTTTACATTTAGGGAACATCAAGTGATTGAATTTGTAAAAAATACGGGTCGAGAATTTAGTAAAAAATGTCCATAAAATTAAATTAATAAATTTTTTTTTTTGTAAAAAATTAAACGAATATACAAACACTTGTACTGATCTTGAAATATTATGGTTAAAGAAAATATGCCACATAAATATGTAAATAGGTATGTGAGAAAATTGTTGTAATTATAATGAAATTTATCATTTTGGCTCCGAGATAAAAATTCAATATACATATGGGTGTTTCCATGGTTATGCACGCGACATTTGTACACGTTTAATTGCGTTTGAATGTTGTAAAAACAGAAATACAATGGGAAGAAGTCACATCTTTTAGGATCGCTGCATTGCATGTGATGAGTTTTTGATGTGTAAACATCTTTGCTGTAGCTACGAGTGATTTCGAAAAACAGGTAAAGTTTACGCGTAAACGTAAATGACCTTTGTGTTAGTGCACTGCTGCGTCCGTGTGAATCGCTTGGCACTGTCAGTGGTAGGTATGTAGATAGACATGTATTTACAAATGCTTGCATGCATAGCCGTGCAAATGCAAATATTCACTTCGCTTCGTTGCTGTTGTTGTTGTTTTCTGCAACAATGCGACAAATAGGAAAAATAAAAAGGACCAACCTGTTTGAACATGTATGCAAATGTATGGATATGCACACCTACATTAGATAGGGTCGAAAAAAAATGTTGTAAAAGTCCGCCCCTAAATTTGAAGCTTATGTTGAGAGGGTTAAGGGACACAAAAAAAATTTTTTTTTTGACCCCGCGAAATACCGCCGAAATGGTTTTTTTCTTGTAACTTTGTTATTTATCATCCGATTTTTAAAATTGATACGTCATTAGTTTCGTATTTTCAAGCTCTACACTTCCTTCGAATGTCCTTTTGAGCTCTGAAGTCGTTTTCACATAGTTGGGTCAGCTAACTTATTTGTATGTCCACGAATTATCCTCTTTGTATTGCCAAATGAAAGTGCTTCAAAATTCATGACAACATTGCCTTGAAACGGGTTTACTAAATTAATAAACAAAGAAGTTACGTCACAAAGAAATTATTTAACGTAGATATTATTTAACTATTTTTTTTAAGCAATTCAGTATATGTAAAGTTTTAAAAGTCCGACCCTAAATTTAAAGCTTATATTGAGGGGATTAATGAAAAAAATTTTATTTTTTTTTTCTGATCCCGCGAAATACCGCCGAAATAGTTTTTTGATTGTAACTTTGTTATTTGACTTCAGAGCTCAAAAGGACATTAGAAGGAAATGTGGAGCTTCGAAATACGAAAATAATGACGTATCAATTTTAAAAATCGGATTTTAAATAACAAAGTTACAAGAAAAAAACCATTTCGGCGATATTTCGCGGGATCAAAAAAAAATTTTTTTTTGTCCCTTAATCCTCTCAATATAAGCTTCAAATTTAGGGTCGGACTTTTACAACTTTACATATATTGAATTGCTTAAAAAAATAAATTAAATAATAGCTACGTTAAATATTCGTAGTGATGTAACTTCTTTGTTTATTAATTTAGTAAAACCCTTTAAAGGCAACATTGTCATGAATTTTGAAGTACTTTTATTTGGCAAAACAAAAAGGACAATTCATGGACATACAAATAAGTTAGCTGACCCAACTATGTGAAAAAACGACTTCAGAGCTCAAAAGAGCATTAGAAGGAAGTGTAGAGCTGCAAAATACGAAAATAATGACGTATCAATTTTAAAAATCGGATGAAAAATAACAAATTTACAATAAAAAAACGATTTCGCGGGATCAAAAAAATTTTTTTTTTGTGTCCCTTAACCCTCTCAACATAAGCTTCAAATTTAGGGGCGGACTTTTACAACTTTTTTTTTTCGTATGGGGACCAACCCTATCTAACCTACATCTACCTATCTAATTTTCTATGCAATATTGGTATCAAATGAAAGGTTTTGAGCAGGACTTCGGTATGAAGCTCTTTTCATTGTGACCCCTAGGCCGGGTCTCCAGATATGGGTCAAAAGGAGGACCCGGATAATCCTTGAATATTTCTGAGCAATATTGGTATCATATGAAAGGTTTAGAGTAGGACTCCGATATGAAACTCTTTTCGTTGTGAACCCTAGGCCGGGTCTCAAGATGTGGGTCAAAAGAAGGACCCGGATGATCCTTGAATGTTTCTGAGCAATATTGGTATCAAATGAAAGGTTTTGAGCAGGACTTCGATATGAAGCTCTTTTCATTGTGACCCTAGGCCGGGTCTCCAGATATGGGTCAAACGTGGACTCGGATGATCTTGCCTATTTCTGAGCAATACAAAACAAAACAACATAAAAAATCAAAAGTCAAAAACCAAAAACCAAAACAAACAAAAACAAAAAAATAGTAGCAGTCACAATGACAACAAAAAATTACAAAAACGATAGTCGCCTTTTAATCCATAGAAAACCAGGAAAAAAGGAATAAGGAAAAGGGAATAAATATCCGATTTCGAAACAGTTTACACATCAATATTCATGAATACCCGTTATTCACGCTTTAATTTTTTTTCCAAAAAGTATAACTATTGGAAAATTGAGCACTGGATACCCAAGTTCCAGTCAATCAAAGTTGACTTACGCACGTGACAAAAATGGAAGTTGCTTTTAGAACCGAGAGAAAAAATGCGAAAGTAAGCGAATTGTAGGAGATTTTTATTCCGGTAAATTTTTTTTTATAAAGGTTAACAATGGAGCTTCATAATCATGTTTGCTTCGAAAACAACTGATCATGGGTTGGCTAAAGAAAAAAAAATTATTGATTACTCACGTGACATTACGCACGTGACACTTTTTACCTTGATATATATTCTAGTAATTTTACATATATTTTCAGAAGTTTTTGACAAAAAATTAAACTTTTATTCAAAAATGGAAAATAAAAAATAAAAATTAATTCTGATACAGATACAGATACAATCATAAAGCGCTTTGCAACTACTTTCTTATTGCAGATTAAAGTATCCTTCCGGCCGGGAGCTTGAACACTTATGTCATCTCGGATATAAAATTTAATGTTTTCCAACATATTATCGTTTGAACATACTGGTGTCTCAGATTCGAAAGTTTGGGATACTTTTTATACAAAGCTTGTAGAACTTCATCTCTCTTTATTGCGTTCTTTGGTAACGCCCTCTCTACCGTCTTCATAGCTTTGCATAGTGTTTGTTTACACATGTAACCACTTTTTAATTGGGTATTTGAATTTTTCTTGGTTGCTCTACATTTTTTTTTTGTCGAATGCAATCTCTATTCCTTTTTTCTTTCTATATACTTGAATTATTTTTGGCCTCACATGCCTTGCTCTTGCGATATTCACGCATTCTTTCAGCTTGTTTTTTTCTATGTTCTTTAAGCTTATTTTCATCTTGCTTAAGCCTCTCCCTCCACCGATTTTGATTTTTCGCATTACTTGATATCTATAATATTTATTGTAAAAGTAAAATAATATTTATCAAATGGACTTTAATTAAGAGCATTAAATTTTTCGTACTTACCATTACGCACGTAACAAAGTTCAAAAGTAAAAAAAAAAAATTTAACTTTTGCAGAGGGCTATTTATATTAACATAATATTATAGTAAACAATAAATTTGCTTAACAAACAAAACAATAAGACACTTAAACTGATACTGCGCTAATTATGGCACTATATAGTGCTTTTGCATTACGCACGTGACATACGAATGTTGCCAAAAGAGAAATGAAAAGATACCGTTATTGATGCACAGTTTGATCTCTTCTTTCATTTTTATATTCATTTGTAGTTGTATCAATTACTTATATACCAAACTGCGATATTACATATATATTTATTTCGTCAGCAGCAATTAAAAGTAATACATTATACTGCTTTTAAATTGAATAAAAGAGTTAGAAGTTTTGCATACAATTTTTTGGAATTTAAAATTATAAAGGGCTGAAATTTTTTTTTGCATAGTAAAATATCAACATTTTTCTTTTATTTTCTGTGTCTATAAAAATTCTGCGAGCGTTTTGATTTTTTAAGTCACGGTTGACCATTTCATGGAAACACCCATATGTATGTAGATGTATGAATGTGTCAAATAAAATGCTACAAAAAGCTGATAAGTAAAGCTAGGAAAAAGAAACTAAGCAAACAAATAGGGAAACCAACCACAAAAAAAAAAAACATTACAAAAAACAAAAACATACAAAAATTGTTACTTTAATTGCCGAAGCATCCCAATTTGCCACTGAGTGAAGTCGAGTTCGAATCGAGGTCGATTCGACGTCGATTTGGAGAACTCGTCAGGGTGAACGCGAATCGAAGTCTTTATTTTATAAAAAAATGAAAGTCGTTCCGACTTCGAATTATAACATCGGATCAATTTCGCCACGATGCCGGTTTGTCGAATTCGTGGCGTGTATTTTCTAACAAAGCGGGAATGAATTCATATGAACATCTCAACTTATTTTATACCCCGCACCTCTTAGTCACAATTTAGGCTACTAACTGCACGATGAGCTTGAAGAACTGTCGTCCGAAGTGGAAACAGAGTGTAACCCACTGTGCGGCGCAGCGTTACAAAGGCCTACTTGATTTAATTTGTATACATATATGTATACATATTCACTTCAAACACTTGCAAAAAAAAGTAATATTGATGTACACGGCATCAAGGGCATTACCTACTTTCAAGAAAAATTTAAAGAAATCTAAGCAACATTTGACTTAGAAAATATATTGAACAAAAATATTTCATTTGTTTACAAATAATAAAAAAAATATTATGAAAAGATTACGCATTGTGAGCAGCGATTTTTGCGATTCAGGCGATGTACATATGTGCTTCATCAGTCAGTAAGTAAACACAATTCAAGTATCTTGGCTTTAATTACGTCTGTCTCCTGCTTTCTATAGAAATAATATATTATTCTTTACAGAAAGAAGTGCAGATCAAACGCTAGATGTTGTTTTGGAAAAACTGGAAACCATTCAAGAAACCCAAAAGAAGATGGTGAATTGTATTTATGGCTTTAAAATAAACCTGCTTTCGTCCAATAAAACCATTGTCGTAAGAGTACCATGTTCTTTTTAACTAAATTTCTTGTATTTAAGAAGTGTTTTCTATGCTCACTGCATTAGCGACTCCCCGACGTTCCAATACTACAAGCATTCGTTATGAAGCTTTATCAAGTCGTATTATACGTCGTCAAAGAGTCGGTTTTGCACGTCGCTATCTAGTCGTCATTGTACGTCTTCTACGAGTCGTTTTGGCACGTCGTCAATGACTCGTTTATGTGGCTCGCTAGTGAACTGTTCTTTACATCCACTTACGACTTCGCCGGCAGGTCGCACGCGATAGTCGCTGGCGAACGAATCTTTCACTAGACCGAGCCGGAATCGAATTCGATTCGAAGTCGTTTGGCAAATTGGGATAAGTTAAAAAAAGTAAAATTATTTGAAAGAATTTGATAGGTTACGTAAGCGAACGTTTGTGAAGAGCTATTAACGGGTGCTGACTGTGTCTGAAAAAATTGATTGACAACTTGGAAATATCTATAACTTAAGATTAATTACGGCAAATACAAATACATGTGTACAAAACAAAAACATGTACATATGTATTTCGTTTATCGTTTGCGCTTAGTATGAGTGAAACTCTTATTTAGTTCAATAACATAATTATTTTAATCTAAAGATATACCTAATCACCTCAAGCTTGTAGAATTCGCCAAGCAAGATCTGTAAAGTTCCAAGAAATCTTACTATAATGCTAAGTTAGTCTCGAGAGTAATAACGCCATAATTTTTGTGTGTACATTCTCGGTGTTCCGTTATAGTTAAAAGGCATGATTATTATGTGACGCGCTGCTATTAGCCTTACATTATGGTCGGTAGGCTGACTTGCCGTGGTAGATAATCTTCGCAAAAGAATAGTAAGAAA
This sequence comes from Urophora cardui, assembly GCA_960531455.1. Classification (NCBI taxonomy): domain Eukaryota; kingdom Metazoa; phylum Arthropoda; class Insecta; order Diptera; family Tephritidae; genus Urophora; species Urophora cardui. Next base: position 39,939,766 of record OY482674.1, on the reverse strand, counting down.
TTCCTTCGGTTCCATCAACACTTTATCTATTATTGCATTTATGCGGTTATGTTAGCTGCGTAAACATGTTTTATCCATATAAAGCATATAAACATTTTTATTTGCTTTAAGATATGAGATAAAATTACAGATTGGCAGTGTTGCCAGAAGCTGTAAATTGTATTTGCCAAAAGCATTTATGTATTTTAATTTTGAAATAAACTGAACTTATTCGCTTGGAATTAATACTTAATAATTATTACTTAATAAATCATTCAATTTTATAGATGGATATCCTTAGCACGTCAAGGTCACAAGGTTATGTGTGTCTATTGATCACCATTTTTTTTGTTTTCAAAGATATATGTATATGTACATATTTTTCTTAAAGCTGTGTTTTTTTCCTTTATACTTCTCTCTCGTCCCACAGTGCGAACCAAATAGCATGAGTGCATTTGCTTTTTTGTTGGCTGACACGAGTGCGTGGAATTTTGTTGCATATAGATACAAGTTGCCACCGCATTTCTAACTAACATATCACCATACACATTCTCACTTATATACCCTGTAGTGGAAACAACTGAATCTGTAAACTAGTTTGTCTTAAATCTGAACTATACTCTATTTCTTTACCAAATAAACAACAGACACTTTCATTAAAATGGTTGCTGCATACATATGGATATTAGGCCGTCTCGCTTTATATAGACAAAAAAAGTCCACCGTACACCCCCATTTCTTTTTGCGGAAAGTAATTTAATTTTTTTGATGCCGCTAGATGTCACTATAATACAGAAATTATTTCGATTTCCGAAGGGCAATTAAGCCCGCAGACGGTGTAATACACACACTGTGTTACAACCAAAAACTACCAAGAAATTCAGGAGGAAGATAGGCATAGACCTGCTCAGCTCGGAACTCTATCGCCAAAAATAAAATATTCATTGGATCTTCGGCGCCTTTTTCAATAATACACCATATTTAAAAAAAAAACCAAAACTACGTGTGCGGGCTTAATTGTCATTTGGAAAGAGAAATAAATATAACTAGTAAACCACGCGATGCTGTGGCTTTCAATTACACTGTGCGACAATTTGAGGGTGGAAGACCACTTATTGCCACATTTGAAAATTTTTTGATATACCTTCATAGCTACTGGATATTTTTATTTTCTGTGGACCTAGATTTTTTATACATAGATTTTGACCAAGGAGCTCCACAGTGAAGTTTTGTGCCGAATATTTTTCTAGACTATGGTAACCTTAAAGCGACCTACAAAAGGCCATTTGGCGCGCTCCTCCTTTTCTTTCTAGTTCTCTTTCTCTTCCCCTTTCCCCTTTATTTGCGCTTTATTTTCCCTTTATCCATTTTATTTTTCATATTTCCGCCATATCCGTCCCTTTCATTTTCCTCTTCCCTTTCCTTTTATTACCCATCTTCAGTGCTAGGCTTTGCATGACACTTCAAATTTAAAAATGAGATAAACTGTAGCGTAAAAATGGATTATTGAAGGGTGGCACCCTTTTTGTAAAAATTTTAATAAATTACTCATTTCCATGCCAAGTCCTTTCATATGACACCTGAAATTTAAAAATCAAACAAACTATAGCGTAAAACTGAATTTTTGAACAGGTGGCAACCCTTTTTGAAAAATTTCTATTAACATCTACAGGTCAAGCCCTTTCATCTGACACCACATTTTCGAAAATCGGTATAACGGTGTAAAAGTTATGGTGCTTACAAAAAATCGCTTAGCGTAATATATATAAAGATAATAAATATTCGTGGGCGTTAAGGTCCTGCCAGACGATGCAATGAAAGTGCTTTCAGAAAGTGAAATAGTAAAATTTTCTCGTGTAACCACCAAAAAAGTACTTTCTGAAAGTGTTTTCCGAAATTTCAGCAAATACTTTGTTACGAAAAACTTTCATCGCCTAGCTGCGAGAATAATACTTTTCAGAAATACATTTCATCTGAAAGTGTTTTACTTTCTGAAAGTTGCTAGCTGATACGAGTGTTGTCTAAATGATCGAACCGGCATGTAAATATGTTTTCTTTATACAAATACATATGTATAAACAAAATACAATTATTAAAATACAGCTGTTTGCTCTCACACTGTTGGAGTCACACAACAAGCTGTATGGTCTCCTATATCTGTCTTGATCTCACAGCTGTTTGAATTTAATTTGACAGCTGCCAGAAAATACTTTCAAAAACTCATCTCCCTTTCACCGTGTGGACAAACGAAAAGTAATTCCTGAAAGTTTTCGGAAAGTGGAGGTAAAAAGTGCTTTCTGAAAGCACTTTCATTGCGTCGTGTGGATACTCATGAGAGTTCTTTCAATGATTTGACACTTTCGGAAAGCACTTTCATTGCATTCGTTTGGCAGTACTTTTATTTCTTTTTAAAAATTGCACTGCACCTCAAACACCTTCTTGTAAGCGCCAGCAAATAAAAGGGAACTGTGAGTTGATTGTTCTAGGGTTTGCTGTTTACGTTGTGTTTTCACTGTAGGGTATATGTATATTTATACCTACCTACATACACACATGTATATTTAAATATGTACATATATGTATGTATGTCTTTAAATATATTTAGCTGCTGTGCTACTGCTGCACATCAACGATAAGCGTTCGCTTGCATTTTATTAGAGGCAAATATGGAAATAAACTTGGTGTTTACCTATTTTAGTAGGTTTTTTAAGGTAGATATGTATGTATGTACATAGGTACTTTTACGTAAGTACCTACACATTTTTACAAGCAAATAATAAGTTTACATAGGGATGGGAAAATTGGACAAATATATCGATATATACATATATTATATCGATATTTAAAAAAACATCGATTTATGCCGTGTAAAAACATCGATATATCAATATATCGAATGGGTCGACTTTCCAACTATTTATACAACAGGAAGCACGCCTCGCGAAAAACCACTTCTTCGTGGGGTTAGAGGTGCTCTCACGGATCTCAAAACTGCTTCCCAAACTTGCCGGGGGCTTATAGTTTACTAGATATTTGTTGTTAAAGTTGGATGGGTCTATAGTTATTCTACGAATCTTTATGTATAAACATAAAAATCATTAAGCATTGCTTGAAGAAGAAAGTACTGGAAATTCAAGCACTGCGGACATTATGGTTATATGACTTTTTTCTGCTGTTAAATTCAAAGCGAATCAGAAATATATGAAAAATATCGAATTTGGCACGAAATAGCAAACAAATAATTGATTATCGATGCGCAGTAATTCAAAATATTGTTGACATTATCGGTTGTACTATTTTAGAAATATCGATATATCGATATACATACATATATCGCCCAACCCTAAGTTTACATGCATACATTATTTGTTATATGTACAAATATTTAGTTGAAGTATAAAAATAAGAAGGAAAATTTGAACATACTTACATAATATATATGTAATTTCTTAAATACATACATATGTATTATGTATGTAAAATGTGTGTATATTTCATGTGTAATAAATGTAAAAACATAGCAGCATACTTACAAAAAAATTAAAAAAAAAAAACAAAAAATTGCATTGCAATGTTATTATTAATAATAGTATTCGTCAGTAGATAATTTATTAAAAGTTATTTTGATTAATACGCTATATGTGATGAAAAAATTGGATTAAGGAAATTGTAGTTAGAAAATTGAAGGAAGGCTTGATAAATAATGTAATTAATATATTCAAATGCAGTCCAATGCAGTTTGCGGTAACTTTCAAGAATTGGTATTTACATACATACATATACACTCGTATAAAAACAAAAATTCTCTGATGAAAGGTCCTGCTTTTGTTCTAAAGTAAACGCTCAAGTTTGTGTTGAAAATATTATGTCGCCCGTTTTATGCAATAGGGATTTAACTCGAAATTTTCGATTTCTGGGATTTTGCCATATTGTTCAATAACTGGGTCGTACCTTTGAGTCTAGCCTTATAAAATACTCAAAAGGATAAAAATGGAGGAAATAAATGTGATTTTGTAGTTAGCCGTAGAAGGAAACTATTTGAAATTATAAAAGTTTATTTGCGTTTTCCCAAAAAAAATTTTTTTTTAGTTAAATCCCTATTGCATAAAACGTGCGATGTATGAAGTAATGAACTTATTTACATATATCTAACCATTGTTATACTCAGCTGTACTAGTACACAGAGTATTATAGTTTTAATCACATAACGGTGGATTGTAACAGAGTGAAATCGAGATAGATATAGACTTATATATATCAAAATGATCAGGGTGAAAAGAGAAATCGATTGAGCCATGTCCGTCCGTCCGTCCGTCTGTCCGTCTGTCTGTCTGTCCGTCTGTAAATACTCTAACTCGCGCAAAAATTTAGATATTTTGATGAAATTTGGAATGCAAGTTGGTATCGAGACTGGGACGGTTGGTATTGAAAATGGGCGAAATCGGACCATGACCACGCCCACTTTTCCTATATAGAAAAAATCGGAAATTCGGTATCTCAGTCCCTAATATAGCTGGAGCGATGAAATTTTACCCACGTGTTGAGCTCAGGCCCCTATGAAGAAATTTGGTGAAATTTTAGAAAATGGGCGGTGCCACGCCCACTTATTAAGGGTCAAACATTGAAAGTTTTATATGTCATAACTCAGAAACCGTTGAAGATATATCGATGAAATTTGGTATGCGTGATATACTTACTTAGGCAAATGTTTGGACGGAAAATAGTTAAAATCGGTTGACGGCCACGCCCACTTTTATATATGTGTATTATAAAGTGACCTAATAAAAACATTTTAAAGGATATCTCTGTCAAATATAAATATCTATCACTGAAATTTTGTCGCATGAGTCCAACTATGGACGTAAAACAAAAAACACAAAAATTTTGGAAAATGGGCGGTGCCACGCCCACTTATTAAGGGGCAAACATTGAAAGTTTTATGAGTCATAACTCAGAAACCGTTGAAGATATATCGATGAAATTCAGTACGCGTGATATACTTACTTAGGCAAATATTTGGATGAAAAATTTCCAAAATCGGTTGACGACCACGCCCACTTTTATATATGGGTCTTATAAAGTGACCTAATAAAAACATTTTAAGCGATATCTCTGTCAAATATAAAGATATATCATTAAAATTTTACGGCAGGAGTCTAACTACGAACATAAGACAAAAACCGTAAAAATTTTGGAAAATGGGCGTGGCACCGCCTCTTTTTAGAAGCAGGAATATACGAGAGTTCTTAGCCTATAACTCGACAAATAATTTATATATAATGACGAAACTTGGTGTGTACACTTTTATTACTTGTGGTAATACATGGTCAAAATTTTAGCGAAATCGGTTGACGACCACGCCCACTTTTATATATGGGTATTATAAAATAACCTAATAAAAACATTTTAAGCCATATCTTTGTCAAACGTAAAGATAATTCATTGAAATTTTGTGGTATGATTTCTACAATAGACCGGAAACAAAAAATATAAAAATTTTGGAAAATGGGCGTGGCACCGCCTCCTTTTAGATAAAGGAATCTACGAGATTTCGGAGCCCATAACTCGACAAATAATTGAGATATTATGATGAAACTTGGTTTGTACACTTTTATAACTTGTATTAATAGACACGCAAAAATTTATTGAAATCGGTTTATGACCACGCCTACTTTTTAACAAAGATATTTCTGGAACACGCTTTGGAAATTTGTAACGTGACATGTTTGTAACTGGAAGTCATAAAGGAATGAAATTTTGCACAAAGAATAATATTCATATGCTTAGTTGGATGACTGATAAAAATTTTGAAAATGGGCGTGGCTACGCCCACTTTATGCAGCACTCGCTTTATATAAAATCCATCAAACGCAAACAAACAATGAAAACATACAGCTGAGTATCTAATGTTCGATTCCACTCGAACTTAGGCTTCCTTACTTGTTTTTAATTTAGCATTGGCATGCGCTTTATATGTATGTAAATTGTTGTATTTTGCTGTAGTAGCGCATTAACTAATAAAAGCTTTAATTACACTTTTTCCCAGCAAATGTCACTAATAATAACAATTAAACTAAAAATGTACTTAACTGCAATATGTATGTATGTATATACATAGGTAACTAAAATAAACATACTTATATGTACATAAGTACAACGTATATACGGGTAGATAAAAAATAAATATGTAAAAAAATGATAAACAAATATAAACATAGAAATTAAATGCAAATAAATGTATGAATGGAAATTTTTATGCGTTTGTGTGATTGTTTTATTTATTTTTTAATCCAACATTTTCAGGTAGGTTGTATATATGTATGTACATATGTATGTATAAATATATACAAACATATGCACACACATAAATTATTACATTTTTCACCTTTATAGCACATTTCCTCCTCATTTTTCATTTTTACGTGTCATTTGATGTTGTTATTGTTGTTGTTTTCCATCAAATTAGTTGCACTACTGTTCGTCGGCCGTCTGGGTGTTTAATTTTTTATTTTCTGTTTTTTTTTTCTTCTTTTTTTTGGTATTTTGCTCCTACCATTTTTCGGTAGTTGATATCCCGCGCCGAAAACGATAAAGACCACCGCTCACAAAGGTATGTAGACAGAAAATTATGTATGTAACTGTATGTGTGTGTAGGCGAGTTTGCGTAACTTTTCTCCTTCCTCACTTCGTAGGTGTCTAGTTAGAATAAATACAAGATTTACGATCTCTCTTGAAATCACCACAACGAACAAAACCAAACTCGTTTAGGTACCTGTAAAACACGGCCATTGCCGCTGTTGATCCTCGAGACGATCGCGCTGCCAATCGGAGATCTCATTTCAGTCGCTTGGCTGATACGTTATTTTTAGAAAGGTGAAAACGACGAAGAATAAAACGACAAACAAACAAAAATCAAACGAAAAAAGAGTTTGCAATGAAAAAGTGAAAGAAACGATAAATGCGTTTACTACGTTTTTTAAAGGCACAAAAACGAATACACGCACAGAAAGAATTTGCATGAAAGCATCTGTAAGATACAAGTACTATCTTTCAGCGTCAGAGTTGTCTCGAAATAAGATAGCAGCACAGGTAATGTTAAGTTTCCCTGCCGCTGCAAAGGTATGTATGTGCGTGTATAAATACCCTGTAGGGAACTCAGTTTTATATAAGGTATAATGTGTAAGGCGTAAGGAATAAGGTATAGTGTATAAGGTATAAGGTTTGTGTTTTTTATAAGGTATAAGGACATTGGTATAATGTATAAGGTATAACGCATGAGGTATAAAGCGAAATATATAAGGTATAAGATATAAGGTACAAGATATAAGGTATAAGGTTTGTACATTAGGCAGTCTCGCCTTATATGGACCAAAAAAAAAGTCCACCGGGCGCCCCCCCCCCTCCCCTCAATATGATTTCTCTTTCGAATACATTTCTGGAAAAAAATTTTATTTTCTTTTTGGACGCCGCTAGATGTCGCTAAAATCCTTTTTTCATATCTGCGGCATTTATGGTCCGATTCCTAAGTTTGGTACACCAATCTCTTTGGCGTGATAGCAGGGTTTCCGCTTTCTTATTGCATTAACCCTATGTCCGCCATTGGGGTTACTTCCACCCAGTACTTAGTGTATACCACCTTAATGTAACTTTTTTTCCGGAATGTTAAACGTCGTTAAAAAGCATTAATCTTTTGCAAAAGAAGTATTTCGATCGATTCAGTAGAACCGGAAATAAATCACATTTAACATTCCGAGGAATATAAGTTTTTCGCTTCCTTTGGTCTTTTAGGTTCATTTTACAAAGATTTTTTCTGAAGAGACTCCTGCTGAAATTTTATGGCGAATAATTTTCTAGAATATTTTAGCCCTCTAGTGACCTTAAAAATACTATTTCCTGACTGTACTCTATTTCCTGACTGTATAAAAAGGGGTCAAAATAACCCTTTTTCAGGGGTGCTAGATGGTTAAAATGTTCTAGAAAATTATTCGGCGTAAAATTTCAGTAGGAGTCTATTCAGAAAAAATCTTTGTAAAATGAACCTAAAGGACCACAGGAAGCGAAAAACTTATATTTGATATTTTGATATTTATTTATTGAAAGAGCATTAGTGCAATAAGATCTAAGATCTTTTATAGCACAACAACAAAGAACATAATAACAATAATAATGATACAAAGATGTTAAAAACTATATATAATCTTGTAATGACAAAATTTAAATTTAAATTTAAAACTAGCCTTGTATTCATCGGAATGTTAAATTTGTTTTATTTCCCGTTCTACTGAATCGATCGAAATACTTCTTTTGCAGAAGATTAATATTTTTTGACGACGTTCAACATGCCGGCAAAAAAAAGTTACATTAAGGTCGTATAAACTAAGTACTGGGTGGAAATGACCCCAATGCACACTGGTCAGCCCCCATACACAAAAGTCAAAAACGTTGGTGCTTGAAAAAGAAACTTCTGTCATGCATTTCCGTGGGAAATATATTGAATTTTATGGAAAACCTCCTTCTATACGCAATAGCCATCATTAAATGTTACTTTGGCTCATTTAAAGCCAACACATTTGAAAAAAATTTTTTCTGGTAAAAGTTTATGTAACTAAGTGTATTATGATTTTTGCGATATTTCAAGTTTGAGTGTTAAAAAAAAATGCGGATAACTATGGAAACGCAAGAAAAACGTATGTTTCATGATTTAGCGAAAGGAAACAATGAAAACAATTTATTTTTAGCAAAATACAAGATGAAGAAATCTTGGCTTTTCTATGAGCGTAATTTTCAAGCATTAGCATTTTCATTTAAACTTTTAACAATTAAGGACCACTCTGGACCAGGTCTTATAAGCAGATTTGAGTTCGTTCAAGTCTTCTCTTAAGAAGTCTGTTTATACATTTTTCCCTTTTTTTCCCTTTTTCTTAAAATATCATATTAAATGTAACTAGTCTATACAAAATATTGTTTCCCTTTTACGATTTTTGTACATATTTATATCGACTGTTTTCGATAAAACTTTATTTTCGATAAAATCTTAATAATTGAGTTCGGTCCCACTCTCCATACAATTTTTTTTTTGATCCCGCGAAATATCGCGGAATAATATTTTTTTATTGTAACTTTGTTATTTGACATCGGATTTTTAAAATCGAAATGTCATTAGTTTAGTCTTTGGAAGCTCTATATTTTCTTCTAATGTCCTTTTGACCTATGAAGTCGTTTTCACATAATTAAGTCACCTAACCAAGTTTTTCGCCCAAAATATCCTTTTTGTTTCACAAGAAAAAAATCGCCAAAAATAAAATATTTATCGGATCTCTGTGATATTACGCTTAAAGTCTTTGCAATTAAACGCGGAAATTTTTAAAGTAATAAAACTTTCCAGATTTTTACAACTTTTTATAAAAACTTAATTTGAAAATCAAACTTTTTTCAAAAATCGCAAAAAATCCACAAAATTTTGATTTTGACCAGCTTTCGCTCAGCGAGTTTTTAATAGACCACTACAAGTTGTATGTCGTTTGAAGCGTATTTTAATTGCCTTTCGAACGAGAAACTGCTTGCATTTATCGCATTTGTAACTCCAGAGAAAATAATTTTTGAATGAAGTGATAACAAAAAAACACAAAATTACCGTTATCTCAAAAACCTAGCTATACAAAAAATTAAAAAAAATAGTTCCAAACTCAGCAGGTCAATTCCTATCCTCCCCCATTCCTGGTTTTCTTATTTTTTTTTGGCTGTAAACTAGCGTTAGTGGTGGGCGTGGATTACAACATATATGCTTTTAATTTTTCTGAAAGATGAGTCGTATAGTGGGACACCAATGTGCCAAATTTGGTTTCGGTAGGTCCATCCGTTTCCAAGAAATTGAGTTTTGTCCCACTCTCCATACAAATGAGACCAGTGTGCAATGGCGTACATAGTGTTAATACAATTATGAATTAGAAACCCTCCTCCCAAGCCAAAGAGATTGGTGTATCAAACTTATGTATCGGACCATAAATACCGAAGATATGAAAAAACGAATTTTAGCGACATCTAGCGGCGTCCAAAAAAAATAAAAAAAATTTCCAGAAATGTTTTCGAAAAAGAAATCATATGGCGGGGCGTACGGCGAACTTTTTTTCCGCGATACGCTCGAATGTACATGGTATATTGTTTGGAATAAGGTATAAGGTATGTATATTGTATAAGGTATATGGTATGAGGTATAAAGTAAAAGATAAAAGGTATAAGATGCAAGGTATAAGGTATAAGGTCCATCTAAGGTATAAAGTATAACTTCTTTTTTGTTTGTTTTTTCGCTGGGTAGAATTACAATGTATTGTGGAACGAATTTCCGTCATACCTTTTCAAGTTTGATTTGGTTATAAACCGGTTTCGGCTAAGTGCCATCTTCAGTATCTATCTTCGCTCCGAAACAATACATTATAACGTATAAGTAACATTACAATAGCCGTGTTTTTATTCAAGCGCATATACATCTGCGCATAAATTTTGTATGGATTTCTAAGCGCACATCTCTATCCGCGCTTATTTGTCCATACAAAATTTAAGCGCAGATGTATATGCGCTTAAATAAAAACACGGCTAATATAAGGTATAAGGATGCTGTTTTGAAAGTTGAGTACCAACTATATGTATGTACGTACATATTTTAGGAGCGCGATTATCATTAAACAAAAGATATAGCAAAATACTTAAAACGAATGCCTCCGCAACAAAGCAACAATAATAGCTACAAAATGTGCAGTAATAATATGCACAGAAAAAAATAACTACTGTAATAACAATAACAACAATTGTAATGATAGTGCGTTCGCGAAAACTAACTGACAGACCCAACGACAATAACAACAACAAAAGTAATGCATCGGCAGTTGAAAGCGTAAGAAAACGGCAGCCAGCGATAGGCCGGCAACAGCAGTTACATTTACCATCCATCAGCACCAACTACAACAACAATAATACAACAACAGCAACAATAATATAGCAACAACAACAACAACAAAAGTACATTCAAAATTGGCAAAACAAAGCAAAAAAAGACAGCAAAACACTAGCTATTAAACAAGTTAAAGAAGACAATAATAATAACTAACAACAACAATAAAAAATAAAAATTGTGAATCGTCGTCAATCTCAGGCAGGCAGTCAACCAGCAGCCAACAGTTGGCAGCCAACAGCAGCAGCAGGAACAGCCATAAAATGGTAGCAATATCAAGTTTTATGTTTTGTGTGTAGGTATGGTAAAGCGCGCAAGGCAGCCAATGTGCCTTCCACTAACTGCATATAAACCACGTCACCAAGTCAGGTCGACACACTGTCGGCACTCCACGCCGAACGAGCTGACTCCCACTATTTGGCTCTGCGACTCTGTGCTGCATTTCTGACTCCAACGTTTGCCATGGCACTGTTGAAGGTGCATAGGCATGTATGTACATATGTATGTATGTATGGCGATCGCGAAAAATACACGTAGATACTCAATACCAGGGTTACAGTGGTACCTATACAAAAAAATATTCCTTCCTTAATTGGCACGTATGTAAACGTCTAGACGATTCTGGCCGAGTCCAATAATGCGCACCAGTCGTTTCTGTCTCGTGCAGCATGGCGTTATATGGGAATACCTAGAGAGTCAGCGTCACTGGCCACCTGATCTTTCCAACGCAGTGGAGGACTCCCCTTTCTGCTGCATTCAGCGGGTTTCGATAAAAACACTTTCTTGGCCGGAACACCTTCATCCATTCTCACGCATGACCTGCCCAACGCAGCTGCTGGATCTTTATTCACTGAACAATGCCGATGTCTGCGTATAGCTCATCGTTAAATCTCCCTCGACACTCGCCCTCGCCAACGCGGCAAGGTACATAAATCCACCGAAGAACTTTCCTCTCGAATACTCCAAGTGCCATCTCATCTGATTTTGACATTGTCCATGCTTCTGCGCCGCCATGCTTCTGAGGACTGGAACGATGAGCATCCTGTAGAGTGTGATTTTTGTTCATCGAGAGAGGATTTTACTTTTCAACTGCCTACTTAGTCCAAAGTAGCATTTATTGGCAAGCGGATTCTTCGTTGGATTTACGTGCTGATAATATTTTTGGTGTTAATGCTGGTTCCCAAATAGACGAAGTTCTTAACAGTTTCGAATTTGTAGCTGCCAACAGTGACGTGGCTGTCAACGCGTACTGTTTCTTTGTGTGATGACAGGCGTTACTTCGTCTTTTCCTCGTTGACCGCCAAACCCATTTTCTTAGCCTCTTTATCCAGCTTGGTGTAGGCGGAACATACGGCGCGCATGTTAGTGCCAATGATGTCGATATCAGCGGCGACTCTATATAGGTACACGAATATGCTGGGTCTATGAAATAACTCCCACGAAATAAGTTCCACTTTTGAAAACGAAATAAGTCCCACCAAAATGAAATGATTTAAAAATTTACTTGAATTGAAATAACTCCCACTCAAAATGAAATAACTCCCCCTTGAATAATATATTTCTTAAATGAAATAAGTCCCACTTTCATATACAAAATAAGTCCCACTTTTTCACTGTTTAATGTGATTTCAAATAAGAAGTATTTGGCTCTTCGAAAAAAACACACGTCGAATAATATGAATAATCAAAGCAGAGGAATAATAAAGAGATAAGGACAAAAAATTATGGTTGTCCCTTTTACGAAATGTCCAATATATAACCTTTTCCATAAGAAAAAAATGAGAAATAAAGCCATAATGGCCTTATATTTCAAGGCTCTATCGCATCCCTCCATAAAAAAATCATTTATTTATCAGATAAATATTTGAAGGGGTATGAAGTAACTCCCACTTTGCAATACGAATTTATTCCCACTCAAAACGAAATATGTCCCACTTAAAATAAAAACGCGTAACGAAATAAGTCCCACAAATTGACGAAATAAGTCCTACTTTTAAAAGCGAAATAACTCCCACTTTCAAAATAGCAATTTTTGGTGGGACTTATTTCGTTTTTAAAAGTGGGACTTATTTCGTGGGAGTTATTTCATAGACCCGAAAATGCTTTATAGAGGATATTTAGTTCAGATCAGTTCTTAAAATTATAAGTCAATTCCTAAGATGCGAACGTAGTCAAAGGCACCTTTGGTGATTAAACTTATAATTGTTTTGCTTATATAAGGGGCTTCCACGGAATAAAGGTAAGGAAAGCATTTTCTCAAACTTCAAACTATTTTCTTGTTACACTGAAGTTCTTTTCGCCCTAAAATAAGTTTTCAATTTAAATTTCCTCTGCAAAAAATACTACAGTGCGCTAGCAACTCGAGGTAATATCTCAAAGCTCTTTCCAGTTGCTGTTATTTTGTATCGTTTGACTGGTTTATGATTATTTCTTTTTTTCATGGAGCGTTTTTTATGTTTTGGTTCACCACTTTGAAACGCCTTTCCAACATTTATGTGTGTGTGTCTTCTCTACGAAGGTGTGTGAGTGTTGGCTGTTTGTTACTCTCATAATTCGTTGCACTAAATTCCACTGGTTCACAAAGCCGTTTCCACGCTGTACACGTAACGTGTATGCGATCGTTAACGTCAAATGGACGAAACGACGATCGCCAAACGAACATGTAGACAAATAGACAAACTTTTCGATTAGACGACAAACATCTCTTAGTCTGATAGACGCTTGAACTCTACGCCAAAGTGACAAAAGAGTAAACTAGAGGAAAAATACAGACCAAATTTTAGTCTTCCTGGTCAAATATGTAGCTAGCTCTTCGATAAACTCAAAACTCGTTTTCGGTTGCTTACGGCTTACAAACTGACTCCCTTGCTTGCGCTCAATTCGCTCATAAAAATTTATATGTATTTACTTGTATGTAGTTGTTGACCCATTGGACAGGTAACGAATGAACAGGTAAATTGCTTATTGGAATGATGACGCTCTATGAGTAGCGAATGCCAACCGAACTCGTATCTCAGGCGCACAATGCCCGCGTTGGCAAGTTAGAATGCGCAAACGCTCAATTCCAAAGGGTCGTTGTTGTAGGAAATTAATAAAATAGTAAGTAAGGGCATCACTGTGTGGCGCTATGTTTATACCGTTCACGAAGTCGCCGCACACATTTTGTTTTTTCGCGGCGAAACATATACATTAGGGTGGTGTCCTCTTCATGATGCTTTCTCTTTCTCCTTCGTATTAGTCTCTCTAGCTTTCCCTCTACCATTATTTTTCCTTTCATTTCCGTTTCCGTTTTTTTTCTCTCCCTACCGTCATATTCTCCTTCCCCTCCCTTTCCCTATCTATTCCTCTCTTTTCTGTCCCTCTCGCTTTCATTCCCCCTCCTATTTCTCGGAAACAGGATAGGAATTTTCTCCGATAGTCGGGCGGCTCTGTCGTCTGCATGGGTATCATCAAGCCCGGTTCTGCAGAGCAGGGTGTTGGCCATTGGCGTGGCAGGTCGACATAGCGTGTCCTGATCTGGGTTCCGCGGCACTGTGATATCCAGGGTAACGAAATGGCTGATTTGCTGGCCAGGCACGGCTCGGCTCTTCTGGGAGGCAGAAACTAGATGAAAGCGGCTGCAGACCTGCAGAGTTGCAGTGGCATTCTTCCTGGGATGGAATAGATGGTGGAGCACCTGCTATGCGAGAGGGGCAGAATGAAGTTCCTTGTCAAGCCTTTCTTCGACAGCATCTCGGAACTCAAGGACGTCAGGCCTGAGGGGCTGCTCATATACGTAAATTCAAGAGGATAGATATAGGGGAAGGGAACTGCCTTGGTTTCCTGTTGATTCTTGCATAATTCTACTTTTTACTGGGGTAGTCACGAGTTGTGGTAAAAAAAAAGGCGCATCGGCGCCAATTGTAATCATTGGGACTGAAACCAACCAACCAACCAACCAGGAATCGCAATGACTAGGTCTCGATGTAGATGGCCTGCTTCTCCTCTTCACTTCTCATCTGGTTCTAGTATAGCTCGGAAATATTCCGCGGTTATCCGGGTCCACGTATTGACCCGTATGTGGATGGCCGAGGAATCACAATGAATAGAACTCTCTGTTAAGGCCTTGCCTAATCCCTTTCAGTATATACTAATATCGCTCAGAAGGGTCATCCCGGTCCATCTCTTGACTCATATCTGGGAACCCTGACTAAAGATCTATGTAAAATCTCTGCTCAACAGCTTTCATCTGAAAACAATTACGCTGAGAAATATTCAGAGGTCATTCGGTCCACGTTTTGATTCATATCTGGGCACCCGACCTGGCAATCATAATCAGTACATCTCTCTGTAAAAGCCCCGCTCAGCACCTTGCATGTCATGCCAATGCAACTCAGAAATATTTGGGAGTTACCGGGTCCACATTTTGCCCCACTGATAATCGGGGCAGGTATTTTTATGTAAGCTTCACTCAATTGCTAGGAAAAATTTAGAAGTTCATAGAGGGTATAAAAACCAATTAAACCAGTTACTGACAATACTACTTACATATCTGTATAAAGAGGGAAAAACAACAAAAGCATTCCCTGCAAGGAACTCAATAACTAGTGAGCAAAATTTCTAGTTCCGAACTAGCGAAAAGGTGTCAAAGGGGAACTAGATCAATTGTAGTTAGACCCTCACCAGTTCAGGAGGAGTGAATTGAGTGACCATTATAAGACACACTTTGATTTGTATGCAATTTCGAAGTGACAAAAATTCTATGAAAATTTTTCGTTCGTTCAATTTCCGTCGGCTTTGTATATTTCTGCAATTCTC
Source organism: Urophora cardui (assembly GCA_960531455.1). Classification (NCBI taxonomy): domain Eukaryota; kingdom Metazoa; phylum Arthropoda; class Insecta; order Diptera; family Tephritidae; genus Urophora; species Urophora cardui. The sequence goes on along the minus strand of OY482674.1, from coordinate 39,924,042 downwards.
AGATGTTTAGTGAAGCGTTTCATATAAAGAGTTTTCTATTTGCATCTTAACTTTTATGAAATGAAATGTCCCCCTAATTATGCTTTTCCGATCCCTCAGGCTTATTTTTATTTTTTTTTATTTTATTACTTTTTAAATATTTCTGTAAATTTTATTAAATAAATAAATAAAAAAATATTAGTCAAAAAAAAAAATAAAAAAAAAATTATCATCCACCTTGACACCGACAGGATTCGACCCCGCGCCCCTCAGATTGAAAGGCACATGCGTTAGCCAGTCGGCCATCGCGCCACTTGCATGAAGTGTGTCAAAGTCTGCACTTAAGCGGCAGATGTAAACCTGTCGAATTTGTAGGTACTTGTAGCTAGTTCAGAACTATCGAAAATGTGCCAGTAAACGAACTAGTGTAAACTGTAGAATTTAGTACTAGTTCGGAACTATCGAAAATGTAGTGCAGAGTGTGACAATTGACACCGCCTAGGACATCGCCGTGTTAAATTCGCCAGTTGATAACATGCAAAAGAGATTTAGCTCGCACTAGTAGTGTCGAAAAATGCACTAGAAGCGACCTAGTTCGGAACTAGAGATTTTCCCTACAGGGTTGCTCATGGCTGTGTGTGTGTTGGAATGTGTGTGCACTCTCCCGTTGTCAGATTACGAGTAGTGACAGTAGCAGTAGCAGCCACCGCCAGTAGTCAAGTCAACCCAGACATTCGGTGGCTCAGTGGCTCGTTGGGCTTGGTGGATCTTTTGTATTACAAAGCAACTGGTTTACAGCTATCTTGAATGACTGGTGCTGTATTGGCATGCGAATGTATGCGTTAGTATCTGTGAGTGTGTACTGAGCAAATGCTGTCATTTGCTCAAAGAGGCAGATCCATGAAGTTCGTAAGGCAAAATGAGAATTGATACGAACTAATAAAACACTGAATGAGCTCCCAAACTCTACTGGACGATTGCTCGCTCTCACTATCTCTCTTCGACACACTCTGCCGTTGGGTGGCCAAAGGTTTTTGCGGGCTCGTTGCCCCCAACGGCGCTACTCTCGAATTTAGTCTTGAAGAGCTGATCGTACAGAACGCACCTGTGAAAAGTTAAAGTCGCGCACACAAAGTCGAACTGAAATTTATTTTGTTTATTTTGGCTGATCCGGTTTTATCATCTTTCTTATTTGACCAAACATACATATGTTATATTCTTTTGCCTGCATGGCTCTCCACAAATACAACAAGACAAACAACGATTTTTGAAACGGGTTTCCAGCAACAACAACTATATCTACTGTGTATGTGTAAGAGATAAATGCAAATAGAAATCAAACAAGTAAGGAAGCCTAAGTTCGAGTGGAATCGAACATTAGATACTCAGCTGTATTCTTTCATTGTTTGTTTGCGTTTGATGGAAACACGGTGTACTTTATATAAAGCGAGTGCTGCATAAAGTGGGCGTAGTCACGCCCATTTTCTAAATTTTTATCAGTCATCCAACTAAGCATATCAATATTATACTTTGTGCAAAATTTCATTCCTTTATGACTTCCAGTTACAAAGATGTCACGTTACAAATTCCCAAAGGGTGTTCCAGAAATATCTTTCTTAAAAAGTAGGCGTGGTCATAAACCGATTTCAATAAATTTTTGCGTGGCTATTAACACAAGTTATAAAAGTGTATAAACCAAGTTTCGTCATAATATCTCAATTATTTGTCGAGTTACATATAGGCTAAGAAATCTCGTATATCCCTTTGTGTAAAAAGAGGCGGTGCCACGCCCATTTTCCAAAATTTTTCTATTTGTTGTTTCCGGTCTATAGTCATGCCACAAAATTTCAATGAATTATCTTTATATTTGACCAAGATATCGCTTAAAATGTTTTTATTAGGCCCCTTTATAGTTCTCATATATAAAAGTGGGCGTGGTCGTCAACCGATTTCGCTAAAATTTTGATCGTGTATTACCACAAGTAATGAAAGTGTACACACCAAGTTTCGTCATTATATATAAATTATTTGTCGAGTTATGGGCTCAGAAATCTCGTATATTCCTGTTTATAAAAAGAGGCGGTGCCACGCCCATATTCCAAAATTTTTGTGTTTTTCGTTTTATGTCCGCAGTTGGACTCCCGCGACAAAATTTCATTGATAGATCTTTATATTTGACAGAGATATGGCTTAAAATGTTTTTATTAGGTCACTTTGTAATGTACATATATAAAAGTGGGCGTGGCCGTCAACCGATTTTAACTATTTTCCGTCCAAACGTATGCCTAAGTAAGTAAATCACGCATACCAAATTTTGTCGATATATCTTCAATGGTTTCTGAGTTATGACATATAAAACTTTCAAGGTTTGACCCTTAATAAGTGGGCGTGGCACCGCCCATTTTCCAAAATTTCATCAAATTTCTTCCTAGTGGCCTGAGCTCAACACGTGGGTAAAATTTCATCGCTCCAGCTATATTAGTGACTGAGATACCAAATTTCCGATTATTTCTATATAGGAAAAGTGGGCGTGGTCATGGTCCGATTTCGCCCATTTTCAATACCAACCGTCCCAGTGTCGATATCAACTTGCATTTCAAATTTCATCAAAATATCTCAATTTTTGCGCGAGTTAGAGTGTTTACAGACGGACGGACGGACGGACGGACGGACAGACGGACGGACGGACGGACGGACGGACGGACGGACGGACGGACATGGCTAAATCGATTTCTCTTTTCACCCTGATCATTTTGATATATATAAGTCTATATCTTTCTCGATTATTTCACTCTGTTACAATCCACCGTTATGTGATTAAAACTATAATACTCTGTGTACTAGTACAGCTGAGTATAAAAAGTATATATAAATGTATAAAGACAATGTATGTATGTTTGTATATACTATTAATCAGATTAAAATGTGCTATTTAGTGTAGAATACTGCGGATGGGATGTTGGACTTTATAAACGAATTGGTGCTGGAAAATTGTAGGGACCTTGTGTAAATCCCTTAGATCTAGCGGGATCCAACAACATGCTTAATCGTCGAACGCGTTTGAGAAGCACAGTGTTTAATTTTGAAATAACAAGCATATTGAATTAATTTATATTGGTTTTCTTAAGAAACACTTTTCACAAATATATGATAATTTTGGCTCGGCTCTCCATTAAGGATGCACGCCCCGATAAAAATCACTTTTTTAGGGGGCTAGAGGGCCGGAGGCTTATATTTTACGAGATATTTGTTGTTAAGTTTGATGGCACCATTGCTATTAACCATGAAAGAGAATTTTGTTTGGTAAATCCGGCTAGTTTTGATTTCAGTTCTGAGATCTGTGAGAGTCCGTGCCAATTTTCTCGCGGCGTGCTAACTTAATAAAAAAAAATTTCCCATTTTATTTTGAGTCAAACTCCTGCAACACATACCACAGTGCATTGATATAGCGATCGTATGAAGATCGTATATGCCATCATAGCGCGTATCTTATTTAAAGTTGCAGTTAGCATCTCTGGCGCTCGCTGGACTTTCTTGCTCGTAACACACCTCGAGCGATATTCAACCATTCATTTCAACTGGTTTTCAGCTTTCAAACGTTGGATGCTCTCATGAGCATAAAATACATAGAAACACATACAAACAAGCGTTTATAAAGCGCTTAGAAGCCAATTCGATCTATGTCGTTTCTCTGGTTTTGGCCACGAATCTTTTTCTATGATTTACATACAGTTTGTATGGTCGTATGTATGTATGCATGTCGGTTTACTTGCGCCATAGGTAGTATTCTTAGCTTTTTTTGAACATCGTTGTGCATATCCCCCCCGCCACAAGGTGTTGCTGCCTGTCTGAAGTTATCGCCATCGTCTACGCAGCCGCTTAGTCGCGTTGGGTGTGTGTGTGGGTAGAGATTGGGACTACTTGAGGAGCGATTTGGTAGTTGCACTGACTTCAGCTCCCATTTCGAAACAGAATGTAGAAAAACACATTACAACTGCTGTATGGCCAGCACCGCCGCCAACACCGCCAAGTCAGTGTGAGATCGGTATTGAGTTGGAGCTTTAAGTTGTCGACTAATTTTTTTTTTTACTTAAGTGTATGTGTATGTATGCATGTGCAAGTGTGTGTGTTGAATTTTGTGTTGATGGCTTACTAGCAACGAGGCGGTGAAAAAGGCCCATTATAGACCAACCGAACTATCGAATAGCAGTTACTTATTGGTAGTTTTTTTTATAGGCATATAAGGAAGGAAGTTAAATGAGTTAATGGAAGAGGTGAGACGCTTGTGGTGCGTGGAAAAGTGTATATACATACATACATACGTATGTACAATGTTCATGTATGTATATATGTGTGCATGAATGTTGTGTTAGGTAAATAATGCGGTTGTTGGAGTTATGGAAATGGCATTTGGCTAATAGCTGAATGTTGTTGTTGGTGTGTTTGCTGTGCAAAGGGTTAAGCTGAGGTGAAGGTTTAAGAAAATTCCATCGTAATTAGATACCTATTAGAAAAAAGAAAAAATGAAACAAAAAAGAAAACATAATACCGGAAAACGAATAATGTAAAAAGTGTGTGAAAAAAAATGGTGATCATTTAGTAATGAAAATGGAATTTGTGGAAGTAAAAGGAACATAAAAAAACTGCTGCGACACTTAAAAAAAAATATACAGATGCGTAATTTATGGATTTATCTACTTGAAAAGAGGTTTTGCGTAATGAAAAATAAAAAAAAAAATTTAACAAAAAAAATTAACAAAAAAACGCATTAAAAAGTTAAAATATTTAAATAAGTAAATATAAATAAATAAAACTTTTATCAAAAAAAAAAAAACAGGTGTAAGAACAGTGAAGTATTTGAAATATTTCTCGGAAATAAAAAGTGTCAGTTTTCCACATGAAATGAACAAAAAATTATTAAAAAAAATTTCGAAAAATCTTATTTCAAATAGAATATACTCGGACTTAAAAAAATATATTAGGTGCGTAATTTATTGATTTAATTGGAAAAAGAAGATTTTTGTAATAAAAAATGAAAAAATAACAAAAAAAAAAAAAAACAAAACGCATGAAACCTTTAACATATTTAAATAAATATAAATAAATAAAACTTTTAACAAAAAAAAAACAGGTGTAAGAACGGTGAAGTACTTGAAAGATTTCTCGAAAAAAGTTGTCAGTTTTGCACATGAAATGAACAAAAAATTATTTTAAAAAATTTTCGAAAACTTGATTTCAAATGGAATATACTCGTACTTAAAAAATCCAATAAAATAATTTAATTATAAGCTTAATTGGAAAAAATTTTCCATTAAGTAAGCACGCCACAAAAAAAAAATGATTTTTTTAAGCGGATAGGGAGGCTTTCACAGATCCTAGAACTGAAATCTAAACTTGCCGTAGGCTTACGATTTAAGAGATATTTGTTGTTAAAGCTGTAAAATTTACCAAACAAAAAAAAAATTACTTTTTCAGGGGCGTATCGCGTAAACTATAAGCCTCCGGCAAGTTTTGTTGGCAGATTTGAGATCTGTGAGAACCCCTCTGCCCCCATGAAAAAGTGATTTTTCTCGGGACGTGCTTCCTTAATGTACAGCCGAACCCATGTACAACATAATGGCTAAAAAATTATATAAGAAGTCACGAATTCTCTACAAACGATATAGAAACACTATTTTTGTATAAATAAAGTGCTTTGAAACTAAATATTTTAAAACATTAATATGGTGTTTACTTACTTATTATTAAAAAAAAAATGTAAATGGAAATGTTTTAGAACAGAAAAGCAAAAAAAAAGGAAAATTAATAAAAAAAAAATAAAATCTGAAAGAAGTCTGGTTGCACCAAGAGAAGGAAAACAAGCGATTATGCCCGTTTAATAAAAAATATTGAAATTAGAATAAAAAAAAAAAATAAAATGTTCCAAAAACTTAAGGAAAAAACTAACCAAAAAGTACCAAAAACTAAAGCTAATTCGAAAAAACTGTTTTAAAAAAATAAACCTGCAATACCTAATTTAAACAAAAAAAAAAAAAAACAAGAGGCGAAAGATGAAAGAAATACCTTAACGTTACACACGTAGGTACGTGCCTATTTGTAGGTACATAAATGCATATGTGGCGGTGTTTGCTCACATCTGAACAGGTTTCTTTTTTAAATACTCGCTCGAAAATGAAAAATTGTCTGGTAACGGCCAAGAGAAACGGTGTGGAAAGGTGAAAAAAGAGGCAAGAGTAAATAGTGAAGATCATGTGTACGTCCATACATACATGCATCTGTGTATATAAAAAAAAAAACGTTTAAATGAGTTGGGCTGTTTATACCCAGCAAATATTCGGAGTCATAAAAGAGTCAGAAAGGAATCCTGAACTGGAGCATTCACAGTCATTATGAGCTCATTTTGGAGTACGAAATGTATGTATGTACATATGTACATACCCAATAACCATTTTTCTTTATTCTCAATTTGAGATGAATTTGAGAATAAACTCTTTCCTCAAACGTTTATTTCAAATGTAACTCGAATTTCCCTTGATAGCGTTCTGAAACTAAAAGGCACATTTTTAATATGGGATTTTGGGCTGATTCCATTTTCTCAAACTCATTTCAAACATATATTTTTTCTCAAATGCTTCTCAAATTGTTCTCAAATTGATAAACAGTGTTTGAGAAGCACTTGAAAATATGTTGAGTTTCAAATGATATACATACATACATATATGCTGAATCTTAAACAATATTTTCTCAAATATTTGAGAATTTCTTTTTCAGAGTTTAATGAGTATTATTTCATACATCACATCAGCTTGAATAAGACTCATAAAATACTCCTATTGGACTATTATTTATGACTATTTTCGGACTCATATCGGACTGGAAAAGTATGAGGACTCCGAGAATGTTTGCTGGGTACCGTTGGGTTTCGTAGAAATGTGTCTACAAACACCCTGCAAAAATCATTGGATTATATGCTCCATTTGTGATAGGTTGGAGTACTTTCAAAGTAACCACTACCATAGCCCAAACGACCGATTCATGTAACTGCATCGGTTCGTAGTTAGCCGAACATAACAAAAACCAAATGTTTATCGCGCCGACGACGATACGTGTATACATACATACATATGTTTGACTGCATACACGTCATTCGTCGTCGTCGTCATAAACATCTGGTTTTTGGTGTTATGTTCGGCTAATTGTTAGATACTCCATATGTAGGTACTCCATGGACCATATTTTTTGTATGAAATGTGGCAAGTTATGGAGTAATCGGTTGGTCCATAGCGACCACTCCATGGATTAGCGAATGGAGTACTCGGAATTTTTGCAGGGCAACCCAGCACACATACACAAGTACATATACATATATAACTACATATGAATATGTATGTGTTTATCTGCGTGCCTGCGAGATCAAATTATGGCTTTAATGCCATCGACACGGTTGCAGCTGGACTTGGAGTTAAGTTACGTGATTTTTCAATGATTTCATTTTTTTTTTTTTTTTATGTAGCCGCAGTCAAAAGTGAAGGCTGAAATGATTTTTTTTCGGCATATTTGGCACTGAAAGTGCACAGGGTGGGGAATTTGCTTAATATAAAAAAAAAACGTCTTACTTAATTGTAAAAACAATATTGACAAATTTAAAAAAAGGTTTATATTTGAAGCCTTCAGTACTAAGTCCAAATTATATTATTTATTTATTTACATATATTTGAATTAATAATAATTATTTAAATTGACATGAATTGAAAATAAAAAATTGTCATTTTTATGAGCCAAATCCATGGGAAATTTAATTTTTAGCCATAAATTATTTCAAGACCTGAAATGATGTTCATTTAAAAGTGGATTATTTTATTTTTTGGAAATTATGGCGATTTTTGATTTAAAAAAAATTGAATAACGGTTTAAGTGCCGCTACTTATATAGTGAATATAAAATAAAGATAGCTCAAAGCATTTTTGAATAAAACTTTATGTAATAGCTTTTTGGTTCCACAATACATCAAAACTTTATGTCTTATACTTACCATTAACGTCATTAGTTGAGAATTGTTAGCTTCGTAGCTTAGTCCATTATTGCACTGAAGGCCTCATTTAAAACTCGTTTGATGGATTTTTGCAAATCTAAATAACTAAATTTATTTTATCGCTAAAATCCACAAATTTCTAGCTTCTATTGTGCTAATTTTATCCATCAAAGTCAATAAATGTCTTTCTAAAAGTGTAAAAAAAGGAATCATTGAAACACACATACATACGTGTGTACATACATATTCACATACTAGTATACCAGTATAATGTATGATGGGAAGAGCGACGTAAAAGAAAAATAAGTTAACTTCCTCAACAAATTTAATCCGATTATTTTAATCAAATTAAAACTATGACAATAATAATAAAATGAAATAAAATAAAATAAAAAATTGGAAATCAACCAACAACATATAACAACTTATCCAATCGTGAGTATTAATCCGCCCAAACAAAAAAAATTGTAGAAATGAAATATGCGATATTTAAAAAAGCAAATACATTACGCTCACAAACTCACATGGCAGACAAAAACCAAGATCGTACGAAAAAGAACTGATGAAAAATCAGTGAAACTCGCTACACTAACAGAGGCTGAGGTTAGGTTATGTTGCAGTGGCTGCTAGTTTGCACTTAGCACACCTAGGCCGCGAAGCTCCCATTGTAATACCTCGTGCATTTGCAGACCTTCCTACTCGAACCATCGTGTAGATTCCACAAATCTTTGAATCTTCCAAATTCTATTGCAGCTAAATTCGTCAGATCCCTAAATTGGTAGGCTCCCATATGCTTTTATCGTCTCCTTCTTAGTGCTGGGCAATCGCACAGCAAATGTTTACTGTTTCGGGCTTTTCTTCGTGCTCACAAGCCCGACAGTAATCGGAATATGGAGCGCTCATCCTTGCCAATGATTATATAACTTTTTAAAAGCTTTGTCATTAGTTCAAGCTCGGACCTTCCGAGTGCGAGTAGACTCTTCGACCGTCTGGAGTCCCAATTGGACCAAAAGAGCTTAGTATGGTTGCAAGTACTCAGACCTGGCCACTTGTCATTTGCTTCCTTGAAGCACAGCTACTTCAATGTGAGCTTGCTGGTAGCGAGCGACATACCTAAACCCTTCCACGACATTGAAAGTGAAGCGCATGTGCCCCTCTATCAAGTTCACCTGCCGTCTCGTTTCCCAGTATGTTACAGTGTCCAAGCACCCATATAAGCTAGATGGCAAACTGCTCAGCTATCTCATTTAGAAATCTGTGGAAGTTTTCCATGGTTTTGGATTTTTATATGACAGTGTGAAGCGCTTTCAATGCAGCCTACCTGACTGAGAAGATGTAGACGTCTTTACATTCGCCTTTCTTTGCTTTCAATGACTCAACCGGCCCCTGTAGCGGTAGCGGTGAACCTCCGCCGAGAAGACTCTGCAGTGATCAGTTAAGCAAATTAGGATTTTTAGCCCCCATCGGTGAATAGACTCCTCCTTCCATCCTAGCATTATGCTTATATCAATCAGTGTAGGGGTGGATAGCCTTGTTTGGTACCGGAGGACACCTGACCTATAGTCATTAACTGTCCATTCGGTAAGTTCCCTTAGGCGTAATGCCGAAATAAAACATGTCGCCTTCTAACACTGATGTAACGAGAATATCAAAGAACAATTCTTCATTTTTTTTTGTTTAAAAAACCATGGGATTGGCATTATCTTAACTGAGCTTACTGAATTTTGTATGTTTTATTATACCTAAAAAACATAATCGACTGCACGTGTGCACATAAAAAGGGGTAGCCTTATTATAATTTTTTTGATATTGATTTTTTATAATTCAGTTTGTAATTTTATTATACTTTCTGCATATAAAATATTTATCGATTCTGAATCTTTTGTGCCGATCACAAAAAGAAAGCAATTTGTTCACTAAAACAAATTAAAAAAAAAAGTTATTTCGAATAACAAAAGAATTCATTGACTGGCATAACAAAACGTACATATGTAAATGTTCATGCGAAATTGTTAACTAATAAATAATAATAAAAAAAGTATCAGTAAAGCGTTATTTATATTTTTGCGACCAACATTTACATACATATTAATTTACGCATTCATATTGAGATACTGCGCTGTCATATTAGCATTTAATAATTATTACAAACATATATCTAAGTATTCCACTTTTAAAAGCGTCTATGTAATTTTTTTTTCGATATTGAATTTTTGTTGGATTGTGTACCAGTATTTTAAGGTGTATAATATCTATTAAAAATTAATTAAAAATCTGAACAAAAAATCATTAAGTAAAAATTACTCTTTCAAAAGTCTCCATATTTCTTCAAAAGTCTCTATGTTTTATTTATACACTTTCAAAGTCTCTATCTATAATAGGTCACTCATACGCCTTGGTACACATTCGTGACGCCTTATATGTATAAGGGACGCTCAAAATTCTAAGACCATTTATTTCCATCAGAATCGCTTGATCTATACTATAAGAGTAAATTTTCAGGTTCTTAATCCATTAATGTCCATGTTTTAACGCACTTAAACCAGTTTGTCATATTGAGATTTTATTTTTTTATACATTTTTAATTCCTTATGGACTAAGCTTTCAGGTGTTAACAAAAACATTTTCAAATAAAATAGAGCTTGAGGCCGTGGTGTTTTTTTAAATTTCTCTGTAGCTTAATATGAAAAATTCACATAGCCACTTTTGAGAGTGGACTACTGATATGTACGTATGGATGTAGGTATGTATGTACATTAGAGCGTAATGCGCAAAAAAGTGCGCCGTACGCCCTCCCCCCCATATGATTTCTTTTTCGAAACCATTTCTGGAAAAAATGTTTTATTTTTTTTGGACGCCGCTAGATGTCGCTAAAATTCATTTTTTTCATATCTTCGGTATTTATGATCCGATCCCTAAGTTTGATACACAAATATCTTTGGCTTGAGAGGAGGGTTTCTAGTTTATAAATGTATTAACCCTATGTGCGCCATTGGGGTCACTTCCACCCAGTACTTCATTTATACCACCCTAATGTAACTTTTTTTGCCGGCATGTTAAACGTCGTCAAAAAATATTAATCTTTTGCAAAAGAAGTATTTCGATCGATTCAGTAGAACGGGAAATAAAACAAATTTAACATTCCGAGGAATATAAGATTTTCAATTCCTGTGGTCTTTTAGGTTCGTTTTACAAAGATTTTTTTCTGAAGAGACTACTACTGAAATTTTACGCCGAATAATTTTCTAGAACATTTTAGCCATCTAGCACCCCTAAAAAAGGGTTATTTTGACCCTTTTTTATACACAGTCAGGAAATAGTATTCATCATCGTATCGGGGGGCGTACGGTTGACTTTTTTTTGTCCATATAAGGCGAGATGGCCTAATGTACATATATATACATATGTATATGTACATATCGACGCTTCCAAACAATACTGTACTAAGTCGACTTAGTACATTTTCCCGTTTTTGGCGTTTTCAAGTAGAGCGTGCCTTAATTTAGATGCTCTCTAGTTTTGGTATCAATCGGACAATCCAATCAAAAGTTATAAGCAAAAGTGTACATATAATACAACTCGAGATTTTTACAGAATAAAAACTTTGAGAGCTTGCCATGAAAAACCACGTATCAAATTTTTATTTCTTCTTACGGTTTTATATAAAGCGTACCTTAACCATGATATTGTCGAGTTTTGGTGTTGATCGTTCAATCCAAACAGAAGTTACAAGTGAAAATATACTTAGCATACAACCGAAGTTTCATATCGAGTTTAAACTTTGAGAGCTTCTCCTGCAAAACACAGTTTTCAGACTTAGTACAGTTTTGTTTGGAAGCGTCGATATGTATTGTACAATGTACATACATATTTTTTTTTTTTTTTGCACAAAAAATGACAAGACAACGCAATTATACAACAATATTAAATGCCGAACAAGTTTTGCATAAAATTCACAATACAGCAGTCGACCCAGCGGACCCAGCCAACCTCATCAAATCAGCGCAAAATGTGGCAGCGGACGCATTTAGTTTACTAGTGTCTGACTTAATAAAGGAAAGAGACTAAAGTTGCTGCTGTTGCGCTTTTGAGCGGCCGCTGCGGAGGATGGAGCTGAGGCTGGGGCTGGGGCTGCACGCGAACTTTTAACATTCAGCGAAGCGCGACTCAATAATAATGACAACAATAACAACTGCGCAAAAATAAAAGAACAATGCATTTTATTATTACTTATGCATTCACCGACAAAGATACATACATACTTACATATATATATGTATGTATTTATAGACATTTGTATGCATGGAACGTTTGCCGTTCCTCATTCGCTGTTCGCCATTCGCTGTTCGTTGCACGGGAGCCACTTTTTTGCTTTTCGCTTAATTACTTTAAAATGCTACCAACTTCAAATTCAAATTCCTCCAAAGTGTGGCTAATTAATTTCCTGCTCAGCTCCGCACGTCTCTCTCTCGTCATGCTGCACGCTACCAGTTTTCGACTTTGTCTTAGCAGTCAAACGAATTGAGTTGAGTTGTGCTCTTTCTTGCCCTGACGGGTTGTTTGCTTCCACGTCGATGTTGTTATTGCTGTTGTTATTTTTGTTGTAGTTTCAAGTTTGTGTTGTTAATTTTTTCTTCTGTCGTAATTATTGTTGTTGGTGCTCGCATAGCTTGGTTGCTTAGTTGCTCTGCTACTCAATGCTTCTGTGTTGCTGGCTGGCGGATCGCCGCAGTGCAAGAGATACACACACAAAACGGTCAGGACAAGGAAAAGTAAGACCGTTGTTAGTTTCTGTCAATATTTCTTTCCTCAAAACACAGGGGAAACTATTTCTTAACTGATCTTTAAAAAAATTCGTGAACCAGTGCAGGTCCTACGTCCTATATCCATCCTTTATGAGTTTAGGTATCTAAGAAGCCCCTCGGGCTTAACGTCTTTGAGTTCCGAGAGGTTGTTGAAGAAAGGCTTGCCAACGAATTTCATTCTGCCTAATACTATGTTCACGTTGAAGAGTTAATTAGAGTTAAGTGGGCATTTCGAGTTAACCACTTAACTCTACTCTTAACTCCGAGTTAACCATACAAATTATTTTGATAAAATCGCCTCTGACTCCAATTAACTCTACTTTCATTTGGAGTTTATTTTGAGTTAATGGAATGCAACCCTGTCTTTTCCCAAAATTTGGTAGCACTTTTGAAACATTGGCATTATTTGGACAGCCAGGTGATCGCAATAGACGGATGATTTGAGATGCTTATGTCAATCTGCATGTGATTTTGAAATAAGATCCGCAGCAAATCTATGTATGTAGTATTGCGGCCACCTAGCAAATGTCAAATTAAACTCTGAGTTACATAAATCCCTCAAAGTGAACACTTGACAGTTATCAATTAACTCAAAACCATTAACTCTAGTTAACTCTTCAACGTGAACGTTGTATAAGCAATGCGAACGACACTCGCATAGCAGGTGCTCCACCGTCTCCTCAGCTCCAGGAAGATTACAGCTGCGACACAGATCCAATTGCAATCGGTTCGTGCGGGTACCAGTCTTCCGCGAATACCGTAGTTAAGCAGAGAATGTCACTCCTGTCCATCTTTAGCATGGCTCAGTAACGCATATCATTGTATGAAAACAACAGACTTCTGCAGACCCTGCAGGTTTGCAACCGCTTACATCTAGTTTTAGCCTCCTGGAACTAGTGCCGAGAGATTCGACCCTTGATAAAGTCCAGCGGCTGAACAACCTACTGCTCCTCTGCGATATCGACAGCCGAGCCTTGGCTGGCCAGCTCATCAGCCATTTCGTTTCAACTAGATATCGCGCTGCCTTGGCAGCCCGATCAGAGACGCTATGTCGACTTGCTAAGCACATGACTCCTACTCCCTACACATCCCGAACAGGCTTGATGAAGCTGTTGCAGATCCGAGAGCTTTCAGAACCGCCTAACTATCCGAGAAAATTCCTATCCTGTTTTCGACACTTTGTAGGCCTCCTTTATGACGCAAAACGCTCGCCATAACCGGGGGCCACATTGATATCGAAGTGTCTGGCTGAGTTGCGAAAATACCCGCTCCGACTCCTCATGTCATCTTCGACCTCTCCGTGAAAACTGAAACATCGAATCTCTGAAGACTTGAGCTCGCCATAACCGGGGGCCACATTGATATCGAAGTGTCTGGCTGAGTTGCGAAAATACCCGCTCCGACTCCTCATGTCATCTTCGACCTCTCCGTGAAAACTGAAACATCGAATCTCCATTTCCCCAGTCCTTCCTGGATGGAGAGACAATCTCCCCGGGCCTTCCAGGTTGGAAAGACAATCTCATAGTTTGTATCGAATACCATTATAGGACAGATATACTCTGTTTTTCGTATCGATATGGGGGAGTTGTTAACGTTGAGCAGAATACGACCATGTGCGCTCCTTCTAGAGTCCGAACTCCCGAAACCTCAGAGCACCCTGAAGTGCGCCTTCCTTGACAAAAAGATTAATGGGCGGAATATGGAACAGATAATTTAATATTGGGTAGTTAATTCAAAAATTTGAGCCCATCTGGCTGATCAAACCTAAATCATAAAACCATTACATATATCGCCCGTTTTATGCAATAGGGATTTAACTCGAAATTTTCGATTTCTGGGATTTTGCCATATATTTCAATATATGGGCCATGCCTTTCAGTTTAGTCTTATAAAATACTCAAAAGGATAAAAATGGCGGAAATAAAAGTCATTTTGTCGTTAGTCGTAGAAGGAAACTATTTGAAATTATAAAAGTTTATTTGCGTTTTCCCAAAAAAAAATTTTTTTGAGTTAAATCCCTATTGCATAAAACGTGCGATATGGTATTATATTTCCTCAGAAGAAAGACTTAAAACAAAAATAAATAATTAAGAAAAGCAACAAACTTGGAAAAAAAAAGAGAACATAGTGCGTAGAACTGAGCAACCGATTTCCACCGCTCTTTCGAAGAATATGCTAAAGGCACATCAGTCGCGAGCTCTGCACCACACCACACCGCTCAACACAAAAACGTTCATGGCACACAGCGCACAAGATCATATGGGCTCCAAATACCTCACTAGATCTACTCCATTCTTGCTTTTACTGCGCTTCAAATGACTGATGCTTTGGTTGTCTGTCTCTTGGTCCGCGCTTTGTACGGATGTGGCGCACCATTGCCGCTACTAAGCCTACTACTACTACTACTACAACCACTACCAATACACAACAAATGCAGCTGCTGCCACTGTCATTGCCACTGAACACAGTGTGGTGCCGCGCGGCAAGCAACCGCAACTTGCTACAGCTCGCTGTACGGCGACCACGAGTCGCGCCGCCACAAAACCCATTTGATGCGCCCGGCGCACATTCAAACCATTGCAGCCACGAACGATCTAAGCTAGCTAGCGTAGTGGCATAGAAACATACATAAAATTCCTTATGCATTTAAAGCGTTTCTTTCAATTCTGAATATCCACCATGGACCACAGCATTGCATAGCCTTCTTAAGTGACTAGTTTTTATACTCAGCTGTACTAGTACACAGAGTATTATAGTTTTAATCACATAACGGTGGATTGTAACAGAATGAAATAATCGAGATAGATATAGACTTATATATATCAAAATGATCAGGGTGAAAAGAGAAATCGATTGAGCCATGTCCGTCCGTCCGTCCGTCTGTCCGTCCGTCCGTCTGTCCGTCCGTCCGTCCGTCCGTCTGTAAACACTCTAACTCGCGCAAAAATTGAGATATTTTGATGAAATTTGAAATGCAAGTTGGTATCGACACTGGGACGGTTGGTATTGAAAATGGGCGAAATGGGACCATGACCACGCCCACTTTTCCTATATAGAAAAAATCGGAAATGTGGTATCTCAGCCATTAATATAGCTAGAGTGATGAAATTTTACCCACGTGTTGAGCTTAGGCCCCTAAGAAGAAATTTGACGGAATTTTGGAAAATGGGAGGTGCCACACCCACTTATTAAGGAGCAAACATTGAAAGCTTTATGAGACATAACTCAGAAACTGTTGAAGATATGTCGTTGAAATTTCGTACGCGTGATATACTTACTTAGGCAAATGTTTGGAGGAAAAATTGTCAAAATCGGTTGACGGGCACGCCCACTTTTATATATGGGAACTATAAAGGGGCCTAATAAAAACATTTTAAGCGAGATCTCTGTCAAATATAAAGGTATATCACTGAAATTTTATGGCAGGAGTCCACCTGCGGACATAAAACGAAAAACACAAAAATTTTGGAAAATGGGCGTGGCACCGCCTCTTTTTAGAAGCAGGAATATACGAGATTTCTGAGCCCATAACCCGACTAATAATTTATACATAATGACGAAACTTGGTGTGTACACTTTTATTACTTGTGGTAATAGACACGCAAAAAATTATTGAATTCGGTTTATGACCACGCCTACTTTTTAACAGATATTTCTGGAACACCCATTGGAAATTTGTAACGTGACATCTTTGTAGCTAGAAGTCATAAAGGAATGAAATTTTGCACAAAGAAAAATATTCATATGCTTAGTGGGATGACTGATAAAAATTTTGAAAATAGGCGTGGTTACGCCCACTTTATCTAGCACTCCCTTTATATAAAATACACCGTGTTTTCATCAAACGCAAACAAACTATGAAAGGATACAGCTGAGTATCTAATGTTCGATTCCAATCGAACTTAGGCTTCCTTACTTGTTTTCGTTGCTCTTGTTGTTGTCATCGCGGTCTTTGCTTGTCGTAGCTTCATCTTAGCTTGGCAGCATTGGCGCGCTGTTCGTACAATCAACCCTTGGCATTGCCTGCATTGGCTGTTGTCCTCATCATCTTCATCAATATCAGCATCATTATTCTTTTATATATTCTGTTAAGCACATACTTACATACTTGCATACGACATTGGTTAGAAGAGCATCAAGTTTCATATCTCTACTATTGATTTCCATTTAGGCCGATGGCGATTTTATCTTCTGGCAGATGTATCAAATGACTTAGTGTGTGTGGGTGTGTGTGTGTGTGTATGAAGTAGAATTTGCAAATGTTAAGTACTCGTCCAGAAAACTGCTGTGAGACAAAAAATCTTTGAAATGAAAAAAGTCAAATACAATTTTTAATGATCGCTTGTTCTAGCCCATCTGCTAGTCGTTGGCTTTTTTGTGCAAGTCAACGCTTCAAAGTTCATCATTAAGAAATTGGATTTCAACAGTTCTCTCCCGAACTGAACTCTAGAATAATTAGATGAAATACCAATTTAATTTAGGTTGGAGCGGCTGCCGCGATAGCATCACACTTTGGCCAGTGTGCAGGCCCATTTTCATACCACGATAAAGCAGATTACTCCTCCTTTTTGAACCAGTTGAAGTTCACCAGGCTTCCTACCTCTCTTCTTCTTCTTGATTGGCGCTTAACCGTCTAGAAGATTCTGGCCGAGTCCAACAAAGCGCGCCAATTTTTTCTGTTTCGTGCAGCATGGCGCCACTTGGGAACACCTAGGGAGGCAGCATCGCTGTCCACCTGATTTTCCCAACGCAGTGGAGGTCTCCCTTTTCTTTTGCGTTCAGCGGGTTTCGATAGAAATGCTTTCTTGGCCGGAGCGCCTTCGTCCATTCTCACGACATGACCTGCCCAACGCAGCCGCTTTCTACCTCTGCGACCTTATATATGCTATCCAGCTAAGATATACGAAGAAAGCGCCGTCTGGCGGCGTTAAGTGTCGGCCAGTGGCAATTGAGATGTTCTATCGTATCCTACCCATTATCACCTTTGCAGCTTCTGCAGCATCTGCGGTGGGGTGCACCTAGCCTCTCTGCATGTTTCCCGATGAGGCAGTGTCCGGTGAGCACCCCCACAAGGTACGAGATTTTCTCTCTCCTTGGAGTATATATTTGACGAGATTGCTTATGATCCCATTTTGGCCTGGTTTGCCTTCATTTTCGACATACTGGGTTCTGTTGCCATTTATCACTACCTAATTTATAAATGTGCTGTTTAAGCATTAGCTTGCGTGTGACAAACGGCATTCTTTGTCAGGAAGAACCTGCACGGTAGTGCCTTGCCTTGCAAGTTCATCTGCCTTACAATTGCCATCGATATCCCTGATTCCTGGAACGCACACGGGGTGCAGACAAGACTGTTTGGCCATCTTCTGTGTAGATCGGCGACAGTCTAGTGCTAGTTCAGAACTGAACGAGTGGAAGCCAAGAGACTTAATTGCTGCTTGGCTGTCGCTGAAAATGAATAAATCCTTGTCGATCAGTTCAGGTCCTATACGGTTAACAGTTTGCGTTATAGCTAAGACTTCAGCCTGGTAAACACTACAGTGATCTGGTAGCCTAAAAGCGAGCTGTAGATTCAAGTCTTGTGAAAAGACTCCGCCTCCTATATTGTTGTCCAGTTTCGAGTCATCGGTATATATGAACGCTACCTGGGTATGGGTAGAACCGATTTGGCTCTTCCAACTTCTTCCTATCTTTGTTTCGAAATTGCTATATGGAACTATTGTAGTAGTAAAGCGGTCCGTAATACCGGGTAGAAAACTCAGATTGTTCAAACTACTAGATTATATTGTGGCTTTTGTAGACCAACCGGAATAAATGAAAATGAATAAATCCATGTCGATCAGTTCAGGTCCTATACGGTTAACAGTTTGCGTTATAGGTAAGACTTCAGCCTGGTAAACACTACAGTGATCTGGTAGCCTAAAAGCGAGCTGTAGATTCAAGTCTTGTGAAAAGACTCCGCCTCCTACATTGTTGTCCAGTTTCGAGTCATCGGTATATATATATGGAAACGCTACCTGGGTATGGCAGCACCGATTTGGCTCTTCCCAATAATTCCTACTAGGAGTCTTTGTTTCGAAGTTGCTCTCCGCAACTACTGTAGAAGTACAACGATCCGTACTACCAGGAACTTGAGTGGCCTATGGCCTTTGTACACCTATCGGACGACTCTCTTAGGCGTAGGGCTGACATAGTTGCCACTTGAACACACTGCTAGATAAAATGACAGGATATCTAGAATGACCTGCAGAGCTTCGCTAAGCATCTTCCTTGTGCACCACTTATGCTGATCATGCTAGATATGTGAAAATTCAGTAAGCTTTAATTCTGTGGACATTTGGAAAAGCAACCTAAGTCTAAATTCGCAATTTTACAGGAGAGCAAAAAACAGTTTTGCAAGTGCACATAGCCTTTCCATCATATATTTTCAAACAATATTCTGTTGTTCATTTTAAATTGAATTTTTATTTCTTGTCGTAACGGTTTTTATTTAAATGGATTTCAAATAAAATAAGTGCTTTTTCCAAATTGTTTTTTGAAAAAAACACCAACTTATCTCAATTTAGGTTCTTTTTTCAAATTGATCTTCATCAAAATTTTATAGAATTTTAGCCTCCTAATTGGAATTAAGTTCATTTGGCAAACTGAAATATGATAGAAAATCGACTTATGTTGCTAATTAGGTTGGTTTTTCAAAAGCATATTGAAAAAAATATTCCACCTAAATTAAATTAGGTTCTTTTTTCAAGAGGAATTCTTGCAATTTTTCTTATCACTTCTATCTTATCTTAAGTTAAGTTGCTTTGGTAAAAGCATTTGTGAAAAATATAGACTTAAGATGATTTTCGATTCATCATATCTCCTGAACCCGAAATGATATCGTAACACCGATTAGACAGAAAGAAGCGTATTTTAAAATGTATATTTATAATAAAAAAAGCTGAAAATGCACCTAGGTCGACTTAGGTTGTTCTTTCAAATGTCCACAGAATTTAATCCCTCAAAAATATTCCCTCCTTGTTTTCAATATAGTAAGTGTGATCCAATGACAAGTAAATACGGTATCGCTTGAGTTTTTAAACTAGAGATCTTGGCAGAACGTTGAAGGGCCAATCTCTTAGCTTAGTAGACGGGTTTGAGAATCACTACGTTTACATAGATATCCATAAAAAGCCCATTGAAAGCAAGATTGCCAAGTTCCCCTAGGGAGCTAATCCAAACCTCCATCCATCTGGTGTAAAAGAATGATGCCATGCGCTCATCCAGCAGTACAGCACTGCTTTTTCGTTCGTACATATATTTTTCATATTCCTCTACGATTTCTTATGTTTGTTTATTTTCAGTTTTTATGTTTTTTCTGTTTTTTTTTTCTTACTGAACCTGAATCCGGTTCTCGACTTAAGTTAACTGCTGCCACCAATGCCGCTTTTTTGTGCGAATGTCATACGGCCAACAGTTAATCGTTTCGAACGCGGTCGAAGCGAAAGGAAAGGAAAAAAACGAGCAATTGCCGCGAGCTTCTGTATCTGCTGATGTTGCTGCCGTCTTGGCTAACTTGAATTGCATGAGCGCGTGTGTGTCAGAGTTTCAGCGCGCGACGGGTTTAGATTTTCTTTACTTATTTTCCTTGATTTTAGCCGTATGTACGCCTCTTATGTATGTATGTATATATGCAGTATATGAGCCTTAAGCTTCTTGGTCACAGCAATTTGAGTTCGTACTCCAAGCGATAGTCGACTGTTTGGTTGCTGGCACAGAGTGACTCACTTTGGTTGAATCGATTGACTTTGCGGCTTCACAAACATTGTTGGGCGGTCGAGACGTTGGACTTGCTGTTCAGTTCGTGAGTTTGGTTTCGATTTTAGTTACTGATTTCTGTAATGTTTGTTGGGATGTACATTTATTTGGTCTTTTTGCTGGACGTCCGTCTGACTAAATATTACTTGGGTATTAGCTGAATGTATACATATATATACGTACATATGTACATATTTATATAGATATGTGTAAAGTTGTTGTTGTTCCTTATTTTACATTGACTGTCTGAGTGGTTGGTCGAAATTTCGCGGCGCGTTGGTCGGTTGGGTAAAGGCTGCCTTTGAAGTTTGTTTGTTTGTTTGCCTCGGCTTTTCGCTGTTTTGTTTTGTTGGTTGACGACAGTTAGCGTTTGCTTGGATGTTCATATGTGCATACATAATGTATGTACTTTTGTACTTAACGTGATTTTTAATTAAAATTTTTAAGGTAGAAAAAATTTATGTACGTACATGTACGTGTATGTACCTGTGGGGCTGTGTAGCTCGCGTTGCCTGAAGGTTTATAACCGCATGCAGTTATAAATATGTGAGCCTATACCCTGCAGAAAAATGTGCGATGAATCCCGAAAGAGATTTGTCCCGGATTGATCTCTTTCGGGAACAATCGGTCCACAATTAGTCCCCGATTGTTCCCGAACGTGTATAAATGTAGACTAATTGTAGACGAATACTTCCCGAACGGATATAAATGTAGATTAATCGCTTTCATCGCAAACAGGTGCGAATCTAGATTGAGTAAATGTATAAATTTTACAAAAATATTCAATGTATTAAAAAAATTTTATAGCAATAGGTAAAACTAATTGAACACAATTTCTTTTAATAACCATGATGATTTTAATTTATTGAATAGATTTTTTTACAAACGTAAAACTTATCGTATAATCTTTACTTAAATGGGCATGAGCATTCACTCGCAAAATGCATTCCCAAAACTTAAAATATTTGGTGAAAATGCTTAATTTGAAAGAGTTTTTTTCGTGATTAGCACGAAATTTATTTAATTCAATTTTTAATAGTTGGGGTAAGTGGAAAAAAATTCAACAACTATTTACAGCGAAGGTTGAGTGTATAGCTATTTCACGAAAAACCATTTTCGATCATCAGCACTCTTTTCGGAAGTGGATGCTCCTACCGGGGATTAAACCCGAGATACATTTTTTCCACTTACCCCAACAATCGAAAACACTTAATTTTTTTAAAAGATTTGACTACACGATGAAAGCTAATTGAATAAACTTTCTTCTGACATATATACAAATTTACAATTTTTAGACATTTTCATAAAAAATAGCCTTGGCTTGCAAATTTGGATGAAAGCGATTGATCTACATTTGTACCCGTTCGGGATGTAAGCGATTGATCTACATTTCTACCTGTTCGGGTATACAAGTTGAACAATTAGTCTCTTCATAGGACATGCTCGAAAAAATGCGATCAATTCACTCCATATAAAGTACAGCCCTTTGTATTAGTCGCATGCTCCCTTGCGATTGATCGCCGACGCGTCCCGGATTAATCGGATTTTTTGCAGGGTATTTGCATGTGTCTGTCTGTATTTAGAGATCATATAAGTATATTTCTATGCACATATATAAGTACTTACTATTTGCTCATATCTCTAGAATGTTAATTATACGCTAGCAGAGCGATTTGGCGGAAATTCACTGGCAAGGCGCGCTTTACTGTGACAGGGTCGCTTTAGCGATTCAATTGCGATAACCAATTGTCCATTTGTGTGCGAAAAAATTAAGAGCAATTCAATAGGAATTAAAATATATACCCGGTAGTAGAACATGCTGCACGAAACAGAAACAGCTGACGCGCTTTATTGGACTCGCCTAGAGTCGTATAGACGATCACGCACCAATTAAGAAGAAGAAGAAGAAGAAGAAGAATAAGAAGAAGGAGGAAAGAACATAGTTTTAAAGTTTGTCTTGCAGATTCTCACAGAACATTAATGAAGTAGGCACTCTTATCAGAGCTTACATCATTCCATAGTTGGTTGCAAGTTTAAGTGAAGCCCGAAGTGTTTGCCGAACAGTCGTCACAATCTAACTTGCAGGTTACTGAGGAGCCTCATCGAAGCTTGAAAATTTGTTTCATATTTTTAGTTAATATTCACTCACATTGTGATAAACATTCTGATTGCTATTGAAATTTCGATAAGGAACCCCGTTGTGTAAATAACAAAAACCTAAAAACCTTCCTTTCTTGCTGAAACATCGTAAATGGAGATTGCATTCGGATAGGATAGAGATCTTAGTTCCAAGCGCCTAGTACTGCACCTTTTGCGATAAACGGCAGGTGCGCTTCTTCTTCTTATTCTTTATTGGCGCATACTCGCCGAGACCAATAAAGCGCGGCAGTCGTTTCTGTTTCATTTTGCCTGATGCCAATTGGTAATACTAAGGGAGGACAAACCAGTATTCACCTGATTTTCCCAACGCAATCGAGGTCCCCTTTTCTTCTGCCTTTTGCGAGTTTCGATACATATACTTTCTGGGCCTGAGCGCGGCATGACCTGCCCAACGCAGCTGCTGGATCTTTATCCGCTGAACAATGTCGATGTCTGCGTACAGCTCATCGTTAAATCTCCATCGATACTCGCGCACGCCAACGCGGAAAGGTACATAAATCCACCGAAGAACTTTCCTCTCGAATACTCCAAGTGTCATCTCATCTGATTTTGACATTGTCCATGCTTCTGCGCCGTGCATGGGAACTGTAACGATGAGCCTCCTGTAGAGCGTTATTTTTGTTCGTCGAGAGAGGAATTTAGTTTTCAGTTGTTTACGTAGTCTAATGTAGCATTTATTGGCAAGAGTGATTCTTTGTTGGATTTGCGTGCTGACATTAGTTGTGGTGTTAGTATTTCCGCTTGGAAAGGACAGGCTGCGCTCGAATGTCGAAAATATAGTGTGACATTTGTTTATTCAGAGAAAATTGCAAATGCAAGGTGTCTTTTTCTGTCGATCGCTTTTAAAACAATATTTAAGACAAAACTGGGTATATAACATATATATATAACATATACATATCTACTACGTATGTATGGTTAGTGTGGTTTTGCGGCTTCAGACGAGTCACCGCAATTTACAATTATTTGAAGGGCAATGGAGCAGGGACCAAACGTTCTTATTTATTTATAACTTTTGTTTTTTTTTTTTTTTTTGAATCCGACCGCCCTCTCCCCTTCACCTTTATGCTCGCTTACGTTTATGTTTATGCAGGTACCTACAATTATTATATGGCCAATGGCTTGTTTTTCAAATAAAGATTTTTATCAAAGTGCTCCAATATAACTTAACCACAAACAGAAAAAAGAGAAAGAAAAGCACAAATAAAAAAAAAAAATAAAAATAAAACTGATCGCGAATATTTCACAGCATGAAGTTAATGGCGATATACATTGTATACATACATATGTATATTCTTTAAACTCAAGCCGAAGCAATGAAAATAATTACATAGTCCAATCCAGGGTTGGGCAAGCTGCATTCAATTTTGATTGCATTCAGCCTTGCAGCCACCAATCAATGATGAGTGGTAGTGCAAAATTGATTTGCATTACCATTCAGTAGCGAATGGGAATGCAAATTTGGTTTGCATTACCATTCAGTAGTGAATGGGAATGAAAATGTGGTTTGCATTACCATTCAGTAGTGAATGGGAATGCAAATGTGGTTCGCATTACCATTCAGTAGTGAATGGGAATGCAAATGTGGCTTGCACTACCATTCAGTAATGAATGGGAATGCAAATGTGGCTTGCACTACCATTCAATAGTGAATGCGAATGCAAAGGTGAATGCATTCCCATTCATTGCATTCCCACTGCAAATGTGATTTGGACTATTAATTAAAAATGAGTGCGTGTGATTTGGACAACCATTCATCATTTAATAGCAGTTAAAACCTGTGACCATAGTTAAGGTATTAAGTGGCTAATCTATTTATTAACGGAAAGGAAGTTTATGGGATATTATAAATATGGAATTAGGCTTAGCAAAGTAAAGGGAAACCAACACGGCATGGTAATATGTAAATATGTTCTATGTTATACCTGTAAGTAAAAGTATTTCTTTCAACTTCTGAGGTTATAATTACACAGTTCAACAAATTTACAAAAATTTTACTCAACACGAACAAACGCTAGTTATTATGAAAGAGGATGCCTCTCAGACCAACTTTTCCGAATGGAGTACTAGTCCAGTGCAAATCACATTTGCAGTGGGAATGCAATGAATGGGAATGCATTCACGTTTGCATTCGCATTCACTATTGAATGGTAGTGCAAATCACATTTGCATTACCATCAGGCCCGACGAGAGGGGGGGGCTGAGGGGGTCAATTGCCCCGGGCCCGGGCTTTAGAGGGCCCGGGAACCTCAAAATGATATACAAGTTTTTGCTTACAGATAATAAACAAACAACACCTTTAATCATCTTTCGTAGATAGCAATCATTTTAAATTTCAACAAATTTTATAAATCTCTTAACGTGTCTGCACCTCACTTAAGGAATTGTTGGTTTTTGGCGTCGTCTTTGCAGCATAAATTTGAATTCGTTTTCTGTTGCAACAGAAAAATTCGGTATGATGCAAATTCTTATACAGCGATATGGGTATTTCCTGGGCGTTTCGGACGGTATGTTCGCACGATTTTTTGAACTTTTTGAGGCAGAAATATCGCGAAATATTGTATCGTTTTATGATAAAAGGAAAGATTTAGGCCACAGCTAATGATTAAAGTATGTTAGCGACAGAAATTTAGTTTAATGCCTCTGTTTTAGCCACTTAAACTGCGTTCCGGACGCTACAAAAACACATTTTTTTAAGTGTCTAAAACAGAGGCATTAAACTAAATTTCTAACAACTTTAATCATTAGCCGTGGCCTAAATCTTTCCCTCTTTTATAAAACAATACAATATTTCGCGATATTTCTGCCTCAAAGGTTCAAAAAATCGCATACCGTCCGAAACGCCCAGGAAATGCCCATATATGTATGTACGTGTATGTATGTATGTAAACAGCGATACGCCGAAAACAAACGAAGCTTGCGAAGCTAAAATTTGCTTTGGTGCTTCGTACAGTTGAATTCGATTGCTGTTTCACTAAAGCGTTCAGCAGGATCAGTCTTTTGATATACTAAATTCCTACCAACAAATATTTGTATTTCAATTTAAAGAAATTTATTTCATACAAATAAAGCAATATGTATTTAAACAGAATTCATTCAGACCTATGGTCCCATGGACAATATTACTCAGTATGACCCATGAATTCGGAAACTGGATGTGCCTTTTGAACAATAAATTTGACCCACCCTAATATGTATATTTCTATGTAAACATATTTACTTGATCTGTATTAATGTATAGATAAATTAAAGTTCATAACTATGTACATATATATTCATTGAATTTTGAGTTTTAGAATTTGTTCATTTAGTATGGAGGCCCGTAGTTATTTTGACCCCGGGCCCGGATTTTCTCTCGGCGGCCCTGATTACCATTCACTACTGAATGGTAATGCGAACCACATTTGCATTCCCATTCACTACTGAATGGTAATGCAAACCACATTTTCATTCCCATTCACTACTGAATGGTAATGCAAACCAAATTTGCATTCCCATTCCCTACTGAATGGTAATGCAAACCAATTTTGCACTACCATTCACTATTGAATGGTAATGCACTTTGAATGGTAATGCAAAAATGCCCATCCTTGGTCCAATCGCATAGAAGCGTAGCAAAGAGTCTAGGAAAAAATACCTTATGAGATATTAGATGTTTTTAACAACAAACGTACCTACAAACTAAACGTACAAGCCGATTTATCAAAAATGTACAAGTTAAAGAAGAAAAGGAAAAATATATATGATATCTCAGCGCGATCTTGGCCTTTAGCTATTTTTGCTTTGCGACCAATGCTTTGAACAATTTATTATGGACGAGTTTTACAATTTCAAAACTTTTTGTGAGGCCGCTGATCTAATTTTTCTGTGCGTTTCTTGTTCTTTTTTTACACTTATCTGCGTTTGCGCAATGGGAATTTAATCGATAGATTCTATAAAGAGGAAAAACCAAAGAGGGAGTACTTATTTATTGCAGGGACTGTTACTCATGGGAATTTATATTTGTGCTGAGTTTGCTAAGTTATTTTTTTAAGGTAACTCTCTACTATATCGACGCCTGAATAAAAGACCGCCCTATTTCAAAAGTTGTTTCAAGAAGAAAATTCTGAAATAGGGCGTTTTTGAAACAACTTTTGAAATAGAGTGATCTTTTACTCAGGCGTCGATATGTCGATTTTCAAGCTGCTCCTCGAAAAAGCTTTAATAAATTTGAGATGATTTTATTCTAAGTTTCGAACTGTGGAAAGATTCGGGGAAATTTAGGTTCAGGTTAGGTTACGTTGGCCGAAATCCAGCGATCCCTCACATGGACCATATATGATCCTTAGTGTTGCCAACAGCGTATTGGGCGCGTTATATTAATCTTGGAATGCAAGTATTCGCAAGTTTTAATATTTTGTGTATTTTCTGATCAACAATGCCTTCTAGGGGCGAGAAGTGTGCAGAACTGAATCAGCTGAGGCGGAATCCGCCAAAGGCTGGACATTGACAGAGAAGGTGTTTCAGAATGTCAACAGCATCGGGTTCGTTGCATACCATACACGCCTGACTCTGCGCCAGCCCCATTTGAGATGGTATGAGACAGTGCCCTGTTAATTTGCCGACCAACATTCTGCAGTCTGTTCTAGGAAGTGTGAGTAAATAATTTGCGGTTTTGCGATGTATGACCGTAGCATGATTTTGGCGATGTTGTAGGATGGCAGGACATACCACTGAGAGGGAAGAATGTTTTTCACATTCACTTGCGCTAGTGATATCTCGACTTTGGCTAACACGTCCATCCTCTCATTTCCTTCGATTCGCTGGTATCCGAGTGCACCGTAGATCGTAACGCGTCTGTTCACGCAGAGTTCATGTAACTTTGCCCTGGTGATCGACGCAGCCGTGGTCGCTTTAATTTTCGCCTGGCTGTCAATGAAAATGGACGTTAATTTAGTTGCAAGTAAACCTTATCAGTAGCTTTGGCAATCGTTGACTACAGCAACCGACAAACTCCTTTATTGACAATAACTTCAGGTCTTAGCCCAAATAAGTGTGACACTAATCTTTAACTTTATTGGTACTTGTTCGCACAATACATTTGAATGTAAATAAGATGTTCTGCATTACCAAAACATGCGACTAAATTGGAGATGTTTTTGTGATCACTCGCCAAGAAATATGTATTCGAAACTGCCGACACGTTTGATTGCTTTTATATTAGGAAATGAAGTGATGCATATGCTCAAGCATGGCACTTTTTCATCTATAACATAATAATATTATTAACAAGTAAGGAAGCCTAAGTTCGAGTGGAATCGAACATTAGATACTCAGCTGTATTCTTTCATTGTTTGTTTGCGTTTGATGGAAACACGGTGTACTTTATATAAAGCGAGTGCTGCATAAAGTGGGCGTAGTCACGCCCATTTTCTAAATTTTTATCAGTCATCCAACTAAGCATATCAATATTATACTTTGTGCAAAATTTCATTCCTTTATGACTTCCAGTTACAAAGATGTCACGTTACAAATTCCCAAAGGGTGTTCCAGAAATATCTTTCTTAAAAAGTAGGCGTGGTCATAAACCGATTTCAATAAATTTTTGCGTGGCTATTAACACAAGTTATAAAAGTGTATAAACCAAGTTTCGTCATAATATCTCAATTATTTGTCGAGTTACATATAGGCTAAGAAATCTCGTATATCCCTTTGTGTAAAAAGAGGCGGTGCCACGCCCATTTTCCAAAATTTTTCTATTTGTTGTTTCCGGTCTATAGTCATGCCACAAAATTTCAATGAATTATCTTTATATTTGACCAAGATATCGCTTAAAATGTTTTTATTAGGCCCCTTTATAGTTCTCATATATAAAAGTGGGCGTGGTCGTCAACCGATTTCGCTAAAATTTTGATCGTGTATTACCACAAGTAATGAAAGTGTACACACCAAGTTTCGTCATTATATATAAATTATTTGTCGAGTTATGGGCTCAGAAATCTCGTATATTCCTGTTTATAAAAAGAGGCGGTGCCACGCCCATATTCCAAAATTTTTGTGTTTTTCGTTTTATGTCCGCAGTTGGACTCCCGCGACAAAATTTCATTGATAGATCTTTATATTTGACAGAGATATGGCTTAAAATGTTTTTATTAGGTCACTTTGTAATGTACATATATAAAAGTGGGCGTGGCCGTCAACCGATTTTAACTATTTTCCGTCCAAACGTATGCCTAAGTAAGTAAATCACGCATACCAAATTTTGTCGATATATCTTCAATGGTTTCTGAGTTATGACATATAAAACTTTCAAGGTTTGACCCTTAATAAGTGGGCGTGGCACCGCCCATTTTCCAAAATTTCATCAAATTTCTTCCTAGTGGCCTGAGCTCAACACGTGGGTAAAATTTCATCGCTCCAGCTATATTAGTGACTGAGATACCAAATTTCCGATTATTTCTATATAGGAAAAGTGGGCGTGGTCATGGTCCGATTTCGCCCATTTTCAATACCAACCGTCCCAGTGTCGATATCAACTTGCATTTCAAATTTCATCAAAATATCTCAATTTTTGCGCGAGTTAGAGTGTTTACAGACGGACGGACGGACGGACGGACGGACAGACGGACGGACGGACGGACGGACGGACGGACGGACGGACGGACGGACATGGCTAAATCGATTTCTCTTTTCACCCTGATCATTTTGATATATATAAGTCTATATCTTTCTCGATTATTTCACTCTGTTACAATCCACCGTTATGTGATTAAAACTATAATACTCTGTGTACTAGTACAGCTGAGTATAAAAACGTATTTTTTGTAATTCTAAAGACTACTTTTCTTCAACAATTGATATAAGATTTTTAATAAAAGAAGTAGAGCGACCAGCTATAAAATTAAATAAAATTAATAGTATGTACAAAGTGTAAGTGGAATGTTCAGTAAAATTGGCACATTCCATAAAATTATTTTGCGATAATGTAGTTCAACGGAGTCATAAATTCCGTAGAGAAACATTAATATTACGAAAATACGAAGAAAATATGTATGTATATAAAATTGAATTAAATGGCACATAAGCATCGATATAGTACGATCGTTTAGAAGCTATTGCTAAGAAAATGTTGCAATTTTTTAGTTGTGCTTATAACTGATAGATACAAAGATCACCGCAATCGCATGCGTATAGTATATACACATATGAAGGAATGTTTGTTCTTTTATATACAATTTTGCCTTATCAACGCAAAAAAATACAACAAGAAAAAAATGTGTTTTAATTGCCTCAACTATGTGTTATTTCTAATCTATTGCTTATATTTAACAAATACACAGCTTATTGTCTGCACACAAGGCACATACATTGTACATAAACTTATAAAATGAAATGAAATGAAGAGATGCAAACTATAAAAGGCTTGTAAAAATAGACACAAACTTAGCAAATGACTAAGCCTAAGCCTGTTGTCGATTTGTCTGTTGTCTAATGTGTACAACAGTAGCGTGGCTTTGTAGTCATTAAGACATCGGAATGAACGAATGAAAGAAAGAAAAGAAGGCAGAAGTACAAAAGAGAGAAATATAGATACATATGTACATTTTTGTGCCTTTCATGAACCTGAAATCGTATAATAAGTTTTGCCAAAACGTAACTCTTGCAAGTACCAGAAGAAAGATTAGCGATCTCTCAAAATCAGGGATTGCAAATAATCGTTATTTCTTAAATTTTGACTAAAAAAATCATACTGAAGGAGAAATGCTAAACGCAAAACAAGTACACAGATGTAATCACCGTAACGCAGACTACCTCTAGGTGCATTAACTTTTATTTTTTCGATTTTTATAAAAAAAATTGATTTTTAATCATTATTTTCTGATTTTTATTTTCTGCTCAGAAAATAAAAGTTATTTCTTAAGTTTTATTTTTCCCTCTGAAAATAAAAGTTATTTCTTGAGTTTAATTTTTTCCTCAGAATATAAAAGTTATTTCTTGAGTTTTATTTTTCCATCAGAAAATAAAAGTTATTTTTTGAGATTTATTTTTCGATCACAAAATAAAAGTTATTTTTTGAGTTTTATTTTTCCCTCAGAAAATAAAAGTTATTTTTTGAGATTTATTTTTCGATCAGAAAATAAAAGTTATTTCTTGAGTTTTATTTTTCCCTCAGAAAATAAAAGTTATTTTCTGAGTTTTATTTTCTGCTCAGAAAATAAAAGTTATTTCTTGAGTTTTATTTTTCCCTCAGAATATAAAAGTTAATTCTTGAGTTTTATTTTTCCCTCAGAAAATAAAAGTTATTTTTTGAGATTTATTTCTCGATCAGAAAATAAAAGTTATTTTTTGAGTTTTATTTTTCCCTCAGAAAATAAAAGTTATTTTTTGAGATTTATTTTTCGATCAGAAAATAAAAGTTATTTCTTGAGTTTTATTTTTCCCTCAGAAAATAAAAGTTATTTCTTGAGTTTTATTTTTTCCTCAGAATAATAATAATACAATGGCGCTATTATAACTCTGACGAGTTTTATGGCCGAGCTTCTCTCCCAATTCGAGGTGTGCTCCTTTTTGTTTTTCCTACGAATTGGGTGGACCCACAGTTTTATGCCGGCTCCGAACGGCGAATGCATTTTTTGTGAGAAGCTTTTTCATGGCAGAAATACTCTCGGAGGGTATGCCGCCCACTGCCGAGAGGTGACCGCTGCTCTTAAAGAACCCAATAATTGGATTTTTACTAATTAGAAAAATTGTTTTGGTGTTTTGCTCGGACTGGGGTTTGAACCCGAGACCTCTGGAATAGCAGGCGAGCACTCTACCCACTGCACCACAGCGGCCACCTACCCACTGCACTACAGCGGCCACTCAGAATATAAAAGTTATTTCTTGAGTTTTATTTTTCCATCAGAAAATAAAAGTTATTTTTTGAGATTTATTTTTCGATCAGATCACGTTGTGCGAAAACTCTTCTATTTCGGTTTTTTAAAACAATTTTCTTGCATTCTAAAAATTTTTACTCCCAAATAACTTTTTCGGGGGTTTCCTTCGCAGCGGAGAATTGCTAATGAAAAGTGAAAAGGTAACAAAGAGGCTTTTTTATGTGAATTTTATAAACTAAAAAATGTTTATTACATTATAGGTTTGAAACTAAAAAAGGACCAAAAGTGGCCCAAATGTTTAAAAAGGTTCAAATATTGCATATTTTCAAAAAGTTGGTTTCCGGTAGCCTGGCTCTTAAAAAAGGTTCAAATTGTCACTTTAGTGGCCTCAGCGGCAATTATGTACAATCGCTAATTTTGCAGTTTTTTCTCGCTCTATTGCTTTCGAACTCCGATGCCATTTACTTCATTAGTGTCATAATTCAGAAAATAAAAGTTATTTTTTGAGATTTATTTTCGATCAGAAAATAAAAGTTATTTCTTGAGTTTTATTTTTCCCTCAGAAAATAAAAGTTATTTTCTGAGTTTTATTTTCTGCTCAGAAAATAAAAGTTATTTCTTGAGTTTTATTTTTCCCTCAGAATATAAAAGTTATTTCTTGAGTTTTATTTTTCCCTCAGAAAATAAAAGTTATTTTTTGAGATTTATTTTTCGATCAGAAAATAAAAGTTATTTTTTGAGTTTTATTTTTCCCTCAGAAAATAAAAGTTATTTTTTGAGATTTATTTTACGATCAGAAAATAAAAGTTATTTTTTGAGTTTTATTTTTCCCTCAGAAAATAAAAGTTATTTTTTGAAATTTATTTTTCGATCAGAAAATAAAAGTTATTTTTTGAGTTTTATTTTTCCCTCGGAAAATAAAAGTTATTTTTTGAGATTTATTTTACGATCAGAAAATAAAAGTTATTTTTTGAGTTTTATTTTTCCCTCAGAAAATAAAAGTTATTTTTTGAAATTTATTTTTCGATCAGAAAATAAAAGTTTTTTTTTGTTTTATTTTTCCCTCAGAAAATAAAAGTTATTTTTTGAGTTTTATTTTTCCCTCAGAAAATAAAAGTTATTTTTTGAGATTTATTTTTCGATCAGAAAATAAAAGTTATTTTTTGAGTTTTATTTTTCCCTCAGAAAATAAAAGTTATTTTTTGAGTTTTATTTTTCCCTCAGAATATAAAAGTTATTTCTTGAGTTTTATTTTTCCCTCAGAAAATAAAAGTTATTTTTTGAGTTTTATTTTTCCCTCAGAAAATAAAAGTTATTTTTTGAGATTTATTTTTCGATCAGAAAATAAAAGTTATTTTTTGAGTTTTATTTTTCCCTCAGAAAATAAAAGTTATTTTTTGAGTTTTATTTTTCCCTCAGAAAATAAAAGTTATTTTTTGAGATTTATTTTTCGATCACAAAATAAAAGTTATTTTTTGAGTTTTATTTTTCCCTCAGAAAATAAAAGTTATTTTTTGAGTTTTATCTTTTTGCTCAGAGAATAAAAGTTTCTTCAGTTTAAATTTAGCTGCGGCTGTCGATTTTGCCACATTAACACCTAGGTAAAGTTTATAAATAAAAAAAATTAAAAATTTATTTATATACTTTACCTATTTATATGGCAAAATCTACAATTGCAGCCAAAATTAAACTGAAAAACTTTTATTCTCTGAGCAAAAAAATAAAACTCAGAAAATAACTTTTATTTTCTGATCGAAAAATAAAACTCAAAAAATAACTTTTATTTTCTGAGGGAAAAATAAAACTCAAGAAATAACTTTTATTTTCTGATCGAAAAAAATAATAGCTTAAAAAACTAAAAAACACGCTTTAATCTTAAAAATCGTACTAAAAATTGAGAAATAATTTAATTAGAAACAAAATGATGAACGAAAATATAAGTATTTAAGGAAAAGCGTGGGGTGCTCAGTATGTCAAAAAATATTTAAAATCGGTGTTTTTTACTAATAATTTTATTTTGACTTTTTTGAGATTTCATATATCGTACTCTTTAATTTCGCAACTAGGTATATTTTTTTACTAGTTGTACGAATCGAATATTTTAATGTTCAAATATTATTGAGCAGCCCCACGCTTTTCCTTAAATACTTATATTTTCGTTCATCATTTTGTTTCTAATTAAATTATTTCTCAATTTTTAGTACGATTTTTAAGATTAAAGCGTGTTTTTTAGTTTTTTAAACTATTATTTATTTTTGACTTTTTAGTGAAATTTTTAATTAAAGGATGTTTTATGCGGACGCAAGAATAAAAGTAAAAAGAAGTCTGATGGGATGTGGTGTTCTCCGGAATAGATCTACATACATATGTATGTATTTATAACTTCTACCAAAAATCCCAATATGCAGTGAAGTAAACTAGCTTATTATGCAATATTTTCCAAACCCTTTTATTCAAGGTTTTCCAAACTAATTTGGAAATACAAAATTTCCCAAACGTTTTGTTATATTTCACAATCAGAAAGTGAAGAGAAGTTGAAGAGAAGCATTTGAAAAGAACAAAAAAAAAAAGAAACCTGATTGAATAAATTCGAATTTAGACAATAAAGCTCCGAATACGTTTGTAGCGTAATGGTGAGGTATGCTGCCTACGGACCAAGGAGCTGAGGTTCGAGTCCCGAGTGGCGCATTTTTTTTTTATTTTTTTTTATTTTTATTTTTTATTTTTTTATTTTTAGAGAAATTTTTTTCACCTCACGTTTACAAAACATTGTATAAAAATGTAATTAGGGTTCCTTTTCGTTGATTCAGAACTTACTATTAAATGAATTACAAACAAAACCAGTTCTTGCTTTGCATACATATGTATGTACATGCGATTGTTTTTATTGCAAACACAACAAAGACAAAACAGAAAGCTTGTTACACAAAACACAAAACCAGTTCTTGCTCTGCATACGTATGTATGTATGTACATTGTACATGCGGTTGATTTCATTGCAAATACAACAACCCAAAACAGAAAGCTTCAAGCTTTATTTTTGAGTGAATTTATGCATTGAGTTTATCGCCATCGCTATGAGCGATCGCTGGCTGTTGTGCGTTAGTTCGCTCGCTATTTGAGTGGTTATACGTTTTTCTTTGAACATTTGTTTGTGATTTGAGAAGAATGTATTTTTGAGCGTTCGTGAAGCCCATATGACACTACATTTTTTTTCTGGTATTCTACCAGGTTTTTTGTGTGAAGGAGATGGTCAAATACAGTTTTGCGTTGGTGCAAGCGAGCAAGCTATATTGAAAAAACCAAACAAAATACCATCTAGGCGGCTAAAAACCAACGAGCCAGCTTGTATTTCGGTAGGTTTTTTGGCATTCGGTCATTTTTTCTGACAATGGTTTCAATTTGACAACTAGAAAATAAATTATATTTAAAACAAAAAATATATGGAAATACAAATTTTAAATTTGCGTCTTGTAAGTAGAGCTCCAGATTTTTTTTGAACATTTTCGAGTAGCCCGAACAAATGTTGTTCAAATGCTCGAACAGTCGTTTGTTTGTTTATTACCCGTATGTTTGTACCATGGTATAAGTATACCAGGTAAAACAAACGTCAAGTTTTCGTCGCCATATTAACCACCTGACAATTAAGCAGATTATGACATTTCGTGCTACCATACTCAATGATAAAAATCCTCCATTAATGGCAATTTTCGCAGCTTTGTTTTAAAAATAAATTGTAACCATGGTATTCATGGTAAAAACTGTTTTAATTCAAAACGGTTTGGAATTTTGCAAACCCACATCCAAACCAAGGTAGATTTTTGGATTATATTCTTAATCCAAATATCATTTTGGCGAGAAACAGTTAAATGTGCAGTTATTGGCTTACTTATGTATTTATAAGCGGTTTTGCGTCTTTTATTTTGTTCAATAGTGACGTATAGGCGGTTTTGCCGGCGTTTGTAAAAACTTTTCTTCAATAAAGCAAAGTTATAATCCATTTCGTGTTTATGAAAGTATAATCAACTTTAGTACAGTACAGTACAGTTATAAAGCAATAACACCTATTATTCGCGGCATTGGTTAGCAAAATTTCCTTAAAAGAAGCGGTTTTGAAACTGTGTCATTATTTGGAATTGCATTGTGTGAATCTCAAAATTGTTGCATGAATGGATGGGGACGGACGCCAGGAATGTATTTTTGTTGAAATCTTATTTTTGGCAAAAATGTCACGCAGTTTTGCACTTTAAGCGACGATATGTATGTACACCACCATACCAAGTGAGCATTTCAGTCTATATATGTATGTATATACATATGTCCAATCCAATTACAAAAAAATATGTACCCTAGATTTTAACAATATGAGTTGCTTATTTCCGCGGTGCAATAATACCAAATATGGCTGCAAAGACGGTGATATAAAATTTTTCCAATTTCCGACGATACCCTTTATTCGCGGAGAGTGGATGAAAATTTGTGGAGTGAGCGAAGAGGAGCTACCGGAAGTTCCATAAATCTGCTCACTAGTGCCCTTTCTCTTTCTGTCCTTTGATTCCTGAAATACCCAAACTTTCAAACAAAAATCTACGCATTAAAAAAATAAAAATCTGGCATCGCTATACCCCAAAACTGACATAAGATCAAACTTCAAAAATCTGCTTTTTAATCAAAAAGACAGCGTCAAAATGACAATGCACATACCTGTATTTTTTATACCATGTGTTTGTACGGGCATTTGAACAATTCGGGCATTTTGAAGTTTGTTTTTTTCTTTTGTTTATTATTTTTTTTCTTCTTCATGTGTAGTTGTTTTTATTTTTGTTTTTTCGATACACATTTTTTTTTGTTTGTAAGCTCGAATGCTCGAATGTTTGTACGGGCATTTGAACAACGAACGGGCTTCAAACAAAAACGATCAATTCGATTTGTTCGATACCCGGGTATCTAGAGCTCTACTTGTAAGCTTCTGCTATGGCCGCAAGGGTAAAGAAGGAGTCCGGAAGAAAAATTATATAGCGTACTGGCTTCCCTTTATAACATGGAATACACAGCTATCCTGCCCTTTGAGTTTCATAACTTTTTTTTTCAGTAATTTAAATTCAAATTTCTAAAAAAATAATTTTTGAAATAAATATTATTTTCATTTAGTTTGAAGTTTAATGTCAATCAAATTATTTTTGAGGGAGTATTTGTCTCTTTTCAACCTACAGAAGAATTGTTTTTGTATTTTGACTTTCGGTGGGTTTTCCAAACCAAAAAAACCAAGAAAAAAATGTAGTATCATATAGGCATGAGTGAGTTTTTCCGTACCCTGCAAGCTTGTTACTTATTGGCCTGTATACGGGAGTGAATTGAAATTCATAGAGGCTATTTTGAAGAAAGGTAACATAAAAGCCGCAATAAAGCATAAAATATAATGTTGAATGTCCTACTATATGATGCCGTTGGGCTGTTGATGTCATGTTTCGAATCCGGAGGAGAATAGAAATAATAGAGAGAACACAAAAAAGTGAATGTTTGAAAGATATAATAATTTAGTTAAATGTTGCAACTTTTAGGATGGGATGAAGTTACATATATACATACATACATACATACATACATACATACATACATACAGGT
This sequence comes from Urophora cardui, assembly GCA_960531455.1. Classification (NCBI taxonomy): domain Eukaryota; kingdom Metazoa; phylum Arthropoda; class Insecta; order Diptera; family Tephritidae; genus Urophora; species Urophora cardui. Next base: position 39,886,789 of record OY482674.1, on the reverse strand, counting down.
GAAGCTAATAAAAGCGTGTTAATAAAACTCAAAAAATAACTTTTATTTTCTGAGGGAAAAATAAAACTCAAAAAATAACTTTTATTTTCTGATCGAAAAATAAATCTCAAAAAATAACTTTTATTTTCTGATGGAAAAATAAAACTCAAGAAATAACTTTTATTTTCTGAGCAGAAAATAAAACTCAGAAAATAACTTTTATTTTCTGAGGGAAAAATAAAACTCAAGAAATAACTTTTATTTTCTGAGGGAAAAATAAAACTCAAGAAATAACTTTTATTTTGTGAGCAGAAAATAAAACTCAGCAAATAATGATTAAAAATCAACTTTTTGGATATAACTCATAACCGTTACAGTCCCTGCTCAAAATATATACCGATATGATCAGAATAATGAGCTGTGTCAATAACCGCTCTGCCCGTACGTCTGTTTGAACGCAAACCAGTCCCCTCAGTTTTTAAGCTATCGGCTTGAAATTTGGTACGTACATAGGTGTCTTTTTCAGAGAAATTGATTATTTGTTGATTATTTGTTGGCGTATAACTTCTTCCTTCATTCTACTAGGATGTTTTTAATAAATCTTTATATACATAACTTGGCAATACAAATTAATTAATAAATATCTGGCCATGTAAAAATTCATTTACAAAATCATAAAAGGTATGGAAGTTTCGGTACGGCCGAACACAGCCACACTCTTAATTGTTAGATTTGTGGTTGTCCGAATATACATACATATTAGCTTTTGTTAAACATTAATATGCTTTATTATGCTACGTTTATTTCGTTTTCTTCCATTTCATCATTTAATAAAAACACCATTTAAGTATGCTTTTAAGTCGAGAGGTAATTTAAATAAAAAAGTGATATATAAATATATGTATAAACGTATGCATAGAAAAATATAAGTCTGTGCCGTTAAATTAAAGTAGCTTAACTCAAAATATGGTGAACGGAGAAAAATCAATTTTTAGTCAAACTTTAAATCATTGGACCAATTCGGATTTATAAAAGGGAAAATAATGGATTTATAGTGTTGGAGAAGGAGTAATTTTCAACCAGAAATCTTATAGCAAAGTTAGTATCAAAAAATAATAATATTCCCACATAATTCTAGTTAAGATGTTTTAATAAAATGATTTTTCATACAATACAAGTCTTAGGTGAATGTAAGTTATTTTAACTGCTGCAAAAATTTTCTATTTGAGTTAGGATAACTTTTATATCTTAATAAGTTTTAAACATTACTCCAATTTAAATGGGGTTGATGGGGTTTCCAAAGATTAACACTATAAAAATAACTCAATTCGGCATTATCTCGAATTAGGCTACTTTAATTTGCGGACACAGATACATATGTACGTTGGCACTTCCAACAGACTACATATTCTACCCAGATAAAACATTAAAAGTTAATAAAAAAATTACTTTGTTTAAAAAAAAAATGCATAATTCAAATTTAATACAATTGAGGTTTAGAAACGAGATACTGGGGCGTATGAGTAACTTTTCATCTACCTAAATTTTCTGAATAAATTTTTTTTAGTATTGATTTGGGCAAGTGCAAAATTAGTTGAAAACTATTAGCAGCGAAACTAGCACAAAATGTCGGTTAGGAGTTTATAAAAGTCTCATTTAAGCGGTTATGAAGTTTAAACGGCGACATGTATGTACATTAGGGCGGAGTGAATTGGGGCTTTTTTTGAAATCATTATTGCTTGGCCCTCAGAAAGTTGCCTTTCTAGTACAAAATTAAGACTGCAAAATATTGTTGGCCTAGTCCTTTATTTGGAGGTGCCCCAATTCCATTAAAGAATGGACAAAATGCTCCAGATGCATAAAATTCATTAGTTAGAGAACATTAATTTGCTAATTTCTCATAAAAGTATACATAATTATTCGATGGAAAATATTTAAATCAGTGTTTCCAAGCTTACACGAAAAGTCTGAAAATTCGAGGAAATTTCAAAAATTTTCAAAAAGTTTTCTCGAATTTTCAGAATTTTTGTGTAAGCTTAGAGACACTGATTTAAACATTTTTCATCGAATAATTACGTATAATTTTATGAGAAATTAGCAAATTAATGCTACTTAACTAATGAATTTTATACATCTGGAGCATTTTGTCCATTCTTTAATGGAATTGGGGCACCTCCAAATAAATGACTAGGCCAATAATATTTTGCGGTCTTACTTTTGTACTAGAAAGGCAACTTTCTGAGAGCCAATCAATAATGATTTCAAAAAAAGCCCCAATTCACTCAGGCCTAATGTATGTACATATCTACGTATGTAGTATATATTAGGTATGCAAGAAAGTAAGCAAAAATTTGATAAATCTTTGCTGGTTACTTTTCTTTTGCACAATGATAAATCGTTTTTAATTTTTCTTTCCACACTTTGAAAAAAAAAAAATAATAATAATAAAAAAATATGAAATAAAAAGCGCTGCATTATGGATATATATATTAATGAAATATTATTATTGAAGTTTTTTTAAAGAAATAAAAAAATCTTAATTTGTAAAAATATGCTTTAGAAACTTGTACATGCATATGCCAAATAAAAGTATTTTTTTTGCAACCAAAAATGTACGCTAGTGAGTCAACTTTGAGTTCGAACTCTATACAGCTTTTATTTAAACCCCACATCTCAAATGTGCTTATCTTTTTTTTTAAGTTTTATTTCATTTCTTGCTGCTATGTTTTTTAATTAAAAAAACTGAAAAACTGTGTTTATCTACAATCGCCAGAAAGTTCTACAAAACGTTTATTTTCGTTAGCCGCATAAAAAAGTCGGTATTTGCGCTTCGCCACAACTCGGCAGAAAGTCACATGAGCAAGTACATATATACATACATACATAAGTACGTCGCACAGTGGGGTAATTGATGTCCATTTTGTAGCACAACTCGTACGCAGGTTTTATTTGGAAAACTGCTATTGACTGAATATGCTCAAATAAAAAAAATTATGTATACCCTAAAGTGTAAATATCTGCATATCTCAGGTAGTATGGCAGCTATATGTAATAGTCAACCGAGTTTTTTTTAATTTTCACTGGGGTTGTTTATTTGTATATGAGAACAAACACATCGAAGTTTAATGTGTTTATATGTTTGTTTATTAATAAAAATGAAAAATTTCCCATTTTTAAGGTCTGAAAAAAATTTATTAAATATATGTACATATATGTATGTATGTACCTCTAATAATATTTTTTTTTTAAACTGAGCTACACACTATACACATTTTAATTACCCCATGTTAAAGTTTCCATATTAAATTCAAATCATTTTTTTTAGAAAGTCAACTTTCGAAGCTTGGTATGCGAAGACGATAAAAGATAGAAGAGTAAAGCCTACAGCTGGTGATGTGCAATTTTAACTGCTTTCAGGGTACCAATTATTCTATATTGATTTCAATTTAATTTTTTTTATTAATTCTCAAAAAGAGCGTCAAATACCCCAGTGTGCGTACCTGTTTTGGCTGCGATATGTGCGCATGCGTATTTGTGTTTATTTAAGCCAACAGAAAAGCATTGTCATCAATAGAGTTTTTTTTTTGTTGCCCCTCCATTGGCCTCATGTTTACTTTTTTGATGTGGTAGTTCTTGTTGTTATTTGGATCTAAAGGTATTTATAGTCATGCTGTCCTCTATGCTTTGCTTCTTTGCCTACTTAATAGCATACACATATGTTCATATGTACATAAATATGTTTGTATGTGCTTGGTATATTTATTTTTCTCCACAGCATCTCAATTCTTTTTGTTGGTCACTTTTCATTGTTGACCACGTTTTTTTGTTGTTGTTTGTGGCAACCTTCAGTTGCGGCGCTCACGGCATTTAATCACAAACCAAAAGGGAGAAAAAATAAAATTATTTAAAGAAACCCATGCATGTGCCACACAAGAGAATATCACAAGGGTCCACAAAAATTGTTGGCACTGAGAAAAAAAAAACAAATTCCTAACAAAACACACACACACACACACAAAATAAAAATTTAATTCCAGTACCCGTATCTATACGATAAACTTGGACAGTGACGTTAATGCTGATGTTGATGGTGACGGTGACGGCCATTTGCCAGAAACCGACAGACATCAACAAATAGAACGGACAGTTCGGCATCAAAGTGCTTGTGAAGCTTAATTGTTGGAATACTTGCGGTATCACATTAAAGCTGAAAACTAATTGTATGTGCTGTGGTATACAAAGTCTGCGATATGTTGAAAAATATTTGAAATTCCTTCTTAAAATTGTATGAATTTAGCTCAGGGGCATGAATTCTGATTTTAATTTATTATAAAAAGTAGATGTCCCGTAACGATTGCTGTCATCTTTTTTTCCTATCCTCTTTCTCTTTTCTTTTGAGTATCGTTCTAATTGCAAATATTTTTTAGCGGATCTTTCGTTTCCTATTGCTTGAACTGCAGCTTCCACTATCAAGACGTGCCTAAATTAATTCGCGGTACATTGTGAATATGCTTTCTGTATCCGATTTCCTCTGTTCTGTCAGGTTTCATCAACCAAATTTGGATTCGTTGGCGATTGAAGTCGGTTACTTTATTTAATATACATACATATTCGTAATGTAAATAAGCCTCGATACCATGTTTCGATGAGTTCGTACCAAATAGGGTGGTTTGACTGATGGCTTGGTTTCAGGGAGTATATGAATATGTGGTCTGCGTGAATGAGAGTTTACTTGGCTAAATAATCCAGAAATAGGTTGGAATGCAAAGTAAGTGGAGTCGTTCGCAAAAATTGTAATTCTTCGAGAGGTGGCGATTGGACGGTGGATAATTGACCAAGGTTTTGGTCATCACTGTGAATTTCTCACTGGTAAAGGTAAAGGTAAAGGTAAAGGTAAAGGTAAAGGTAAAGGTAAAGGTAAAGGTAAAGGTAAAGGTAAAGGTAAAGGTAAAGGTAAAGGTAAAGGTAAAGGTAAAGGTAAAGGTAAAGGTAAAGGTAAAGGTAAAGGTAAAGGTAAAGGTAAAGGTAAAGGTAAAGGTAAAGGTAAAGGTAAAGGTAAAGGTAAAGGTAAAGGTAAAGGTAAAGGTAAAGGTAAAGGTAAAGGTAAAGGTAAAGGTAAAGGTAAAGGTAAAGGTAAAGGTAAAGGTAAAGGTAAAGGTAAAGGTAAAGGTAAAGGTAAAGGTAAAGGTAAAGGTAAAGGTAAAGGTAAAGGTAAAGGTAAAGGTAAAGGTAAAGGTAAAGGTAAAGGTAAAGGTAAAGGTAAAGGTAAAGGTAAAGGTAAAGGTAAAGGTAAAGGTAAAGGTAAAGGTAAAGGTAAAGGTAAAGGTAAAGGTAAAGGTAAAGGTAAAGGTAAAGGTAAAGGTAAAGGTAAAGGTAAAGGTAAAGGTAAAGGTAAAGGTAAAGGTAAAGGTAAAGGTAAAGGTAAAGGTAAAGGTAAAGGTAAAGGTAAAGGTAAAGGTAAAGGTAAAGGTAAAGGTAAAGGTAAAGGTAAAGGTAAAGGTAAAGGTAAAGGTAAAGGTAAAGGTAAAGGTAAAGGTAAAGGTAAAGGTAAAGGTAAAGGTAAAGGTAAAGGTAAAGGTAAAGGTAAAGGTAAAGGTAAAGGTAAAGGTAAAGGTAAAGGTAAAGGTAAAGGTAAAGGTAAAGGTAAAGGTAAAGGTAAAGGTAAAGGTAAAGGTAAAGGTAAAGGTAAAGGTAAAGGTAAAGGTAAAGGTAAAGGTAAAGGTAAAGGTAAAGGTAAAGGTAAAGGTAAAGGTAAAGGTAAAGGTAAAGGTAAAGGTAAAGGTAAAGGTAAAGGTAAAGGTAAAGGTAAAGGTAAAGGTAAAGGTAAAGGTAAAGGTAAAGGTAAAGGTAAAGGTAAAGGTAAAGGTAAAGGTAAAGGTAAAGGTAAAGGTAAAGGTAAAGGTAAAGGTAAAGGTAAAGGTAAAGGTAAAGGTAAAGGTAAAGGTAAAGGTAAAGGTAAAGGTAAAGGTAAAGGTAAAGGTAAAGGTAAAGGTAAAGGTAAAGGTAAAGGTAAAGGTAAAGGTAAAGGTAAAGGTAAAGGTAAAGGTAAAGGTAAAGGTAAAGGTAAAGGTAAAGGTAAAGGTAAAGGTAAAGGTAAAGGTAAAGGTAAAGGTAAAGGTAAAGGTAAAGGTAAAGGTAAAGGTAAAGGTAAAGGTAAAGGTAAAGGTAAAGGTAAAGGCAAAGGCAAAGGTAAAGGTAAAGATAAAGGTAAAGGTAAAGGTAAAGGGAAAGTAAAGGTAAAGGTAAAGGTAAAGGTAAAGGTAAAGGTAAAGGTAAAGGTAAAGGTAAAGGTAAAGGTAAAGGTAAAGGTAAAGGTAAAGGTAAAGGTAAAGGTAAAGGTAAAGGTAAAGGTAAAGGTAAAGGTAAAGGTAAAGGTAAAGGTAAAGGTAAAGGTAAAGGAAAGCGAAAGCGAAAGAGAAATGGAAATGTATAGGGAAATACTCATTATATCGCAAAAAATTTTATCGTCGCTGCGAGGCGGGACGGGTATTTGCTAGTTGAGTAGTAGTGTGCTTTCTTTTAGAAATTTTCTCATGATATAAGGTGGGTTAAAGATTTGATGTTTTAAATCAAATATCTCGCTTTTAAGGTCAACATCTTCACACTACCCGTACTGGCTTGCTGTACAGACAATGGAAAAACGATAGACTTAGAGAAATATTAAGTAAAATATGCATATTCAAATTGCAGGACGCTCTCTTTCAATAAATTGCAACTGGTTATACGATCAGTATATGTACATTGTAGACGATTAATTAAATATATGTATAGTAGTGGTCGGTTTAGCTGCTGTGGTTGCTTGTGCTGCCTCAGCAATCTGTTCTTCATTAAAAACGCAACTAAGCTGATGAAAATTATTATGGACGAGATTGAGATACATATGTACATATACATACATATGTGGATGTTTGATTTATTTTGTACGTGCAGACATACATATATATGTAGATATGGATGTATGTATATGTATATGTATTAGAAGGCTGCACGAATGGATTCGAAACGGCCAACAAAATATTCGCGGCCGTCCAATTACAGTACCTACTTGTTTCTGTCGTTTTAGAATAAACGCAAGTAGAGCACAACCATAAATAGAACCAATACAATTACTTATTCGTAGCGACAATTACATGACCTTAAAAAGGTTCTGCAAATAGTGTACACTACTTGCGAATACTTCGAATATAATCGAAATATATGTATGTACATACATATTTTCATAAACACACATCCAGACGTTGTGTTCAGCAAAATTACGCTGCTAGTGTGTGTGTGTGTGTGTGTGCATATGCATACACACTAGGGCGGGTCGATTGGTAGGGGCCAAAAAAAAAATTAACAGGAACATCGCAGTCGCAATTATAAAAATTTGGGTATTTTCAAGCTTTTTTGCCCAAGAAACCATATGTCTAAAATAAATTTCGAACCAGAGCTTTTTACGATCTACATATGTATTTCCAACTGTTCTGTATATTTTAAAATAACTCGGTAACCAATACTTCGATTCTTTTGATTTTTTCGGCATTAGGTAGGAAACTTATTTGGCATATTAAGGTGGTTTTATGAAGGAAATAAAGTTCTCCCGAAATTCGCGGAACAACCCGATTTTCATGCTAATATAATACGGAAATCTATACCTAAAATTGTGCCTTAATATATTAAAATTTAGAGGTCGTCAAATGCCTCCAAATTTCTTTCTCCTTTTATATCAGTGATGATACATAATTTTTTTCAAAGTCCTTAATGTACAAGAAAAACATTTCTTATCATTAAAAAATGGAACATTTGTTTGTTGGGCTTTTATTTTTTGGTCCACCTTAATGCCATATGCACATTAAATAAACAAACAAACCAAAGAAGCAACAAGGTTTTGTGAATACTTCATAACATGGTTATTATTATGTTCTATTCTATCGTGGCGAATAGTGTACACTAATCGCTCCAACAGAGCAAATAGAAATAGTATTTGTATTCCAAATGAAAAGTATGGGTTATATTCGTATCTACATTGAAATTGTGCTGTGACTAATTGTACAATGCATAGAGTATTCGCAAATATAGAAGAGGCAAATGGTATTGTGCAGAGGTCTAATATGTATCTGAATGATAGTAGAAATCGAATGCAATTTTTGATTTTCTTCGTTTCTTCAAAATAAAAAAAATATTGTTTTAAGAAAGCGCTTTATTGCGACTTTTGTTTACAATTCACGACCGCGAGAAGTAAAAACAAAAATGTGAGCGAGAACTTTGCAAAGGTACTAAACTAAGGATTAAAATTCATGCCGCATAAAAACATTTAAAGAAAATAAGAAATGTGTGGCAATCAGAGATTTGAAATAAAAATTTCCATTGACGACAGGAGAAAGCAGCTGCTGATATTCGTATTTCATTTGTAAACAAGTAGAACGAAAAAAGAAAAAAAAAAATCAGCGCGCTCTGCAGTTTAGCATTTTTTTATAGCTCTTTCGTTAGCAACGCGTCGATAAGCAATTGAATTTTAGTGGTTTACTGCGCTGAAATTTTTTTATTGTGCGCTTATCAATGTCGTAAACCGAAGCTTATCATTGTTGAGCTATTAAAAGCATACATACATACATACATAGAAATTTATATGAACTCAAGCAGACGAAATATTAATATCTTACATTTTATTGTGCCGCCATTTAGATAAATAAATATTAGAACGGCTCGTGTTACGCCACCGCGCACATCACGCGTTTACGACGGCGCATTGCACAGCGGTCAATAAAGGGCTTGTATAGAAAAAAAAACTAGTAGTGAACAGCTGAACACATTTTAGATAAATGCACAACTTACCAGCTTACACTTAACTGTTTTTCCTTGTTTGTCTTTTTTAGTTTTATTAATCATTTTTTTCTTATCATTTCAGTATGCAGCATTTAGCCATGAACACGCTGTGACAGTGACCCACTACAACGCGACACGTACTATAAAAACAACGAACACGCTCAAAAAACCGCGAAATGCCCACGGAAGAGCGCTCGGGCGGCGGTGGCGCACCCCTTTCCATGGTGCGCCCAACACGTTTAGAACAATTTCTGCAAGCGACCGGGGGCGCGCCTGAACAGCAGCGCAGCAACTCCGGCGGTGGTGGCAGCGGCCGTATACCAAGCAATTCGGCAGCTGCTGCCGCCGCTGCGGCTGCCTACGAGACACAACTCGCCTATCAGCACCATCTGGTGGCAGCTGGATTGATGGGTGCCGCCGCCGCCACTGGTGGCCCCGCAAACCCACAATCGTCACACTCTGCCTTCGTGCCGGTGCTGCCTTCGCGCAATGCATTGCGAGCGCCTGGCGCTGCCGCCATTTATGGTGGCATAATCGATGCAGAGGTGGCGGCCGCCAAGGAGGCCAGTAAACGGCATGGCAGCAATTCTAGTTTTGAAATAATTTCCATGATGGCTGACAAGCGCAAGGAATTGGCATTGCGTGAAGCAGCTGCCGCTGCGATGTTGATGCAACGACCACCACCGGGGCAGGGACCGCCACCACCCGGTGTGCCCACCGCTGTTATGTACCCACCACCGCCGCCACCTTACCTCGGCGGGCCTGGACCATCGCCAACGGCTGCCGGTACATTTGCATTTCCTTCGGCGGCCGCAACAGCGGCACTCTTCCCTGCTGGGCTGCCACCGAGTATGCATGCCGGTTTGGATCGGCGTTTGTTGCGCGCACCCGGCCGCGCATCGCGTCCGAAGAAGCAGTTCATTTGCAAATTTTGTAATCGTCAATTCACCAAGTCCTACAATTTGCTCATACATGAGCGCACGCACACCGACGAGCGGCCGTATTCGTGCGACATCTGCGGCAAAGCGTTTCGGCGACAAGATCACTTGCGCGATCACAGGTGAGTGTTTGTTGTTTTTTTCTTTAATTTTTTCTGTTTCCATTTTGATTTTTTATAGTTTATGCGCTCCCATTAATTGGCTTTTTTTTAGCGATGTATATGTTTTTTTTTTTTTTCAAGATTTTTCTTTTATCTGTTTTGCGCATCCGTCAAAACCTGTCAGCCACACAAAACTAAATTAAAAAACAAACAAGCGTCCGATACGTGATTGTCATGCAAACGACGCAATTAAGATACATACTTTCCTACGAAAGCAAACGTCGTAAAAAACTTTATAAACAACAAAAGCAAAATGATCTCAAACGCCATTTCATCTCGTTAAACGCCATGCGGCGGCGCAGCAACATTGGCCAACCGCAAAAACCACAGCGGCACATGAGACCCGAGAAAGCGGACGGCTCACAGACATATAGACTTGTGTACAGATGAGTGTATGTAAAGCAAAAAGCGAAGGATTGAAAAATTGCTAGAGCATTCATCTTGCGGAGCTGGTAATTAGCCTTTATGGTTGGCGCGCCTTTGCGCGTTGTGCATCTCGCGCAAAGAACCTGTTTTGTTTTTGCTTTTGGTCTTCGTTTTGCTTTTGGTGTTATTACCGCCTGATGGCTGCTACTCCGGCTCTGCCTTTGGCACATCGTACATTGCCATTTTCAGGTGGCTTGGCCGACTATCTTAAGCCTTTTTTGTGATTCTATTTTTGTAGCATTATTAATGTTAGTTAGTTTTTAGACTGGAGCGCTTCAACCACTTTTTTAGAACATTAATTATTTTTGAAATCTGTTCTTCTGTTCGTAGAAGTAATTAAGAACTCCAAATTCTTTAGTACAGTAGTCTCTTGTGGTTTAAGTGCTGGAGCAGGCAATGCTAAAACTTATAGCCTCCCAGCAAAGATATAATGTAACTAGCGAATACTCGCCCCGCTTCGCAGTAACGAAAAATAGTTCTACGTCATAATGAGTCTTTCCTCTCTACCCTCTTCCTCTTCTTCATTACTTCTATCACTATCTGCATCTACATCTCCGCCTCCGTTTCCATTTCCATCTCCATCTCCATCTCTCCATCTCGATCCATATCCATACCCATATCCATATCCTTATCCTTATCCATATCCATATCCATATCCATATCCATATCCATATCCATATCCATATCCATATCCATATCCATATCCATATCCATATCCATATCCATATCCATATCCATATCCATATCCATATCCATATCCATATCCATATCCATATCCATATCCATATCCATATCCATATCCATATCCATATCCATATCCATATCCATATCCATATCCATATCCATATCCATATCCATATCCATATCCATATCCATATCCATATCCATATCCATATCCATATCCATATCCATATCCATATACATCTCCATTTCCATTTCCACCTCTATCTCTATCCCTTTATCTTCCTTCTTCTCTTTCTCTTTCCGTTTGCATTAAATTCCCGAGGGAACCAGGTTGGGCAGTGCATCGAAGAGAACTCCGCATTTAAGCTCTTATCGCTTTGATACCAATTACACCCAGAAACGTTCCGGGGCCACCTAGATCGAGCCATCTCTCGGAAAGGCACTTAGATTTACATCACAATTAAAAGAGTTCTAGGTGAAGCCCTGCTCAACAACTTTTGGTTGATACTAATATCGCCCCGTGGTCATTCGGGTCCACGTCTTGAAATCTTAAGACCTAGCCTAGGCATCGCAATGAAAAGAGGTCTATATAAAAGTCGTGCTCAACACTTTTCATTTGATGCCAATATCGCTTAAAACATTCCTTCCACTTGATGGCAATTGCGCTCAGAAATTTGTTGTGGTCATCCGGGTCCACGTTTTGGCCGGCCATATCTGGGGACCTGGTCTAGTCTTTAGGGAATTTTCTTGAATATTGTTCTTGTTTTATCAAAACCAAAACTTTTCAAGTTAATTCTAACAATACTTTCCCTCTTTCTCACCCACAGATACATCCACTCCAAGGAGAAACCATTCAAATGCACAGAATGCGGCAAAGGCTTCTGCCAATCGCGCACCCTGGCCGTCCATAAGATTCTCCATATGGAAGAGTCGCCACACAAGTGTCCCGTATGCAGTCGTAGTTTCAATCAGCGTTCCAATTTGAAAACTCACCTGCTCACACACACCGATCACAAGCCGTATGAATGTTCCTCATGCGGTAAAGTTTTCCGGCGTAATTGCGATCTGCGTCGTCATGCGCTTACGCACGCCGTCGGCGATGTGCCCTCTGAATATGTGGATGTTGGTGAAGAGGATGAGGGACGAAATTTGAGTGGTGATGAGGAAGACACACTATTGGAGGTGGACTCACCAAGACAATCACCCGTACAACGTTTAAACAGCGCTACACCAACACATGAGCTTGCTGGCGCTGGGCATGCGGAAAAGCGAGATGAGGAAGCGCTTGCTGTAGCACGTATGCGCCTAAAACGTAAAGCCAATTACGATGCAGCTGAAGTGTCTGGTGATGAGTCGGAAGAGGAGCTAGATGAAGACGATGAGCTGGACGAGGCCGAACTGGAAGATGTTGAACTATATAATGGTGAGGAAGAAGAAGAGGAGGGCGAACGTGAACATGAAAACCCCAATGATGGTATACTAGAGCCGCGACCCACTGGACGGGGTGTAACGCATTGCCATCATGAAGGCGGCGAAACTTACACAATGCGCCCAACGCATGAAATGCGCGAACAACATGATGCGCAGCGCATAATTGCTGGCTCACCACATACGCAATGCGCGCCGCCTCTTACGCTGCCGCCGCCGCCGCAACCCTCCTCCGCTTTCATTGCATCCTCACCGAGTTCGCGCTACAATCCGATGCGCGCACTACCCGGCGCTGGTGAATCCATACATTCACCGTCAACATCAAATGGCCCAGAACCTTATATACCCATGCTGCATGTACGCAGAGATCTCCATCCGAAAGCGCTGCTGTTGGCTGGCGCCGACATGAAAGGCGCAAATGTAATGCCATCGGGTGTTATGTTGTCGACGGGGTCACCAATATCCACATCTGTGACAACCCAAGCACTCGCACCGCCACCGCCAACGGCACCTGCACCACACATACAACAAGCGCCACCGCCGACTGCACCACCCACAATCGCACTACCAACAGCACTAGCAGCTGGCGCTCAAGCAGTACTTGTGCCTCCAACACCATTACAGCCGCTTGTCGAACCAGGCAAAAGCTTACAACAACCACTTCACTCACCGCTCGAGTCAATGCCCAGTTTTCTTGGTTCAATTCCCATACGCAAACGCATTGTCAGTCTAGAGCAAATGGCCGATGCGCAGCGCGCTTACAACGCAGCAGCAGTGGCAGCAGCAGCAAATGGCAATCTTATGGCACTCAATATGACGCGCACGCACAGCGCAATGAAGGGCACGCCTCCTCCGCCGCCGTCGCCGCAAAACGTGCAAGCTTCTCAAAGTCACACGCACCCGCACGCGCTTCTGCCAGCTAAATCTTATTTGGCTAATCAAACACCGACGCTGTTGAATGAGAAATCTGTTGGTGTGACGGGCATTAGCGATACTTCACCACATCTCAGCGCAGCGGCGGCAGAGGCACAGGGAATGTCAGTTATCGCTTCATCGCCGATGATGAGCGGCAGCAGTGAGCGTCGCTTTATGTTACCACCACCACCACCGCCCAGTGCAGTTGATTTGAATGCGCAAGAGTCCTTGGCAATGTCTACAACAACTATGACGGTACAACAAACACAGCAACAGCGGCTGCAACAGCAACAGCAACAAGGCCAACAGCAGCAGCAAAAACCTTCGCAGCGACTACCGCCGCCTGCCCCCGCTAAACGCACTGGTTTTAGCATAGAAGACATAATGCGACGCTGATCATTGCGCTGTTGCTCAGGTCGGACATACTATATTAGGGTGGCCCAAAATTGCATGTAGTAAATAATTTCTCCCGAAATCTGCGGCATAACCTGCATTTCGTGCGAATGTAAATCTATACCGAACATTTTATCTGAATATGTATAATCAAGTTTAGAGATCGCGCAAATGCCTAATAAATTTCCTTCTCCTTTTACATCAGTAGATAATTTTTTGGAAATTCCTTAATGAACAAGAATAAGGTTTTTTTTTGTCATTAAAATAGGGAACACATTTCAGTTTAGGAGCAATAAAATAAAAATAACTTTGTTGCGCAATGATTTGTTGGGTTTCAATTTTTTGGACCACCTTAATGCTACATACATTGATGAAAACCCACGTTTAGCGTGCGTATGTAAACTTTTTTCTTTTTGATTTAGATCTGTTATTTCTTTCGCTTACATTTTTATCCTTTACCAACATTATTATTTAATGTTAAAATAAAATTATTTTGTAATCCTCAAGTGCCTTTTGAGTATTCGGTAGGCTTTTTACTATATATATACCTAAATAAGCAAATATGATTTACATATATATGCATCATTATATAATTTTTTAAGCATTTATTTAGCTAATATTTCTTTTATTTAAATAGATTTAAGTTATGAACGCTAGATTTTAAGTGCAACCACGATATTTAAGACGGTCGCACTTTAGTTCATAGATACTTACAATTAAGGCTTGCATGAAATGGTATACAATTTTATATATTGTAATGTGTTGGAAAAGCTTTAAAAGCACTTCATACACTTAAAAAAAATATGACATCAACACAAAAAAAAAAATACACTCTAATAGAAAACATTCGATACGGCATAGGAATTCATGTACATAAATATAATTTTAGTGGAATAATGAATGAATATATTTTAACAGCCTTATTCATAAAAAAATCCTATAATACATTATAAACGCTCAATAGTAAAAACTTATTTTAACTTTATAAAGCAGTTATAATGTACATTATTCATAAACGTTTTATAAAGGTTTTATTACTATCATTGATTTATAAGGTTTTTGCTGTCCAAATTCAAAATAAATGTGGCAATGTTGGTTACAAAAAATGTCAACTTGACAAAAAATTACAATTTTAAAATTAACAAATATGCAATACAAAAATGGATGCGGAAAATAAAAGTGTAATACAGAAGAAAAGACGCAGTAGAGGAGACAAATGGACTTGCTTAGCAAGTGCCGCCGCCAACCTTATACAATTTAAACCTCTGCGAAATAGATACCATTTACCTCTTTTGAATTTGAAAATACTCTTTGCATTGTACAAAACTCACGGCACAATTCAGATGCCGCTACGGATAAATCCACTACTAGTCACGATAAAAGTAGAGAAGATAATCTCACCTACTTGGAGTGTGTTTACGCAAATCTCGAAAATTCGAAAGCAAAACCTTTTTCGCTGAAAATAAATATTGTATTTGTTTATGGTCGTGTTTTACTTGCGCTTATTAGCGAACGACAGATACAAATAGATAATATAATTGGACGGTTGATAATGTTTTGTTGGTCATTTCAAATCCATTTGTACAGCCCCCAAATACAAATACGTGATACAGTAGTCTGACTTAGCCCGTGGGGATCACCTGCGTCGTCTTGAATATGTTGGGATTATAGAATACATGCAAACATATGTAGCAGTTCAAATAGATTTTAATGACACATATATCTCACTCGTCGACCCTAACATCGCAAAGCCACTAGTACCTGCAATATTGCTGAAGTCCCTAAACCTCGTTTATCCATTGAGATATCAACTTTCACCAAATTTACTTTTTTTACACCGTCGTTGGGCAACAATAATGCGTCAGGCCTTACACGATACCTTTTTTCCTTGCGGAAGGTGCCCCCAGTCATTTTTCTTACAACATCTAAAAAATATTATGCTCACATTTCCATTTGTGTAGTATGTACATACCGGGAAGTATTCGAGGTAAGAAGTGCATATGCAGTATGAACAATACCTTGAAACTGGGTTCAAAAGCCATTGCCTGAAAAATTAATTGAATACGTATTGAAGACTGAAATATTTGCTGAACACACAGTGAAGATATCAGGGCTATTGAACTTTTCCCTGAAGGCTCAATGTACTAGCTTTTTCTATGGAATTCCTCCCTGCCTCTTCAGATGTTTTCATACAGAAATTATGCCTCTTCGTTCGGCAGTTTTTAGGTAGTTGAATTTCAACGATACCTCTGTATAAAAACGAAAGGGAAAGTTCAGATTTTGGAAATACATCTCTGCTGAATATTCATTAGGAAATATGTGCAGTTTTCCATCTGATCACTACTGCTAGGTATTACCTAGTAGGTAATAATACACTGGCACGTTTATAACTCTGACGAGTTTTATGGCCGAGCTTCTCTCCCAATTCGAGATGTGCTCCTTAACTTTTGTTTTCCCTACTAATTGGGTGGACCTACAGTTTTATGCCGGCTCCGAACGGCGAATGCATTTTTTGTGAGAAGCTTTTTCTTGGCAGAAATACACTCGGAGGGTGTGCCACTAACTGCCGAGAGGTGACCGCTGCTCTCAAAAAACCCATCAATTGGACTTTTACTAATTTGAAAAATTTTGTTGGTGTTTGCTCGGACTGGGGTTAGAACTCGAGACCTCTGGTGTAGCAGGCGAGCACTTTACCCACTGCACCACAGCGGCAATCTCTACTGAATATTCGGTAGGAAATACATATGTGCTGTTTTCCATCTGTTCTATACTGGGCGCTTCTTTTAATTTTTTTTTTTTTTTTGGAATTGAAAATTTTGTTTTATTTTGAAGTAATTGTTTTATAAAGACCTTATACAAGGGTAAAGCTTGTTATAAATTTGTTTCCATTTTATCTGCTTTTTAAGAGAATTTTAAATTTATAAGGCGTTTATGAATAATGATTTTGCTTATTTGATTGATAAACTGTTTATAAAGCTTTGATATTTTTTTATGAATAAGGCTGTAAGTATATTAAGTACTTGCCGGGCACTTAGTGCTCTAATTTAATTAGAAAAAACTGTGCTAATTAAAGATATGTGTATGTATTGCATTACTTTTTTTTTTAGTTTTTATAATAAGATCGTTTTGGCTAAAGAAAAATATTCAGAAATATCTTTAGAAAATTGCTTTTTCTGAAAGTCGATCCGAAAAATATAATCGCTTATAGTTGGGCTTATTTTTCATGATCGCAAACGGTCGATTGATCGCGGCTTTAGAAATACTACATATAAACTAAATGAACTGTCATAAAATTACAACAAATTAATTTGAAATAACTACATAAATATAATACGAGTATATCGTCACCCTCTTGCCAGAAGCATGAATGTGAAAATATCAAAATATTGGCAAATCGAGTTTGAACGTTTTATTTTTAAGTCTGAACCATACATTGGTGTATTTTGCAGTGAGAATTATTGTGGTTTCCTTTTACATAGGGTGATCTGAATTTTGGTTCAGCTCAGAACAGTGAAAGATTAATCGAAACAACCGATTAGCTCAAAATCGGAAAATTTGCGCATTCATGCTACTGGGATTTAATTAGAATACAAATAAATTCTACGCAAGGACCGCTAACGATCCGAGACCACCTTTTGCCTTGAAGGTAGTGGTAGGTGCAGTTAGAATCGGAAGATCTTATCACAAACAAAATAAATAGCTAAATATTTTCCAACATAAGGATGACTAGTGAAATTCAAAACAAAAAAAAATGAAAAAAGGGTTTACGTAAGATTGCATTTTTCTTACAAAGTATTTGAGTGAAAAATCTTTAAAATTAAAGATGTATTACAAACATATTTTAGTTCATTTCTTCTGGCCGCTTTTACTTCATGTTTGAGCTTTTATTGACCAGTTATTTTAAGGAAAATTATGCTGTGAAAATAATAGAAGTTATAGATCTAATTCGGAGATCAGGTTATTTTTTTTTCTTGGCGTCCGCGGGAGATTTTGCCTTAAGAAACTCGGATTTTTTCATTAAAAAACATTGGATTTTTCCTTTAAGAAACCTCGGATTTTTCCTTTAAAAAACTTCGGATTTTTCCTCATAAATACTGGTAATTAAAGGCTCAAATATGAAGTAAATATTTTAGTTTAGTTTAGTTATTTAAGGCTGGCTTAAATATGAAAAAAAAAAAATTACCTTAGCTCTTCAAAGATGACTAATGCAATTAAATTTAAAAATAATTCAATTCATTTTATAAAATTAAATAAATATCTATATGTGTAAACTAGCTGCTATCTCATTGTAAGAATATTAAATGTTTACTATAAGTGTACTTAGATTTAAATCTTCGTTTAAAAAAAATATGTCTATTTGATCTAAGCATTCCATGTGTCTTCCTTTAAAATAATATATAAGAATTTCGCGTAAACTATTTAATAAAGTAAATACATATAGAAATAAAGAATTTAAAATAAAAAGTTAAATGTTTTCTTGTTGGTAGTATGTAATAGTTTGTCTGCGATAACAATCTTTAAAGGGTTTACATAATTTGTAATTTATCTATCTACATACATATATGTGGTTGAAATAGCAAAAAAGTAACCAGAAAAAGATTTTGTAGAGGCGTTTTCTCTGAGGAATTCGATCAAAAACTACTGAACGGATTTTTGCCAAATTTTGAAAGTCTATTCTTTGGATAAGTCCTCTCGACATAGGATATATTGCTTCCGCTAGATGGCGTTGGAGCGGTTATATTCACGAAATCCGTATTAATGATCCAATTCTGTTTCTTTTTGCACATATGTTTTGTAATGTAATGAAGAACTCGGGGATAAAAAATGAGCCCGCTAG
This sequence comes from Urophora cardui, assembly GCA_960531455.1. NCBI lineage: Eukaryota > Metazoa > Arthropoda > Insecta > Diptera > Tephritidae > Urophora > Urophora cardui. The sequence goes on along the minus strand of OY482674.1, from coordinate 39,868,220 downwards.
ATAATATACATCATATTTAATTCGATATCTCATCTCCTTCCCGAGATGTGGACCCAGGTGGCCTAGAAAGGGGTTTGAGCAATATTGGTAGCAAACTGAAGGAGCCGACTCAACTGATATAGACCGATATATGGACCCGGATGACCATGGAATGTTGTTGATAGAGCACGGGACAGGAGGAGAAAGAAATACGGTATTAGAGGGTGAGGAAAAGATAGAGAGTACGGGAGATGGAGAGAGGTACGGGAGTTTGATAAGCAATGACATATTGTGCGAAGCGGGATGGGTGTTTATTATATTTTATAAAATGGTAATATTTAAAAAAGGAAATTTCTTTTCAAAATATACCTCCAGACATTATGCCTTTATAGGTACAATTTGTTTACAATTATACCTAAATTATACGCTTTCAGGTACAATTCGTCCACAATTAGTCTACAAAAGTTTGTCCCAGATTTAGATAAGCAACCTATGTTTTTTGGACTCTCTTCATTTCCCTCTTTTGTTTGATGTATAATTTTTGTAAATAACAAATGAGCGAAGTATATCTAAGAAGTTTCTTTTTAATTTTAAATATTTAGTACCTTTCGTAAGCGTTTTAGCTAGGCAATCCATGTGCGAGGTGTTAATATGCTTATGATCTGTCACCTATCACTGTCCATTGGTAAATAACAGATGAAGGGATATACATATTTGTTCTGCCGACCATAACTCCGAATTTGTGGATTTGTTTGTCTGTTAATACTCAATAGATGTCGAGAAAGTAGGTCGATGAGATTATGTGATACGTATTATTATAGTATAACTAAAACAAAAGTCATATCGCTAGCTTAGAGTGCAAATTGTGTAAGTCCTTCTTTCAAACTTTGTAGGAGAGACAAAAAACCATATATATAGTTCTCCTATATTCGTAATACCTACGAGTTCCATCAGCCAACATTACAGTACAGACATATAAAAAAAGAAAGAGAAAACCGAGCAATAAAATTTGAAAAATGACATATGAATTCAAAATAAACCGCAGTGACGGCACATAAAAAAAACTATAAGAAAATGAAAATAATCAAAACGCTTCGCAACAGACAAAATTATTTAAAAAAAAAACGAGTAACATGTTTACCAGAATTGCTTGGTCATTTGAGAGAAAGAAATCGAATAGATTCGGAAGCCGAAGAAATGATGGTGAATAAAGTTCGTTTTATTGAAAATATACATATAACAGATATTTGCAATTGCTAATTTGTATATACATGCATGGACGAAAATTTTTATCATCCCAAATTCACCGCAGGGTCATCTTTCATCCTAGGGGGGGTAATTGCAAACTTTTTTTTTTGTATGGGCACCGACCCGGTCTAATGTACATACATGAACATATAATTGTAGGATTTAATACCCGAAAATGTAAAAGCAATGGTTTCACGTAAGCTGAATGGCTCGAAATGGTATACAAAAGAAATCAGAAGTGTTGCCCTCACACTACATTTTTAATATATATTAGCCGCTTTCGATTCACAATATCTCTGCTGGCTATAAATTTCCTTCTGTCAAATTTATATGTGAATGATAGCGAGCAGAGGGAAATTTTTATCGACCAGTTAGCGAATATGGCTACTACTCATTATGGGTTCAAACATTTTTGTTCGATCCGACCTCGCTTGTGTGATGGCGAATCGAAAACGCCAATTATAATAAAACAAATCAAATTTTAATTCTAGTATTTTAGCTTGCTGGTATTTTTGGCTTTATAGTCAGCATCGGGTTCGATTCATGCCGTGTACGCCTGACTTTGCACCAGTCCCATCTTGAGCGCGTGAGCTGGGGTGACAGTGCCCTGTTAGTGTGCGACCGCCAGTCTGCAGTCTGCTCCAGGAAGTGTGAGTAGATAGTTTGCAGTTTTTAAGTGGTATGACCGAAGTATAATTTTGGCGATCTTGCAAGTTGACATCCACTGGGAATCGCCTGTACGTATCAATGCCTGAAAGATACTGCAGTAGTCCGCGACTCAAACAGATTTTTTAATCCCAAGCTCCGGACAAAACACTGCAGCTCCCACCCGTCCACCTTTTATCCGCCTGTAAATATGGGGAACATATAGCGATTGGTTCGTAGTCCTTTCTTCCATCCGTCTTGTTATATTATTACCTGTGGTCCCCTGTTTAGCTCGGTTTGGAGAGTAACATAGTCTGAACTTTGGTCCTCATATGTTGCTGTGTCCTGTTATTCAGTTTAGAAATTCGCAGTACTTTTGCTTAGATCACCGTGTTGGCGGCCTTCGAACGTATGTACATACTTTACAAACATAACCCTCAAACGGTAGAATTCTACTTTTTGATATAATGCCCATGGATCGGACCACAGTATTTTAACATGAAACGCTTTCCGCCGCGATTCATAAAAATATGAGTGCATAGAAAATTGATTTTTCTAGAACATTTCCATTAATTTTCATAAAAAAATTCACAAAAGTTTGCATCTCAAAATAAATGTGGCAAAATTCTTATATTAATTATAAACAAATTCAAAACTAAAATCAAAGGGGTATAAGTCCCCTAGAACACAATGATACCTTTCAATTGTTTTTTCAAACGCCTCTGAACTCAATTGAATGTATTTGTCACACATATTCACAGATGACATTAAATGTAATTGAGGCGCATGCGCAGAACTGCCACTGGCACAAAATTTTTGGATGAATTCATACACATTGCACAGATAGAATACTATCAATATAGAAGTACTACACGGTGAGCTTAAACAACTTATTATGAAAAGTCAAAGTAACCAAGATATTATTTCATGGTTGTATTCTTGGACATATTAGAAGATGTTCTGAGCCAAAATTGAAATCATTCATCGGACACATTTTGAGAAATTCCATGTTTTTTTTTAAATGGTCAATTTTTTCTTTTCATGCGAGCCCCTGTTCTTTTTATGGCACCCACGGTAAAATGACGGTTCTGTTCTTCTAGTATATAAGTGTATAGTAAAATTCATTACAGTAAAAATACATTTTAAGACGTTTATTATTTATTATTTATAATATTTTAATATAAACATAAAAAGGTTGACAGTTTTTTTTAAATATGAAGAATATTATATTCACATACAGTTTTCTTCAAATTCTCCATATAATTTGGGTTATTTGGTCTAGTTCGATACTTATAATCCCATGTTTTTTTGAAATCATAATGCACAGCCTCCATGGCTTGCTCTGAATGATACCCTAATCCTATTCCCTGCCTTGAACAAAAATCTTTTATATGAAAAAAAAACTGTATGCACTTTTGGGGTTATGGGTATAGAAAGATCGTTGTAACTCTTTCGGAAATTAGAAATACAGTTAATATAATTACTTTTCAAATCAATAGTGAAGCAAGATTCGACCACTGAATGAAAATCGTTAAAAGCTTTTACGTATTTTAGGCGCTCTAAAGGACATAGACATCTTAATACATCGGTGTTTTCCAATAATTACAACTATTGCGTTAATGTGGGCTGAGAAGTTCTATGTCCAATAAAAGATTTTTCGTGGTTGCTCAGGTTTTGATGGGAATAATTGTAAGAAATTATTGGAAAAAACCGATGTATTAAGAAGTATATTTCCTTTAGAGCGCCTAAAATACGTAAAAGCTTTTAACGATTTTCATTCAGTGGTCGAATCTTGCTTCACTATTGATTTGAAAAGTAATTATATTAACTGTATTTCTAATTTCCGAAAGAGTTACAACGATCTTTCTATACCCATAACCCCAAAAGTGCATACAGTTTTTTTTTTTCATATAGAAGATTTTTGTTCAAGGCAGGGAATAGGATTAGGGTATCATTCAGAGCAAGCCATGGAGGCTGTGCATTATGATTTCAAAAAAACATGGGATTATAAGTATCGAACTAGACCAAATAACCCAAATTATATGGAGAATTTGAAGAAAACTGTATGTGAATATAATATTCTTCATATTTAAAAAAAACTGTCAACCTTTTTATGTTTATATTAAAATATTATAAATAATAAATAATAAACGTCTTAAAATGTATTTTTACTGTAATGAATTTTACTATACACTTATATACTAGAAGAACAGAACAGTCATTTTACCGTGGGTGCCATAAAAAGAACAGGGGCTCGCATGAAAAGAAAAAATTGACCATTTTAAAAAAAACATGGAATTTCTCAAAATGTGTCCGATGAATGATTTCAATTTTGGCTCAGAACATCTTCTAATATGTCCAAGAATACAACCATGAAATAATATCTTGGTTACTTTGACTTTTCATAATAAGTTGTTTAAGCTCACCGTGTACTATATATATGCAAAAAACAAAAAATAAAAAATTTTCAAAATGAAAAAAAATTTTCTGTTCATATAAAAATTTTGGAGAATTATTTTTTGGGATTATTTTGAGAATTATTGTCATTTGTAGAAAGAAAGGAAATTAGAAGATTTGCTGATGAAAGGAAACATTTCATAATGTTATACCTACTACTATGTCGAACTTGGCCTAAAATGGCAGGATATTAAAAATTTAAGCCGCATACATACCAGGGTTCAGAAAATATTTGAAATACAATTTGTTTTCACAAATTATTCTTTGCCGAAAATGTTTGTTTTGAATTTTATCTATCTTATCATTTGAAAAATATTATACATTTTCGAATTATTTGAACACCTGGAATACAATTTTTGGGAAAGATTTTATTTTCAAATATTTGAAATTCATTTGTTTTTCGTTTCATTCGCAATACGAGTATATTCAAAAACAAAAGTTCTTTTTCATTCCAAGAATATTTTTTTGAATCTAGATAGTACATATTGTGCTTATAACATTTCTTTGTTTTTGTGAATTTGCGAAAATTAGTGTTCAAAATGGGTAGGGTCTCAAGTATCGACAAAACAAAATATGTATGTATGTTGAATATAATAAAGAACTAAATTTGTCGAAGTGTCTTCGTTGCCAAAAACCTTTAAAGGGGAATTCGCTAGGAAACATAAAACGGTATTACGCTGCAGTTCATAAGGTGAATTTTGGCATTGAGTTGGCAGAATTTGCCTAAAGTTCCTTTAAAACTAAGCAAGCACATTCATTTGAGACAGCCGTCCTTGTTGGTGGGCAGATTATGCTAACTTTAGGCGAATTTTTTGGAGCTTATCTCCTACCCTATTTTTCTTCTCTAACCAAAAGCTGATCAAAAGAAGGTTATCGCATTTTAAAAATGAGTTTTCTCGTGGCACGAATTAAGAAAAAAATATAGGATTGTAACCGCTTAGTGTATATATAAGCGCATTTGTATAAACACAGGTCAACAATAACACTGCTCTACAGCCAAAAAATACTGTAAACGCGACCATCCTATCTATATGTAAAATCGGTCGCCGATTCAGAAAATCGGGTTCATTTTTAATTTTATCGGAAGGTTTTTGAGATATTGGCAATTTACCGTTATTTGGCCAATGGCTCCACTTAATCCTTTATATCTCTTTAAAGCAGTGAGCTATCTTCCTCTCTAACTCTTATAGTTTCTGAAATATTGACGATTCAATTTGAATTTTTTCGATTTTTTGCGAATTTTTGAAGAAAAAAATGACATTGAATTGTCAGGCAATATCTTTAATACCAACGTTTTCACCTTCGGTTTTACTCCTCTGCGTTAAGCTCCATTCCATTACCAAAAAAATAAGCTATCAACGAAGAAAATCCATGGTAAAATGGAAAAGTTACAGGCGATCAAGTAAATACAGCCAAGTCGCGCAAAGCCTCAATATTTCAGAAACTATAAGAGTTAGAGAAAAATGTTATAGGAGCTATGAAAAGGAAATTTAATTTTCTTTTGTTTGGTGTCACCCCGATTGGAGCGATTGGCCAAATAACGGTAAATTGCCGATATCTCAAAAACCTTTCCATAGAATTAAAAATGAACCCGATTTTCGGAATCAGCGACCGATTTTACATATAGATAGGATGGGTGCAGTGAAATAACGCCCGTGGAATTAACGCCCGCGGGCGTTATTTCCCAAAAAAGGAAATAACGCCCGCGGGCGTTTCTTCTTTTCTTGAAAAAGAAATAATTCCCGCGGGCGTTATGTCGTTTGATCCATGGGCTTTATTTCTCTTTCGGAAGGGCAATTAAGCCCGCAGACGGGTTTTTTTTAAATATGGTGTATTAGGGAAAAAGCGCCGCAGGCGAAAAATTGGAATAAAAAATCGCGCGATTTTTAATTCCAATTTTTCGTGTTTTCTGAGTATGGTGTATTATAATTGGAAAACGCGCCGCAGGCGAAAAATTGGAATAAAAAATCGCGCGATTTTTAATTCCAATTTTTCGTGTTTTCTGAGTATGGTGTATTATAATTGGAAAACGCGCCGCAGGCGAAAAATTGGAATAAAAAATCGCGCGATTTTTAATTCCAATTTTTCGTGTTTTCTGAGTAAGGTGTATTATAATTGGAAAACGCGCCGCAGGCGAAAAATTGGAATAAAAAAACGCGCGATTTTTAATTCCAATTTTTCGATTCTTTCGCCCGCGGGCGTTAATTCCACGGGCGTTATTTCACTGCACCGATAGGATGGTCACGTTCAAAGTACAGAAAACAAATTTCATTTTGCGATCCAGTGTAATTGATTGCGAATGTTTGATTTGGAAAACGATTCAAAAAATATATTCTTCTATACTCAACTAAAGAAATAAAAATATGTAAAAACTTAAAATTTGTTTCCCGAATGTTTACAAATTTCAATTATTCGTAGCCATGAAAAGAATTTTTCGGTTTAAATTCTTTTCAAAGTGAAAAGAATTATTTGTTTTCAAATTTTTTCGCAGCCAGTATAAACAAATGAAATTCATGAATTTTAAATATTTGAAAACGAATTTTTCTGAAGCCTGATACATACTCGTATTTATGTACACACATCCATATGTACTTTTATACATATGTATCACAATATATTCCTATTGTGCACGTAATTCCTGTTAAAGTGCTTTACACTTCACCCTTTAAGTCTTTTGTTTTATTTAACGCAAAAATGGCACGTATTTAAAATGCCATCATTGCAATTAATGTGAATTTCCATTAAAAATCAAAGCAAATGAATAAAATAAATTGCAAAAATCGCTGAACGTGCCTCGAAGCTGTCATTCAGACATTCAGTTTAACTATTTGATCTTTTATTCACTCACCCAAATTTTTTATATTGTTCACCTTTTGTCAAATGACGCATTTGTAGCTTTTTATGAGCGTTTTCTACGGCATCGCAGAAGATAACATCTGTGACATGCAGTATATGTACCCATCTCTGTATGTACATATGTATTTATATTGTGTACAGCAACATTGACTGGAAAGACGCGTTATGCATACAATTAATTATGCGTTCGAGTAGGTACTTGTCTCTTAGCTTTTATTAAATATACCTACTTATATTTATATAGCAATACACATGATTAGCAATTCAAGCAGTCCCATTTGCACACTTCGCCTCATTCCCCACTCAATCTACAAGAACTGGAAATTCCTTTTTACTGCTTTTTTATTTTGTACTTTCTATAAATTTATAATATTTTTATTAATGGCAAATGTTATGCATATAAAGTACCTACTCACATACAATGTATATTTTAAAGTCTTTTTGAAGTAGTAAAGCAAGTGCGAGTATCCGTCACACGTTTCAGCATTAAACCGCTCATGTACGTTTTGCGGTTATATCTACGATTACTTTTCATAGTTGTCATGTATACTCGTATTCCAATAAAATACGTATGTAAATGATTTGTATAAGGTAAAACGTATGACTTTTAACAAAATCATCGAATTTGTGGTTGGGTGTGGAGTAATGATTTTAAGCATGTGTCATCAAGAAAGCAAAATATGTTCACATGAAAAAAATTATTAACTGTGTGTTAGTTAAATGATCGCTAAAATGTCCGACGATCTCTGGAAATCCTTTCAGAATCATTGACTAAATGTGTTGTTGATTTTTTGAAGTTGTCGGATAAGTATGGGCTACTTCCGTGGGAGGCGCAAGCTGTAATCGATCAGTTCAATTACGCATTGACAGTACTCGAAGTGAGTTGAAATTGAGGAAAATGAACTTTGATTTAGAGTTTCCAAAGTACCGCGATTGGTAAGGTGGTGAACCAAACTTCTCAGAAATATTTACTTTTTAATTGAAAAATTTTTGTATGTTATTTTTTTACTAGACTGAGTTTATTTTTTAGTGGGGCCCGTAAACGCGAAATTTCCCAGGGGCCCGGCTCGGCTCTCTGCGGGCCTGCACATCAATGTTATCATTAAGTCCGGCTGTGAGCTTTTCAAGCGCGGCTGTCAGATTTCTGTTATCGGTCTTTTGGATTTTTGTAATCGGAATTTTGGACTTCTGTCATCAGTTTTTTGGATTATCAGTTTTTTGTGTTTTGTTATCGGTCTTTTGCTCTTTTCATTTCAACGGTCTTTTGGATTTTTGTAATCGGGTTTTTTCACTTCTGTTATCGGTTTTTGGGATTATCGCTTTTGGATTTCTGTTATCGGTTTTTTCAACGGTCTTTTCCTTTCAACGGTTTTTTGGATTTCTGTTATCGGTCTTTTGGTATTTTTCTTTTAAACGGTCTTTTGGACTTCTGTCATCGGATTTCTTTAGATACGTGTTTTGTGAAGTGGTTTTCGAAACAACGATTTCAAAATATTTTTTAGTTAAAGTGATATATGCGTAGTCCACTTTCAAACAAGGCTATGTGATTTTTTCATATTAAGCCACAAATTAAAAAACAAAAAAAACAGAGAATTTTGAAAGCGTATTGGTGTTGAATGCAATTTTTTCAAAATACGGACCGATCTTGCTATAAATTTTTAATTGACAGTATACACCATTAAATACTGGTAAACAATCCATCAAAAACTCAAAATCGAAAAAATTTCACAAAGCCTTGTTTGACAGTGTACTACTCATATACAGTTTCTAAAAGCCGCTATGATAGTAGTAAGGCGGTCACCTAGTTACTCATTTGTATCCAAGTAATATTATGCAGGGAATAGTAAAATCATACAAAATATATTTTCACAAAAACTTATCCCATAGGTTCATCGGCGGCTCTACATCAAATAATCCAGTATTATAATTTTCCGTTGAAGAAATTTTACATTTCCACAAATGTGGCAACATCTTAAAAACAAATCACAAAAATGCTAACCAAGTCAATGAAGAAAACACGGCTCAATCAAAGCTTAACTAAAACTTACAGATCAACTGAATCCAGCACGCAACAAGTTTACACGATTAATGCACATTAAACAAAGCTTTTGCAAGCTTTTAAAGCTTTATGCAGTAAACTTAAATCTTGCCAAAAAATTAAAGCGCCTAAAGAAACATGTTAACAAAATAGCGATGTAACAAAAGTAAGGCGGCCAAGATGATGGGGCTGAAGCACGTTAGTTGCAGACGAGGCAGGCGAACACACACACTCACACACAAATGCAGAAAACTTGAAATGAGCGCGCGCACAGAAAAAGCTCAATTCACTTTAAGTTACTTAACAGTTATCACATACAGTGTAAGTATGAGTGTGTACCTAACACAGTGGTGGCGATTGGAGCTGACAGTCGCCAAAACTGCTAAATATTCGTATGGACGTACAAAGTGGATATCATCTTACCAGGTGAATGCGCGCGACGCTCTCCAACGGCCAAATCAGTTTGATTCTTGGTGCTGAGCGAGTTGGCTGATTGAACGGAATGCTTTGGGTGAAACGACGGTCGACGGTTTAACGGCTTAAATTAATACACACAAACACATGCTATTTTGTTGTTGCAGTGAGCTAGTGGTATGGACCGCGCCTATTTTGGCCAGCAAATTAATTAAAAGCGTGCGAATTTTGTGATCGAATGGCGTGAAAAAATGTAAACGCAATATAATAAATGCAAAAAATGTATGAAAATGAATTAAATTCAAAGAAAATTAGGTAATTTTCAATAAAAATATGAATGCAAATGTGTGAAGAAAAATTGGCAGCTACATAATTTTTTCACAATTGTGAAAAAGTGGTTGTGTGCGTGTGTGTAGGTGTGATTTTTTGTGCAAATGTATTGGTGAGTTGGTTAAAACGTCAGTTGAGTTGGTTTAAATGACAAATACAAAGATGTCTTAAAGAAAGCTTTTGAACTGATAGAAGTTTGGGAAGACTGTAAAGTACATAAAAACGCCAATAAGAAAAAAATAAAAAAAACAACGCAATGCAGTGCTAACCACAACAAAAGAGCATACAAATAATTATGGTAATGAGTGAATAAAAAATGTGGCAAAATTATGTATGTTTGTTAAGTTCGTAGAAGTTTAATGTAAGAAAAAATAAGAAAAGACAAGAAGAAGAAGATAAAGTAAGAATGAGAAGTAGTAGAAGGTCTACAAAAGCAAATGTAGAAGAGAATTTCAAGAGGAAACGAAAAGAGTGAGATGAAGTAGCTTTTGCATATCTGCCATAATGCAATTACAACAACAGCAAAAAGTGTATTATGTGACAATAACAACAATTGCAGCAACAACTTAACGGGTAAATTAGAAATCAAATGAACAACACCCGCATATGCAAAACGCAATTAAAATTAAAAAAATAAACATCAGCTAAACAATGAGATTCGATTGAGCACTGATTCATCATCTATTGAGCTAATTTATGCGAGAAAAAAAGTGATCAAATCGCATAAAACAGGTTTCGATGTATTGTATTGTAGACAAAGAAACGTTAAGGTTAATATGGGAAAAAATTGCAGTTAATTAGAAAATAAAATAATATTTTCTTACAAACAAAAAATAATATAATAATGTAATTAATAGAAACAAAAAATTAAGCATATTTTATAAAACATTGGCGCTCATGCATTGAAATTGGGCTGCTGCTCAGGAGGCTTAATATAAGGCCAACAAGATCTACAAATAATCAAACGCACTTTTTACTCAAAAAACAAACAAAATGTGAGCAAATACTCGCTTTTTACGCATTAAGCCCATTATTTTGGAAACTCCTGTTCTTCAAGGCCTCCTAAGGCATAGATCGACAAAAATTGTTGTTAGTATGTAGCTTGTGATAAAGGAAAATTTGAGATTAAGCGAAGCAAAGTTAACGGCGTTGGTAGCCAGTGGCGGTCCTAGCATAAATTGGCTGGGCAAACCCATGTACGAAGCATAGCCATTATCCAATAATATAATCTTCTTTGCTGTATTATCTGAAAGTCTGATTGCGTTTCCATTATTGACTTTGATTAAATCTGTTTTACATATTTGGTTTGTTGTTTATATTCATATCGTATGAAAATGTTTGAATTGTATGTATTGAAGAACTTCAATAGTAAACACATTTCAAACGTAAAATAACCAGATGTTAAAAATATTCGTAAAATGAGATGAATGGACATAATTAGGCAAGCCAGGCTTTTCGGCTTATATAAAGCATCCGCCACTGGTGGTAGCTTAGTGGTGATGATATTAGACGACCAATCCAACGAACCGATTTCGACCCTCGATGAGGCTGTCTAGCAAAAAATGTCTGATGAGGAGTTGTGGTGATCTCCGAAATAGGTCTATAACTTATACCAAAAATAAAAAAAAAATAAATTTTCCTTAATAAAGCTTGCTCTAAGAAAATACAATACTCGTATTAATGTTACAGCAAAAAAAAAAAAAAACAATAGGCTAGCGTAGAACTAAACTGGTCTATCTAACAAAATACAAAAGTGGAGAAAACAGATGAAATGCGTTTTAATGCGGTGTGCGATTGTTGGTGTATGTTAAGTGAATATTGTTAATTATTATGTTAGCTTAATAGTTAACTTAACATTCTGCATTAAAAGAAAATTATTATAGAAACGTTTTTTATATAATATTTGTTTGTAACAAGAAAACTTGTTACATAGACCACTTTAGAATTTTAAATTTTTAAGGAAGTTTGAACTACAAATTGGAAATTATATGAATAAAACAACAAAAAATATGTGAAAGAAAGTACTTTAATTACAAAAATAACATACACGTGTTCGTAAATGATCACCTCTGCATTAAAAGTAACAGTAACCTAGTTTTCTCCACGGTGCACAGTGGTTCAGCCGCGGAAAAAATTCATTTTTTTCAATACCTAATTTTCAGATTCTAATGATGTAGTCTTATAAAAAAATGTCCAAATATGAAGAATTCATGACTACTTTGCAAAAAGTTGATTTTTTTTACAAAATAATGGTATCAGAAGTCAGAAAAATTTTATTCAACAAAAACTGCTTGAAATGTTTGCTAACTTTAGCTATAAATTTTCCTTATAACTTATATCTCTATTGTCCCTGTTGTGAGTTTAAAAGAAAATATAGCACTTCCTTGACTAATTAAAGAAAAAATCAGTGCAATCGGCCAAATATTAAAAAAAATATAGGCCAGCAAAAATGGTACTTCAAAAATGCTACCATTTCTAATTTCGATGGACAAAAAGTTTGTGTGCTACAGCGTGCTACACTCGCTAACTGTAATAAAATGAAAGTTTGGAATGTTTTCTATCGATTTCTGTAAAAAGTTTTTTCCCATATTTTCCCCAATCGATGTAAACTTGATTTAAATGTCGAAAGTCCCATCAAATTTTGATAAAATTGACAAAATGTAGCATGCTTTTAGGCTCATGCGTATATATGAACGTTTACATCTTATGTGACATTTTTGTTTACGAATATGAAGGCACAGAGAGGATTAGATAAAAATGCAGATTGGTAAATTATACACCTAATTTGTTAGAATCAATGGTAATGCAAACAAAAACAAGTAAGGAAGCCTAAGTTCGAGTGGAATCGAACATTAGATACTCAGCTGTATTCTTTCATTGTTTGTTTGCGTTTGATGGAAACACGGTGTACTTTATATAAAGCGAGTGCTGCATAAAGTGGGCGTAGTCACGCCCATTTTCTAAATTTTTATCAGTCATCCAACTAAGCATATCAATATTATACTTTGTGCAAAATTTCATTCCTTTATGACTTCCAGTTACAAAGATGTCACGTTACAAATTCCCAAAGGGTGTTCCAGAAATATCTTTCTTAAAAAGTAGGCGTGGTCATAAACCGATTTCAATAAATTTTTGCGTGGCTATTAACACAAGTTATAAAAGTGTATAAACCAAGTTTCGTCATAATATCTCAATTATTTGTCGAGTTACATATAGGCTAAGAAATCTCGTATATCCCTTTGTGTAAAAAGAGGCGGTGCCACGCCCATTTTCCAAAATTTTTCTATTTGTTGTTTCCGGTCTATAGTCATGCCACAAAATTTCAATGAATTATCTTTATATTTGACCAAGATATCGCTTAAAATGTTTTTATTAGGCCCCTTTATAGTTCTCATATATAAAAGTGGGCGTGGTCGTCAACCGATTTCGCTAAAATTTTGATCGTGTATTACCACAAGTAATGAAAGTGTACACACCAAGTTTCGTCATTATATATAAATTATTTGTCGAGTTATGGGCTCAGAAATCTCGTATATTCCTGTTTATAAAAAGAGGCGGTGCCACGCCCATATTCCAAAATTTTTGTGTTTTTCGTTTTATGTCCGCAGTTGGACTCCCGCGACAAAATTTCATTGATAGATCTTTATATTTGACAGAGATATGGCTTAAAATGTTTTTATTAGGTCACTTTGTAATGTACATATATAAAAGTGGGCGTGGCCGTCAACCGATTTTAACTATTTTCCGTCCAAACGTATGCCTAAGTAAGTAAATCACGCATACCAAATTTTGTCGATATATCTTCAATGGTTTCTGAGTTATGACATATAAAACTTTCAAGGTTTGACCCTTAATAAGTGGGCGTGGCACCGCCCATTTTCCAAAATTTCATCAAATTTCTTCCTAGTGGCCTGAGCTCAACACGTGGGTAAAATTTCATCGCTCCAGCTATATTAGTGACTGAGATACCAAATTTCCGATTATTTCTATATAGGAAAAGTGGGCGTGGTCATGGTCCGATTTCGCCCATTTTCAATACCAACCGTCCCAGTGTCGATATCAACTTGCATTTCAAATTTCATCAAAATATCTCAATTTTTGCGCGAGTTAGAGTGTTTACAGACGGACGGACGGACGGACGGACGGACAGACGGACGGACGGACGGACGGACGGACGGACGGACGGACGGACGGACATGGCTAAATCGATTTCTCTTTTCACCCTGATCATTTTGATATATATAAGTCTATATCTTTCTCGATTATTTCACTCTGTTACAATCCACCGTTATGTGATTAAAACTATAATACTCTGTGTACTAGTACAGCTGAGTATAATAACGGTAAACACATTCGTCATAACATTGCGGTTTGCAAACAACAATAGCAACAAACACATTTGTTTAAACATTTTACCAGCTTATTTTAAGGTATTAGATGAAAAAAAAATGTTATCCCGACGAAATTGTAGTAACAGACACATACATATGCTGCTGTTAATTTGCAAAGTTAACTTGATCACACAACAAGAAGACTTATTGATACTTTCTCAGCAGAAAAGTTGAACACCTTATCATGTTCTGAGTTAACCCTTACTAGTAAATGGGACTTAGGATTTATAGGCTTATGTTTTCTAGGAAAAGTGATAGAATTTCTACCAATACAGATGTTATTAATCGATTACTGGCAAGTTCTGGTCATTATATAAAGTCCATAAGACGACAACCCAACAAAAAGTGTGTGGAATTGGATTTTGTTGCCAAGGATATGCTAAATAATTAAAAATTTTTCTTATATTTGCTTTTTTTTTTCTTTCCATATATATATACATAGTTATATTTTCGATTATATGTATTATTAATATAATCATTAAGTACATCAAATTTTTACAAGGGCTCTTTTCAGTTACTGAAAATGTACATCTTCATTTGTTTTTGAATAAAAGGTGTAGAAAAAGTGGGCGTGGTTGTTTGCCAATCACGCCTATATCTGGTATTGTCGATATATTTCATGACAGTAACTTATGCGCCAAGTTTCGTGAAGATATCTTAATTTTTTGAGCTGAAATTTAAATTTTTCTTTAAAAATTTTTACTATAGGTCCAGGGGAGGTACCCCTAGGGAGTGGCCGATTTCAAAAATTGTTGGTGCTGTCAATGCCTTTAATGAGGGTAACTCATGTACCAAGTTTCGTGAAGATATTTTAATTTTTTTTTAGCTGAAACCAAAATTTGTATTTAAATCATTTTTTTATAGGTCCAAGGGAGGTACCCCTAGGGGTTGACCGATTTCAACCATTTTTTGAAAATTTCTTAATTAGCTCACATATAACCTCTGTGCAAAATTTCAATGGCCTAGGACCACGCCTTCTATTTTTTTCCGCAAAATGTATGGAGCCGAACCACTGTGCGGTGGTCTGGTAAAAAATCTTCTAGATTGTTTTCTGTTTCATCTCTGCGGTTTACATGTGGAGAGACAGGTAAAAGGGGTGAATCGGTGGTACAAATTTCAACATTTTTTTTATGTCCTGCATTTTTTTGAATTTCAAAACGCGTATGTCGCTGCCCTGATCTGGTGTAAAATTCTGCAAGAACTCTATGAAATCATGTAGGTTCACGCTAGATTTCTTTATATCGACGGATTCATATGTTTCACAACAGTCATCATTAAACTGCATCACAGATTCACCCTTGACAAATTTTGCCTTTCGCATTTGGGAAACTTTTGCACCGTCGTCTACTATACTCTGGTAGTCCCTGAACATTGGCCGTAGTTCGTCAAATGACATAAATTTCCCCACCATATTATTAACATTAACAAGTAAGGAAGCCTAAGTTCGAGTGGAATCGAACATTAGATACTCAGCTGTATTCTTTCATTGTTTGTTTGCGTTTGATGGAAACACGGTGTACTTTATATAAAGCGAGTGCTGCATAAAGTGGGCGTAGTCACGCCCATTTTCTAAATTTTTATCAGTCATCCAACTAAGCATATCAATATTATACTTTGTGCAAAATTTCATTCCTTTATGACTTCCAGTTACAAAGATGTCACGTTACAAATTCCCAAAGGGTGTTCCAGAAATATCTTTCTTAAAAAGTAGGCGTGGTCATAAACCGATTTCAATAAATTTTTGCGTGGCTATTAACACAAGTTATAAAAGTGTATAAACCAAGTTTCGTCATAATATCTCAATTATTTGTCGAGTTACATATAGGCTAAGAAATCTCGTATATCCCTTTGTGTAAAAAGAGGCGGTGCCACGCCCATTTTCCAAAATTTTTCTATTTGTTGTTTCCGGTCTATAGTCATGCCACAAAATTTCAATGAATTATCTTTATATTTGACCAAGATATCGCTTAAAATGTTTTTATTAGGCCCCTTTATAGTTCTCATATATAAAAGTGGGCGTGGTCGTCAACCGATTTCGCTAAAATTTTGATCGTGTATTACCACAAGTAATGAAAGTGTACACACCAAGTTTCGTCATTATATATAAATTATTTGTCGAGTTATGGGCTCAGAAATCTCGTATATTCCTGTTTATAAAAAGAGGCGGTGCCACGCCCATATTCCAAAATTTTTGTGTTTTTCGTTTTATGTCCGCAGTTGGACTCCCGCGACAAAATTTCATTGATAGATCTTTATATTTGACAGAGATATGGCTTAAAATGTTTTTATTAGGTCACTTTGTAATGTACATATATAAAAGTGGGCGTGGCCGTCAACCGATTTTAACTATTTTCCGTCCAAACGTATGCCTAAGTAAGTAAATCACGCATACCAAATTTTGTCGATATATCTTCAATGGTTTCTGAGTTATGACATATAAAACTTTCAAGGTTTGACCCTTAATAAGTGGGCGTGGCACCGCCCATTTTCCAAAATTTCATCAAATTTCTTCCTAGTGGCCTGAGCTCAACACGTGGGTAAAATTTCATCGCTCCAGCTATATTAGTGACTGAGATACCAAATTTCCGATTATTTCTATATAGGAAAAGTGGGCGTGGTCATGGTCCGATTTAGCCCATTTTCAATACCAACCGTCCCAGTGTCGATATCAACTTGCATTACAAATTTCATCTAAATATCTCAATTTTTGCGCGAGTTAGAGTGTTTACAGACGGACGGACGGACGGACGGACGGACAGACGGACGGACGGACGGACGGACGGACGGACGGACGGACGGACGGACATGGCTAAATCGATTTCTCTTTTCACCCTGATCATTTTGATATATATAAGTCTATATCTTTCTCGATTATTTCACTCTGTTACAATCCACCGTTATGTGATTAAAACTATAATACTCTGTGTACTAGTACAGCTGAGTATAAAAAGAGCATGCTTTCTACAATTGTTAACCAATTCCATCCACTCATCTGGTGTAAGATCATACTGGTCTATTGTAGTCTATGCTAGTTGGACCACTTTAGAATTTCTTGAAATGACAAAAGGACGTGAATTCTAAAGTGACATTTTTATCGTTTGGACACTGTGGTGCAGAAATAAGACCTATGATTTTCAAGTTCAAAAATGTACATAACTCGATTTCTGAAAAAATGTTAGATAGACCAGTTTAGTTCTACGCTAGCCAATTTTTGTTGTTTTGTTTATTTACTCAATACAAATCCCGATGTCTGCTCTAAGGACTTAGGGCTTATCGTCTTAGTACCTATATGGTCAAAGGGATTTGCAGCAGCTCCGGTACACACCACATTTACATATGGACTCTCTGCGGACTTACAATAGGCACGACTCTTAGTTTTAAATACCACTAATAACGCAACAAATGACAATATTTACTTAACAACCCAGCAGTAATGATCAGCTGGAAAAGAGCACATATTTCTTACTGAATATTCAGTAGAGAATCTCTGCTAGAGATTTAGTTCCAAAATCTGTACTTTCCCTTTCGTTTATATATAGAGATGGCGTACAAAATAAACAACCTAAAAACTGCCGAACGAGAAGAGAGAGTTTCTGTATGAAAAAAGCCCTGAAGACGCAGCGAAAACTTCTGTAGAAAAAGTGCACTGCGTCTTCAAGGAAAAATCCAATAGCCCTGATATCTTCACTGCGTGCAATGCAATGATTTTTGAACCCAGTTTCAGGTTATTTTTCGCACTGAATATGCACCTCATTACCTCGAATACTGCTGGTAAATCGTTCAGAGAGGTTTTAAAAGTGTAGCAACGTGAACTAGCCACCGAAAGTCAGAATATTAATAATTTACGTTGTCGGCAATTGCTGCTCTCAAGTCATTGCAAAAGTTCATTTGGCGGTCAGCAGCCAACAAAAAAAACCTGATTCCCATTCACGCTACTAAAATAGTTACAAAAAATTTAAAACAAAGCAAATTTTCCCTAAAGCAAACGGTTTTTTTTTTTCTAAGTTTATTAATTAACTAAAATATGGCCTAACAAATACAAAGCTTAAGAAGGTCATTGGCTATTAAAACTAACTAGACTCATACTTGTATACGGAAAAGATCGAACATATTCATAATATTTATGTATACACACCTCTTGCTATTGGCAAATTCGTATGTGGTGTTTAATTGTAGATAGTCTTATTAACTACGAGTATTTTATAAGTTCATACTTTCAAATATAATAAAAAATGTGTGTACAAGTATATGCACATTAGTACATATGTACATACATATGTATGTATTTAGGTAACCCTAGTTCATGAGCCTATAAAGTAATAAATTAACCTCATAAAGTATGAACGTGCTTTATGATGATTGCGAATAATAAGATAGATGCATAAAATTGTCTGAAAGAAAGAAAGCTGAAAGATTACTAAAACCTGATTACAATTACAATTATATTTCGTTGTATGTATGTATTTGGCTTCAATCTAATGTCTTGATCTAATCTTCTTCAGTAAAAGAATTGCAGAAGCGCCTTTCCTTGTTGTGGTTTTGGGGCACAATCATCAGCGTTGCGCGAAGCGTATGCATGTATAGTTACATGGTTGAATTCAGACCTGGGTAATATCAAGTACCAGTACGACTTGTGACAAGTACATGTTAAAAGAATTGTACTAGTACTGGTACTTGCATTCCCAAATTTTCAAGTACTAGTACAAGTACAAGTACAAAGAATTGAAAAAGAATTGAAGTTTTAGCAAATACTTCAAAGTATTTGAAAAGAATTGAAAGTACTTGAAAAGAATTGAAAAATGTACTTGAATCGATTTTTCAATTATTAATAATAATTCGTTTATTTAGGAAAAATTTTCCATTAAAATAGCATTACATAGTTTGAATAATTTAATTTCTTAGTGAGTTTTGAAATTTCAGCAGTGTTTCTTGATTTTTGACATACGAAGGGAGAGAGTTAAATATATTTATACCCTTATAAAATAAGGAATTTTGACTACATAGTTTGATTGAATTCGTTACACAAATTTGATTAGAGTTTCTTAAATTTATGGCATGATTGTTGTTTTTGTATTTAATCTTACAAGT
This sequence comes from Urophora cardui, assembly GCA_960531455.1. Classification (NCBI taxonomy): domain Eukaryota; kingdom Metazoa; phylum Arthropoda; class Insecta; order Diptera; family Tephritidae; genus Urophora; species Urophora cardui. The sequence goes on along the minus strand of OY482674.1, from coordinate 39,848,774 downwards.
TAGGTATTCTGGGGTAAGTCCATTTATAATTTTAAAAACAAATACTAATGTTTTATAAGTAATTAACTGTTGAACACTCATCAAGTTTAGATCATTTAACATGGTATTACTTTCCGTATTATTACTAACTCTAAGTATTTGTCTTAAACATTTATTCTGTAGTACCTGTAACCTATTTAGGTGAGTAATATTTGAGAGGAATAATACAGTGGCGCAATATGTGAAGTGAGGTTCGATAATGGATTTGTACAATGCCAATTTTTGATTCGTGTTTAGCTCATTTCTTAATCTATTTAAAACATTTATTTTAAAGCCAATCTTTTTACAAACGTGTCCGATATTCTTGTCAAAGGCTAGTTTTTCGTCGATGACAATGCCCAAGTATTTGATTTCACTTTCAATTTCTAATATTGTTCCGTTTACAATAATATTTATATTGTTTTTGTTTATTTTTTTGTTAGTAATTATCATAGCTTTTGTTTTAGAAACGTTCAATTTTAGTTTGTTTTGGCATAATTTCATATAGAGTGTGTTGAGATCGTTGAGCTTAGAAGAAGCATCAGCTATATTATCAGCAATAACATACACGAGGGTATCCTCAGCGAATAACTTAGCCTGACAGTTTTTTAAACAATTTATGATGTCATTAATGTAAAGTATGAACAGTAGGGGACCGAGAATGGAGCCTTGTGGTACTCCCAAGTTATTACATAATATATTTGAGGAAACTTCTCCGATTTTTACGTTTTGAGGCCTTTCATTCAAATAACTGTTAAACCAAGCTAGTGATCTTCCGCGAACTCCATACTTCGTTAATTTATGCGTTAGAAGGTTTATGTCAATAGTTTCAAAGGCCCGTTGGAAGTCCAGAAATACTGCTACAATCACCTTCGTGTCATTTTGAGCGGTTTTCCAATCATATATAATATCATTGATAGCTGTTTCACATGAATGTTGAGATCGAAAGCCAGATTGAAAATTATTAAGTAATTTGTTAGTTTCTATGTAATTGGCAAATTGATTGTAAGCTAAGGATTCCACGACTTTTTCAATGGTATCAAGTAGGTGTATCGGTCTGTGATCATTAATCAGGATTGATCCAGGTTTTTTCTGAATTGGAATAATAGTTGAGTTTTTTAATACTTGGGGAAAAATTCCACTTTCGAATGATTGATTGATAATATTGACAAGCTGACTGCCAACAACGAACATAGCATCTTTCAGAACAAGTACTTTAAAAGAATTGAAAATAATATTTATTTTCAAGTACTTTCAATTCTTTTCAATTACTTTGAAGTATTTGTTAAAACTTCAATTCTTTTTCAATTCGTTGTACTTGTACTTGTACTAGTCTTGAATATTCTGAAAGTACTACGGACTCATTACTTCAAGATCAAAATATAAAGTATTTAAGTACGTAATAGTCCAATTACTACTCAGTATTACCCAGATATGGTTGAATTCATATATGTATGTATGTATGTATATTAGGCTGGGGCGATTTACTAAACTACTTATTTAGTGACATCAAAATTCGAATTCCTCTTTGAGTAGAAAACTATTCCAAAACATTTGTCTAAAATTAAATTTGATGTTCTGGAATTTGGATTTTATAGACTAAGACGGATTTTTGAATATCAAAAATTGACTTTATTCAACTCTAAGAAAACTCAAGATTACTCATACGCCATAGGGTGCTACTGGAAGCAAAATACAATTTTAAAGCAGTATAAGTCTACGTTTTGGGAAATAACTCTTCCATTTATGCAGCTAAAATTCGGAAATTTTGTATTTGTATCATATTATTATACACAGCTGTCAGCGAAAATTGTCGATATCGCATGACTATAACATAGAGATCCCACATCATGATTTGGGGTTTTCCTATACAGGCAGATAAAATATAATTTTAAGATATTGTTACTATATTGAATTTACTTATCTTTAAGTAATTTCCAAGTAAATCTAATAACTATTATACACAGCTAGAGATACTCGCGAAAATATGCGATTTTGAGCACTCAGCCTCCAAAATCAGGCCATATCTCGAAAACGACTAATCCGATTTTAATTCTGTTTTCATATTTGGATTCAGCATAATTTTGGTTGAATTTGAAATGCATATTGAACGGGTTAATTTTTTTGGGCACTTTTTGTCTATTTTTGATTTCGAAAAATTCATCTTGGTCCATGAAAACCAAATTCCGGAACATCAAAATTAATTTTAGAGAAATGTTGTGGAAAAGTTGTCTACTTAGAAAAATTAGAGGAATAGGAATTTCGATGTCACGATATCGATTATTTTCCTCCATTAAAATCGCCCCAGCATAATGTATGTACATATAAAGCCATTCATGTGTTTGTTTATGAAGGTATTAGAAGCATTATATGAAAATGTTTAGCAAACGGGTAGGCAAAATTTATTTAAAGGAGGGGCAAATTTCAAATACATAGAGAACATAGTCGAGTCCGAATAGAAGATCGATTTGCTCTGCACCTCGTCTATGACGCCCCGAATGTTCCACATTACAAGCTGAGTGAAATCAGCCACCTGTGTTTCGAAATTAGAACATTATAAAAATCTAGCATATCACAATTTTTAAAAGTAAAGCTTTGGGTGTAGACTTTAGCCTTCACAAGAGCACCCTCGAAAACCCTGCCTGAATGCGACCCTGATACTTATACATAGTAATGTACATTCATATTTCTCTACGTCTCTCAACATAATCGCGCAGGTGAATTACCGATGCACTTTGCAAAGAAGCAAATAGCAAAAACATAGAAATCTAAATTTGCGCGCGTTCATTGCGCTTTTACCAGTCATTATCGCTGCTTAATAATGGCAAATATGTTTCGCTAACTGCGGCAACACGTAGAGCAATGGCACCGAGACGAGACAACAAATGGTTGCACTGGCAGTCATGCGCAACCGCGGCGACGACGACGATGTTTTATGCACAGTGTTGCATACCCCCTTCGTGATTTTCATCACGGAGTGGGCACCATTTGGGTGGGTCGCGTTATTGGCATTCGCTGGTGTTGTCGCGGTAGTTGTGACAAACGAAAGCCTTCAACGAAACAACAGGTGTTTTGCCTGAGTTTTAATTGTGCGCAGCTAACTGTGGCTAATAGTTGTGAATAAAAATCGATGAAGCGGGAAAAATTAAGAGTACCTAAATACAGACGTTAGATGTTACTGTTTTTTAACGAGATGGAGGATACTGGTACTGTAGGGTTCAAGCTTGATACTTCCTGATGTACCTACAAAAATTTATAACAAAAATTAAGTGAATGAAATTGAATGCTTGCAGATTAGGGAACATGCCGCTTTTATCCATTCCAAATACATATATGAGCAGTCCACTTTCATAAGTGGCTATGTGAAATTTTTTCGATATTGAATTTTTGATGGATTGTGTACCAGTATTTAAAAGTGTGTAATGTCCATCAAAAATTTATTGCAAAATCATTCCGTATTTTGCAAGAAATAGCATTAAATACGCAAAACATTCAAATTTTCCAACTTGTGGCTTAATATGAAAAGCTCACTTATCCACTATTGAAAGTGGACTAGGTACACTGACTTTTTTCGACATACTTACTAATGTACTGTATTTTCATGAGCAGATATATGCACATATGAAAAAGTATGTTTTACCTGTTTATTCTGCTGTGTAACATTCTAAGTCATGCACTAGAAAACATATTACATTTAAATATGCAGTACAGATTTCTAAATTGCAAACCATATTTTTCCGTTTGAGTATAACAAATAAATGGAGTAATAAGAAAGAAAATGCGAATAAAGTAAAAATTAATTTAAAATATCTAGTTGAGGCATCTCTTATGTACTAGGGCTTACGATTCGATCTCGAGCAGTGTCGAGAAATTCGAGGATCGAGAAAACCGAGACTCGGGTTCTCGATTAAATCTCGTTTCTCGGATTTCTCGATAACATATTATGTGTCTTGTGTCAAAAAAATATAAATATCAAAAATTTATCGTGTCATTGTAAATAAAAAATTTTATATTATTTAGTTTTAATTTTATTTCACTTGGAATTTTATGAATTATATGTACCTGGGAATCGTGTAAATGGCACATATGCATACGCATGTAAGTACATACAAGCAGAACAAGCTACAAAACAGCATAGTACGCTTATACCGCTATCTCTGCGATGTAGTTGAATGTCGAGAAGCTCGCGAGCATTTCGAGATTTTCGAGATTCGAGAATCTCGCGAGAACTCAAGTCTCGCGAGAAATCTCGTCTCGCTCGAACTCGAGAAATCGTAGGCTCTATTATGTACGTTGCCTGCAGATAATATAAGGCACAGTCCCGAAATACGACAGTCTAGAAATACAGAGTGTTCACAACTACTTCAGAACTGGTGCTAAAGGGTTGCAAATCAGAACAGTTTATTAACGTAACTTTATGAAAAATTTATGATTACAGCTTTTACTTTAAAGTTGAGCAACAAAAAATGTTGCACTTTACAATAATGCCCCTTTTTGCTCTCTTTTGCTGTGTAGTACCCGATGGAACTTGGTTAAAAGGACATACATATTAACAAAGTAATATTATTTAGGATTTGTAGATGAATGGGGATAACTGCACCTCTTTGTATCGTTAAGTTTCAAAAAGTTGGTATTTTATAATATAATGCCGCATTTACTTTCAGTATGTTAAGAATTCTGTCGGTTGAGGATTATTTTTGTAAAGCGCAGCCGAAGACCGAACATTTTTTAACTAGTCCTGAAGTGCTTCCCCTTGAACTAACACCGAACTATTGATTTTTGAACTATCCCAGGACTCTCCATACAGAAAGTAGTTTAGAACTGGTTCAAAAGTTCTGCAGAGGAGTATAATTTCCACTTCGTAGGACATCGCCGTGTTAAAAGAGACAGTTGAAAGCATTCTGTTGGGATAGAACGAGAACCAACACTGTCTCATTTTGAACTAGTTCTGCACTAACCTGGAACTGGCGCGATTTCACATATGTTTACAGATACACATACAATCAGACATAAACTATTTTCACTGCATCCATATATGAACAAAAGCACAATATCAATGCCAAAGCGATTAATCATGCTACAAATTTAATTAAGAACAAAAAAAAAAAGAAAAACAAATTAAAAAGCGCAAGTTCGGGTGATAACGAATATTTTGCTCCAAAACACAGTGTTTGTTAATATCAGTATGGGAGATGATTTAGGGATTTAGGCCGAGATTCCCTTACTATCACTGCGGTGCCTGTTAACAGTTAAATAATATCTCAACGGAATATACATATGTATATGTACATATGTACCTACATATGTATGCATATAAATAATTGTTAGTTCTTACCTTGGCACTAATATGACAAAGAATGAAAACGCATACATACATACATACATACATCCATGCATATGTACATACATATTATATGATAATTGTTGACTCACCTGCGTGTGACGCAGAGACAACATCACCATAGCAACATTACAACGGAAGTTCGGAAATCACTCTCACAGATTATACAAGAGAGTGCATCGGAAGTGCAAATTGAAGCCACAGCGTGACAACTTCCACCGGAAATTAGCTGGAAAACATTCTTACAAAATGAATTGCCACGAAGATATAGTTAAAGAGATTAAAAGCAAAGAGAAGAATGTGGAAATAAGAAGATACATACCTTATAACTTAATGGAAATTTTCATTTTCTAATGCATTTGTATATTATATTCATTGCAATGCTTTATGTAAATTCCAAAGTGTCCACGCCGCATACATTTTGCGGTCATTCACATAGACCGACAATAATATTGAATATTTACATTCATATATCTGGACATATGTAACTATCAGCACATTAAAAGGTATTTCTTTTAAGGCAAACTTTTTTTAAAGACGTCACCATAAATAACTAAGCTTATAATCGTTTTTGTTTGTGTTGTTGTATTGCTTAGTCATACATACCTTTACGAATTTATTTTTACTTCGGCTGCTTCGGTGACTATGATCAATTTATTGTTTTATATACATACATATGTATGTACATACAACTATACTGTTGTAAGTGCATATATCGTCGGCCTCCTGCCAGAAACACGAATGTGAAAATTTTTTTAAGTGCGATGTCTCCTCTTTATCGGGCATATATTGATGTAATAACAATTAATATTTGTATATATGCTTATTTACAGATACGTACATATTATGTATGTATATTTACACAAGCAAGTTATTACATCAATATAAACCCGAAAAAGAGGAGACATCGCACTTAAAAAAATTTTCACATTCGTGTTTCTGGCAGGAGGCCGACGATATGTACATATGTATCGTATGTATGTATGTCCGTACATTCGACATTATACCCCAACATTCTCTTAAAATGGATATTATCTTGCATTCGCCACTATTTGGTATTCATTACCAAACCAATTTTATCATTATCGACATTGGTTATAACGGCAATCTCAACTGACCGTGGCCATAAGTTCACCTTTGTTCTAATAGATTTCCAGTGCGCTTACATATATGTATGTGTGACATATGTACGTGCTATGTATGTAAGCATTAGGGTTTCCAATCCCGCCGTGATTCGCGGGATTGCTAAAATTTTACCCAGGGATTTTCGGGATAAAATAAGAAATGAGTACAGAATATTCCCCTAATATAGTAAAGAAAAGTTGTATTTTACTATATAATTTGTATTGATCTCAGATTTGTACCTATACTAAGTCGAAATAAGACTTAATATTTTTTTATGAATAGGTAATTAATGTGTTTTTGTTGTGAAGTACGTGTTGTAAGAAGCGTACGTTATGTATTTTTAAAATCTTTAGAATTCTTGTGGTAAAATCCTTTTAATAATTTCTATTTCGTGATTTTTGTTAACTTTTGGCAATTTTTTCTCAAGGGTTTTGGAATCGCAAAGTAAATAATGGAAGAAAAAACTTTTAAAAAATTAAATTTCCAAAAGTCAGGAAACCTATGTATATATGTATATTTCTAAATAAATTTGAGAATTGCGTATTACTATACTAAAATTAAATGTGCTACGCAGCTACATACTCAGAATTTTTCTCAAAATTTTTGCCTCCGATTTTAAATTTTTTACCAATTTTTTCCAAAGTTGCTTTAATTTTCAGAATTTTCGGCAAGCTTGGAAATATTTATTAGAAATTATCTAGCCTTCTTGTTATTATCTTGGATGTACCAACTGTATATGCAAATGTTTTCTTTGTTGGTTGTATTACTTAAAGTATCCCTTAAGTATTATTAAATAATACGAATAAATTTAAGTTGCTATTTTATTTTTTACTAATGAAATAACTTTTTTTTTAAATAAAAATCTCATTAAAAATATTTTTTTATTTTAAAGTTGTAGCTATCCTCATAATATACATACATGTTCCTTTTTTATACCAAAATGTCGAAATTCCGGAATTATAACACAAAAAACCTCGAAAATCCCGGGATCGTAGTAATCAGAAAAATTGGGAGCTCTAGTAAGCATACACTATTTGTGGATGAGATTATCGCACATGAGAAACCCGCAAGCTGCGAATTAGTAGAATTTCGTTCGGGATTACTTAAACTTTAGAAAAAAATTCTGACAATGTATGACAATTATTCTCTATAGCAATGCAATGTTTAAAAAAAATTAAAGCGTGAATAACGGGTTTTCATGAACATTGATGTGTAAACTGTTTCGAAATCGGATATTTATTCCATTTTCCTTATTCCTTTTTTCCTGCTTTTCTATGGATTAAAAGGCGACTATCGTTTTTGTAATTTTTTGTTGTCATTGACTGCTACTATTTTGTTGTTTTTGTTTGTTTTGGTTTTTGGTTTTTGTTTTTTGACTTTTGATTTTTTATGTTGTTTTGCTTTGTATTGCTCAGAAACATGCAAGATCATCCGAGTCCACGTTTGACCCATATCTGGAGACCCGGCCTAGGAATCATAAAGAGTAGAGCTCCGTGTAGAAGGGCTGCTCAACACCTTTCATTTGATACCAATATTTCTCAGAAACATTCTTGGTTAATCCGGGGTCACATTTTGACCCATATTTGGGGACCCGGCCTATGACTCATAATGAATAGGGCTCTATGTGAAAGCATTCCTCAACACATTTCATTTGATACCAATATTGCTCAGAAACATTCAAGGATCATCCAGTCCTCATTTTGGCCCATATCTCGGGACCCGACCTAGACATCATAAAGAATAGAGCTCCATGTAGAAGCCCTATTGAACACCTTTGATACCAAAATTGCTCAGAAACATTCAAGGATCATCCGGGTCCTCATTTTGGCCCATATCTCGGGACCCGACCTAGACATCATAAAGAATAGAGCTCCATGTAGAAGCCCTATTGAACACCTTTGATACCAAAATTGCTCAGAAACATTCAAGAATCATCCGGGTCCTCATTTTGGCCCATATCTCGGGACCCGACCTAGACATAATAAAGAATAGAGCTCCATGTAGAAGCCCTATTGAACACCTTTGATACCAATATTGCTCAGAAACATTCAAGGATCATCCAGTCCTCATTTTGGCCCATATCTCGGGACCCGACCTAGACATCATAAAGAATAGAGCTCCATGTAGAAGCCCTATTGAACACCTTTGATACCAAAATTGCTCAGAAACATTCAAGGATCATCCGGGTCCTCATTTTGGCCCATATCCCGGGACCCGACCTAGACATCATAAAGAATAGAGCTCCATGTAGAAGCCCTATTGAACACCTTTGATACCAATATTGGAATCATAAAGAATAGGGCTCCCTGTAGAATCCATGCTCAAAGCCTTTCGTTTGATATCAATATTGCTCAGAAACATTCAAGGACATCCAGGTCCTCGTATTGCCCCATATCTCGGGACCCGACATAGGAACCATAAACCATTGCTCAGGAACATGCAAGATCATCCGGGTCCTCCTATTGACCCATATCTCCGGACCCGACCTAGGAACCATGAAGAATAGAGCTCCCTGAAGAAGGCCTGCTCAAGATCTTTCATTTGATACCAATTTTGCTCAGAAACATTCAAGGATCATCCGGGTCCTCGTTTTGACCCATATCTGGAGACCCGGCCTAGGGGTCACAATGAAAAGAGCTTCATATCGAAATCCTGCTCAAAACCTTTCATTTGATACCAATATTGCACAGAAAATTAGATAGATAGATATAGGTATGCATATCCATACATTTGCATACATGTTCAAACAGGTTGGTCCTTTTTATTTTGCCTATTTGTCGCATTGTTGCAGAAAACAACAACAACAACAATTTCACTTCGCTTCGTTGCTGTTGTTGTTGATATTTGCATTTGGACGGCTATGCATGCAAGCATTTGTAAGTACATGTCTATCTACCTACCTACCACTGACAATGCCAAGCGATTCACACGGACGCAGCAGTGCACTAACACAGAGGTCATTTACGTTTACGCGTAAACTTTACCTGTTTTTCGAAATCACTCGTAGCTACAGCAAAGATGTTTACACATCAAAAGGTCATTGCAATCGATATCGCATTTTGCCTTTCATTGAGCGGAACTTTAAAACGAGCGTTGATAATAAGATTTCTGAACGTTTAATTTCTTACATATAATAGTTAAAGCATAATAACTAATCCCGAAAGAAAAAATAAGAGCTGTAAGTGACCGTCCAAACGTTTACATGTAAAAGTACATATCTACATATGTATATACATATGTATGTGTGTATGGCTGTTCATGGTTACATAAGTAGACGTTAATACTTTCAATAAATAAAAATTGGGCAGCGAATGCTCGGGGTCAGACACATTATAGCCACGTAGTAACAGTGTGACTAATCTATTCACATACATACCTACATATACAATTTAATTAATATCTGCATTGAAATTCACAAGCACATTGTACGATATGTGGAAAGCGAACTTTTCTCTTATATATAAAATATTTTTTTTTTAAGATAAATTTAAAAAAATAGTTTATATTACCAATGCATACATTATTTTTTTTTTTTTTTTGAAGTTAAAGAATACATTAAATTTTGCCTACAAAAAATTCTTTGGCGTATTTTAATTTCTCGTTCATAAAAGCGCATTTTAACTTGTTCAGCTTTGTTACCTTTTCCCACAATTCACTTAATGGCTGGCCCACTGTGCTTCAAAAAGTTTGGAACAATACTTATTCAGCAACGGAAATATTATTTACATACATATCTACCTACATTCAATGTTCTATGGTTTCTTCGAGCATTAATTACATGCATTACATACAACCGTATGAACGCACACAGAAAATGCGCTTTGTTGGTATGCAAGTTGTGACAACAATCGGTCATTTAGTCAACAAAATGACTTCAACAGCTTAGCTCGATAGTCAAATATTTTGTTTTTTACCTTAACAGCTGGGCCTTCTACGCACGCGCACACCTTCTGAACCACCAACAGAAACAATAACAAGAACCCACAGAATATGACCGCCAATGACCGGCTAAGCAACCCGCAACTTTGCAGTTATTCAAACAGCAGCAACAACAACAAAACTGCAGCAATAAAAAACATTCTAAAACAAAAAGTACAAAAAGAGATCCAAAAATACAAAAAAAAAAAACAAGTCTTGGTACGCATGCTGAGAGTTGCACACACAAAAAACTAGGTGAGGCCGCAATAAAATCCACCAAATTACGTGGAAAGTTGAAAAAAGGGAAAAGCTTGGGAAATTTCGTTTTATTGCACTCGGTCAATACATGCGCCCAAATGCGCAGACTCACGGACAAACGTCATTTTTTTTTTTGTGTTTTCAATAGTTTCTTAATAAGTTGTTTCTTTTTGTTTTTGTAGCTCAAGTATCAGCAATCTTCTTCTTTTGCAACCGTTATTCGGTGAACAGTTATTTTTTCGTTTTCATTTTCATTTTTGTTTCTGTTTTCGTTCTTTGTTTTATTAGTGTGTACTCGTAGTTTGAACAGTCTGTGACCTAATTGAGTCCGTACTTGAAACCTGTGTAAGAGATGCCGGGTTCATTGCATTGAATAATCAAAGGTTTAGTTTTTTTATGTTTTTTAATAGATTTGTCGGCTCTTCAAGTCGATTTTCTATTGTCAATTGAGTCAAAGATCTTACGCCGCATTTAAAGGATGTCGGTAAAGTAGCATTTACCTCACCTTAGCTCACTCTACTTTCCAAGCATTAAATGGCAAGGTTGTGATGAATCATGTAGGGCGCTTTCCATAGCTCTAGCAAATCGTCGTTCTCAAACTCCATATCTCATGGCTAGCTTAAACTGGCTGGCCTTAATGGCTTCACATAGACTGAATGACTCCATAATGTTACCAGAAGAGTTATTCAATGTGAACACCCTCTACATTAGAAGTCTGAACTCAGACTGAAGAACAACCACGTCCCTTTAGCAAATACCTGGAGTTTCCTTACCTCTATTTTGGATACCGCTTCGAGATCGCTGAATACGACTTCCTCTAGTAGCCGAAGCCTTAGCCTGAGAAAGCAGGCCAGAAGCAGGGAACATGCTCTACTGTCTCTTCCTGCAATTCGCTTTCTCTGCATTTACCTTCAACAACTAGTTCCATTTTGAACGCATGTGGTGCCAAAAGATAGTGTGTTGTGAGCAGCCCGGTTATATGTAAATCTACATTCATCCATTTTCATGGATAACAACCATTCAGTTAGCTTCGGATCGTACGAATTACACATAATTTTGAACGCTCTACAGCCCTGCGATTTTTTCCACGCATTATCGGCTAGGGCCATTATTGCCAGCTCATCAGCTTTCTCATTACCATACAAGGCCGTATTTAGGGGGGGGGGGGGGGGTTTGGGTGTTTGAACCCCCACGAAATTGTGGTAGATAAATTTTACTTCTATTATATTCAAATCTATTTTTAAAACACTAGTTTACCAACAATTAATTTGAGAAAATACCAAGAATTTCAGGTATAGGGGAGGACTGGCATGAACCTGCTGAGGTCAAAACCAGTTTTTTATGGTTAGGGTTTTGAGATAATGTAATTTTGTGTTTTCTTTTATACAACTTCATTCAAAAATTCTTTTCGCTGAAGTTACCGTATCTACTCCGTTCGAAAGATAATTAAAGTACACTTCTAACGATATACCACTTATAAATTAAATTATGTTACATTCATTTTCTAAAATTTTAGCATATTTCCTTATAACTGCATAAAGTCATTGCATGGCTGAAAATTCATTACTCGGGTTATATTAGTGTCTGAATTATAACATTTTGTGTGTTTTTCGAAAGATCCCATATATGGGATGTGTGCGTTGTTATAGTCCGATTTCACCTATTTTCAATATTAACTTTTCAAAGTCAACATTTTATCGACTTTTTGCGATTATTAAAAAAATTTGGTTTTTATTGGGTGTTTTATAAGAAGTTGTAAAAATCAGGAAAGTTTTATTCTTTTTAAAATTATTCTGTTTTATTGCAAACATTTTAAGCGTAATATTAAAAAGATGCGATAAATACTTTATTTTTGGCGATTTTTTTCAAGTGAAACAAAAAGGATGTTTTATGGTCGAAAAACTCGGCTAGGTGACCGAACTATATGAAAACGACTTCACAGATCAAAGGACATTAGAGGGAAATATATATGTAGCTTCCCAAGCACTGTTTGCCAGCATAACACCAACAGCCTCAAAAAATAAGCTGTTGCTGTTCTGCGAAAGTTATCATAATTTTTTAAGAACTTCTGAATTTCGATTTCATTTGAAAATATCTGAAGTCGAAGCACAGAATAGTCGAATATATTTGTTTGTTTATTTGTGCTGTTGCTTTACTGTGTAATTTCAAACAGATCAGTCGACAGCAAAGCACAGATAAGCTGAATTTTAGTTTTCAGTGCGGCTTTTTAAAACTGTTTTTATTTTTTGTACATACATTACAATTTCGATTGTGTTCCCATAAAATAAAAAAAAAAACAATAACAACAGTGCTGTAAAAACTCGAAATTACATATGTTTGCCCTTTGCTGTGTTGTACAAATTTCCACAATACATCAACAGTCGACTGTAATTTTTTGAAACTTAAGGCTGCGCAGTTGCAGTACAGTAGAACTTTTTATTTTTTATACTTCTGCTGCGCTGTTTATTTTTTAATTTTCAAATGAAAATGAAATTCAATGGAAATGAAAAAAAAAGTTTCAAACCCTGCTCAAAAGACTAAAATAATGACATATCTATCAATTTTAAAAATCGGATGTCAAATAATAAAGTTGCAAAAAAAAAACAAGTTAGAGTCTCAACATAAGCTAAAAATCTTGGGGCGGACTTTTACAGCTGAAAACAGCTGGGTAATCTAACCGAGTTTTTCGTCCATAAAATATTTTTTTTTTTCACTTGGATAAAATCACCAAAAATAAAGTATTCATCGTGTTTCCAATAGAACAGTCTAATTTTTAAATGAATAAAAGTTTCCTGATTTTTTAAACTTTTTATAAACACCCTAATTTTAAAATCAAGTTTTGTAAAAAAAAATTTCTTCTAAATATCACTTTAGAAACCAGTGCACGAAATTGGTTATATATTTTTCTTAACAAAAAAAAAAAAAAACACGATAAAACCCCCCACGAAAAAAATTCCTGCTACGGCCCTGTTACCATATATCCCCATGATCAATGCCATAAAATTTACTTTCATATCTCACTATCTCTTGTGAAAGAAATCCATCAAGTTTACATTATAAAACCGTCGGCGACACATTTCACTTTGTTTATTGGTCAAATTAGTATAGTAGGGATGCTTTATCCTACTTGGTTCATTGAACTAATTGGATTTAGCACGAATGGAAAATTTTCTTCAAAGACAGTGAGAGGAATCTTTGGCTGTACATATGTAAACCAACCCGAGAAGTTTTATCGACTTTTTAAATGAACTACTAAACATGTCGAACTTCGCCTAATATATAGAAATTTCTAGAGAATTCTCGAACTCGCTTAACATAGGCAATGTCCAGAGAAGGAACCCCACTGTAAATAGGCTGTAAATGCATGAAAAAGACAATAAAGCCAACATAAAGAAAAACAGTTCATGAATCGCTTGAAATTTCAACAAAATGTTGAAGCAATTTTTTTGTAATGTGTGGCGTCTTTAAGTCGGACCTGCGAGAGAGTTATGTAATTAAATAAGAGTTTAGTTTGTTTAGTGCTATTAAAAACTTTTTCTTAGTTTCAGTTACAATATTCCCAAGTTATTATAATATTTACTTCCAAGTTGTCTTCTCCACTTTTGTTATTATCCCACATTGTCATTACACTAATCTGTTTTAATGCCTTTCTAAGCATGCATACATGTTGGTAGTCTTCTTTTCCTCATTATTTTGGTTTTGAGTTGTTAACGCTCCATTTTCTTGCTGGCTGCAATTCCCTTAATCAGTCGTATATGTACGTATGTATGTAAAATTACTGCGCTTTCGTTCAGTTGTTGGCGACTTTGGGGCCAAACAGTTAACAATGAAAGTAAAAATCGGAGTAAAGTCGAATTCCCAACGGCACATGAATTTACTCTCTTTCTGGCGCTCTTGCTCACTGTATCCAAACCCAAAAGCACATATCAAGAACAACAACAATAGCAACAAGTAAGGAAGCCTAAGTTCGAGTGGAATCGAACATTAGATACTCAGCTGTATGCTTTCATTGTTTGTTTGCGTTTGATGAAAACACAGTGTATTTTATATAAAGAAAGTGCTGCATTTAGTGGGCGTAGCCACACCCATTTTCAACATTTTTATCAGTCATCCAACTAAGCATATGTATATTATTCTTTGTGCAACATTTCATTCCTTTATGACTTCTAGTTACAAAGATGTCACGTTACAAATTCACAAAGGGCGTTCCAGAAATATCTTTGTTAAAAAGTAGGCGTGGTCATAAACCGATTTCAATAAATTTTTGCGTGTCGATTAACACAAGTTATAAAAGTGTATAAACCAAGTTTCTTCATAATATCTCAATTAATTGCCGAGTTATAGGCTAGGAAATCTCGTATATTCCTTTGTCTAAAAAGAGGCGGTGCCACGCCCATTTTCCAAAATTTTTCTATTTTTTGTTTTCGGTCTATTGTGGAACTCATGCCACAAAATTTCAATGAATTATCTTTACATTTGACAAAGATATCACTTAAAATGTTTTTATTAGGCCCCTTTATAGTTCTCATATATAAAAGTGGGCGTGATCGTCAACCGATTTTAACTAATTTCCGTCCAAATGTTTGCCTAAGTAAGTAAATCACGCATACCAAATTCCATCGATATATCTTCAATGGTTTCTGAGTTATAACATATAAAGCTTTCAATGTTTGACCCTTAATAAGTGGGCGTGGCACCGCCCATTTCCCAAAATTTTTGTGTTTTTCGTTTTACGTCCGCGGTTGGACTCCTGCCATAAAATTTCAATGGTATAGCTTTATTTTTGACAGAGATATAGCTTAAAATGTTTTTATTGGGACACTTTATAATACACATATATAAAAGTGGGCGTGGCCGTCAACCGATTTTAACTAATTTCCGTCCAAATGTTTGCCTAAGTAAGTAAATCACGCATACCAAATTTCATCGACATATCTTCAATGGTTTCTGAGTTATGACATATAAAGCTTTCAATGTTTGACCCTTAATAAGTGGGCGTGGCATCGCCCATTTTCCAAAATTTCATCAAATTTCTTCATAGAGGCCTGGGCCCAATACGTGGGTAAAATTTCATCGCTCCAGCTATATTAGTGACTGAGATACCAAATTTCCGATTTTTTCTATATAGGAAAAGTGGGCGTGGTCATGGTCCGATTTCGCCCATTTTCAATACGAACCGTCCCAGTATCGATACCAACTTGCATTTCAAATTTCATCAAAATATCTCAATTTTTGCGCGAGTTAGAGTGTTTACAGACGGACGGACGGACAGACGGACAGACGGACGGACGGACATGGCTCAATCGATTTCTCTTTTCACCCTGATCATTTTGATATATATAAGTCCATATCTATCTCGATTATTTCATTCTGTTACAATCCACCGTTATGTGATTAAAACTATAATACTCTGTGTACTAGTACAGCTGAGTATAACAACAGCCATAGTGGGCCATAACAATTTGTATGCCCATTGGGGAGTTGCATGCATATAAACATACACATATGTATGTAGATATCATTTCATTGCTTCTAGCTGTTGTGTTGTTTGGTCGTTTGGGTTACTGGCGCTTCGTTCAGTTTAGTTGCTCGTAACGGTTCTTTGCGTATAGACGCGTTTTCTAAATTTGGCCCAAGTTAGTTGTGTTCGAAATTGGGCTAATGTGTGCTTTGAATTTCTTTCTTTTGTAATTTTGTTGTGGTTGGTGCCTTTCATGTTAGTTTTTCGATAGTAAATGGGAGAATGTATGAATGAATGGTGACGGGAGTTTTTTAATGGTGGCGCGGCGAAGAGGGTTAGAAGCGAATACATAATGTGTCAAGTTGGTAGTAGAGCAGGTTATTTTGTTCACATACTTATTACAGACATTTCGATGGCTGGCTGGTTAGTCTGTGCGATGGATGACTAAATAAAGTGAAATATGTATGTGCTTATGTTGCTGATAAAGCAGTTATCATGGAATAAAAAAAAATGTTTTGAAATATAAATTAAATTGATGATGACGAAATTTTTGTCAAGGTTAATAATAGTGGATAATAGTGGAAGTTGAAGAAAAAAATACTTGTGCCTTTGCTTGAAATCAAACAAAAAATTAAGTGCACTTTATATACATATGTATGTATGTATACATACCTATATGTATAACAAAACATTATTTTACAAATTAAATTATGTACCTATTAAAAAGTAAAAATTAATAAAAAATCGAATTAATTACAAAATAAGGGAAATACATGTTAATTTGTATATCCATATTTAAGTTCGAAATAAAATGAAATGAAACAAAATAAAATAAAATAAATTAAGATTAAATAAAATAAAATAAAATAAAATAAAATAAAATAAAATAAAATAAAACATAAAATAAAATAAAATTAAATTAAATTAAATTAAATTAAATTAAATAAAATAAAATAAAACGTTGGATTTTCGTTTTGTTGTAAAATAAAATAAATAAAATAAAATAAAATAAAATAAAATAAAATAAAATAAAATAATAAATAAATTAAATTAAATTAAATCAAATCAAATAAAATCAAATAAAATAAAATTAAATAAATACTTTTTGGTTGCTTGTTTTTCCGACAGGGTAGGAATATGATGTATTGTGGAACGATCTTCCGTCTTGAGAACGAAAAAAGACACTGAAGATGGCGCATATTAGCCGAAACCGGTTTGTCTCCAAATCAAACTTGACAAGGGATGACGGAAGATCGTTCCACAATACATCAAAATTAAATAAGATCAAATAAAATAAAATAAGATAAAATGAAATAAAATAAAATAAAATAAAATAAAATAAAATAAAATAAAATAAAATAAAATAAAATAAATAAAATAATAAATAAATTAAATTAAATTAAATTAAATTAAATTAAATTAAATTAAATTAAATTAAATTAAATTAAATTAAATTAAATTAAATTAAATTAAATCAAATAAAATAAAATAAAATGAAATAAAATAAAATAAAAAAATAAAATATATAAAATAAATAAAATAAAATAAAATAAAATAAAATAAATAATATAAAAAAATTTAAATATGTACATATATCAATTTATAAGTAACAGTGTGTGTTCTCAGTTTTAATTCGGGTGTGAGTATCAAAATTCATTGAAATATTTTATACCAAAGCTCGCTCCTCTTATTCTACAGAAGTATAGACACCCACTTTTTTTGTTTTTACCAACCACCGTCATGTGAAAACCATATCTTACCTTATAAGTTAATAATAAAAATAATAAAAACGAAAAATTAACTAACCTTCTTTCGACTTGTAGCAAATCTATGTATGTATTGAAGAGCAATTAAACGTGCCAAAAGTGGAAAACTAAAGCTTCATAAATCTGAAATGTATACTATACAAATGTATATACAAGCATACTGATAAGTGTAAAAGTAGAAAAGTAATTACAAAGAAAAAAAAGCAAAGCACAGAAAAAATGTGCACTGATCAAGTGAATCATAAGCTCATAAATAAACGAATTTGTGCTAAAATGGGCAAAAGACATTGAAACATAATTAAATAATCACCACAAAATCACAAAAATGTGACATCACAACTTAAAAACCAGTTAAAAACGCACACAAGCCAATATTTGTAGTTATAATCGAACAAAGAAAGTAATAAAAAAACAAATAAAAAAAACCATACGCAAACTACGAACACGAAGCAAACGAAGAAACAAAACGAAAATCCAACGAAATGCCTCCCACAAAGTGCAGCAAACATAAATGGGCGCGACTGCCCAATAAACCACAACACAATGCACGCCCACCCGGAGGACACACCAACAACAACAAAAACAACGAGCGACAAAGACTACATTGCTCCAAGCCCCCTACATTCTCATATTCCACCTCCTTCGCATTCCTTACGATTTGCTTACTGTGTTGTGCAGCACTGGCGCCAACATTAGCACAGTTGCAAGACAGCAACAACACACTTGTTGGTGCCAAAATTAATGGGCGAAATAGTGGCGGTGTTGTCAATGGTGGTGGTGGTCTAAGCAATAGTGTTGGCTATGATGGGAATAATAACGAAATTGAGTTCGCTAGTCTGGATGGCGCCGGCACTCAAATACTCACCCCTATGCTGCCAACAACGTCAACAACTGTGGCGCCACAACAACATGGCCATCAACAATCACAACAAAATCATAGAGAACAACAACAACCACCACCGTTCGAGGTGTTGGAAGTGGTGGAACCAGCACCAGCGCAACCAGTGATGTCATCGCCAGCATTCACCACTTACACAGAATTTATAGGAGGTGAAATTAGCGGGCAAAAAACTTTGCGTTTCAGTGAAAGTCCTTTCATTGCGCGTCACAACATCGAAATAGCCAAAGGTGCTCGACTGATTATAGAGCCTGGCGTGCGAGTGGAATTTGCACCGACAGTGGGTATAACGGTGCGTGGTGTATTACATGCTGTGGTAAGTAGATTGAGAATAAGTTTGTATAATTTAATACACGGAGAAAAAATATTGATAATCCTGGTCAATAAAATATGGATTTCTAATTTTACTTAATGTCATATGCAAAAAAATTGTAATTTATATAAAAGTATGGATGTATGTATATGACATCCAGAAATTATTGATCAGACAGGATTATTAATTTAAATTGATGTGATATATGTTTAGCTATTTTCAAAATAGGTTTGGTTATTGTATTTCCCAACCCAGAACAAAAAAATTTAGTAAACTCTGCAGGCAGAATTACACTCAGAGAAAAGTTGCGGGCTAAAATAAAGCTGTGCCTTTCTTGATTCAAGAATTACAGAAATTAAGGAAAAATAAAATAAATGCATGGAAATGGATCCATAACTTCTACCAAAAAAAAAAACACTAATTAAAAACTGGCCAATAGCTCATATAAAATTCACATAAAATAATTATTAGAAAAAACGGCCATGTAAAAACATACGAAAATAAATTTAAGTTTTCACAAGCTTGAAACAAGCTTGAAACAATTTAAAAACCTTAGAAAGCTTGATTTAATAATAAGATGCTTGATTCTAGAATGAAATTCTTAATATATGTAAGTATAAGCATGCTTAAAATAAAATTGTCAATCAATCAGCCATGGTTTGTGGTTAAAATAACTTTACATAAGCTTCTGTCAAAACCACAGGCTCTTAATATACGAGTAATATTATAAAAAAAAAAACAATACATTCTTGATTTTAGTATTTTCAGACTTCTGTGATGTTTCGGCTTGTTTCAATCACGCTTAGACATAAATTTTTCCGTTTTTTCTCTGAGTGTAGAATCTGTAACGCATATTCTGTGTGTTATTGCGATTTTGTTATTCATATTCGAAATCAAATTAAAATACATAAATAAATTTTATTGGTGTGAAAAAGGCTTTATATATTTATCACCATTCCGCATTCGAAACAAATTATATTATCTTTGAGTTTCAACCAAGCAAATATTGTACACCTGTTAGCATGCAACTTTGCAAAGACTATATTGCATGCACTGAGAAAATAATCAACCAAAAATTGGTTAATAGTACAATTTTTATATTAAGAATGAAATCAACCAGAGTTTTGGTTAAAACAAAATTTCTGATTTTATGCAATATTTCGGTTTAGAAACAAAAAAATAACCCAAAATTGGTTCATATAGAATAAGTTTGAGTTCAGTTAAATATTCCATAGTTAATTTTTTCAATATTTTGATTTTAATATAAAAAAAAAATCAGCATTGTTATATTTACCAAAAAACTGGTTTATTCTTTTTACATGTGAAAATAGTACTTTTTTCTCTGTGTGCTATCTATTTGAAAATCGATAATAGGAGTAATTGTTACGAATAGCAGAAGGTGCACAGTATTCATAGTTGCGAATTTATACGTATGTACTACATATCTACACACTTGCACTAATATTGAAAAAGAACAGAAAAAAGGACCTAATCTAAACATGACAGCACTTATCCGTTGGCCGATAAGGAAGTTTGATAAGCCTATCATAAAACTAATACACACTCGTATATACTTATGATCGAAGAGAAAATTTGCAATACTTTTTGTATGACAAATATTTTCTACGATATTAATTGTACATATGCATGTATGTATGTGTATTAGGGTGGTCCCCAAATGTATGGAGACAACTTTTATAGCAGATTTCCTCAACCTCACCCCCTAGGTCAATGCTAATATAATCGAAGATATCACATATCTATTTTTGTCTCAATCGGAAACGATTAAGGGATGTCGCAAAGGCGCCAAAGTTCAGATTACTATATAGACAAAAAAATTAATTAAATTTTTTTATATCTAATGACCAAAATCGACAAACTTGAGTAAGTATACTAAATATAAATTTTGGTCCTGATCGGAGATGATTAAGGGGTCTTTATGGCTATCTGAATGTAGACCCCTTTGCGACACCACTTAAGCGTCTCCGATCGCAACCAAAATGTATATGATATCTTCGATTACAGCATTATCGACTTTGGGTATTAGATTTCAAAAAATTAAAATTAATCTTTTGAGTGCCTACATATATGGTAATCTGAACTTTGAGCTCTGTGCGACGCCCTTTATCAATATCCGATCGGGACCAAAATTTATAGGATGTATCTTCGACCGTACTTTAACCGAATTTGGGGCGGGACTGAATAAATGTGCATTTAATTTTAAGGATCACCCTATTGTACATACTATAGATATCCATCTAAAAATTTACATATACAACATCAAACCTACAGATCTGCACATACCACACGTACCAAAGTTGCAAACAGAAAATACTCGTATGTAAGCGACGCTAATTTGCCTTTCATTCGTTCAATTTATGGCGTTTTCTTTTCTCGAAATAATGTTGCCCTGTTTGATTTTCTTAGCCATTTTGTAAGTTTGTCTGGTCCTTTCACCAAATATTGACCTCTAACTAAGTAAGAGGGCACCCTTATCTAAAAATTCAGCCATTTTAAAGAAAGTCAGGATACGTAATTCGATAATTGGAATATAGGAGGGCAACATTTTTTCGTAGAAAAGAAAACGCCATTAAATGAAGCGTCAAACACTTTGACACACAAACTCCTACAAAATGCATCTGCTTTAGTAGGTACCTACAAACTCATATGTATGAGCAGTAACAATAACAAAAAAATTCACATTAAACTAATCTAATTAACCCAACACGACCTAGTGAACGTCTGCCAAGACAGGCCACAAGACAATAACAAAAATAAAAACTACAAAAATAACAATAACAATGAGACGAAATAACAAGCTAACAAACGACAAAATCAAATGATTTACGCAAAAGATGTACATTCATATGTATGATCGTATATACAGAGATATGGTAGATATGTAGATATGTCTGTATGAAACGATTAAATAAAGTAAAGAGCAAAAAGTCAGCCGCAGATAGACACGTTCGCTAATAGGCCGCGAAATGGGCAATAAAAAACTGAATTAGGCTCATCGTGCAGCATCAAATGGTAGATAGAAAGGGCGTGTCAGCGCCGCTAATATACAACAACAACAGCCATAACCAGCAACAATCAAAACA
The DNA here is from genome assembly GCA_960531455.1 of Urophora cardui. NCBI lineage: Eukaryota > Metazoa > Arthropoda > Insecta > Diptera > Tephritidae > Urophora > Urophora cardui. Next base: position 39,826,572 of record OY482674.1, on the reverse strand, counting down.
ACTTCCGCTCATGGCAAGCAGGATCAGGTTTGTGGTGAATCGCTATTGTATACCCAGCTGGAGTTGAAGTTTGCAGAATTTTATGAATATTGAATGAATTCTTCACTTGATGAGAGTTTTCGTAAAACATTTTGCCGACGTCTCTTAGCATTGCTTGGTGAGTTGGTTGCTTTGCTCAATTAGCGTGCAGGGCGCCATTTAGATAACTGTTTCGCGGTTCATCGTCAATTCGAACCGATTTCGGTTCCCTCCATAAACCTTCTCAGATCGGTTATTATTACAGTCCATTACCCTGTTTGACCATTTGGTTTCTTCGATGAACCTGTTAAGATCGGTTAGGGGGAAATTGGGTAAGCCCTTTAGATATCAAGGGTTTTATGTCCGATAAGAGACAGTGCTGGACATTCGCACTGGAATTATGTGATCTACTCCTCGCTACTGTCCTTGTTGCAGCTTCTGCATCTAATGTTGATTGGGATTCCCATCCATTTGGCTTGTTTTCCGAATGGCCAGTGCGCCGTAATAATGGCTGTAATTCTGAAGATTTCTTTCCCTGATCTGCTAAGGGCTTCCCTAGTTTTTATTATGTTGTAGGTAATCTGGCCAGGTCTGCTTCGTGTTTGTATATGTATGTTGCCGTAGATTTCCACCGCAGTGTGGCCAGTTCCTTATGTTTGTTATGGATGTTTCTTTTAATAGCTGATAGGGGGCAGCTTAGTATAGCTGCTATTGATAGGTCCATAGACGCACCGCCTTTAGCCAGTTCGTCTGCCATCTCGTTTCCCTCAGTATTCCTGTAACCAGAAACCCAGATGAGAGAGATGGCCACGCCTTCCGCTGCTATTGCTTCAACAGCATTTTTGCAGCTTCTGATGGTCTTAGATGTGTTTATGGAAGAGTTGAGCGGAGTAAGCGCCGCTTCACCGTCTGAGTAGGTATACATATATCTACATCGCATTCTATACTTTCCAACAAGAACTCGCAGGCCCGCTCTATGCCTTGCAACTCCGCTTTGAGTATGCTGGCTGAGTCTGGCTGAGTTTGGCAGACGAAAAGTCAAAAGCAATATGTTTGGTTGCTCAGAGCAAACCCCCGAACCTACACCTTATTCGATTTTGAACACGTCTGTGTAGATCGAGATTTCCTTCTTCCACATGCAATCTCTTATCTATTACTTTCTCGAGGGGAGCCTCGCCTTAAAGTTCCTGCTAAAATCCAGCGTAGTTGGGAGTTATTCTGATGTCGTCTGTATACCGTGAAGCATGTTTAGGATATTACCGTGAGCGTATTGCCTGTCATTGCAGTAGCCCGACTCTGCAGTAGTATTGCCGACTACGTTGCAGGTCAATCAGTAATTGATGTCATTACTTATTGTATACAGCATCTCCAGTTGGATTTTACAAAAGTAAAACTAGATTTTAGAAGAGGAAATTGGTACCCCGAAATAAGTAATATAATAATACAATGGCGCTATTAAAACTCTGACGAGTTTTATGGCCCAGCTTCTCTCCCCAACTCGAGGTGTGCTCCTTTTGTTTTTCCCGAAATAAGTCCCAAATGAAATAAGTCCCAATGAAATAACTACGAATGAAATAAGTCCCAATAAAAATGAAATATCTCCCAACTTATAGAAATGAAATAAATCCCAAAGGAGGGAATGAAATAAGTCCCAATATTTGGGGAAATATTTGGGACTTATTTCATAATGAGGCCCCAAATCCCAAGAAATATGAAATAACTCCCAAATGAAATAAATTCCAAGAAATATGAAATAACTCCTAAAAAGTACTACGCAGAAGGTGTTACTTCATTATGAAATAAGTCCCAATTTGTATGGAAAATATTTGGAAGTTATTTCATTTTTTTGGGACTTATTTCATTTCGGACTTATTTCGGGATACCGAGGAAATATCGATTCTAGAATAAACTAAAATTTTAGGTTGGCAAATTTTAAATCCCGGCGCCCAGCTCTAGCGATCCAAACTGTAATTTTGGTCTTTTGGAAGCTCTATATTTCACTCTAATTCCCTTTCAACTCTGAAGTCTATAGAGTTGGACGTCAGCAAATCAATTTCAATTTTTGGTGGTTATGACGATCTCCGAAATCCCACTGGAACTGTTATAGATACGAGCAAATATGTCTTAAACTGTTTCGAGCTGTTTGATTACAACAAAACAAAAACGCACCACAACCATCAACCACAACTGGTTATAATAATCCAACTAAAATCAAAAACAACAAAAATTAAAAGGCAGTAGTGACTCAAAGCCAAAGTCGACATTTGCGACGAAATTTTTAATTGAAGAAACGCCGTTAAAATTGCACTTGCGTCAAATAGCCATTGACCCTAACCTAAGCCACGGCTAGTTAAAAGCAGAGAACACTCTAATACAACGGCCTGCCCCACCCAAAAACGCGAAAAAAATGCCATTTGACATCGGCGTGCGCGTAGAACAGCTTTTCAAGTGTAGAACGCACACGCACGCACATGTGAATAATGTGGGCAATTGTGTCGCGTCTGTTTGTTTACACTTTGCGTCTGCTTGTGATATCTACATACATACATACTAGTCTAAAGAGCGCGTCACTGTCAGCGTTGCCACTAAAATTTAAATTTACCAAAATACAAAATAAAAGTAACCAAAACTAGAAACAAGTAACCAAACTAATTAATATAAACAGATCCAACGTCGAGCGAAATATCGCCCCGTCGCGACGCGTGTAGCGTTCTATCAACATTTAAAAACAGGGTCAGGTATGAAAATGAACAGAGCCAAAAAGCTGACGAAAATTCGCCAGAATAGATTTATTTCTAATTTGGTCGCTGGCTCCTGTTAAATTAATTTATTTGGATTTAAAATCTTTTTATTGCTTAAATAGCACGAAAATTATTTATTTTTTTATTGTTGGGAAAATTTTCAACAACTATTTCCAACGAAGGTTGAGTATAGCTATTTCACGAAAAACCATTTTCTATCATTAGTACCCTTTTCGGAAGTGGATGCTCCTCACGAGGACCGAACCCGTGATACATTCCATTTTCAGCCGCAATGTACGAACGCTTTTACACGCTCTACCACTGAGACTCTGTGAAAGCTGTTGAATTTTTCCCACTTTTGCCTTATTTACACTCAACATTCGCTGGAATGTTGAATTTTTTCCATTTACCCCCAACAATAAATTATTTGGAATTTGATAAAAAGAAAATACAACAAAACAATTTGGATAACAAATATTTTATAGTTTGGAAAAATTAAAAGCGTATTCCTAAAAATTGAATGTACCCACCAAACATTCGGACTCTTAAAAGAGTCAGAAGTGAGTCCTAAATCGGAGCATGAGGCTCATATTGCGGACTCATATCGGACTTCCAATTTATGAGCGCTCCCAGAATGTTTGCTGAGTAACCATGGTGTGCTCAATACATGGACCTTGAAGGTAACCAAAATCGGCAGGAAGTAATCACGTAACCAAACGAAAAATTTGTAACCAATTTTGGTAAAAAGTAACCAAAGTGGCAACGCTGGTCACTGTGCAAATTTGATTGAGTAATTACTCACACTCATTCGTCTATTTACGAACGTAAATTTTTATATGCGAATGTGCTTGTGATCGTACAAATGAGTAGGAGATAACGATTTTTATCGCTTCCACCTGTTTTTGTTTGTATACCACAATTGTTTTTATTTACTTAATTATTTAGCGCAGCACCTTACACATTTTGCCGTAATCAGCTTGTTCCACAATCGGAGAGTGCTATCAGTTTAAATTTGTATTTGTGTGTTAATGTGTAACAGAGCTGTAAGAAATTGCAAACTAGACTGGAATATTAAATATAATCTGTTTTAAAAAAATTGGAATGTTTTTTTTCTTCAATTAAAAGCCTTTCTTTAATAATGTATTTCGCATATTAATTAAACAACCACATCTAAATTCCATTTTCTTTTCAGGGTACCCCAACATCACGCATTACACTCACCGCACAAGGCAAACCGATGGCCAGACTCACCGATCTCATAGATGCAGAGGCGCGTGGCGCACGTTTAGTTGATGGACCAACACCTTTAGAGGGACGTTTACAAATGTATCACAAAGGTTCGTGGCGCGATGTTTGCACGAATTCAAGAAAGTAAGTAACAGCGACAATCCTTTCACCTTCCCGTCCTCATTTAATTTGGCTTCTATTTCTCTAGCTGGACAATGTTGGACTATGAAGTCGTCTGTCGGCAAATGGGTTACGCCGGTGGACGCTTCTGGAATTGGGTCGAACGCACGCCAGGCTATCAGCCACGTCTGCTCTATGAATACCCACGCTGCAAGGGTAATGAAAACACGTTGCTGCGTTGCAACTGGGCGACGCGTCAGCTGGGCTCAGGCGTTTGCGATTACCATAGCGACATCGGCATACAATGTCGCGCGGTGCACAATGCTCCGTCGGGGCATTGGCGTGGACTGTACTTTGAAAATGCGCCAGCCACGAAGACGCTCGGTAGCGATAATATCGTTTACACAGCGATCTCACAATCTACTTTACGTTATGTGGACATTTCGCTGGCGGGCGTGGCACAAGATAATAGCCTCAAGTCTGCTGTGGAAGCTATCGGATTGCCGCCCGTTATGCAGCATGTTTCCATTGCCTATTCCGCCTATACCGGCGTGAATGCGACGCTGCCGCGTGGCGGCTTTGTTATGCGAAATGTGACGGTGCAGAAGAATAACGGTATTGGTGTGTTCGTGAACTCGAGTCAGGGTAGTGTGGAGTTGGAGGGTTGTCAGATATCGGAGAATGTAGCGGATGGCGTTAAATATGTGGGACATGATTTGCGCGCCAACGAACGCATGGATCGTGCATCAATCTATGAGTTTTGCACATTGCCCACAACCTCCGGTCAAACCTACCCCATAGCGCTGTCATTCACGCAAAAATATTACGCTGGCACCGAAAAAGTTTGCGGCAAGTATTTCTTCACACGTCCGGGTTACTTGCTCACAGTGCATTTCGAGTCATTTGTTTTGCGCCAAAATGAGACGGCCACCGTGGAGATATTCGATGGCACATCGGAAACTGATCGTCTGCTGTTCGCTTGGCAGGCGCGCAACTACACACGTCCGCAAAGTGTGACCAGTAATCGTGAGAAATTGTTCATTCGTATACAAGCGGATGCGCGTCAGGAAGTGAATGTCTTCTTGCGTTTAACCTCGGATGATACGCGTGCCTATGATTTGCGTATAGCGAACTCTGTGGTGGAACGGAATGGAGGGCGTGGCGTTGCGATCGATAATGTACGCTCCAAATTGCATGTGCATGCCAGCTCTGTGTCGGGCAATGGGCATGTATCTGGCGTGCATGTGACCAGCGGTGCTGGGGATGTGAACATCACGAGCAGCAATATCACCTACAATCAGGGTGGCGGCGTTAACATTACTTACTATGGCGGAAATCGAAATATATCGCGCAGCACTTTGTTGGGTAATCAGGGCTACGGAATGGCTGTGTGGCTGAATGATACCACCGCGCCAGATCGCATTGAATATATACCCTTCAATCAGACCACAACTGTGGAATACTCAAGAATTGGTGGCAATCTGGAAACAGGCATACATCACGGCAACTACTGTCAGCCAATTTGGGTGAACATCACTGGGAACAGCTTCAATGGTAGTCTACATAATGACGTTTACGTGGAGTCCTGCTGGCGCTTCACAGCTAACCGTGCACCGAATATGCTGTTGCAAATTGGACACAACACATTCGATTACAGTCAGAAGAACTCGATATTCCTGAGTCCGGCGCTCAATCTGCAAGGCAAGATTGAATTCAATCACTTTCGGCACGGCTCCTATGGCGCAATCTACATACGTAACGAGTATATTTTTCAAGAGTTCAATTTCATACGCGTGCATCTGCTCGTGCAGAGTAATTTCTTTCGACGCAACAGCGGCATCTATGTTGTCTCGTTGGGTCTGTCGCCCTACAGCACACGCGACTTACAGTCGTTGCTCTTCACGCGTAACTTTGTGCGCGACAACAAGATCGCAGAGCCTTTCGGCCCGCTGATAGAGGGTAGCGAGGGCAGCGATGGATCGGGTCGTTTGAATCCACGTTGCCGTGTGGCAGCCGCTGTTGTGGTGGCCTCCAGCAATGTGGACATCTATCGCAATATATTGCATAACTTGGACTCGGACTACGAAGTGGGTTCGCAGCTGACTGATCAGAGCCAAATTATCAACGCCACCTACAATTGGTTGGGCCACTCGGATGAGAATAAAATTTTTGCACGTCTCTTTCATCGCAATAATCGTTACAATCTCGCCAAGATACAGTATTTGCCATATCTGTTGCATAGCTCGAACCCCGGTTCCACAACCATGATCACAATGTCGACTTTGGTGCCGCGCTTCTCGCAGGAAGGATCCGATTTGATTGGTGGTGAGATTGACGGACAGGAAATACTCTCCTCGGGCACTTATCGTGTCACAAAAGATATCAACATACGCCCGGGTGGCAAACTCACACTGCAGCCCGGTGTAACGCTCAAATTCGAACCCAGCGTTGGCATGATGGTTGCTGGCAAGTTGGAGGCACGTGGTCGTCGCCCCGATGACATATTCTTTACGTTGAAGCGTGAGACCGTGATTGCCATGGATAATGGCACTGATGTGGAGCAGTTGGACATGGAAGCCATTGACATGGAGACCGAATCGGTTATCGAGCGCAACGAACCACCGCGCGTGCCTGTGCGTCTTGTTGGCGGTGCTGGCGATTACGAGGGACGTTTGCAAATCTATTTGGCTGGACGTTGGGGCACGGTATGTGACTATGGCTGGACGGTGTTGAACGCTGCGCTTGTTTGTCATCATCTTGGCTACACATTGAATCCGCGCGATTGGCGTTTGCATCGCTCACAAATGCCCGCGGTCGGCGTAACCGAGGATGTCATCGTTTCGAATGTGCGCTGCAATGAACACGATCTCGATATTATCCAGTGTCGCGCCGAACATTTGACGCGCGGAGAGTTCGAGAATTCGTGCACGCACGAAAACGATGTTGGTATGCGTTGCTATGAGGGCGCCTGGGCAGGTGTGCGGTTTAGCATGTTGGCCGAGCGTGCTGATTTGCAATATTTGACTATTGAGAAGGCGGGGCTGTTCGATTACACGACAAATGTTTTCAAACCCGCCATACAAATGGATTTTGCGCGCCACAATCTGGAGAACGTACGTGTGGTGGATAATTTGCAAGATGGCCTGGGTGTAATCTATGCGGACCTTTATGGCGGCAAGTCGGTGAACAATATAAAGAATTGTGAGTTTGTAGGCAATCGTGGCAATGGCATTAGCTTGAAACAGCTGGATTTGCGCATACAAGGTTCGATTATAAAGAATAATCGCGATAGCGGCATCTCACACGATCCCGTCATTTTGGCTATGGAGCAGAACGAGCTCGGCGGTTGGTTTAAAATGGCTGTGGACTTTAATTCCTTCGAAGCTGATTATGATCCCTATGTGCTGCCGAGGGATGAGGCTCAAATCGATTTGGATACTTGGGGTAATAAGTACATACGCACGGAAGCTGTGCGCGTCACCGAATCGATACGCCGCAAGATTTTTGTACGCTGTCCCGCCGGTTATGTGCTGGGCATACAGTTACTGAATCCCATACAAAATCTTTCCACCGAAAACATAGCCATACTCGACTCACAAAGCGAAAACAGACGTTCGGCATTGTGGGTGCTCAAGCGCGATCTGAATGTATTCCCCACGACGAGCAGCAGTTATGGCATTATTATCTATTACGAGAGCGGCACAAACGCCTTGGGCGGTACTGTACTGCGGCTCTCCACAGTGAGCGCACCGGTACAAAATATACGCAATAGGGTGGTGAAGGGGCCGGTGCCCACGCTCAGCATACGCTCCACCAAGATACAGAAGAACTTTCGCGGCATTGCCGCCTACTATTACAATCGTTATGTGGGCGATAAAGGTGAACATTATTTGCGTAAAGCAAATGAGTCGATGAAAATTGTGAACTCCGAGATCAGCTCGAATTTGCGTGAGGCCATACTGGTAAAGTCACCGTTTTGGGATGTACAGCACAGTAATATATCGGAGATCACCCTACATGTGAATAGTTCGATGATCACACAAAATGGTCATGGCATACGGCAGCTGTCGAAGGATTTGCGCTCATCCAACAATCTTTTCCATTATGTGATACAGGACACCACAGTGGAGGATAATGCTTTTGGTGGTTTCCAGGTGGCATTGCCCTACGTCTGGCAATACAATGAGAATTTTACGCATAGCATTTACTTCGGCAACAGCACTTGGCAGCGCAATCGCAACTTTTTCATCGATGTCAGCGGCCATTATACCGTTTTCAACATAACCTCGAATGTCTTTCTCAGCAATCAGTGTCCACGTAGTCTCATCACACTCGACGGCATGGAGAAACGCATCAAATTCGATTATAATCGCATCGAGAGCAATAACGTCAAATTCATTATGGAACTGCGAGCGGATAGTTTGAGCGAGATTTTGGGTGAGGTACCTGCGCTGATTGCCTACAATACGATCAAGGGCAATAGCATCGACACAATGACTGTGGTGAATAATCGCAACTCACTTATGCGCCGTTATCCACCACGCCGCAAATTGTTGGCACAAAATCGCTTGCCCAGCGCTGTTATACGCTTGGATGGCATACAGAATGTGCGCCTCTTCCGCAACTTGATTGCAGAGAATCAAATGGACTATAATTTGGTGGCTGGCGTAAGATCGGCGCGGTTGAATAACTATTTCTATGCCACGGAGAATTGGTGGGGCTCGAAAGAGGCACGATATATTGAATCCAAAATACTTGATTTCGATACGTGGAATGATCATGCGGACGTTATTTATCAGCCTTATCTAATTGAGGACAGTTTCGATGGCAGCGTGTCGTTGGTTGACGCACACGACGAGCCAATCGATCTCAGCATCTGGACTGGTGGCCGTATCTACAAAGATTTGACGCTGCGAAAACGCGCAGAACCCTATCGCATAACTGCCGATATAACAGTGATGCCGGGCGTTACGCTCTCCATACAACATGGCGTGCAACTGGAATTCGAACCGAATGTTGGTATTTTGGTGCTGGGCACGCTCAATGCCGTCGGTTATCGTGAGTCGCCGATCGTAATGCGTCCATTCGTCAATGCCTCACACGAGACCTACACAATGTTGACGAAGCGTACGCTCGAGGATATGAGTCAATCGCAGACATACGACTCTATTCGGTTGTGTACGAGCGCGCAGAATTGTACTACAAATCCTCAGCTATCGCTTGGTGGTGGCGTGAATGAAGGCTTCCTCGAGTACTTCAACCACACCACCCTCCAATGGGTGCCGATTTGCGATAGCCGCTTCACAGAACGTAATGCGCAGGTCGTTTGCCGCGAGTTGGGCTTTGATCCGCTCAACGTCTATTATGGGCACGATCGTCGCATTGAGTATCACACCAATTCCTTGACGCGCATTTGGACTTGGGTACAGCCATTGGAGTGCCGCGGCAACGAACTGCGCATGGAGGATTGTGCCGAACGCTTAAATGGACAAGTCTATGGACACAGACACGAATGTCATTGGGATGATGTTTTTGTATTTGTAAGTTGTAACGGTGCGCCCGAAGATCAGTTGTATTGGGGTGGCATACGTTTTGCCAACGCAGACTTTGAAGAGAATCAGTATGGGCATCGTTTTCACGATAGTCTCTCTCATGGCACTGTGGGCAAACGGGAGAGTAATTTGGAATATGTACGCATCGAGAACGCTGGCATTTTGCATAATCAGAAATCGCCCGCAATACAAGCAATACACAAAAATCCCACAATACGTTCGGTGACGATCGTCAACTCGGCACATCACGGTGTCAACTATATAGCGCCCAGCGGAACGATGAATCTCAATCTGCTTAATATTAGTAATGTTTTTGGCGCGGGCATTAATATCTTGTCTTTGACGGGGGAAGGACGTGAGAGCGATGAGTCGAGTTTTACGCCGCTCAAAGACTTGGATATACCTTACAAACTCTTCTCGTTGGTAGACATTTGCGATCCGCAGAAGGTGTTGACGGTTGAGGAACGTATGTTGGTTTACTACAAATATGATAATAACCCCGTTAACTGTGTTAAGATATTCACATCATCGTATCGTGCTAAACCCATTGGTTTTCGTTTACTGCAATCGAATTTATTCAATCACTCGAAGGAATATGGACGTACGGATGTGATAAAGCTGTTTGACGGTGATATTTATAATGTGACTGCACAGTTTTTGGGTAAAATCGAATGGGATACCGGCAATCAGCGAAAATTCTTTAGAACCGAGAGTCCAACATTGAGTTTGCAATTGATAGCGAGTGGAGCGCCAGAGTATCATGGCTTTATAGCGGAAATTGTAACGGTGCCAATATCCACGCTGGGACAATGTGAGTATGAATGGGGAAAATATGGAGAGGAAGCGTGAGATGGGTGGTCGAAACAGTGATGCCGAAATTGGGCCTTTCGGACCAAATCTGGTCCGATAAATTTACTTTGGGCTGTTGGGCGGCTAAAATCAATTTTGGTCCGATATGTAATATGAATATTTTTAGTGGAGACAATTTCTCGGACGCTAAACATTTTATCTTTCCCGTGTAAAGTTCTTTTATAGTTAGTGAAATACACTATTCGTATATCTATTAGAGTTGGGAAATTTAGTTCACTTTGTTGGGCGCTCAATTGGTGAGTGCTCTCTTCAGTGAACTAGTTCACTTTAGTGATTTTGCATAGGCTATCCAGGAAGGAAGTCCCAGGAAAGCGTTGTCTGCCGCTGTTAAGAGCCGAGCAAAGCAGTGGCAGATGAGGTGTTCGATTGTCTCCTCGCCTCAAGCTTATGCAGCATCTGCGGTAGGGTGCACCTAGCCTCTCTGCGTGTTTCCCGATGAGGCAGTGTCCTGTGAGTACCACCATAAGGTTCGAGATGTCATCTCTCCTTAGAGTACTTATTTGATGGGATCGCTTGTGAACCCATTTCTGCCAGATTTGCCTTGATGTTCGACATACTGGCATCTGTTGCCATCTATCGCTTGCTAGTTTATAGACATGCTGTTTAAAAATTAGCTCGTTTGTGGCTAAGGCATACCTATGCCTTATGGAAGAACCTGCTCGGTAGTGCCCTGCCTCGCAAGTTCATCCGCCCTACAATTGCCATTGATATCCCTACGTCCCGGGACCTACACGAGGTGCAGACAGGTCTGTTTGACCATCTCCTTTAGAGATCGGCGACAGCCTAGTGTTAGTTCTGAATTAAATGAGTGGGAGTCAAGATTACTTAGTATGTACATATGTATTTAAGAATAAATATGTAATTCCATTTTAAGTTGCCTTCTGATTTTTGGGCCTTGTTTGGCGGAATTGGGCGGTAATTTGGTCGGTAAAATTTTTTTTCAGTGGCAACACTGGTTCGAAAGTAGAGAAATTTGAGTTATCTCATCATCTGTGCTCTTCTTCTTTTTTTCTGTAGCTTCCGTTAGGTACTAATAAAACTTCAATTCACTCTTTCAGTTCGCGATGCCCTACACAACATCACTCACACACACATCACGGGCGCTGTCAAGGGTGCCGTCACTTACTCGTCCGCCGGCGAGGTTACGCCAACACTTACGCTCACCGCCAATCGCATTCAGCGCAATTGTCATCAGCTTTATGGTAACTTCTCCACGTGCAAATCAGCGCTCAGCATCGATGTGCAAAATATGCATTCACTTTATTTTTACGTAAGAATATTAGTACGAGTATTGAATTAAAAGACTAAAAATATTTACTCTTACACACACACAGAATAACTTAATCATGGACAATCAAGGTGGTCTCAGCATACGCGCGGATTCACGTGGCTCTGCCACTTCGCTACGCGGTTTCTTACATCACAATTTATTCTTCCGCAATCGAAATCGACCCGCTTTGTATGTGGAGGGTCGTCAGTCGTCGCCATATCAAGAGATCGAGTTATATCGCAATTACTTCGCACAAAATAATGCTCGTTTTGAGGATGTTATCCGGCTGCGTCAAGTGGTTTCCAATTTTAGTTACAATTATGTGCATAGTAATATGGGTGGGCGCATTGTGGAGATTTCGGGATTTGAGAAAGTTCGTTTGCCCATTTATCAGACGACGTCGCATAATGGATTTTATGGGTGAGTGGAATGCAATTAGTACTAAAATTATATCGAGATTTTGTCTGAATTGAGCAGGGCATTTTTATTGAGATTAGGCTTTTACTTTTTGTGTGAGGATCTCAATGAGCATAGGCTAGACTTTTAGGATTAATAATAATAATACAATGGCGCTATTATAACTCTGACGAGCTTCTCTCCCAATTCGAGGTGTGCTCCTTTTGTTCTTCCTACTAATTGGGTGGACATACGGTTTTATGCCGGCTCCGAACGGCGAATGCATTTTTTGTGAGAAGCTTTTTCATGGCAGAAATACTCTCGGAGGGTATGCCGCCCACTGCCGAGAGGTGACCGCTGCTCTTAAAAAACACAATAATTGGATTTTTACTATTTAGAAAAATTTTTTTGGTGTTTGCTCGGACTGGGGTTTGAACCCGAGACCTCTGGAATAGCAGGCGAGCACTCTACCCACTGCACCACAGCGGCCACAGACTTTTAGGATTACATTGCATATAAAACTGCGCATGTTGTTGTTGTTGCTGTAGCAGTACCAAGTAGAGTCGGTTTTGCTCACAAATTGTCATCAGGCTCACTTGTTGGAAGGAGGCCCAGGAAAGTTGCAGCTTACTTTAGGCTAGTCCATAAGGACAGTGGTTCCAATTGAGTGCGTTTTGAGGGGCATGTGAAGAGATGCCGTATGTAATGCGGCGTCACTCCACATGCTAGACATTCATTTGGACTATTGGAATCTAGTCTTGTCCTGTGGGAGTTGCGTCTGCTGCAGTAACCTGATCTTAGTTGTGCTAGGGTTACTCATCTTTTTCTGGGTAGCTCCAACTCTTCTTCTGCAGCTGAGTGCCATTGGTCTCTTAGAACAACGTAGGACGAACGGATGGAGATTTAGTTGGAAACAGTGTCTATGCGTATACTGTATAAGGCCTGCTTATAAGCTGCTGGATGCAGTGGATGTTTAATATATTTCTTGATCTCCTTAGAGAGGCCCAGGAGGTGATTGCTGACGTGCGGGGGTGGATGATCTAGCTGGATGAGGTTGTTATCTGGGTGGCCTTGGTGGTAACATCCCAGAAGGAAGTGCTTATTTAGCATGGTGTTGTGTTGAGTCTCGAGGTGTAGGTGATGTTTCGACGACATCAGGAGGCAGCGGTCTTTAACACCCATATTTTTGGGTTATTTGCGGTAGGGATGGGTATATTGCCTATCCGTATGTTTAACTCCAGTCCTATCTCCTTTTTGCACTCCTTTTGCATCTCCGGTGGACTTGGACGGTTGTAGTGAGAGGGATGTGGTGTTAAATAAACGTGAAAGACCGGAGAGATAACTGTTTATTGTCGATGTCGGTGCTTGACGCCATTATCGAGCAGTCATCGGCATATGAGATTATTTGGACTCCCGAAGGTGAAGATGGGAGTTTGGATATATAAAATTTGAATAGTAGCGGGATAAAACTCCTCCCTGTCGTACACCTTGTTTTATTCTCCTTGGGTTCCATGTGCTGTTTCTGCACATAATTCTGTTCACGATTGGCAGCGTAACGTCTCCTTTTCGTTAACACTACCATCCCATATGATATGACGTGTCAACTGACACGATCTTACGTGGTTTAACTATAATTCAGCATTAAAACGCACGCTCTGTTTATAATCTAGCAAAGCGAACTTTAGTTATTTTTTCTAAACTTCTGGCAACTCTCTGGATTGTTCATTTGATGCATTCTTGTAATTAGAGCTGTGATTAGGTATAAGTTTTGCACTAGTTCTGAAACTGTGATCGATAAATGCTGAAAATCGGCACAATCGCTTATATATATGCGAAATCTGTAAAAAAAAATTTCTTGAATTTTTAACAGCAACGTCGCCACAAATTGGATGGGACGCGCAACAGTCGTGGCTGGCACAGCAGGTCAGCAGTATGTGGACAATATATTTGAGAATCCCGAAAACGATTACGAAATGATAACGGTAAATAATTCAATGTGAGTAAAATGTCAATATTATCAGATTAAAAACAAAAAAACTAACCACAAGCATTCATCACTAAACAAAAAAAAAAACAACTTTTCACGTTTTAAACCATCAAAAATTGCTCTTATAAAACTATGAACTTTTGAACTTATGCAAGCTTTCGTATTATTTCTTAATTCTAAACTAAACTGCCTGAACTATGCATGACTCGTATATACACACAACTATTCAATACGCCTGTTGCTCTAAATCCGTATGTAACTGTAGTTTGAATGTTGATTATGTGATAAATAGGTAAGTTAAAATGAATTAAAGTAATTGCTTGTCTTCTAATTGATTTATTAACTAATTAAAAAATGTATAAAATTAAAAAAATTTTATTTTAACTAATTAATCTTTACACTCTCTTCCACAGCACCATTGAACTCTGGCGCTCAAAAATCGATGCTAGACACAATTATTGGAGTTATAATAATTCGATATCAGTGCAGTCGCGCATACGTGACAAATCAGGTGGGTATCTAATATTAAGTGCTTTTGATCGTCGAAACTAATTTAGGTACTAAAATGAACACATCTTACTCTCTATCTCTCTCTCTCTCTCGCAGACGATCCGCTCTTGCTCGAGGTGCAGGCGGTGCCATTCCAAATGAATAATCTCACCATACTCGATGGCAAATGTCCACCCGGCTGGACGCTGGTACACGATACCTGCTTCATTTATGTCGGCGCAGCGCTAACTTTCCATGAGGCACGTGCTTTTTGCCGCAGCGAGAATTCTACAATGCCATTCATACGCACAGATAGTGCGACGTTGTGGAAATATTTGCAAGGGCAAATGCGACACTTGAGGTGAGTAGTGGCAGAAAAATATCTAAGAAGCAGACCTGGGTAATATCAAGTACCAGTACGACTTGTGACAAGTACATTTTAAAGGAATTGTACTGGTACTGCTACTGGCATTCCCAAAATTTTCAAGTACAAGTACAAGAAATTGAAAAAGAATTGAAGTTTTAGCAAATACTTCAAAGTATTTGAAAAGAATTGAAAGTACTTGAAAAGAATTGAAAAATGTACTTGAATCGATTTTCAATTCTTTTCAAGTACTTTCAATTACTTACGATCTTGAAACCAATATTTAAAAAAAAAAATTACAAAAATAAACGATATTTTATATTTTTTACATGTCGCTTGTAGTCCATATTATGTTTATTTAACAAAATGCATTTCAAATTTAACATAAATAAATAATTAAATTTAATTTAAAACAAAAAAAATAATTCAACATAAATAAAATTATAAGAAATAAAACAAAAGCCGCGTGTAGCACAGTACACGTGATAGAAGTTAACTTCTTACATTAAGCATTATAAAGAAAACATCTGAAATGATGCATAAGCTTGTTACTTTGTGTTATTTTTATGAAATTGTTTAAGCCATGTTTAATTAATTCAAGTTGAAGTGGCGTATGCTATACAAATATAAAGCTTATGGTTTCAAAAAAATTGCATAAGGGGGTATACCTTAGTAATAAGTGGATATATTAGAAATATAAAAACACAATTAGACTTAATTCCCACTCCTGTAAATATCAATATTAGTTAATATGTTGCATAATTTTAGGCTATGATGAAATTAAATACGTAAATATATACAGGACCCGGATTCTAAAAATCGCTATCGCTAAATGAGATCGCCAAAAATCTCTAAATTTATATCAGACGCGCCTAAAAGTGTGTACCTACTTCCTTTATTTATTTATATCATCACATCATGACATCACATCATGGCATTACATCATGACATCACATCATATCATGGCATCACGTCATGACATCATATCATGGCATCACATCATGACATCATATCATGGCATCACGTCATGACATCATTTCATAGCATCACATCATGACATCGCATCATGACATCACATCGTGACATCACTTCATGATATCACATCATGACATCACATCATGACATCATATCATCGCATCACGTCATGACATCATATCATGGCATCACATCATGACATCACATGACATCACATTACGGGGTTATCCGGGTCCATATTATGACCCATATTTGGGGACCCGACCTAGAACTCATAATCAGTACAACTCTATATGAAAGCTGTGCTCAGCACCTTTCATTTGATACCAATATTGCTCAGAAATATTCCGGGGTCATCCGGGTCCACGTTTTGACCCATATCTGGGGACCCGACCTGGGAATCATAAATAGTAAATCTCCATGTAAAAGCCATGTTCAATACCTTTTATTTGATAGTAATATTGTCCAAAACATTCAGGGGAAAGCCGGGTAAACGTTTTTATCTTTTGCTCTTTCCTGTTTGCTGTTTCCTTGCAACGGAAGTGTACCTGCTATTTCCTTTTTAAAATTTCACTCTCCATAAAAACTCTATATCGCCGCCTAAGAAGTTAACTTCAAAAATATAACGTATCTTAATCCTAAATATCTAGAAAAACTGTCGAAATTCGACAGTAGGCGCACTCTAGTTTTTTTAAATATTGGTTTCAACTTGACGTTCCGTCATTGATTGTAAGTAATTGAAAGTACTTGAAAGGAATTGAAAAATCGATTCAAGTACATTTTTAAATTATTTTCAAATACTTTGAAGTATTTGCTAAAACTTCAATTCTTTTTCAATTCCTTGTACTTGTACTTGAATATTCTGAAAGTACTTACTACGGACTGATTACTTCAAGATCAAAATATACAGTATTTAAGTACGTAATAATCCAACTACTACTCAGTATTACCCAGGTATGCTAAGAAGACAGATATATAAGTAAGAGAAATTTGATTTTATATGATGCTTCGCAATTTTCATAGATATCCCGAAAAAGTTTGGATCCAAGATTTCAATCATATCGATCGTTGCACAAGTTTTGCTTTTACCGCAACTGAGTTGGAGGATTGCAGCAATGAATTGGGTTTCATCTGCGAAATCGATCCGAGGGTATGTTATAAATAATAGCGTTTGATTTTGTTTCAAATTCACTTTTTGTTAAACGATCTCTTTCTCTTTCGCTCTTTAGGTCATTATCGATCCGCTCTCCTGGCGCGCCGATATATTTGCGATCAGCATAATTTCTGCTTTTATTTTGGCCATCATCTTATTGCTGATGGTCGCCTTTTGTTGGTATGCGAAGTCCAAACATCGTCATGTACAACGTCTGCAACGCCGTAATAGTATACGACAGAGCTTAAGGAGTTTGAATAGCATTGATCCGCAGGGATCGCTGCGAAGGCGCAATTTTGTATGAACATTTTATTTTTATTGATTTTTTTTTGGGTTTATTTCTTGCTTTGGTGTTGGGTTGTATTATTTCTAAGTGCCTATTGGATATTATCCATTTATGATTTATTTGTTTTTGTTTTTATAAGCGAAGCAATTGAAATGTAGATAGATAGATAGATTATCTCATATCCTTTTTAATGTTTCAGTATTATTTTAAAAAATAATTTAGTTTCTTAATTCATTTTTTGTTTATTTTAATTTCAAACCCCTTTTTTGATTTCATTCCCGCATTAGACCATATCCACATCGACCGGTACACTGTCCAAGGCTTTAGGTCAAGACTACAAAGTAATGGGTAATGGCTCCATCGATTCCATGGATAAAAGCGTGCTCAGCTCTGACGGCAGCTTGGCCGGTTACGACAATCGCATAGCCCACGCCAGTGAATATCAAAAACCGACGAATTACAATGAATATGTGCAGCAAAATGCAATACACAAAGCGTCAAATGGTGCTACGAACAAACCGAGCGAACCCTACAAAGTCGCTACTATCGGTTCCGTTTCAAAAGCGTCAACGGCGCGTGGCCGCAATGCCCGCCTACCAGACGCATTCGAGCTGTCCTACCGCAATGAGGGCTTCCGCGACAATTCCACTTATGCCAGCACGCGCAACAATTCGGTGAGCACGAGCATTGCCGAAGATACACCAATCATACATCAAACGGATGTGGAGGATACGAACTCGGATTACTATGGCAATGCCAGTACTTTGCCGCTACACAGCAGCGGCAACGAAAGTCTTTCCTTTTTGCGTGAGCTGAAAAAAAATCTACCACCGCCCGCCTACAATAAACCGAATGGCGCGAGTCATAGCAGCTTTATGCCCGCTGGCGGCGGCAGTGGCGGTCAGAATGGTCATGGCAGCAGCAGCGTGTTGGCGCGTCCAGCCACCAGCAGTTCTCAGCTCAGCCAACACTCGCATTCGAGTACGCTGCCGTATGAGCAAAAGATCGATAATATTAATTTTTCACCCATGGCGGCAGATAAGGGCGAAGAGATGCCATTATTCCGGCATGAATTCAACGCTTCTGGACTACCAACACCGCCGCCCGATATGCGGCGACCCGATTCATATTACACAGCGGTACGTAGCAGTAAAGCGCAACCGCAGCTGGCGAGTATGACTGCGGCCGCAACGACATCGAAGGCGGCAGCAACAACGTCGAAGGCCGCGGCAGCTGCGCCGAGAGCGGCAATAACGAATGCTAAAGCGGGAACATCAACTGCTCAAGCGGATAGTCAAGCGAAGCAGTGGCAGTCAAGAGCTAAATCGCCGACAAACACAAAACAGTTGGCAACGACGGCGAAAATTCAGAGCAGCAGCAGTCAGGCTCACAACCAGAATGGCAAACGGCCAAAGACTGTTTATGAAACTGCCAGTCCCGAACCGGCGCACTACCATCGTTCGCGGTCGGAGGCGCTGCTCGAGACGGATTTCGATGATGGTTCGCCGAGCATGGTGCCGCTGCAAACGAATAATCGCAGCTATAGCCAGCCGCTGGAGACCGCTATGTAGGTGGAGAAAGGGACGCAGCAAGGAAAAAGCGAGAATTGGTATACAAACGCATACTAAAGCACACATACATCACCACAAATGCACACATCGTTTAAGCACATTGCACTTAGTTAGGATTTAGCGCTGGAAAATTAAAAGAGATAATTATAAAAATAGCTTGTATTCTACATTTGTAACTAGTAAAAAGTAGATTATATAAACCTACATACATATCGTCGGTCCCCTGCCAGAACCACGAATGTGCAATTTTTCCAGTTCTGAGTCAAGCGGTTTTCCTGATCAATCTATGCATGCTCTATATTTTAGTAAAACCCCCAGTACCTTTGTGCACTGGAAGCCACCAAAATGTTCAATGCCAATAACACGAATTTGTAGATCAGTTATAAAAAGTTGAGCCAGAAAAACGAATATGCTCGAGAAGGAATAGAAGCATAAAAATAATATCAGGGCATCGAGCTAAACAAGGTTCTAATTTGCAGATATACTTTTTTATTAGAAACAAATTTTTCAAATTTTGCTAGAAGAATAAACTTTAAGGCCCGGTTTCACCAACGTGACTAAAGCTAAAACTAAGTTTTGACTTAAGTTAGCCCAGATTTGGGGCTAACTTACTTTTGGGTTTCACCAAATAGTCTAAGAAAAAAGTTTAGCAACCCTGCCAGCTTTTTTGCCAAATACTGGTTTTTTTGGTTGCTGCATTGGCTCATTTTTTGTCATATTCGCTCTTTTGGTTGTTGAATTTGCTAAAGCGACTCAAATTCTTAGTTTAGTTTTAGTCAAGACAAAAGCTGACTAACTTGTGACTTAGCTTAGTCGCATGGTGAAACTGAAAACGTAAAAAAATCGGCTTAACTAATGCCGTTTTCGTTTCTCCAAAAAATGTTGCCCTGTTTGATTTTCTTAGCCATCTTGTAAGCTTGTGTGGTAAAATCAGCGAATATTGACCTCTAACTAAGTCAGAGGGCATCATTATCTACAAATCGAGCCATTTAAAACGAAGTCAAGTTAGGTTATTTGATAATTGAGATATTAAAGGGTGACATTTTATGCCAGAATCGAAAACGCCATAAGTTGAGACCGGTTGGTGAAACCGGGCCTAAAACTAGATTTCCCAACATTTTCATTTTAGCACATTCGTGGTTCTGGCAGTAGGCCGACGATATGTATATATATGCTTATGTAGATATTTTTCCGATCTACCATGAACGATTCTATATGCCTTAATGCTACTATAGCTAGCCCAATTAATGCTAAGCGAGTTAGTACAATAATTATAAAAAATAACAAAATGAAAACTTGAAGTAAAAACTAACTAAAAATTAATTTGAAATAAAATAAATTTAAGAATTTATTTAAAACTTAAGCTTATGAAAATAAATTGAAAAAATCATGTTTATGAAAAACCTTTTACGTTTTTTTCAAACCTCAGTTAATCCATCCATTAGTTGTAAGTGCTCATAGGATAAGTTAACATACAACTATGTATATAAAATCATTCAAAAATCATGTACATACATAAATTATAAACGTTAATAATAACAAATAACAGATAAGTTTGCAAAGCTAATTAGATGTATATACGTGCTTAGTTACTTTTCTTGTGTAATTAAATACTAGTGTTCAATAAATAATAATAATATATGAAATAAATGTTTTTAATTAAAATCTTATTTTGTTCGCAATTTGGTAAGGTGGGACTTTGCCACACCAGACGTAGAGAGAGGATGCCCTCCGCGTGGTGCGCTGTCTCCTCTACTGTGGTGCTTGTTTGTGCACTCCCTTCTAATGGAAATGCAAAATTTCAATCACATTCAGGCTTACGCGGATGATGAGTTTGCCCTGGCGTCAGATAGGTCTGCGCGCAAGCAAAGATAATCCTACATAAGATTTATGCCTGATGCACTTTACAGGGGCTTGCTGTTAATCCTAGCAAGACAACCCCGGTTTGGTTTACTCCGAAGGGGAAACTAGAAGGTCTCAATCTACCAGTGCTGAGAGGTGTGAACCTAAGTCTTTCCGAAGTGGTAAATTATCTAGCAGTGATTCTAGATAAGAAAGTGACTTGGAAAGCTCACATTGAGGTGGAGGTAAACAAATCACACAAAATTTTCAGACAGTGTAGAATAACCTTCAGCAAGAACGCAATAGTGATGTGGGTTTACACAGCTTTAGTTAGACCGATTAACACGTACACCACTATAGTGTGAACCACGTTTAAGTCCACGGATAATATCCTGAAGTTGCTGCTCTGTTGAACCTGCTCCCTCTGTATTTGGTGATTCAAGAGGAGGCTGTCGACGATGTGTCGACTATACTCTTTCGGATTGTCGCACGACATTTGGAGCTCAGGGCACGTGAGTTGTCAAACAGGCTGTCAGAGCAATACCCATTATTTCTGGCACCAAATGACAAGCTGGTACCCCGAGTATCCCTTGGTAGATGTTACACTGTCGATTTTCATACAAGATATCAATAGAGAGATCCAGAAATCATCTACACTTCTTTTTCTTAAGTAATTGGCGCGTAACCGTCTAGACTCAACACGATTCTGGCCGAGTCCAATAAAGCGCGCCAGTCGTTCCTGTTTCGTGCCGTCTGGCACCAATTGGTAATACCAAGGGAGGACGAGTCAGTTTTCATCTAACCTTTCCAACGCGGTGGAAATCTCCCTTTTCTGCTAGATTTGTAGCCAGAGCACCATTCTCCATCCATTCTCACGACATGATCTGCTGAACAATGTCGATGTCTGCGTACACTTCATCGTTAAATCTCATACGATACCTACTCACCATCGCTAACGCGCAAAAGTCCATAAATCTTCCGAAATACTACAAGTGTCATCTCACCTAATTCAGACAACGTCCATGCTTCTGAGCGAAAAATGAGCACTGGAACGATGAGCGTTCTCTAGGGTGTGATTTTTATTCATCGAGAGAGGACTTTACTTTTCAATTGCCTACTTAGTCCAAAGTAGAATTTATTGGCAAGGGTGATTCTTCGTTGGATTTCCGTGCTGACATTAGTTGTGGTGTTAAAGCTGGTTCCCAAATAGACGGAGCTGCACAAGCTTTGCTTAAAGCCGCCCATTAAATTGTTACCAACTATTTGTTTCTCAAAATAATAAATTCTAAAATTGGAGAATAAGTATTTCAAGTGAATAGCTCTTTTTTACACTGTGGCAACGCAATGCAAACGAGCTTTAGAGAAATTAAGCTTCTTTCTGTGGAACACTCAGAGCGCGCGGTAAACTAAAAGAGTTCAGCGCTGCCCGCTGCGTATTGCGTTATCCATTGCTGCTACCTAGAATGTTTCATTAAAAATAAGAAAATGCAAGTTCGCTTGAGAGCGCGCAAGTTAACCGAATATGCAGAAAGCAAAAAGCGCAAAGGCACAAAGTCAAATATATTTTCTGTTTTTTTTTTTCGTTTTAACTTTGTTCGCGCTCTCCATAACTTTTGATTTCCTATTTTGCTTTTTGTTTGATTTGTTGGTGCTGTTTGCTGTCTTCGGCTGTTTTCCGGCAGTTTCTGAACAACTCAGCGCAGCTCAGTGTATGACTAGAGCTGGTCGGCAAAAAGTCTCGCTAGCAAAATACAGCGCGTTATCCGTCATCCGCAAATAAATATGTAGATTTGTTTCTGTATGAAACAGCGTCAGTGTCTGCTACTACTAGGGACACGATATCGAATCAAAAGCATCGATCTGGTACTCATTTAAAATATCGGTTAAAAAGAATCGCGAACCCGATAATATCGAAACTAAACTACTCGATACTCAAAGTATCGGTATCGAAAGCGGTAATTTTCTAGAAGGTGCAACCTTAAAATTTCCTCTAAAATAGTTAAAAGAGGTACCAGACGACGCGTTCTGACCTCTAGATTATGAAGTCGAAAGCGGAGATAAAAGATTTTTCCACATTTAAAAGATTAATTAAAACGGTTTAAAGTTGCACCGTCTTCTAGAAAGTTACCAAAAACGCAATAAAACTGCATCCTGAGGCATACGCATATGGCTGTATTAGTGCTAATTCCATGGCATAGTAGTGATGTGCCAGTCCGAGATGTTTTATTCGATTCTCTCGATTGTTGAAACATCTCGAATGCTCTCGATGGTTTTCATTCGTACTCGAGTCAAGTCGTAAATGGCCGTCAGTCGAAACAATCGCTAAAACATCGCGGATTCGCCAACGATTCCTCTCGTTTTCAAAGCAACCCTACAACATCTTGGACTCGCTGCAAAAATACATAATATTTGTTGTTGCCGCTTGAATATCAAAATTGCTTTAAAAAACATACAGAGTGGTACAAATCTATTGCCGTTGTTGCTACTCGTAAAATTCATTTATTTCATAAGCGTCTCACTTCAGAAAATTTATTAATGTTTAAATAATTAGTTATTATTATTATGCACGACACTCTTTAGTTGTGATTTCAAAAATGCAGCGTCTATGTACCTATAACATATTTTTCAATTTGGTTCATTTATATATGTATAAACCTCACTTCCATTAAAAATCCTACTTTCAACAACCCTCATTCAGTTTATTTTATCAACTAAAACATATCATCAAAACAACAGCCGGCCCGCCGACTCGGAACAATCGCAAAAACATCTCGGTTGTGTAGTCGAGATGTCATCGAAACAACCTCCGACTCGCCGACTCGGAACAATCGCAAAAACATCTCGATTGCGTAGTCGAGGAACGAGTCAACTTTTGGCTCGATTGTGATTTTGCAACGATGGCGATTCTCTCGATTGTCAAAACATCTCGCACTCGCCCATCACTATGGCATAGTATGCTATGGCTGGTTCCAAAGTTTTGATTTTGACGTAAATCCTTTTCCAACTCATAAGAATAGTTCAAGCTGATTAAAAAAATTATACAAGTTTATTAAGTTCTTGAAAACATTTTTTACAAACCAACAGCTTTTACAAAACAACAGGTGCATTTAATGCAATCACAGTTGTAAAAAGATATTTGCAAAATATTTAGTATTTCGAAAAATAAACATCTTAAATACTTAACATTAACAATTCATTTTCATTGAGATTATATGTATCCATCATTGAATTTTTTTTGGAAATTTGAATTTAAATTATCGAAACAAAAAAATGATGAAACTCAAGTCGCAGAATAGCTGCGCATTCCATGTTATAAAGAGAAGTCATTGCGCAGTATGATTTTTCTTCCGGACTTCTTTCCCCTCACGGCCAAAGCAGAAGCTTACAAGAGGCAAATTTAAAATTTGTATTTCGATATATTTTATATTTAAAAATAATTTATTTTATAGTTGTCAAATTGAAGCAATTGTCAGAAAACAGTGCCGAATGTCAAAAAACCTATCGAAGTACATGCTAGCTCATTGGTTTTTAACCGCCTAGATGGTATTTCGTTGGTTTTTTCCAACATAGCTTACTCCCTTGCACCAACACAAAACTGTATTTGACCACCTCTTTCACAAAAAAACCTTGTAGAATACAGGAAAAAACGTAGTGTCATAGGGGCATTAATGGAAAACAGGCCCTTTTTTGTTTATAACGTGTTTTTAGTAAAATGAGAAAGAAAAAAAGATATTGACGATTTTTTCGCTGAAATTATGATTTTTTATTTGCAAACGTCAAATTATCGTATGAAAATGAAAAATATATAATCCTATATCTCCAGTTATCATTATTTCTATCGCATGGTAATTGCAAATTGTAAGCAAGTTTCGGTAGTAAATGTGCGCCTCGTTTAATGTGAAAATCAATAAACAGAATTGGGTAACTTCATACAACTTCATACAAAAAACCTTACGAAGTAGCCCAAACCTGCATTTATTTCAGCATGTGGATCAGACCTATTTTTCGATATGTACCAGTGAAAATTAATTTTCGGCCCTTTAGGAAGCAGCTTGTCACTTCTGCACACTCGACCGATTTTCGGCACTATTTTGCGTTGCACAATTTTCGGACAAATATGACACAATTTTAATTTTCCATCACTGAATGTACTCATTTGTTCGATACCGTGGTTGAAGTACTCGATACCAAAAAATATCGTTGCAAAAGAATCGAGTAAAAAGTATCGGTATCAAATGCAAAAAATATCGATTTGGTATCGTATCGTATCGAAATTCGTGTCCCTAGCTACTACTATACTATTTACTACAAACTATAACTACAACGGCGGCGAATACGACAAAATAAATACGATCGAATGGGCCAAGGCAGATCTAGGAAGGTAGGCCCGGTGGCGAATTCAAAAATTTCCCATGTATTTTGTTAGTGTAATCGGTAGAGTGTAATGTCAAAATGAATGAATTCGCTTGGGGCTCGTCCATTCCTATTGGCCATGATGTGAATTCGCTTGGATTTTGACATTACACTCTACCTTTGCATATAAAAAAAGTAGTTTCTGAATTCGCCACCGGGCCTACCTTCCTAGATCTGCCTTGGAATGGGCTAAACAGAATCATAGCCCCGACACATAGCATACGTCAATCCGTCTACGTCGACGTATGTGACTGACAGCTCAGTAAAATGTCGGCATTTAAACATACGTCGTCACACGTACGACGGATCCGTCGCCGCAACGTACCGAAGTTGCCCAAAAGTCAACTTTTGGTATACGTCAATCCGTCGCCATGTCAGCTGATTGCTTTTGATTGTTAACCTTTAGCTACTCATGAATTTCACTTTTTTTGCAATTTGCTTTTCGAGTTTTTTCTCATTTGTATAACATTCCTCCATAAAACCAAATGGTCAAGAATTATCAGGAGATGTGAAGTTACTGAAAACTGAATTTCAATAGGGCAACTTAAAAGAGAAATTACAAAATATTCTAAAGAGTTAAATTTTTGCCACCACCTCTGTAGTTAAAGGTTAATCAAACAGCTGATTTGTGTATATCCGCCAACGTTTCCTATGTGGCGACCTCTCCGTCAAGTACGTGAGCTGTCAGTCACATACGTCGACGTAGACGGATTGACGTATGCTATGTGACGGGCCTATCAGTACTTCTCCGTCATGACGGACAAGGAAGAAACTGACAGCTGAGTAGACTGTGTACATTTTGCTCGTGCAACGCTAGATTGGCAACGTATCAGTCGCCGGATCCGGCATACTTTGCCAATTTTCTATTTTGCCGTACGTCAGTAATATAAGATGTGTTCGGTGAAGGCATTAGAGTACTCTAGTGCAGAAAATTGGGTTCGATAACTCGTTTTTGTACTAAACTGTGCAGAATTGTGTTTTGTAACCAACTTAAAATTAAATATTAGTATTAATTAATACATATTCCATGCGATTTTGCTCTTAGCAATTCGTTAATTTTCCTTTTTTGACGCCTTTACCTAAAACTTCTGTGACAAATGTCTGATATTGTTCTACCCTACACTTTTAGTGCATTCACCGAACACATATTTTATGTGCCACTCTTTCCGCTACGTACGTCCTGTCAGTTGAAAACGACGTACGTCATGACGGAGAAGTACTGATTCTGCTTAGCGCTGAAGCGAGGGGGCCATTGTGGTTGTACGTATGTACATACGCCTGCCTGCCTGACGTGCGGCACGAAACTGGAAAATTCGAATAAATACCGTCGAGTATATAAACAATAATGGCCTGGTTATGCTACCAATCAAGCTGGTCGAGCACCGTGTAATTGTTGTTGTGCACTCCGACGGTGAGAGAATTTTCGGACTCTCACATCCAGCAAACTTGCTGTGTGAAACAGGCAGCCAGCAAACGAGGTTTCAGAGGTAATAATGTGTTATGTTGTGTATGTGCTCAGTAATTATCATGTGTTATGTTGTGTATGTGCGCTCCAATCATCAATGTAAGCGTAACCACCTCTCACCAATCACGAAATGTTTCCGATTTTGATTGGCAATCAAGATTGTAACCATAACCATAGCATAAGAAATAATAGCAAAAACTCAGAAAGTCAGCGCGTTCGAAAAAAGCAAGTATTCTGGCGAGTAGTGTGTAGTAGGTACTTCAGCTTTGGGTCTGTAGGCGTCAAAGCGCCACAGCGCGCGACAATGTTTGGTCGAAGAAAATAGCGTGATTGTGTGGCTAGAAAGTCAATGAGCGTTTGGAGGGGCACGCAGAAAACAAGTAGCCAAACAAGTAAAATTACGAGTACGAGCAAAGTAAATTAAAAAAAACCCAAACAGGATTTACTACAATCGTGTGTGAAGTGTAGTAGCAAAAACAACAAAAATAATCACACAAAAAAAAAAAAACAGAAATAAATAACGAGTAGTAGACGTACGAGTAAGCAGTCATATCATTAAGCGCTAGAGCAAACAGCAAACGGTCGTGAAGAAGGCGAAACGGGCGATCGTGACAAACGCGGAAAGCAAAGAAAGAAAGAAAAGATGTCGAGCAGAAGAAAGGGGACGGGTGTTGAAGTCATTTTTTTTTTTTTTTCTTTTTTATGCATGACCCATACGGAAGCTTTATTGCTGGCAAAATATATGCACAAGAAACACTCAAGAACTCAGTGAATTATTGGAGTAAAAGAAGGTGACAAGGAAAGAAGGCAATCGTTGTCACGAACAAGCAGCAAGCATCACAACTTGAACCGGTAGAGCTCAAAAAGTGCAGAATTGTAGCAGAACATTTAAGATAGGTTATAAAAGAATTAAAGCAGCAATAAAAAGAAACAATAACAGCACAATCAACATATACGTAAGCTGAGCGCTTGCGATAGCATCACGTAAAGCGCAGCTGGCCCTCAAGAGTGAAGCGTCGACGTCACAGCAACTAACGCGGCGCGGCGCGGCACAGCGGCATACAAGAGCGAACTGCAAGCGGGCAGTGGAGACTTGCACAGTGGGTAAGTAAAAAGTAATTAATTTGAATATTGATATATGTAAATAAAAATATGTACATTTACGTGTTACATTCTTCATAATATCATATCACAAATAATTATATAAAAAATAAGATTTATTCTTAAAATAAGTTGCGGCAAGTTTGTGGAATATAGTACATACTATAAACGAAAGTTAAATATATAAAATTACATATTTTTGTAGTCTCAATTTGGCTCGCCGTGCAACAAAATAGCTGGTATTATTGGTGAGCTTTAATCAGGGACTTGTAACGCGTTTCGGTTTCGGTTTCTGTTACACAGCTAAGTAATGAAACTGAAACAGAAACAAAACTCCTTTGTAACAAAAGTCGTAACAAAACTCCGAAATAGTTCCAGCAGAAACAAAACTCCTTTGTAACAAAAGTCATTTGGTTTCGAATTTAGTTTCTATCGTTTAATGTTTTTTGGAACAGAAACGTTAGAAACGCAAGTTTCGTTTTGTTACGAGCTTTGTTACAAGTCCCTGGTTTTAATACCGGTAAAATTCCGTTTTTTTTTTTTTAATATGTATAAATTGATTTGCTTATACTAAATAACATATCAAATATTATAAAAAAAGTGAAATTTCAGTGTTTTTAATTAAAAGTCTTGGGAGAAATACAGAAGTAGAGGAATTTTTATTAATAAATGAAAAGCCATTAAAATTTTCATAAAAAAGATAGTAAATATATTTGTTAATAGACACTCTTACTACACCTCCTGGGAATTGATAAGAGTTTTCGATATTAATAATTGCATAAATCTCTTTTATTTTTTATGAATAACTCATTATTTTATTTTTTTTTCTTTTTTGAAAAGGTTTTTTCAATATACTTAAAATGTTAAAATATACTCATTAAATCCGCTGATTTGTTTTGTTGATTAAAATATGTAAAAAAAACACCATTTCATTTAAAATACCCAATATTTTGTTCAAATATACCCTCAGCCAAAAACTTTTGATTGAGCAACGCTATCCTAAATTTTTGACTTTGAGTAAGACGTCAATAATCCATATTATAATCAAAAAAAAAAAAATGACAACGTCAAAGTGAAATGGAACTACCTTGTTTGTTTGTATCATGAGTACTACATACATAATTTCTTTGTGTGACTTTTATATTGTCTTTGGCTTGCTTGTTTTCACATTTTCCTTTCTTTTCTTATCTCTGCTCTCAACTTGTCACCAGCGCGCTGCGATTGTTGTCTTCGTCATCGCCGCCTTTCGCTATCATCCATGGAGGAACAATAAAGGAGAATGCATAACGACATACCTTCATACATAGTGGGCCGAGAAGTGTCATGCAAAGAGGAATGTAGAAGAATTTGACAGATGTAGGGGCCACACAAATGCTAGGGTGCGTGTGTGTGTGGAATATGTCAACAAAAAAATGCTTGTGTTCGTGTGTGTTTATGAAGATTGAAGAAGAAGTCAGCTGATCTTATGCATTCTCCTTTATTGTTCCTCCATGCTATCATCATCACCATCATTGTCACACTTGAACTGAACGGCTGAGCAATCAAGTGTGTGGGCTCGTACGCCTTTAGAAATATTTCGTGTATTTCTTTGTAAATATGTACAAATCATATTTGTAATTATATATGAGGGGTGTTTGATAAGTACGTGACATTTTGAATAAGAAATAATTTTATCGGCAAAAATTTATTTTCTTTTTAAGCATAATCTCCTTTTAGTTCGTTACACTTAGTTCAGCGTTTTTCACATTTTTTTATTCCTTCCAAAAAATAGGATTATTCAAAATAGGCTCTCAAAATCGGCATCGTTTCTGTAATGATCTCGTCATTTGATCCTAATCTCTTATCACCCAGTAATTTCTTCAGCTTTTAATAATAATTAGGAGTTCCCGCTACTGTCGAAAATCGACAGTTTTCTAGTAGTTTAGCTACTCCAGAATGCAAAAATATTTTTAACTTTATGATATTTTTTATTAAAGTTTATCTTTATTTGATTAAAGCCCCATTTGTAGTTCAAGCACAACCCTTTTCCATTTTTAATTAATTAAAATTTTCCATACAAAATTATTTTTTTACCTTAGTTTGGAAGGCACTGGTTTTTTTTTGTTTAGTTTGACATAGACCATTTATTACGCCTAAAAACAGGCAGCAAAAAATATTATACAAATTATTATAGGTTAGGTTATTCTGTTTTGCAATAACAATAACATAGGAATTTTCTGCAACAACAACAATTACATAGAAATTTTGCAACGGCGAGTGTGCACGTATTTTCCAACCTATTTTAATGAAAATCAA
This sequence comes from Urophora cardui, assembly GCA_960531455.1. Lineage (NCBI taxonomy): Eukaryota > Metazoa > Arthropoda > Insecta > Diptera > Tephritidae > Urophora > Urophora cardui. The sequence continues at coordinate 39,796,437 of OY482674.1, read as the reverse complement.
AATGGACCTATTCTCGGGAATCTCCTTTTAATGATTGTCTAACTTTTAAAATCGGTTCAGTAGAATCAATAAAAGGCAGGGACCCATAATAATCATTATTCGTTATATTTTCAATGAAAAAAATCAAATACTTGCAAACATCGTATCATTATTTTTTGAGTTTTATTTTTTTGATGGAAAATAAAACTTATTCCTTGAGTGATATATTTATCGCTCAGTAATACTCATTATTCTTTGAGTTTTTTTTTTCGCTTAAGTCGAAAAACTCAAATCGTCTCTAAAGTACTCTGGAACATAATTACTAAAAAATTCCCATCGATATAACTTCGTGAATGAAAATAAAACTCACACAATAATGAAAACGCGCATAACTTGGGCAGGCAGAAAACGCTCGTTTACAAAAACCCTCGATTCCCTTGCATTTCGCACAATGATCACACATGAAGACGCGCGTTTTTATGGCTTTCTGTGCAAGTTCTGCGCGTTTTCTGCCGTCATGTGTGGCTAGCCTTATCAAGTGTGTAAGCAATCGCGGCACGCATCGCGCAGATAGCTTTTTCATCTTTAAATGTGCATATAAATTGTGATGTATTCGCTCACTTGAGATGCCTGTGGTCTCAGCTATTTGACCCGCCTTCAGTCTGCAATCGTCCAATATCATTCCATGGAACTTATCGACGATTTCTGACACGACTACTTCTTTTGGGCGACTTGAAGGTTCGGCATCACTTGTGCTAGTACGACCACACTGGAATTCAGTAAACCACTTTTTACCCATTGAAAATGTTGGGGCGGAGTCCCCATAGTGGTATTTTTTTACGAAAAAGAAAGAAAAAGATGCTTAATCACCACATGAAATTCACTTTTTCTCATTTTTGTTAAAACACACGAGGTGTTCGGTTTTAAATAGCTGTAAAACATAAACCAAATTGCACAGGTTGTTCAAACTTTTACAGTAGTCTTTTAAAAGATGGTAGTGGGCAGTGTTGAATGCAAAATTACTGGTCGCTAAGTACAAAATGTCACGGACTTATCAAACAACCCTCGTACAGATGTAAGTACTTAGAAAGCCATGCATATTTACTGTGTAACCTAAATCAAACGCACGCCGTCAATTTACTGTCAAAAATTTCTCATGCCCATACAACTTGTATGGGAGTAACCGAAATTGAACGGCGTGCGTAAAAAGCAAATTCGACGCCCAATTTTTGTTTTGCGTGACAGTTGAAATTAAGCATTGTGGGTGATTGTTTGCAAAAAAATTGACACTTGCTTTTGATATCGTGTCTGTTAGGTACATATTCCACAAAATAACAAGATTTTCTCTGATTTTCTGTATTTTTCTATTTCTTTATCTGAACACGCACGCAAGTCAATTTCGGTTCAACGCATATGAAAAATTTGCGTGCGTGCGTTAAATTGACGACTTGCGTTTGATTTAGGTTACACAGTTATACACATATTTACATATAGAAAAGAGCGAACACTTCAATGAGCACTTAAATCACTATGAGCCGTTTTTTTTTCTACCTGATGTCATTGGTGCTGCTTTTGGTTCGACTGCTGCTGCTGCCGCCATCGCCGTCACAGCTGGTTATATCCAACGGCAGCACTGCATGCGCAGCGGGTGGGTGGCAGCGTTGCCACTTAAAAAATTTAAAATTTACCAAAATACAAAATAAAAGTAACCAAAACTAGAAACAGGTAACCAAAATTAACCCTAATCCTCTAAAGTGAGCCTCTCAGTCTCACTTTAAAGTTTAAAAGCGAATTATTCCTAAACCAAAAAAGCTTTTTGTCTGAAATTTTGGGTATTCCTCCATTTGTGTTCATAAATTATGAAATAATTATGATCTTTGGGCTATTTATTTATTTTAACAATTTTTTTTGCAATCGTATAAAATTGTAACGAAAAACCGAAAGTGAGCCTCAAAGACTCAACTTAAGTATCTTTAACGTAATAAGCTTACATTTCTAGAGTTCAACTAAATTTTGAATCCGTTGTTCACAAGGTTTATCCAGTGAGGTTTTTACATTGTGAACTCACCATACTTCCCCCGGATTTTGGTGAATTCGACGTATTTCACCATGGATCTTAATATAATAGGATGTCATAAAATTAAGGAGACCGGAAAAGTCAACAATTTCAAAACAATTAACATTTTATCATTTTTCTGTTTACTGAGATTCTAAATTACGGAAAAGATGCGTTTAAATAGAGAATCGAACGATGAGCTGCCTTATGCGTAAGTAATTTCACCACGAACGTCGCGTTTTAAAAATTTGGAATTTGGTTGCGAAAAGTATATATTAGCGGCGATCATATGAAAAATGTATTCATATTCATTTGATTCATAGCTTTTCTCATTGTGTGCACAAAAACAAATTTATAACAGATGTAATAAAACCATTTGTAATGAACATTCAAACAACTACAAAAATGTGTGAAAATTGTAGTACATTAATGTCTCCTATTTTACGGAATTACGTTTTTTATCTTTATATACTAAAAAAATTGTCATAAACCGTTATAAGAATGTATAAAAATGCTTCTGAATTCATTACTGCATAAATAAATGTAAAAACCAAATACCAAAATAATGTGTTTCAAAATTTCCCCATAGGTGAGCCTCAGAGTCTCACTTTCGGTTTTACGTAACTTTTCAAAATTCGGTGATTAGGGTTAATAATATAGGCATATCACTAGCTTAGAGTGCAAACTGTGTAAGTCCACTTTTATAAAAAAAAGTGTATTTTTATGTAGAATGCTAGAAAAATCAAATACGCACCACGCTAAACAATCTGTGACACTTGTTATATTTCTACTCGTTGTTATTCAGTGATACGCAAATTGTGTAAGTCCAAAAAGCGAAGAAAATACTCTAAGTCCAAAATATTTACATGAACAGAAATTTTTTTCATTTCGAAATTTTTTTTATTTTTTGTTTTTTTCTCCTACAAAGTTTGCCTAAAGGACTTACACAATTTGCACTCTAAGCTAGCGATATGTCCCATTAACGTTAGGGCTATTTATTTGGAAGCCAAACAATATACATATACGGTTAAAAAACTAAAATATAGCAATTGTTTTACATCTTTATGCCTTAAGCAGATCCAACGTCGAGCGAAATATCGGCCGATCGTAGCGTTCTATCAGCATTTAAAAACACGGCCAGACATGAGAATGAACAGCTGACGAAAATTCGCCAGAATAGATTTATTTCTAATGTGGTCGCTGGCTCCTGTCAAATAAATTATTTGGACTTAAAAGCTTTTTAATGCTTAGCACGAAAATTATTTAATTTAATTTTTTATTTTTGGAGGTAAATGGAAAAATTTCAACAACTATTTCCAACGCAGGTTGAATATAGCTATTTCACGAAAAACCATGTTCAATCATTAGCACCCTTTTCGGAAGTGGATGCTCCTCACGGGGATCGAACCCGTGATACATTCCATCTTCAGCCGCAATATGCGAAAGCTTTTACAAGCTCGACCACTCATACTCTGTCAAAGCTTTTGAATTTTTCCCACTTTTGCCTTATTGATTTTCGTGAAACAGCTAATTTTTTCCATTTACCCCCAACAATAAATTATTTCGAATTTGATTAAAAAAAAATACAACAAAAAAAAATTTGGAAAAAACATATTTTATAGTTTGGAAAAATTAAAAGCGTGTTCCTAAAAGTTGGATGTAACCATGATGTACTCACTCAATTCATGGACCTTGATGGTAACCAAAATCGGCCGAAAGTAACCACGTAACCAAACGAAAAAATGGGTAATTTTCCGTGAAGCTCGTCTCACTCTATCCATTTGGTTTTGTAATTTAGCTGTGAATCAATTCATTTTTATTCAATTATAATAGAGCAAAAGAATTTTGGGGTTAGGAGAGAGTATCAATATCTGAATTGTGATTAGAGTTTCGGTAACTTATCTCCGCTGTTGCGCAGTAGGTATAGTGCTCGTCTGCTATGCCAGAGGTCTCGGGTTCAAACCACAGTCCGAGCAAAACACAAAAAAAAAATTTTCTAATTAGTAAAAATCCAATTATTGGGTTTTTTAAGAGCAGCGGTCACCTCTCGGCAGTGGGCGGCGTACCCTCCGAGAGTATTTCTGCCATGAAAAGGCTTCTCACAAAAAATGCATTCGCCGTTCGGAGCCGGCATAAAACTGTAGGTCCACCCAATTAGTAGCAAGAACAAAAAGGAGCACACCTCGAATTGGGAGAGAAGCTCGGCATAAAACACGTCAGAGTTATAATAGCGCCATTGTATTATTATATTATTACTACATTATTATTATATTATAACTTATCTCATTTTCCCGAAAAAATTGCTATTTGCAATCAGATAGAACTATCGTGATAATTTCATATTGCGCCCAGAAAAATCCGAAAATATGAACAAACACTTATGTTATCAATGGTTTAAGGCAGGGATGCAGGTCCAGTGACTCTTTATGACTTCCAAAACATCACTGCGACTCCCGGACTTCGCGTCATTCCGGCAAAGATGTTGTAAAAATTGTGATGTTATTTTTGAGTGACTCCGTTATTCGTTTTGTGACTGCACCCTTGGCTTAAGGCTTTACATGTGTCATCAATGCATGTATAATGAATGAAAACAAATTTTTCCGTGTCGCAACATTTGGCAACCTTTGAATTTGCAGAAGAAATACATACCTTCAACATTCTATTCACAAACGCCAAGACTGATATATGCAACGCGTCGCTGCACAAATAATTCTGTTTTATGTGAGTTGTTGTAAGTTGTTGTTGTTATTGGGTGAGTTTCTAAGAAAAAGCTGCTCCGCAACTGTTGAGCTGAACAGTTGCCAACAGTTGTGTAGCAGTTGAGTTAAACAGCTATGTCTTAGAAACGGTTTGATGAATTTATCAGCTGTTTGGCTTTACACAACATGTTGAGCTCAAGTAGCGAAGAAAATTTGTGATGCAAAAAATGGCGAAAAGTAGCCAACTGTTGAGCTGAGCGGAATTACTCAACAGTGCGTTTCTAAGACAAACACTCAACAGTTGCACAACAGCTCAGTCTTAGAAACTCACCCATTGTTAGCATGCTTGAACGCCAACCATTCATTCGCATGAGGAAGCAGCGCGCAGTACAACTCTTGTACACATTTACTATAATGAAGCTGGCATTTCGTGGCATTTGGCTTTGAGAGAGTCGAATCGAATTTTATATACCCTTCAAGGAAATTAATGCGGATCCTATGGAAACACTTGCCGCAATGTCAAAAACGACCGAAGCGATTTGTTTAAATAATCGTGTGTTATAATAAAATTACGTGAGGTGGAAAAAGATGACGATGTACATAGATAACATAAAGAGGCAACGGAAATCGTTCTTTCAACACGCTTTTCTTAGCTTCACCTGTAGGGGTATATGTGTCTGTAAACATTGCATACTTTTAGGTGAAAGCGTGTGTATTTATACTTACTAGAGCTCGGATAATAGGTGAAAATCAAACGCCTAAAATTATGCTAATGTTTGTGAACCTATCCAGTGGGAAGTTTAAGGGTGGGGTGCATTCGGGTCTAAGCCCCCCGTGAATGCAATTGGATTTTTTGCTTACTAGTATGCCAGAGGTTAAGGTTTTTTATGGGTTGCACGTGAAAAATTGCAAAGAAAGCTACAATAAATAAATATAATAATAAAGAATAATAATAATAAATAAATATATAATTATAAAGAATAAAGAAAAAAATTAAAAATTGGTAGTGACTCGCTTAAATTTGAGACAAAATCTTCGCACGTGAAGGAAAAACAATTACAATTTCAAACCAAAGATACATATTTTGAATGAAAATGAGGCAAGTGCATATTAGCAAATGGAATATATCGTCGGTGATACTGCAAGACGTTCTATGTCGCCGTGAATAAATTTTTGAAGAAGGAGAAAAAACTATATATATTTTCACTTTTCGCGGTGTTTTTTACATTTTTATAGTATTTATAAAAGCGAAGTTATATATAAAAGCAAAATCTATGTGATTGACAAAAGTGTAAAAAGGTTATTTAGGTGTATTCAGGAAGAAGTGAAAAGTGACATGGAACGTATTGCAGTATCACCGACGATATAATACAGCTTTTTAATTTGTAGTGGACTGACTTTAAATATTTGCATATTTTAGGTAAAAAAAACTTGATTTCAAGGATGGCCATTTTTGCATTACCATTCAAAGTGCATTACCATTCAATAGTGAATGGTAGTGCAAAATTGGTTTGCATTACCATTCAGTAGGGAATGGGAATGCAAATTTGGTTTGCATTACCATTCAGTAGTGAATGGGAATGAAAATGTGGTTTGCATTACCATTCAGTAGTGAATGGGAATGCAAATGTGGTTCGCATTACCATTCAGTAGTGAATGGGAATGCAAATGTGGTTTGCATTACCATTCAGTAGTGAATGGTAATGCAAATGTGATTTGCACTACCATTCAATAGTGAATGCGAATGCAAAGGTGAATGCATTCCCATTCATTGCATTCCCACTGCAAATGTGATTTGCACTGGACTAGTACTCTATTCGGAAAAGTTGGTCTGAGAGGCATCCTCTTTCATAATAACTAGCGTTTGTTCGCGTTGAGTAAAATTTTTGTAAATTTGTTGAACTGTGTAATTATAACCTCAGAAATTGAAAGAAATACTTTTACTTACAGGTATAACATAGAACATATGAACATATTACCATGCCGTGTTGGTTTCCCTTTACTTTGCTAAGCCTAATTCCATATTTATAATATCCCATAAACTTCCTTTCCGTTAATAAATAGATTAGCCACTTAATACCTTAACTATGGTCACAGGTTTTAACTGCTATTAAATGATGAATGGTTGTCCAAATCACTCGCACTCATTTTTAATTAATAGGCCAAATCACATTTGCAGTGGGAATGCAATGAATGTGAATGCATTCACCTTTGCATTCGCATTCACTATTGAATGGTAGTGCAAATCACATTTGCATTCCCATTCACTACTGAATGGTAGTGCAAGCCACATTTGCATTCCCATTCACTACTGAATGGTAATGCGAACCACATTTGCATTCCCATTCACTACTGAATGGTAATGCGAACCACATTTGCATTCCCATTCACTACTGAATGGTAATGCAAACCACATTTTCATTCCCATTCACTACTGAATGGTAATGCAAACCAAATTTGCATTCCCATTCCCTACTGAATGGTAATGCAAACCAAATTTGCATTCCCATTCGCTACTGAATGGTAATGCAAATCAATTTTGCACTACCACTCATCATTGATTGGTGGCTGCAAGGCTGAATGCAATCAAAATTGAATGCAGCTTGCCCAACCCTGCTTGATTTGAACTTTCCTATTTTCTCTTATGACCATTTCAGTGTTTACATTTTTCCAATTGGATACTGGGTATAATTTTATATCTGTAAAAATGCAAATTTCTCTCGTAGTAAAAACGGTTTTGAATTTTTGTTTATGAGTTATTGGAACATTAACTATGCCATAATTTACTTACTTTTCCCAAATTTTATTTTCATTACGGCTAGTTTTGTTTTGCTTTCAAAAAGCTTGACGATGTACAAAAATATAAAATACAAAATTTGAAATAAATTTTGCTTTTTTTTCTAAACCCAAGACGTACGAGTGTTCATACTTTTTTTCAGTAAAAATGAAACTAAATCCCTCTTTGACTTTATTTCATCACACACCACTGTATGTTTATTCAAACTGGAAATTTGTGTAACATGATTAACAACTTTTCTAATAAAATCTTCATCCACCATACCAATATGCCACCCCTTTATACCCCTTTATATTTAAATTGTAATTCCGCCACTGAAAACAAACAAAATTTATAAAATGTAGCATTTTTTAGGCGCTTGATTTCACCTATTTTTCCGAGCTCTAGTAGTATTTACACGCTGAATAAAATTTTTTCAGTGTGCTTTCAATCAAAAGAGACACCGATTGAAAAGTTTTTTATGGCGATTGCTAGAGATATCGCCCGTTTTATGCAATAAGGATTTAACTCGAAATTTTCGATTTCTGGGATTTTGCCATATATTTCTATAACTGGTTAGTGCCTTTGAGTCTAGTCTTATAAAATACTCAAAAAGATAAAAATGGCGGAAATAGAAGTGATTTTGTAGTTAGCCGTAGAAGGAAACTATTTGAAATTATAAAACCTTATTTGCGTTTTTGCCAAAAAAAAATTTTTTTTAGTTAAAAAACATTGCATAAACTTGAGGTATTTCTTTTTTGTTGCAAGCCCATGAAGGGTATTTCCTCTACTTGCAGGACCTGTATTTCAACGCTGCCACAATCAACGTTGTTGCAACACTCTTCTACTGCTCGCACTCATACGCCGCCGCTCATAAAACTGCTTTGCCTCTGCTTACAGACAGACCATAGAGCGTTTTTCGTTTTCAATTTCGATTTCGGTTTCAGTTTTCCTTTGCAGACCCAAAGATACACACGCAGCGGTTGAATCAAAATTAACATTAAAGCTGATTCCACTTACTTAATTTTACAAATTAAGCTGTTATTAGTTGAAAAAAATAATAATAGAAAATTGGAAAAAAAGGATTAAATGCGTTACGTTTTATTGTGACGTTTGGTGTGAGCATTTTTGGTGTAGGTATTGTGCACAATTCTGGTTGCGTGTCCACCGTTCGGGTGAAAACAGAACCGGGACGTAACGACACGACATTGCGACAACGACAGCCTCTTGACATAAAAATGTCGGTGCGAAGCCAGCGACTGAAACATAATAAATGCGGCAACGACCGTCCCTACAGAAGGCTCGTTGCTGCCACATTACAGTTTTTCATTCACAGCTAAAAAGTTTTTTGTTCAGATCGTAATTTTTTAATGTAAAATAATAAATTAAATAGTTAAATTTATTAATTTAATGCTTTAAGCTGTTATTACATTTGGTTGTGTATAAATACTTCTACTTTTTTTTGTAAAGTTTCGTTAGATTTATAGAGTTGTCAAAATATTCATATTTCATAATGCAGTGGCAACTCGTCGTCCGCTCGTCGTCGTCACCAAAATTAGAAATCGGTCTAAGTTGGCGACAACGTAATTTTGTTGGTGGACGACGTCGTGCCGCGTCGTCTTTATTATAATTGCTTTCATAAGAACGCATGGGTTTTAATTTTGACAGACTGTCGTTGTCGCAACGTCGCACAATGGGTGATTGCGGCCAAAAATAAATTCAAAATTAAAGTATGAGTAAAACCATTTTTTTAAATAGAGATCGACAGATACATCAAATTGTAATAAAAAAGCTTATATAAAAATTTTTGAGTATCTTTTCGTTTAGCCGTACAGGGTGCACAAAGTTGAGCAAAAAATAGTTCCTTTTATTTCTCAATGAACACACCTCATACAAAACGCTCTTTCTCATTTAACTGTTAACCTACATACACGAATGATACATCGTTACATAGATAATGATTTTCTCTTTCAGAAAACATAACTTAGTTGTAAATAGCGTTCACTGTTGAATTTATAGGAATTTTCAAATATTCACAAAAAATGTCGATGATAAAAAAATTTTCCTCGACTTTGAATAAAAAAATAAAAAAAACAAAAAATATTACCTCTTCAATTTTTTTTTATGCTTTGAAATAATATATTCTTAATCAAACTGCATTTTCATTTTAAAAATCCACTTGCTCCATTTGCTTTTATAATTTTTTTCCCATCTGCCTAAAACTGCGTTTTTGTAAATGCATTAATTATGTTACTTTTGACATTATGAAAAACGTGTATATTTAGGCGACTAATCGAATATTTCTCTATCGTCTTTCAGCAAATGGCCCATACTTTAAAATTATGAGGTAATTTTTTTATCAGCGTTAATTATTATCTTTGGCAGCTTTTTTATTTTAGAATATAAAAAAAAAATTGTAAAAATTGTAAAATTTTAAAATGAAATTAAAAAAAAAACAAAAAATATTACCTCCTCAATTTTTTAATATTTGATGCTCCTGAATGTCTTTTAAAAACTGGCGAAAAAATTGTAAAAATTCGTTTGCTCCATTTTGTTTTATGAACATTTTTATGGAAGGTGTTTTTTGAGTTTTGGTACATTTTTCCCATACAAAATGCCCAGAAGTATGCTTCAAAAAGTTTAAATTTTTTTGTATGGGGAATATTTGTCAAAATGGTGAAACTCTAATATCGATATTCCCAATTCTAATTAAGATATTCAAAGAAACTAAACGCTGTTTGCAAGGGTAATGATTGTGCTTTCAACTGGTTAAATCGAATTTGAGTGGAAAGCAATTATATAAAAGATATTAAGCAGGGAATAGAGCCAAAAAACGTGTTTTTTGCCTATTTGGGCATGAATATCTCAGAAACTAGAAACAATTTGGAAAATCTGACTCCAGATTCAGGTTTAGCATATTGAAATCCTTTAGAAAAGTGTAATTTCATTTCCGGTATAAAATTTTTTTGAAATGCGATTTTTTTGTATGAAAGTTTTATGATAAATGCTTATAACATACTTAAAAGTGCATATATTTTTAATTTAAAAACGGTGAAGTGCTTTACCCTTTTTCCAAAATGATTACCGCATTTGATTTGTATTTCAAAAATGTATACATTAATCAAAATGGAGCATTTTAGCTATAATAGTTAGGAAAATGCTGAAATTTCAAAAATACCGTTATATGGGAGGTGGGCGTATTTGTGGGTGGATTTTGTTCAAATTTTCACAGTTTACTAATTTCAACCAAAAAAGCTTAAGTTCCGAGTTTCAAGATTCTAGCTTAATTATTACTATTTTTGGCCGCGTTTGTATGGAGGTGCCCCCACTGTGCGTCGTGTCGTTACGTCCCGATTCTGTTTTCACCCTTCGTCGTTGCGTCGCCAATGTCGCTGTGGTGGTCATATTCGCCTTGTGTATTTTGTGTACTTATACCGTGTTGCAAGTGTAATGTAGTCTAGTTCAGACAGTCAGTGCAGCGTGTCTGTGTGGTGAATGGGCCAAGGAAGGGCGAGAAATTGAACAGTCTAGAGATGCAGCAAGCGCCACAATCTTAGTAGACGCCCAAGCTAAACATGCTACTTCAACAAGAAAAATATTATTTAACCCCTAAATGGCAAACAGTGTCACTTCAGAACCCGTTAAAACGAAACTAAAGTAAGTTTTGTGCATGCGGTGGTTGTGTGTAATAAAGAATACCTGACACTTTGAGGGATTATAAAATTGCTAGAACTTTCGATTTCGCAATTTTTATTTAATTTCAATATAGTTAACACGCGAGACCTTCAGTTACATGTGCCATAATTGCCTTACCGCCTACAATTAATTAACCAATGTCATTTGCAGTGTCTCTAACCATTAGCGGTTATGTTAGTTTGCAGTGTTTTTATACTCAGCTGTACTAGTACACAGAGTATTATAATTTTGATTTCATAACGGTGGATTGTAACATAATGAAATAATCGAGATAGATATGGACTTATATATATCAAAATGATCAGGGTGAAAAGAGAAATCGATTGAGCCATGTCCGTCCGTCCGTCCGTCCGTCCGTCCGTCCGTCCGTCCGTCCGTCCGTCCGTCCGTCCGTCCGTCCGTACGCACGATAACTCGCGTAAAAATTGAGATATTTTGATGAAATTTGAAATGCAAGTTGGTATCGAGACTGGGACGGTTGGTATTGAAAATGGGCGAAATCGGACCATGACCACGCCCACTTTTCCTATATAGAAAAAATCGGATATTTGGTATCTCAGCCACTACTATAGCTAGAGTGATAAAATTTTACCCACGTATTGAGCTCAGGGCCTTATGAAGAAATTTGATGAAGTTTTGGAAAATGGGCGGTGCCACGCCCACTTATTAAGGGGCAAACATTGAAAGTTTTATATGTCATTACTCAGCAACCGTTGAAGATATATCGATGAAATTTGGTATCCGTAATTTGCTTACTTAGACAAATGTTTTGACGAAAAATTATCAAAATCGGTGGACGGCCACGCCCACTTTTATATATGGGAACTATAAAGGGGCCTAATAAAAACATTTTAAGCGATATCTCTGTCAAATATAAAGATCTATCACTGAAATTTTGTGGTAGGAGTCCAACTACGGACATAAAACAAAAAATACAAAAATTTTTGAAAATGGGCGGTGCCACGCCCACTTATTAAGGGTCAAACATTGAAAGTTTTATATGTCATAACTCAGAAACCGTTAAAGATATATCGATGAAATTTGGTACGCGTAATATATTTACTTAGCCAAATGTGTGGACGAAAAATTATCAAAATCGGTGGACGGCCACGCCCACTTTTATATATGGGAACTATAAAGGGGCCTAATAAAAACATTTTAAGCGATATCTCTGTCAAATATAAAGATCTATCACTAAAATTTTGTGGCAGGAGTCCAAAGACGGACATAAAACAAAAAGTACAAAAATTTTGGAAAATGGGCGGTGCCACGCCCACTTATTAAGGGTCAAACATTGAAAGTTTTATATGTCATAACTCAGAAACCGTTGAAGATATATCGATGAAATTTGATATGCGTAATTTTCTTACTTAGGCAAATGTTTTTGCGAAAAATTATCAAAATCGGTTGACGGCCACGCCCACTTTTATATATGGGAACTATAAAGGGGCCTAATAAAAACATTTTAAGCGATATCTCTGTCAAATATAAAGATCTATCACTGAAATTTTGTGGCAGGAGTCCAACTAGGGACATAAAACAAAAAATATAAAAATTTTGGAAAATGGGCGGTGCCACGCCCACTTATTAAGGGGCAAATATTGAAAGTTTTATAAGCCATAACTCAGAACCGTTAAAGATATATCGATGAAATTTGGTACGCGTGATATATTTGCTTAGCCAAATGTGTGGACGAAAGATTACCAAAATCGGTTGACGACCACGCCCACTTTTATATATGGGTATTATAAAGTGACCTTATAAAAACATTTTAAGCGATATCTCTGTCAAATATAAAGATCTATCACTGAAATTTTGTGACATGAGTTCTACAATAGACCGGAAACAAAAAATAAAAAAAGTTTATAAAATGGGCGTGGCACCGCCTCTTTTTATACAAAGAAATCTACGAGCCTATTACTCGACAAATAACTGAGATATTATGACGAAACTTGGTTTATACACTTTTATAACTTGTGTTAATAGACACGCAAAAATGTATTGAAATCGGTTTATGACCACGCCTACTTTTTAACAAAGATATTTCTGGAACACCCTTTTGGAATTTGTAACGTGAAGCCTTTGTAACTAAAAGTCATAGAGGGATGCAATTTTGCACTAACAATAATATTTATATGCTTATTTGGATGATTGATACAAAGTTTGAAAATGGGCGTGGCTGCGCCCTGTTTATGCAGCACTCGTTTCATATAAAATACACCCTATATCGAACAAACGCAAACAAACAATGAAAGCATACAGCTGAGTATCTAATGTTCGATTCCACTCGAACTTAGGCTTCCTTACTTGTTTTTCATTTCTTTTTTTTTTTTTCAAACAACCGTTGTCCTTCACATTTTTTTATTATCCTTCGATGCTGTCTGCAACATGGTTGTTGTCATCGTCGTCGTCATCGTCCCGTGCGCCTTGCAGTCACGAGTGTGTTTGAGGAAAACGTGCGTGGGTCGTAGCAGAGAGAGTACGGCGAAAGAGAGTAAGGATAACAGACAGAGAGCGAGCTGGTAATTGCAAGGAAATATGCTATAAATAACAATGCTGACAATCGAAAAAAAAGTTTAATAAAGCAAATAATTGGTGCTAAATATGGAAAATTTTGAGGAATTGAAAGAAAAAAACAAACAATCACAATTCTCAATCTTCTCAAAGAAATAATGCTTAATATTCTACTGCTCTATCACAGTGGACACCTAGGGAGAGGTGAATGTGCCCTTCTCTATCTATAAGTACTTTACAGAATGTATTGAGCTGTTTTATTCATACTTCTTAACTTGAAAAGTAAAAGTTGTTCCAGCAGAAATTTCTTGAGTTTTCGTTGAGAGATAGAAGCTGTGTATGCGCTGAAAAAAAACAAAAAACATTTCTATTCTCGTTTACAAAATTTCTTCTTGTGTTGCAAAATGTAAAGTACATTCCGCAAAGATGACAGTCGCTTATGGCGGATTTATACCCGAGCCTTCAACTCAAACTGACTGATGTGTGATTATTGTTCCAGAAACAAAACTGTCCCAATCATGGATCGGTACTCGAAGACATATCAGCTTGATTGACGGTAGTAAGACCAGCCGTAATATCTGCGCTTTTGTTCAATAACTAACGCCGGCTCAGCCATTCGCATTCAACTTCCATCGATTCCCGACAATACCAGGAAGCGACTATTTTTTCTTCTTCGATGGTTCAGAAGTTTGCAAAGAACATTGCGTCCATTTATTTAAAACTTCGTTCACCATAGTGACTATGCATAAGAAAAGCATCGCTAAGAACTCCTAAAAGCTTCAAAAAACTTTACCCTCGGGTCTCTAAATAAACTACTCAAATCCTCTTCTTGCGAAACCTAAGTTCTCAGTGAATTTAGAATAAACTCGAGGCGAAGATCTTCAGAAAATAACCATGCGCTTCCCTCCACAGAGACCAGTTGCTTTGAAACGAATATATTCAGGCAGCATCATCTATGCACATTAAGCCGTATCACGTTATATGGGCAAAAAAAAAGTTTAGTGTGTGTCAGTTTTATTTGAACACTTACGTCGAAAAAATATTTTTGGTGTAAAAATTTTTTTTTAGACCCGCGTTAAAAGCAGCTAAATCGCGTTTTTTGTAATAACTTCCTTATTTGATGTCGGATCTCCATCATCTTAATGTCGCTGAAAAGGTCTCGCCCAGCACTATATTTGGCCCATATAAAGTTTCGACTTTAAAGGTTGTTCTGAGTTTTACCTTTCAAAATTTTGAAGTTACTATCCCTAGATTTTTTCTTTTTAACCACTAATACAAAGCTCTCAAAAAACTATGAGGGATCCCCCCAAAAAGATCTAGCCTTTATTCACAAACAAAAAAGTTATAACGGTGTAAAATAAAACACTTGTTTTTTTTATAAAAAATTACACAGTAGGGAGGCAAAAATACCACAGAGAAACGGCGAAACACGTCAGCTTAATATTTGGCTCCAGATTACGATGGCGTTTTTAGAAAATCCGGATTAGTTCCCATTTTCGAGATATTTAAGAAAGAATTTTCAGTTTTCACATACAAAGCGATCCGATTGTGGGAGGAGAGGGGGGGGGGGCTATGAGTAACTATTGTTGAGGTAATAAAAATAAAGACAAGGGAAAAAACTACTTTTAATATCGTTCATATTTTCATTGTTTTGATGTACAATTTTCTTTAAATCAAAGAATAAAAACCACGTTTTGAAAGAAAATTGTATTCAAAACAATGAAATCATTCCCATTTTTCCATAATCTGAGTAATTTTTTTTGAGTGTGAGCAAAGTAATATAAGCGACGAAGAATTCACTTTCAGAGCTCTGAAACTTCTTTCATAAATATGTATCTCAAAATTTGGAGGGCATCGTCATTTTCGGTCTTGGTTATCATAGATAAGAAGATGGTTTCGGGATTAAAGTAAAATGCATTGTTTTCAATTGTAGGCTGAATAAAATTAACTGCATTTCTAGGGGCAGACGACGCATCCAGCGCAAGTATTGATAATATATTTAGACTTCCGTTGTCTCTTTAGGCGCGTATAATTATACAACGAACTCTAGCAGTTTTTCTAAATAACTTGGATGATTTTACGATACGCACGGATGCAGGAATCGTAAAGCCGTTGTACCCGTGCACTGTGCTCAGTGGTCCCACTTGAATACTTGCCAAATCTTCGCTACAGCCATTATCATTCAATATAAATAACGTTGATCAGTACAAATAGTCCAATCATCAATAATTTTTTGCATACCATGTATCCAGTATTGGTAGCTGTTCCATCGCGGTACAGCATACTCAAGTCAAGCGAGGACTTAGAATACTTTTTAATCAAAAACTCATACTATATGGCGTTACTGCCTCATATAAATAAGAACTTGGGATAATTTTTCGAAAAACACAGGTTCCCTGATTTTAAAACGGTATAACTTTTTTGTTTGTGAATAAAGGCTACAACTTTTTTAGCGGTGTCCTCATGGTTTTTTGAGAGTTTTCTATTAGTGATAAAAATAAAAAAATCTAGGGATAGTAACTCCAAAATTTTGAAAGGTAATACTCAGAACAACCTTTGAGGTCGAAACTTTATATGGGCCAAATATAGTGCTGGGCGAGACCTTTTCAGCGACATTACGATGATAGAGATCCGACATCAAATAAGGAAGTTATTACAAAAAACGCGATTTAGCTGTTTTTAACGCGGCCTAAAAAAAATTTTTACGCCAAAAATATTTTCTCGACATAAGTGTTCAAATAAAACTGACACACGAAAACTTTATTTTCGTGATACGGCTTAATGCACATATCTGAATTATGAATACATATAATCTATCTATCACACAAGCGTACATACATATATGTATATATTTCTACATACAAAAGTATGTACCTAGAATGTGAGCTGGTTTGTTGCTGCAACTCGAGCAGCCAAAGCTCAGTTGGGTCAACCATTAAATATAAAGTGAGCTAAATTTAGATTTTCCTTAAAGGAATACAAAAGAAAGTAACAAAATAGAATCATTCTTGTAGAAAAAAGGCAATACAATTAACAACGTACCTACTCGTAAATCGTGCAGAGGACCGTAGAACAACAAATTTCTTTGATGGTTACACATATGTATGTACATATGTAGGTACCCTCCAAGAAATAGTCAAAGAGTAAGGAATATATAAGCTATACTTGTTGTTTTGCGCTCATTCGATCTGTTCCAGGGTGGAGGACCACTTATTGCCACATTTGAAAATTTTTTGATATACCTTCATAGCTACTGGTTATTTTTATTTTCTGTGGACCTAGATTTTTTATACATAGATTTTGACCAAGGAGCCCCATAGTGAAGTTTTGTGCCGAATATTTTTCTAGACTATGGTAACCTTAAAGCGACCTACAAAAGGCGCGCTCCTCCTTTTCTTTCTAGTTCTCTTCCCCTTTCCCCTTTATTTGCGCTTTATTTTCCCTTTATCCATTTTATTTTTCATATTTCCTCTTTCGCTTCCTATCCTTCGCCATATCCGTCCCTTTCATTTTCCTCTTCCCTTTCCTTTTATTACCTATCTTCAGTGCTAGGCCTTGCAAGACACTTCAAATTTCAAAATGAGATAAACTGTAGCGTAAAAATGGATTATTGAACGGTCGCACCCTTTTTGTAAAAATTTTAATAAATTACTCATTTCCATGCCAAGTCCTTTCATATCACACCTCAAATTTAAAAATCAAACAAACTATAGCGTAAAACTGAATTTTTGAACAGGTGGCAACCCTTTTTGAAAAATTTCTACTAAATTGCTCAATATCAGGTCAAGCCCCTTCATATGGTACCAAAAATTTTAAAATCAAACAAACTATACAGTAAAATTAAATTTTCAAACATCTGGCAACCCCTTTTCAAAAAAATTAAACCTTCCTGCACATCTACAGGTCAAGCCCTTTCTTCTGACACCACATTTTCGAAAATCGGTATAACGGTGTAAACCTCAAATTTAAAAATCAAACAAACTATAGCGTAAAACTGAATTTTTGAACAGGTGGCAACCCTTTTTGTACAATTTTTATTAAATTACTTAATATCAGGTCAAGCCCTTTCATATGGTGCCAAAAATTTTAAAATCAAACAAACTATACAGTAAAATTAAATTTTCAAACATCTGGCAACCCTTTTCAAAAAAAATTAAACCTTCCTGCACATCTACAGGTCAAGCCCTTTCATCTGACACCACATTTTCGAAAATCGGTATAACGGTGTAAAAGTTATGGTGCTTACAAAAAATCGCTTAGCGTAATATATATAAAGATATGTAATTCTTTCTGTTATGCGCTCATATCTCAAGTAGAGAGCGTAAAATGAGTTTTATGAGCAAGCATAAGCAAAGAGCGCAAAATATGTTGCCTGCAAAGAATGGCGTTTTGAATTACACACATAGATTTCTGCTTAGAAAAAGTATTGAAATATTCCCTTAGATAAGCCTTATTATAAATAAAGTGAACTACATACATATAATTCCTTATTATAAGAAATGATATAAGCCTTCTTTACTACAGCTCAAACCTTATTATAAGGTATTTAAGCAACACATAATCTGTTATTATAAGGAGTTATCTAAGACTTATTTCCTATGGCAAATAAGCGTAGGACCCGCCCTGACCACCGAAGTGATATCCGCGTTTACGCTATTCTTCTGGTTCTTGGTTCTTTAGTTACGAGTCGTGGTATCAAAACGGCGCTCTGGCGCTAATTGGAGTCTGTGGGACTAGCTACTCTAACCAACCAACCAAGCCTTGGGAATAAGATTTTCTCTCAGTGAGTCAAATTTAAAAAAAAAAACCAAAAAATTAAAAATAATTAATCGATTAATTAATTAATCATGCAATTAAAAAATCATAAATAATTTGAAATAATCAAATAATTGTATTAATCATGCAATTAAAAAAAAATCTAAAATAATTGAAAATAATCAAGTAATTGTGTTAACCATGCAATTAAAAATAATTGAAAATAATCTAAATAATCATGCAATTAAAAATAATTAATTGATTAATTAATTTGTTTATATAATTTAATTAACTTTTAATCATTAAAAAGGTGAAAATAATTGTAATTAATCATTAAATAGTTACAAAAACAAAACATGCTTTAATTAATAATCATTAAAAATTTTAATCATTAAATAACAGGGCTGAGTGAGTGATGAGTAGTCTTTATGATCTGATGATATCAACATAGAAAAATAAGCCTTATTATACGTTTTTTTTCATACAACTTATGTGCATATGTCCCTTAGAAATTTCAGGCCTTATTTTATAGGCCTTATAAGCATCTGGAATAAGCCTTGAAAAACACGTAGTTTTTTTGGAGGACACACTGTTGCCGTTTTCTCGTTTGTTGTTGCAATCGCCAATAAACCAGTTGTGTAGTTTGTGCTTTGTACTATATACATATGTAGGTACTATTCCATTCTCATTGAGCTTCCCCCCCTCACAGCTTCACACATACCACCCGCCGCGCCTCCAACACATTACACAGTTTTCACTGCCACCGATATGAGTAGGTACACATGAATGGCAAATACGATGTACTCGTAGAACATACAGAATGATTGTTGGTTTTGCAGCGCACAGAGCGGCTTTTTTGGTGGTGCACAAGTGCTCTTTTGAGCAAAATATTACAGAAAAAGTGAATCAATAAACAAATATAGCATTAGGGAGGTAATAATTGGGGGTATATTGAAGAAAGCGGATAAGAGGCGCACTGCAGTAAGGCTTTTTGTAGGCTTGCCAGTAGTTCACCATACAACGAATGCGTTAGTTTTGTTCTAGCGTCGGGAGAAATCTAACGCACTCACCGCTGTACGTGTGCACATGTATATGACTTTCATCTCTTTCTAGCAAATGCATATTCGAATACATATATATCACACACTCACGTTAGGAATAACGAACCAAAATGTTAGTTCTAATCGTTAGGGCTAACATGGAAATGTGTTAAGCCTGGTTTTCATTAGGTCAAATTCACTGACGTCAAATCACTGTCCTAGATGACAATATATCATTTTGAGTCAAATGTGTTTTCATTAGGTTTCAAAAACTGACATGAAGTCGATAGAGCAGTGTGGGTCAAAGATTGCCGTCAAATTTTGGTGTCAGTTGATTGACCGTCCGTTTTCATCTCCGCTGTCAAACGTGAAGTAAAAGCTTTTGACAGCCGGACAGCAAGGTCAGTTTTCTCACCCGTGGTTTTCTTGTGGTGGTGCTATTTCTAGGTTGCACAAAAACTTGGAAATCGTTTACTAATAACTCTTCCATTTTCTGATATTAAAATACTATTAACAAAATAAGTAAATAAATTTATAATACTCGCACAATCACAATCAGCTGTGCGCTCGACAAACCAGGGCCCCGGTGCAAAGGATTTTTTCGTTTGCTCCGCTTCCAAAATTTGTTGCTGCTCTTATGCCCATATGACACTACGTTTTTTTTTTCCGGTATTCTACAAGGTTTTTTGGAGTGAAGGAGATGGTCAAATACAGTTTTGCGTTGGTGCAAGCGAGCAAGCTATATTGAAAAAACCAAACGAAATACCAACAAAATACCATCTAGGCAGGTTTTTCTGACAATTGTTTTAAGTTGACAACTATAAAATAAATTATATATAAAATAAAAAATATATGGAAATACAAATTTTAAATTTGCCTCTTGTAAGCTTCTGCTTTGGCCGTAAGGGGAAAGAAGATGTCCGGAAGAAAAAGTATACTGCGCACTGGCTTCTCTTTATAACATGGAATACACAGCTACTCTGCCATCTGAGTTTCATAACTTTTATTGCAGTAATTTAAATTCAAATTTCCAAAAAAATTAATTCTTGAAATAAATATTATTTTCATTTAGTTTGAATGGCAATCAAATTGTTTTTGAGGGAGTTTTTGTCTCTTTTCAACCTACAGAAGAATTGTTTTTGTATTTTGACTTTCGGTGGATTTTCCACACCAAAAAAAAACAAGAAAAAAACGTAGTGTCATATAGGCAATAGCTCCCATCCTTTTTTTGCATAGGGCTCCGTTCTCGCTCCGATTTTTTATATATTGGCTCCGCTTCAAATCGACAAGACTGTTTTAGATCAGATACGACAATTTTTAATGATGAAAAGAGACGCTTAACGCTTACCTGAGATAAAGGTAAACTCGAACTATTTGGCATAATCTAGGGTCGCTTTAAAACCATCTTCGGTTTTAAACCTACCTTTATTCTCTATAGCAGGCCTGCTAAACGCTCTCGTATTGAAAGTACAAAGCTCAATACATCTACAAAATTTTTATATGCATTGAAACATTTTTTGCTCATTTAGATTTTTTTTATGAATTCCAATAAAATATTAAGGGTCTTCATCTAAAGTGGTAAACTGCTGGTAAATGCGGTAAAGTGATAAAATATTAATTGTAATAAATTATCTGTCAAAATTTGTATGAAAATATATTTAAGCAAAGTTTATCACTTTACCGAACGATTTTGTTGCGTAAATTTATAAATTTCGGTAAAACTCAAGTCTGACACATTGTCAGTTTTACTTTTTCAATTTAAAAGAAGAAATTGTGGTTTCCTTCGGCATTTTTTTTTTGTTTATTTTATTGGGTTTTTTTATTTATTAATCAAGTTGACACTGACAAGAGTTTAAACAATTATTTACCAAGGTGGTTTCATGTAAAAATGCGGATAAACTGATAAACTTTAAAAATTTATTACTTTATCACTTTAGATGAAGACCACTATTATTTTAGAATTTATTTTCAAATGGTAGTATCACATACATACAATTTTTTTTTTTATTTTTTATATGAAAATTATTTGAATACAATTGTTGGGGTAAGTGGAAAAAAAATTCAACAACTATTTACAGCGAAGGTTGAGTGTATAGCTATTTCACGAAAAACCATTTTCGATCATCAGCACTCTTTTCGGAAGTGGATGCACCGGGGATTGAACCTGAGTCCATTCCAACTTCAGCCGCAATGACCCAACGCATAAACACACTCGGCCATTGAGACTGTGCAAGCTGTTGGATTTTCCCCACTTTTGCCTTTTTCATTTTCAACATTAACGTTAGTGTGTATATGCTTTTTGCATATATTCTCCACAAACGTGCTGAATTTTTGTTGTAGGCAGTTCGCAATGAACATTGTTGTTGGTATTTATTTTATGTATATACCAAACAACGTTAACAATTTACTTGAAAGAGTTTTTAGTGCTTAGCACGAAATTTTTATTTTTAATTCAATTTTTAATTGTTGGGGTAAGTGGAAAAAAAATTCAACAACTATTTACAGCGAAGGTTGAGTGTATAGCTATTTCACGAAAAACCATTTTCGATCATCAGCACTCTTTTCGGAAGTGGATGCACCGGGGATTGAACCTGAGTCCATTCCAACTTCAGCCGCAATGACCCAACGCATAAACACACTCGGCCATTGAGACTCTGTGCAAGCTGTTGGATTTTCCCCACTTTTGCCTTTTTCATTTTCAACATTAACGTTAGTGTGTATATGCTTTTTGCATATATTCTCCACAAACGTGCTGAATTTTTGTTGTAGGCAGTTCGCAATGAACATTGTTGTTGGTATTTATTTTATGTATATACCAAACAACGTTAACAATTTACTTGAAAGAGTTTTTAGTGCTTAGCACGAAATTTTTATTTTTATACTCAGCTGTACTAGTACACAGAGTATTATAATTTTGATTTCATAACGGTGGATTGTAACATAATGAAATAATCGAGATAGATATGGACTTATATATATCAAAATGATCAGGGTGAAAAGAGAAATCGATTGAGCCATGTCCGTCCGTCCGTCCGTCCGTCCGTCCGTCCGTCCGTCCGTCCGTCCGTCCGTCCGTCCGTCCGTCCGTCCGTCCGTCCGTCCGTCCGTACGCACGATAACTCGCGTAAAAATTGAGATATTTTGATGAAATTTGAAATGCAAGTTGGTATCGAGACTGGGACGGTTGGTATTGAAAATGGGCGAAATCGGACCATGACCACGCCCACTTTTCCTATATAGAAAAAATCGGATATTTGGTATCTCAGCCACTACTATAGCTAGAGTGATAAAATTTTACCCACGTATTGAGCTCAGGGCCTTATGAAGAAATTTGATGAAGTTTTGGAAAATGGGCGGTGCCACGCCCACTTATTAAGGGGCAAACATTGAAAGTTTTATATGTCATTACTCAGCAACCGTTGAAGATATATCGATGAAATTTGGTATCCGTAATTTGCTTACTTAGACAAATGTTTTGACGAAAAATTATCAAAATCGGTGGACGGCCACGCCCACTTTTATATATGGGAACTATAAAGGGGCCTAATAAAAACATTTTAAGCGATATCTCTGTCAAATATAAAGATCTATCACTGAAATTTTGTGGTAGGAGTCCAACTACGGACATAAAACAAAAAATACAAAAATTTTTGAAAATGGGCGGTGCCACGCCCACTTATTAAGGGTCAAACATTGAAAGTTTTATATGTCATAACTCAGAAACCGTTAAAGATATATCGATGAAATTTGGTACGCGTAATATATTTACTTAGCCAAATGTGTGGACGAAAAATTATCAAAATCGGTGGACGGCCACGCCCACTTTTATATATGGGAACTATAAAGGGGCCTAATAAAAACATTTTAAGCGATATCTCTGTCAAATATAAAGATCTATCACTAAAATTTTGTGGCAGGAGTCCAAAGACGGACATAAAACAAAAAGTACAAAAATTTTGGAAAATGGGCGGTGCCACGCCCACTTATTAAGGGTCAAACATTGAAAGTTTTATATGTCATAACTCAGAAACCGTTGAAGATATATCGATGAAATTTGATATGCGTAATTTTCTTACTTAGGCAAATGTTTTTGCGAAAAATTATCAAAATCGGTTGACGGCCACGCCCACTTTTATATATGGGAACTATAAAGGGGCCTAATAAAAACATTTTAAGCGATATCTCTGTCAAATATAAAGATCTATCACTGAAATTTTGTGGCAGGAGTCCAACTAGGGACATAAAACAAAAAATATAAAAATTTTGGAAAATGGGCGGTGCCACGCCCACTTATTAAGGGGCAAATATTGAAAGTTTTATAAGCCATAACTCAGAACCGTTAAAGATATATCGATGAAATTTGGTACGCGTGATATATTTGCTTAGCCAAATGTGTGGACGAAAGATTACCAAAATCGGTTGACGACCACGCCCACTTTTATATATGGGTATTATAAAGTGACCTTATAAAAACATTTTAAGCGATATCTCTGTCAAATATAAAGATCTATCACTGAAATTTTGTGACATGAGTTCTACAATAGACCGGAAACAAAAAATAAAAAAAGTTTATAAAATGGGCGTGGCACCGCCTCTTTTTATACAAAGAAATCTACGAGCCTATTACTCGACAAATAACTGAGATATTATGACGAAACTTGGTTTATACACTTTTATAACTTGTGTTAATAGACACGCAAAAATGTATTGAAATCGGTTTATGACCACGCCTACTTTTTAACAAAGATATTTCTGGAACACCCTTTTGGAATTTGTAACGTGAAGCCTTTGTAACTAAAAGTCATAGAGGGATGCAATTTTGCACTAACAATAATATTTATATGCTTATTTGGATGATTGATACAAAGTTTGAAAATGGGCGTGGCTGCGCCCTGTTTATGCAGCACTCGTTTCATATAAAATACACCCTATATCGAACAAACGCAAACAAACAATGAAAGCATACAGCTGAGTATCTAATGTTCGATTCCACTCGAACTTAGGCTTCCTTACTTGTTAATTCAATTTTTAATTGTTGGGGTAAGTGGAAAAAAAATTCAACAACTATTTACAGCGAAGGTTGAGTGTATAGCTATTTCACGAAAAACCATTTTCGATCATCAGCACTCTTTTCGGAAGTGGATGCACCGGGGATTGAACCTGAGTCCATTCCAACTTCAGCCGCAATGACCCAACGCATAAACACACTCGGCCATTGAGATTGAAATTGAATTAAAAATAAAAATTTCGTGCTAAGCACTAAAAACTCTTTCAAGTAAATTGTTAACGTTGTTTGGTATATACATAAAATAAATACCAACAACAATGTTCATTGCGAACTGCCTACAACAAAAATTCAGCACGTTTGTGGAGAATATATGCAAAAAGCATATACACACTAACGTTAATGTTGAAAATGAAAAAGGCAAAAGTGGGGAAAATCCAACAGCTTGCACAGAGTCTCAATGGCCGAGTGTGTTTATGCGTTGGGTCATTGCGGCTGAAGTTGGAATGGACTCAGGTTCAATCCCCGGTGCATCCACTTCCGAAAAGAGTGCTGATGATCGAAAATGGTTTTTCGTGAAATAGCTATACACTCAACCTTCGCTGTAAATAGTTGTTGAATTTTTTTTCCACTTACCCCAACAATTAAAAATTGAATTAAAAATAAAAATTTCGTGCTAAGCACTAAAAACTCTTTCAAGTATTTGAATACAAATTTTTTACAGTTGTACTGGATTTAATATTCTACCTTTTTTAAATAATACTTTGAATTTATATGTAAAATTGTTAATGTGTTTTTGGTTATTATAATTGTCTATCAAAAATTTTCATTCTATTTCAACTTTCAAATAATAAAGAACATAAAATAAATAAAATACTTTTCATACAAAATATTTGAAAATAATTTTATATATGTATAAGAGGACTACAATTGGCGATCCTACCAGCTTTATAACCACCAATCAACCACATTACATTTCAATAAAATACCATAATTTGGTACGTATCACTTTTTGAGAAGCATCTTCTGTTACACCAGTAGACCTGGCACCACTGAATAAGCAGCTTCAAATTCGATAAAATATCAACGGTTTTTCTGCCATTAATTAATGCAACAAAGTGCTTTCATATTTTGAATTTTTTTTCATTACACTTTTGTTATTGTATATTTCGATTTCTTACGGCAGTTCTCGGGAGCTGTAATACAAAGTGCCTTTGCTCTGCACATAAAATATGAATCAAAAGCACATATGTACATATAAAATTTTTTTATATCTGAGTGCTTATGGCAGTGCAAAGAAACTCTTATTTTTATATTTTTATTCGAATGCTTTTCTTAACAAATCAGAAAAAATCGATTAAAAACCATGGACGCAAAATCAGTGAGCCATTTACAATGTTACGATCAAATTTTGTAAATAAAACAAAATATCATGCAGAAATTTCATTAAGTATATAAATCTACCTTGGCTGTTATAGCAAGTTTAATATACCTAATATACCTACATGTTTTTATTTATATCTTTTTATTGAATTAAGTTATAAGAATGGGGTTTTTACAGAAATATAGAGTTTTAAAAGGAGAATAATGTGGTATATGTAACTCAAAATCTTCTTAAGTCGACTTAAGCGGTTATTGCTTGTGGCCACAGATATAGATATATAAAGAGCTAGTGATTTTTAACTCCACTTCCAGCTTCTGCCTGTAATTTGAGCTCCAGCTCCGCTCCGTGAAAAAGCCATAGCTCCTTAGCTCTTCGCTCCTTGACACGCTCCGTGGCCCTGCGAATCAGCTGTGAGCTTGACAAACGAAACAAGTTTGCCAACACGCTGGCAAATGAATTTTGTGTGTCAAATGTTGCCCAATGCGCTGGCAAACTACAATTTGAGTGTTTTCATATGGCTGTCATTTTATATGACAGCGAGTGGTCAAAACTGACTGCAAACGCATTTGACACAATATGCCAACCCGTTTTCATTTGTTTGACAATATTTGACGTCATATATGACCTAGTGAAAACCAGGCATAACGCAAAAACAAGCGATACCCACATACGATGTTGATTCGCCACTTGCTGAGTGACGACTAAAGCCGGAATTACAATAGCGCTGTGGCTGTGGCAGCGACTGTTTTTCGAAATCAGCTGATTCTTAGAAACTACGGTTTGTAATGAAGCGGCACATAATACAGCAGAGGCAGCTGGCAGCACCGCTCCGTTTAGCCCAAATTCTAAATTCGCTGCCGCTGCCTTGAATCGCAGCCAACTTCAAAGTGTTGATGTGAACTTATGTCTGTTTCCGTACTATCCAATGTAATATATTTTTTACTAATTTTGTGTTTCCGTACTTTGATGCCAGCAAGCGGGAGAGAATTTAATTTTTACTTAATTAATTTCCACTAGCAAATATTGCTGGCGGGATGCAAAAGCAAAGAAGAAGAAAGAGCAGAGGAAAATATGAAACAAGATTGATTATTTTAATTGAAAAAAGTGGACATGAAAATGGTAAGTAAATTTATGTCACCACGTGTCCAAGGTAAAAGGAAACAGACCTAATATATAAAGAAGTCACTGCCAAATACTGCGAACGCTCTATTGTGTTTGGTCTGGCAGTCACTGCTCATATTAGACGCATCAGCTGATTCCGAAAACCGTCGCTGCCCGCTGCCACATCGCTGATGTAATTTGGGCTTAAATCGTTTACAAAAGAAAGAGCATAACGTGTCTGTGTGAAGTGAGCGCGTTCAATTGAACAATGAAACGCCTATCACTGGTGTAAAACTAACTTATGTTACATCAATGCCGAAGGAATATGTGTACATAAATGTATATACCCATGGGTGTATGTATTTAGGTATGTATGTATGTGACAAAAAGGAAAAGTACTGAATAAGCAAGCATTCGCTTGGAAGAATTTTCCTGCTACTAGCATATTTTTTGGCAAAACTCTTAACTCCTCCAAACGCACCCACTATACATACATACGTGTACATTCACAAACAAACACACACCGTTTTCACTATCGCCCGTTAGGCCATAAATTGCGTGCGTAAAGTGTGTCGCGCCATTACTACGAAAGTACGATTTTTGAGCGCTTCGTACACTCCCCTTCCGTGCATGCCCCAATCTACTATCTACATACTATGTATGAACTTGCCTCTTCAATCAAGTGGAGCACATGAATTGCGCCGACATCGCCATCGCCATCGACAACGAAACCGAAGCGTACGCATATCAATGGCTTTTTATTGCCATTATTTGCATTTGTTGTTATGTTTGTTTGCTTGTATTGTTGTTGTATTATTGCTGCTATTTTTGTACATCAAAAGCGTCCTGTGGTGGCGTCCTGCGCGTTGCGTACTTATTATTTTCGCCGATGGGAGTAAAAGCCTGGCTGCCTGCCGCATGCCTTACGAAATTTAAAATATGTATTTGCCAACAACAATATCTAAATAACAATGTAAATACCCAGAACACAGACTAATAAGCCTAAGCTAAAGCTAAGTTGTTAAACTGGAATACGCTGGCAGCACTGCTTGCTGCTATGCATGTGTATTACACTCACTATGCAATCATTCTTTCTACTCCAAACGTTTCAATAATTCATTTTAGCATATTCCCAAGAGAGAGAAGGGGAGTTGAGTTTTTATGAGCAAAGTACAATGTATGGCGAGCGTAAAAATTGCGTATTGTCGCCTCAGTCCATTTTCAACTGACATGCAATCAAATGTTAAGTGGTTAAGTGCGCGCGCTTATCTCATTCCGATATCTATTATATAAAAATGAATGTGTGTGTGTCATTTATGGACTCCCAAAGTACTCAACCGCTCTTTATAAAATTTTAACAGTAGATTCATGTGGTATTAGCGCGCATGATAGGGTATATAGAATTTCGATAAAGTGGGAACTTCCCGGAATATGGGCCCAAATGTGGACCCAGAGTGACCCAGCAAGTCTTTGAGAAATATTGGTATCAAATGAAAGGTATTGAGCAGAACTTCAACACACAGTTATTTTGATTGCGATGCCTAGGCCGAGTCTCCAGATATGGGTCAAAACGTGGAACCGAGTGACCCCGGAAAATTTATGACCAATATTGGTATCAAATGAAAGTTGTTGAGGAGGACTTCAACAAAAACGCACCAGCCCAGAGGCGACTAAAATCCTAGAAGGTTGATTATGGCCAAAAAAATCGTTCGCACGACGGTCGGGCTATTGCGAGCGTACCGGATTTATCCAGCAAAGGACTGTCACATCCCCTACGCTCCCCAAAACCTTCGCGGAGTGTCTTGGTGGCTACAACAACAACTTCAACAAAATCTATTTTAATAGTGATGCCTAGACCACGTTCCAATATATCGAGCCGTATGCGCCGGAAAGATGTAAAGGCCAAATTCAAAAATGTTTAGGAGAAGGTTTTTTAAAATATTTTTTACTTTCATTTCTTTATTTCGATTTCTTTTTTTTTTTTTTGCTTTTCGACAATTTTTAATCAACTTTAACCACCAAAAATATAAAACTATACGTTTCTAAAACGAAATCTAACGCTGATACCGAATAGCATATCCATTTTTTTGTGGCAGACCCTGTTTCTGAGATATCGGTAAAAATGTAGAAAAAACCGTACATAACAGACATTGCATGACATACATAAGTGCATAAAAAATTGTATTAGCCACCGTAGCGATTTGGCATCTAATAATAACTGGTAAAGAGAATCCCAACAAAAATTTTTTGCCTTTGCACTTAAAAATTGGTCAAGTAGTTTGGTTACAGTGGCAAAAAGAATGAAAAAATCTAAGTTTGTATATGGAATTTCAGATCCGACTCCTATCTATCCCATAAAGAATTTAAATGTGAACAATTTGAGATTACTTTGCAATAATGCGATGATTCAGTATTTATATTTACCTATTTTTATTGAGAGTTCTTAACCTAGCATTTTCCGTTTCTTTATAAAACTTTATTAAAGAGTAACATTTAACATTATTCCTTTCCATTTATTATGAGTTTTGAAGTGCACATTGTCTCTCAAAACAGTGAACAATAGGATAAAGAATTAATTGAATAAAAAAATTAATGGATTTCGCGATTTTAAGGAGAGGATAAATAATGAGGGATGTAAGTACTTTTGGCTATTCTTTTGTAATTTTCTGGATTTGTTTCCCATCATATACTTGTTCCAAGATCCTTGATATCGCCATTCAAAAACTATTAAGTTCTGATGAAATATCTCGCCATGTTCATCACTTTCATCATCTACGTTTGGAGGGAAATTATCGGGATTCAAGAAATTAATTTTAGAGAAATTTTAGAAATACACAACCAGTTTGTTTAAAACTGCTCTAAGCAGTAACAAAAGGGACCCTAACTATCGTGAAATCGTTAGAACTTTATTCCAAAATTATGGAGCAATAAAGTGCAATATGCCGCTCAAGAAAACCATATTGGCCATCGATATGTAATAAAATACAAAGTAGAAGTCTTCAAAGTGATAAAACCCTTATTTAAATTCCAACAAAACCCCGTTAAATTTTTTTATTTGTTACTAGTCTTCAATAATTTGAAAAGCAAAAAAGATGTAAAAGCCACTTCGTACTCACAAAAAAAGTAAACAAACTGAACTTATGTACTTACATCGAAATTGCTTTTCATAACGGTACATTTTTCAGACATAAAATTTCTGGAGAAGGTGTGGGTGATGACAAGTAAGCCATTTCTACAAAAAAGTGAAAATCGGAAATCATGGCCTTTACATCTTTCCGGCGCATACGGCTCGATATAGTATAGTATACTAGCAAATACCAGGCCCGCTTCGCAGCGAAGAAAAAAGTTTTTATATTATAAACAGTATTTTCTTCTCGTATTGTTGATAGGCCATGATTTTCAGTATTAATAAATATTTTGAAAACAGAGCTTTTTAGCCGAATGAATTTAAAGGTAAATAATTATTTCCTTTGACCTCCTACGCGTTTCGACGGTATTATCGTCTTCATCAGGGAGTCCACACCTTTTCCAACTGTATTTCGGAAAAGTGAAAATGTATTTCAGAAAAGCTCAAATTAATATCAGAAAACACCAAATGGTTTTCAGAAAACCCCAAATGTATTTAAGAAGTTCCAATTGTATTTCAGAATACCTCAATTTAATTTCCGAATAGCTCAAATGTATTTCAGATTTTCCAAATATATTTCAGAAAACCACAAATCTATTTCAGAAAACCACAAATGTATTTCAGAATAACACAAATGTTTTCAGAAGAAGTCAAATGTATTTCAGAAAAGCTCAAATTAATATCAGAAAACATCAAATGGTTTCAGAAAACCACAAATGTATTTCAGAATAACACAAATGTATTTCAGAAGAAGTCAAATGTATTTCAGAAAAACTCAAATGTTTTTCAGAACATCCAAATATATTTCAGAAAGTATGATGGTCGGTAAAAATTACCTTTTGATATGAATGAAAAGCTGCAAAAAGGAAATAAGAAGCAAATTAATTTAAAGAATGACATATACTTTTATTAAATTCCAACTGGCATGTCACGCAATGCCAAAGCTTCCGAGAAAAAGGAGGATGCATGCTGCATAGAGCGAGCACAATCAGCCGTTCGAACGGTCTGCTTTGCTTGTACAATAACACCGCCTTTCGATTACGCCTGGTCCATTCATGTTTGGAAGTGCTATATTCGTTTTTACAAAGGATTTTATTTTGGACCAAATACTCTCAATAGGATTAAGAATCGGAGAGTTCGGTCAGAGACGTACAAGTGTAGCTCCTCGGTTATTACACACTTCCTCCAATCCCGCATGACACGGCGCATTATCGCATACCATGACTAACATGGAAGCAATCTGAGAACCGGTTGCCTGCGCATGTCAACCATGCAAATTGCGCAATTATCCTTTAATTCCATTTAAGCGCTAATTTATATAACTCGGGATACGAAAATTTACTCAAAAATTATTCACTTCTTCAATCCCAAATAAATTTTTTTGTTTGACATCTTTCTACACGCATGTTATATTCTTGGGTTTTTTGAAGAACAACTTGTTCAACATTTCATTCATAACAAAATGTAATTTTTACCGACTTTGATATTTTCTGAAATATATTTGGGTGTTCTGAAAAAAATTTGAATTTTTCTGAAATACATTTGACTTCTTCTGAAATACATTTGTGTTATTCTGAAATACATTTGTGGTTTTCTGAAATAGATTTGTGGTTTTCTGAAATAGATTTGCAAAATCTGAAATACATTTGAGCTATTCGGAAATGAAATTGAAGTTTTCTGAAATACAACTGGACCTTCTTAAATACATTTGAGGTTTTCTGAAAAACATTTGTCGTTTTCTGATATTAATTTGAGCTTTTCTGAAATACATTTGACTTCTTCTGAAAACATTTGTGTTATTCTGAAATACATTTGTGGTTTTCTGAAATAAATTTGTAGTTTTCTGAAATATATTTGGAAAATCTGAAATACATTTGAGCTATTCGGAAATGAAATTGAGGTTTTCTGAAATACAATTGGAACTTCTTAAATACATTTGAGATTTCTGAAAACCATTTGGTGTTTTCTAATATTAATTTGAGCTTTTCTGAAATACATTTTCACTTTTCCGAAATACAGTTGGAAAAGGTGTAGTTTTATTTTGAAAAACATTAAAAGATACATAACAACATATTATTACGAATAAGTTAATTCACAATTAAGATTTTTTTCCCATACATTATTACATATATCCATAAACATAAAAGACTTTTTACTTACATTTAAACTAATCACGGAAACTTAAAACATTTTCGTTGAAAACACATCTATCCACATCTTAGCACAACTACATATTTATACCTATACTGCTTTTTGACATTTATTCTATTATTTAATTATGCTTCTATAGGCGCAATTGATGCTGTCAACATCTTCTTTGAAGTTTCCTGTGTCTTGTATTCGTTGTTGTATGCGGAGACTTTCCAATGTTAACCTTGTTTTTGTTCGTCTCTCTATGTCCAATATTTTCGCGTTGTCAAAGTCCGCTGTATGTCCAGTATTGGTCAAGTGTTGTGCTAATGCTGTTGTTGTCTTTTTGTTTCTAACGTCTGTTTTATGCTCGCCTATTCTAAAAAAAAAAAAAAAAGTATTTTGTTCTACATTTCCCTTTTTATTTCCATTTTCTTTAATTTTACCTTTACCTTTACCGGGACCATCCATCACCATCCGGTCCCACTACTCGAGCCATCTCTGTGAAACCTTATACACCGCATAAGGTCTGATTAGTAGGCCATAATAAGGCCTTAAATAATCCCTATTTCGCATGCGGATAAGCCTTATGATCAAGGTGTGCTCTCAGAGAGAGAGAGAGAGAGATAGAGAGAGTGTATTCCTTATTGCATAATGACATCAACACAGGAAAATCAGCCTTATTTTAAACCTTTACCCATACAACTTAGCTCGCCCTAAAATTTTCAGGCCTTATTTCAAAAGCCTTTAAATCTGCTGTAATAATTCTTAAATAAGGCGTACATTTTTTTCTGGGTGTATAATAATGCATACACGTAAATATATATGTACATATTAAACTATATGGTCTCCACATTCATACATGCATAATTATGTATGTATGTACCTACATGCTTTTGTTGCGCCATTCAGTCAGTTTTCGGCAAGTACTTCCTCAACCTACATATTATTAAAATATTCTCTTATGGCTGCCACCCCACCATCCCTACTACCTTTGCAGCGCGTACTTTCATATCCTTGTAAAATCTTTACTTCATGCAAATTTTCTTGCACAAGCTCATCCAAGTGGGCATGTACAACACACAAACTTGTTGTAAACATGAAATTATAGCTAAAAATTGCAAAGAGCACGCGCCCAACACCAAAGCGCACAGCGACTCCCTACCACCTTGCAGCCTTATGCCACGACAGCAGTTTTCCGGCCGAACCTATCCCCCTACCTTGCGCTCGCATTTGATTTAGTCGGCGTGTTGTTGTTTTTTTGTTTTTGTTTTTTGTTGTGCATATCCTACCCACCTACGCATTTGGCAACGGTACTTCAAAGCGTTTCAACGACGTCCTTTGCCGATTGTTTACGAAGTTCACTCGTACGTACTACGTACACCGTGGCACTCTCACTTACGCAAATTAGTATCTACGTAGTTTTTACGAGTACGCTTACGAGAAGCATATAATCGGCATATCGCACCCTAAATCATAAAGGGGCACAACTCAAAATTCAAAAATTTTCAGGAGAGCCAAAAAACTTTTTTTCATTACAAGCAATCGTATGCCAAAGGGCCAGGTATAATGGTTATTTTTCGGTCTAAAAAGACAGTTATTCAAAAGTTTTTTTGGCAATCTCCAGAGATATGTTCCTTATACCCGTTTATGAAAAAAACTCGATTTCGAAAAATTTTGAGTTGTGCCCCTTTATGATTTAGGGTGCGATATATCCACTTACTCACCTACGGAGTGCACAGCTGCTGTGCTCGTAAAATGTGCTCATGCTATGGACGTCAGCGAGCGTGTTGTGAGTACTCGATAAACGTACCTACGAGTTGAAGCACATACATAGTATACATACATATCCATACGTACATTATATGTTATTTTAACTTGTTTAATTGCGAGTAAAAATATGATTGTATCGCAGTGATTTCAGGGATTCCCAAATAGCACTTTCTACTACATACATAGTTTGTCATATTGCTTCCGAAGCGCAACGCAAAGAAAGCGTACGAGTATATATCATGTTCTTAACTGTCATTTCAACGGATCGTACATCTTCTCCTTCAGAAATGTCACTATTACTGTTATCTAGCAAGGAGGATAAGTGGTCCTTTCACAACTTTGGTACGCTCTGGACGTCAGTTACCAGATCGCCGTTATCATTGCGTCAGGAATTTGCCCCGATCTTGAAACCTTCAGACTTTTTGATACCCGCCAGTATCTCAAGCTCCTCCTCACTCGCGCCTTTCATCCTCTCTTTTTTTCTTTCGAAAAATGCGCCTCATTTTCCTTCTCGCCGTTTAATAATGCTCCAATACGCTTCACATAGCCTTGTAGGCGGCGTTTTTCCTTTCCGAGGCATCGTGGCATTCTTTATCGTACCAGGCTCGCTGGTATCCTCTCGACTTCAAACTTTTCTTGCGGTCCGGTTGACGAATTCTTTGCTGCATAGAAAATGGCTGCTACAATATAATGGTCCGAGTCGATATTGGGACCATGGATTGTGCGCGCATGTAAGACGCTGGAGCTGTGTCTGCCGTCGATCATGACGTGATCGATTTGATTTCGCGATTTTCGATCAGGTGACAGCCATGTGGCATGGTGCATTTTTTTTTTTTGTTTTTTTGCTGTAATTCGGGGCCGGCGAAATCGATCAGTCTCGTCCCATTGGTACACTGAGAGAAAAAAAAATATATGGAGGGGTCAAAGAAATTGTTTACCTATTTTGAACACTACTTTCTTTGTTTTGAGTAAATTTTCCTTAAAACATGTTAAAAGGTTTATAAAATATTGTTGTTACATGCGTTACCATGGTTTCATATACTTGTTTTGAAAAAATTCATACATTAAAAAAATAATGAAAAATTCTTTAAGCGCCATTCCATTCCCAACTTTCCTTGTTTTGAATACTTGATTTCTTTAATTTTGAGAAATTAAATTCCCATACATATTCCCATGGCAACGAATTTGTTTGAATGTTTTTTTATGTTTTTTCCACATTTTTGAGAAAATTTACACAAAACAAAGAAAATTTTGTATTGGGACGCGTGTTCAAAATAAGGAAAATTATGTCTTTGATCGAGAGAAATTTTTTTTTGAGTGTAGTAGTTACGTCGTGGAGACTGTGTTTTCCGACTGTGCTGCCAAATATATGTAAATACTTTCCTTGGCTACACTGGCATTAAAATTGTCGTGCCGGGGGCAGCGGCCATAGGTATGTTCTAACGGCTCATAGAAATAGTCTTTGATCGCATCGTCTTTCTCTTCCCTCGGGGCATGGGCGCAGATGAGCGATATGTTGAAGAATCTCGCTTTGGTGTGGATGGTGGCCAGACGCTGGCGTGAAGGACAGTAAGCGGCGGAGGCCTCTCTCTCCCACCACAAATCCAACACCAAGCTTGTGCTACATGGCCACAGTAATATATGTATGTATGTCGCAAAGCCCGCCTTTCGTTTTTGGTTATCTTCTCATAAGTCATTGCAAATGGCATCAGGAGTAGCATGCTTCAGATCGGATAAAATCGGTTTGGTGATTCCAATAATAGGCACATTGTTCCAAGTATACCTACATGTATTTAAGTTTTTTAACAAGCCAGTGCCTTTCACAAATGCCTAGCAAGAATAGCAAAAAAATTTCCTAATAATCGTTAGTGTTATCACTGGCATGGCGCTTCCGGCATTGTAGATATGCTGTACATAAAATCACTAATCGAATTGTTTTTGTTGCTTTTGCAAACATAATTTTCTTGGATTTTTACTTTCCGATTTTTCCTTTTTTCATTTCTGCAAACGAGCGAATGAGCAAAAAGCAAATAAGGCAAGAAAAATGCGTTGACGCAATTCCAGTCTGTTTCCATTCTGTTTTGTTTTCGATGAATTAAAAGTCCGTAGGTACCGATTTTACCCACCAATACACATCGCACCGAGAACGAGAAGGTAGCACGAGCTACCAACAACAATATTCCAAAATGATTAGTACACACATGTCGCCGCTTAAACTTCATAACCGCCTAAACGAAACTTTCATAACCGCCTAACCGACATTTGTGCAAAAAATTGAAATTGATTTCCTGACGCCCAACTCTATGACTTCAGAGCTGAAAAGGATATTAGAATGAAATATAGAGCTTTCCGAGCTTCTGAAAGACCAAATTTATGGTATATATCGATAGAGCAGGGCGCTCTAGGCGGCTATGAAAGTTTCACGTAGGCGGTTATGCAGTTTAAACGACGATATGTACGACTGTATGCTTGGGAGCAGGGGCGCTGCTGGCGGCCCCAACTGAAGGCGTATACGCTTGCGCTGAGAGAGCCAAGCAACACTAAACCAGGATAAAGAAAGTGTGTGTTAGAGAGAGACAGAGAGAGAGAGAGAGAGAGCGAGAAAGCGATGAAGAGCAATTGACTAAGGCGATAGAGCGCCCAAGCGTTCTAACGCATACCGAATGTCCTTTACGTATTTAACGTGACATTTTTTTACTACTTCTATGTAGGCGTATTACGCGAAGAAACCGCTGCAGCTAACGGTGACAGCGACGCCGGCAGCGATGGTAGCAGCGACAACGGCCATGAGCGTAAATCTGAGTGCTGGCGTGTGTTTGCAAGGGTGTTTGCGGCTATGCACAGTGGACAATTAGCCTTCGCTAGCTGCGTAAAACTCGAATTTTAAAGTTGAATAAAATTAAATTTTTTTATGTATATCCTATCGATTACAGACACTGCAATTAGCTTATAATCGACTTTTATTGACTTTTAATAACCACTCCTAATATATATGAGCAGCTGTTCCTTGCCAAACACAGCATATGTTTAAGCATGTGCTTACGACATTTTCGCGCCTGTTTGCACGTGATTTAGCTTTCGCTTGAAAAAGGATAAATTCTATATAAATGTACATATATTTAAATACAATCCCCAAGAGCTTGCTGCCTGGGAAATGGACCTCCGTCTCTCCTCCCGATGCCTGTAAGGCGGAGGGCTAGCAAAGGCTGTTGTTTGGTCGAGTAGGTCCCCCCAAGGCATGAGCCAAGGAAGAGGTGCGAGGCGACCTGCGCCATGGTTCGAGGTGCCTGGCGGAAGGCATAAAACGCATTTATCTTGTCGTGATGGAGGATAAACAGGATAAAGAAACGCAACAACAACAAAAACATGTTGAAAAGGAGTTGTTGTTGATATTTCGGGTGGATTTAGCAACGTCTCCGCTGAGGCGCTGTTGGAGGGGCTTGAATGGATCGGAATAGGTACCTCCCATGGTTCAACGCTGGATCGAGCACCTTCTGAGTTATCGGATGGTGACGGCTGGGTGGGGCCATTCGACGATGTCAAGGAGGGCACATAGGCGCACCCTACAAGGGAGAGTACTCTCACCCCTGTTGTGGAAAATCCGAACTTTATATACTATGACACGACGAAGAAGTATCCACAAACAAGTATCTCGCTATGAGAAACTAGGTATTTGGCACAGTTATTAATAATAACTAGAGTGCTGCCTACTGTCGAAACTCGACAGTTTTTCTAGATGTTTTCTTATAACATAGGTGCAACTATAATTTTTGTATAATTGTTTGTTGTTATTGCCACTGTTACTATTTTGTTGTTGTTCCTGTTGATGCTGCTCCTTTTGTTGCTACTGTCACTGCTACTATTTTGCTGTTGTTGTTGTTGGTGTTGTTGTCGTTATTCGTTTTCATAATTCTCCCACCTACTTCCTTCTTTCTTTTTCTGCTCTTTTCTTTCCTTAATTTCTTTCCTACTTATTCTTTCTTATACTTCTTATTACTTGACCTTATGTTTTTGTTGTAGTGCATTTGCTACCTTTTTACGTTCCTACTTCTTTGAAACTACACACCACATCCAGCCAAACATGTTCAGATTTGCATGGTAAGTTTGGTGAAAACGCACAAAGTCAGCTACATATGCTTGCGCATTGAGACAGCTCTGTTGTGTGCAAAAGCATGCAACAACAACCACACGGCAATTTTCCAACGACGATTGTGGGCGCATTTTCCAACCAATTTTCATGAAAATTGGCGCAGTTCTATTTGAGAGCAATACCTTTCTAATGGTGTGCTTAGTTTTAAAATCGGTTCAGTAGTTTCGACGGAGAAGATGGAACAAAATTTATGTTAGCGTATTAATAATATAGATACATATTTAATATAAGCACAAGTATGACGAAGTTGCCAGAAAAAATGAAATTTTAATAGTAGGCTTGCTGAAAGATGTAATAGTTCCCAATAATTGTATTTTCTCATCCAAATTAAAAAAAAATAATAAATTTTTATTAAATTTTTTTTTATTTTTTTTTATTAGCCATTTCATTATATAAATAAATTTAATAAAAAATTTTTTATATTTATAATTCTTTTTTTTTTAATAAGAGAAACATATTTTAACTTCTTGCTGTTTTTCTTAATTAATAATAAAAAAAACATATATCATTTCATTATATAAATATTTCTAAAAAAAATAAAAAAATTTAATATACATTTTTTTTTTATTTTTTATTTTTGTTTTTTAATAGAAAAAAATACTTTTAACTCCTTGATGTTTTTCTTAATTAATAAAAACCACCGCTTGAAGATAACTTTTCTACTTTGGAAGTTATTAGTTTTCCGCCGCTAGCGAAGGCGAATCGCCCACTGTGCTACGGCGACTGGTACTGTGTGAGTGTGTGTGTGTTTACGCGCGAGTGCGCCTGTAGATATGCAATGTTTTTTCCAAACATTCGGCAATGTTTTCGATTCGGTTGGGATGCTTCTTGCATGCGAAAGCAATCGCATAGTTTTTAAGTTTGGGAAAGGTACTTGCCGGCGACAGGCGCAATAGCCAAAAGCGTACGTGTGTGCATTTTTAACGAACATAAACGCATTGGCTGGTATACTTACCCTGTAGGGAAAATCTCTAGTTCCGAACTAGGTCGCTTCTAGTGCATTTTTCGCATCTACTGCTGCGAACAAAATCTCTATTGCATGTTGTCAACTGGCGAATTTAAACGGCGATGTCCTAGGCGGTGTCAATTGTCACGCTCTGCACTATATTTTCGATAGTTCTGAACTAGCACTAAATTCTACAGTTTGCACTAGTTCGTTTGTTGGCACAATTTCGGTAATTCTGAACTAGATGAAAATTCTTATAAATTCCACAGTTTTGCGTCTGCCACTTAAGAGCAGCATTTGACACGCTTAAAGCAAGTGGCGCGATGGAAGAGTGTTTAACGCGTGCGCGTTTCAAGCTGAGGGGCGCGGGTTCGAATCCTGTCGGTGTCGAGGTGGATGATAATTTTTTTTTTAACAAATATTTTTTTATTTATTTATTTAATAAAAATTTACAAAAATATTTAAAAAGTAATAAAATAAAAAAAATTAAAACTAAGCCTGAGGGATCAAAAAAGCATAATTTCATACAAGTTAAGATGCAAATAGAAAACTCTTTATATAAAATGCCTCACTAAACATCTGAGAATTGCAGATATATACGAAGGCGACGGCAATTGAACGAATGAAAAATTTTCATAGAATTTTTTCACTTTCAAATTGCACACAAATCAAAGTGTGTCTTATAATGGTCGCTCAATTCACTCCTCCTGAACTGGTGAAGGTCTAACTACAATTGATCTAGTTCGTTTTCGACACCTTTTCGCTAGCCCGGAACTAGAAATTTTGCGCACTAGTTATTGAGTTCCCTGCAGGGTATTTATAATACATACACAAGCGTGTAAGAGTAGAGAAAAGCGCGTATACACATTACGGAATGTGCGTTGTTGAGGCGAGAGCAGCAAACAGCAGCCGTCAATCGTGATTTGTGCGCACAGGAGTGCAAAGGACTAAATCGCATATGCAATAAATGTAGTTGAAGGAAAAAATTAAAAAAAAAAGTTTTCTAGTGAAAATTTAATAAAAATGGAGTGCATTTAAAAATATTTTGTAAATTTGAATTCTATTTGCAAAATTCCACGCGTGCATATTACATTAGAGGCAGTAAAAAATGTTTTTCGCATGATTTGATTGTTTGTGGTCGTAGTCGCTATTGTTGTTGTTTTTATTGTTGTGATTATTGTCGTCGTAGGAATAAAATCAATATTTCCTTGCTGTATCTTACGCCGAAAGTTGGCGCAGTAGCAGCGCAGCTAACGAACAAGTGCCGTTAAGGCAGCAAGCGGACGGAACGGAAGGCGATTTGTGCAATGAATTCGATTGGCGGTAAAGAGCAAAAGAAAATAACTTTGTTAACGAAAAGAAAATAACTTTGTAAACAAAAGTAAAATAAGAAAAAATTGCAAGCCTAAATTGCAAAAAAAAGCTTGAACACAGAAAAAAAATAAGCGCATCAGCAACATCCGCGATGCCGACCACACCGCTATGCTCGTTTTGCGGCTGCTGCGGCTACCGCTGTTTCTGTTGCTGATTATGAAGTTGATTACAACTCTGCGTACTCGCACGATATCCTCCGCCTCGTAGCAGACATCGTTCACAGCCACATTCTTGTTGGCCTATGCATGTTTCGCTGATTCCTGCCGTTCATTCGGCTGCAATTACTACTACTATTACGAGTGTAATGCAAAATAAATATTTCTCGTTGCGGACGTCTTTGTTGTCGTTGTCGTTGTCATCGTTATCGTCCTCCTCATCGCCTGCGCTCGTGTTGGTATTGTTATTCTTGTTGCTACCGTCTGCTGTTGTGGCATATGCCGTAAAAATATTGAACGTGTCGCGAGCGGCGGTGAAGATGGCGGAGGAATTTTAAAAAATCTCTGCCTTAAAAGTTAAAAGCTACTAAATTGAACGATCGATTAGAAGAAAGCAATTAAGCTCTAAAAAAAAAGATGATTTTCGCAACAACCGGAAGAAATATATAACACAGTTGAGAACTAAGCACCCAAACAAAACAAGTCGTAAGTTAATCGACTGAACAAACTGCCGAATATTCTACCAGCAATCCGACAAAAGATTATACAGAGAAAAGTCATTCGGCAAGACACGGCTAAGCGAAGCTCCGAGGGAGGCTAAGCTAAACTCCGAGGAAGGCTAAAAGAAACTCCGAGGGAGGCTTAAGGAAACTCTGAGGGAGGCTAAAGCAAACTCCGTGATCAAAAGCGCTGAAATTTCTTGAATAATAAACAGCTCCAGCTTTGAATGCTAGAGCTTATTGGGGTTTTCAGTGCATTTGCTCATGCAGCTCTAGTGTCTGGCTTTCAAAATAAAATACTTAACTACTTACTCATTGGCTGAGTCTGTTGTGTATTAACTAATAATGATAAAGTTTGTTAAACAAAAAAGTCGCGAACATTCAGCTAAAGCATCAAAGAATTTTTTTAAGAAAAAGGTGAGCGGCTGCAAAATGTAGGTAGACAGACATTGAGACATATACCTAGGAACCCGCACCCACACACCTACACACCTACATATCTAGTAGATATACACAGACTCATATCGGCAACAATCGGCGCACTTGCATATGCACATACATATGTACATATTTAAGCCGTTTTGGAGGCAAGTGAAAAAGTGCAAAATTGTCTTCGTAGCGCCTCGCCTCATCCTCGTACACATCCTCGTTCCGTTCCAACCCCATCCTCGCCGTTTTCTTTGGAGTTCTTTTTTATTGCAAGCTTTTATTATTTCCTTGATCTTGTTCTTTCTTAATGCGGTTGTGTCGCTGTCACCGTCGCCGTTTTCAGTGTTTGCTTTACGAATTTTTTCCAAGTTGTTGCCTCTAAAATTTTTGCTATTTTTCTAGTTTCTAATTTCGACTTGCTTGCGTTTTTTTTTTGTTTTCCTTCTCCGCAAATAAATTCATATCTTTGCAATTCCAAAAT
Source organism: Urophora cardui (assembly GCA_960531455.1). Lineage (NCBI taxonomy): Eukaryota > Metazoa > Arthropoda > Insecta > Diptera > Tephritidae > Urophora > Urophora cardui. The sequence goes on along the minus strand of OY482674.1, from coordinate 39,754,367 downwards.
GTTTAAATGAATATGTCTGTGTTAGTGTGTATACATAGATACGTTAATTTATATGCTTTTCTAATTTCATTGTTTTGCAGGGCGAGTCGAATGATTCCGGTACCGAATCAGATGGTGACGTCCTGGATGAGAAGCAGCGCCCTTTAGACTTGGACATGGAAACCAGTGAGTGAATTTTTTGATTGTTTTTTAAGTTATTAGCATAAAATCTTGCACAAAAAGTTATAATAACGAAAACAACACTGACTTACGAATGACTATGGAAAGAGGACAAGGGTGAAGATCTCTGGAAAAAGTGCACGAATTTAGCGATTTTTTCAGAGTTTTGCATATCAGCTTTTAATGATTATCTTCAAGTTGGCACTGTATACACTGACTTTTCTAAAGCGTTTGATAAGGTCAGTCACTCAGTGCTGGTACATAAATTGGGATGTTTGGGGTTTCACTCAACTTTTCTGACGTGGATTAAATCGTACCTTCATCATCGTGAATGTGTTGTCGTTGTTGACAATACGCGTTCTTACCCTTTCATAGCCTCATCTGGAGTCCCACAGGGTAGCATTTTAGGCCCGTTGTTATTCGTAATTTTTATTAATGATATTTCTACTTGCTTTAAAAGCTGTAATTTTCTTCTATATGCTGATGACCTGAAGCTTTACACAACAATCTCTAGTGCAGCCGACTCTTTCAAAATCCAGTCAGACTTAAACAAACTCACAGATTGGTGCTCTACCAATGGCTTACAGCTAAATATTAGTAAATGTCTTCATACCTCTTTCTCCAAATCGCGCTCTATTATTCCTACATGTTATTACATTAATGAATCAAGACTCAAGACTTGCACCGAAATTACTGATTTAGGCGTAGTTTTTGACTCTAAATTTACTTTTGGCAGCCATATAAACTATATAATTGCAAAGGCCTGCTCAATGTTGGCTTTTATTCGCCGTTTCAGCCAGGAATTCACTGATCCCTACACTCTTAAATTATTGTTCACTTCTCTAGTTCGTTCTAAATTAGAATACGCAGCCTTCATTTGGAGACCGTATCACGCCAGCCATACTAATCGAATTGAACGGGTTCAAAAATCGTTTCTTCGGTTAGCTTTGAGGAATCTCAATTTCTCTGTTCCTCTTCCCTCATACCAAGCTAGGTCTATGCTTATTAATTTAAAATCTCTTCAGTGCAGAAAAACATCCTTGTCGCTCATTTTCATCTTCGATATTATAAATGGCGTGGTGGACGCGCCATACCTGTTGGAACGTATTTGTTTCCATACTCCCCACCGAACTCTCCGGAATAGTAATATTTTTTATACAGAAACTGTGCGAACATTATATGCTTCAAATGCACCTATTTTCCGAGCACTCAATGAATTCAACAGCCTTGCTAATTCCTTTTCTGTTGATTTTTCAACTTCCAGAGCTAAATTTAAGCTTTTAATTAAAGATATAACTATGTGAATTTTCAATTTCAATTTATTATTATTTTACATTATCTTCTAAGTAGTCTGTAAGTACTTGTGTACACTTAGATTACCTTTGCATTCAAATAAATAAATAAATAAATAAATTGGCATCAGAGAGAATGCCATTGATCTCAGAAAGGGCTTTCAACTTTTCCAACAAGAACTTGCATTTCAGCCATAGCCAACGAGCGACCTTCTGGGTACCCTGCGACGCTTTGCTGTGGCCTACTCCCTATTATACAATAATACACTGGCGCGTTTATAACTCTGGCGAGTTTTGTGGCCGAGCTTCTCTTCCAATTCGAGGCGTGCTTCTTAACTTTTGGTTTTCAAATTGGGTGGACCTAGAGTTTTATGCCGGCTCCGAACGGCGAATACATTTTTGTGAGAAGCTTTTTCATGGCAGAAATATACTCGCAGATTATGCCTTCCACTGCCGAGAGGTGACCGCTTTTTTTAAAGCCCCCAATAATTGGGTTTTAATCCGAGACCTCTGGTATAGCAGGCGAGCACTCTACCCACTACACCACAGCGGCTCCTTATTATATGCATTAGAAACAAAAAACTTTTGTTGTTAAAATAAATGGAGGATCCCGGATTACCGAGCTTTCCTCGGGCTACAGACTTCAGCAAAAGTTAAATAGCTTAAAACGAAGTGAGGCAAAAATTTAGCACTTTATTTCCCTATCCTGTTCATCTTCGTATTAGTCTGCCACTCCCCTTCCCTTTACTATTATCTTTCTCTTTCCCTTTCGTTACCACTCTATGTCCCCTTTTCCTTCCCCCCCCTCCCCTTCTATTCCTTCTGTCAATCCCTGTCCTACTCTCTATCTCTCCTTCTCCGTCCCTTTGCCTTTCCCATTCTCATTGCCCTTTTTTCCATGCCTTTTCTCTTTTCCTCTCCTTCGGGAAGCGTGTTGAGCACCGTTCGACAACTCCAAACGTCCTCGATCGAGCGCCGAATGATTGGGGATATTCTGATCAATTTGAGCCCCTCAAACAGCGCCGCAGCCGAAATATCAAGAAAAACACCTATCGGACTCCCTGTAGTGAAGGGCCTTTTCAATATCTTGTAACATATTTCATATTATGTTGTTGTAGTTGTTGTGATTTTTTATCCTGTTTATCCTCCATCACGACAAGATAAATGCATTTTAAGCCCTCCGCCAGGCACCTCGAACCATAACTGAGACCGTCTCATACCTCCCCCCTTTTCCCCTTAAGGGGACCTACTCTACCGGTCAACAGCTTTTGCTAGCCCTCCGCGGTCACCCCCCCCCCCTCCCCCCTCCGCAGTCTTCCCTGTCGCAATCACCGAGAACAGGCATCGGTCCATTGCTCAGGTAGCAACCTCTTGGAGATTTCAGCCGAAGATTTTTGGATATATTATCGCTCAGAAATATTCCGGGGTCTTCCAGGTCCACATTTTGACCCACATCTGTAAACCCGACCTAGGCATCATAATGAGCACGGCTCTGTGTAAAAGCTCTCGGAGAACCAGTCAAATATGAACGAAGTGGCATCAAAGGAAGTATCGAGGCTATGCTTTTACTATCTGCCTAAAAGTAAACCATTATTAGCCCGTTGGCTCACCATTTTCCCTATTTTTTTGGTGGGAGGGGTCGAAAGATTTCAGGGTTTCTTTCTACATACGCACACAGAACAGACCCCGGGAAAATTATGAGAGAGCTTGTGTGGGAGAGCATATAGCGATTTAAGCTACATTGCACACTGGTCAGCCCCCATACACAAAAGTCAAAAATGTTGGTGCTTGAAAAAGAAACTTCTGTCATGCATTTCCGTGGGAAATATATTGAATTTTATGGAAAACCTCATTCTATACGCAATAGCCACCATTAAATGTTACTTTGGCTCATTTAAAGTCAACACATTTGAAAAAATTTTTTTCTGGAAAAAGTTTGTGTAATTAAGTATATTATGATTTTTGCGATATTTCAAGTTTGAGTGCTAAAAAAATGCGGATAACTATGGAAACGCAAGAAGAACGTATGTTTTATGATTTAGCGAAAGAAAACAGTGAAAGCAATTTATTTTTAGCAAAATACAAGATGAAAAAATCTTGGCTTTTCTATGAGCGTAATTTTCAAGCATTAGCATTTTCATTTAAACTTTTAACAATTAAGGACCACTCTGGACCAGGTCTTATAAGCAGATTTGAGTTCTTTCAAGTCTTCTCTTAAGAAGCCTGTTTATACATTTTTCCCTTTTTTTCCCTTTTTCTTAAAATATCATATTAAATGTAACTAGTCTATACAAAATATTGTTGCCCAAAATGCTCCTTTTACGATTTTTGTACATATTTACATCGACTGTTTTCGATAAAACTTTATTTTCGATAAAATCTGAGTAATTGAGTTTTGTCCCACTCTCCATACAATTTTTTTTTTTTTTTGATCCCGCGAAATATCGCGGAAATATTTTTTTTTTATTGTAACTTTGTTATTTGACATCGGATTTTTAAAATCGAAATGTCATTAGTTTAGTCTTTGGAAGCTCTATATTTTCTTCTAATGTCCTTTTGACCTATGAAGTCGTTTTCACATAGTTCAGTCACCTAACCAAGTTTTTCGTCCAAAATATCCTATTTGTTTCACAAGAAAAAAATCGCCAAAAATGAAGTATTTATCGGATCTCTCCGATATTACGCTTAAAGTCTTTGCAATTAAACGGGAAAATTTTTAAAGTAATAAAACTTTCCTGATTTTTACAACTTTTTATAAAAACTTAACTTGAAAATCAAATTTTTTTTTTCAAAAATCGCAAAAAATTCACAAAATTTTGAATTGACCAGCTTTCGCTCAGCGAGTTTTTATTAGACCACTACAAGTTGTATGTCGTTTGAAGCGTATTTTAATTGCCTTTCGAACGAGATACTGCTTGCGTTTATCGCACTTGTAACTCCAGAGAAAATAATTTTTGAATGAAGTGATAACAAAAAAACACAAAATTACCGTTATCTCAAAAACCTAACTATACAAAAAATTAAAAAAAAATAGTTCCAAGCTCAGCAGGTCAATTCCTATCCTCCTCCATTCCTCGTTTTCTTGTTTTTTTTTGGCTGTAAACTAGCGTTAGTGGTGGGCGTGGATTACAACATATATGCTTTTAATTTTTCTGAAAGATGAGTCGTATAGTGTGCCAAATTTGGTTTAGGTAAGCTCATCCGTTTCCAAGAAATTGAGTTTTGTCCCACTCTCCATACAAATGAGACCAGTGTGCATTGGTTAAAATTTATGGGACGTTTCCCATTTACTCAAATGAGTCAAAATGTCGGGGTCTGACAAAGAATCACTTGTAGCTCAGCATCTCATAAGTGAAATTGTAATATGAGCATAGCAAAGATCAGTTTGACTCTAGCGAAACTCTGCCAACAATTTCCAGTTTAAAATACCATTTTTTTTTATTGCAAGTTTAAATAGCCTTTTCCTTTCCCTTTTTGCAGCATCAAAATTCCAAGTCACATTCTTTAACTCCTACTAAATCAAAAAACATTTTCTCCATTTTCAGGTTTAAGCTCCTGCGCCGATGCAAACTCGCCAACCACAGATACTGCCTGCTCTTCATCCGCATCCCCTGCGATGATGTGTCCATCCCACCTCTTATACGATCAACACAGCTCCGAGGAGGAACTCGAAGTGATCAATGGGCCATCATCTGTTGCAGCCGCTGAAGCAGCTTCCAGTGTATTGGTGGTGCGTGGCACCGCCTCATCACTCATATCGGAACGTGGTGGTTCGTCGTCGGTCGAGCCGGAAGAACTATTCGGTGAAGCGTCGACATCGAAGCGTTCCAGCTCAACTTTGATTGAGAATCGTAAAAGATCTCTGGCGCACAGCTCCGATGATGATGTATGAAAATATTGATAAATTTAATCGCTTAATTAATTATAAATATTTTTATATATTTTTTTGTTGTATTTTTTGTACAAATAGCAACTGAGAAACTTCTTGGAACCCGTACTGACTCCAGTGAATTTTCGCACCTCACCACCATTGGAAGCTTTCAAGCCAAATCGTAGCCACAAATATCGCTCCACAACGCCACTGATATTATCGGAGGCGCGTTGCGGCATCGAAAATATGAAATTATGTGATAATAGTGTTAATGATGAGAATGGCGAGGCTGGCGGTGGCGCTGCAGCATGTGCGAGCGGTGCAAATGCCGGTGCCTGCGCTAGTGGCGTTGGCGCCAGCAGCGATGCCAATTCAACGAGTGTGATTAAGGCGTGCGGCTCATCGCTCAAGATGAGCAACAGCAGCCATCATATCTATCAGCCTCAGCCCAAATATAATTTCCAATATAGCAGTTCGCGCAGCAGTCCCGCATCCACGACCGGTCTCGATGCGATGGAGGTGCGTTCGGTTAGTCCACCGGCGAAACTCTTCCATTCGGCTAGATCACCACACCGTCGACCGATACGCGCACAACATGCCGCACAGAGGCTACAGCGACCACATCGGCCGTGCTTAGATTTTGATAAGATGCAACAAGTAAGTCTCTAATGCAGCGCCAAATCAAAGACTTTTTACTTCTCACTAATTACAAGTAAATGTACCTAAAATCTCGCATTACTCCCCAATTAAAATGAATAAATGAAGCAAAAAGACAGAGAAGAAAATTTTGATAATGCTAATAAGATAAGATTGATTATGTTAATTGCAATTTGGCTGATTGATGATGTTTTTGATGAATAGGTTTTTGGCAAAAAATGTGTTGAAATTGAAGCGAAAAGCTAAGTAGTATTGTGAAAAAATGTAATTACTAAAGAGATAAATGTTATGTTTAAGCTGTGCAAGAAGAAAAAGCGCAAGAGCAAAAAAAAAGGATTCAATCAAAAAAGAATTTGTAAGCTATTTTAATGCCGATCTTCACAAAAAAAAAAGAAAAAAACAACCCAAAATGAAAACTAATTACCAATAACAATAGCCCAAACAATAAGCAAAAATAAACTTTAGTCGAGGCGAATTAATTTTCATGCTGTTAAAAAAGCGAAATCAGAATTTTTCTTAGGTTTTAGATTGTCCGAATGGAAGCATTAGAAAAGTAGTTTTCAAAAAAAAAAGACATTCTAAAACTTAAAAATATGAAGAAATGCAAGTGTTTTCGCCATGACTGCAATTTTTGCAACGCAAAGGACATTAAGAAATAAACATCACTCTTAAAAGTTTTTTGTTAATAAAATTTATAATATTATTATACTCAGCTGTGCTTAGAACACAGAGTATTATTTAAATTATCGTGTGATTTTTTTTTCCTTTTTATACAATTATCACGACTTGCTTCAGCAGCGCCCAAAAACAGGTTTTAGCTTCCTGAATAGTCTTAATTTATTTTTTCGAAGACTTCGAATTCACTTTCAAACAGGGATATGTGAAATTTTTTCTATTTTTAGTTTTTGATTTATTGTGCACCAGTATTTAAAGTGGTGTAATGTTCATTAATAATTTATTGCAAAATTCTTCCATATTCTGAAAAAATAGCATTAAACGTCTCTATATGGAGAAAGTTGCTCATACGCCTAGGCACACATTGGTGTGCGTTTCAGCATCAAAACTATAAGATACTGTTTCAAAACTATAGCGTTTTCGATTCTGAACCAAAATGCTGCATTATTACAAGGCAACATTATCAACATGCGCCCTGTGCCCTAAGAAAATGTTGCACTTTTCATGTAATGTATGAAACAAAAATAATGCAACCCCTTGGTCATATTAAGGGCAGAAAATGCTGCCCTGTGGTCGGGGAGAGTGCGACATTTTTTTCAATAGAACAATCAATCCTGAAAAAATGTGTGGATAAAAGTGCAGAATAAGTGCGACCTTTTGGCCAGAATCGAAAACGCCACTAGTTATTTATGTGAAAAATTACTGTCTCGAAACTACACTCAGAAAAAAATCAAGAATTTTATACTTAAATCAAGCCCAAATCAAGAATTTTGGTCACGAAAGTACGATAATACCGAATATTCTTACGCTGAGTAGAAAATTCTTATTTCAAGAATTTTTCTTTAAGATCGAAAATTCTACTTTTAAGACTGATTTCATTCGTATTTAAGAATGCTTAGTAGGTTTTCAAGAATAATTATTCTTATATTAATATACCTACCTAGAAATTTCTTGAAACAAGAGTATTTATACCTAATTTAGAATTAAACATTTCGGTTTATTTTCTCACTAAAATTGCGCTCAATCTCTCACATATATTTTATGCCTCCTAATATGGCCTAAAAGTAACTTTTTCCAACTACAAATATGAAGCTTTACCTCCGCTTGTTCTCTTCTCCTGCCATTGTGGCATCTTCTTCGCCTTCACTGCTTGCTATGTTGTCCATTTTATATACTCCTTCGGATTGGAATCATGGCATCAAGCTGAAATTCAATCCAACATCATCATATAGTGGGACATTCAACATTATATTGGACTCTAGTGATGCTTTTATACGTCCGTTTTTTTTTTTTTTTTTTTTTTCAAAAAACAATCTGTGAATTGTTGTCATTATTGTAAAAAGCGGAATTTAAATTTTAAGAATTTTTATGCTTGTTTAAAGAATTTTCAAACTAGCAATAAGAATATCTAGAATATTCTTGATCTGAGCACAAATTGGGTTTGTTTTACGAACATTTTGCTTAATTTATGTACATTATTCTTATTTTAGATAATTTGCATCTTAATTTTAATAACAGTAACGGAAAATTATTGTGCTTAGAATATTTAAGAACGAATCATTCCTAAAATTTTAAGAACGAAAAAGGATGAATTTATTACCAGTCGGACTTAATTTTAGAACAACATTTTTCTCTGAGTGTAGCTATGTGAAATATCTAACATTGAATTAGCAAAAATCTGTCATACATATGTCAGGTAATACCAAAAAAATTCAAATAAAATAGAGCTTGACGCCGCAGTGTTTTTTTTTTTTTTTTGAAAGTTGTTGTTTATAATGAAAAATTCACATAACCCTCTTTGAAAGTGCACTACTCTTTTGATCTCGTTAATATTTTAATGTATAAATATCTTATTATTTGAATGAGGAACGCGCATTCACAGTCACATAGAAAGAACACTTATTTCTCGGTAAACCATTCAACCATTAAAAAAATAAAATTTATTTAAAAAAACCCGACCAAAGCAAGCAAAAAACGCGTAAGTTGCAAACCCCCAGATATGAAACAGTGCAATATCAAGCTGAGCGCGAGCGCAGCACACTTTCCGAATATCAAATAAAATCAAATACGGTTACAAAAAATAAAAACAAAATCACAATTAATAAGTTATTAAATACATACGTATGTATTTGTAAGTCTAAATAGAAGAAGAAGCAAAAAATAGAAAAGAAAATCAATTTGAAATAAATTTTTATAATAGGTGCGATAAGCATGAAAGGCGCAAAACAAAAAAGTGGCGAAGATGGGCGAAGTCGGAAAGGACTTACTTACAGGCCACTGGGTTCAATGTCAGAAATACAAAAAATAAGGCATCCATCGAGCGTGAGAGCACGTCAAGGAGTGAGTGAATGAAACGCGAAAAAGGAGGCGAGAGAGTATGTAAGACACAGCGAATAACAAAATACAAAAATACCCAGAAAGCAGCAAACAATAGTTTAACACAGAAAATAAACGAAACAGAAAAAAAAAACAATAGATTAAAAAACCACAACGTACATATTTTTTCACAATTTTAAACTACAACAACAAAACAAAATCAATATACATATATATTTAATAAAAACTGGTAACTTTTAAGAAATAGTAAAACATGCAAGAAGCAAGTGGAAAAAAATAGACAAGCAAAAAAAAATTGAAATGAAAAGAGGAAATAATCAACAGTTGTAATAAAAATTGCTGTTACACAACTAAAAGTGGAAACATAAAAAAAAACAAGAGGGGGACTTATTATTATAAAGTAAAAATGAATAAAATGCAGGTTTAAAAATGTGTATGTATGTATTGTATTTTTGGCAGTAAATAATTAATTACTTAGTAATTAATAAAAAAAGAAAATATCATACAAAAAAAGCATAACGTAAACGCGTATAAACGCAAAAAAGTCATACAACAAAAGTATACAGACAAACAACTCAAAAAAAAAGAAACAAACTAAAATGTAAGAAAATTCGTATACAGAATGAATAAGAGCATAATATTAAAGCAGAAACAAAAGGAAAAATGTGTGTGAGATAAAAAATAAAATTGAACAAGAAAACGAAAAGGAAAACGAAAACGAAAATGAGAACAGTAAAACACTAAAATAGTAATGGTACTTCATGGTAATTTTATTGATGGCACACTAAGCATGAATGACATTTGTCTTATACAGCATTAAAAAAATAACACAATTGTAAATCAACAACAACAAAATAAAATAAACAGTAAAAATAAATAAACAATAAAAATAAATAAACAATAAAAATAAAATAAACAATAAAAATAAATAAACAATAAAAATAAATAAACAATAAAAATAAATAAACAAACACAAATCACAAGTAAACCAAACGAACTCAAGAACAGTATACCGCAGTAAAAGTGTAAACTTAAATAAAACACACAAATTGAAAAAAAAAACACAAAAGCTAAGTAAATATTGCAGAAATGTTTGCATAAGACTTTTTCGGTTTTATACAAAAATAAAACAATAAGCAAATCACAAAATAAATATTTTAAAACATGCCATATACAAAATAGACTTGCATAGAACAGCGAAATCAATTCACAAGCCCCAAATTAAAAACAAACACACGCATACAAAGAAAAGTTACATATATACATGCCAATACACGCTCACAGCCATGAAATTATACCATTTTTTTAATAAATAAAATACACGCAGAACAGCGATAAACGTTATAAAATATTTAAAACACAAGACAAACAAATAAACTCCTATTAGTTTCGTAGGCAGACCATCAGCGGTTTATAAAAATAAAAGGACCACAAAAAATTATTTCAAGCTCAAATGCAAAAATTAATATGCATACATTAAACTATTACTAAGCCAATAGCAATCTTGCAACACCCACTGAAATAAAATATTATGTACATTAATGTATGTTTTCCCCATAGCATATTAAAAAATAAATATTAGGACAGTCCTAAAAATAGTTTGTTTTTCAAACAAGAATCAAGCAAAATTAAGCTAAGCTCATAAACAATAATTTAAGCACATTATGTTTATAATTAAGAAAAAAAAAATACTACTAAATTGCTTAAACAATAAACCAAACTATAAACATACATATTTACGTACATACATACATACATATGTATATGCAATTACAGAAAATTAAAAAAAAAAATAACCACAGTTAAAACCAACCAAAGTTGGTATGTCTCTATGAACTTATTTTGATTTTGCGAATATGTATTTATGAAAGTCAGCAAAGGAAAATTTTATTTACAAGAAGCAACTAAACTAAATTTGAAAAAAGGCTTTTTCCATACAAGGCTTAGGAACGATTTCATAATCAAATTAAAAGTTCCTTTAAATTCTAAAGGAGCCTTTAATTTGCTGATCGATTTCATAAAGTCTTTTTGAAGATAAAAGTTCCTTTAAAGTTAAATACCCAAAAACGGGCATTTAAGTTATATAAAGGTTCCTTTTGGCAGAAAAAATTTCATTTCTGCAGTCTGTCAAAATCAAATATGAAAAATTTATTAAAATTTTTTAACAGATTTTGTTTGTTGTTTTGTTTGTTGAGTCCTATAATGCAATATTCATCTTCTTCATCTTTTGTGAGGTTGGATGACCGCTTCCTATTTCTTCTGCACTGGGTTTGCAAGTTATGCTTCTTTGTTCTTTTTCTTTTTTTTATTCAAAAAAAAAAATAAAATAAAGCCACAATCAAAAAATTTATTTATTTTCAGAAAAAACAAATGTAAAATTTCAATATTTTTAAATTTATGACATTAAAGGAGCCTTTTAATATTATATTATTATGAAATCACTCCCACTTTAAAGAACATTTAAATGGATCTTTAACTAAAAGGCTCCTTTAACAAAAGGAGCTTTAAGAATTTCATTATGAAATCGGCCCTTATTAATAATATTAATAACTTAAATACATATTATAAAAATTGTAAAACAATGAATCAAATTCCTTAAATCCGCAAATGTAAAATGACATGTTTCTTTGATACATCTGGATTCAGCAATATTCTCAGCTAATTAAAAGAATTGAAAGAGATGCCATTAGGAGCAATAAAACATAAACTTCTCGCAGCAATTCCCTCATAGATGAGTGCATTCTTTTTGGCAGCCTAAATGAGCGAAAAATCGTTCTACGCATACCAGTTGAAAAGAGTTATAAAATGTTTTTAGATTTATATTTGAGCATTTTTTCCTCTATTTTGAGGGGTTTTTAACACTCCAAAATACATATACATACATACATACATATTATGTGTCAGTGAAACCTTTCTGTTTATTATTTCGTAGCGCTCCTGCTTTACTTAGCTAAGCCCCATGTTCATTTCTCAATTGCAATTACAAGGGTCACTGCAAAAGTTCGTACTTCTTGTATTGGCAGAGTTATGCTATTGTCACATTCGTAAAATTTTACGTTTTTACCTATAATTCAGTTAACGGCTCGATTTTAAACTGCTCGGTTTCATTTCAAGAGAGTAGTATTTGCGTGAAAAATTGAAATTTCGAATCCCGAATCCCGACTTCCGAGTGATTTTGTTTTATGATCTGCGATAAGGTTTTACACCGCTTTAATGTTTGGATAAACTTAATTCGTAATTTAGCGATGAATCATCATTCAAAACTATGGTCTGCAGAATTCAAGCGTGGAAGACCAACGTTTGATGACGATCTTCGCGCAGGTCGTCCATGCACCTCTGTTGTCGCGAAAAATATTGATGCTGTGTGTGAATTGATTTTGTCAGATCGGCATGTGACATATGGTGAGATATAGGCATTATATGTGGCCGCTGTGGTGCAGTGGGTAGAGTGCTCGCCGGCTATACCAGAGGTCTCGGGTTCAAACCCCAGTCCGGACAGACAAAGACCAAAAAAAATGTTTCTAATTAATTAAAATCCAATTATTGGGGTTTCTAAGAGCAGCGGTCACCTCTCGGTAGTGAGCGGCATACCCTCCGAGAGTATTTGTGCCATGAAAAAGCTTCTCACAAAAAATGCATTCGCCGTTCGGAGCCGGCATAAAACTGTAGGTCCACCCAATTAGTAGGAAAAAACAGAAGGAGCACACCTCGAATTGGGAGAGAAGCTCGGCCATAAAACTCGTCAGAGTTATAAATAGCGCCATTGTATTATTATTATTATAGGCTTTAACAACGAGTAGAAATATGACAAGTATTACAGACTTGTTTAGTGTGGTGCGCATTTGATTTTTCTAGCGTTCTACATAAGAATACACTTTTTCATAAAAGTGGACTTACACAGTTTGCACTCTAAGTTAGCGATATACGATTTTGCACGGTAATTTGCACATCAGGAAGCTTTGCAGTAGTTGGATCCCACACAATTTAAAAAAAGGACACAAAAAACAGGCAAGTGTCAATTGGTGCAAGGAAATACTAGACAAATTCGAGGTGGGTCGTTCAAATTCGGTATATATCATTGCAAGAGGTGAAGAATCTTGAATATATTCATGTAAGCCTGGAACTAGACAGCAATCGACTGTATGGGTGTTCCAAAATGAACCTAAACCCACAAAAGTGGTGCGTTCACAAAACATTACAAAAAGAATGATTGCTTGTTTCTTCGGAAAAATGGGTCATATTGCAACTGTTGCATTAGACGATCGAAGCATCGTTAATGTTGATTGGTTTACATCAATTTTTTTGCCGGAAGTTGTCGCTGAAATCAGAAGGAACAACATAAACCGGCGAATCATTGTTCATCAAGGCAATTCAAGCGCTCACGAGGAACTGTAAAGGGTTTGACCAGTAACAACATGCAATTAATGACTCATTGCCCATATTTGCCTGATTTATCACCCAGCGACTTCTTCTTTTTGTCATATATCAAAAATAAAACGCGTGGCGAGCGTTTTTCATCGCCTGAAGGGGCCGCTAAGCATTTAAATCACTTGTTTTTGGAGGTACCTCGCTAAGAGTGGCAAAATTGCTTTGAAGATTGGGTTTTTCGGATGTAAAAGTGTAGATTTTAAAGGAGAATATTTTGAGAAGCAATACATAACGTAGTTTTGTTGAAAATATACTTTAGCAAAATACATTTTAACATTCATAATAGCAATTCAACATATCGTCGCTGCGCCAACAAAAAGAGCTATACGTTTTTCAGCAACTTTTCAGGAGAGCAAAAAACCCGTTTTCTGGTGATCCTAGAGAATATTTTTTCTAGTTTGAATTGTTAACTAATGATACTAAACATATGTAATAGACTTGTGCATTTTTTTTACTTTTTTTGACCAACCACTTCGCATGAAGCATTTGCGCCATTTTACAGCACATAGCTCTTTTTACAAATTATTTAAATTTGCTAGTGGGGGTAAGAAATCGTGAAAGATGTGTATACAATTCTTCGCTAGGGTCCGATGCAATTAGCGATAGCTTGGAAATGCATTATTTAATTGACCAGTGCCCCTCCTATTTTGAAAATTGGTCACATACGCTTTTTTTTTAAATAATTTTTTTACACAAAAATAACCTGAAATCAAAAAATAATTATACGAAAATAGATGTATAACTGATTTTAAAGAGCATTCCTACTACACTGAGAGAAAAAAAATATATGGAGGGGTCAAAGAAATTGTTTACCTATTTTGAACACTACTTTCTTTGTTTTGAGTAAATTTTCCTTAAAACATGTTAAAAGGTTTATAAAATATTGTTGTTACATGCGTTACCATGGTTTCATCTACTTGTTTTGAAAAAATTCATACATTAAAATAATGAAAAATTCTTTAAGCGCCATTCCATTCCCAACTTTCCTTGTTTTGAATACTTGATTTCTTTAATTTTGAGAAATTAAATTCCCATACAAATCCCCATGGCAACGAATTTGTTTGAAAGTTTTTTTATGTTTTTTCCACATTTTTGAGAAAATTTACACAAAACAAAGAAAATTTTGTATTGGGACGCGTGTTCAAAATAAGGAAAATTATGTCTTTGATCGAGAGAAATTTTTTTTTTGAGTGTACTGAGAGCATATAGCTGTGTTTGATAACTTCTAACCAAAGAAGGATATCAGAAAACGGGAAATGGAGAAATGTGGCTAGCGGATAGCGCTAAATTAATATGTAATAAAAAAAATCGAAAAAAACATATAACTGAATTTGTTGGCGCAGCGACGATATATTACATGAACATTTTATCAATATTTGATTTAATAGAAAATTATATTTTCATTCAAGCTTTGTGATTGTTCAATAAACATCTTTTATAAAATTAGTTCTCTTTTATTTCACGGCGTATCCTCGAGACTTCCAATAAGTTTGCGTTCTTTTTAAAATTTTCGCGAACTTTTGCAGTGACCCTCGTATTTGTGCAATTATCCGGATTATGTATCTAGTACATGCTGACAATATGAAAATAGGTATTTGTTCAATGAAAAACAATGTATGTAACTAAATAAAACCAGCAGCATGTCCATAACCTCACCACGTTTTTAAGACTTTTTTTCAGCCTTAAAATATTTGTTGTCGCCTTTCCCTTTGTTTTCTTCTTTTTAATGAAGACTTTCCCTTACAACCAATTAATTAACTAAGTTAAAAGGTTGCTTAAATGGAATTAAAAAAATCAAAATCAAATTGTGTTTTGCAAATACATAAATATAGTTGTACTTATGTACGTACATACTTATATGTTTTCATAAACTAAAATATGTATAATTATTAAAACATGCATGTGTTTATGTAAATGTACTACATATAATTTACTTTTAATCACAATCAAAAAAAAATGAATAAATCTACATTTTATTTACATACATATTTGCCGATTGTACGCAGTTAAATAAAAAGTTTAAATAATTGCATACATTTGTACATACTACTGTACATACAATTATGTATATCAATATAAAAATAAACCCAAAAAATATAAATTAAAATACATATCTATTATGTATCTACTAATTATTATAATCTGATTTAAAAAGCTAAATATTGTCGACCACAGCATAAATTGTCAACACCCCACCCCGTAAACCGCTTAACAAATTTAAGAAAAAATTAAAACATCATTTTAACAGTTAAAGGCATCTGAAATTATACAAAAACAAAAAAAAAACGACAAAGTTGGAATATCAAAAATACTATATGTTAAACGCATTTACATATGTACATAGACACAGAAATAGATCAGACATATATGCACTCACATAAAGTCTCGTACATCACAGTTTAGCTCACAACAAAAGGAAATAAATAAGAATTGGCAATAAAAAGTAAAAAACAAATTTATTTTACAGTAACAGCTAAAAGTTTGTGTAAAAAATACGTTATACATATGAACACTTAGCATTTACATTTGTACATATACATATGTAAGTAAATGCTGTTTTTGCTATGGGTATCTAAGCACCGATAGAGCTACAGTGACGCACAAGTCAGTAGACAGACATAAGAACATACTCAGATACATATGTACATACATACATACATAAGCGACGTGTTAATGTGAGAGTGAACTTAATTATTTTTAGGTATTTGAACTTTAAAAATAAAAACAAAAAAATATCATTGACTGAGAAAATACGTATAGGTTTTTAAACATAAGAAGTACTTATAAATATAAATATATATAAAGTTATAAATATAATTAAATATAATATACAGATGAAAAAAAAAAATAAAAATAAAAATATATACATATGTATTTATGAAAAGAAATTTCAATAAAAAGACAAAAGTCAAAAGTCAAACAGAAAAATTCATTAAAAAGAAGAAAAAAGAAACAAAAAGAAAAAGTAAACAAAGAAAATAATAAATAAAAATTAATATAATAAATGGGAAAGTGGCAAAAATTAACGAGAGCTGCATAAGCTTTTAAATATAATTAATTTATAGAGATAATACGTACTAAAATTAAAAAAAAAAACAAAATAATATTTAAAAATATTACGAGTAGCAGGATAAGCAGAGAAACACACAAATGCAAAAACAAAGCTAAAGAAAACACATTCTCATTTAAATAGTGTACATATAAATAAGTACAAGTGGAAGAAAATTTAATTAAAAATAAACAAAAAATAAAGATTAATAAATTAATAAAGGCAAAATAAACGATGCTCTACAATAGCAAAGAAAATGAGTGTGTATGTATGTTATTTTTGTATTTTAGAATACGTAATTTTCTGAACTTTAATGGAAATTCTGAACTTCAATTTCAATTTTCTGAACATCAATGTTATTTTTCTAAACTTCTATTTTCTTTTTATGAATTTGTTTTTTCTCTTTCTGAGCTTCAATTCGAAATTCTGAATTTTAGTCTTATTTTTCTGAACTTCAATTTGAAGATCTGAATTTTAATCTTGTTTATCTGAACTTCAATTTTCTTTTTCTGAACTTTGATTTTAATTTATTTTTTATGAATCCAATTTTCTTTTCTGAACTTCAACTTTATTTTTCTGAACTTCAATTTGAAAATCTGAATTTTAGTATTATTTTTCTGAACTTCAATTTTCTTTTTCTGAGCTTTGATTATATGTAGGGACACGATATCGAATCAAAAGCATCGATCTGGTACTCATTTAAAATATCGGTTAAAAAGAATCGCGAACCCGATAATATCGAAACTAAACTACTCGATACTCAAATCGGTATCGAAGGCGGTAATTTTCTAGAAGGTGTAACCTTAAAATTTGCTCTAAAATAGTTAAAAGAGGTACCAATCGACGCGTTCTGACCTTTCAGTAGAAAAATAAATGGTTATCTTCATGAAATAAATCCTTATACTTCATAAATTATTTTTCAAGGCAAAATGTTATGAATTAGTATTAATGAACAATGAATGTGATTTTTTATATCGTCGTACCATACGGAAACTAGCATATTTAAAATTTCTGGCGAAAGCTATCAATAAAAAAATTCTGTACGAAAAGTAACAAGTACGAATTTTGGCTGACGAAAAATAACAAGTTCGAATTTTGGCTGACGAAAAATAACAAGTTCGACTTTTAGCCGACGAAAAATAACAAAATCGACTTTTGGCTGACGAAAAGTATCAGTAATTATATACTGTTTTTACATTAAAATTGTTGTTTTTTAAACGAAATTGATAGTTTTCATCACCAAAAGTCGAACTTGTTTTTTTTTCGTCGGCCAAAAGTCGAACTTGTTTTTTTTCGTCAGCCAAAATTCGAACTTGTTACTTTTCGTCAGTCACAAAAAAACGTATGCTAGTTTTCGTATGGTACGACGATATTATATAAGAGCAATGTTTAGATGTGTAAATGTGTAAGGTTTTTGGTTTAAAATTGTTTTTGGTAAATTTATACGAATTTGGATGAATTCCTACCTCTTTAAAATTGTTTTTGGAAAATTTTTCGCCCCGAAAAACTGGTTTTTCAGGGGATAAAGGGGTTCTCACAAGACTTCGAACTGAAATCCAAACTTGCCGGAGGCTTACATATACATACATATGTGTTTAGAACAGGGCTGCTCCCCTGCAGTAAATTTGTTTCACTGCTGAAGGATCAGTGATGATTCTTTGTTGAATATTCATCACTGCCGTCATAACTCAATATATTTTTATTTGTTTTTATTTTTTTTTCTGAGGAAAGCAAACCATTTATATGAAAAATTCATCAGTCTTTATATGAAAGTATTCACTGATGCCTCCTCGTCATAGGTAAATTGTAGCAGTGATTCATTAAGGATTCATTGCGGATTTTTACTGCAGGGTCAACGCTTTCGTATTGAAAGTACAAAACTCAATACATCTACAAATTTTGTATATGCACAGAAAAATTTTTTTGCTCATTTAAATTTTTTTATGAATTCCAATGAAATATTATTTTAGAATTTATTTTCAAATGGTAGTATCACATACATACAAATTATTTTAATTTTTTATATGAAAGCTTTTTGAATACAATTTTTTTACAGTGCTTTAATTTTTTGAATTTTTTTTTCATTACATATTTGTTATTGTAAATTTCGATTTCTTACGGCAGTGCATGGTATAAAAAATACAGGTATGTGCATTGTCATTTTGACGCTGTCTTTTTGATTAAAAAGCAGATTTTTGAAGTTTGATCTTATGTCAGTTTTGGAGTATAGCGATGCCAGACTTTTATTTTTTGAATGCGTAGATTTTTGTTTGAAAGTTTGGGTATTTCAGGAATCAAAGGACAGAAAGAGAAAGGGCACTAGTGAGCAAATTTATGGAACTTCCGGTAGCTCCTCTTCGCTCACTCCACAAATCTTCATCCACTTTCCGCGAATAAAGGGTATCGTCGGAAATTGGAAAAATTTTATATCACCGTCTTTGCAGCCATATTTGGTATTATTGCACCGCGGAAATAAGCAACTCATATTGTTAAAATCTAGGGTACATATTTTTTGTAATTGGATTGGACATATGTACATAACAGGCTAACGCTAGATGGGCCAAGGAGTCAACTTGTGTGATTTCTAGGCAAATCTGGCCTAGACTGGATGAGGCTAGGTCTGTATCGGTGCTGCATCTGAATCGGCTCTCTATAGGTCCGCTGGTGGGACTTCTAACAGGCCATTTTCTTATGGGCACTCACGCCTCTCGCATGGGCCTATATAAAAACGACTTCTGCCGCAGCTGTAGAGACGTGGAGGAAATAGAGAGTGTTGAGCACTATCTATGCCACTGCCCCGCACTGTCGCTATCCAGGTACCGCTTCCTCCATAAACACTTTTTCGAGTGCCTGGCGGAGATGGAAAATGCAAGGACACTAGATTTTCTGCGCTTCATGAAACAAACGCGCTGGTTTAGCTTCACGGGCATCTAATCTTATCATACTTTTGAATCTAATTTTTCCGGAAAGGTTTGTAAACAGGGATAAGGAAGCTAGGGCTCCCGTGTGGTATCACAATGGGCCACCTCGGCCTAAGTGTGTCCCCGCTTTCATGAATTGCGGAGACAGCCACCTCAACCTAACCTAACCTACATACATATATAGACTGAAATGCTCACTTGGTATGGTGGTGTACATACATATCGTCGTTTAAAGTGCAAAACCGCGTGACATTTTTGCCAAAAATGAGATTTCATCAAAAATACATTCCTGGCGTCCGTCCCCATCCATTTTGAGATTCACACAACGCAATTCCAAATAATAACACAGTTTCAAAACCGCTTTTTTTAAGGAAATTTTTCGAACCAATACCGCGAATAATAGGTGTTATTGCTTTCTAACTGTACTGTAATGTACTAAAGTTGATTATACTTTCATAAACACGAAATGGATTATAACTTTGCTTTATTGAAGAAAAGTTTTTACGTACGCCTGCAAAACCGCCTATACGTCACTATTGAACAAAATAAAAGACGCAAAACCGCTTATAAATACATAAGTAAGCCAATAACTGCACATTTAACTGTTTTTCGCCAAAATGATATTTGGATTAAGAATATAATCAATGAGTATGGCAGCACGAAATGTCATAATCTGCTTAATTGTCAGGTGGTTAATATGGCGACGAAAACTTGACGTTTGTTTTACCTGGTATACTTATACCATGACGGCAGTGCTCGAGCTCCTATACAAAGTGCCTTTGCTCTGCACATTCAATAGAATCATAGGCACATACATATAAAACTTTTTTATATCTGAGTGCTTATGGGAGTGCAAAGAAAATTTTATTTTCATATTTGAAGTGAAAATATGTATCTGTGCCTATGATTCGGAACAAAACAAAAACAATTGTGCTTTGAGTGCTTATGAGGTGAGCAGCCCTGGTTTAGAACAACTTACTGCCCTCGGCCACGCTAAAAAAAAAATAACCCTCAGCTGACAGAATTCTTTTTCTGGGGTAATATCTATGGACCCAACCAAATTTAACAAAAAATATGTCGTAAATTATAAACCTACGGCAAGTTTTGATTTCAGTTTTGAGATCTGTGAGAGGTCCTTCATCACCCTGAAAAAGTTATTTCTCGCGGGGCGTTCCTTATGCCTATATGATACTACGTTTTTTCTCTGGTATTTTTGGTTTGAAAACCCACCGAAAGTCAAAATACAAAAACAATTCTTCTGTAGGTTGAAAAGGGACAAATACTCCCTCAAAAACAATTTTATGACATTAAACTTCAAACTAAATGAATATATTATTTATTACAAAAATTAATTTTTTTGGAAATTAAAATTTGAAAAACAACTATATTTTTTTTGGAAATTTGAATTTAAATTATCGAAACAAAAAAATTATGAAACTCAAGTGGCAGAAAAGCTGTGAATTCCATGTTATAAAGAGAAGCCATTGCGCAGTATGATTTTTCTTCCGGACTTCTTCTTTCCCCTTACGGCTAAAGCATAAGCTTAAAATTTGTATTTCCAAAGATTTTATATTTTAAAAATAATTTATTTTATAGTTGTCAAATTGAAACAATTGTCAGAAAAAAGTGCCGAATTTCAAAAACCTATCGAAATACAAGGTGGCTCATTGGTTTTTAACCGCCTAGATGGTATTTCGTTGGTTTTTTCCAACATAGCTTACTCCCTTTCACCAACACAAAACTGTATTTGACCACCTCTTTCACACAAAAAACCTTGTAGAATACCAGGAAAAAACGTAGTGTCATATGGGCATTAATGGAAAACAGACCCTTTTTTTATAACGTGTTTTTAGTTAAGTGAAAAAGAAAAAAGATAGATATTGACGATTTTTTCGCTGAAATGATGATTTTTTATTTGCAAACATCAAATTATCGTATGAAAATGAAAAATATATAATCCTATATCTCCAGTTATCATTATTTCTATCGCATGGTAATTGCAAATTTGTAAGCAAGTTTCGGTGGTAAGTGTGCGCCTCGTTTAATGTGAAAATCAATAAACAGATTTGGGTAACTTCATACAACGTCATACAAAAAACCTTACGAAGTAGCCCAAACCTGCAATTATTTCAGCACGTGGATCAGACCTATTTTTCGATGTGTACCAGTGATGGAACATTACTCGTGCTTGTGCATTTTTCGGCCCTTTAGGAAGCAGCTTGTCACTTCTGCACACTCGACCGATTTTCGGCACTATTTTGCGTTGCACAATTTTTTGAACAAATATGACACAATTTTAATTTTCCATCACTGAATGTACTCATTTGTTCGATACCGTGGTTGAAGTACTCGATACCAAAAAATATCGTTGCAAAAGAATCGAGTAAAAAGTATCGGTATCAAATGCAAAAAATATCGATTTGGTATCGTATCGTATCGAAATTCGTGTCCCTAATTATATGTAATTTTATTTTTCTGAATCCAATTTTATTTTCTGAACTTCGATTTTGTTTTTCTGAACTCAAATTTTAAATTCTGAATTTCAACTTTATTTTTCTGTATGTACTTCAATTTGAAATTCTGAACTTCAAGTTTATTTTTCTGAACTTTAATTTGAAAATCGAACTTCAACTTTATTTTTCTGAACTTCAATTTGAAAATCTGAATTTTAATCTTATTTTTCTGAACTTAAATTTTCTTTTTCTGAATATTAACTATAATTTTATTTTTATGAATCCAATTTTATTTTCTGAACTTCGATTTTATTTTTCTGAACTTCAATTTGAAATTCTGAACTTCAACTTTATTTTTCTTAATTTCAATTTGAAAATCTGAACTTCAATTTTCTTTTTCTGAACTTCAGTTTGAAAATCTGAACATAAATTTTCTTTTTCTGAACTTCGACTTAAAAATCTTAACTTCCACTTTATTTTTCTGAACTCCAATTTCAAATTCTGAAATTCAATTTTATTTTTATGAACTCCAATTTAAAAATTTTAACTTCAACTTTATATTTCTGAACTCCAATTTTAAAATCTGAATTTCAACTTTATTTTTCTGAACTTCAATTTGAAATTCTGAACTTCAACTTTATTTTTCTGAGGGCCGTTTTCATCATCTCCGGTTAAGTTAACCGGTGGTTAATTTGACGTAAATTGTATGGCGAGCTGTCAAATAAATTGCTTAACCGGGAAAAATACTACGGTTAAGAACTTAACCGGAGATGGTGAAACCGGCCCTGAATCTCAATTTGAAAATCTGAACTTCAATTTTCTTTTTATGAACTTCAATTTAAAAATCTTAATTTCCACTTTATTTTTCAGAACTCCAATTTTAAAATCTGAAATAGAATTTTATTTTTCTGAACTTAATATGAAAATCTGAATTTCAATTTTAAATTCTGAGCTTCCATATATCGCACGTTTTATGCAATAGGGATTTAACTCAAAAAAATTTTTTTTTGGGAAAACGCAAATAAACTTTTTTAATTTCAAATAGTTTCCTTCTACGGCTAACTACAAAATCACTTATATTTCCGCCATTTTTATCCTTTTGAGTATTTTATAAGGCTAGACTCAAAGGCACGACCCAGTTATTGAACAATATGGCAAAATCCCAGAAATCGAAAATTTCGAGTTAAATCCCTATTGCATAAAACGGGCGATATGTAGTTTTTCCGAACTTCAAGTGTAAGTATCCGAACTTAAACTGGAAAAGGTGTAGTCAGAAACGGAAACATTAGAACTGCTCCTCGAAACACATTTCTCGGTCTGGCTATAGATTGACGTACATATTACGATAGGTATGCTACGAGGAGCACACCTCAGTATGGAGTTATCTCTCCTCTGTTATGGATGAAGATAAAAACTTTGCCAATACATGTGAGCATTCAAACTCTTTGACGTAATAAATGGTTTGCTTTTTCTGAGAATGCCGAATCTGGTTCTACGATATCACACTACAGGTGACCTTGTAAAAGAGCCGTGTAGGTACATATAAACGATGGGAATCAGGAAGTATAAGCACTTTAACTGCAAAAAGAGTCACACCAACAACCGCATCTTTATATTTTTTATTTATAAATTTATTTATCATCTTTATTAATTTTAGTTAAAAATTTCTTTACTCAAACATATTGCACTGTCCGCTCACCCGAACCATATAATTTCGACTCTGTAGCTTTGGACGCTGGCGTTACCTCCTCACACACTACAGGATGCTTTATATCTGCCGTATTAAAGTCTATAGAACGCGTTAAGGGCAAGACATAGTTGGCGCGCACCTCAGTGGTCATACCCGAGTTGGGAACATGCTTCACTTGACTCGGCAACTCATTACATCTCTTTGGATATTCTCTCGCAGCCGCAGCATTGCAAATTACATCGTCTCGTCCGAAGAGAATACGTTTCGGCGTTGTTGTACTTTTCTCATGCCAATTCCAAAATGTTATATTATCATGCCGCGCCACACTATTCAGCAACTCACTGGGTGTATAATGCACATAGTCAAGACGGGAAGTGGTGGCAGCGGGATCCAAAAGCTTCGTATAACTGCTTTCAGCACGATTTACTACAACATACGAAGCGGCAACTGGTGTCGGCAGTCTTATGGGGGTGGGGCGCTCAAATTCTGGTTGTGTAGCCCAAATATAATCGTTATGCATAACGCTACAAGCGGGACGCATGGGGCGGCTTAAAAAACGTAAACGGCGATCTTCGAAATCTTTTATGAAGTCCACTTTGGTTCCAAGCTTGGGAATTGTGATTTTATTTGGAACGCCAGGCTTTGAATTGGTGGCGATGATGGGGCGTTTTAGTATTAAAATAGGTATTATTTATGGCTGTATGTATGTACGTCACAACTTTTCGAACTCACAAACTCACCTTCCATTGAAAATTTGCCTTGTAATCACTGACACGACATTGCTCTAAAATCTGATCAAGTTCATATGGTTTCGTTGCTCTAAATTTTGCACGCATCTCGGTGCCCGGCATGTCGCCGTCGTTCATGTAGATGCGATCGGGATATGTTGAGGTTCTCATATCATTCTGACACTCTTCAATTGGCTTTTTAAAGTCGTTCATAATTCGAAGAAATTTAAATCATAAAAAATAAATGGTACTTTGAATAAAATACAAATTTAAAATTTATTTGTTTCGTTGCAATTAAATATTTTTTACTGCATAATACAGGGTTGCTATGGTTCTCACTTGAGTTAAGGTCCATATATGTACATACCTGCATATGTATGTATGTATGTAGTCGCTATGTTCACGTTGCTAATAGAAATAATGCCCACGCTCATCATAATTGAATTCCACTCCAGTCGGTCTTAAAGCAAACCACAACTTTGGACGGCTTTCGAGGTCCCTATGATCATAATCAACAATAAACCCTTTTACCTGTCTCTAAACTTTAGAATCTTAAGCTGTTTTTATTCAGTGTTTCTATTTCAGTTAATTAAAAAAAAAAATCATTCTACGCCCTATCTAACCAGAGGAGTCCGCAGGGAGCTCATCCTCCTAGGGATACTGCAAAAAAGGCTGCTAAACAAGTATACCCAACAGAGAAGTATGCCCAAAACCCCCTTTCAGATAATCCGAAAGAACTCTTGCTGATAATTTTTTGCGAAAAGGACTTCTTAAAAAGCAACCTCAGATAACTAAAAAATGTTACTTACTTCGTTAAGAAATCTTAAAAGGAGCAGTAAAAGCCTGCACTTTCTGCTCACAGATCGTCGTCAGGCTCACTTAACGGTAGGCCCAGGAAGTAGTCAGCATTTTTGGGCTAGTACAGAGGGAAAAGGCGGTTAAGTGAGTGGGTTTAAGTGGACATGTGAAGAGATGCTGAGGGTGCCATTCGACGTCTCTCCACATTCCAGACATACACCCAGAAAAAAATAGTGTGAAATCAACCAAAAATCAACAAATTTTGTGGATAATTTTTTTCAACACGATGCTTAATGTATGCCATCATGTAATCGTGTAAATTTAACACTACTGTCAAGTGTTAGTTTAACAGGATGACAACTGTAGAATTAACACTAAAAAGTATTGAGTCTTCCTGTTGATTTTACAATATTAACTAGTTAATGTTACAATAAAAGCTGGTTAAATTAACACGAAATGGTCCTGTTGAATTAACAATAACATCTTTTTGATTTTACATTAAATTTATTGTTAAATTAACTACAAAGTCTTGTTGATTGTACAATTTATTTTTTTAAATAAAAAAACATATAAAACATAAAATATATAATCATCACTTCAATTAAGCACATTCGTACATCACCCGCACAACTGACCAAATTGAAGGCGTCCTTCTCATACGAACACGAATGTACCGGCGATAGTTTATACATGGGCGATAGTACTATCACTTGCACCGAGTAATGTTTGGCCGCTAATGCAACAATCGCATGCTGCACGCAAACCCCCATTCGCTAAAAAACCTCCTCGTGATATTGCAACCTATGAAGAGGAAAAATAAAATATTGAACATTAAATACTTTTAGAAACAAAAATGTAATCCTCTTTTAACTCACCTGCAAACTGAAAATATAAATCGAAAACCCACTATCGCGAACTGACAATGATACTAAACTCGCATCACTGCCACGGCACAAAATTTTCCCTTTTTTTGTTTAAATTATAATTTGCGTTTTGCACGAAAATCAGACTTCAAATGATCAAGAAAATTATGTATGTTTCAAAATAGTTTTGACGTTCTTTTTTAACACTTTTTTTTAGATTACATTGACACTATGATCGTGTTGAATAAACCAAAATTACAAATGACGTTTATGTTTGAACATTGTTTCGTGTTATATCAACCAAATTTTATTGTTAATTGTGGTTCCTGTTGTTTTCACATTTGTTTACATGTTGCATTAACACTAAAATTGGGACGTCATTTTTCTAACATTTTTTTTAGTTTATATTGACACTATCATCATGTTAAATAAACCAAATTCCAAATGACATTTAGGAATAAAATTTTATATTTGAATCATCTTGTATATTTTAAAATTTCTTCATGTTGTATCAACAATAAAATTTGGTTGAATTTACCAAATTTTCAGATGACAGTTACAAAGCCAAAATCATGTTTCAAACATCGTGTAATTTGAAAAAAATTGTTGCTGTTCTATGTGTAAAAATCGATCGTGTTAATTTTACATGAATCGTGTTGATGATTTTTTTTCTGAGTGTACATTTGGTATTTCGGGGTCTATTCTGGCTGCAGTATCGCGACATTAGTTGCCCGAGGATAATGCGGCTTTCTCTCTACCGCTCCAATTCCTCGTATTGAAACGAAGGTAGTTATGATATCTGTATGGATCTCCTTTATAGCCTACCTGTAAGACGCTGGGTCGAGTTGTTTTTTATATGTATATTTTTAAACATCTGGGAGAGGTCGAATGGAGGGCTCCTGAAATACTGAGGGAAGGTTCTGGTTGTAACAGTTGGCTATTTGGATGACCCCTGCGATGGTATGCCAGTAGGAATTGCTTGTTGAGCATGATGTTATGTTCGCTGACTGGGAGCATGTGTGCCTCATGATGTAGTAAGTGTTCCGGCGCCATCGGCGGTTTATCTATGGCTGTTCTGCGGGCTGAGTTTTGGCAGGCCTGGAGTTGTTGCCATTGGGTCCTGGAAGTGCCCGGCGACTATACTGGCGATGCATAGTTAGGGACCGGCCGGTCGATTGCTTTGTATGTTGCAATGATGGTCTTTTTTGGTCTTTTCCACAAGTGCGACCAACTGAGCGACTTGAGGATTTTGTTATGACTTTGAGAATTGTTAGCAAACGCGGTCGTATGCGCGAAGAAGGAGCCAAGACTGTCGAAGGTAACATACAAAATCTTTGGGTAGTCTAGTTAGCTCTACACCATTTCCAGATGGATTTTAGAAAACGTCAACTGGATTTTAGAAAGTGAAAATTTGATTTTAGGAATGTTGATTAGAAAAACAATTAAAATTTTCCAAAATCCAATTGACTCGTTCTAAACTCCAGTTGATGCTTTCTAAAATCCATCTGGAAATGGTGTAGTGTAACAAAGTGACAATTTTATCTACATATCTATAAATAAAATTCCGTTGATTTTTCTGAAGGTTATTTGGGATTTTCTTTTATATAAAATATCGGTTACGTACTGTTCTAATGAAAAAATACGTACATACATTTTAAATACGAATTATGAATTAATTAATTCTTGTATTTGGTAAATATATACATACATATATACCTACTTCTGCAAATTCATTTAAAGAATAAACATACTATCTTACAATGAGAGGAACTTATATGTACATGCATCTAAAATTACATAGTA
This sequence comes from Urophora cardui, assembly GCA_960531455.1. NCBI lineage: Eukaryota > Metazoa > Arthropoda > Insecta > Diptera > Tephritidae > Urophora > Urophora cardui. The sequence goes on along the minus strand of OY482674.1, from coordinate 39,726,643 downwards.
AAAACATGTTTACACCAGAGACCTAAAATAACAATTATCCTAATATCGACAATCGCTAAAATTACGGGATTAGACAATATCCATCATCAAGTAATTGTTATGGAAGATCGAAAAAAATATCAATTGTTCATAACAATTATGATCTGATCGAAAAAATATCGATCTTTGAGTAATTGTTATTGATGATGGAACAAATTTTCCATTGCTCAATTATTGTTATGAGTGATTTTTATATTTATTTGTTATAATTGTTATGGTCTCTGGTTTACACTAGAGCTGCAAAACTATCGATGGCACTATCGATAGTATCGATAGTTTTTTTTTCGTGTCACTATCGATAGTTTTTTCCACTATCGATGGTTATCCCTATTCATTCTTGTAGTTTTGTTCCAAGAGAAGAATACTGAATGTTAGGGAGGAGTTGGATTTCGATATCAAATTGGTCAAATTAATACCCCAGCGGGTTAGGGGGCTTAGAATATACCCGTGGTAAGGAATGTCTGTCCTAAGAGGCGACTAAAATCCATGCTTCTAACGATATACAACTTGTAGTAATTGAACCACACCTCGCTAAATGACATCTGGTCAATGTCAAAATTTTTTCCGATTTTGAAAGTTTTGATTTTCAAATTAAGTTTTTTATAAAAACTTGTAAAAATCAGAAAAAATTTATTTTTTAAAAATTAGCCCGTTTAATTGTTAACGTAATATCAAAGATATCTGATAAAAATATTATTTTTAGCGATTTCTTTCATGTGAAACAAAAAGGATATTTTATGGACTAAAAACTCGGTTATATGACTCATCCGTGTATAGGGCGTCGTTTTACAACTTTTTTTTGCAAAACACTATAGACTTCTTGCGCGGCCTTAAACTTTTCATATTCAATAGTACTGCCTTTAAAATAAGAAACAATTTGCTCGCACAGCTAAATTCATTGAAGGTGCAAAACACGGTAACTCGCATGGAACATGGTGCAAGTTTTCCAATATATTAGCTGGGGAATGATTTGTATCTGACAGCAGCTTTTGTGTCTACAGTACAGCTACTCGCAATTTGAAATCTTCGGATATAAAATGACAAGCAATAGTTAAGTAATTTTCATTATTCCTTTTTTTTGCTTGGCTTTCCGACGGGGTAGGAATATGAAGTATTGTGGAACGATTTTTTCACAAGGGATGACGAAAAATCGTTCCACAATGCATAAGTATCTATAGGGTTATATACTTATGTATATAACACTTTGTAATCAAGATATTTCATTTACAGAAAATGTATTTGGTTTTTAATGTTTTTGATATTTCAAAAATTTTCATTAGATTTTGAATATTTTAATTGTTAAGATTCATTTTCAATTTTTATAATAAATATATATACATATATATTTAAAAATATAAGTATATACAAAATATTTTAATTAACCAGTGCTGATTAACGCTAACCGTATGAGAGGGTGAAGTCACAAACAAATTTTATCTTTTGTCTATACACGAATGAGTCATCTAACCGAGTTTTTCGTCCATAAAATATCCTTTTTTTTCACATGAAAGAAATCGCTAAAAATAATGTTTTTATCAGATATCCTTGATATTACGTTAACAATTAAACGGGCGAACTTTTAAAAAATAAAACTTTTCTGATTTTTACAAGTTTTTATAAAAAACTTAATTTGAAAATCAAAACTTTTTCAAAAATCGCAAAAAATTAAAAATTTTGACATTGACCAGATGTAATTTAGCGAGATTTGGTTCAATTACTATAAGTTGTATATTGTTAGAAGCGTAACTCCAGCGAACATAATTTTTGAATAAAGTGATAACAAAAAACACAAAATTACCGTTATCTCAAAAACGTAACCATACAAAAAATTTAAAAAAAATGTTGTGCTCAGCAGGCCCATACCTATCCTCCCCCATAACTGAAATTCTTCGTATTTTTTTGTTTTTTGATTTATTTAAAGCATAGTGTATTCTACATTAATGAAATGTTTAAACAGTGTGCCTTTTGATTATCGGTATTTTACATTAATGAAATGTATAAACAATGTGCCTTATGTACTACACCATTTCCAGATGGATTTTAGAAAGCGTCAACTGGATTTTAGAAAGGGAAAATTGGATTTTAGAAATGTCAATTGGATTTCAGAAAGGCGAAATTGGATTTTGGAAATGTCAATTGGATTTTAGAAAAGGGAAATTGGATTTTAGAAATGTCAGTTGAATTTTAGAAAGGGAAAATTGGATTCTAGAAATGTTAATTGGATTTTAGAAAAGGGAAATTGGACTTTAGAAACTGTAAATTGGATTTTCGAAAATTTATATAATTACGTATATGTACATTATAATTTCATACGCAAAAAGAATTTCTATTCGAAAAATTCTGTGTAAAATTTATTTTACACGCACATTCTGAAATCCAAATCACGCTTTCGAAAATCCAACTGACATTTCTAAAATCCAATTTCCCCTTTCTAAAATCCAATTGACATTTCTAAAATCCAATTTCCCCTTTCTAAACTCCAATTGACATTTCTAAAATCAAATTGCCCCTTTCTAAAATCCAATTGACATTTCCAAAATCCAATTTCCTCTTTCTAAAATACTAATTGACATTTCTAAAATCCAGTTAACGCTTTCTAAAATCCATCTGGAAATTGCGTAGTCAGCGCCAAAGATGCTAAAAAACAAATGTACTACTTTTAGTTTTATTACTATAGCGTTTTCAAGTCAAATGAAACCTTTTTCAAATCAAGTGCAAATTTTAAATTGAAAAAGGTTAAATTTAACCAAAAAATGCTATATATATAAGTGAAGTATTTATTTCCTATTTGTTGTTATTTTGTTAATTAATTAATGTTATGCGTTAAAAAAAAATTAAAGACTTTGAAAAGGAAAATGTAAACAAAACCATCCCTCTTTTTAAGGTTTAATTTAACCAGAAAATGCTATATATATACACAGAGAAAAAAGTACAATGGATTTTTCAACCAACTTCTTGGTTGATTTATTCATGTCAAAAGGAAAAAATGTAATATGTACATTTTCATTGTACCATTAACCAATATTTTGGTAACAATCAATATAAAACAGAAAGTTGGTTTCCCCAACGTGTATATTTGTTATGTTAACGAAAATATTGGTTAATTCATATCTAAAAAAAAGTAAAAATATTTAAGAAGCTTTATGGCTTCGGCTCTGTTGTTACCATCGCCTTCAACACCGTTTGTGCTTGACGAAGTTGAATGGCTGGACCCGAATTGCAGAGAGCGAGAGAGTCAGTATTTGGAATTTTCTTTGTTATTCAGTTAACATATTAACACTCTCTTATAGATCATACATAGCAGTGCTGCTACTGGCTTAAAAATATAACCAACAAATTGTTTAATAGTAACAAGAAATTGGTTGAAGATTTGAACGAACATTTTGTTATATCAACAAATATCATGGTTAATATAACCAAAAACACTGTCTAATATATCAACAATGGTAATGGTAATGGTAATATTAAACAAAATTCACATTGATTCCATTTCAAGTGTGAAATTAGTACTATTAACCAACTTTTGGTTTATTTTTCTCTCAGTGTAAGTGAAGTATCTAATTTTTATTTGATCTTTTATTTAATTATTGTTTTGCGTAAAAAATTAAAGACTTTTTGGAAAGAAAACTGTAAACAAAACCATCCCTCTCTTTATTTTAGTGAAATATTCATAAAAAACTATCGATAGTATCGATAGTTTTTTTCGACTATCGAAACTATCGAGTGGTCCGACTATCGATGGTTTTACAGCTCTAGTTTACACTACATATATAAATAGTACATATCGTCGCTGCGCCAACAAAAAGAGCTATACGTTTTTCAGAAACTTTTCAGGAGAGCAAAAAACCGTTTTCTGGTGATCCTAGAGGATATTTTTTCTAGTTTGAATTGTTAGCTAATGATACTACACATATATAATAGACTTGTGCAATTTTTTTTACTTTTTTTGACCAACCACTTCCCATGAAGCATTTGCGCCGTTTTACAGCACATAACTCTTTTTACAAATTATTTAAATTTGCTAGTGGGGGTAAGAAATTGTGAAAGATGTGTATACAATTCTTCGCTAGGGTCCGATGCAATTAGCAATAGCTTGGAACTGCATTATTTAATTCACCAGTGCACCTCCTATTTTGAAAAGTTGTCACATACGCTTTTTTTAAATAATTTTTTTACACAAAAATTACCTGAAATCAAAAAACAATTGTTCGAAAATAGATGTATAACTGATTTTACAGAGCATTTCTACTACTGAGAGCATATAGCTGTGTTTGATAACTTCTAACCAAAGAAGGATATCAGAAAACGGGAAATGCAGAAATGTGGCTAGCGGATAGCGCTAAATAAATATGTAATAAAAAAAAATCGAAAAAAAGCATATACCTGTAGTGAGTTTCTGTAACAAAATCGCGAAAATTTTCGATCAAAATGACGTCACATTAATACGTTCCACACTTTGTCACCACCTAAAAAGCAGGTGAGAATCTATCGATTGACGTCATTATGACGTCACTCAGGCGAAAAGATTGATAGAGTTCAGTTACAGAAACGCAGTGCTGAATTTGTTGGCACAGCGACGATATATATTTGCATCGATTTGATATTTCCGTTTGCTTAAAATTTAAACATAAAATCTTAAACTAAAAATCCTAAACTTAAACCTCTTTGCCGTTTACTAATTTATAACTTCAGTGTATTTATTTACTTTTTTTTTTTTCTTTCAACAATTTAGCCACTGCATCTTTCTTTTTGCTTTCTTTATTCTTTTCCTTTTCGGGGCGCTCATGAATGCGCTCATGACGACGCATATCGCTATGCATACGAAAACTTTTCGAACAAACCTTACACGCGTGCGGCTTTTCACCTATTGTACATAGAAAAATAAGATCAAATGAAAATATGAATAGTAACATGACTGAAAGATCTCTTTATCATGAACAGTATATGTAGTAGGTACCTGTATGCAATCTTCGATGCTCCTGCAAATAATTATTCGCACGAAATGACTTATCACAGTAATCACATTTGTAATTCTTCTCGCTTGTGTGTATACGCCGATGCAACACCAACGAATATTTACGCGAAAAGGATTTGCCACAAAATTCACATTGATGACTCTTATCGAGCGTATGCAACGATACAGTATGATAGTTGAGATCACCCCATTGACGAAAATCGCGCTTGCAAATTTGACACTTGTATGGCTTTTCATTGCTATGGATACGTTTGTGATTTTTGAGTGCGTGCATTGCAATAAATGATTTGTCACAGATTTCACACCTATACGGACGTGTGCCCGTATGCGTATTTAAATGGTATCTGAGAGCATTGTGTGAATTAAATCCACGGTCACATTTCATACAAATATGTTTTTTCTTTTTATTCGCATCGCTAACGGCTGGCAATACGGAGGAGGTGCGTGTATCGTTGTCCGCATATTCATCGGCGAGTTTGTTGAAGTTTTCTTCTGCTTTTGAATTATCCATTTTACAATCATCATCATCGTGCTCACCACCGCCGCCGCCGCCACCGTCATATTCATGTGAATTTGGTTCTTCCTTACAGAATACTTCCTGTTCGGCCTCTACAGTGCTCTCCAAATCACATTCAACCGGCTGCAATGTTATATCGGTTATATTGCCTATTGTTATAGCACCATTAGTATCTTCGGTGTATTCAAATTGTGTTACACGTAAAGGCTGCAGCAAATCGGTTGGCATGGTTGTTGAACGCAGCTGCGGCACACCGTTCGACAAGCTTGGCGGCGGTACGGCATGATTATAGAATGCAGCAGTATTACTTGGCATCACAACAGCATCCTCGTCCTCATCAGCGCCATTGATTACACGTGGCAACGGCATATTTAGGTTATCTCTTCTGCTGGCCTCGGACTTTTGGTAGGGCAGCAATTTCGCGGCAGGAGGAAGTGGCGGAAGTGGTGGTGGAAGCGGTGTTGCTGCCCTCGACTGCTTCCTTCTTGCAGCCAGCGAAGTAGCTGTCATCATAGGCATAGGTGGTAGAGGTTCAGTGAAGGGCACATCATTATTATATGATTTATTTTTGTAAGTGTTGAGACCGCCAAAATGGTCATTGGAGAACCTAGTGGAAACAAAGCAGTATTTTGTTAAATTTTTATAAAACAAAAAAATCAATAAAACAAAATTCCCTACCATGAACTACGCATAGCGCTGGATGTAATCAGATCGAGCGCCTCGCATGTATCCTCAATGGTTTCTTTATCCACCACATTTCTGATGCCCTCCAGCATATCCTCGCTATCGCTAAACTCTACCTCGACTGTGCGTTTCAGTGGTGGCGGCTGTGTATGGTTTGGCGCTACATAATTTATACATTTATTTATATCGTTTGAGTTCAACTCATTGTTCACATCAACTGCGGCATCCATGACATGGGATATGGGTGCCTCCTCGACGGTAGAGAAGTCAGGAAAGTTTAAATGCACATCATTGAAGACTTGATCGACATTATCGGTGGAGGGCTGTTCAAAAATTTAAAAACATCGATTAGAACTGTTTAATAAGCGGGCAATAAGGGCGATGAAAACTGGTATAAAGTGCTTAGATTTAGAATTATTTCAACCGGGAGCCGATTGCTGCAATTTCACCATAGAATATTTCACCACAGGCAGAGAACGTAAATTTATAAAGGCGTAAATGTTAAATCCGCAAGTTAACATAAGAATTTACGTTCTTTGGCACAACAACAGAACCGATTATGTTCTTAACAGAGCATGTAAATTTATTTCTGTTATTAAAATATCATTTTCTGCTTTGTTTACTTTACTGTTGCATAGTTTCAGGCGCACTTGTATATTTTAAACAATTTTTGTCAAACGTATTGCTACGCCCACGAGATATTTTAAAATTTCCCTACCTTCTTTTCGGCTTCACACAATTTCTGCGATTCCACTGGTTCCAAATCATCCAATGATGTTTTCATTGCAGCCAATATCGTATCCTGCGTGCTGGGTTCATAATGCTGCTTCAGGTGGGCAAAGAATTGCAATTGTGATTCTGCAGTGTTACCACAAATTTCACAACTATAAATAGGCACATTGAGAGGTTGCTCAGCTGGCAATTTATTATTCTGATGGACGCTCACCAAAGGCGGCGGAAGAGTATTTTCTGCGCCATTCAGTGAGACGCGCAATTTTTGTGAGATACGTTTCTTATGCGGCAGCACTTTTCGGGCGTTCGCAACATGCCGGGTATAGGACTCGATTAGATCTGTCGTATCGTCATCCAGACTCACGGGTGCACTGCCCAGAAGGAATTGCTGTACTGCGGCAGCATCATCTCCTGCAGTTGACTGATTAACCACTGTTTCCGAATTAACACCAACTGCTCTGTCACCAGCAATGCCTCCAGTACCAAGATATTCGCCACTCATTGTGATATATTCGCCAGAATGCTTGCTTGTATGCATATTTCCGAGCTTATTCTGGTTTTGGTGATTATTGTTCCTTCCGGTATCCATAACCAGCGATAGAGGTGTCGTGGATTGCGTATTAAGTGGATTTAGAGCTGATTCGTCTACACTTGCAGCAATTGCATTTCTTACTGTCACATCAGCTGGCGTTGGACGATAATGAAATATGGAACTTGGAAAATGTAAATCGGATGTGAGTGAGACTGTATCGGTTCCTTTTACGCTGCCATAAGCCACACCGGAACCTCTGCCATCATCCACATCATCACCGCCAACCGATCTGGGCACTGGTTGATTGATCTGGGTTGTAAGAGAACTCCCATTGTGACTGGTTGGCCCTTGACTAACATTTTTCGACGTTGGAAATAGCAGCGGGTTGGAATCCATAAAGTCTATAATATAATTGTGGGTGTCACGCATATATGATGGAGTGAGCAACTGCAGTGGGAGATCCTACATAAGAAACTTTTCGCTAAAACTCTGGAGTCAAATATACTTTTATCGGAATTTGTCTTACGTGATCAATGAAATCCGTTTCCTTGCGCGACGTCGACGACGATGTTGAGGACGTTCCTGACAATCCCGGCTGTATCTGCGGCGGCGGTGTCTGATCCATTGCGTGTATTTTTTCATGTGGCCCGGCCGATGAATTGTTATTTTACTTGCTGCTCGTCACACTTTTTGCATTGAAAACTGTAATACGAATCTGTGTCAGCCACAACTAATAAGTTTTTTATTCACTCTTTTCATAAACAAAATTATGAAAAATATTTTAATTAATAAACAGCCGATTGTAAATTTATGATGCGAATGCGTGAGGAGTGAAAATGTCAAAATGTCATTTGACATTCCGTTTTGACAATCACAATCAAGACCAATCTATATACAGGTCGTCTTATGTGAAGGAGAATAGGTGATTACAGTTAGACGGCGGTTTTCAAAAATGTCAGAAGCATGATGTAGTAGAGCTGTCAAACTATCGATAGTCACGACCATCGATGTTTTACGATAGTCCTAAGGGTGACTATCGATACTATCGATAGTATCGACCCATTTTATATGTTTTTTTCAAATCCATTTATTTTTCGCTGCCTTACTTTTAAAAATACCAACTGATTTTCCAATTCATAAAAATTTTTTTGTAAGAATAATAACACATCGACTTTTTTTGGTTTTAAACTCGACCGCCTATCACTTACAATTAAACCAGCTTTACTGAACATGCGTTCAGACTCTACTGCGCTGGTTATAATAGCGGAACGGGACGGAAGCCGTACCGATAGAGAACGGTGACAAACATAAGGCAGTTATAATAGTGCGTTAACTGCCGTCTTTGACAATTGCCACAGCTGTAAATATTGTACTTTGTTTACCAATTTAAAACAGGAAACTTTCCACTTACCCCAACAAGGAAACTTTCAATTTGTTGGTGATTTCATGACGACACACGCCGTTATTAAGTCTTTCCTCGAATTCGCTCATATTTATTTTATAAAATGTTTAAAAAAAATTTTTGCTAACGGTATTCTCAGGGCCGCCGAGAGAAAATCCGGGCCCGGGGTCAAAATAACTACGGGTCCCCATACTAAATGAACAAATTCTCAAAATCAAAATTCAATAAATATATAGTTACGAACTTTGATTTATCTATACATTAATACAGATCAAGTAAATATGTTTACATAGAAATATACATATTAGGGTGGGTCAAATGTATTGTTCAAAAGGCACATCCAGTTTCCGAATCCATGGGTCATACTGAGTAATATTGTTCATGGGACCATAGGTCTGAATGAATTCTGTTTAAATACATATTGCTTTATTTGTATGAAATAAATTTCTTTAAATTGGAATACAAATATTTGTTGGTAGGAATTTGGTATATCAAAAGACTGATTCTGCTGAACGCTTTAGGGCCATTTTTTTTTTATAGAGAGATAAAACAAAAAATTGATGGTTAACTATCGAATGCCAGTTAACTCGTCACCGTGAAAATAGCCCTTAGTGAAACAGCAATCGAATTCAACTGTAGGAAGCACCAAAGCCAATTTTAGCTTCGCAAGCTTCGTTTGTTTTCGGCGTATCGCTGTTTATATACATACATACACGTACATATATGAGCATTTCCTGGGCGTTTCGGGCGGTATGTTCGCACGATTTTTTGAACTTTTGAGGCAGAAATATCGCGAAATATTTTATCGTTTTATGATAAAGGGAAATATTTAGGCCACGGCTAATGATTAAAGTATGTTAGCGACAGAAATTTAGTTTAATGCCTCTATTTTAGCCACTTAAAAAAAAAAATGGAAGTGTTTTTTTAGCGTCCGGAACGCAGTTTAAGTGGCTAAAACAGAGGCATTAAACTAAATTTCTGTCGCTAACATACTTTAGTCATTAGCTGTGGCCTAAATCTTTCCTTTTATCATAAAACGATACACTATTTCGCGGTATTTCTGCCTCAAAAGTTCAAAAAATCGTGCGAACATACCGTCCGAAACGCCCAGGAAATACCCATATCGCTGTATAAGAATTTGCATCATACCGAATTTTTCTGTTGCAACAGAAAACGAATTCAAATTTATGCTGCAAAGCCGACGCCAAAAACCAACAATTCCTTAAGTGGGGTGCAGACCGTTAAGAGATTTATAAAATTGTTTGAAATTTAAAATGATTGCTATCTACGAAAGGTGATTAAAGGTGTTGTTTGTTTGTTTTCTGTAAGCAAAAACTTGGATATCATTTTGAGATTCCCGGGCCCTCTAAAGCCCGGGCCCGGGGCAATTGACCCCCTCAGCCCCCCCCCCCCCCCCCCCTCTCGTCGGGCCTGGGTATTCTGTTTTGTCACAGCAAAGAGAACTGTCAAATTGCCGTAAGAATACGGAAGAAATCTAAAATCAACAGATGCTTACGGTTCTCGCCGCTTTCTACCGTTCATTGTAATCAATCACATGCCTTTCACATACAATAGATATTAAAGTCACAGCTGCATCCGTCGCGTTACGGCTATTATATATATTATATAACCAGCGAGTACAGATGATGCCGTGATACAAAAAAAAATTGTTTGCAGGTGGGTTTGTGTTTGGTGCAGAGTTAACTTGCTCCAAGTACTGGCTCTTCTTCAGGATTACATCGGTTTTTTTGCTCTCTGTATTTGATTCAACACTTCGGAAATTTTTGGTTTCTTATACGGCAATGTGTTCTCAATAAAAAATTGTGCTTTGAGAATTAATGTGGAAATGGGTAAATGTCAAATGCGCTGGGAAAGAGTATATACTGTTACGTATTTGTCGATAGCTCGATTATTTCTATAGGGTTCGTATCGCTGAATTGTTAAATAAAAGTCTTTATTTACTTCTTAATTCACACTGCTTTATTTCACGACTAAAAAGTCTACACTTGTTTTACTTGACTTGATGTTAACACTTCTACGGTTAAATTACGACTGACTCTGGAGCGCCTGCTCGCCGCCTTATATAGTCTGTCAAACGCAATCTGGAAAATTCTGGCAACACTGGAAATTATCTGGTATCTTCTTCTAGTTCTGGCACTTTCCCTAGAGATGTGTTCAATCATTTTAGTGATGTAAGTGGAGAACCGATTATATTCGCCACACTGCCCTCCACCTAAGTCTGATCGTCCCGATCTGACACATTACTTGTCCCAAATGCTGCTAGCCTTTCCAGATGAACCACTTTCATTTTATTCCTTGGTCTTCCAATCGTTTGTATGCGATACACAACATCGTTGAGCCGTTTAATCACTTTGTAGGGCCCTTCCCAAGTACACTGCAATTTCGGGGACAAACCTTTCTTTCGCTGCGGGTTGTATAGCAAAACTAGATCTCCCTCAACAAAACCTTCTGAGTTCATTGCCTTGTCGTATCTGGCCTTCATCTTGTCACTCATGATCTTTGTTCGCTGTCTTACAAGTTCATGTATTTCTCTCATTTCCTCTTCCAGAACGTTGTTAGATTGTCTGGCATTTATTCCCGCATCAGCACTTATCCCAAATTTCAAGTCAGCTGGCAGTCGAAGATCACTACCAAAGATTTATTTTGCAGGAGTCTGACCTGTTGTATCGTGTACGGCCGATCGATATGCCATCAGGAACAGAGGAATATGAGTGTCCCAATCTCTCTGGAACTTGTCCAACACTTTTCGTAAATGTTCCTCTAATGTTCTGTTAAATCTTTCTACCATGCCGTCTGATTGTGGATGCAACGCAGTTGTTCGGGTTTTCCTAATACCCAGTGTTTTGCACAGCTCCTGAAACACAACTGATTCGAAGTTCCTTCCTTGGTCAGAATGTAGCTCTATAGGTGCACCATATCTCGCCACCCAATTGTTGGTGAATACTTCGGCTATAGTTTCTGCTTCTTGATTTGGAATCGGGTACACCTCCGGCCATTTGCTGAAGTAATCCATGACTACCAGTACATATTTGTTTCCAAGTTTGCTAGTAGGAAATGGCCCAGCTACATCCATGGCAATTCTCTCAAATGGTGCTCCTGAGTTGTATTGTTTCATCAGCCCATGACTCCTGGATTTGGGACCCTTAGCCTTTATGCACACGTCGCAGTTCGCAATCCACTCAACAACTGTCTGACGGCAGCCGACCCAATAAAACCTCTTCTTGATTTTCTCTACCGTCTTTGTTACTCCAAGATGACCTCCACTTGGACCATTGTGTAGTTCATTTAACACATCCGGTATTCTTTTCCTTGGAACAACTATCAATGTTTTAGAACTTTGACCATCTTCACTCTCCCAAACACGATGTAGGCAACCATTTACCAATTGCAAACTATTCCACTGTGCCCAATATGATTTGGCAACAGGACTTTCTGCTGACATCTCTTCTTTTGATGGTCGTTCGTTTTGCTCCAAACCAATCATTACACGTGCCAGATCTGGATCTTCTATCTGACACTTCCTTAATTGTTCCGCATTCCATTCGTCTGTAGATGTTATTGTCATTAGCCGAACATCTATGATGTCTTCCTTCTCCTCAGCTTTAGAGCAATGCTTGCATTCAAGATTACATGGTCGCCGCGACATTGCATCAGCATTTCCATGGGTACTGCCTTTGCGATGGTCTATAGAAAAGTCATAATTTTGTAGTCGCTCAATCCACCTTGCTAACTGACCCTCCGGATTTCGGAATTTCAAAAGCCATTTTAACGCTGCATGATCAGTCCTGACGTGGAATCGTTGACCATAGAGGTACTTATGGAAGTGTTTGATGCATTCTACCAATGCCAATAGTTCTCTTCGTGTTACACAGTAATTTCTTTCCGGTTTCCCAATTGATCGGCTGTAGTATGCGATAACCTTCTCCTGTCCGTCGATTTCCTGTGACAAAACACCTCCTATAGCATAACCACTCGCATCAGTATCCAAAATAAACCTCGCTCCTGGAACCGGGTATGCTAGCATTGGAGCAGTACAAAGCCGATCTTTTAACGTTTGGAAAGCCATTTCTTGTTCCTTCCTCCACTCAAAAGTCTTATTTTTCCTCATAAGCTCCGTGAGACTATTTGCTACGCTGGCAAAATTTGGTACAAATCGGCGATAGTATGTGCACAGCCCAAGAAAGCTTCGCAATTCATGTAGATTCCGAGGTCTTGGCCAATCTTTTACTGCTTCTATTTTTTCGTTATCAGTGCAGATGCCCTTTGTAGTCACTTTATGTCCCAAGTATTTTACTTCTTTCTTGAATAATGCACATTTCTTAGGACTTAACTTGAGACCAGCGCCAGCTATTCTTCGGAAAACTTCCTCCAAATTTTTGAGATGTTCATCAAAGCCTTTTCCCAATACAATGATATCGTCCAGGTACACAAGACATGTTTTCCAGTGCAATCCTTTCAGTACCTGATCCATAAGTCTCTCAAAGGTAGCTGGAGCATTACATAATCCAAATGGCATCACCGTAAATTGCCAAAGACCATCGCCAACACTGAAGGCTGTTTTCTCCTTGTCTTCCTCTTTTACTTCGACTTGCCAATAGCCGCTTTTCAAGTCCAGTGTTGAAAACCATTCCGTTCCAGAGTGTCGTCAATTCTTGGCAATGGGTAACTATCCTTTTTCGTTACATCATTCAGTTTCCGGTAGTCAACGCAGAATCTCATCTTGCCATCTTTCTTTTTAACAAGTACTACCGGAGAACTCCATGGACTGACTGATGGTTCAACTACCCCACTGTCGCTCATTTCTTGTATAATCTGGCTCACCATTTGACGTTTCGCTAATGGAACGCTGCGAGGAGCCTGACGGATTGGCCTTGCATCACCGGTGTCAATGTGATGCTTCACAATATTTGTCCTGCCTGGTTTTGTACCATCCTTATCAAATATGCTAGAATACTTGGCAAGTAATTCTTTCGCCTTTCTTTTGTGATTCTCCTGCAGTTCTTCTGTCCAAGCATTTATTTCATCTGAAAGATCTGTATTGCTAGTAGAAACTTCTCCTTGGGATTGTTCGCAATTCATGATGATGTCAACCTCTTCGCATTTTCCCAATATAGCACCTTTGGAGAGTTTGATTGGTGACTTGAACTCATTAAGTACTCTTACTGGTAGTCGTCCATCTTCTTTTGTCATAGCCAGGGTTTTTCCAACAAGTACATCGGATTTAGTTTCTGTTTCTGCTTCGACAACCCACAATTTGTTTGTCCCACAATCTCCATCAATCTTTGCCCAAATAATTGCCTCGGACTTTGGCGGTATCTGCTGATTCTCTTCCACGAGCACTTTCTTACTGCTGCATCTCTTATCGTAGCCAAAATTTAGCGGCACCTCCAAGTTTTTGTAACTCATAACCTTGTTTTTCATGTCAATCTTAATGCCTTGGTCGATTAGGAAGTCCACACCAATTATGACTTCATCAACAATTTCCGCCACTATGAAGGTGTGTAGTACGACAACATTTCCAATTACAACTTCGCATGTAACTTCCCCTAGGACTTGGGTATCCTCGCCTGTTGCCGTACGCAATTTTGCTCCATACAATGGCCTTATTTCCTTCTTTACCAAGTCAGATCGAATGATGGAATGAGATGCTCCCGTATCCACAGTCAACATTCGCTCCATTCCGTCCACCAAACCACCAATAGTAACATTACTCGTGCTTCTTCCCAACTGAGAGACAGAGATTATGGGGCATTCCATTGTGGGGACCAGCCCACGCCCCTTTTGGCTGGCCCGCTTTAGTTTAACGACTCAGTTGATTTGGGCGCTTGTTCATACCCATCAATATTCCGCTTGCGCCCATCGGCAGTGCTGAACTTACTGGAACTATTGCTGCAGTGGCGTGCTATATGTCCTATTTTTCCGCATCTGAAGCATTTCACAGCATTACTTTTCTTTTTCTGCATTTCATTCAACGCCTCCCATATTTTGCTTAGTAAGTCTGGCGTTTCCACTTCCACACGATGAGCCTTGTAAGTGGGCTTGCTTAATAGAGATGCCGTTTCCTGTGTCAAAGCATATGAGACCGTTTCAGCGAAAGTTCCTTTTGGGTTTGCATAGGTAGCCCGCTTCGTTTCAATATCTCGTATTCCATTGATGAAGCTTTGAATTTTCATTCTTTCGATGAATTCTTGAGGTGCTCCTGCGTTTGCCAAATGAGCTAGCCTCTCAATCTCAGAAGAAAATTCTTGTAACGTCTCATTTGGTTTCTGGAAGCGATTCTGCAACTCCATTTGATATATCTGCTTCCTGTGCTCGCTACCATAACGTCTTTCAATGGCACCCATAATTGCGTCATAGCTGTTCCTTTCGCCCTCGCTAACAGTCTGTAATATTTCTGCTGCAGGTCCTTTCAATGCTACGAACAGGGCAGCGACTTTGTCCTCCGCACTCCAATTATTTACAATTGCCGTTTTCTCAAATTGTAGCTTGAATACTTGAAATGGACCACTTCCATCAAACGACGGAGGTTTTATCTTCTGTGTAGCAGTTGAAGCGTCTGGACGACTTAGTTGAATATCCTGAAGACGGGCTTTCAATGCTTTTACATCGTCCTCTAATTTTTCTTGTCTTTCTTCAAGGACCTCCTTAACTTGTATAATTTTTGCATCCTGTGCCTTGAATTGTAAGGACATGCGTTCTTCTTGTGCCTCCAACTGAGCCGCAATGCCGGACACCTGTGATGAAAGTACTGACTGTTGCAATTCCATTTTTGACGTTATCTGTGCCTGTTGTTCTTCGATTTTTGTCGACATCTGTGCCTGTTGATCTTCCATTTTTGCCGATATCTGTGTCTGTTGTTCTTCGATTTTTGTCGACATCTGTGCCTGTTGATCTTCCATTTTTGCCGATATCTGTGCCTGTTGTTCTTCCATTTTTTTCGACATTTGTGTCAGCACAGCCAATATCGAGTTCATGTCTACGTTTGCTACTGACTGTGGAGCCTCTTCCTTCTGGGTTTCTTCCTTTTGCACCTCTTCCACATCATCGTTGAAATCAAACTCATCTACATTAATGTTATATGCTTCCATAGCTACTCTTAACCTTGCCTGTAGTTCAATTTTATTGCCGGTGGTACTCAGGTTTCTCTTTTCTAACTCCCTTTTAAGTTCTTGGATTTTCAGATCATTTAACTTTGCCATTATTCTTATTTCGTTATCCTTGTCTCGTTATCCTTGTTTCCTTATCCTTGATTCGTTATCCTTGATTCGTTATCCTTGCTTCGTTATCCTTGGTCCTGGAATTTATTTAACAATTCCAATTCTGACACCAATTGTTACGTATTTGTCGATAGCTCGATTATTTCTATAGGGTTCGTATCGCTGAATTGTTAAATAAAAGTCTTTATTTACTTCTTAATTCACACTGCTTTATTTCACGACTAAAAAGTCTACACTTGTTTTACTTGACTTGATGTTAACACTTCTACGGTTAAATTACGACTGACTCTGGAGCGCCTGCTCGCCGCCTTATATAGTCTGTCAAACGCAATCTGGAAAATTCTGGCAACACTGGAAATTATCTGGTATCTTCTTCTAGTTCTGGCACTTTCCCTAGAGATGTGTTCAATCATTTTAGTGATGTAAGTGGAGAACCGATTATATTCGCCACAATACGATAGTCGCGATAGTAGTAAAACTATCGATAGTTATTTAAAGTGACTAGACTATCGATACTATCGATAGTATCGTCGATAGTTTGACAGCTCTATGATGTAGTAATAAAATGGTGGACGCTAGCCATGGGTAATGGCGCAATTTTTTTGGCGCTGATACAATAACTCCAGCGCCACTCGTGGCGCCAACTCACGGTACTGGCGCAATAACACCTTTAGCGCAATTGTCATGGAATAATCGATAAATACCATTTTTTCGCTTGTTACTGTTCACCATCCCCGTTTCATTTCTTTTGGCGCAATTCTGCTTACATTTACGAGGGCACAATTAATTTAAATTTTCATAATCATTTGGAAACATATTCCGTATATTTGTGAAAATATGCTGGAAATTAGAGTCACTTAGATCACTATCAAGCATACATAATTGTGACGGTGTCATACGTATACATATACTACGGTGCTGTTATTGGCGTTGTGGTTGCGCCATTTTACACTAGCTCTATATTGGTGCTGGTGTTAGCGCACGAAATTGAGTCGGTTTTATATTACAAAATTGAGTTGGCGCAATATTGAGTTGGCGCTATATTGGGTTGGCGCTATATTGAGTTGGCGCATTTCCCAAATCGGAGTTAGCGCAATAACGCCAGGGTTGGTGTTAGCGCAATTGCGCCGCGCAGCGCAGTGTTACCCATGCCTAGTGGACGCAGCAGAGGACGGCTATTTTGATTTTGGAATAGTTAGGCACTCTGCACACGGAGCGTACTGCGTTAGACGCGTATTAGATACTACAGACGAAAGCTGTACGCTTTGATGTCGCGCACGTATATTTCAATTGAAGGCTGCACACGAGTCGTCAGCTTCATGCATTCGTCAAAGTATGCTGGCTACATGTCGCTTGGCGTAAAGCAGTGCTGGTAGCTAGGCGTACTACGCTTAGAAAACAGGAAGAAGAAGATGTTTGTTTACATTTTTCCACTTGGTGGAATTTATGAAAGCAGTACAATTTGTGTAAAAAATCGGAAAAAATGAGTGTATAATGAAAGAAAATGGAAGACTCCGAAAAAAAAATTTGAAATTTAAAGCAAATACCGTATTATTAATTTGTTTGTTTGTTTTGTGCAGCGAAGTTTCATGTCACTTCGTGTGCAGATCTTGAGGCGTAGGGAAATCGACGCTACATGAAATGTCTGGTACGCGTCTATGACGATACGCCTCGTGTGCAGAGTGCCTTAGCTGTCAAATTATCGTGTTTTGTTTTGATTTTGCCCTCTTGCACGTGTTATTCGTGGAAATAGCTTGTGTGTTCGCTTGAATGTCGACGTCCAAACACGGAGACACGAAGTTGAGCAACCCGCTGCTTTTGTTCGTTTGTCGGTGAGAAGGCGACGAGGAAAGGAGGGGGGCACCAAGTCGTCGGTGCTCGGACAACACGCTTTGTGCAGCAATTCTTATCGCCAGTGACCAATCACAGCGTTCGAAGAATGCCAGAACAAAACATAATGAACAAAAGTTGGCCAGCGACGAGTTGATAGCCGTGTTTCACATACGGTGATCCTAACCCAGATAAAAATTTTTGCATGTAAATGCAACAACAAAGATTTAAGCTCGATTAAACCAGATAAATTGCTGGTTCAATTTTTGATCCGCCCTGTTCGATTTGTTTTTTCCGTGCTGATTTGGCAGCACAGTCCTTTTTTGATTTGGCAGAACTGAAAAGTGACATTTGTGTATGGATACATATATATACATATACCCTACAGTAAATTTGTATCACTGCAAAATGACCATTGATGATTCTTTGTTGAATATTCATCACTATCGTTTTGCGTTGGTGCAAGCGAGCAAGCTATATTGAAAAAACCAAACGAAATACCATCTAGGCGGTTAAAAACCAACGAGCCAGCTTGTATTTCGGTAGGTTTTTGACATTCGGCAGCTTTTCTGACAAAGTTTTCAATTTGACAACTATAAAACAAATTATATTTAAAATAAAAAATATATGGAAATACAAATTTCAAATTTGCCTCTTGTAAGCTTCTGCTTTGGCCGTAAGGGGAAAGAAGAAGTCCGGAAGGAAAATTATACTGCGCACTGGCTTCTCCTTATAACATGGAATACATAGCTATCCCGCCATGTGAGTTTCATAATTTATTTCAGTAATTTAAATTCAAATTTCCAAAAAAATAATTTTTGAAATAGTTATTTTCATTTAGTTTGAAGTTTAAAGTCAATCAAATTGTTTTTGAGGGAGTATTTGTCTTTTTTCAACGTACAGAATAATTGTTTTTGCGCTATTATAACTCTGACGAGTTTTATGGCCGAGCTTCTCTCCCAATTCGAGGTGTGCTCCTTTTGTTTTTCCTACCATTGGACAGTTTTATGCCGGCTCCGAACGGAGTCATATAGGCATTAGGAAAGCAAACCATTTATTTGAAAAAATTCAGCAGCCTTTATATGAAAGCATTCACCGATGCCTCCTCATGATGAATTTCATCAGTGATTCATAAAGGATTCATTTCAGATTTTTACTGCTGGGTATATGTTGTATATGTTTCTTCTTCTTTTTAGTTCTTTTCAAGTGCAGCCAATTTTCATTATGAGCCGGATTGTTTCAGTAAAAATTTATCTTAACCCAGACCCAGATGTAATAACTGAAATGCCCCTGATGTGTTTGGACAAATGGAAGACAGAACAGCGGCACAAAAGAGAATCGTTGGATAATTTCGCGGCAGAGTTGCTGTGTTTGGACACGGACTATGTTTGCTGGCGTTTTTTCTGTACGTAACCTATCAAATTCTTTCAAATAATTTTACTTTTTTTAACTTATGCTTCGGCAATTAAAGTAACAATTTTTGTTTTTTGTAATGTTTTTTTTGTGGTTGGTTTCCCTATTTGTTTGCTTAGTTTCTTTTTCCTAGCTTTACTTATCAGCTTTTTCTAGCATTTTATTTGACACATTCATACATCTACATACATATGGGTGTTTCCATGAAATGGTCAACCGTGACTTAAAAATCAAAACGCTCGCAGAATTTTTATAGACACAGAAAATAAAAGAAAATGTTGATATTTTACTATGCAAAAAAAAATTTCAGCCCTTTATAATTTTAAATTCCAAAAAATTGTATGCAAAACTTCTAACTCTTTTATTCAATTTAAAAGCAGTATAATGTATTACTTTTAATTGCTGCTGACGAAATAAATATATATGTAATATCGCAGTTTGGTATATAAGTAATTGATACAACTACAAATGAATATAAAAATGAAAGAAGAGATCAAACTGTGCATCAATAACGGTATCTTTTCATTTCTCTTTTGGCAACATTCGTATGTCACGTGCGTAATGCAAAAGCACTATATAGTGCCATAATTAGCGCAGTATCAGTTTAAGTGTCTTATTGTTTTGTTTGTTAAGCAAATTTATTGTTTACTATAATATTATGTTAATATAAATAGCCCTCTGCAAAAGTTAAATTTTTTTTTTACTTTTGAACTTTGTCACGTGCGTAATGGTAAGTACGAAAAATTTAATGCTCTTAATTAAAGTCCATTTGATAAATATTATTTTACTTTTACAATAAATATTATAGATATCAAGTAATGCGAAAAATCAAAATCGGCAGAGGGAGAGGCTTAAGCAAGATGAAAATAAGCTTAAAGAACATAGAAAAAAACAAGCTGAAAGAATGCGTGAATATCGCAAGAGAAAGGCATGTGAGGCCAAAAATAATTCAAATATATTGAAAGAAAAAAGGAACAGAGATTGCATTCGCCAAAAAAAAAATGTAGAGCAACCAAGAAAAATTCAAATACCCAATTAAAAAGTGGTTACATGTGTAAACAAACACTATGCAAAGCTATGAAGACGGTAGAGAGGGCGTTCAACGGTAATCGCCTATTCTCTTTTAGCCGCTACGACCATATAGAATTATTGGATCATGGTCAGAAGCAGAGAAAACGCCAGCGATCACACAACCGAACATACAAACACACAACCGAACACACAAGCTATTTCCACGAAAAACACGTGCAAGAATGCAAAATCAAAACAAAAGACGATAGTTTGACATAGGCTATAAACTCGCTTAAGAAGAGCTACTCTCCCTTGCATTGACCTGTATATAGATTGGTCTTGATCACAATCAGCTGTGCGAATGCCCAGCAGTAAATTGATACACACATCTATTCCGGTTTACGATCCACTTTCATCGGAGGTGAATCGGATCAAATGGCATTCTGCAATTCGATTGACGTCCGATGAACGTCAGATTTTTTCGAAGTTCGGAAATCGGCATTCTGGTTCACGATGGATCGGATTTTTGACAGTTTATCGGAGCGATTCTTTCCGTCAGCTTTTGTGTGTCGGAGGCAATAGAAATTTTGATTATTTTTGGGAATATTACCAATTTAATGTAATTAAACTATGATTTTTAAGTTTATGCAACATTATTATACAAAACGGGCTTGGTTTAGCTATGCTACTGGCCTTTTCTTTGCAAAATAAGTGAACAAAAGGAATCTGCTTTAGTACAATAGACTGAATAGAGGGAAATAAATACAAGGTGTTTCACCGTATTGAACTTTTATTAATAATAAAATTTATTATCCTTTTTAGCAATATTTATATATTATTGTTTAATAAAAGCTTCTGAAAATAATTTTAATTGTGTATTATTACTACGATCATGTAATATGAGTGGGTAGCGCAACTCGGGCATAATTTCTGTGCCAAGATGTACTCCTTTAAGCATTTTTGCCTGACTGTGTCTTTTTAAAGATTTAAAATATCGCCATGCGACATGATTTACAAACATTTGCACGAGAAACTAAGACATCGAAGAAACGTGCTCACTTTCTATATCCGTTCATGCTCAACGCGTCCTGGCGAGTCACAAAATTGCTGCTACACGATATGTACATATTCATGATTTGATTGATCGCAACCTGGATCCCAAATTTGCTTTTATATTTTACGATCCATAAAAACTTGTTGATATGCGAACAGTGTAGAGCGTCATCCATAGATTGCATCAGTATAACATATTATGTACTATAAATAGTGTAAAACAAACAAACTGCAAGAGGTTTTCGCATGAAACTTTGTGGGAATAAGCTGTAAATGTTATTTTCACTAAAGTTGGCATTTTCATTGCCATTGAGTTCATGGAGTCCAGTTTTTTCATAATTTAAAATTACTAATAGTTAAGGTGGGAATCGCAATAATGTACCACTGGTGTTAAAGGAAAATTTGTATATAATGAACCACGATCCTATCACAGATCATAAAAAAGTCGCTCTCGCCAGACGATTATAGTGCAAGAGATATTCCTTGTTAAAGCAATGTGTATGTAGAAGACTTTTTTGTGTCACCGGCCTTCGACCGCGCTTCAAAAAAACCTCAGCCGGCAGAATTCTCCTTTTGGAGAACTTTAATATTATAATTTAATAATAGTTGAAAGCGTTAAAGGTAGATGAATTATCATCCAAACAATATTTCCTGAAAGTTTCACTGAAAAATTCGCAGTAGTTTGTAAATAAATAAAATTGGTTCATTCTATCCAAGCTTAGCCGGTGTTAATTTCCGAATTACAAGGTATTCTCGCATGAAACTTGGTGACAGTATTCTATAAATGCCGTTTTCATATATGTTGGCACTTTTTTTTTATAATAGAAAGCAATATTTAAAAAAATTGAATTTAAATTAATGTCTAAATTCCTTTGTTCTTCCATTTATTTTTCCACTAAAAAAGCTGCTGCAGCAATGGAATCCATTTTTTAACCATTTAATAGCCGTGTTTCACATACGGTGATCCTAACCCAGATAAAAATTTTTGCATGTAAATGCAACAACAAAGATTTCAGCTCGATTAAACCAGATAAATTGCTGGTTCAATTTCTGATCCGCCCTGTTCGATTTGTTTTTTCCGTGCTGATTTGGCAGCACAGTGCTTTTTTGATTTGGCAGAACTGAAAAGTGACATTTGTGTATGTATACATATATATACATATACCCTGCAGTAAATTTGTTTCACTGCTAAATGATCATTGATCATTCTTTGTTGAATACTCATCACTGTCGTTTTGCGTTGGTACAAGCGTGCAAACTATATTGAAAAAACCAAACGAAATACCATGGAGGCGGTTATAAACCCACGAGCCAGCTTGTATTTCGGTAGGTTTTTTGACATTCGGCAGCTTTTCTAACAAATTTTTCAATTTGACAACTATAAAACAAATTATATTTAAAATAAAAAATATATGGAAATACAAATTTCAAATTTGCCTCTTGTAAGCTTCTGCTTTGGCCGTAAGGGGAAAGAAGAAGTCCGGAAGAAAAATTATACTGCGCACTGGCTTCTCCTTATAACATGGAATACATAGCTATCCCGCCATTTGAGTTTCATAATTTATTTCAGTAATTTAAATTCAAATTTCAAAAAAATAATTTTTTAAATAGTTATTTTTATTTAGTTTGAAGTTTAAAGTCAATCAAATTGTTTTTGAGGGAGTATTTGTCTCTTTTCAACGTACAGAAGAATTGTTTTTGCGCTATTATAACTCTGACGAGTTTTATGGCCGAGCTTCTCTTACAATTCGAGGTGTGCTCCTTTTGTTTTTCCTACCATTGGACAGTTTTATGCCGGCTCCGAACGGAGTCATATAGGCATGAGGAAAGCAAACCATTTATTTGAAAAAATTCAGCAGCCTTTATATGAAAGCATGCACTGATGTCTCCTCATGATGAATTTCATCAGTGATTCATAAAGGATTCATTTCAGATTTTTACTGCTGGGTATATATTGTATATGTTTCTTCTTCTTTTTAGTTCTTTTCAAGTGCAGCCAATTTTCATTATGAGCCGGATTGTTTCAGTAAAAATTTATCTTAACCCAGACCCAGATGTAATAACTGAAATGCCCCTATTATATTCTTTCTGAAAATTTAATCTAAAACTTACTGAAAATATAAATTTGCTGTCAAAAATACAAATGTGATGTCAAAAAATACATATTATTTCGCATAAACGCTTTCTAACACTGATTCGAACATAGTTTAACACTTAACAACACTTATGTTCGAAACGTCGTAAACCAGAATACCAATTTTCGTTTGTCGTAGCAGTCGGCGTCGCCGCGATCGGAGTTCCGAGGGATCGTAGAATAGCTGTGACAGAATCAGATTCTGATAAATAATTGTTAAGTAACCACTTTTTTCCGGAATTTTAGAAATATCGAATTATCCCTACATAACATGTTCATACATATTAGGAGTGTTTCTCTACGGACTAATTAGTGATAATTATCACTAATTTTTTAGATTTGACAACTAATTCTTATTTCTTAACTTTCCCTCTAGCAAAAGAGCGCGAACTGAACTAAAATTGAGAAAGCGAAAATTAAAGTTCAGCTAAATTTTTTACTGTACAAATTTCCACTAGCAAGAAGAAATGTCAACGCAAATATGTGTTAAATAAAAAGGTAAACAGATAATCAAGTTAGTTATTTTTATTTAAAAATTGTAAAAATGGAAACAGGAAGAAAATGCATGCCAAAGCAAGGAAAACCAAAAATGTTATCTGATTTCGTGTATCCGAACTTTTTTGCTAACATCTCTCACTAGGAGTAAATATCAAAGCAATAAAGTGACATTTGCTCTCAGTGAGAGATGTTAGCAAAAAAGTAAAGATACACGAAACTAGCGAAATTGGCTTGTTTCCATATTTTTCGATAAATTTGCTTACTGCTTCCATTTTTACCTTCACAAGAGAATGTAAATTTACATTCTCTGGTTACAGTAACTTCATTTACTGGGCGAATTTCCTCTAGCAAGTTACTAGCCGCTGTGGTGCAGTGGGTAGAGTGCTCGCCTGCTATGCCAGAGGTCTCGGGTTCAAATCCCAGCCCGAGCAAACACCAAAAAATTTTTCTAATTAGTAAAAATCCAATTATTGGTTTTTTAAGAGCAGCGGTCACCTCTCGGCAGTGGGCGGCATACCCTCCGAGTGTATTTCTGCCATGAAAAAGCTTCTCACAAATAATGCATTCGCCGTTCGGAGCCGGCATAAAACTGTAGGTCCACCCAATTAGTAGGAAAAAACAAAAAGGAGCACACCTCGAATTGGGAGAGAAGCTCGGCCATAAAACTCGTCAGAGTTATAATAGCGCCATTGTATTATTATTATTATAAGTTACTAGCAAGAAGACCCATTTCTTTGCAAGAGACTCGTAAGATATGTATGTTACTTAGTTTTTCCTGGTAAAGTAAAGAAAAGAAGCTTTTATTTAATATTCACTTTTTTATTTGACACATATTTGCTTTGACATTTCTTTTTCTTGTTGCTAATAACTTGCTAGTGAAAATTTGCCCAGTAAAGGATGTTAGTGGAACTGTTATTTTCGTTCTCTGAATTTTCGTTCAATGTTTCTTAATTATCGTTCAGTTCGCTGGAGAGAGAGTAAAGAAAGACGAATTATCTGTAAAATCTAAACAATTAGTATAAATTTCCACTAATTAGTGGGACAAGAAACAATCTGAATTTTTGCTGTTAAATTAAAAAAGAGCACCTAATATTGTATGGTCCCTATGGTATAGTTGGCACAGTGCATGCCAAATTTAAAAAAAAGGTGAAAACGAGAGCGGGGGTGGGTGGAAGTTTCATTAACAAATTCCTAGTGATTTGAAAATAAATTCAGTTGGGGTATTAAATAAAAGTAGAGCCAAGATTGTCACAAACAATACATTCGTCGCTCAGAACTGGCATAAAGCTGAATTTAGTTCGATAGGAAAATAGAGGTAAGGAGCCCACCTCGAATTGGGAGAGAAGCTCAACCTAAAATCTCTGTCCACATTACAGATATTCAAGGAAATTTAATAGGAAGGGTAATTTTTAGAGTAACAGAATCCAAATCAACAAATTTGTAACAACTTAACTGGTTTCCAAATTATATTATGGTCCAACTTGAACTAACTAACTACGTACATATGTATGTATATATAATATAGATGGGAAGATTTTCCACCAGTCTAGGTACTACGCGTTGAAAAAAGAGGTATTGGGGGTTGTAGAGGAGGCCCTCCTAATTTAAATCCAAAAGTCCCGTCGACCGGAGATGTTTGTGAGTTGTAAAATTTACCAAACAAACCCCAAAGACTGCGCACTATTATATACCGAGGAAAGCCACTTATAAAAACACGCATATGTATACATATATGTATGTGTGTAGAAGACCTTTTTGCGTTGGCGGTTTTCGGGCGGGCTTTAAAAGAATAACTCTCAGCCGACAGAATTCTCTTTCTGTGGTAATATCTATGGACCCATCCAACCACTAAAAAACTACCAACAAAAATCTCGTGAACCATAAGCCTCCGGCAGGTTTTGATTTCAGTTTTGAGATCTGTGAGAGGCCCTTTACCCCCCTCAAAATGTAATTTTTTTTCGGAAATAACTAAATTTTATTATTAAGCTCATTTAAAAGTGTTCATAGATATCCCTCCGCAGAAACTCTTTTGACATACATGCATCCATACGTTATTTTTGTAATTGAACATCATAGCCTTTTTATTCTTTAAAGTGCCGATAATTCCACAAAGTGCTTCACGCTGCCGGATTTTTCCTGTCAAACAAATATCATTTCGCACGAATTGTTGTGATGATGTGGGCGTTTTGATGTTGCCGTTTAGGGGGAAAGATTGATTGTGTATTTATATATATTCTTTCATAAGAACACATAAGTATGTAGGAATGCACAGTACCTAATTACGATAGAACAAACGATTAAGAAAACAAAGAAATTTATATAAACTGATTAATCAGTTAATGCTGTGAACGATTGCGGTATTTTTGTTCTTATATGGTTAATGATTACATCATAGACAGGCTGCATCCAATTGTAGTAGCCACAGTGGCGACTGCAATTACGAAAGTAAAGTATTGTCACTGCAAAGACACTCCAAGAACTTCTGGGGAGTGCAGCCGAAGTAGCAGTACTTGGCCGAAAATAAATCCGGTTGGTCCCGAATACTGTGGGAAAAGAATCAGATTAAGTGGATCTGTCCCACCACTAAACGCAGAACAAACTGAAGACATCCATTGCCATGGGAAGATCAGTTGGAGAGTGTCTCCCTGTAGAGGAAGGAAATATAGATATGCACTCAAAAAAAAAATTTCTCTCGACCAAAGACATAATTTTCCTTATTTTGAACACGCGACCCAATACAAAATTTTCTTTCTTTTGTGTAAATTTTCTCAAAAATGTGGAAAAAACATAAAAAAACATTCAAACAAATTCGTTGCCATGGGGATTTGTATGGGAATTTAATTTCTCAAAATTAAAGAAATCAAGTCTTCAAAACAAGGAAAGTTGGGAATGAAATGGCGCTTAAAGAATTTTTCATTATTTTAATGTATGAATTTTTTCAAAACAAGTATATGAAACCATGGTAACGCATGTAACAACAATATTTTATAAACCTTTTAACATGTTTTAAGGAAAATTTACTCAAAACAAAGAAAGTAGTGTTCAAAATAGGTAAACAATTTCTTTGACCCCTCCATATATTTTTTTTCTCTCAGTGTGTGGGGCGAAGAAAATAAAGTCCAACCCACAACTCACTCATCAAAGCTGCCAAACATATTTACATTATGCATTGCGCAATCGCTGCCTAATTTCATATGAATTTAAGCAAATTTATTCACCCATGAATACATGAAAAATATTACTCATTTATGTACTAAGTATTTAAAAAGCCATTCTGCCTCGTAATTTGAATGTTTCTAATCCCATCGAACACTTGAATTACTATGTATGGCTTCACAATGACAGCTATTTTCATGTTTTATGAAGCCATAATAATTGTTTATTAAACATTATCGAATTGTTTGAATGACTGTTCCAACACATCGCCAATGCTACTAATACACTGAAAAAACAACTTACTCAGATTATGGAAAAGTGGGAATGATTCGGCGCTAAAGACATATTTCCATATTTTGATGTACGATTTTCTTCAAATCAAGGAATAAAAACCACGTTTTAAAGAAAATTGTACATCAAAATATGGAAATACATATGTCTTTAGCGCCGAATCATTCCCATTTTTCCATAATCTGAGTAATTTTTTTTTTGAGTGTACCAGCCAAATTAAAAAAGAAAAACTTAATAACATAAAATATGCAGCGGAAAGACGAGAAAGGAAGCCAGAGCCAAAGCAGAGTTATTAATGTCAAATACGATTGTCAGCTCATTAAAAATTCGAAAAAAGTCAATGCAGAAGGAAGACTCACCATTGCCGGCCGGCCCATACGGGCTCACACACTCACGACATACACACACACACCCGTCACCACTTTACTGACGAGTATTTTAAAACAAAATTTACGATCTGTTCCTATTTATTATGAGCACTGTCGAATTTTCGTTATGGCTCCGCTTTGTGGTGGTGGAGTACGCGTTCCAAATAGTTTGGGGGGTAAGAATTGTGTTGGCGGATGTGTGGTGCTAAAACATTCACACTTGAATGTGGCGTTAATCCAACCTTGGCATTGCATACATCCAGAAATTTGTGGAAAATTATTTTATTGCTGATGTAACACAGCTCGAAGGGATTAGCGAAGCGATTAGTGGTTATGCTGCATAGGGGATGGATGTTTGATAACGGTTGTAAACATCTGGAGTGCGACGCTACGCAAGCTGAAGAGGGTAGAAAGGGAAAGTTTATGAGCTACTTGTAGCTGTCAACGGAACTATTGTTGCGAAGGGCGTCCATACATGGAGGGTATCCACACATGAACGTTTGTCAATTTTGGATTGGTGCTAATGTGTTTTGGGAGATGATTTGTTGACTATGGGTTAATTTGTAATTAGTGGGTTATGAATAAAAATAAATAAATATATATTTAGGTGATTCACAAAGTGTCATAAAGTCATATGTCATATTAAAATATTGTACGGAAATAGTTATAAAAGACTTTTCCGAAGCCCTGTGAAGAAGTAAACAAAAACAGCTGATCAAATACGACGACTCAAAAACATATCGAGCAGAGTTGTATTTATTTAGTACACATATAGACTTATGACGATATGACGCAATATGACAGGTTGTGAATCCCCTAATTGTATGCAAATTTATGATAGGTCTTAACAAAAATCGACAAAGGAATTACAAAAAGATTTCAGAGAATTTTAATTTCCTGTTTGGATATTGCTAAATGTTTCTATGTACATTAGACCGTATCGCAAAAAATAAAGTTCGCCGTACGCCCCCGCATATGATGTCTTTTTGGAAAACATTTCCGGAAAATTTTTTAATTTTTTTTTTGGACGCCGCTAGATGTCGTTAAATTTACTTTAATCATATCTTCGGTATTTATAGTCCGATCTCTAAGTTTAATACACCAATGTCTTTGGCTTGAAAGGGCGGCTTATACTATGGAATATTATTAACCCTATGTGCGCCATTGGGGTCACTACTACCCAGTACTTAGTTTATACCACCCTAATGTACCTTTTTTATGTCTGCATGTTAAACGTAGTCAAAAATCATTAATCTTTTGCAAAATAAGTATTTCGATATCTTGAGCAGAACCCGAAATAAAACACGTTCAACATTTCGAGGAATATAGGTTTTTCGGTTCCTTTGGTCTTTTAGGTTAA
Source organism: Urophora cardui (assembly GCA_960531455.1). Lineage (NCBI taxonomy): Eukaryota > Metazoa > Arthropoda > Insecta > Diptera > Tephritidae > Urophora > Urophora cardui. The sequence continues at coordinate 39,697,410 of OY482674.1, read as the reverse complement.
TTTAACAGAAACATTTTCTGAGGAAACCATTAGGGGTTATGCCAAATAATTTTCTAGAACATTTTAACCCTCCAGCGACCTTAAAAATACTATTTTTCCTGATATTCTAAAAAATAAGGGTCAAAATAACCCTTTATTAGCGGTTCTAGAGGGTTAACATGTTCTAGAAAATTATTCGCCATAAAATTTCAGTAGGGGTCTCCTCAGAAGAAAACTTTGTAAAAGTTTTCCTAAAAGACCAAAGGAATCGAAAAACCTATATTCCTCAGAATGTTGAACGTGTTTTATTTCGGGTTCTACTGAAGCGATCGAAATACTTCTTTTGCAAAAGATTAATGATTTTAGACTACGTTTAACATGCAGGCATAAAAAATTGCATTAGGGTGGTATAAACTAAGTACTGGGTGGTAGTGACCCCAATGACGCACATAGGGTTAACAATATTCCATAGTATAAGGCGTCCTTTCAAGCCAAAGCTATTGGTGTATTAAACTTAGAGATCGGACTATAAATACCGAAGATATGAGAAAGATAAATTTTAGCGACATCTAGCGGCGTCCAAAAAAAAAAAAAAAAACTTTTCCGGAAATGTTTTCCAAAAATACATCATATGCGGGGGCGTACGGCGAACTTTATTCCTGCGTCCCTATAAGGCGAGACGGCCTAATGTACATATCGCTAGCTTAGAGTGCAAATTGTGTAGGTAAGTCCTTTTTTAAAATTTTGTAAGAGAGACAAAAAACAAAAAATTAAAAATTTCGAAATGAAAAAAAAAAATCTGTTCATGTAAATAGTATTTTGAACTTACACAATTTGCCTATTACTGAATAACAACGGCTAGAAATATGACAAGTATCACAGACTTGTTTAGCGTGGTGCGTATTTGATTTTTTTAGCGTTCTACAAAAAAAAAACACTTTTTCATAAAACTGGACTTTCCTACACAGTTAGCACTCTCGATATGTAACTCATTTTGCAGTACCTAAAATTTGAAAATCTCAGGCCAACATTTTGTTAAATGAAAACTCAAATGGGGCATACACAAATACTAGCGAGCAGAGATGTTAAGTATTGCAATCATCGTGACTTTCAGTCACTAGTGCCAAACAGACATGGGCATCTGCAAAAAATCAATCAAAGTGGGTGGATCATAACAGCAGACTTACATGTAATTGATGCATTTCATTCACAATTACCTGTAATTGATACCTTTTCGATGACAATTACATGTAATTGTATCTGAAGTTTTTCAATTACAATTACTTGTACTTTGTAATTGAAAAATATCAATTACAATTACAAGTAATTGTAATTGTTGTGTGTAATCAATTACAAAATGTAGTTGAGTATGCCCATGTCTGGTACCAATAGTATTTATTTTACATCAGTGGTCGCATTTCTGCAAACAATTGTTTGCACTCAAATCACACCGACACGTTACGCTCTTTCTATACTAGATGATTTAGTCGTCACTGAGCAAGTGGCGTAGCAACATCGAGAGTGCTTGTTGCTTGTTTGCACGTTGAAAACAATTTACTATGCTACCTAATATCAACGCACGTGGTCAATTTACTATCAAAAGTTTCTCATACCCACACAATTTCTATAATTTCTGTAACCGAAATTGAAGGGCGTGCGTATTAAGCAAACTCGACTCCCAATTATCATTTTGCTGACAGTTGAAACTAAGCATTGTGGGTGATTATTTGCAAAAAAATTGACATTAGCTTTCGATATCGTGTGTGTTAGTTACATATTCCACAAAATAACAAGATTTTCTCGGATTTTCTATATTATATTCTATATTATATATTCAATTTCTTTATCTATATACGCACGTAAGTCAATTTCGGTTCAACGCATATGGAAAATTTGCGGGCGTGCGTCAATTTGAGGCTTGCGTACATATATATATATTATTTACGCATTGCATTTGCCCGATCACAGTTCGTTCGACCGACCATAGCGCTCTCACTAATACAATCTCAATTTCAAATTTGCCTACCACTGATATATACGTATTAATACATATGGACATATGAGCAGCGTTCGCAATTATACACTACGATAGCATTCAATAACGTAGCGTAGCGTTCATGCGACAACGATATACACAGACACAACCCCTAACAAACCTAACGGTACTTGTAGTGTTTGCGTTTAATAGCCCAACCAGTCAACGACGCACGCACGTAGCCCGTGTCAGCTGACACAACCTGTCTTATGGAGTTGTAGTGTAAATGCCCACTCACCAACGCATGACGAAAGCCCCTTTAACGCACGTATCGTAGAAACCTAGCTCAGTTTGATTTTTCACGTAATAACGTGTCAGCTGATTGCTCTCTTTGCAACAGGCTTGCCGGAGCGATCATTTTGTAGTAAATTAGTACGAATCTTTCAATATGCTCCCAAAGTACCTCAATAACTATTCCGAATGTTGCCGATTATAAAATTATGTTAACATAAGTGTATTTTTTTTTAAATATGGAGATAAAAATGTAATAAAAAAATTTAAGTTTTTTCTTGCGTTTTTTTTTTACTAAATTTGACTATTGCCGCAATCGTTTTTTTACAAGGAAATAAAAATGTAAATAGAGAAAATGAAGGTTTTTTGGCGTTTTTTTTTACTAAATTTTACTACATATTGTATCAATCGTTTTTATTTGTTTTTATATGGAGATAAAAATTTAAATAGAAGAAAATTAAGTTTTTCCTGCTGTGTTTTCTTTACTAAATTTGACTATTGTGGATATTTTTGACTGTTGCATTTAATACATTTGACTATTAGGCATATAACTTTTTACAATTTTTGCAAATACGAAAAACGGCATACTATAGTCGAATAGAGCATAAAAAAGTATGAACCCCATTATTTTTTTTTGCGAAATTGCAATAAAGTTTCCGCGCAAAACGAAATTACTTTTTTATCAGAACTGCTGAAAAAAACAAAAAAAGTTTTGTACATCTGCGCAGAGCGTGCAATTAAAATTGTGCAAGACATTTTACCATTGTGTAAATCATCATATACTTTAAACTTAAAACTTATTTCATATAACAATTGACAAAAATGTAAAAATAAAAATATTAAAAAAAAAAATTAAAAAAAAATCTGACTTTTTTTTAGAAATCCATTTTTGCGCGGAACGTTTTTGAACCGAAATCACCTAAAAAAGTGATATACATTACTTGTACAATATTTGCCACCACGTGGTGGTATGCCAAATTTTTCGTCAAAATTTGTTATATGCCTAATGTACATATTCTTAAAAGCCTTTAAGAATTAGTAGTAGAAAATGTAGAAGCACGGAGTCAGAAGTAAACAAAACTGGAATTAATATTTGGTCTTAAATTATCATGATACAACATTTTCAATTTAAAAATTTATTTATTAATAAATTCTATGAATAATACGATTTTCAAGAAAAATTACTACGAAACCAAACACAAGTTACTACGAAATCAAAAAGTGCATGTATACTTTGCTGTACAATGGTAACGCTGTTATTCAACTCATTCCAAACAAACCAAAAACAATGCAGAACGTAAACAAAGGAAAACAACTGATTCTTGCGTTGGGTATGCGTGCGTGAATGGTGTCGATTTTGAACTATTGCGTGAGGTAACTGAGAGGTATGACGCCGTCGGTCAGTGGTTGGACTATAAGTTTGTGTAGATCAGGGGTCTTCGTTTCATAGCACTGAGGTGCAACGCTCAACTCACACAGATTGTTATACTCTCTCGTTTTGTCGTAGTAAGAGCGCAAAAGTTAGGTGACCATCTACGACCGTGCGACGATTCAGTTGCTTGCGGGCAAGCAAAAAGATAACAACGTACACGCATACTTCGTTTTCATACGCTTTTATACAACGTCGCGCAAGCATTGGGCATCGTAAAGTATTTTTCGTATTGTATTGTGCGACGTGGTATAGCAGCGCACAAAAGCGAAAAATATATGCGTACACGTTGTTGTCTTTTTGCTTGCCCGCAAGCTACTGAACGATGCGACGGTAGTAGCTGGGCACTCAACTAGTCGTTTTTCACTAATACTGCTGCAGTTACTAACACTGCTGCAGTTAGAGTTTTGGGGATCTCTGGTGTAGATCATACCTCGGCGTTTCATAGATCTTAAGATCAGACAAACAAGTTATGCTCTTCACACAGACAGGTTGCGCTCTTTGTTTAAAAAATTATTTAGTGGTCGCCAGCGTTGCCACTTAAAAAATTTAAAATTTACCAAAATACAAAATAAAAGTAACCAAAACCAGAAACAGGTAACCAAAGTAAATTAATAATATAAGTATATGCTCCATTAACGTTAGAGCTATTTATTTGAAAGCAAAACAATATATACGGTTAACAAAAACTAAAATATATCGATTGTTTTACATCTTTAATAGCATGTTCATGGTGAGCCTGCGTTTTGCGTTTCGGAGGCATTTTTACGTTTAGTCCAAAACGCAACATTAAATGTTACATTTCTCCATACAAATGCCACCACCAAAATGCAACTTGACGCAACTATTTTTTTGCGTTTTGAATGCTAACGCAGAAACCAACCCTGAAATCTTCGAAAAAATTTGCCATTCGAATGGAAAATAGTGGCAACACTCTGGCAATACAAGAACGAAATACCTACAAGATTACGCATATAGAGTAGCATGATCATGGGTACACGAGCTCCATGATGACGTCACTCTACATGTAATGAACGAAAGTAAACAAAACAGAGATCAAAATTAGTAGGATTCGCTAACTTATTTTTCACGACATAAAACAGCTTACTTTTAGTATTTATTCAAAATGACAAAAAGCTGAAACTCTGCTCACCTCAGCTGTTTGAAACGTTGATATTTACGAAAAGCACAAAAAGGAATGTGCAAAAGTGCAAAAGTAAACTTTCTTAATATAAATTTTCTTAATAAATATAAATAAATATGTAAGTAAATATAACTAGTATTAATATATATATCAGTGGTCCGCATTTCTGCAAACAATTGTTTGCGCTCAAATCACACACGGTAGGCAGGAAGCGACGATAGGTTGCATGAAAATGTCGAGAAAAAAGGAAAGTGGGGTTGTGTTATGTGATGTTTATAGATGAAACATCCGTTGAAATTAAAATCCGAGCTGCTCCTTTTTCAAGGATATCCACATTTTTTGTTTTTTTTGAAAGGATCAAATATTGAGGAAATCGAATATTCGCCACCGTCCAAATTTTTCCGATTTCAATACATTATTTGGTCGCTAAGGGATACAAAAAAAGGTATTAAAAAGAAAACAGGACACCTGTAGTGGAAAAATCCAATGTGAACAGGACCTAAAGGATAACCACTGAAATATAAAATAACACAAAAAGTACCCACTTTAATTTGCGTATAACTCCTAAAATGTTAACTCTACGTGAAAATTTCTTATTATATGTTTCATTCAGAATAAATAAAGAAATATTTCTTTAATATACAATTTTGATGTACCTGCAGTGCTTAATGTACTTTTGTGCATCTAAAGTGAAAATTTCAAAAAAAGTACGTTTTTTTTATGGTGCTATTTTAAGTTCAAATATTTTTCTAGTTTATGTAAATATTTTAATCTAATGATCCAACTCTCATTCCTACACATCTCTACGTTAATACTAAAAAAGAGTTAGAGCTGAGATACGCGCTAGCTGTGCACGGTGGGCGGGAAGCAACAATAGGTTGCATGGGAATATCGTAAAAACGATGGCCCAACGAATATGTGCCTAGCTGTGTGCTGGTACTAATTTTCGTTTAAAAAAAATGTTGGAGATTTTATTCACGCTTGCTGTGTGTTTATGAAGTATATTAGAATATCAGTTTACGTAAGTGTTTAGCCGGCGATCGTTTTTTCGATATTTTCATGCAACCTATTGTTGCTTACCGCCCACCGTGCACAGCTAGCGCGTATTTCAGCTCCAATTCTTTTTAATATTAACGTATAGATATGTAAGAATGAGAATTGGATCATTAGATTAAAATATTTACATAAACTAGAAAAATATTTGAACTTAAAATAGCACCATAAAAAAAACGTACTTTTTTTGAAATTTTCATTTTAGATGGACCAAAGTGCATTAACCACTGCAGGTACATCAAAATTGTATATCAAAGAAATATTCCTTTATTTATTCTGAATGAAACATATTATAAGGAATTTTCACGTAGAGTTAACATGTTAGGAGTTATACGCAAATTAAAGTGGGTACTTTTTGTGTTATTTTATATTTCAGTGGTTATCCTTTAGGTCCTGTTCACATTGGATTTTTCCACTACAGGTGTCCATTTTTCTTTTTAATACCTTTTTTTGTATCCCTTAGCGACCAAATAATGTATTGAAATCGGAAAAATTTGGACGGTGGCGAATTTTCGATTTTCTCAATATTTGATCCTTTCAAAAAAAACAAAAAATGTGGATATCCTTGAAAAAGGAGCAGCTCGGATTTTAATTTCAACGGATGTTCCATCTATAAACATCACATAACACAACCCCACTTTCCTTTTTTCTCGACATTTTCATGCAACCTATCGTCGCTTCCTGCCTACCGTGCACAGCGACACGTTACGCTCTTTCTTTACTAGATGATTTAGTCGTCACTGAGAAAGCGGCGTAGCAACATCGAGAGTGCTTGTCGCTTGTTTGCACGTTGAAAACAATTTACTATGCTACCTAATATCGACGCACGTGGTCAATTTACTATCAATAATTTCTCATACCCACACAATTTCTATAATTTCTGTAATCGAAATTGAAGGGCGTGCATATTAAGCAAACTTGACTCCCAATTATCGTTTTGCTGACAGTTGAAACTAAGCATTGTGGGTGATTATTTGCAAAAAAATTGACATTAGTTACATATTCCACAAAATAACAAGATTTTCTCGGATTTTCTATATTTTTCAATTTCTTTATCTATATACGCACGTAACTCAATTTCGGTTCAACGCATATGGAAAATTTGCGGGCGTGCGTCAATTTGAGGCTTGCGTACATATATATGTATTATTTACGCATTGCATTTGCCCGATCACAGTTCGTTCGACCGACCATAGCGCTCTCACTAATACAATCTCAATTTCAAATTTGCCTACCACTGTTTTACATATACCTAATAGTATTTATTTTACATACATATACCTAAAATGGTCTGTTTACAAAATTTTTCACCGTAAAACTTCATTAGTGATACTCAGCTTAAATTTGTATAAAAATAATATATGTACCTACCTTAGGCTCGTCCTCAAATTTTGAGATTTTCTATAGATAATTCATCAGAAGTGGTTGCTTCTTGGCTTTCGATGAAAATGTGTACACGAGAGCTTGATGAAGTTAGTGCAGCCGCAAGTTCCGCTGCTTTTGAGTCAGCGTAAACCTCAGCCTGAAAGATACTGCAGTAGTCCGGAGCTTAAAGGGTTGTTTTATCCCAAGCTTCGTATAAAACTCTGCAGCTGCGAGCCTTGCGTCCATCTTTGATCCGTCTGTAAATAAGTTGAACATATGGCGATTAGTTAGTAGTCCTTTCTTACATCCGTCTTTCTGGCCAAATTATATATGTATGTGTGTATATTTTTGAGCGTTCCTTCATCAGAAGTTGTTTAGTAGATAATTAAATATTTTAAATATTTGTATTTACTTTCTGTGGCATTTAGCTGAAAACGTTTGCCAACAAAAATACTTAAACAAACAATTTATTGACTTTTCTTGGGTTCGGTTTGGGCGTAGTAAATCTTTAAAGCAAACAACCAAAATCCATTTAATATTCGTACATATGTACATATGTTTGTATGAGAGAAATATACACAATCAATACTAAACTAATAAGGCCCAAATATTAGGAGCTCCTACGCCTCTGCTGTGCTCAAAAAACGCCCCGTCATTTTTCCACAAATTATTTTCCCAACATTTTTGCTCATCAAAATAAATGAAGAAAATATTTATTTCAAAAATAAATATCAAATATTTGCAAACTTTGCGCTTCTTTATTTATTTTGTAGAATCTTTTAAAATTTTCAATTGCTTCTTTACAAATCATATTTATTTTCCTAAAATTTATTAAAGAAAATAAACAAGATTTGGTAATAAAATTTGGGAAACATAAGAGAACAGCAAACAAAATTTGTATAGCCAATTTGGGTATGTTCATAAGTATGTTTTTATGTACATGTATGTATGTCTGTATGTAGATGGCAGCCAATAGCAGCAGCTGTGACTGCGATTTTATAAAGCCGAAAAATTAATTTCCTGCATATTCCCGTCTTTTCCAATTACCAATTACCTTATTTCTTCTCTCCTTGCCTTTCCTACGCAAATATTTCGTTTAGCATTTTCGTGCACTCACCCATTGTTTTTGGTCAAAAAGGCAAATATTTTCTTTTAATTAGAAAATTTACTTGCACAAAAGTATATGTATGTACATAAATACAAATAAACACCAATAAATAAATAAATATGTAGAGGGAAAATAAGTGATTGCTTGGCTGGTGCAATGTGCAACAGCCAAATGCTACCTGCCACAGTTGCACGCTGCATTATTCATGCTATGGAAATGCAAACTCATTTAATGCCAAAGAAAATATCAATTTTTATGCATTTACAATTTTACATACATACATACATACATCGTACATACATAAATATTAATTTTTTATTTATTCACGCAGCTCAAAATTAAGTATGAAAATTCGTTACAGTGAATTTTAAAATCAGAAAATCAAATCAATAAATAAATATTTACCTATGTATGTATGTATGTACATATATACATATATAGAAATGGTAGGATTAAACAGATTTTCATCATTCTTATTTAGAAAAAATGTGTATGGAGACCCATTAGGCACCCAAAATCGGGCAATTGGGAAGAAATTTGCGATCAATTTTTCGTGATAGCAGAAGACGCAAAGAAAACTATGCCCTGCTACCCAGAGCTACATATGTATGAATTGATTCAATCAATGTTGATTTAATTCATCCATAATTCCTTTCAGAAAAGTGTGTGTGCCTGATTGTAAATATTTAAATCAGTTTTCCAAAGGATTGTAAATTTCGAATCAAAAAATCATTTTCAGCAGAGAATGTTAATTCAGCAGAATCATTCCAATCCAAACATGAGTGCAAAATTTAACTGAATTGAATAATTTTTCTTTTATTCAATAAACAACTGCTCGTTACTGTATCAAAAAGGGTTGTTTCAAACAGCGTGTACTGAATGATTGGCACTGATTTTGGAATGCACACCTCAATAATTTGAACTGTCTGAATGAGCATTCAGCGTTAAAAATTTTAACATAAATATTCAATGATTTGGATACAATGATTGCATATATTGATTGCTGAATGCATATCTTATTTGGGTGATTGAAAAAAAAAGGATTTAATCATTACCGAACAAATTCACTGATTTCGAATCAGAAATTGAATTTGAATCATTTATAGCTTTGCTGCAATTGCAACGGGTCTGAGCTGCCAAGAAAACAAGCAACGAAGCCTAAGTTGCAGAGGAACCGAACATGGAAATTTTTCCGCCACCAAAAGTGCTATTCCACACTGTGTGAATAGTGAATAAGTAAACGATGCTAGAGCAAAAAACTAAAATCTTGAAAGTATTTATAGAAATCGGCAAGGCGTTTGGAAAGTTCGCTAATGACACAATTTTTTATATTTCGTTGTAGCAAGCGATTTTTAAATATTGTTCCAGTTTCTTACTAATCTTTAATTTTCTAACAATTTTTAAGTAGATGTTTAACTCAAAATCCGTTATATATACATAGAACCACGACTTTTCCACAGAACGTGTGTGCTTATAAATTGTTTTGCTGTTGCCACCACGTACTCTCTTTTACATCACAAATTTAATTCTCAATCCTCTATTTTTTTCTTTAACTGCAAATTGACGACTTCTTTGGTGACTTTTTGTATACTGTTTCAGAGATTGCTGTTTTTGTATCACAACCGCTGACAGAAGTGGATATTTCCTTCCTCAATTTCGCTAAATTCGATCTCCTGCTGCCTCATTAGAAAGTTGCACAACAAAAGGCTGTGAAAATTACTCGAATAAAAAATAACAACAGAAATATTAAAACAAAAAAAAAAGCAAACTCACCCTCACTTACAAGAATACCATCAGCAACATTAAGGAGCGAATAAACTTTGGACTCAGCTAAATAAGCAAAAAAAGGTGTAAGCAATGCAAAAGCACACTCAAAGCAAAAAAGGAAGGAAATTGTCTGAAAACACTGCCCTCGGTGTACGAGTGTGGTTGTGTGTATGTGCAACAATAGCAAAAAATACTTCCTTTTTTGGCTGACGCAATGAACGCGAATGCTGCCAAGTGCCTTCTTTTGTTTTTTGTCACGTTTCTGTGGCGGCCTCGCACTTTTCCACAAACACAAGCATCCATCAGATTGCTGCCACACAAGCAGTGGCACAGAAACTAAGCTCAGCTAAACTAAGGTAGCAACATACAATGGGACATAATGTACTTAGCAGATATTGGAGAAAACAAGTAAGGAAGTCTAGGTTCTTGTGGAACTAAAATACGACTGTCAATACGGAAGGTTATTTGAAGGAGATCGGGTGATTTCATTTTCAGAGTATTTCAAATCAGTTTTAGCGTTCGCAATTTAGCTTACGTCACATAAATCCATTTACGTGAATTCAAATTCTCTTACATACATCAATTAATTAAAGCCCACTTTCACAGCATTTGCCTCACAGTGCAGGAAACGGAACCAGACCGCTGTGCCAAGTTGGCTGCATTTGCAGTTTTACAATTCGTGCTATAGCATACACCGATTTGAAAAGTGACAACAGTAGCAAAAATAACAACAAAAGCAACAAAAATTGCTGGAAAAAGGGAAATAACAAACAGCAATATGTACAAAACTTGATAATATTATGTTGCAACATTGTGAAGTGTAGCAACAACACGAGCCGCATTTCGATTGTATTTGAAAATATTGAATAGGATACTTACAAGCAAAACAATTACATACTACATTGGGGATCGCTGTGGTTGCGCAGCATCCTGCTGCAAGGATATCTACTCCCTGTTCGTGATTGAGGAAGTAAGCGGCGGTAGGACGATGAGACGCGTGTTCGATGAGGCATTGAAGCTTGCCACAAAGTATGGTAGTCGTACGTCAAAAATGCGGCACAATGTTGCAAAGTGGATTTACAAGAGCTGCAGGAAAAAAAAATACTATTACATTGTTGGAATTGTAAGAAAAGGACAAAGATGACAGAAGAGGAGGGAAATTTATAATAAACTAAATAATAAGAAATCAATGTACATATGTATGTGTACATATATGTGCATATCCAAAATTTAAAGTTTGATTAAGATTAAATCGAGTCTACTACTTTCTTGTTTTTTCGGAGTCGGAAAGAAATCCCAAACCGGACCTTTCACATCCTTTGTGCGCTAATTTTGGAGTCCGAAATGTATGTATTTCAGCTCTTCATGTGGCCGCCCGATATGAGCCTAATTTCATAAATCATATGAGCCTGAATAAGAGTCATTAAAGTCTCCTATTGGACTCATATTTACGATTCTTTTTATACTCAGCTGTACTAGTACACAGAGTATTATAGTTTTAATCACATAACGGTGGATTGTAACAGAATGAAATAATCGAGATAGTTATAGACTTATATATATCAAAATGATCAGGGTGAAAAGAGAAATCGATTGAGCCATGTCCGTCCGTCCGTCCGTACGCACTCTAACTCGCGCAAAAATTGAGATATTTTTATGAAATTTGGAATGCAAGTTGGTATCAAGACAGGAACGGACGGTATTGAAAATGGGCGAAATCGGACCACACTCAAAAAAAAAATTTCTCTCGATCAAAGACATAATTTTCCTTATTTTGAACACGCGTCCCAATACAAAATTTTCTTTGTTTTGTGCAAATTTTCTCAAAAATGTGGAAAAAACATAAAAAACTTTCAAACAAATTCGTTGCCATGGGGATTTGTATGGGAATTTAATTTCTCAAAATTAAAGAAATCAAGTCTTCAAAACAAGGAAAGTTGGGAATGAAATGGCGCTTAAAGAATTTTTCATTATTTTAATGTATGAATTTTTTCAAAACAAGTATATGAAACCATGGTAACGCATGTAACAACAATATTTTATAAACCTTTTAACATGTTTTAAGGAAAATTTACTCAAAACAAAGAAAGTAGTGTTCAAAATAGGTAAACAATTTCTTTGACCCCTCCATATATTTTTTTTCTCTCAGTGCATATAGAAAAAATCTGAAATTTGGTATCTCAGTCACTAATATAGCTGGAGCGATGAAATTTTACCAACGTGTTGAGCTCAGGCCCCTATGAAGAAATTTGATGACTTATTAAGGGTCAAACATGGAAAGTTTTATATGTCATAACTCAGAAACCATTGAAGATATATCGATGAAATTTGGTACGCGTGATTTACTTACTTAGGCAAACGTTTGAACGGAAAATAGTGAAAATCGGTTGACGGCCACGCCCACTTTTATATATGTATATTACAAAGTGACCTAATAAAAACATTTTAATATGTTTTTTGATATAGGCTGTTTTGATCTATTGTGTGCACAGTGCAAAGTCAAACGCAATAACTTCCACTTTCTGCCCAACGTTTCGCTAAACCCCTTAGCATCATCAGGGGCGAATCTTTATTTAAAAACAACATAAATCAGAAAAAAACAAAATTTATAGTATTACTATACATATGACGTTATTTTAACAAACGGCCTATATCAAACAACATATTTAAACATTTGATCAGCAAAAAATCACATAAAAAAATTTTTTTCGAAGGGCCTGTCGATATACAACCGTGGTATCTTTTATTTATCTACAACATATTAAAACAACAAAAAATCAAAATGAAACACTATTACCAACATATGAAATATAAATACGGGGAAAACATATGCATGTCATTAAAAGACTTTAGCAACCAGAAACTAAAATTCACTAAGCAACAAAAACAACTCAACTTCCTATTAGAATGCAGAAAATATGACACAATTCCCAACCATTTAAATAATCCAATAAAAAATTTACAAATAGAGACTACTTCACATGTAAAGAGAGAGTTAGAAAAAGCAAAAGTCACATTTCTCAGAAAAGTATTGAACTTAGAAATCACACAAACAAACATCAACATAAAGAAGATAAGAGACCAGCTGAGCTACACGGAACAATATTTAACACGTAATCTCAGTCAAACTGATTTTGACTCATTTATCTCTCAACAAAAATGCATAAACAATAGAATAGAAAAAGAACTAGAAGAAACCCAAACACAAAAGTTAGAGAAACTTAAACAAAAGCAATTAGAGAGCTTAGGCATACATATAAATAGCGAGTGGTTTGTTAACAAAACGAACATAGAGTTCCCCGATGACATAAAATGGTTACTCTCTTTGGGCCGAAAATTTACTTTACCAACCACTAACAAAAGTTTAAATCCCTTAAAGATCATCGCGGAAATGGAACAAGCAATCCAACAAATACCCACGCCCATTTTCAACATTTTTATCAGTCATCCAACTAAGCATATGAATATTATTCTGTGTGCAAAATTTCATTCCTTTTTGACTTCTAGTTACAAAGATGTCACGTTACAAATTCCCAAAGGGTGTTCCAGAAATATCTTTGCTAAAAAGTAGGCGTGGTCATAAACCGATTTCAATAAATTTTTGCGTGTCTATTAATACAAGTTATAAAAGTATATAAACCAAGTTTCATCATAATATCTCAATTATTTGTCCAGTTATGGGCTCCGAAATCTCGTAGATTCCTTTGTCTAAAAGGAGGCGGTGCCACGCCCATTTTCCAAAATTTTTCTATTTTTTGTTTCCGGTCTATTGTAGAAATCATACCACAAAATTTCAATGAATTATCTTTACATTTGACAGAGATATCGCTTAAAATGTTTTTATTAGGTCACTTTATAATACCCATATATAAAAGTGGGCGTGGCCGTCAACCGTTTTCTCTAAAATTTTGAACATGTTTTACCACAAGTAATAAAAGTGTACACACCAAGTTTCGTCATTATATATAAATTATTTGTCGAGTTATGGGCTCAGAAATCTCGTATATTCCTGCTTCTAAAAAGAGGCGGTGCCACGCCCATTTTCCAAAATTTTTACGGTTTTTGTCTTATGTTCGTAGTTAGACTCCTGCATTAAATTTTAATGATATATCTTTATATTTGACAGAGATATCCTTAAAATGTTTTTATTAGGTCCCTTTATAATACCCATATATAATAGTGGGCGTGGTCGTCAAGCGATTTTAACAATTTTTAGTCCAAACATTTGCCTAAGTATATCACGCGTACCAAATTTCATCGATATATCTTCAATGGTTTCTGAGTTATGGCTTATAAAACCCTCAATGTTTGACCCTTAATAAGTGGGCGTGGCAGCGCCCATTTTCTATAAAATTTCACCAAATTTCTTAATAGGGGCCTGAGCTCAACACGTGGGTAAAATTTCATCGCTCTAGCTATATTAGTGGCTGAGATACCAAATTTCCGATTTTTTCTATATAGGAAAAGTGGGCGTGGTCATAGTCCGATTTTGCCCATTTTCAATACCAACCGTCCCAGTCTCGATACCAACTTGCATTCCAAATTTCATCAAAATATCTCAATTTTTGCGCGAGTTAGAGTGTTTACAGGCGGACAGACGGACGGACAGACGGACGGACATGGCTCAATCGATTTCTCTGATCATTTTGATATATATAAGTCTATATCTATCTCAATTATTTCATTCTGTTACAATCCACCGTTATGTGATTAAAACTATAATACTCTGTGTACTAGTACAGCTGAGTATAATTAGCCAAAATGTGTAGCTGGGTGTTTTTGAGATCAAGGAATCCAATTTTTGGTGTTAATTTCTTCTTTTGAGGGCCTTCAAAGGGCGCTTCCGTACTTTTTCCTTTTATTGGTAGTAAAAACCGCTGGCTCGAAATTAATTTTAGACTTATTTACCCAAATAATCATAATCGCGATGTGCCTTTGATGCAAATATTTTACCCGCCCTAGTGTGTACACAGATTTGATCTCTGTATAAAGAACAAATGGTATTGATTTACGTCTAATAGTAGTGAAAATTTAGAATTTCAAGTTATGTAGAATGTGCGTTTGAGTTTTCGCGATTGCACTGTATGTAACATTGTACAAAGTTCTGAAGCCAAAATTCAGAAAAAAATTAAATGGCAATGAAAGTATTTAATTTTGCGCAAAATTGCGCTTCATCTCCGCTTGTTCTCCTCTTCTCCAATTGTGGAACCTTATTCGTCTTCACTGCTTGCTTTATAAGGTTGTTTATTTTGTACTCTCCTCCGGATTCGAACCGGATATCAACCTGATATTCAATCCAACGCCATGGAACATTAAACATTATATTTAACTTAGTGATACTTTCATACTTCCCCTTTTTCGATAAAGCATCCATGAATTACAAGTATCATTTAAAAAAAAAAAATTTTATATCAGACTCCGAAATTATGAGACCTCCGAGAATGTTTTATTAGATGGTACGAGGACTGAATTTTCAAAAAAAAAAAACATTGTATGCTACTGATTCTATAAAAGATCCAAATACAGTAACCTCTCGCTAGCAATTTATACACAAGAATGATCAGCAAAAAAATTTCTTAATTACATGATTTTGCATTCAATTAATTTAATCATACTCACCTTATCACATTTAGCTTGTTTGCGTGATCGCCGCATTAGCACTCAAACAACAAAGAAATCTGTTAATAAATAAGCGACAAATTGGATAAACGGTGCTAAACGGTGCAAAATAACATAATCTAAAAGCAAATTAATCAATTCAATCACAACAACACAAACTGTACGAATTACATTATGTATGTAGCACTTACGAGTAGACATTAATGATGCCATCAGCTGCCACAATAGGTAACATTATCAGCGCGCCGGTGCAGATAAATGATAAATATCTGGATTTATAGATACAGTGGGTATTCACTCACCCACCCACCCAAGTATACTCACGTAAAAGCAATGGAATGGGGTGGAACGTGCCACCAACGATACAAAAGTTGCACAATTTTGTGCCTCTCAATAAAAAAAAAGCTGCTCGAATTTGTTGCCACAACAACAGTAATACAAAAGGCATACAAATACAAAAAGTATCCAAACGCAGCTGCAGAAAACATGATATAAAATAAAAATCTAGGTACGCTACCAATAACCCAAAGAACAACAAAAACAACTAACAATGTTAAATCTACTTACTAAGTGAGTGTTAAATATGCCATGGGCTTTTTCAAAATGTCACGAACCCATTTGTGTGTGTAGAATGTTAAGCATAAGCTTTGTGACAAACAAACAAACAAAAAATTGTTTTTACGTCAAACGCTTTAAGGCACGCACCAGCAGCACACCAAAACGATTGGTGTGGGCGAAAGGAAACACACAACTTTTTTTGACACGAAGGGTATGAATGCGTACGAGCGCGGTTGGTGGAATGAGTTGGCACGTGCATTCGACACATGGGCTGATGAGCAGTAGATGCGCTGGTAGAGATGTGATACCCAGTAAGCGCTACAAAGCAATTCTCAAGTACGGTTCTTAAAGAATTTTAATTTAAAAAGGATTTTCTCTTATACAAAAATCCATTTTTTTATATCTATTGAATGGTGATCTTTTTTTAGTTCAGACAGAGAACTTAAAATATAGAGAAGGTGCAAACAGAGAACTTAAAACACAACTAAAATGAAAGTTCCGAGCCCACAAAATCTAAAATAAGAGCTCTGGATCAAATCCTTTGTAATACTATTTTATATTATCTACAAAATTTTATTACTAAAGCTTAGTATCGACCTCCCAAGAAACGGAAAAGTTTCATATAAAATGACGTACAAGAAATGCTCAAGAAATTTTTCTTGTGAAACTTTCTTGAGCGAGTATCGACCTCTCAAGAAATTTAGTACACTTTTTTAATACTATTTTTCAGCGTTATGCGAACACAGCAACACAGGTTTTGCCCAGAAATATATCATCGAGCATTTATTTCTTAAAGAAATTTTGACGTTTGTTGCGTATTGAAAAAAAATCGTGGAAATCGTTAGTGAAAATGGCAAAAAAGAAACGAAAAATAGAATGCACAATTTTTCTAATGATGCAAGGGCATAGATGGCATCGATTTCTCATATTTTATTCCATTCCGGCCATCAATATAGCACAGTTTACCAGTAATATAAGGTGTTGTTGTTGTTGTTGTAGCCACCAAGATACTCCCCGAAGGTTTTGGGGAGTGTAGGGGATGTGACAGTCCTTTGCCGGATAAATCCGGTACGCTAGTCCCTTATGACACTAGCCCGACTGTCGTGCGAACGATTTTTTTTTGGCCATAATCAACCTTCTAGGCCGGTGGATTTTAGTCGCCTCTTACGACAGGCATTCCTTACCACGGGTATATTCTAGACCCCCTAACCCGCTGGGGTCAGTAATATAAGGTCATCCTCGTCGCTTTCGATGATTTCCTAAAATAACAACAAAATAAAACTATTGAAAACATATATTTAAAGCTTTTATTTAATATTTTTTAAGAACTTACTAATTGCTTATGTTTACAAAAAGCTTTATTTTGTTTACGTTTTTGATACTCTTCTTCATTTCACTTGGTATTCACGGTGGATTACTAAACGTCAAAATTTCTTGCCTACTACTATTTTTTACTCAAGAAATAAAGCTAAAAATTTCTTGAGCTGTTTCTTGAGAGGTCGATACCAGCCTTAAGACCAAACAAAAAAAAGTTAACTGGAATGCATTTGCTGATGCGAAGTGTGATGAAGTTGGTAGAAAGTTGCCAAATGGTGGTGGCGTTGTTGTGCTGAATCGCAAGTTCTTAAATCTTCGTATTGGGCCACTTAATGGCGTGTACGAATAAATACAAAAGCTTACTTGTGCGGGAAATGCTTACTTGAGCGTAATTGCGTTAAATGCGTTTATTATTAAATATGAGTGTTTTCATATGGATTGTCACTTTTCTTGCTGTTGCTGTTTCTGTTACTATTGTTGTTGTTATTGCTTGTTTATTTGTTTGTTATTTAATGATGCCATTGACAATAATGTTAACGATTTGTACGCGATAGCGATAATAAATGAGCTAAACTTTGTATGTTGTGCTGTTGTTCTGATGACACGCGTCAATAAAGTGCGGATGGAAGGGTTAATATGTTAAAAATCAAAGGTGGTGGAAGGCCAAAAGGATATATGTACAATGTACATTGTACATACATACACAAAATCTAAAGTCAATTTTTTTCTAGTTTGATAACTTATTTTTTATGCGCTAGTTCAGACAAAGTCAAGCTGCTCCGACTCAAAAAGCATTTCAATTGACACACATCAGGTGGAGAATGGCTCGTTTTCCTTTGGTGTTTCAAACGGACGCCATTTATCACGAAGCAGAGGCGATTGACGTGCTTTGTTGGACTTTTCACCTTAACAGCTCCTTAAGCTTTCGTTTAGAATGCAACGGATATCGATGCCGCGATAATGCGTAATTAAGACCCACCTCCTCTTATGATACGGTAATTTTATTTTCCATATACATATACATACACGGAAAAAATTATATTATGGATAATCCTGTCTGATCCATAAACTAATTTTCTCTTTGTACATACGTATGTATATACAAATCAAAGCTATTTCTTTGTCGCCACCTTTCGCCAAACGCGTGGAAGTATCAGGAAGTCGGTTCCCTAGATATCGGTCAAAACGTGGACCCAGCTTTCCCCTGAATATTTTTGGACGATATTAATATCAAATTAAAGATATTGAGAAGGGATTTTACATAGAACTGTATTCATTGAGAGTGGCCGCTGTGGTGTAGAGGGCTCATCTGCCATACCAGAGGTCTCGGATTCTAACCTCAGTCCGAGCAAACACCAAAAAAATTTTCTAATTAGCAAAAACCCAATTATTGGGTTTTATTAAAAACAGCGGCCACCTCTCGATAGTTGGCGGCATACCCTCCGAGTGTATTTCTGCCATGAAAAAGCTTCTAACAAAAAATGCATTCGCCGTTCGGAGCCGGCATAAAACTGTAGGTCCACCCAATTACTAGGAAAAATAAAAAGGAGCACACCTCGAATTGGGAGAGAAGCTCGGCCATAAAACTCGTCAGAGTTATAATAGCGTCAGTGTATTATATTATAAGTTCTTATTGTGATTCCTAGGTCGGGTCTCCGGATATGAGTCAATACGTAGACCTGGATGAACCCGGAATACTGCTGATGAATACTGGTATCAAATGAAAGACGTTGACCAGGGTTGAAACATAGATAATCAGATAAGCACCAGCTCCATCGTCAACCAAAGTAAGTTCCTTCAGACCCATTTTTTATATATCGACGGCTGAGAATAAGATCGCCCTATTTCAAAAATTGTTTCAAAAACGCCCTATTTGAAAAATTGTTTCAATAACGTCCTATTTCAGATTTTGCTTCAAAAACGCCCTATTTCAGAGAAAATTCCATATATATTTCTTTGAAATAGGGCGTTTTTGAATAATTGTTTGAAATAGGACGTTGTGGAAACAAATTCTTAAATAGGGCGTTTTTGAAGCAACATCTGAAATAGGACGTTATTCAAACAACTTTTGAAATAGGGCGATCTTATTCTCAGCCGTCGATATTTACATACTTATTCATATGAATAAACATATTTCTTGAATATTTATAACGTTTCTAAAATTCTTGATTTTATTTATTTATTTTATCACACAATACTTTGGGTAAAAACCTTACATTTTTTACATACTGAGTACTACGAATAATGAATTAAAGCATGCATAACTCCCGCTCCCTTAAAGTGCCCGAATTCGTTTGGATATGCAGTATTCGTGGTCGGTATTCGGTATATGTACGTGTTCATACTGGTATCCGTATTCCCCTTCACACACTTTTCATACTCATATTCATATGCATATTCGTATGCATATTCGGTTCTCGGTACTCGGTATTCGGATTCGATATTCGGTACTCGCATTCGCTTCCGTATTGGTATACGCATCGATCTATATACCAAATATGACCCAGATACCAATATTCATTGATCTACGCCATTTTGATTTTTATTTTTGACGTAAAAAAATTTTAATAGTTATTTTTTGATTTTTTCGATAAAAATCAAAAAAATAAAAATCACATCGGATTGACCATCTGTGGCCCACGAGCATCACAATGGTATATATAAATGCAGGGATGGAAAATAATTGTTATTTTTGAAATTTCAACTCAAAAAGTCAAAGGGAAAGGGTTAATATTTTTAACATTTATATATACCATTGTGATGCTCGTGGGCCACAGATGGTCAATCCGATGTGATTTTTATTTTTTTGACTTTTATCGAAAAAATCAAAAAATAACTATTAAGCTTTGACTTTTATTTTTTACGTCAGAAAATAACGATTAAATTTTGATTTTTATTTTTTACGTGAAAAATAAAAATCAAAATGGCCTAGATCAATGAATATTGGTATCTGGGTCAAATTTGGTATATAGGTCGATGCGTATACCAATACAGAAGCGAATGCGAATACCGAATATCGAATACGAATACCGCGTACCGAGAACCGAGAACCGAATATGCATACGAATATGCATATGAATATGTATGAATATGAGTATGAAAAGTGTGTGAAGGGGAATACGGATACCAGTATGAACACGTACATATACCGAATACCGACTACGAATACTGCATATAGAAACGAATACGTATAGCGAATTCGAGTCCCGATTTCAAATACCGACTAGTACCGAATATTAATCTGAAAAGTAGGTGAATGCAAATACATATTCATATGTATCATGACATCACATTATGACATCACATCATCACGTAATCACATCACATCATCACATCACATCATGACATCACATCATGACATTACATCATGACATCACATCACCACATCACATCATGACATCACATCACCACATCACATCATGACATCACATCATTACATCACATCATGACATCACATCATGACATCACATCACATCATGACATCAAATTATGACATCACATCGTATTCGCATCCTCTTACTTTTCAGATTAATATTCGGTACTAGTCGGTATTTGAATTCGGGACTCGAATTCGCTATACGTATTCGTTTCGATATGCAGTATTCGTGGTCGGTATTCGGCATATGTACGTGTTCATACTGGTATCCGTATTCCCCTTCACACACTTTTCATACTCATATTCATACATATTCATACGCATATTCGTATGCATATTCGGTTCTCGGTACTCGGTATTCGTATTCGATATTTGGTATTCGCATTCGCTTCTGTATTGGTATACGCATCGACCTACATATATACCAAATATGACCCAGATGCCAATATTCATTGATCTACGCCATTTTGATTTTTATTTTCTGACGTAAAAAATAAAAATCAAAGTTTAATCGTTATTTTCTGACGTAAAAAATAAAAGTCAAAATTTAATAGTTATTTTTTGACGTTTTCGATAAAAGTCATAATCGTTACGATCCCTGTATAAATGTTAAAAATATTAACCCTTTCCCTTTGACTTTTTGAGTTGAAATTTCAAAAATAACAATTATTTTCCATCCCTGGTAAAAACAGCTCTTTTCAGTATGATTCTTAGACCGGGTATCCAGTTATGGGTAGAATAGTGGACCCGGATGCCATAGAATATTTTTAAGCAATATTAAGGGTATTCATTTAAGAGTATAAGTTTATAAAGTGTAAATTTCTATCAGTTTACACACACTGTTATATGAACGCACCTAATAATTTTTTTTCGTAAACTTGTCATCAGCTGTGCTATTGTCAAAATTTATTTAAAACTATATCTACATATATTAAAGACATATATTAAAATATGCCAAAAATAAGTGAGAAATCCAAATTAAAACGACTTTACAAGGAAATTTTTGTAAATGACTTACTGATGCTAGAGGTTTCTGTTGCGCAAGGTTGCTTTTTTCGAGTTTACAGCGTTTACACACTGAAATGTGCGCGTAAATTTCTCAACCATGCGTAAATGATTTTCCATACAAAATTTGACAGTTCGTTTACAAACTTTATAAATTTACAAGTTTACACACTTTACGAGGCATTTATAAGGTTAAATGAATACCCTTATTGGTATCAAATAAAAAGTGTAAATCAGGGCCACAATACATATACATATGTAGATCTATTATGCGCAATAGGTACGCTTCCCTAAGGAAACGAAAGGAAAAGGGACGGATAAAGAGAAGGAAAGGAAACGAAAATGGAAAGGAGTGGGATGAGAGAGTTCTCACAATCAGCTTCTTTGAAAGGTTATTCTCAATGTCGATTTTTGGAAAATCGTGTCATGAACACCAAGAAACATCACTGTGCAGCGAGCGTCTTCACCTCCTTTGCCTAATTTAAAGTTTTTCTGAACATTACAGACGAGTTTGGAGCGAAAGTTCCGATAGTGACAAAAAATCCATCCAAGGGCCTATAAAGAACCGAATTCTGAAAAAAAGTGTAATGAGTAAACCCTGTTTGGAGAAAGAGCTCGGTTTGAAGTTTGCAAGTAAGAATAATGTGTCAGTCTCAGAGCGGACAAACTTTTATAAAGAAAATTACCATTGTGTGCAACTAAAATACCGTTACAACTTCAATTAGCTTTTGTTGAAAACTTATTCTTAGCAGTTGCATCTTTACAAAAGGTATGTATGCAACTTTAATAAAACGTTGCATGCCACGCAAGTACCTACATGCATATAAATGCACAATTGTTTGACTCTGGCCAGAGCATTTTATGTCGATTAGTATTCCATGAAATGAAAAAATCAATTCCTGATTAAATGTAAGAAAAAATATTAATGAAATAACAAAAGCAATAACAGCAGAAAGTAAATCTATAAAACAACACAAAAAAAAAACAAAACGTACAAAACAAAAGAATAGTGTGTAAGCGCGAAATGCGGAACTTTTTTTTAATTCCTGTTTTTTTTTAATTTTAGTTCACCCATTGTTTTGTATGAAAATTATTTCCGATCAAATGAGCACAAAACATTTTTTAATGATTTTTTTTTTTATTTATTGTTTGCCCTGCCAATACTTTGAATGTACGTTTGTATGTGCAATTTATTGCATGCACGGTTTCATATGTGTGAACGACCAGGCCCTCCCTTTGTTTGCCCATAGACTAATGGGCTTATACATAATATGTACATTAGGGTGGTCCTCTATAGTATATTTCCTTAACCTCACCCCCTAGGCCGATGCTAATATAGTCGAAGATACCACATATAAATTTTTGTTCCAATTGGAAACGGCTAGAGGGTGTCGCACAGGGGCCAAAGTTCAGAAAACTCTATGAAGGTTGAAAAAATGAAGTTTAATTTTTTTTATCTAAAATTGATTTTCCTGTGCTCGAAAATACGAAATGAAAATTTTGGTCCCGATCGGAGGCGGTTAAGAGGTGTCGCAGAGGGATCCCATATGGTTATCTGAACTTTGACCCCTGCGTGACACATTTTATCAATTTGCAATCGGGACCAAAATTTATATGTGGTATCTTTGATCGTGCTATTGTTAATTTGATTTTTAAGGAACACCCTAATGTATGCATGCATGTATGTGGTATGTTATAGGGCTCGTTTCGCACAACCCAATAGTTTGACAAAACAATTCAAGTGGAATAAAAATTTGACCAACAAACCAATGCGTTTTGCCGCAATTAAGTTGCGCAAGCAATTGTCGATAACAAATAATGAGAGCCCCGATACGAGAAGGCTTTTGGCAAAGAGGAAAGGCAAGGGGAAGAAGAGGCATAATGCCAAACCACAAACAAAAAATAATAAAAAAAATATAATGAGGCAAAAATAACAAATCAATAGACTTGAAAGAATCGCACCAAATTGCATATATGTACATATGTATGTAAAAGTTATTGAACCATAAAAATTTTTGGTTTTGCAGTGGTTGGAAGCTCGCTGGGCGGCTGCGTTACAGCAACTATAAATTTGTTTTACTTTAGTTCCTTTAGCTAAAGTGTGTGGCATATTTGTTTCTGTAAATATTGTACATTAATAAACCAAAATTGTAATTTGTAGTACTTTTCTCTATATGCTATAGAAACTCGAATGTCAAAAGAAAAAACGGAAACCTTGGAGCGGTTCGCCTCCAAGTCAGCAGTTAATAGTTTCGAATATTCGGGCAGTTTGTTAATGTATTACTTGCCAACCTTGATCACGAAGCACTCGTCGGTGGGTGTAGGGTGTCCCGCAAATGGCATTGGTTAACCAAGAAACGTTCAAATTTACAATGACCTTGTCTTCTATCTTTATGTAAATACATATGTATGTATGTACATACCGGTATCTCTTTGCCGGTGAAACTCAAGGATAACCAAAGTTTATGCTACTAACAACCGCCTCAGCACCGCAAGAGTTTAAACATTTGCTAAAAACTCTAACAACAAATTATGTGCATACATACATACATATACATACGTATGTATTTTCAATTGATTCTCTGACAATGATATTACTTTTAGGGGCAATGATATCCCGTCGTACACTCCTACTGTTTCCGATCGGATCAGCAACTAATGGCAATCGCAAAATAGAAACGCTCCATGGATACATACAATCAATATGTATATGTATAGTATGTTGCATGTTTTTTCAACTTTTTGTTGCTGCAATTTGGGTTAATTGTGTTTGAGCGTTTTTCCAACAGCGCTTGGTAAGGCTCGCACAGCTGGAGAATGCGCAATTTACACCAGCAGTGTGTATAGCAACAAATGGAAACGGATCTTATAGCACGAGGATCGTACATACATAAATGTATGTGTATGTATATTGGAATGCAAATATTAGGGTGGGTAGGTCATTTTGATATACATACATACCTGCCAATAAAGGATTGGCATATTGAATGGATTAATAATACTACGCTGTTCCGAAAGGTCATACATAACTCTAAAGAGTTTGCGCCCGAAATGGATTACATACATATAAATATATACATATTTTACTTTTTTTTGGAACTCTACGTAAATCAAGATTTTCCTTAAGATGTATTTTTTATTTTGTCGACCGATTTTGCAGATCCAGCTATCGTTTATATCCCAAAAGAGTCAGAAAATTTACCACAGATGGCCTATTTCAAAATCTTATTCAAAAACACACCCGCTCAGAGAAAATTGCATACATACTTTTCTGCAATGGGGCGATCTTTTACTCAGTCGTCGAAATGTTGTTACAACTTTCAACCAAGAAACGATTCTTGAAAGTATTTACCAGTTGGAGGCGTGAAACTGGCTAAAATTCCCACAGAAATTGGAAAAAAATCCCTAATTTCCCACATTTTAAATAATAAAATCCCACAAAATTCCCACCTAATTTAAAGCATTTATTTCAGTAACATAAGAACATACACCATGCAAATAAAGTTTTTTTAATAGCTAAAAGCATTAGTTGTACAAATTATTTGCATTGTGCAAGTGGATATGATTTTTGTTGATTTTAAAGTTGGAGCCATTGACATTTTTGGATACTTTACTTATACTATTTAACATATCACTAGATAGTTTGTTTCGCTCTTTACATTTCTTTCTGATTCAGCGTTTGAATGGGGTAACGTAAGTACAATTTCAAACAATTGCTTAAGATTATGAAACAAAAAATTGTCATTATAGGTTTTTAAAGTTTATTATTTTACTCCACATTACATCAACAAGTAATTTTTTTAAATCGTATTTTTGTGTTTCGGTTAAAACCATACAAATACTTTTGTATTCCGCTTCTGCGAGATCAGGATTAAGATTTAATTTTTTAGTTAGAGCAAGAAGTGATACACGATTGTTTTTAGAGAAATCAAAAACAATATCGGGATCTAAAAACTGCAGTTCTTCGAAAACACCGTCAAATGGAAAACGTTATATTTTCTGAAAAGTTGAAGCTTTATAACAGCGCAAACACTTTTTTTTAAAACAATCTTTTCCTCCAAATTTAAATTTGACAAAATATCTTCGCATTCATAACCAACGTAAACGTTATGCATGTCAAGTAAATATTGAATTGAAAGTTCCAAAACTTTTAGCTTTAACTTCACGGAATTGTAAAAAAGTCGGGTTTTAAGAAATTTCTTGCAATTTTCAACTTAAGTGTCTTAGCTTCTTGCCCTAGTCGGTGTATAAGTACATTTCGGCTTTGGAACAATGCGTTAAATTCATTGAAAATGTTAAGAACGTACTTAAAAAATCTAAAATGAGCCTTGTTTTGAATTCTTTGCAATTCTTCATAAACAGTTTCTGCTTTTTAACGCCTATCTTCAAATGAGTCCAGGCGAAAATAGCTTCTAAGTGGCTCCCAATTCTCCAAAATTCTTTCGATACAAGGATGCAAAGAAAGCCAACGTGTTCTTTCAGGTTTAAGAATTTTTTTTGCTTCTACGCCGAAATATTTACTTTTAGGAGTTTTTCAGTGTGAGATGTGCTTATTTTAAGTTATACTATAAATTATATATATGTATGTATGTAGGTATGTAAACAGTTCTGCAACCAAAAAATCCCTTTTTTTATATGGACGACAACAAAATGTCCCTTTTTTCCCTCTTTTTCCCTCAAAACGGGAAATTTCCCTCAATCTGACACCACTGGTTGTCACTCAGTAAGTCCTCTCCCCCACCATATTTACGACATGGGCGAAGGAGCTAAGACTAGAATTGAATATGCACATCGGGAATAACAGTATACCAACAACGAATAACCCCAAAATGTTAGGCGTCACGTTCGACAGTCAATCTAGCCACATTCCTCGCGCATACGACCGCGTTTAACAATAAAGTTCAAAGTCGAAACAAAATCCACAAATCCCTACCCGGCAGCACATGCGGTAAAGACAAGAAAACCTTAATTGCAACATATAAAGCAATCGGCTGCCGGTTCTTAATTATGCGTCGCCAATATGGTCAACGGCGGCTTACACCACCCATTGAATAAAGCTACAGGCATGCCAAAACAGAGCTCTAAGGACTGCTACAGGGTTTCTTCAGATGACACAACAGCCACACCTTCACCTCTAGGCTCAGATGCTCAAAGTTAAGAAACACAACAACATGTTGGATAAGCAATTCTTACTGGGATGCTATCGAAGAGCTCACCCAAACAGTCATCTGATCGAGGCCGAACCACCTCCTCGCCATGTCAGGAACTCCATTTCTGTTATTCTTAAAGACTCGACACCCTAATGATTCTTTAAATGCATAGTAAATACATACTACATTTACATATATATATATGTATGTGTATGTAAACTGATCTTAAGTAATATATCACTGCAAAAGGAACGTAAATATCAATTGTTCAAAGCAAAAGATCGCTTATTTGCTTGGCTCAGTTCCACAGCAGAAACGTTCAAGCGCTCATTTCTTTAGTGAAATCGTCAACTCGTTTTTTTTTTTGAAGATTGCAGTTTTCCAATTTGTACATCCATATCTACATAGATGGATATATGTATACATAGATACATATATATTATCCCGTGGTGTTGTCACTTTGACTATTTACATTTTGGTTGCTTTTGCTATTTTATGTGCAACAGTTTATCGAGCATATCCCCGGCGTGCTGCAGCTCCTTGCAAGCTGTTTTATTTTTATGACTTTTTTTTTCAATTTCCTTTCGCTGCACTTACCTACTATAGATCCTTACTTTGCCTCTGCTTAGTTTTGTATTTATTTGATTTCTTATTTGATGGCTTGCTGATTTCTAGTTTACAACGCTTATCCTTATTTTGTTGTTGTGCTTGTCAGCAGCATGCGTTGACAGCAAACATTTTGGTTGTAAAAAAAGAAAACTACAAAAACAATATAAAACAAAATAGAAATAAAAGGACAATTAAAGGAAAAATGTTGCACCTAATGGATCGCTCGCTTAGCAGGCGATTAAACAATCGGATGCTTCGCCTCTCAGTAGAACCACGTATGTGTGCTGCATATGAAACTAGTTCGAGAGCAGCGTGTGTGCCGGACAAGGTGTTTGACTTTATTGTCTTTTAATTTCAAGCTGCGCAACGTACGATCGATTGGTAATTTGTGATTTTGTGCACATAATTGACATCATCATCAACATCCATAACAAGACAAGCATAGCAGAAGAAGAAGTGTAGAATAAGTCAAAAGCAAAAGAGAATGTCACGAAGACGAATGTGCCTCTTATTCTTTCTAAACATCGACATACACTCTCCCTATAGAATGTCCTTGAGCTGAGTGTGAATTACTTGTTGATCCACAATTTGGTTAAGAACTTTTTTATTTGAGTTTGATTTTTGCTTTGTTAACAAATCATGGTCAATGTATATACCAGCAACGTTCGGTTAACCAGTGACATTGGTTGGTGTTACTCTTGGCCAAAGAACTCACTGTGTGTAAATGTCCTCCGTGTATGTCCGAGTATAAATCGCCCTATTAACTGCCCACTTGGTGATAAACCACTCGATGTGATTTGCAGCTGTGGTATACATAGTTTTGTGAGTACATTGACATTGAGATCTCCATCGAAGCTGTAAATAGTTTGGAATTTATTATATTTGGTGATTCCAGCATATCGGAGACCTTGAAGTAAGTATGTAGATACTGAGGCTAATTTAGGTAAAGCGCTATTAAAAATTTATTGAGGGTTTAGAATAGAATTCTTGTTTAATTTTTTTTTAATAGCCATTATCATATATTTTGTTTACTGGGTTGTGTTTCAAGTATAGTAGACAATAGTTACATATGTTCGGCACTCCACAAACTTTGCAAGCTGAGATCGGATTTTGACATTTCATTTGGAGAGAAAGTTACAAGTTTTTACGGAGTCTTTTGGACTCAGTAAAGATTTGCAAGTTGAAAACAGCTGATCTTGACAAAGAATTTTCAGTCTGGAAAACAATTTTAAATTTTTGTAAAACTTTATTATTTTTAAATATTTGTATGAAATTTCGATATAATGCACCGACCTCGGAATTTTTTGATTGTTTGTGTGGTAGGGGGTTCATATGGATCAGTAAAATGAAATCTTGTTGAAACTTATAATTTATTAATAATACAGTATTTTAGCGTAGACCACTCTTATGCATTGGTGCCCTTCGGCCGCGCTTTAAGAAAATAACCCTCAGCCGTGGAGCGGTCCACGGTATTTTTGCGTAGTCCGGAGTTTTAAAATTAGTAAAATTAACATCCACAGAACACTTCCTAAAAGTTTAAATGAAAAATTCTCTGTTCTTTGCAATAAATACGGCGGGCGCATTATACCGAAGCCGACCCAATATGTTTTAAACTACATATGTATTACATAACATATGTTTTGCTTGCAAATGTTGACAAAGTCATGTTCGGCGGAAACTTTGTACATTTCAGGCTTAGAGAGAGTTTGACATAATTCTCTCTTTGCTTATGTTGCTTGCAAATTTTTGTGCCGAACAGACTTAATTTGACGTGAGAGTCTAACTAAGGAAAGTTCGATCTCTTTAGAGTAGTTGACATGGTTTGAACTTTATCAGTTATGCATCCAACAGATCGGGACCTACAGTTTTGTGCCGACTACGAATGGCAGAAATACACTCGGAGTGTATATCGACCACCTACCACTGGCGTACGCTTCATACAAGCCGAAAAGCCCGGCTTGCCTAAATAGCTTCGTTCATTTCATTTTACGAATTTCTTTAAAATCTGCTTATTTTACGCTTGAATTGTGTTTACTATTTAAGTGCTTCAATGTGCTTACCAACTTAAGTTCTGATAGCGCGTTAGCCCAATAACAACATTGACGTGTCACAGCACAACCAGGTTTAGCGAGCATACTCTACACATGGAATTTTATGAGGCTTTCAAAACAGACTAAAGCATTCATTTTTCAGATAATCCCTTATAGTGCTATAATAAGCTTCCAATCTATTGCTACTACTGAAATTGCCGCCGGTATAAGAAAACTAAAACAACTTCTGCGCTTTAGTGTGAGATTCAGAGATTTATCTATAAGTTTGGCATCAGCAATCAATTCAGTTAAATTCAGTTGAATTCTTCCCAAATGATTGTAATAATAACTACTTCTCTGCTTTTGTAGATAATTCACGTTCTGATGATGAACAACTTGAATTTACTTTCGACTGAGCCAGTCTTGTTGATCTGCTGACCAAAAATAGGTATAGCAAGAAAAATAAATTTTATATACATATGTACAATGTACATTGTACATATCCATTGTATATTCTCCATCATCTTCATTTTGTCGATTGATTCCAACAGTTTCATAAGGTATGAATATAAACAACAAACCAAATATGCAAAACGAATTTATTCAAACTCATTGACGGAACCGCAATCCGACTTTCAGATAATACAGCAAAGAAAATTACATAATGGCTAATGGCTATACTTCATACATAGGCTTGCACAGTCAATTTATGCCAAGCCCGCCACTGCCACCTATAGAGGGCTGAAAACCATAACGTAATAACATAAAGCGATCTTATCGAAGAGCAAATTGCTAGAGGGACTTACGGTGGTTTAGACTGAAATCATCCATATTAAATTAGACCAATTAACTCCGCAGAAAATAAAATTATAACATTGCAACTTTCTATTAAGATCTACATATTAGTGCTTCTTAGACAATCAAGTCTAAGATATGAGATGTTTCTAGTACAATTCATTGCGAATATGTATGTATGTTTAAAAAAATACCTATTTCGTTATATTACCAACAAATGATCAAACACATCACCTCACCCACTTCTTAATTAAAATACCTTAATTCACATAACATAAATAAAAAAAAAATTAACTATCAAAACTCCGCGCGCTACTTACCTACAAACATACACGTGTACATCACATGTCAACATTTAATTTTGCTGTCAACACCTTAACATGTAAATTCTTTGATCACAAAACCATCATTATTGTAATTATTAAAATGAGCATCATCATTAAGATCGTTATCTGCTGATCTGAACAAAACGAACAACACAACAGACCAAACGACATAAGCGACCATCAAACCGAAACGATGCAGAAGCGAGGGGGGAGATTAGGGCAAAGCGGGCACGAACATAATAATCAACGAAAGTGTTGAAGATGATCAAATTTTCTTGGGCAGTCGATGTCAAATTATGACAAGACGCCACGCCACGCCACTTTGCTTGTGGCTAATGGTTCAGTGCGCATGTACCTACGCGTCGTATGCACCGAACTAACGAATTATGTTGCACGCAAGCATCGATGCACCATCATCATCTCGGAAGCGCCAACCTTGGCGCAACACTTAAAAGAAAGAAGCGTGCGCTTGTTAGTGCGCTAGTAATGTGACATACATACATACATATGTATGTACACACGTGGATATGCAGATTGCTTGAACTTTAGAGACGCCATGTGTCATACGATAGGAAGAGGCTGAAGAATATGAAGAAGTGGAATAGCGGGCGCAGCTTAGATTGTGTGTTTTCATTCAATATCGACAGTGATTTGGCTATTGTTGTTGTGGTGTGGTTTGTTGTCGCTAAGGCATCCGACGATTGCACAGCCTACTTGTTTCGTTATTGTTGTTGTTGTTGTCAATAGCATTGACGTATGTTGTCTAATGAAATTCGATATGTTGCCGTGAGCAACCAGCACTTTCCATGTCCCGTTACCCGCCCCAAAACAAAGCAAGTGTATCAAATGCAATATGTTATCTTTGTGTGTGTGTGTGTGATTTCTGCCCCGTCCCCACCTCCTACTTTCTGGTTTTTTTGTTTTAGTTTCGGTGTAAACGTGCTCAAAATTCGGTTAATTACAAATGCACAACAAAACAACCACAACCGAATAAAATACATAAACATATGTATGTATGTATGTTTCTATGTAAATTAGAAAAAACGTTTCCTTAATCTTTTTTCAAATATGCAGCTTAGAGATTGTTGTTTGTGTTACAGTTCATCCTTCACTTGTTTTGTTGTCACTCGCTTCTTCAAAGGTATCCAAATGGTTATTTTTCAAAAACCAGAATATTTGTTGGCGTGTTGTGTTAAATACTTTTCTGTTGCCAAGATTTTCGGGATCCCATTTTACGATCTAAGAATTATGGGATTTTTTCAGAGGAATTTTTGTGTCACTCCGTAGATACGTTGAGTTTGTAAGCTAAAAGCATGTCTCCACATAACGTCGTTCGCTCTCTTTATCGTTGTTCGTTCTCTCAATTGTCGTTCGACCTCGAATCTGGTGCCGAACGATGATAATAATTTCCATACAAAATTCATGCTCACCAACTCCGGTAAAATCGATGCTTTCTCCAATTTTGTCATTGAAAATCTATCGAAATCTGACAAACAGACCAAAACAAAGAGGCAATAGTAAGCAAAAATATGTACATATTGAATGAATTACTAAGCTCTGTTGTATATAAAATTCTATTACGAGTATAATTAAATTTACACTTTTTCTACATCGTAAATTTTGAGTTTTAATGTTTAAAACAAATAAATTCTACTACATTTAAGAAAAAGAATAATGAGAACTGTCAAATTGAACAACGATCAGCTACGTGCGGATGGGTTCGTACGCGAGATTGTTCGAAGGCGAATTAAGTTATGTGGAAATGAGCTCTTATAAAGGGTAATTCGCTCACATTATCGTAATTAGATGAACGAATTATCATCCACGCTCGAATCATATGACAAACAACGCTAAATTCCATTCAACTGAAGGGGATTTGTTCTGATTTTATGTGAAATATATCAAAAGCATTGATATGCAATAATGAGCAAGGAAGAGTTAAATTAGTGAATTAGTTAGTAAATTAATGAACACAATCTGAATAAGGAAGCACTGTATGGGCTATTTCTAGAACTATTTGCCGAATTATTATAGTGAAGATTTCATGCGATTTCAATCAGCTATTTTAACCATTGTCGGGGCTGGAATTGTTTAGGGATTGACATCACTTATTTACATATTATCACAAACTTACTACAATAATAATATAACTCAAAAAAGGGAATTTCAGAGCATTTTTTGTATCTCAAACTGAAATATAAAGCAACTATGTACATATCGTCGACCTCCTACCAGAACCACGAATGTGCTAAAATGAAGATGTTGGGAAATCGAGTTTTAAATTTTATTCTTCTCGCAAAATTTTAAAAATTTGTTTCTAATATAAAAGTATATCTGCATATTATAACCTTGTTTAGCTCGATGCTCTGATATAGTTTTGATGCTTCTATTCCTTGTAGTCTTCGAGATTTGGCACATTCGTGTTTCTGGCCCAATAAAAATCAAAAAAAATCCTTGAAAAGAAGTTTCCAAAAGTAAGTAAAAAAAATACATTCAATTCAAATTCATATTTTATTTGTGGAACTATTCCTAATATTCAAAATCAGAGTCTTCTGAAAGGTCAGGCTCAGTCAGAGCGAACTCCGCTGTTAGCCTTCAAATTTTTATAAAAATTGTGGTATTCCTTTGCAATCACCAAGGTTTCGCAAATTTTATTTAAAGCTTTTGCTTTCGCGTCAGCGATGGACAATGTCTCCGAACAAACGGGCGTGGGTTTTATTGCGGAGGGCCATCAATATTCAATGGCAAATAAACTACTTTCAGAATATTTTTTTTGTAAAAAATGTTGTAGAGTTAATCTTCTATATACCGTCGTACCATACGAAAACTAGCACACGATTTTTTGTGGTTGACGAATACAAGCACTTTAATCTTTTGGCTGATGAAAGGTAAAAGTTTGGTTTAAACAACAACAATTTTAATGTATTAACAGTATATCATTAGTCAAATGTGCTACTTTTCGTACAGAAATGTTTAATTACCAGTTTCGTAAGAAATTTTAAATATGTTTTCGATATGCACCTCGACCAGCAAATATTTCGAAAGGGCAGTTTCTCCTTGGTTGAAAGAAATGAAGTTTAAAAAATCGTCGTGTAGTTGCGTATGAACTTGAAATGGTTTTGGAGAAGATTTGGTATATACCGCCAGTTTTCGAAGGTAAATATTTGCTCACAAGGTCCTTTTGGCGTATTTAACACTGATTGCTAATCAATTAGTTTACGGAATAGCTTTGTCTTCATCGCGCGATCGGCGATAAACACGAATGTGCCCCATATATTTTTGGAAATTTACTTTCAACGATTTTTTTTATTTTTTGTTGGGCCAGAAACATGAATGTGCCACATTCGTTTTTCTGGCTCAACTTTTTATAAGTGATCTACACATTCGTGTAACTGTCATTGAAAATTTTGGTGGCTTCCAGTGCACAAAGGTACTGGGGGTTTTACTTAAATGCAGAGCATACACAGATTTATCAGGAAAACCGCTTAACTCGAAATTGAAAAAATTGCACATTCGTGGTTCTGGCAGGGGGCCGACGATATGTACTTATAGAAAAGGTTTTCCTTTTTTAAATTATGCCTTTCCCTGCAAAAATTGTTGGACTACTTGGTACATTTGTGCCACAGTCAACTAGTTACGAACTTGCCACATCCAGCCAATAATTGGGCCAATTTATATATATGTATGTATGTAGGTTAGTGTTTGAAGATCGGTTTTAACGATCGTAACCGCTGCACGATGTTTATTAGCAGTGTTGCCAAGAAGCATTAATCTAAATATGTATTAAAAAAAAAAAAATTGGTCTTAAGAGCTCAAGAATGAAGTACATATTTAAGAAAATAAAAACGACCAAAAAAAACCAAAAGTAAAATTTAATCGGATGAGCCAGCCGATAAACAAGCTCTACTAATTAGCACAAAGAATTGCTTGAAGAGATGTGGTGGTCTCCGAAATGGATCTATAACTTCTACCAAAAAATATTAATTTTTCACATCAATTTTTCCTTAAAAAAAATAAATAAAATTGGTCTTGAGAGCTCAAGAATGAAGTAGTTATGGAAATATTTTACATTTTTAACTCCTTGGAGTAGTTTAAAAAGTAACTTGCCGTAGCTGGTTTAAAAAGTAACCTCTTGTAGGTGGTTTGCAAAGTAGCTACGGCAAGTTAGTTTTTAAACTAGTTTGATGCGATCGAGCGATGGACCATGTGGTCCTGTGCTAGGACATTGCAATGTTAATTGGACCAATATTTTTATATGGAATGTGGCAGGTTTTGGGCTAGTTGATTGCCACAAGCGGCTGGTTTGTACATGCATGTATGGGCTAGTTCCGTTTTCTGCAGGGTTATTGGAGTATACATAGAAGTTAAGCATAAGTGCTTATGTATGTATGTACATATGTATATACATTTAGGTACATATATTTAGTTTCCATATGGTGGATTTACAGTAGGTACCAAAGTTTCACAAAAACTGTGTGTTTGTCTGCTCTGCTCTGCTTTGTTGTCTGTTGTGGTGTGTTGTTGTACTTGCATGTGCGTTGTTGTGGAAGCAAATTAGAAAAACACTTTTCTCAAATTTCAACGTCAACAAGACGCTAAGATCAAAGTTGCTCAGCCGCCACTTGTGGCATTCGTTGTCGTTTTTCATTGCTAGTAATTGAGTTGTTCTTGTGTTTTTACGCATACATGCCTAAATTTTTTGGATTTTTTTTTTTTTTTTTTGAGAGAGACAAAGGGCACTTAGTTATCGTCGAAGCGAAAATATTTGGTTGGAAAAACACGTGAAAAATATCATTGTGTCATGTAAATATTTTATAAGCATACATTATGTAATTTATGATGTTTGTAGTACATACAGAAAATTGAGATTTACATATACATACATATAGCCAGCGGTGCATTTTAGACTCAAAACCGGTATACCTGTGGCTAGTTTTCAAAACAAATTACACAATTACACCTTTTCCAGTTTAAGTTCAGAAAGTTACAATTGAAGTTCAGAAAGAAGCGGAAGGGTTTTGGGGGCGCGGAAAGGCAAAGCAGTATTGACAGTACTCGAACTAGGATTTCATAGATACATACATAGGTATTTTGTTGCTACAAAAAATTGTTTTAAAATTGAAGTGTTTAACTTAACCAAATCACCAAACTAAAATTATAAGCATCCAATTAAATATTTACCTTGTTTATACATGGGCAAATCCTAGAAAAGTGAGTTGAAATTGAGGAAAATCGACTTTGATTTAGAGTTTCCAAAGTACCGTGATTGGTAAGGTGGTGCACCAAGCTTCTCAGAAATATTTACTTTTTAAATGAAAAATGTTGGTAAACCTGTTTAAATTGATTTCAAAGAGTTAAGGTTTGCATATGAAGATGCTGAATTTTTCAATATAAGTAACTTATCAAGGGACATTTGTGCAGCTATATTTGTCCAAACAATCCCAACAGACCAGGATGTAAGCGAAATGTAATAGGACTTGAGAACAAGCTTATAACAATTGTCCATTGTAAGCTTATTGCAATACAATTTTTATAATTGAGGAACACTTAATTTATGCAAGCCTTTCTCAATACTCCTTATGTTAAAAAGCTTGAAAACAATATTACAATAAGCTTACTTTACACTTGCAATGAAAGCTTGAAAAACTATTAATAATAACATTAGGGGTATTCGCTATCCATAGCATAACCCTAGCACGTAGCACGGATTGCACGGATTGCAAAGTTTTACAACGCACAACAACAAAATATAGGCGCACAGAAATATGCTAGACCTCAAAAATATGCTACACCAAAACCTATGTATATTTATTTGCTATGAAGTGTAGGAAATTAATTGCGACCCTGTGTCAGCTGACATTTACCAATTGCTAATTTCAATTTCAATTTGAGCATCCGAATTTTGCTTAAAATGTTGTGTTTTGTGTGTATTTATTAAATTTACTAAAATAAAATAATTTATTTATTAAAAAGTGAGTGATGAACGCGTCCCTTTGGCTAAAAAGAAAAGCTGCTTCTTAAAATTTCCTACGACTGTGCAATGGGGTGTTCTCCATGTGTAGCATATTTTGGTCTAGCATATTTGCAATCCGTGCTATCTTGCTAGGGATAGCGAATACCCCTATTGTTTTAAGCTTGCTGTACAATTTTTTTTAATTTTGGTTTTACAATGATTCATATAATTCATTATTCCTTTTTCGGAAAAGGGAAGTATAAAAGCCTCAATAAAATTCAATATAATGTTGAATGTCCCACTATACGATACCGTTGGATTGAATTTCAGGTTGATGTCATGGTTCGAAACAGGAGGAGAATATAAAATAAAGAACATTGCAGTAAAGGTGAAGAAGGAAAGAAAATGAAAAGAAAAAAGCAAATAAAAATTTATTTTTTTCCTTTTTTCTACTATTTATACATACCATTGTATTTATAAGCTTACAACAAGCTTTCTAAAGTAATATTTTTCTACAATTACATTTGTAAGCTTATAAAAAGGGTGCCGTTTTGATTTTTCTACAATTGTACTTAAGTCTTTTTCAATAGTTTACACAAGTATTTCTCAAGCTTAACGCTTATGTTTTTAAGCTTGTTATAATATTATTCTCAAGCCTTTTGGTTTATTGGAATGAGATCTAACATTTCATTTATGTATGTAAGTGCTCTAGTAAATCTTATTTTATACTCGTATGAAATAAAACTGACAATGTGAATTGAAAAATGTTTGTATGTTGTTTTTTACTAGATTGAGTTTATTTTTTGGGGGGCCCGTAAACGCGAACTGTCCCAGGGGCCCGTCTCGGCTCTCTGCGGGTCTGACCCAAACAATCTCTTATAGTTGCATTCTACTATCTGAACAATCGATCAATTCAACAAGTTTGAAGCACGCTGTTTTTATCAAAGTTATAAAAGGTGTGTTCTTTTCGCCACTTCTCTACGAGTACCTACTATCTATAAAAATGTCTCTCTGCTGACTGGCTGCCGAATTAGCATGCATAATTTCCCTTTTTTCGACTTTAAGACACCTTTAGAGAGTATGGCTACTACTCGAACTATGGCTGGTTCGTACATTTCTGTTCGATCCGATCTGATGCGAAAAGAATGCCACTAATATCATTTGATGATCGTGGAAGGTATACGTAGAAAACGGGCAGTGTTTCGAAAAAAACGCCAAGCTTAATACATATACTGTAATATCTCTTCTTGACTTATTGCAGCCTTAGGATGTAATTCCAGCTTTATAATAACCTAAATACATATCCTTGATAACAACAAGGATAAAAAAAAACTCGGTCTCTCTCGTACATCTGTCTTATTACTAAAGCTGCATTTTCTTCCTCTGACATAATCTTTTGAGCTCCTTTGGTTAATTAACTCTATTACAATAGTACATATAAATATATGTAATAATTACAAGTCGAGGATTTTCATGTTTAACTTTGCGTGTCAGCCGCATAAATTTGTTTTACCTTTAATTTAAACTATTGTTTTTAGTTTGTGTGTGCTGCAGAAAAAATGAGATCGAAAGCGAAAACAAAACAACAAAAAAAAAAGAAAAACAAAAACAAGGCAAAACAGTGAAACGCAGCCAAAAAACCAACGTCTTTTCATCGCCTATTGTTCAAATTTTGACTTTCTGATTGCCCAAATAGGAATTTTAACAGCTTAAATGCCTTGAAACACACATGTCCTTTTCAGCCATCAAGCACACATATGTATAATGAGGTACATATGTACGTATACATATATAACCATGTACATTAGAGTGCGTTTAATTTGTATGAAAAAATTAAAAGTTCATAAAAAGAGTGTATCGCCCCCTCAATCGGTAGTAACATGGTCAAAGATATCACACATATATTTTGGACCCGATTGGTGGTGGTTAAGGCGTGGCGCATTGAGGTCAAAGTTCAGAAAACTCTACGAAGGGTCAAAAAATCAAAATATTTGCTTTAATTATCTAATACTCAAAATCAGTATGTACTTCTATACCCAAGGATAACAAATATATAATTTGGTCCCGATTGATAACGGTTTAGTAGTTTTTCACAGGGGTCAAAATTCAGATTGCCATAGAAAACTTATATTTTTAGTGTCGCATATGGTAATCCGAAATTTGACCCCTGTGAAAAACTACTAAACCGTTATCAATCGGGACCAAATTATATATTTGTTATCCTTGGGTATAGAAGTATTGATTTTTGGTATTAGATAATTAAAAAAATATTTTGATTTTTTTACCCTTCATAGGGTTTTCTGAACTTTGACCTCAATGCGCCACGCCTTAACCACCACCAATCGGGACCAAAATATATGTGTGATATCTTTGACCATATTACTCCGATTGAGGGGGCGATACATTAAAATATCGTTAATTTGAATTTTAAACGCACTCTAATGTACATATGAACACATTTAAGTGCATTAGTAATACTTATGTACGAACATTAATTTATCGAAAACGACTTTTGTTTTCTACCAATCGGGCATTACACATTTGTTGTTGATTGTTTGTGCATTGCTTTTGTTTGTACCTTATTGCGTTTGGCTCGATTTGTTTTGTTGTTCTTGTTTTCATTTTTTCTTTCGATTTTATTAAAAAAAAACGCTGCTTATGCGCTACTAGGCTACGTTACGGTGTGCTCTCGTTGCGGCACAATCAAGGCTGAAAACTATAAAGTCGGCGGTAAATGTCGCCGCCGCCGCCGCCGCCAATTGGCAAAAGGACGAATCACAAAATGAAGATGTCCCGCAGTGCGGTAATAACAATTCACCTTTCATTTCACTTACATATGTACATAGCACATGCAATACATTTCGGCGATCATCAATACAATTTCCACACAATGAAAGTGGTCCTGAGGTGACGATGCCTTTATGGTCGGCATTTTGCAGCCGCTCGCTCAGTGGCGTAGTAACGGGGGGGGTTTTGGGGACAAAACCCCCCCCGAAAGATTCGTTTTGACCATAAAACCATCTTTGACTTTATTAGCATACATTTCTTTTTCAGGAAAAAATCAATGAGAATAGTAATTTTTTGAAATTGGTAATTCGAAATTTAGCGCTTTTTCACGAAGTATTACTTATAATTCTAGCGTTTGTTGAGCCGTAGGAAAGTGCAAGAACCGCAGGAATTTTACCACAATTTACATTCTTTGTACTTATATTCGCTCTTTTGTGGTAAAATTCCTACGGCTCCTGCACTTCCCTACGGCTCAACAAACGCTACAATTATTATACAGTATTGCTGTTATTAACATGCCAATAACAGAAAAGTAACGCCAATTATTTAAATTTCAAGTTTTCTTTCAATTACTTATCATCTTAATCAAATAATATTAGTATAAACTACAATGGGAATAACTATGCCATGTATAAGAGTATCTGAACTTGAGATTTTACTTAATGTCTGTCAAAATGGAATATTAAAAAACTAAATTATATAAGAAAATTATTATTTATAACCGTAGCACATAGGTAGAAATATTTTATTGTGTACATCTATTCCAAATTGCTTGTTTAATGCAAAATTTTAATAATTTGTGTTAAAAGTAGAGCTCTCGATTTTTTTTTTGAACATTTTCGAGTAGCCCGAACAGTTGTTATTAAAATGCTCGAAGAGTTGTTTATTACCCGTATGTTTGTACGGGCATTTGAACAATTCGGGTATTTTGAAGTTTGTTTTTTTCTTTTGTTTATTTTTTTTTTTTTTTTTCTTTATACATATGTAGTTTTTTTATTTTTGTTTTTCCGATACACATTTTTTTTGTTTGTAAGCTCGAATGCTCGAATGTTTGTACGGGCATTTGAACAACAAACGGGCTTCAAACAAAAACGATCAGATCGAATTGCTCGATACCCGGGTATCTAGGGCTCTAGTTAAAAGTCGATTTTATTGAAAAATATATACAGTGACTCAAAAAAAAAATCATACGCCAGAGTTTTTAAATTTATTTCAAACAAAATTTGACTCTCTTATTTTCGTTTAAAAATGTAAACAATTTTTCAATAAAAATCGCCTTAAGCAGGATTTCTAAGCTTATGGAAAAATCCGAAAAATCGTAGAAATTTCTAAAAGTGGATTAAAATTTCAAAACGCGGCCAGAATTTATAGAAGATTTTGAGGAGATTTCTAAGTGTACTGTTATGTAGCCAAAAAATTTTAGTGTAAAAAGTGCTATTCTCAATGCTGTAAAAATTTCCGTCGATTTTAGTAATTTTTTTCTGTAGGGTGTTTGCGTTATATGTACGTGAGACCGTTCCAATTAAAATTTCCGAAAAGCCAATGAAATTTTTCAAAAAGTTGAATGTTGCATATTATTATATTACAATTGAATGAGCTGCAAAATTGCATACTCAAAAATCTTCTAAAAAATGTAGCTTTATAATTCTTAGCCCCTTTTTATGATAAGTACTTCCTTAACTTTGAAAAATTAGAAATACTAAAAATACTGCCTAAAAAGTTAACAATAATCGCTGCTAAATATCTGGGTTACTTTCGAGCATCACCTACATTAACCAAGATATGCGTTAAAAATATAAACATTAAAATTAAATATAAAGCACAAAAAGAAAATTATTGTAGGTACATATGAAAAACCCTGTATCTAGTAGTGAAGTGCGGCTTTGTGCGACGTGATTTTTTGTCGGCTAACTACTAATTGTACTAGATATCATGTCCGAGGGTTAATTTGACTGAGTCTGACAGAGCAACATAACAAAACCAATTTTTAACATGAAAAAGAGTGATAATTTTTTTTTAAATATCCCAACTTTAAAAGCTTAAAACTATAAACTTAGAATTATTGGAAACCAAGGATATTATTGAAAAGTGTTAATAATTACTTGAACCTTTAGGATTCACCACGATTACTTAAATGAAATGCTTTAAATAATAAATATTCAAGTTGAAATTAGCACTTAAAAATATGTAAGAAAAAAACAAAAAAATTAACTTCAGATATGCTAAGTTGCGACCATCTGGGGCAAGTGCAGAGTATGGGGTCGGGAAAAAAGCGATTAATTATTGTTCCCCATTCTATTTCCAATATGTGGGTATGTTTTTTTCTGTAATTGTAACAATTTTACAAAATTCAATTTTGGGCGCATAAAACTTGAAAATCTACCTATGCGCGTAGATTTGCAGAAGAGAATATGAGACTTACTTTTGAAGTATAGTTAAAGGCCCTTGGCAACTGACAATCTGGCATGTCAAGGAGTGTGTATGTGTGAGTTTTTTTGTGTGTTAGTGCAATCGGCAGTCGTCGTGCTACACGTTCTTGTTCGGGCTCGCGTTGATGAGAATCAAATCTTTTAGATATTTGCGTCAATCACCCGACACTCACACATATGTATATCCTGCTTAACATTCCAGATTTTAAGTGGCCAAGGGCCTTAAGAGTTTGATATATGTATAATAAGCGATATTTGTGTACTAAAATGTTAAATTATAGTCTGAAAAAAATTACGTTTCGCTAGCTTAGAGTGCATACTGTGTAAGTCCACTTTTATGAAAAAGTGTATTTTTATGTAGAACTCTAGAAAAATCAAATACGCACCACGCTAAACAAGTCTGAGATACTTGTCATATTTCTACTCGTTGTTATTCAGTGATACGCAAATTGTGTAAGTCCAAATATTTATATGAACAGAAATTTTTTTTCATTTCGAATTTTTTTGTTTGTCTCTCCTACAAAGTTTTAAAAAAGGACTTACACAATTTGCATTCTAAGCTAGCGATTTTTATCATTTGTAAAAAAAATTGTAGTTTTTTTTGGTAATTTTAATTTTGGTAAATTTTTTACATTGGCTGTAACCCCCCCCGAAAAATTCTCTAGCTACGCCACTGCGCTCGCTTGTCACACAACCGCATATTGTTGTACATATGTACATATGTAGGTATGTATGTACATAGGTGTACGCTATAGTTACCGATCTAATTGAAACATCCTGCTTTCTTGTGATTTATATAAATGTATAGTTAGTAAACAAAGACATTAATATTAAGATGTCCACATTGGCATTCATAAGAATATGTATATGCAATAGGGTGTCACGTAATAGTTTATATAATTTTGGATGGCCTTATCTTAACATACACTCAGGGAAAAACAGCATTTTAAAATCAAAAACGAAATTTTTGTTTTCATAATGCACGTTTTAAACCAAACCACTTTTATTTTAACAATGAAAATTTTTAAATTAAAAATTAAATTTTCGAATTAAGAATGAAGTTTTTTTAAGTAAAAATGCATTTTGGATTTAATAGGAAACATACCTACTTAGATTAAAAATGAAAATGAATGTTGATTCAAAAACTCGCTCTTTGTTCAAAATTTTTTTGTGAGAAAATATTTTTTTGTAAGAAATCCAACAAAAACAATAATGCGAATCAATTTTTTTTTTTAATTTTGTTTTTACAATGATTCATATAATTCATAGATTCCTTTTTAGGAAAAGAGAAGTATAAATAGTTTACTACAATTCAATATAATGTTCCACTATGTAATGGCGTTGGATTGAATTTCAGGTTGAAATCATGGTTCGAATCCGGAGGAGAATATAAAATAAAGAAGAAAAAGGAGAATAACGAGAATGAGAAATAAAGATAGCAAACACTTAAGACGAAGTAGAAAAGAAGAGGAGAACAAGCGGAGGCTTTATTTTTGTAGTTGGGACTCGGATTGAGAGAAGATGAAGAGAATGCCGTTGGATACAATTTCGAATCCGGAAGAGAAAATGATATAGAGAACACTGCAGCGTTTTTTTTTTGGTATTTACATTACTTATAATACTTTTAAATACGTTTTTGTCCCTTTTAAGCACGTTTCCATATGTTATACTCAGCTGTACTAGTACACAGAGTATTATAGTTTTAATCACATAACGGTGGATTGTAACAGAATGAAATAATCGAGATAGATATAGACTTATATATAT
This sequence comes from Urophora cardui, assembly GCA_960531455.1. Taxonomy (NCBI): domain Eukaryota; kingdom Metazoa; phylum Arthropoda; class Insecta; order Diptera; family Tephritidae; genus Urophora; species Urophora cardui. The sequence goes on along the minus strand of OY482674.1, from coordinate 39,653,578 downwards.
CAAAATGATCAGGGTGAAAAGAGAAATCGATTGAGCCATGTCCGTCCGTCTGTCCGTCTGTCCGTCTGTGCGCACGATAACTCGCGCAAAAATTGAGATATTTTGATGAAATTTGAAATGTAAGTTGGTATCGAGACTGGGACGGTTGGTATTAAAAATGGGCGAAATCGGACCATGACCACGCCCACTTTTCCTATATAGAAAAAATCGGAAATTTGGTATCTCAGCCACTAATATAGCTGGAGCGATGAAATTTCACCCACGTATTGAGCTTAGGCCCTTATGAAGAAATTTGATGAAATTTTGGAAAATGGACGGTGCCACGCCCACTTATTAAGGGTCAAACATGGAAAGCTTTATATGTCATAAATCAGAAACCATTGAAGATATATCGATGAAATTGGTACGCGTGATATACTTACTTAGGCAAATGTTTGGACGAAAAATTGTTAAAATCGGTTGACGGCCACGCCCACTTTTATATATGGGTATTATAAAGTGACCTAATAAAAACATTTTAAGCGATATCTTTGTCAAATGTAAAGATAATTCATTGAAACTTTGTGGTATGATTTCTACAATAGACCGGAAACAAAAAATAGAAAAATTTTGGAAAATGGGCGTGGCACCGCCTCCTTTTAGACAAAGGAATCTACGAGAGTTCGGAGCCCATAGCTCGACAAATAATTGAGATATTATGATGAAACTTGGTTTATACACTTCTATAACTTGTATTAATAGACACGCAAAAATTTAGTGAAATCGGTGTATGACCACGCCTCCTTTTTAGCAAAGATATTTCTGGAACACGCTTTGGAAATTTGTAACGTGACATCTTTGTAACTGGAAGTCATAAAGGAATGTAATTTTGCACAAAGAATAATATTCATATGCTTAGTTGGATGACTGATAAAAATTTTTTGGGCTACGCCCACTTTATGCGGCACTTGCTTTATATAAAATCCATCAAACGCAAACAAACAATGAAAAAATACAGCTGAGTATCTAATGTTCGATTCCACTCGAACTTGGGCTTCCTTACTTGTTTTATAATTTTTTTTCCCTGGATGTAGAAACTTTCTTATGATGTCAATGAATGGAAGCGTAGGAAATTATTGAAGAATAGACAGGGTGTCTGAATTTTGAAAAATTTAAGTAACAAAATCAGGGACCGATTTTAATCGTTATTTTCATTTCTTCGGATGAAAAAATCATTATGAAAACTTTGTTAACAATAAAATGCAAGTATGCCGATATAATGATTTTAGCACATTCTATCCAAATATGACCTCATCTTTATTCTGATGATTTTTATTTTTTTAATTTTTAAATAACCATTATTTATTTTTATTTATTTTATTTTTATTTTTTCGATCAAAAATAATTTTTATTATTGGATTTAAAATTTTCCGATGAAACTTGATCGATATTTTATGATTTTTATTTTTTCGATCAAAAATAATTGTTATAATTGGATTTAAATTTTTCCGATCAACCTTAATCAATATTTTTTTTATTTTTTTCCGATCATAATAAATTTTTTCAAACGTTCGTGAATCCTATATTTGATGGCCTGACGATTGCCAACATTATGCATGTTGTGTTCAGAATTTCTTGGTAACCCATCAAAAAACTCGATGACCGTGGAATTAAGAGCGTAATCCAGAAAAACCCTAGCAATTGCTTCCACATTCGTTGACAGAATGCCTGACATTAGCATGGGCTTGTCATTGGAGGGAAGGACTTGCCGACCGCATTACCGCCGACCGAATAAATCACGCAATACCGCCAGGATTCTAGCGAATCAAATAAAGAATACCTTACAGGGAAGCAGAGAAAGAAGGCGAAAAATGTAAGGCATGATGGAAATTTCCACTGAAAATAACGGTATTTATTCCAGTTAATTTTTCGCGCTCTATTCTACTTTGCATTACGTGGAATGGATAATGAAAGCTCATTCCACTCTTCATTACTGGCAATGCGTGAAAGAAGTGATGAACTCGTCAGATGTTCCATGGCAAGACCTTCTGTCATGCCTGACAGGTAAAGCGATGACCAGATTTTTGCTGGGAAGTTTGGAATACACATACGAACGCACCTATGCGTGCGCATTGCCATAGCTCTGTTCCGTTCTGTTCAAAAGCATACAACACCCATTCAGTAATTTTCCAACGGCGATTATGGGCGCATTTTCTAACCAATTTTAATGAAAATTGGCGCAGTTCTATTTGAGAACAAAATTTATGTTAGCGTATTAATAATATAGCGTATGGTATAAAAGAAACAAGTTTTTAGAGTTTATTATGATCGAAAAAAAAATATTGATTAAGGTTGATCGGAAATATTTAAATCCAATTATAACAATTATTTTTCATCGAAAAAATAAAAATCATAAAATATCGATCAAGTTTCATCGGAAAAATTTAAATCCAGAAATAAAAATTATTTTTGATCGAAAAAATAAAAATTAAATTATAACGATTAAAAATGATTTTTTTTATAAAAATGATAATCGTTACGGTCCCTGAACAAAATGAATTGTACGAAAAGCTCTTTCAGATTCGATTTATAAAAAAGTTTTCCTTAAATGCATTTTGAAAAGTGATCCACACATTTTTTCAAAAATTTACATTAAACAAAAAGCACACCCTAATAGAGGCGAATATATGTATGTATGTAGTTAATGCTTCCAACTGTGTAAAGTTATCATTTTAGCCATTATTTCTTGGCGATAACACAATGTTTTCGACCAATCGTAAGGGCTAAAAAGTCAGCGCAGTAAACTGATTTAGCAGTTAAAGTTCCAAAAAAAAAAACACGCACGTTCTTATTCTCACCATTTTTCTTCTGCTTGACAATGCCCATATGAATAAAATAAAAGTACGTACCGATCAAAGATACCGCTTCAAGGCGGCATTTGTGACATTTCTTTTGCGCGTATTATGGAAGCCACTGTGGCCGACAACTTTGTCCTGCCTACGAAATGTGTCACAATGCAACTGACATTATTTGCTGATATCAAAGTGAAAGGAACAAGAGGAAGACGAATTAGTAGCAGACAAAACGAAGCACAACTCGCCAGATTAGCAAAGAGTCACGTTGCAGGTGAAAATTTTGACAATGTTCCATTGGCAGTCGTCACTAAATCTTCCTTCTTGGTAACTGCCTGCCTATGGTTTTATTTATTTTTGCATTTATACATGGCTGTTGTGTACATACTCGTATGTAAGCAGCGAGTGACAAGATTAGTTGGAAACTAGTAAACCCGGCCACGCGATGCTGTGGCTTTCAATTACACTCTGCGACAATTTGAGGGTGGAAGACCACTTATTGCCACATTTGAAAATTTTTTGATATACCTTCATAGCTACTGGTTATTTTTATTTTCTGTGGACCTAGACTTTTTATACATACATCGATTTTGACCAAGGAGCCCCATAGTGAAGTTTTGTGCCGAATATTTTTCTAGACTATGGTAACCTTAAAGCGACCTACAAAAGGCCATTTGGCGCGCTCCTTCTTTTCTTTCTAGTTCTCTTTCTCTTCCCCTTTCCCCTTTATTTGTGCTTTATTTTCCCTTTATCCATTTTATTTTTCATATTTCCTCTTTCGCTTCCTGTCCTTCGCCATATCCGTCCCTTTCATTTTCCTCTTCCCTCTCCTTTTATTACCCATCTTCAGTGCTAGGCCTTGCATGACACTTCAAATTTAAAAATGAGATAAACTGTAGCGTAAAAATTGATTATTGAACGGTGGCACCCTTTTTGTAAAAATTTTAATAAATTACTCATTTCCATGCCAAGTCCTTTCATATGACACCTCAAATTTAAAAATCAAAAAAACTATAGCGTAAACTGAATTTTTGAACAGGTGGCAACCCTTTTTGTAAAATTTTTATTAAATTACTTAATATCAGGTCAAGCCCTTTCATGTGGTGCCAAAAATTTTAAAATCAAACAAACTATACAGTAAAATTAAATTTTCAAACATCTGGCAACCCTTTTCAAAAAAATTAAACCTTCCTGCACATTTACAGGTCAAGCCCTTTCATCTGACACCACACTTTCGAAAATCGGTATAACGGTGTAAAAGTTATGGTGCTTACAAAAAATCGCTTAGCGTAATATATATAAAGATGTCATCATTCGGTTGGTGTCAAACATTTGTAATTGAATTATTAACTGGCATTAATATATGGATTTGACGTAAGCTGCATTTTGAAATGTTCTAAGAAGTGTTCTTAGAAAATGTGTAAGTTAAAATATTATAGAACGATATTTATGTATTTTGGGCAGATTAAAACGATGATTTCAGCGTGTGTTTTTTTTTCTTTTTTTTTGCAGACGAATAACCACCAGCTATTCATAACAAAAACTGATTCCTGAGAATATCTTTAAGAGGATTTTTTTTAGATATACATAAATAAATATGGGATGATCGAAAAAACATACAACTACAAATAATTGTTATCGGTGATAGAAAAAAATCCGGGACGATCGAAAAAAAAACCATTTACCAATCAGGTGAATTTTTTTAATTTTGCGTGAGTAGTTACTTTTTGTTTCTAATAAGAACATTTTATCCGACCTTCAAAGCTAATGTACTGTTGTTGTTCTTGTAGCCACCAAGACACTCTCGGAAGGTTTTTAGGAGTGTAGGGCAAGTAACACTCCTTTGCCGGATATATCCGGTAGGCTCGGATACTTGCCATTCTAACACTAGCCCGATTGTCGTGCTAACGATTTTTTTGGTCATTATCAAACTTCTAGGCCAGTGGATTTTAGTTGCCTCTTTCGACAGTTATTCCTTACTTAAGGTATATTATAAGGCCCCTGACGCGCTGGGGGTAAGCTAAGGTACTCTTACATATGTCCTGATTTTGGTACAACGTACATACATTTGTTAAATCGATCGATATCCATTTTTTGCGGCGTAAACCTGAGACTCGTATCAAATAAGAAATGTTAGGGAGGGCTTTAGTATTATCACAGGTAAATGCATATTTTAAAAAGTTCTGGATATAACGATGAAAGCCTTACAGTATTAGAGAAAGGTAAGACGACTACAAAAGCCCTGTTTTCAAATATCAAATAGAGATTCTCAAGTATGTAGAATACTCGGGAGAGGAAAAACGGAACTTTTCAAAAGTTAGCCCCGAGACCATTTGTATAATAAATTTCATGAAAAATTTTGTATGCCATTTCCGAGATCCCGAGCTAAATTGAATCCGTCTCGCTTCACTGCAATAACTCTACCTCGTCATGTGTTTATCCTTCTTTTTCTTTCTCCTTTCTTCCTCCTCTTAATGTTCCACTGCTTTTCCCTCTACCTTTATTTTTCGCTTTCTCTTTCATTTCCGTTTCCTTCTTTTTTTCTTGTTTTCTTTTCTTTTCTTTTCTTTTCTTTTCTTTTCTTTTCTTTTCTTTTCTTTTCTTTTCTTTTCTTTTCTTTTCTTTTCTTTTCTTTTCTTTTCTTTTCTTTTCTTTTCTTTTCTTTTCTTTTCTTTTCTTTCCTTTTCTTTTCTTTTCCTTTTCCATTTCCCTATCGCTCTTCTTCACCTCTCTTTTTTCTCTCTTTTTACCCTTCTTTCTTCCATTCTATTTTCGTTGTTTTTTCCCTCTCCTTTTCCCTTCCTTTCCCTTTAAATTCCATTCGTCTTTCTTTTTCTTTTTCAGCTTTCCTTTTCCTAAGGTTGAGTATTACATCGAATAGAGCTCTATATTTAGGCCCTGATTCCTACTTCTCATTTCATACCAATGTCGCGACATTCCGAGTCCACCGTTCGACCCATATTAAGCAGCTCCTATGTTCCTGATCAATACCTTTAATCCATTATTGCTCAGAGACATCCCGGGGCCATCCAGGTCCACGTTTTGACCCATATCTTGGGACCCGGAAAAAAGTGAGTGAAATTTTTTTATAAATTCGTAGAAGGTGAAGAAGAGATTTAAGAGTTGTACTGAATAAATCTCTCTGCTACTTGATGTTGTCACAGCTTGCACTTCCTGGCATTCCCAACCGGCACTTCTTGTTCCTTACTTGCGAACAAAGATATCGAAGCAACCAACCAATGTGCTTGCATATTCCTTAAACATGGCAACCAAAGTTTTTATCAGAATTATGAGGTCCTCTTGTCATAGCCTCTTTTTTCCAACAACGTACATCTTTTATAATGAGCGATTACTCCTTAAGAATTAAAAAAGTCCATATGAGTGATTAAGTTGACAAAATTCAATGAAAGCATATCCGTCATCAAAAGTTGTAAAACTCCATATACAAAATGTAGCATATCGATCTTTGTATAATAATAATAATACAATGGCGCTATTATAACTCTGACGAGTTTTATGGCCGAGCTTCTCTCCCAATTCGAGGTGTGCTCCTTTTTGTTTTTTCCTACTAATTGGGTGGACCTACAGTTTTATGCCGGCTCCGAACGGCGAATGCATTTTTTGTGAGAAGCTGTTTCATGGCAGAAATACTCTCGGAGGGTATGCCGCCCACTGCCGAGAGGTGACCGCTGCTCTTAAAAAACCCAATAATTGGATTTTTACTAATTAGAAAAATTGTTTTTGGTGTTTGGCTCGGACCGTGGTTTGAACCCGAGACCTCTGGCATAGCAGGCGAGCACTGTACCCACTGCACCACAGCGGCCACTCGATCTTTGTATAAATGTATGAATATTTACTATGTATATTTTTTACATTCTAGGGGCATTTCAGTTATTGCATCTGGGTCTGGGTTAAGATAAATTTTTACTGAAACAATCCGGCTCATAATGAAAATTGGCTGCACTTGCAAAGAACTAAAAAGAAGAAGAAACATATACAACATATACCCAGCAGTAAAAATCTGAAATGAATCCTTTATGAATCACTGATGAAATTCATCATGAGGAGGCATCAGTGAATGCTTTCATATAAAGGCTGCTGAATTTTTTCAAATAAATGGTTTGCTTTCCTCATACCTATATGACTGTCCAATGGTAGGAAAAACAAAAGGAGCACACCTCGAATTGGGAGAGAAGCTCGGCCATAAAACTCATCAGAGTTATAATAGCGCAAAAACAATTCTTCTGTACGTTGAAAAGAGACAAATACTCCCTCAAAAACAATTTGATTGACTTTAAACTTCAAACTAAATGAAAATAACTATTTCAAAAATTATTTTTTTGGAAATTTGAATTTAAATTACTGAAATAAATTATGAAACTCAAATGGCGGGATAGCTATGTATTCCATGTTATAAGGAGAAGCCAGTGCGCAGTATAATTTTTCTTCGGGACTTCTTCTTTCCCCTTATGGCCAAAGCAGGAGCTTACAAGAGGCAAATTTGAAATTTGTATTTCCATATATTTTTTATTTTAAATATAATTTGTTTTATAGTTGTCAAATTGAAAAATTTGTCAGAAAAGCTGCCGAATGTCAAAAAACCTACCGAAATACAAGCTGGCTCGTGGGTTTATAACCGCCTAGATGATATTTCGTTTGGTTTTTTCAATATAGCTTGCACGCTTGCACCAACGCAAAACGATTGTGATGAATATTCAACAAAGAATGATCAATGATCATTTAGCAGTGAAACAAATTTACTGCAGGGTATATGTATATATATGTATACATACACAAATGTCACTTTTCAGTTCTGCCAAATCAAAAAAGCACTGTGCTGCCAAATCAGCACGGAAAAAACAAATCGAACAGGGCGGATCAGAAATTGAACCAGCAATTTATCTGGTTTAATCGAGCTGAAATCTTTGTTGTTGCATTTACATGCAAAAATTTTTATCTGGGTTAGGATCACCGTATGTGAAACACGGCTATAGTTATATATGTACATAGATTCATATGTACATAGAAAAAAGAAGATAGTATACATTCGCCCATTTACTGCTGCGATTGGCCACGCAATGGGGGTGTCCTAAACGTATTCTTTATTTTCAGCATTTTTACTGTATGTACACAATGGATGAAAATATTTTCGTCCTGTTGTCAAATGATCACTTCTAATGTATCGCAATCTGCGTGACGAATCGATTTAATCCACCAGTTAGACGTTATAATCATTACTCTTCTGTTCCTCTGCTGTTCTGTACCATTTTATTTTGCTTTATTTTATTTTGTTTAATATTATTTGCTTGGTGTTGTTTTTGTTTTGTTTGGTATCGGTAAGTTGCACATGGTGTTTCGGTTGAGTTGTTCTAAATGGTTTAATGTTTGTCGAAAAGGATTTATGGGCGAATTCAAAAATTGAAATAACTCAATCAAGGGGAACAATATGTATATATATACATAATATGTATTTATGCATGTGTGATTTGTATTGATAATAAAAATAGTTGTGACAAGTAAGGAAGCCTAAGTTCGAGTGGAATCGAACATTAGATACTCAGCTGTATGTTTTCATAGTTTGTTTGCGTTTGATGGAAACACGGTGTACTTTATATAAAGCGAGTGCTGCATAAAGTGGGCGTAGCCACGCCCATTTTCAACATTTTTATCAGTCATCCAACTAAGCATATGAATATTATTCTTTGTGCAAAATTTCATTCCTTTTTGACTTCTAGTTATAAAGATGTCACGTTACAAATTCCCAAAGAGTGTTCCAGATATATCTTTCTTAAAAAGTAGGCGTGGTCATAAACCGATTTCAATAAATTTTTGCGTGGCTATTAACACATGTTATAAAAGTGTATAAACCAAGTTTCGTCATAATATCTCAATTATTTGTCGAGTTATAGGCTAAGAAATCCCTTTGTGTAAAAAGAGGCGGTGCCACGCCCATTTTCCAAAATTTTTCTATTTGTTGTTTCTGGTCTATTGTAGAAATCATACCACAAAATTTCAATGAATTATCTTTACATTTGGCAAAGATATCGCTTAAAATGTTTTTATTAGGTCACTTTATAATACCCATATATAAAAGTGGGCGTGGTCGTCAACCGATTTCGCTAAAATTTTCAACATGTATTACCACAAGTAATAAAAGTGTACACACCAAGTTTAGTCATTATATATAAATCATTTGTCGAGTTATGGGCTCAGAAATCTCGTATATTGCTGTTTATAAAAAGAGGCGGTGCCACGCCCATTTGCCAAAATTTTTGTGTTTTTCATTTTATGTCCGCAGTTGGACTCCTGCTATAAAATTTCAATGATATATCTTTATATTTGACAGAGATATCGCTTAAAATGTTTTTATTAGGTCACTTTATAAGACCCATATATAAAAGTGGGCGTGGCCCTCAACCGATTTCGGAAATTTTTCGTCCAAATATTTGACTAAGTAAGTATATCACGCGTACCAAATTTCATCGATATATCTTCAACGGTTTCTGAGTTATGACATATAAAACTTGCAAGGTTTGACCCTTAATAAGTGGGCGTTGCACCGCCCATTTTCCAAAATGTCATCAAATTTCTTCCTAGGGGCCTGAGCTCAACACGTGGATAAAATTTCATCGCTCCAGCTGTATTAGTAACTGAGATACCAAATTTCCGATTTTTTCTATATAGGAAAAGTGGGCGTGGTCATGGTCCGATTTCGCCCATTTTCAATACCAACCGTCCCAGTCTCGATACCAACCTGCATTTCAAATTTCATCAAAATATCTCAATTTTTGCGCGAGTTAGAGTGTTTACAGACGGACGGACAGACGGACGGACATGGCTCAATCGATTTCTCTTTTCACCCTGATCATTTTGATATATATAAGTCTATATCTATCTCGATTATTTCACTCTGTTACAATCCACCGTTATGTGATTAAAACTATAATACTCTGTGTACTAGTACAGCTGAGTATAAAAATTATTTGTTATGCACAAAACCGTCGTAAAAGTTTATGTGACGTGGGAAGAAGAATTTGTCACATTTGCACAGCGTTTATGGCATGTGATTGAATATATAAGGTTTGAATTTGTAATAAAAAGATTTATGTATATATGTATTTTATTCAAAACAGAAATGTGTGAGATTTATTGAACCTGTACCATTGTAGCTTGCAAAGGAAAATACATTAAACAAATTATTTTACATGTTTTGTTTGTTTTGGCAACATACACTAATAACTCTACGGGAATTCTGTTGCGTTGACAATATTCTTACCAATTTCATTTCTAAAAGCAACACGTACATATACCAAAATGTTCCATTATATGTTTCTTACGATTGACGGCTTTATCGCGTCTGTCAGAAGCACTGTTACAAATAGCGGAAACAATTTCTTGTAACAATATCTGTCTGAATATCAGAAACTCAAGTGATTAGGAATTAGTAATGGCGGTAACACCATCTCACTTAGGATTTGGAAGATTGCTTTATGAAAACTGACTATACCGAGTCTTTTTCGATGCCCTTTGTTGATCAAAAACTGATTAACCACGTTTGCGATTAGAAGAAGCCTCGAAAATGAGCAACACCAGCGATTGAAAAGTGATTTTATTTTTTGTCATATAAAAATCACCTAACTGAGTCTCTTTCGAGCTCCTTTGTTGATTAAAAAAAGTATTTATCACAAATTGATCATGCCAAAGATCGAAATGTGATCGTTTACTTTGCTTTTTTATAACAAAATATTCCTTAGCCAGCTTTGTACATAAAGTTTTAATTAAAAAAAAAATTCAGAAAAATTTTATACATATTAGATTTCGGTATTGATGGTTGCGAATGTCGTAGAGCAGAGGTGACCAAGATTTAAGCATAAGTGAGCACCCCGACACTTGTTCTTGTGAGCCACGCTGGGCCACACCGATGTTGTTGTGAGCCATACTGAGCCACTTGGGCAATTAGCTGGGCACCTATGATGTAAAACTCTTTATTTGCTGAATATTATTATAGGTTAAAAATCTTTTTCAGAAGATTCAACCAAAATGTGAACCGAGGGTGACCATGGAAATTCTTTTTGCGATATTGGTAAAGGTAAGGCTAAGGGTAATACACATATGTAAGAGGATAGAAGATGGGAGAGAAATGCGGTTGCTAAATGAACCAAAAGTAATAGGAAAATGAGTAGAAAAGTATTAGAAAATGATGAGAAAGTTACTGAAACCGGCCCATAAAATATTCGAAAATGATCAGAAAAACGATTGAAAACTTACCCACAAAAGACGGGAAAGCCAATCGAAAATTATAAGAAAACCGAAGAAAAGTGGTGCCAAAAGGATTCAAACACGATCAGAAAACGAATTCAAAAATCACCAAAATTAGATTCAAAACGAAAATAATAAAATCGAAAGATACTGGGAAATTATTAAAATATGATTAAAATAAGGCTCGAAAAGAGCAAGAAGAGCTGGATTTATGATCATTTTAAACTTCGAAAAAGACTGGAATGAATATGAACAATAATTTCATAAAATGCCATGTGGGATGTTGGACCAATATTAAGGGCGCAAAAGTCAGCAGCAAACTGATTCAGCAGTTAACATTCCTTACGCGTACGTTCTTTTTCTCGCCATTTTTCTTCTACTTGACAATCCCCATACATAACTACCAAAGATGGCCATACAACTGCAGACACGCATAGTATGTATATGTATGCATGTATGTATATACATTAGGCCGTCTCGTTTTTTAGGGGCCAAAAAAATAGTCCACCGTACGCCCTCCGCTACATACGACGTCTTTTTGGAAAATACTTTCGGAAATTTTTTTTGTCGTTTTTTGTTGTTTCTCATCTTGGGTATTTATAGTCCGATCTCTAAGTTTAATATACCTATGTCTTTGGCCTGAGAATAAGGTTTCGACTATATAGTCATATTAACCCTATGTGCGCCATTGGGGTCACTACCATGCAGCACTTAGTTTATATCACCTTAATGCACCTTTTATTGACTACGCGTTAAATATCGTCAAAAACATTAATCTTTTGCAAAAGAAGTATTTCGATCCTTACTGTACAACACGAAATAAAACACATTCAACATTCCGAGGAATAAGTATATGTTTTTCGCTTCCTGTGGTCCTTTAGGTTAATTTTACAAAGATGTTTTCTGAGGAAAGCCCTACTGAAATTTTATTGCGAATAATTTTATAGATTATTTTAACCCTCTAGTGACTTTAAAAATACTATTTTTTCAGACATTGTAAAAAAGTGGCCAAAATAACCTTTTCGTGGTGCAGTTAGAACCTTTTTTTGCGATACGGTCTAAGGTACATACATATCAGAACCGCCTGAGAGGTATTGCAACTCACGCAAGAGAGCAGCATACACACATTTTTTCGATCAAAATATCGTTGTTATTTTAATTGTTAGATTTAAATTCCACGGCTTATCTTTTCTGTTTTATTTCAAATCGCCTTTTCGAAGGATTAACGCTTACATAAAATAAAGCAACGTTTATGCAGTCATTCCGCTATGTAATTAAAGTTATTTATTTAAATACAGTCTACAACAGATTAACCAATAAATCTCTACTTACAAGCATACATTTGTACAAACATAAATGGATATGCAAGTGTTCACATTCGGATAGGCAAGTAGATATGTAAGTAAAGTGCGTTTACGTATGTACGTACGAGAGTAAAGTGAATTACTAAAATTACAACAATTATGCTGACAAAAGAACAACAACTACATTCAACTAAAGTGTCGACTGGCAACAATAAGTGGGTGAGTCAAGTAGATAATGAAGACGTGCCGCCACAAGTGGTCCGATTTGGCGGTATGCTTTGATATCGAGACACAACTTGACAAAACAATCCATTCGGCGTACAGTTTAAATGCATAGAAATCATGTGTTTGATCTTTCTTTACAATTTTTTTATTTTCTGCCGACATTGCATACTTTCACAATTCAATTTTCTATTTTCTACTACAAATTTAAAAATGTTGAGTCCTAGTCTACAAAGTCCTTTGCGCATGCGTGTCTTGTTTTGGGGTTTTTGTTCTCTTAATTTCATTTTGTTTAGCACAAACACCAACTTGTATATTGTATGTTTGTACACATATGTATACATATGCTGTTTGTGTTGTTGCTGTTGTGCCACTTTCTATGAATGTGTACCGCAACAATCGACAACACTGGCTGACATCCAATAGCCAACAATAAAAACAAGTAAAACAGCCAAAACAATTTAGACAAAAAAAGAGGAAAGAAAAATTGGAGAAAAAAATCCAAAAAAAAAAAAAAACCATCCAAAAACATTCACATGCAAAGAGAAAACAGAGTGACTACGGAAAAAATGGGTCGCAGGAAGAAGCTGCAGGCAGAAGAACAACAAACGTAGCCTGAGAGATTGAGCAGTAGCCTGATTGCCGATAATACAATTTTGCTGATGATGATGATGCTGCTGCTCTTGTTGTTGTTGTTGTTGTTGTGGTTTTTGCTTTTGTTGTTGTTCCTTTTGCCTAAGCGACGATCGGTGGCGTTGGCGGCACATTTTCAAAGGATGCTGACAATCAAAAGGCAAAACAATAAATGCAAAATAACAACACAGAAACAGCGGCAAAAAAATGATCAACTAAAAAAATTAACTAGTAAATAGAATTGTTAGTGATGGCAAATCAGCAGGCAGTCCTTACTTACAACAACATTGCAAGCCTCAAAGCCCAAAAGCCGCTAAAGCAACTTCAGCTGAGAGTTTGTAAATCTCTCGACTCATTCAATTGGTTTAATACGCCCATAAGTGTATATATGTATATGTATACATACATATGTTGTTCTTTTTTGGTATTTTTTGTTTTTTTTTTTGTTTCTAATTGAGTTGGAAATTTGCAAATAGCGTGACTACTGTACAACTAAAGTAAAAAGGATGCCGACATTGTCCTTAGCAGAACTACCATACATGAACACATGCACATACACACATATGTGGGCGAGCATATTCAGCCATTTTGGTAGGCAGACGCTCAAAACTAAATCCGTAGGGAGCCTCAGAGGGCCTTTTGGTATATGCGAAAAAATATCCAACAACGAATTGCCATGAATTATGACAATATCGACAAAACTAATTGATTTAAAACACTATAATCGCCTTTACTTTGTTGGCTCTGGAAATTGTTATGTATGTAAATATGTACATATGTTCCGCAAAGGGATCGTCAGCAATGTTCGGTGGCAATGGTTTAAAACACACAGGGGGGTGGCCAGTTAATTCCGTAATTCCGTTATATGCTTTCATATTTCGCACCACCAACGTTGCCGCCTGTAATAAGCTGGAAGGTGTTGTAAAAATTATTAATTTGCGATTTCGTATTACATATACTTACTAAACTTGGTTCTCTAGAACTCATAGTTTTATGGACTAGGGGTAACTATAACGCCACGATTATTTCAATCAATATGACTAGCCATTTATTTTATTTTATTATAATTTTTCTTCTGTTAATTCATTCGGTTTTTTATTTTGTATTTTTTTCAATTTTTTTCTAGTTTATTTTTTATTTTTTTTTATTTTATTTTTTTATTAAATTTTTTTTATTTTATTTATTTTCTTATATTTGTTTTATTTGTTTTAATTTTTCTTTAATTTTTTTATTTTACTTTTATTTTTCATTTTTTTATTTTTATTTTATTTTATTTTACTTTATTTTATTTTACTTTATTATATTTTATTTTATTTTAATTTATTTTATTTTATTTTATTTTATTTTATTTTATTTTATTTTATTTTATTTAATTTTTTATATTTTTTATTTTGTTTATTTTTTGTTTATTTTTTTTTACTTTATTTTATTTTATTAAATTGTTTTTTTATTATATTATATTTTATTTTATTTTATTTTATTTTATTTTATTTTATTTTATTTTATTTTATTTTATTTTATTCTATTATTATATCTTTTATTTTGTTCATTGTTTTATTTTTTTTTTTTTTTTACTTTATTTTATTTTTATTTTTTGCTTCATTTAATTTTTTGTTTTATTTTTTTTTATTCATTTATTCTATTTTATTTTATTTTATTTTATTTGATTTGATTTTCTTAGCTTATTTTATGTTATTTTATTTGTGCCATCTGCCACATTTAAAAGCTGTACACTCAAGGAAAAAAAAAGCTAAATTTAAGTCTAACGGGATAGAAACAAGCCGAAAACATCATGAAAGCCTACTAACCTTGAAAATGCTAAAATCAAGAATTTATTCTTAATTTTAGAATGATATTTTTTATAAATATTATATTAAGGGTGTGGAGTTTTGAAACAAGCTTGTGTAAACTTATTTTAAGCACAACCCATGACTGATTCAAGCCTGTCCAATCTTATTTTAAGAATGCTTATACTTATGTTGAGAATTTCATTCTTGAATCAAGAATCTTATTCTTAAGTCAAAATTTTTCAGTTTTTTATCTTGGTTCAAGCTTGTGAAAACTTAAATTTAATTTGAAAGAGTTTTTAGTGCTTAGCACGAAATTTTTATTTTTAATACAATTTTTTAATTGTTGGGGTAAGTGGAAAAAAATTCAACAACTATTTACAGCGAAGGTTGAGTGTATAGCTATTTCACGAAAAACCATTTTCGATCATCAGCACTCTTTTCGGAAGTGGATGCACCGGGGATTGAACCCGAGTCCATTCCAACTTCAGCCGCAATGACCCAACGGATAAACACACTCGGCCATTGAGACTCTGTGCAAGCTGTTGGATTTTCCCCACTTTTGCCTTTTTCATTTTCAACATTAACGTTAGTGTGTATATGCTTTTGCATATATTCTCCACAAACGTGCTGAATTTTTTGTTGTAGGCAGTTCGCAATGAACATTGTTGTTGGTATTTTATTTTATGTATATACCAAACAACGTTAACAATTTTACTTGAAAGAGTTTTTAGTGCTTAGCACGAAATTTTTATTTTTAATTCAATTTTTAATTGTTGGGGTAAGTGGAAAAAAATTAAATTTATTTATCTTTAGTTTCTTAATTCTTGAGTCAAGTACGACACAACTTGAATTTAGTCTGCTACTTTTCTCTGAGTGTTATAACTCGTGTTAGAACTAGAATAATTTATACCGTATAATTAGCCTCGAACTAGGCCTCCGGATTATTAGATATGTATATCAACTGCACGATTCCGAGCTCTTTCAGGAAATCCCTAACTGTGTTCGAATGTCACCGCCACCAGTTACGGATCGTAGTTTTTTGGAGGTTAAATATCGATTTTGTTCCGATGAGTGTTTTACTCATTGCCATTCTGGCTAGGCTATCGGCATTCTCATTTCTTTCTAATATGTTGTGCCAGACCAGAAATATTGTATTACTGGTAGTTGTGGAAGATTGTGTCTGACATGAGGCTCTCACCGGATTAGAATTTTCGAATATTTCGCTCTCTACACTAACTGATGAATAATACTTTCGCTTATAAGTGTTCAAATAATACCCCAACGATGAAGATGTTCTGGCTCTTGAACCAAAGATACCAGTGCCAATATCTTCCAGTGTTTTCGTGTCATAAGATTATTCATTGTAATTACTTCATTTTCCAATTGGAATGCCGAAGAATGATCACTTAACATCTGCCATTCCGAAACTAACGTCAACCTTGACACATTGACGTTCATAATTGTCGCACTAGTACAACCGTCAGCTCAGCACGGTCAGTAATACCAACCAGCCAAGCAACCATCTCGTCACGTCACATTGGTCGCATTATCGACCACATTTCACGGACCAAAGTCAAAAATGTCACGATACGCTTTAATGCCCAATCATCTAAGAAGAATGCAGAGAATGGAGAATAGAAATGCAAGAATACAAAAATACCCCCGTCGACAAGAAATGGAAGCGCGTGAGGAGCGAGAAAATTTCGTTATGCACAAAAGGACATCTTCGTTAGTAGATGATGAGTTTCATTTGTTAATCAGTATAGTATGCATAAATGCAAAAAGAAATAAAACCATGATGATTACCTTCAAATGTTATGCACACTTGGCGGTCGCCCAGTGATTCTACCCATTTTTATTTCTTTTTTTTTTTTTGGTGGCGGTGGCTCTCACTTGGCGGTCAAGGCTTGTTGGTCACATTAGTAGCTCGATTAGTGAGTCCAGCGGTCGCACATTTGGTTACACATTTAGACATTTAGTTGCGCATGTATCTGATTAACGCTTCACTTTTTCTTTGCTTTTTTCTTTTTCGTTTTAGTGCTCCTCCATTTGGTTACCATAATGTCCTTATGATCACATGATCACTTGCCGTTTTCGCACATTTAGTCTCATTTGGTTGCACCACTGGCACACTAACTTTTGTTCATCACATCATGAGCATCATCATCGGCGATAATGTGCATTATTCATGGCATGAATAGACTCTGACTTTGTCAAAAAAAAAAATATGTGTTAAATTTGTTCCTCGACGTGGGAGCTTATCTACGCAGGAGATTAAGAAGCAATTTTTTACATGATGATTTGGTAAATTTGTGGTCGCTGTGTGAGCATATCAAAAATAGTTTGAAAAGTGTAGAGGCATTCAAGACAAAGATTTTTAAACCATTATCGGGCATTAGAATTTTGTAGCTACATAAATGCATTATGTAGCCATGGGTTGGCGCAATTTTTTTGGCGCTGATACAATAACACCAGCGCCAACCGGGGCGCCGCGCACTGTTCTGGCGCAATAACACCTTTAGCGCCATTGCCATGGAATAATGGATAAATAACACTTGTTCGCTTCTTACTGTTTACCATCCCCGTTTTATTTCTTTTGGCGCAAAATTAATTTTAATTTTCATAATCAATTGGAAACATATTCCGTATATTTGTGAAAATATGCTGGAAATTAGAGTCACTTACATCACTATCAAGTATACATAATTGTGACGGTGTCATATACGCTGTGCTGTTATTGGCTTTGTGGTGGTGCCATTTTACACCAGCGCTATATTGGTGCTGGTGTTAGCGCACGAAATTGAGTCGGTTTTATATTGCAAAATTGAGTTGGCGCAATATTGAGTTGGTGCAATATTGAGTTGGCGCAATATTGAGTTGGCGCTATATTGAGTTGGCGCATTTCCTAAATCGGAGTTAGCGCAATAACGCCAGGGTTGGTGTTAGCGCAATTGCGCCGCGCAGCGCAGTGTTACCCATGCCTAGCATTATGCATAGGGCAAGGATGGTAGGGAACCGTTGTCAATTTATGCTGAAGTGACTAAATATGTATAAGTATGTATGGATGTATAATATACTTAAAGTCTATCAACATGTGGTTTAATATGTTTCGCCCTACCAAGCATGTCTGATTTGTTTTTTCTTCCTGATTTTCTACATACTACTCTTGCAGAAAACTCACCTTTTTATGGAAAAAATATGTGTACTTACACTGAAATAAATTTTGGTATAAATTTTAAACTTTTTTGGTCGATATATAGGACACGACCGACAAATTATTAAAATTTAAACTTTGAAAACCTTAAAAGATTTTTAAACTTTTAAAGTTTAGATTTTATTCCAAATTAAAATTTATTTTAAGACTTTCAGAAGTTTAAAATTTAAACATTTTTTGGTTTAAATAAAAAAAAATTTCTGCTCCCAAAATCTCTTCATGCTCTTTCCTACTGTATCTTCATTCCTATCCTCTTTTTCTCCTTTTCTTCCACATTTTTCTCCCCCCAATATCCATTTAATCCTTTTCCATATCGTATCTTTTTACTATCCTCTTTTTGGCCTTTTCTTCCTTCTTCAATTTATCTGTTTCCATAATTATTTTGTGTTTGTTTGTTTCTCCATTCAAACAACGCCACACGGTCATTCATTCAAATTGTCTAATAACTAAAAGTGAGCTTTTTATATTGTTCATTTCTCGAAAAAGCAAGTTGGAATTTCAAATCAAAAATTAAAATTTTTTCGTTGAAATAAAATCTTACGACCAATGAAAGTTTAAAGTTTAAATGAGAAAAAGTGTAAGATTTGAACCAAAAAGTATGAAATTTATTCCAAAAAATACTTAGAAATATTTAAACTTTTGTAAGTTTGAATTTTAAACCAAAAAAGAATAAGAAACTTTTAAACTTTCGAAGGTTCAACACAAAAAGTTTTAAATTCCTTTCAAACAAAACCAAAGTTTAAAAAGTATTCCAATATTTATAACAGTGTACTTAAGTATTGATTTTCATAACAGAAAATGTCCCCATATATAAAGATAATGATATATAAGTTTAATAACTAGTAGTTATTAACTAGACATGTACACTGAAAAAACAACTTACTCAGATTATGGAAAAGTGGGAATGATTCGGCGCTAAAGACATATTTCCATATTTTGATGTACGATTTTCTTCAAATCAAGGAATAAAAACCACGTTTTAAAGAAAATTGTACATCAAAATATGGAAATATGTCTTTAGCGCCGAATCATTCCACAATACACCGAATCATTCCCATTTTTCCATAATCTGAGTAATTTTTTTTTTTTCAGTGTATGTATATGTAAATGCACAAAAGTTTTTCAAAACACATCAAACGCTAAATAAAATCAATAAAACAATTTTCTTTAATTCTCATTGAAATTTCAAATGCAAATTGAACGCACATTTAATTGCTGTACATAACAGAAATTTTACATGACAAGACATTTGAACTATAAATATTATTAAAAATGTTGTCGTACAAACTTCAATAGCAATTGAACGTGCAATTAAAAAGTTGAAAAGTTCGAGGCAAAGAGAAAGAAACGCCATAACTACAGCAAAGACTCCATAATGTGAACGTTTAACACTGGATAAAATCAAATTTTTCTCTCAGCCTTTTTTTGAATTTTTATTTTTATATTTTTAAGAATGTTTATCACTCAAAGTGGATAATAAACATATTTTAGTTGCCAACTAATCACCAAACAGCACTAACTTGAATAGCATTTTGAGTGTATAAAGCGAGTAAATGAGCATCATTGATTACAACTACATTTCAAGTTTTTTTTTCACTTCATCCAGAACTTTACCGAAAGAAGAAAAGAAACAGCCATTTCCTGCAGAGAAACCACAATATGTTTTTTGTTTAAGTTGTATGGATTTTCAGTTCCACTATTAGGATTTAAATGAAATGCTTCTGGGCAATTCCGTTACCAGCCTCAGATTAACTGTCCGATTTATCGAGCCTATACTCTACTTATACATGAACAGTACATATGTATACCATTTCATATACCATATTACCACAAAATATGCATTTAAATATACATACATACAGATATACTATGTAGGTAAATACAAATTATACATTTACCATAAATATTATATAAACTTTGCTTTGCTGACATTGTAAGTACAATCAAATGTCTTCCATTTTACTTTTGCCCGCTTTGGCTTTTGCTGAATACGGCCTGTCATCTTTCCCATACATATTCGCTTACACTTGATGGAAAGTCTATAATTGAATTTAATTGAATACCTTGCATTGTTTATTAAATAAATTACTGATGCCGGACGACAGTTTTGTTGGCATGCAATGATTTCGAAAAGAAGAAAAAATTCAATGAATACAAAATACTCGTATCTACCAAAGAGAATTGAAGAAATGTTTTACAATTACATATGTACATTACGAATAGTAATTGCATCTGAATTGAATTCGAATTCAGAAGAAAATTTTTTTTATTACATATTTTTTTTTTAATTTAAAGTTATACAGGAAAAACCCTTAAAATAAAAAAAGTTAATAGGGGTCTGGCACACATGACAATGTTTAATATGTACATATAAATTAGAGAAATCTATAGTTTAAACTTTAAATGAAATGACGTTGACTAACACCGCCAACTCCGTCAGAATTGGGAATGGCCTCCCCGAGCCGTTCGAGACCAAACGAGGTTTCAGACAAAGTGACTCCCTTTCGTGTAATTTGTTCAACTTGATGCTGGAAAAGATAACACGAGTTGCAGAACTTAACCGCACAGGATCAGGACCGTTTGTATCTATCACAAGAGTATGTAACTGCTGACGTACGCCGATGATATTGACATCATTGGCACTAATAGGCTTGAAAGACGGCAGCGATAATCCCATTTACCGCAAAACTTAATTCGATTAAAATATTACCCTGACAAACGGCAAATATTGCGGATTAATAAAACAGCTGAAGTAAGGTAGGCGCAGCGACGAATTCAAAAACTTCTTTTTTTATTTCCAAAGGTAGAGTGTAATGTTAAAATTAAAGCGAATTCACTTTATGGTAAATAGGAATGGGCGAGTCCCAAGCGAATTCAGATTTCAACCAAGGCGAGATATCATCTTGAGATTACATTCTACCAATTACAATAACAAATTACATTGGAAATTTATGAATTCGCCTATGCGTCTACCTTCCTACACCCAAAAAGAAAATACTCAGATTATGGAAAAGTGGGAATGATTCGGCGCTAAAGACAATTTTCGTTCTTTTGATGTACCATTTTCTTCATATCAAGGAATAAAAACCACGTTTTAAAGAAAAGTGTACATCAAAACAACGAAAATTGTCTTTAGCGCCGAATCATTCCCACTTTTCCATAATTTGAGTAATTTTTTTTTTTGGGAGTACATCTGCCTTGGATGCTTTTTTTCTTCACTTTCATTCACCATAGAGATTTTTCGCCAAAGATGTCATTACAAAATGACCTAATCCGCTAAAATTTTGAGGACTAACTCAAGAGATATTTCAGATTACCTCCAGTTAATTCTAAAGTTAACTCCGAATTAGCTAGATATTACAGATTATCGCTGCTCTGAAAAAAATACCCGTAGTTAAACCAACAACTTTCGGCTGTTGAATCTCCGTCTTTGATTCAACAGCAAAAGTATTTGTTTTTACAGCAAAGTTTTTGATCCAACAATTTATTCAAAAACGGGCGTTGTTGATTCAAAAACTTGCTTGCCTTTAAAAAATTTTTTGTGAGAAAATATTTTTTTGTGAGAAAACCAACAAAAAAAATAATGATGGAGAGAAGATGAAGAGAAAAATCCAAAAAAAAGTTTATTTTTAGCAACAATTTTCTCACCGTTGTTGATTTAAAGGCAAAAGTATTTGACCCAACAGTTTCCGCTGTAAACAAAAATAATGAGAACACATTTTTTTAAAATTTGTTTTTACAATGATTCAAATAATTCATGGATTCCTTTTTAGGAAATGGAAGTATAAATAGGTTACTACAATTCAATATAATGTTGAATGTTCCACTATGTGATGATTGGATAGAATTTCAGGTTGATGTCATGGTTCGAATCCGGAGGAGAATATAAAATAAAGAAGAAAATCAGAATAAGAAATAAAGATAGCGACCAGTGAATGCTAAGAAGGAGAGAAGAAGAGGAGAACAAGCGGAGGCTACATATTTGCAGTTTTGACCTGGGCGGAGAGAAGATGAAGAGTAAAATGCAAACAAAAATTTATTTTTAGGTGAAAATTTTTTCCAACAATCTCCGTTATTGACTTAAATCAACAACGCTCGCACCTTTGAAACAACAACGGAGCGTTGTTGGGCACATTTCAACTGCGGAAAGTAGTTGATTTAACAGCGAAAGTCTTTAGATTTACAACGTTTTTTTTTTCAGAGTGCTATAACACTCGTGCTGCATATTCTGCCTTCTCCAAGCTGGATAAAGAGGCTAAGAAAATGGGTTTAGCTGTTAACGAGGACAAGACGAAGTACCGCCTGTCATCACACAAAGAAACAGCACGTCTTGGTGACAGCTACAAATTCGAACCCGTTAAGGACTTCGTCTCCATATTCGGAACCAGCATTAACACCATTGTTCATCGAATAAAGATCCAGCGGGTGCGTTGGGCAGATCATGTCGTGAGAATGGATGAAGGTGTTCCATCCCAGAAAGTACATATTATTACGCTTTTATGGAGACGTTAGTAATTTTTTCCCTACTTGAAGGATACTGGCCTCGTTGTGTAAATTAAACTGCAGTGAAATCAAAGGCCCATCTAGCAAATTCAGAAAGCTGAGAAAAATTTAAAAATATTCAAAAAGTCAGCAAAGAGGCAAAACGGAGCCGGAATTGAATATCTAAGCCCTCTTTGTATATAAGAAGTGTATAATTTGGTCCGTGATTTCTGTGATGTTTAACAACGACTCCGAGCTCTGTTTACACACTAAAAATAAAATTTCGTAAAAAAACTACGAAAGACTTTCGTAGTCTAGACTCTAGAGTTTCGTAAAATGTACGAAAGTTTCGTATATATTACGAAAGCATTTTTCTCAACAAAATCTAATTTTACGAATCTTTCGTAAATATTACGAAAGGGCTTTCGTAAACCATTTTCAAATATTTTTTTCGTATATATTACGAAATATTTCGTAAATATTACGAAACACTTTCGTAAATTTTCTTAAAATTATCTTTACGAATAATTTCGTGTATTGTACGACATTATCAAAGGATTGAAAGATTTACGAAATACTTTCGTACAACAATATTTTACCGTACAAGTCTTCTTTCATTGTAAAGTGTTGAGTCGGTGCAATAATATAAAAAATTATTTTAAGTAGTAAGTGCGTAATGAAAAAGAATAATGCATTGTATATAAAAAGACGATATTGATATATAAAATAAACTGTGATATTTTCCAACTTCATTAAACTTAAGGGTGAGTACATTAGTTGCATTTACTTTACTTTTTTTCGGTCTTATCTATTTTCCTAAATAAATACTTAATAAAATAATATAAAGAGATATTTCTACACTCAGAGAAAAACATTTTAAAAACATATGAAAACGTACTTAAAATTGGCAAAAACGTATTTAAAAGTTATGTAGATACGACCATTTTTATTTTAAAACGGTTCATTGTAAAATTGTAAAATTAAGGAAAAACATTTAAATTTAAAAATGTTTATTCAAGCCCTATAAGATTTTAACCTAAAACTTGCGCTTTTATTCCCTTCATTTTAATTTTTAATTTAAAAATGAATCTACTTAATGCAAAATACATTTTTATTTTAAAAGTTTCATTTTAAATTTACAAATTTTCATTTTTAAAATAAAAATGATCTGGTTTAATACGTGCATTATAAAATAAAATTTTTTTTAGTTCTTTCTCCGAGTGTAGCTGCTTGAATTTTAAGGTTTTAAGTAGTTTCCATTTTTTTTATCTTTATCTTTATCTTTCTCTATCTTTATCTTAGTCAAATTTTTTTTTTCTTTATCTTAGTCTTAATTTTTTATTTTTATTTTTCTTTTTTTTCTTTTTCTTTTTTTTTCATTTTCTTTTTATTTTTCTTTTCCTTTTTTTCTTTCTTTTCCACAGGGTTATCTATTTATATGGATCGGAACGACGTCCACATTTGCAAATTGCGATTTCCAAAGTTTCCTATGTTTGTCAGAACGCGTATAAGCAATAAGTATCTCTTATTTTATTAGTTACTAAAATTAATATTAATATAAATGTAATATATTAAAATAAATAAAAAACTTTTAAATTAATTGAATAAATTAATTTTAGTAGATATTTAAAACTAAAATCAAATTATCTAAACTTATTTCTTATGCATATAGTATAAAACATCTTTCTCTTAGCATTATTTCTAAAAAGTTTTCAAATTTCGTTGAAATATACATCATATGTACATATATATAATTATGTAATAATTATGGTTTTTTTAACGTTAAGCTAAAAAATAATTTGGTCAATTGTACAACAATTTGACAGCTCTAACAGCCTTCGTAAATGTACGAAAGCGGTTTCGTAATATTTACGAAATCTTTCGTTGCTCAAAAGTACGAAAGTATTTCGTAAATAGTACGAAAGCCTTTGTAAATACTACGAAAGTATTTCGTAAATAGTACGAAACCTTTCGTAAATACTACGAAAGTATTTCGTAAATTGTACGAAAGCTATTTCCATTCGTTGCTCAATTTTACGAAAGAATTTCGTAATATGTATGAAAGATTTCGTAATATTTACGAAATATTATTTTGAGTGCAGACAACGCTAAAAAAATTGAAAAAAAAAAAAAAACAATTCAAAAACCTGGATATCGTAAGTTTAATAAAATATAGTGGACGCTTGGAGATCAAGTCGCTTAAAGAAGTCCGATGATGAAGAATTGGTTTTATTCGAAATATGTAGCTTTCACTTCTACCATCGCCGTTTAAGTTGTTGAATTTTTGCACTTACCCCAACAACTAGTTCACGGCTGTTTCTATACATTTCGCCATACATACATATCTACATGTCATCTCCTTTTTATAGCATTAAACGCTCAATCAGCCTGCATTTCAACCCGTAATAATAATAATAAAATAGGAAAAACATTAATGGAGGGGTAAAGTTTGTTTTTAAAAATCAATTTCAATATTTCGCATCAATTACGCGTCTGTTTTTTTTTCACTAAATCAGTTCTGGTTGTTTCTGTTTTCGCTATAAGAAAATTCAATCTACCCCACACTAATCGCATACGAAACTACCCTGTTTAGATTGTTATAATGAATATTTTGACGCTGAAGCAATGAAAAATATAAAACAAAAATAAAACATAACAAGAATGAGGGGCAACAAGCAGAAAAACAGCAACAACAACAACAAAACAGACATATTAACGGTGGAGAGAGAAGCAGTAGCAAGAGCAAAGAAAACAGGACTATTTGAGTGTGCTACTACAGGTAGACCGATATGCAGACTCTTGTAGAGTGAAGGCTTGAAGGACATGCACAAATATACTTACCCTGCAGCGAAATCAACTAGTTGTAAACTAATTGACAACTAGTTGGCCATACAGCTCAACTAGTCAGCCATCTATCTTTTTTCCATATTAGCAACTGGTATTTTTAACACGGTGATGACCTAGGAAATGGCAATTGTCAGTATCCACACCAGAGTCATACCACTTGACTGACTAGTCAGTATACACACCAGCATCATACCAATTTGCTGACTAGTCAGTGTAGATATCAGAACTATACCAGTTGACTGACTAGTTTTACATGCTACTCCAATGAAAATAAAAATTGCAAAATAAAGTTTCTAATACATTTATTTAGTTATTAGAGTATGATATTTAAATTAAAGAATTCAGGCACATTAGATTGTGATCTTGCATATTAAATATTTAGGAAAATCAACATTAACATTGTGAATAAGTAACACGTTGACCATTCTAAGCTTGACATTTATATTGATGATTTTCTGACTTTATACAAACATATCATGTACTTTTTTCTATGGCTGAAGTAGTATCTAATATACAGGGCTATATTAACATCTCAAACTATGTTATATTTGTGGCATTCACCTGATATAATGATCTAACAATTTGCAACCAACTAAATCTACAAGGGGCCTACTACACAGGGTTCGAATACTACAACAACAATAAAGAAGTTGCTTTACTTTTACTGCATACGTGTTCATTGCAACCTCCAGAAGCCCCGGATACATTCGTTTTTAATTTAAAACCCTTTTTTTTGGCAAAACTTCTTGTTTCATAACTAATCTCAATTTGTCCCCTATGAATCTAGTTGGGCAACTCCCATAATTTATCTAGTCAGTTAACTGGTAGGTTGGCTGACTAGTTTGGACTTTCGCTGCAGGGTACTTACATACATACACATGTACATTGCAAATAAAAGTTAATGAAGTTGATTAAAGGGTGGAAACAAAAGTCACATTTCGCTTGCGCACTAAAAGTCAACAACAGCAATAAACACTACAAAAACACACACACGCATACACATCTCATGGTCTGCCATCCACAAATGTGGACTCTGAGGCAAGCCACCATTGCTAAAAACGTATTAAGGCGGAGTCTCCGCATGGCGGACGCTACAAAGCTGAATTGAACAGAGCAGTACCTACACGGAGAGGAAAGAAAAGTGACTTGATGTGTGGATGGATATTTGTATGTTTGTTTGTTATATGAACGTCTGTTTTATGGTTATTTCGCTCTCTTGTGGCAGTGGCATGGACGCATTTGTTTTTGTAGAGTTTACTCCATGCTGTGCGGGTTACGGAGGGTACAGGTATAAATAGCCCGCCACTAACGCGCTCAGAGTCAGTATTGAGTTGCATTTTGTGTTGAATAAACGTTGGAAA
This sequence comes from Urophora cardui, assembly GCA_960531455.1. Classification (NCBI taxonomy): domain Eukaryota; kingdom Metazoa; phylum Arthropoda; class Insecta; order Diptera; family Tephritidae; genus Urophora; species Urophora cardui. The sequence goes on along the minus strand of OY482674.1, from coordinate 39,626,635 downwards.
TTTAGCAAAAGCAAACAAGAAATTAGGTACTATTGAAAAAAAAAACACTTGAGAAATAAGAAAACCAGTTACTCGAACTCTAGCAAAGAAATAACAAAAATTTTATTAAAAATGGTGCAAAAAGTTGAATTCAAATCAAGCTTCTCAATTGATTCCATACTAACCAAAGCATCAACATCTCACGCACAACGCGAATATTCCGTACATGATAAAATGACCTACCAACAAGCTTACGCCGCTGAGGATCTGTCCAGCGTAGATGAATTTGATCCACCTTCTCGCACCAGCACACCCATGAGCAGTGCCGCCGATTCACTCAGCTCCGGCGAGGATAAGCTCGAAAGTTGTGACGATTGCGAATCGGAAGAGGGCAGCGCCAACGATGACGGCTCAGACGCCAAAGATAGCGATGGCAAATCGGTTGCCGATGGTAATAAGAAGCCATCTTATAGCTATAATGCGCTCATCATGATGGCCATACAGGATAGCCCCGAGCAGCGCCTCACATTGAATGGCATCTATCAATATCTCATCGATCGTTTTCCCTATTTCAAGAAGAACAAGCGCGGCTGGCAAAACTCGATACGTCACAATCTCAGTTTGAATAAATGTTTTACGAAAATACCGCGCAGCTATGATGATCCCGGCAAGGGCAACTACTGGATCTTGGACCCCAGCGCTGAGGAGGTGTTCATCGGCGAGACAACTGGTAAGCTGCGTCGCAAGAATCCCGGCGCCAGTCGTTCGCGCTTGGCTGCCTACCGTCAGGCGATCTTCTCACCGCTTATGGGCGTATATGGCGCAGCCGGCTATCACCATTCACCGACCGGCACACCGTTTGGCAGCGGCTATATGGGCGCTGCGGCAGCTGCAGCAGCACTATATCAACGCATGGCCGTCGCACCGCCGATGGCAGCAGCCGCCGCCGCTGCCGCTTATCATCAGGTCCATCAGGCCGCCATGTACGGTGGAGCGGGACAAATGATGCCGCCAACACAGCCACCATCCGCATCGGCTGCACATCATCAGTTGCCCATCGGATATGGCGCATCTACGTACGCCTCGCTGCCATCACTACCAATCGCCGCCAACTCGATGTCCAATGAGCTATTCCAGCGTATGCAGTTGTTCGGTAAATTCCCAGCCAGTTAAGCGGCAACTAGATTTTGTGCTTATGGCACAGTTGGTGGCAGCAAGCAGGCGACTACCAGGCGTGTAGCGCGAAAATCGCTTCAGGATTTCATAGCAAAGAGTTTGTTTGAAAGTGATAGGTGCAAATGGTTTGGTGCCGAACGTCAGTCAATCCGTCGGGCAATTGAAATGCATGTGAATCAAAACCTGGTAAGGCAGTAGCAAATCGCAGCTAGAAGTTGAGGGAAATTCTTGTGATGTCAAGCGAATAACTTCAAATGTGTGGATTCTCTCCAATTGAACAAAATGATTACGCTAATCAGGAAGCCGCTACTTTATTATATTTAAGCTTAAGAGTTTATCTGCAAAAGCAAAAAAAAATTTAAAAATTTTAGTCTGAAAATGAGTAGAGTAGTTACAAGTAATGACGAAAGAACGAAATTGTAGCATGTTTGTAAAAAAAGTTAAATTTTAGCAAAAAATTACAAGATTTAAAAATAATACTTTAAAAAATTAAACAAATTTTGTATCAATTATGGCAAGTCTATCATGTACGCATATTTAATACAAATCCAAACATTGGATGTATGTATATTGGATAATCTCCTAATAATAAAAATAACAAAAAATTAAAAAAAAAAATTAAAAACGTCTTAACATCTTAATTACACTTTATATGGGTTTCAATGTATGTATGTAGGTACAGTCCGCAACTCCGAATGAATAGGCCCTGGAAAATTGTGAGATCTGGTCACTACTGTGAAAGATGACATCACTAATTATCTCGTTTATATACTGCTACGACTATATATAACTCTGACGAGTCTAAACAACTGGGGGATTCACAACCTGTCATATTGCGTCATATCGTCATAAGTCATAATATTTTGTTGTTGCATTCTATGCTATATGTGTACTAAATAAATACAACTCTGCACGATATGTTTTTGGGTCATCGTATTTGATCAGCTGTTTTTGTTTACTTCTTCACAGAGCTTCGGAAAAGTCTTTTATAACTATTTCCGTACAATATTTTAATATGACATATGACTTTATGACACTTTGTGAATCACCTAAACATTTCTCCCTAAATTCGAGCCTTGTCCATTATTTTATCCAACGAATTAGATGAACCTTCAATTTTATGCCGACCCTAAACGGCAGATGAATTTTTTATGAGAAGCTTTCTCTTCCTACCTGGCAGGCGGAATCAAAACGGACTAAGTATTATTAACCAAGAAAGGAAAGGAAATGCTTGGTCCATATTTAGCCCCCGGGGCTGCGGAGAGAGGGGGGGCAGCCAGGGCAATCGGCCTGGGGCCCGGAAAGGCAAAGCAGTATTGACAGTACTCGAACTAGGATTTCATAGATACATACATAGGTATTTTGTTGCTACACAAAATTGTTTTAAAATTGAAGTGTTTAACTTAACCAAATCACCAAACTAAAATTATAAGCATCCAATCAAATATTTACCTTGTTTATACATGGGCAAATCCTAGACTTTGATTTAGAGTTTCCAAAGTACCACGATTGGTAAGGTGGTGAACCAAGCTTCTCAGAAATATTTACTTTTCAAATGAAAAATGTTGATAATCCTGTTTAAATTGATTTCAAAGAGTAAAGTAATAAAAAATAAAAAAATATTAAAAACAGTACCATTTTCTATCCACTATTATTTCCATGATTTTATAGTTAGATACTAGAGTTATTACCAGGAAAAGGTGCCAGAAGGATTGAATAAATATACTGTACCTAAGATTTGGTTACTGCTTAGCTGTAATAAATATACATAATTTCTTGCTGAAAATCTAAATAGGAAAATAAAACGTAAGTGACGCAAAAACCTAGAATAGTTATCTTAATTTCAAAACCGATCTTTCAAATTAGCTCATATTTTGAAGTTTCTTTAAAATTTACCTGTCAAACAAATCTGCATCATTTAAAACTTTAAAATTAAGACATTTTTTTAATTAATGCCATTTAAAAAGTGAAATAGAGGTGGGAAACTATCGATGGCACTACCGATAGTATTGATATTTTATTTTTTTGAACACTATCGAAGACCATCGATGGCTTTTTCAAAACTATCAGAAACTATCGATGGTAATGTGTACTCTCGATAGTTTTACAACTTTTACATCCCCATATTGCACCATAATATTTCAGATTCTGTAGAGGTTTTATATTCGTATATGTACAAAAAAATTTAAACGACATTATAGAAGATTTTTTTTTTGTTTCGACTTCAAACCTTCACTTCCGTGTACCAAAATATACTGGACTGAACGTAAAAAATTGAGATTTTGATGTTTTCCTGAATTTTTCAAATTTTCGGCGATAGTTCTATCGATAGTACTATCGATGGTTTATTTTTTGAAGACTATCAATAATTTTTTCTAAACTATCAAAAACTATCGATGGTGGCACTATTGATAGTGTCCCACCTCTAAAGTGAAACGTAAGTGACGCCAGGTAAAAATAGTGTTAATTTTTTTGACGATCGAGTAGCCAATTGTAAAAAAACTTCTGCTGCAATAATGAAAACATAAATGGAAACCATAATGCTGGATACCGAACGTGAGAGGATCTTCAAGCCAAAAACACCCAAAACCCCAATATAACACAGAAGCAGTATAAAGAATAAGCCCTCTCTGGGTTAAGAGGTGGCAAAAGTGAAATACGTATTATATTTGTGCTTGAAAGGAGGAAGAGCTAAAAAGGTATACCTTTTCATACAATATTCAAAAATATAAGTGCTTGCATATGAAGATGCTGAATTTTTCAATATAAGTAACTTATTAAGGGATATTTGTTGGAAATTTTAACTGAAATACCATTTATTTTTTAGGGGGGCCCGTAAACGCGAACTGTCCCAGGGGCCCGGCTCGGCTCTCTGGGGCCTGTTAGCCCCATCCGATTATTTCCTGTTTCCAAATCTGAAGAAATAGCTGGTTGGTAAGAGAAATAAAGAGTTCATCCCAGAAACAAATGCTCATTTTGAGAGCCTTGAAAAATCCTATTTTTTTGGAAGGAACAAAAAGATGAGAAAAAGGTTGCACTAAGTGTTTCGACCTCGAAGGAGATTATTTTGAAAATTAAAATACATTTTTGCCAAAAAAATAATTTTTTATTCAAAATGCCACGGACTTATTAAACTACCCTCGTATATTATTATAAATTTTTGCCAAAATTTTTGGCCCAAAATACGATTATTGTAAGTACCAGAGTGATAAATACATCAGAATATACATATACCGATATGATCAGAATCTGAAACCGAATGAGCCATATACATATGTATGTATGCACTACAGGATTATGACAGATTTTTGCAAACTCAATGCTAAATATTTCACATAGCTAGTTTTGAAAGCGGAATGCATAATGATACGGTTCTTCATACAAAACCTCCTTTCTCTCTCTTAGCGCAAAAAAAAAAACGCTCGGAACCGGCGGAAAAAGGAGACCTCCACTACGTTTGGAAGATCAGGTAGAGAGCGACTTTGCTTCCCTTTGCATTTCCAGGCATCAAGAAACAGAAGTGAATGGCGCGCTTTATTGGACTCGTTCAAAATCGTCTAAAACAAAGAGTCATTAGTGTGTAAAAACACTGATATAATAATATAATATAATACAATGGCGCTATTATAACTCTGACGAGTTTTATGGCCGAGCTTCTCTCCCAATTCGAGGTGTGCTCCTTTTTGTATTTCCTAGTAATTGGGTGGACCTACAGTTTTATGCCGGCTCCGAACGGCGAATGCATTTTTTTGTGAGAAGCTTTTTCATGGCAGAAATACTCTCGGAGGGTATGCCGCCCACTGCCGAGAGGTGACCGCTGCTCTTAAAAAAACCCAATTATTGGATTTTTACTAATTAGAAAAATTTGTTTGGCTCGGACCGTGGTTTGAAACCGAGACCTCTGGCATAGCAGGCGAGCACTCTACCCACTGCACCACAGCGGCCACTGTAAAAACACTGATATTAATGGGTTAAGACGTTTAAATTTTTTTCTTATAGTATAGATCAAAATATTCTTGTGGAAATAAAATGGTTTTCGAACTCTGAGCGCTCCTTATATGAGACGACACCAATGTGTGCCAAGGGCGTATGAGTGAGCTATTTTAGATATAGACTTTTGAAAGTGTATAAATGAAACGTAGTGACTTTTGAAAAAGTATTTTTTTATTTAGTGCTTTTTTTCAGCATACGGAAGGATTTTGAAATAAATCTTTAAAGCCCGTATCCACATAACTTGATTCACCAGAGAAACATGTAGCAAAACATCTCGCTCAATAACCCGTCTCCACGTGGCTAATCGTGATTCAGTTTGACATTTCTCTTTCTTGTTCTTCTTAAATGTTTGTATGTTTGCTTATTTTTGCGTGTTTGTTTTGGTTTGTGTGAGATTTCGATAGATTTTCGATACAAAATTAGAGAAGACATCGATATCATCGAGGTTGACAAGAAGATTCAGAATTAAACAGTGTTTCAATCTTCACTCGCTCTCAGAAATTTGTATGGAAATTGGCGAGTTTCGGCACTGGTTTCCGTGTCGAAACAAGATTGAGAGAGAAAATGCAGAAAAAAAGAGCGAAACACGTTATGTGGAGACATGGTATTAATGAATATTGTACACCTTTAAATACTGGTACGCAATCTATCAAAAAACCCAATATCGAAAAAATTCACATAGACACTTTTGAAAGTGGACTACTCAATTATTAAATTTCAAATTTTTTCCTTTTTGTTAAAATAGCGATTCTTCATTTGATTGAGTTGTCGGCTGAAACACTGCATAATCCCACGAGTTGTCACCTCATGGCATATTGGTATTGTCAGTGGCGGATTAAAGGTCCAGAGCGCCCTAGGCAGCCACTTTCTCGGCGCCCCTGTACCGACCATAAATGGCCATCATAATACTATAAATTTTAACTACCTAGTTGTTTTACACCCTAACAATCAAAATCTTTCCTCTTTATATTAGTGTAGATGTAGATATAGATGTTGTAAAAGCTTAGATAATTTGTTAATCTCTACATATAATAAAATTGTAACAGGTCGATGTCTGTACAGTGCAGATATCGAGAAAAAAATGATTGGGGGAAGCATTATTATTTCAACCATGGGAATTGTTGTTGCAAAAAGTGACAGGCACATTATGTGTCAATGGGAGAATGGGAAACTGAATAAACAAATATGAAGAAGAATCGATCACAGTGGTGTATTCAAACGTAGCAAAATCTTCACAAGAAAATTTCCAAAATTCCTAATAAAATCAATTAAAACTCAAAAATATGTTAATTTTTTGTTATTATTGCTACAAATATAGCATTACAAATTCAATTCACCCAATAATTTTAAAGATTTAACGATTTCAAAATTCATTTCAATTTTTTTTTGTAACTTTTGCACAGCACTACATGGTGACAGGCATAACATGCCAAACGATCAGCTGAGAGTGTCGCAACTTATAGATATAAACTATGCTGCTAACTAGAGTGCTATTGTTTTTGATCACTTGTGATTGGAGTAAAAGAGAAAAACCTATTTTGAATAGATAGCCAAAGTACATAAGAGAGAAGGTGATGCAAGATCACACGTACGCAAAGCCAGGCATCACTTTTCTCACAAGGCCCTTAAGAAAGTGCTGTCGACGATGCACAAAACATATGTCAGCGTTGAACAGCACGTGCGGTGTCAGCTGAAGCTCACTGTCCCGTAGGGTGTCAAAGTTGTACAGACCGTCGTATCGTGGATAGGCGAGTGTGCAGACCAAAATTTTGGTTTGCACTCAAGTGTGCAGAAAATGGTTGCCAGAGTATGTAGTATATATTTATTTTCTCAATAGATCTCTACATATCGTAAGATTTATTGGCAAAGTGGAGATAATTGGTCGTATTAATGAACAAAAAGCAATTGCTATTTCTCAAATTTTTTGTAATTTGACAAAAATTTGTATGAAGAAACTTTCAAAATTTTAGAAAAAGGCTTGAAAAGGTAATTGCTTTTTTATTAATATATTCTAATATTTTGATAATCGCCAAAAAAGTCGCCATTGCCAATTTTCATAAATTGGTCGCTAAAGTTTGTAAAAAATCGCCAATTTGGCGACAAATCGCCAGTACTGGCAAGCCTGACGACGCAACAAACGCGCAATATTGCACAATATATCGATGCTTGTGCAATATAATCGATTTATCTATTATCGATCTATTATAGATCAGCTTTAATTCTTATGGCAAGTGCCTAGTTTGCCTTAGGGATAATCCGCCTCTGGTATTGTACATATGTATTTATGTATGTACATACAGTGGCTCTCAAAAGTATTTTGCATTATTCATTTATTAAGAAAACGTTAGAAATTCGATTTTTTTTCGAATTCTTTTGCAAATTTTTTTAATATGGTATTATAGCTGAATCTTCATACTACAAAAACACATTCATTAAAAACCCAAAATGCTTTTCATCTTTTTTATAAAATTAATGAAACGAAAAAAGTCATACATTTTTGCTCACAAAAGTATTTTGCATATTGGGAATTTTGGTGAATAAATGCATATACAACCTGTTTGATATTTTTTATGATATCCGTTGTTTTTCGAAATGGCTTCCAAGAGTCTAGGGATGGGCTCTGCTAATTTTTGGCAAAATTCCGGAAGTTTTTTGTCCCATTCCTCGGCCAAAATCGCATTTAGATATTTTTTTGGGGAAATCTTCGATTTTCTCACATGATCTTCAAGATAGGATCAGAAATTTTGAATGGTTCTTATATCAGAGCTTTGAACACAAACTTGGAAGTGGTTTTTATTCGAAAATGTTCACATTTTAACATCATAAGTGATATTTTTCGGAAAAAAGTTGCAAGTAAAAAGAAGAACGTCGCTAGAAGAACGTGAAATATTGAGAGAAAATGAACTAAACCCACACACATAAGCTCTTACAATAAACAGAAAACTAAAACCAATACTCAATAATTCATTATCGGACGAGGCAGTGCACAGAGTACCGAGGAAACCCATATTCACCGCCAAGTACTGCGCAACCAACTCTCTATCTCAAAGAAATTGTCTTATTTTCCCCGACAAACACAAAATAAAAAAAATTTGACATTTCTAAAATCATAATTTTAAGGCCCGAAAGCAAATATAATATTTTTGAGTCGTATTTTATGGCGGAAGCCCAATTAAGAGCTGAAAATCAAAAATATTAAAGCGATTGTTAAGCACTGTAGGAGTTTATGATCAATCGAGGCTCAGGGAGTTTCTATATCACCTCAGTGAGTTGTAAAACTTATTTTAGTGGATAGTACGATGGACGAGCATTCCCAATTTTCCATTTTCAGCGAAAACCTACGTTTTAGTGCAGAAAAAATGGGTATGATATACAATGGGTTTTTAATTCAACAAAATAATAATCCTAAAAATACCGCTAATGATGTTCAAATGTGCACACTTTCGAATAAAAAACACTTCCGAACTCTTTTTCAAAGCTCTGATATAAGAACCAATCAAAATTTTTAGTCCTGTCTTGAAGATCATGTGAGAAAATCGAAAATTTCCCCAAAAAATAACCTAAAATGCGGGTTTGACCAGGGAATGGGACAAAATACCTCTGGAAATTTTGCCAAAAATTAGCTGAGCCCATCCCTATACTCTTGGAAGCCATTTCGAAAAACAACGGATATCATAAAAAATATTAAACAGGTTGTATATGCATTTATTCACCAAAATTCCCAATATGCAAAATACTTTTGTGAGCAAAAATGTATGACTTTTTTCGTTTCTTTAATTTTATAAAAAAGATGAAATGTATTTCGGGATTTTAATGAAAGTGTTTTTGTAGTATGAAGATTCAGCTATAATACCATATTAAAAAAATTTGCAAAAGAATTCGAAAAAAAGACGAATTTCTAACGTTTTCTTAATAAATGAATTATGCAAAATACTTCTGAGAGCCACTGTATGTATGTATGTATGTATGTATGTATGTGTGTATGCACATAAACCATTTCTTTCGCACATACATACCTACATTTGATATTACCTCTTTGAAAAATTAATCTGATATTTGACAAATCTCCACATTATCCCACATCTAACACGTTTGATCTTCAACCGACAATCGAACACTTCGTGGCTACCTTTTGGATACATTTTTGGGATCTTCAGCACACAGCGGCTGCCCAATTGAATACGATTTGTTTGTAAATGACTTAATTACGTGTTGAATGTGAATTTGTATGAATGTGCGTATGTATGTATGTTTGTTTGTGATATATGCCAATGCAATAGTGAGTTGGAAATGATGAATATGTTGGTTTGGATGTGCATATAAACGTGGCCTCGGTAAAAGTCAACAACAAACTGATGGGTCAATCTCCAACAGTGGCAACAACAATTTAATGTGAGGAAATAAATGAAGCAAAATAGTTATAACGATCACCAATATGTTTAGTGACAAGTCCAGCTGTGAGGGTATAGAATCTATACTATAGATTCCAAAAAACCAAGGGCGGGGTAAATAGGATAAGTACCAGGGGAGCAGTGGGGCGACTTCGCGTCTTTAATCTGAAGTGGAGGATATTTTAGATGATCACGAAGCGTACTTAACTACTTTAAAAAATTTCTTAAATATTTAATACCGACTTCATAACAAGAACTTCTTACTAAAAATGGGGTTCTCGAAATTTAGCCGAAAGTGTTAGATTTTCATAATGAAAAATGAAGATGAAGAAAACTGATTTCCCATATAAGCCTACGCCAATGCTAAAATATACCTACAGATGTAAGTATACAAAATGCAATGCAACAACAATAGACAAATGTGTTAAGTCGAAGTAAAAAGTTGAATAGCAACAACAAAATCTAGTTAAACAAAGAAGATAAATGACGTAAAAGCAAATAAAGTCATAGCTGTCTTCTACAGCGCTGTTGGCTTATATTCCTACCTTTCTTAAATGAGTGATTTTTGATTCAAATTGATGGTGTTGGAATGAAACAATTGACTTCATTGGAGATTTTTAACTCCCATTGATCGTTTTCTCTAAAAATGTTAAGGGCAATAGGTGTAGAAATACTGTAACCACCTTAGCACCTTAACTGGAGAAGTTATGCCCCAAAATCTCTATATCTTAACAATCGATTGTTTGGCGGCTATACGTTATAGTGATCCGATTTTGCCGATTCTCACAAATGATCAATTCTACATAAGAATACACTCGTAGGCATACCGAGTTTCAATTAGATTTCAAAAACTGAGGGAATATCTTGCGTCGAACAGCCAATATCTTCGAAACGAGCTAACCCAGAAAAATTAATAGCACCATAGTGCTCAGCGTACCCGAACTATTTTTACTAGTTATGACTTATCTCTGTTGATTTTGGATCATGCAGATTGTTATCGGATTGGCCCAGTTTACGCCAAGATCAAAATGACCTGGTCAAATTTTTGCTATAGCTTTTCCATTAAAGCGCAAAATGATAGAGAGAGCGTGGAAGACACCGAATCAACGTGCAATCAATCTCTCACAGATAATGAAACTCGAAAAATGAGAGAAAAAGTTTATTTGACCATAATCATTTTGATTTTGGCGTAAACTGGGGGATTATGAACAGAGTTTAAAAAGCGACATCTCCGAAATAAAAAGAAATTTTAATAAGCTTAACGGCATTTGAAAGAGAAAGGCTTATTTTTTAAGGTAATAGTCATAAAAATTGTATGATGAAATTTAAACGGAAGAAAATTTTTCGTCTGGCTTAAAAAAAAAATAAATAAAAGTCGAGCCGCTCTAATGTAAATATGCATGAATAAATGTTTGTGCAACATTTACTAATATTCATTATAGCGGCATATTCCTTTGCCTTTTTTTTACATCTGTTTACGTATGTACGTATTTTCCTATGTTTTGGGTTTTTTCTTGTTAAACAATTCTTTATATCTAATAATCTTCGACAAAAGTGAAAGATGAGACAACAACAGCGCGAGTGGAAAAATTTAAAGGAAATTTGAATGTTTTCATTGTTTTTCAATGTGCACTTGCCTTTATGCGTAATTTCGAAACGAAAGCCGACTGAAATCATTTCAATTGCCTGCGCCAGCATCAGCCCCAATCCCAATCCCAGCGGCAGCAGTGTGGAATTTTTTTGGATCGACAAACAATGACGCAGGCGGTAAAATGCTTTGATCAAGCAACGAGCGCGAGCAAGTGTTCTTGGAGCATTCGTATTACATAAGATAATTTTTAGGGGCGGGAAGGGACAGCAAAAAATGCTCCAAAAATACATGGAAAACGTGCGGAAAAAAGGTTGCGGCGTTGAAAAGGATTCAAACAACATACCTAAAAAATTTATAAAAAAAATCAATACCTTTATATTATAGGCGTATATGCATTAATGCGCGTTAACAGCAATATAAACAATTTGTTAAAATAAAATACAAAAACACCAACATTAATGCTAATAATACGTAAGTAAGACATGAAATAGTTATGAAGGCCCGATCAGCCGAATTAAATTAGATGAAAAGGGTTTTCCATGAGACGCTCTAATAATAATGTTTCATTTAGTGTTGTTCGTACATCGTAATTTATGAAATTACAAATTTAATGAAAACACACACAAAACGCATAACAAAAAAGAGTAGCTCTCTCAGTTGGCTCAACAGTTCATAATTTTTGATTCAGCTTAGTCAAATAAATAAAAGAATTATTGACATTAAAGAAATTCCTTACAGTTTAATAATGTCATCTTCGTCAACTTATCGCTTTTTAAAGCTTTAAAACAGGGCTGCTCAACGCTCTCGTATTGAAAGTACAAAACTCAATACATCTACAAATTTTGTATATGCACTGAAAAATTTTTTTGCTCATTTAAATTTTTTTACGAATTCCAATAAAATATTATTTTGGAATTTATTTTCAAATGGTAGTATCACATACATACAAAGTTTTTTTATTTTTTATATGAAAATCTTTTAATAAAAATTTTTTACAGTGCTTTCATTTTTTGAATTTTTTTTTTCATTACACATTTGTTATTGTAAATTTCGATTTCTTACGGCACACAGTGGTCGGAGAGACCTTGTTTTACAAGAAAAATTAGAAGTAGTGTTACGATCTTAATGAAAATTTGAAAATTTATGTAATGCTGAATCCGATTATGCAAAAAAATTTATAATTTGACAGTTGACAGCTGTCAAATAGAATAGAAAAATTATTATCTATGTAATACTGAATCCGATTATGCAAAAAAATTTTATAATTTGACAGTTGACAGCTGTCAAATAGAATAGAAAAATTATTATCTATGTAATACTGAATCCGATTATGCAAAAAAATTTTGTAATTTGACAGTTGACAGCTGACGCTGACCACAATCAAAAGACTGTAGTTTTTTTTCGATAATTTTTTACATATTTTAGTTAAAGTATGAGAAATGATGTACACCCTTCCCAGGATTTTCTTTTCCCATAGTGACAACCCTCTATTAGGCACTATTAACCCAAGTATACTGATAACAATGAAACAACATTAATTCTAACAGAACAATTTTTTTACAAATGGAAACTCTTTCTTAGAAGTACCATCAAGGTTCGCTTTGATTTTGCATCTGTAAAAGAAAATACATAAATACTCTAATACAAATGAGTGCGTTTTTGTAACTAAAACTTCACTTTTCTGTTCCTGGTTGACAATTTTTAGGAAACACCCATATACATATTTTGTACTAGTAGACCCAGCAGATGTTATCCCGCCCAGAGAGAGAGAGGATTTGTCCAAATATTGGTCGATAAGGCTGACATCGGCCGGTAACTTCGGAATCGGTCGAGTTATCGAAATAAAGTATATCTCAAATTTTAAGTTAGACGTTTAATAATGCAACAGTAAAGGCTTCATTCAGTTGCAATCGTCAGTTTTTGAGTGATACAGCCACAAACATAAGCAAAAATAACACCAGACTGCAGTTTTACTTGAAACTTGAGTCATCGTGCCTTTAAAATATACACACAAAAAAACTGCAAAATCTAAGGCCTTTACTTTTTTGGCCGCCATTTTTTTTCGGGCGGATATGGGCGGCTAAACTTTTCATGGATTTTTAGGGCATCCTTTTTTTTATTCTCCGGTAAAAAAATTAAGGCCCCACTCGATTGATCTTGTTAGTTATACCTTTCTGTAATAAAAAAAATTCTTCAAAAAAAGCCTTTTTTCATAGTATTGCTAATTTAGTAGCAAATTTTTTTTTTGTTAATATTTTTTGTAAACCCGTGGCTTTACATGTGTAAAAAGTAAGACTAGACCAAAGAATTTAAGTTCTACTTGAAACACTATGCAAAAAATGCAGGGAAATCTATGCTCAAATAATGACTAAAATATTTCACGAACGAATTTGTGGGTTTAGACGCTTTTCACGGATGTATCAGCAGATATTTTTGAAAAAACTTATCAGATCTTTGGACATTTCTGAGTAAGAATGGCTTTTTCCCGACTAATTTATCACAACTTTAAAAAAACGACTTTTTCTTGTAAAAGCAGGTTCGCCCGACCACTGTGCGGCAGTGCTCGAGCTCCTATACAAAGTGCCTTTGGTCTGCACATTCAATATGAATCATAGGCACATATGTACATATAAAATTTTTTTATATCTGAGTGCTTATGGGAGTGCAAAGAAAATTTTATTTTGATATTTGAAGTGAAAAATGTATCTGTGCCTATGATTCGGAACAAAACAAAAACAATTGTGCTTTGAGTGCCTATGAGGTGAGCAGCCCTGCTTTAAAATGTGGAGGAAAAAAAAAACAATACCCAGTAGGCCCAAAGATCTACAAATCCTTAATACTTTCCTCATTACATTTCCTTTAGGGAACAAACAACTTCTATGACTATGCCCCATGACTACCGCACGCCGATGAATGACTTTGTATAGTAAAAAAGCATTGAAGCGAAAGCTTCGGTAGCAGTATTGTAGTGCTGAATATACAGCTGCCTACCACCTAACTTTGTTATGTACTTCATTCGTATACATTTTTCTGTTACGGCTTACTCTTCTTAACTCCTACTTTAGTCGGTGAAAAAAATGATTTGTGCTCAATTTGTACGTGCCGTTCAACATACTTCAGGACTACCTGCGGATATCTAACAAAAGCAAGTATCCTTCATGAAAGAAAAATCGCATCACCTCACAAATGGGCCTAGCGGGTAATTAAATCTGCCTTATTTATGTAAGTAAGAATTCCGCATCAGCAGAACAACTCGCTGGACCGCCGTCAATAATAGGACCAAGAATAGCAGGTACTGTAAAGTACTAAATCCGGGACTCCATTAGGGAAACTCGCAGGAGACGCTGGAACTCTGCAGATTCCTGTAGAATTACGAGATAATTTCTTAAAAAAACCAAGAGGGAGGTAGGCAACTTCCTCCGCAAGCAGAGAAGTAGGAAGCTTCGCGCAGTTGTGTGGGTGATTACAGTGCACAATTAGTACATGGGGACAGCACATGGCCACCATAGGCATCATCGAGAGCTCATTATGCCTATACTATCAACAGGAAGACGACGACGGCACAAGAATTTTCTCTAGACTAAAATTGCGCATATTGGGTCAGATGTATTGAGAATGGCGGATACACATTCTCTACCGCTCGAAAAACTTCTCATATTTATTAATTATCTGGTAAGTTTGCAGAGGAACTCTGATTCCAATATCCCTCCCTGTTCCCTACATCGTGATCCTTTGTAAACGCCTCAAGTACAATGGGCAAATATGCCTGAGTGCTTTGGAAAGACAAAGTTTTTCCGCCCTACCACAATTGCATTCCATTCCATTCCATTCCAAGAACGTTGAGTATACCTATAATATGTATAAGAAAAGCCTTTGTTCTTAAATCTGCTTCCGTCTAAATTCTGTTTCAATATCAAGTTTATTGGGAGAATTGATTTAATATTCAGCTATCCTGGAGTGATATATTTTTGTCCACGAAATAGTAGTAATTAATACCCCAGATGTAGCCATGGGTAATGGCGCAATTTTTTTGGCGCTGATACAATAACACCAGCGCCAACCGTGGCGCCGCGCACGGTTCTGGCGCAATAACACCTTTAGCGCAATTGCCATGGAATAATCGATAAATAACACTTGTTCGCTTCTTACTGTCTACTATACCCGTTTTATTTCTTTTGGCGCAATTCTGCTTACATACACGCTGGCAGAATAATTGTGCCACGATTAAATTTAATTTTAAAAATAATTTGCGTATATTTGTGAAAATATGCTGGCATCTCGTTTTTCGGCATCTTCATTATGAAATACGAGGGTCAGCTCCACCCTATTAAAAAGAAAGATTCCGGGTCCGGGCGCATTATATCGAAATTTCCCCTTACCATTTACCATGCGTAACAAAAATATACTATATGCTAATAAATATTTTATTTTATTTATTTTGTATTCTATTTTTCTCTCCTATTCACAGATAATGTCAATTTTGTCTTCTTTATTTGTGAAATTAAAATATCAATGCCCTTTCGTATTAGCGATGGTTCGGTATTGGCATACATAATTGTGACGGTGTCATATACGCTGTGCTGTTATTGGCTTTGTGGTGGTGCCATTTTACACTAGCGCTATTTTGGTGCTGGTGTTAGCGCACGAAATTGAGTCAGTGCTATATTGCAATAGCGCATCATTGAGTTGGCGCTATATTGGGTTGGCGCTATATTGAGTTGGCGCTATACTGAGTTGGCTCTATATTGAGTTGGCGCATTTTCCAAATCGGAGTTAGCGCAATAACACCAGGGTTGGCGCCAGTGCAATTGCTCGGCGCAGCGCAGTGTTACCCATGCCTACCCAGATGTTTAACATTGGTCTGATATACATACATATATGTAGGTAGCCATATGAAAATTATCCAAAAACATTACTGGAAACAGACAATGCCACGCCCTTAGAATAGGGCCAGATATTTTATTTATTATTCTGTTTAACTATGTAGTATCTTAGCAAGCTAATAAATTTTGCATTCCTCGTAATAAGTCAGGAGGAGAAAGTATGTTAATGTCGGCCAATTTAAGAACTCTTCCTTAAATTATTAGGATAACCCAACGAACACTCAAGATGAAATTGCAGTTAATACCGACAAGTAAATGAATCTCAGCCGGTTGAAAGGGCATTTTTGAATAAATAATTATTAAAATTGTTTTGAAAAACACATCCGAGTCCAAATCTGATCGGTAATTCGGTTCCTACCACACTTGACTTACAGCAAATTTGTAGAACAGATTTCATCATAATTTTATATCAACTTCCCTTGCCTGTGAAACAGTTGACTTGATGCATTCTTTTTTATTTTTATTTGTTTGGTTTTTGATTTGTTCCAAAATTCCCTCGAATCAAATTATTGTTTATACAAACTTGAGCAATCCATCAACGTTTGAGTGGCATATGCAACAATAATGTGTGCATTGGCTGTGGCAGTTGCAGTGGCTGGCTGCCACACACTCTTGACTGCGGCATGCTGTAAAAACATTTCATCAACGCATTTTCGCCGACAAAAGTGCGAGCTAGTACAACAAATCAACTCTATAGGCGAGAGTTTGATATGAGTAATTATGGATGTACGAATAAATATGTTTGTTTGTAGATTTGTACATACATATATGTACATTTTTTTATGAAATTCGTTGGCATTGCAGTCGAGTTAATTTCAAAAGAAATTCCTAGTAAAGATTATGAATAAACATAAACAATTACAAAATTATTGAATTACAATTTACAATGTACAAAATTGCATACATATCATAGATGGGCATACTGAAGTAAAATTGTAATTCAGTAAAGCAAACAGTAAGCAGTAAAAGAATATTGCTTACTTAAAATTTTTTACAGTAATAAGTAACGCGTTACTTATTACTTAAAATTTTTTACAGTATTAAGTATCGCTTTACTTATTACTTAAAATTTTCTACAGTATTAAGTACCGCGTTACTTATTACTGTAAAAATTTTACAGTAATAAGTAGTCTTTACTTACTACTGTAAAAAGTTTACAGTATTTCAGTATTATTTACTGTTTACTGTAAGACTACTGAAGTAGCGAGGATACAGTAGCCTAAGAATTGGCATACACACACACGCACATTGATGAGCACAAGCGCATGCGTTAACGAGCATATGAGGTATAATGCCCAATAAACATAATAGAAAAAAATCTCGAACGTTGAAAAAACGTTTATACGCATTTCTAATTCCAGGGCATTTTGAAATTCACAATTAAACGTACCCATTCTCAATTTTTTCTCAAATATACCAAGGTAAGTACCCAGGTATGTATAAATTAAGGATATAAAAATAAAAACTATATTTTTACCACAATGCTCGGTAAAACGTCGGGAAACAAAAATTTACTTAAAAATCAATTGAAAAAATAAAATTGCTTTTCATCCAAATGTTATTTGAAGCAGTGGCAACAAATATCTTAATTGTATTCTAGGTTAAGATTTTATAAAAAAAATTAAGTCAATTTTTGCTTCCTGACGTTTTACCGAGCACTGTGGTAAAAATATAGTTTTTATTTTCATATCCTTAATTTATACATACCTGGGTACTTACCTTGGTATATTTGAGAAAAAATTGAGAATAGGTACGTTTAATTGTGAATTTCAAAATGCTCTGGAATTAGAAATGTGTATAAACGTTTTTTCAACGTTCGAGATTTTTTTCTATTATGTTTATTGGGCATTATACCTCATATGCTCGTTAACGCATGCGCTTGTGCTCATCAATGTGCGTGTGTGTGTATGCCAATTCTTAGGCTACCCTGTAGGAAATTTAATTAATTTTAAATCACTTTATAAACTACTTTATTTTCAATAACAACTAATTGAAAATGTGACTTTTTCCTTTGCAATGAACTGACTTTTTAACACGGCGATGTCATCGACGGCAGACACAGCTCCAGCATCCTAGATGTGCGCACAATCCGTGGTCCCAATGTCGACTCCGACCACTATCTTGTAGCAGCCAAGGTACGCACCCGCCTCTGTGCAGCAAAGAATGTGCCAGCAGGACAGCAAGGAAAGTTTGAAGTCGAAAGGCTGCACATGACGCAGACAGCCAATCAATACACCACTCGGCTCTCACTCCTGCTCTCTGAGAGCAACCCTTCACCAAACGATGTATCTGAGGAATGGGAACACATCGCTCGTTCACTTCGTATCGCCGCTGAGGAATCTATAGGATACAAGCGAGCCCACAAGAACACCTGGTACGACAAGGAATGTCGCGATGCCTCGGAAAGAAAGAACGCCGCCTACAGGGCTAAATTGTGTGCGGGCGCAACGCGAAGCGTATGGGAGCGTTATCGAACGGCGAAGAAGGAAGAGAGGCGCCTTTTTCGAAAGAAGAAAAGGGAGGCTGAAAGGCGCGAGTGTGAAGAGCTTGAGATGCTGGCGGGTAGGAACGATGCTCGAAAATTCTACCAAAAAATCAGGCGGATGACTGAAGGTTTCAAGACCGGGGCAAATTCCTGCCGGAATGATAACGGTGATCTGGTAACTGATGTCCAGAGCATACTTAAGTTGTGGAGGGATCACTTCTCCTCCTTGCTAGATAATGGCAACAGTGAAAGTGCGGAAGGAGAAGATGTACGACCCGAATCCCCAATAGCAGATGATGGTAGGTATGTTCCACCACCTGATCATGACGAAGTGCGAATAGCAGTATCTAGGCTTAAGAATAACAAGGCCCCGGGCGCTGACGGCTTGCCAGCCGAGCTATTCAAACATGGTGGCGAAGAGTTGATAAGGAGCATGCATCAACTCCTATGCAGAATATGGTCGGACGAGCGCATGCCCGACGATTGGAACTTAAGTGTGCTCTGCCCAATCCACAAAAAAGGAGACTCCACAGTACGCGCCAATTATCGTGGGATAAGCCTCCTGAATATCGCATATAAGGTCTTAGCAAGTGTATTGTGCGAAAGACTGAAGCCTATCGTCAACAATCTGATTGGACCTTATCAGTGTGGCTTCAGACCTGGTAAATCTACCATCGACCAGATCTTCACAATACGACAAATATTGGAAAAAACCCATGAAAAAGGATCCGACACACACCATCTCTTTGTCGATTTTAAAGCCGCTTTTGATAGCACGAATAGGAATTGCCTGTATGCCGCAATGTCTGAATTTGGTTTCCCTGCTAAACTTATACGGCTATGCCAAATGACATTGACTAACACCACCAGCTCCGTCAGAATTGGGAAGGACCTCTCCGAGCCGTTCGAGACCAAACGAGGTTTCAGACAAGGTGACTCTCTTTCGTGCGACTTCTTCAATTTGATGCTGGAAAAGATAATACGAGCTGCAGAACTTAACCATACAGGAAGCATCTTATATCACAAGAGTGTGCAACTGCTGGCGTACGCCGATGACATCGACATCATTGGCACTAACACGCGCGCCGTATGTTCTGCCTTCTCCAAGCTGGATAAAGAGGCTAAGAAAATGGGTTTGGCGGTCAACGAGGACAAGACGAAGTACCTCCTGTCATCACACAAAGAAACAGCACGCCTTGGCAGCCACGTCAATGTTGATAGCTACAAATTCGAAACTGTTAAGGACTTCGTCTATCTGGGAACCAGCATTAACACCAAGAATGATGTCAGCACGGAGATCCAACGAAGAATCACGCTTGCCAATAAATGCTACTTCGGACTAAGTAGGCAACTGAAAAGTAAAGTCCTCTCTCGACAAACAAAAATCACACTCTACAGGACGCTCATCGTTCCAGTCCTCATGTACGGCGCAGAAGCATGGACAATTTCAAAATCAGATGAGATGGCACTTGGAGTATTCGAGAGAAAAGTTCTTCGTAAGATTTATGGACCTTTGCGCGTTGGCGTGGGCGAGTATCGACGGAGATTTAACGATGAGCTGTACGAGCTTTACACAGACATCGACATTGTTCAGCGAATAAAGATCCAGCGGCTGCGTTGGGCAGGTCATGTCGTGAGAATGGACGAAGGCGCTCCGGCTAAGAAAGCATTTCTATCGAAACCCGCTGAACGCAAAAGAAAAGGGAGACCTCCACTGCGTTGGGAAAATCAGGTGGACAGCGATGCTGCCTCCCTAGGTGTTCCCAAGTGGCGCCATGCTGCACGAAACAGAAGCAATTGGCGCGCTCTGTTGGACTCGGCCAGAATCGTCTAGACGGTTAAGCGCCAATCAAGAAGAAGATGTCATAGCAAGCAGTCAATTGCCCTATCCTGCATTTGTTTTCAACTACTTTACTAGTAGTTTAAAATAAATAACTTTATCTTGAGTTTCTTTTCAACTACTTTACTTGTAGTTTAATATAAATAAATTAATCCTGCATTTGATGTCGAAATTCAAGAAATGGTAAAAATGCGAAACAAACTTTCCTCAAATTTCGTAAATTGTTCTCAAGTTGATAAACAATATTTGAGAAACAATTGAATTTATGTTAATTTTCAAATGATAAATATGAAACAATATTTTCTCCGTTTGAGAATTTCGTTTTCAGTGTTTAATGGGAAGTGAAGCTGAAAAACGGTAACCAAAAAAAGGAAAAAACAATCTTGGCATACTTAGATCTGAAAACATGTGTTTACATATAAATATGTATATGTACAAGAAACTGTCCCGCGCTGCATTTGTTTAAAGCTACTTTAAAATTAGTTGAATATAAATCACTTTATAATATATTTATTTTTGCAACTAACTTTTTTTTCCGTGAGGGTACTGTATCCTCGCTACTTCAGTAGTCTTACAGTAAACAGTAAATAATACTGAAATACTGTAAACTTTTTACAGTAGTAAGTAAAGACTACTTATTACTGTAAAATTTTTACAGTAGTAAGTAACGCGGTACTTAATACTGTAGAAAATTTTAAGTAATAAGTAAAGCGATACTTAATACTGTAAGCAGTAAAAAGGGTAAAAATAATGAATTACTACTGGTACTTAAAAGTGCCCATCTATGATACATATGTATGTGTGAATGTTCATACCCTGCAGTAAATTTGTTTCACCGCTGAGGGATCAGTGATGATTCTTTGTTGAATATTCATCACTGTCTTCATAACTCAGTATATTTTTATTTGTTCGTTTTTTTTTCTGAGGAAAGCAAACCATTTATATGAAAAATTCATCAGTATTTATATGAAAGTAATCACTGATGCCTCCTCGTCATAGGTGAATTGCATCAGTGATTCATTAAGGATTCATTGCGGATTTTTACTGCAGGGTACATCTATCCCACTGCGAGTATTTGTTACTCGTTGTAAATCATTTCGTCAATTGCTTGGCTATTTGATTTCGCTTATTTTGTTTGGTATCTAATGATTTCTATGCATGATGAGCCGCTTAGGTGAGTAAAAATATATATATATATTTCTTGGAAATATGTATCGAACTATAAAGTTTCAATTGTATACTCATATACACAATAGGAAATTAATGAGAATGAGGCCTTAGAAGCAAGGCATATCAATTAACACTCGAAGAAGTCATAGAAAACGTTAGATCTCTTAAACTTTCTACCCAATTTATGTATGTACATATATTACTTTCTCGAATCAAAACAAGTTAGTTATTAACTAGGGGCCTCACATAAATAGTCTCAAACGTATTTTTTTTTCTCTGAAAATCGATGTGAATTATCTTTGTCAAGATTTTTCCAGCGGTTTAGTTCTGTAGTTCGAAAAGGGCTGCAATTCAAATCCAATTGACAGCACTATCAATCGAGCACTAGCTCCGTACAAAAAAATCCAAAACCAGTATCTTGGGAGAGGAATTGGAAATGTCTTAAGATTGGGTAAAATAAGTTATAAGCTAAACAATATCGAAACCATTTGGAAAGCAAAATTTCAACAAAAAAAACTGAAACTAGTACCGATTCCTTCTTTGAGTATAAACGATACCAATTAATCACTTCGTAAGACCTTAGCATGTGAACAATTTTTCCATATTAATAATAATATAATATAATACAATGGCGCTATTATAACTCTGACGAGTTTTGTGGCCGAGTTTCTCTCCCAATTCGAGGTGTGCTCCTTTTTGTTTTTCCTACTAATTGGGTGGACCTACAGTTTTATGCCGGCTCCGAACGGCGAATGTATTTTTTGTGAGAAGCTTTTTCATGGCAGAAATACTCTCGTAGGGTATGCCGCCCACTGCCGAGAGGTGACCGCTGCTCTTAAAAAACCCAATAATTGAATTTTTACTAATTAGAAAAATTGTTTTGGTATTTTGCTCGGACCGTGGTTTGAACCCGAGACCTCTGGTATAGCAGGCGAGCACTCTACCTACTGCACCACAGCGGCCACATATTAAAGTTAGCAAAATAGTAGTAGTAGTCAATGGCACATTTTGGATTGGAGCCTTATAGGCTTATTTGCAAAACACTGGGCCCTCACTCTCTATATCTATCAATTCGAAAGAAAATTCCTTCGTCTTTGATTTCTGCTCCATATATTCTATAGAATATGAACGTGCTTTCGAATCGAATTTCGCCTTCGAATAGAACTACAAAGTGAGGGTCTAGGTTTTTGCTCAAGGTGTGAATATTTGTACACATTAGAAAAAATATCCGTAAAACATAAAAAATGCTGTCTTTGCATTTCCACGCACGTAAAGGCTTAAACTTCCAAAGGTTTTTTTTTAGAAAAGGGTTAGAAAAGGACATATGTACATAAGTGTAACATTGTTTTAACAAATATAAGCTTATGCGCAACTCAAATCTGATAACTACCAACCTTTTCAAGTAAAAATGTTTCACACTCAAACAGATGCTCTTCTAAGACTATCACCTACATATCTAGATATTAAGACGCTGCGCGCTGCTTGATGGAAACAAAATTTCTGAAATATAAAAGAAATGCACAAATGTTTTCAATAAATATTGGTTATTCAAAGTGATAATGGGTTCCTTTTAGCTCCTTTTTATCATGCACAAAGCATAATCAGCTACTGTCATCATGCACTTGGTAGCAGAAGAGTATGAACGAGTGCGGATCATGGCTGAAGATGCGATTATTATTATTTTTTTTTGTTACCAATAAATGCATTTTCCCAACTATTTTAAAAATACATACATGTGTGAGTATATCCTTTTTTGTCAATGTATTGCCATTATTAAATCCATGTTGACCCACAAAGAAAGGCTTAAACCATTAATAGAAAAAACGTACATGCATGCATACTTACATACATGTATGTATCTGCGTACGAGCCCATATTGAAAGCCGATTATAGTTATTTCGATATATCTACGTATATTGTTATGAGCCTACAATATTTGTAAGCATGTTTGCACTTTGCAAAACATACTGACATAAATACACACTGTAGGGCTGTAGTACTTAATACTGCAAGGGTAACAATATGCCGGTGATTGCACTAAGGAAGCTAAGCTAGGTGGAATATTAGAGCAAAAAAGTGTATCACTAACACGTACCAACACTTATGTATATACATATGTATTTACATATGTAGATATGTACATATATAACTAAATATATATTCTATACATTGCCACTAATCATTATCCAGTCAAGCAGTCACCCAGCGTTGACGACTAAGCCTAAATGCCAACAATGCCCAATACATACAAAGTAATGATTGCATGGAGTAGCTGGAGTGGTAGGAAGCGGCTCTACGGCTATGGCATCTGGCGGTTACTTTTTCACTTCACTAACTCTACGCAAATATTCCGTTTATTCTATAGTTCCTTCTAATAAGCATCAGCTAAATGGCTTATAAGGCGGTTGCTGCTCTTTCGACACCGCACTCAAGCACACCAATCAGCCCTGTAGGGAAAACTTTAACGAAGCTACGTACCCACTACATATGTACTTGCATATAAAATTTCGTACTAGATGGAGACATCAGAAGCTATCATAACTTTCGCTAACTGAAAATTAAATTTAAATTATTTTTTTTATTTGTAAGATAACATTCAGCACCGCGCCAATGATCCTATTATGATAAAAAAAAATAAGGCAGCATCGTCTCAGTCACGACTAGCTTCTGGAAAATCTGGAAAGTACACAAATTTCCATTGAAATATTTCTCACATGCTCCGGATTACTTACGACAAATAAAATTTGGTAGCTTAAATTAGAATTAGCTTTAGTTTTTTTTTTTTTATGGAATTTAAAGTCTGACAAACTCTAGGGCTATATAAATGTACTTTTGAAAATGCGCAAGCTCGGAATTGAGTTTAAAGCCCGTCTCCACATAACTTGATTCGCCAGCGAAACATCTAGGGAAATATCTCGCTAAATAACCCGCCTCCACGTGGCTGATCGTTATTCAGTTTAACATTTCTCTTTCTTGTTCTTCTTAAATGTTTGTATGTTTGCTTATTTTTGCGTTTTGTTTTGGTCTGTGTGAGATTTCGATAGATTTTCGATACAAAATTAGAGAAGACATCGATATCATCGCGTTTGGCAAGAGGATTGCGAACGAAACAAGTGGTTCATTCTTCACTCGCTCTCAGAAATTTTTATGGAAATTGGCGAGTTTCGGCACTCGTTTTGAGGTCGAAAGAAGATTGAGAGAGCGAGTGCAGAGAAAAAGAGCGAAACACGTTTTGTGAAGACATGGTATTAGAATTATGCTCTGGAGTATTTTCTTCTTAATATTTGCTGAAAAAGCCACCCCAATTTACTTACAATATTTATGAGTTGTTCATTAAACATAATTCCTGCAGGGTATATCAGTATACACTATATGTACGCATCAGTAGCGGACTCGTCATACAAGTCGAAAAACCCGGCGTGTCTAAATACATACTTTCGTTCATTTCATTTTACGAATTTCTTAAAAATCTGCTTATTTTACGCTTGAAATTTGTTTACTATTTAATATATTCAATGGATTTACTACTAGGGACACGATATCGAATCAAAAGCATCGATCTGGTACTCATTTAAAATATCGGTTAAAAATAATCGCGAACCCGATAACATCGAAACTAAACTACTCGATACTCAAAGTATCGGTATCGAAAGCGGTAATTTTCTAGAAGGTGCAACATTAAATTTTCCTCTAAAATAGTTAAAAGAGGTACGAATCGACGCGTTCTGACCTCTAGATTATGAATTCAAAACAGTACATAAAAGATTTTTCCACATTTAAAAGATATTTATAAAAACGGTTTAAAGTTGCACCGTCTTCTAGAAAGTTACCAAAAACGCAAGAAAACTGCATACTGAGGCATACGCATATCGCTGTATTAGTGCTAGTTCCATGGCATAGTATGCCATGGCTGGTTCCAAAGTTTTGATTTTGACGCAAATCCTTTTTCAACTCATAAGAATAGTTCAAGGTGATTAAAAAAATTATACAAGTTTATTAAGTTCTTGAAAACATTTTTTACAAACCAACAGCTTTTACAAAATTACAGGTCTATTTAATGCAATCACAGTTGTAAAAAGATATTTGCAAAATATTTAGTATTTTGAATAATAAACATCTTAAATAACATTCACAATTCATTGTCATTGAGATTACATATGTATATGTATCCATCATTGAATTTTTTTAGAAATTTGAATTTAAATTATCGAAACAAAAAAATGATGAAACTCAAGTGGCAGAATAGCTGTGCATTCCATGTTATAAAGAGAAGCCATTGCGCAGTATGATTTTTCTACCGGACTTCTTCTTTCCCCTTACGGCCAAAGCAGAAGCTTACAAGAGGCAAATTTAAAATTTGTATTTACAAATTGAAACAATTGTCAGAAAAAAGTGCCGAATGTCAAAAGGCCTATCGAAATACAAGCTGGCTCATTGGGTTTTAACCTCCTAGATGGTTGTTGGTTTTTTCCAACATAGCTTACTCCCTTGCACCAACACAAAACTGCATTTGACCACCTCTTCCACACAAAAAACCTTGTAGAATACCAGGAAAAAACGTAGTGTCATAAGCGCATTTTTTTTTGTTTATAATGTGTTTTTAGTATAGTGAGAAAGAAAAAATATATTAACGATTTTTTCGCTGAAATGACTATTTTTTATTGCAAACGTCAAATTATCGTCTGAAAATGAAAAATATATAATCCTATATCTCCAGTTATCATTATTTCTATCGCATGGTAATAGCAAATTGTAAGCAAGTTTCGGTGGTAAGTGTCCGCCTCGTTTAATGTGAAAATCAATAAACCAGGGACCGTAACGATTATCATTTTTATAAAAAAATCATTTTTAATCGTTATAATTTGATTTTTATTTTTTCGATGAAATTTGATCGATATTTTATGATTTTTACTTTTTCGATCAAAAATAATTGTTATTACTGGATTTAAATTTTTCCGATGAAACTTGATTGATATATTATGATTTTTATTTTTTCGATCAAAAATAATTTTTATTATTGGATTTAAATTTTTCCGATCATAATAAACTCTAAAAACTTGTTTTTTTTGCAAATTTTCTTCTCAAATAGAACTGCGCCAATGTTGGCACAATCGTCAACTTCAAGCCATCAAATATAGGATTCACTAACGTTTGAAAAAGTTTACTATGATCAGAGAAAATATAAAAAAAATATTGATTAAAGTTGATCGGAAAAATTTAAATCTAATTATAACAATTATTTTTGATCGAAAAAATTAAAATCATAAAATATCGACCAAGTTTCATCGGAAAAATTTAAATCCAATAATAAAAATTATTTTTGATCGAAAATCGTAATCGTAAATAATGGTTATTTAAAAATTTAAAAAATAAAAATCTTTAGAATAAAGATGAGCTCATATTTGGATAGAATGTGCTAAAATCATTGTATCGGCATACTTGCATTTTATTGTTAACGAAGTTTTCATAATGATTTTTTCATCCGAAGAAATGAAAATAACGATTAAAATCGGTCCCTGCAATAAACAGATTTGGGAAACTTCATACAAAAAACCTTACGAAGTAGCCCAAACCTGCAATTGTTTCAGCACGTGGATCAGACCTATTTTCGATATGTACCAGTGATGCAAAATTACTCGTGCTTGTGCATTTTTCGGCCCCTTAGGAAGCAGCTTGTCACTTCTGCACACTCGACCGAATTTCGGCACTAGCGCAAAATAGTTTTTTTGGACAAATATGACACAATTTTAATTTTCCATCACTGAATGTACTCATTTGTTCGATACCGTGGTTGAAGTACTCGATACCAAAAAATATCGTTGCAAAAGAATCGAGTAAAAAGTATCGGTATCAAATGCAAAAAATATCGATTTGGTATCGTATCGTATCGAAATTCGTGTCCCTATTTACTACTTAAGTTAGCCCACCAACAACATTCACGTGTATTTTGTTTGTGCAGCCAATCACAGCACAACCTGTGTTAGTAAGCAGGCTTTAACAGTTTCACACATGGGCTTTTATGAGGCTTTCCAAAGAGACCAACATAGCCTGTTTTCTCGCTCTCTCTAAGGAGTAGTCAATTGCTTATATTCAGAGTTAAATCTGGCACAAATGAAAACGCTGTCAAAGCATTTCCATACGAACGGAATGGAATCGTGCTGAAAACGGTAACAAAACGTTACCACTTATTAATTTGGTAATTTAATTTTCCTGCTGCCAGAATACGAAAAGAGCGTTTAAAGTACCAGATTCCTCATTTCACCAGTAAAGTAAAGTAATTACCCCGCCGGAATAAGGCCGTAAAACACTAATTTTTTTTGATATTCTCTTATAGTGCTATAATAAGCAAATCCACTTGCAAAGAAAATAACATAAATGGCTATGCTTCATACATAGGCTTACCCAGCCAATTTATTGTAGAGCCGCCACTGTTACGTATACATATGTGCAACGTATAATGGCGTGTACACATCTATGTATCTTTTCGCTCACGTAATCTGTGCACTTAACCCAAGTAATAAGATAAGTAACTTAGTCTTATGTTGCTTGTTATCCTTACAAATTAAATAAAAGAAAGTGCAACTCGAGCAGTAAAGCAAAATTATTGAAAACTGTTAAAGCACGTATGTACATACATACACACACATGCATTTATGTATGTATTGTTCATATTTTCAAGCAATTTTCCTTAGCAGCCAATCCCATCCACTCTTTGAACCAAAAACCAATTCAGAGCGCGCGCTAACAAAAATCCTTACGAACACAGCACAACACACAAATTCCATAAGAAACGAAATGAGATCATTCTTTTAATTCCATCCGCTTAATATTTCCTTGCAAATGCATTAGTGTGCATGTAATGCAGATCAATTGTTGCCAACAATGTGCAAAAATAAAAAAAGCAATAACAACAATATGTAGCACCAACAATGTGTGGCAATGATACAAAATATTATTATCTTGTAACTGGGCTTTCGGCTTCCAATCCGCCAAGGGGTCCATAAGAAATAATAAACAAGTACGTTTATGTAGTACATAGACCTCGATCGATCCTCTGCTCATCCGTCTTTTGTTTGCCACATATTATAGGTACATATTTGTTTTAGTCTGTTGTATTTTTGTTGTATACTTTCACAATTATCGCAATCAGATCAGTGTAAAATTGACAATGGATTCCCGGTCAGACTGTTCAGATTGTGTGTTAAGAGGTTAAGAGCTGTGGTCGGAAGGTTTTTTTTGGCTATAGGTAAGTGGATTGCTACATTGAATCCAATTCAAAAAGTATATTGCAGTAAATGTCTAAGTACATAAGTACATACTATGTGCTAATTGAGAAATGTGTTAAGAATTTAATGCGCTCACGTTGGTTTTGTTTTTCATTCTTCGGCTAGTGCAATGCTTTCTGAATATGTTTTAAGATTTCTTATGTTTAATTAAATCCTTTTCTATATGAAACTATACTTGTCGAAAAGACTTACACATGTATGTATGTATATTTAAAATTTTTGAAACTACTTAATTAGGCTATTTTGGAAACTATCTTTCGAGAGTAAAATTTTTGTATTCCTTACGAAAGAAAGTTGTCTCTGGGAAGACTGTTGCCAGAATAGCCCTATAAGTTTAATAGTTGATCTGCGAAATAGTATATTTAATCTCTAGATAATGATTTATTGGTGGAACTCTAACGAAGAAACCGTCTTAGTCGCAAATGCTGTTTTTACCTTATTGTGCCAACTGGACTTGATCAAATAGAAAACACCTAAAGCTATGAAAGAAATATCAAAAGACCCATTGCAATACCATGAGGATCTCAAACCCTACTCTAACACTGATCAAAACTTTCCTAGGTTCTATTTTAGACAAGCTATTGGAATCCTCACAATTCTGGGATATCAAAAATTTTAACTTCTTAAAACAAAGTGCGGGAACGTTTACATACCTAATACATGTTTTATAGTTTGTGACTCCTCCTCGTCGCTACAGCTCTTATAAGGGATGCCAAGCATTTCTACGTACTTAACAATAGTTAAATGATCAGTAATATTGTCAACTAAGAGCTAGATTCCTGTTTGGCAGAAGTAGCCCCAAACATATTTTGAATATTGCAGTTACTAAGATGCCTCCATATAGTACCTACTTCTTAGAAAAGGAAGCCCATCAGAATGATATTGCATGGGACGAGTATCATCCTCCAACCATTATAAGATGGCGAAAGTAAGGCGGATGTGGGGCATGTTCGTCTGCCACCTGTGATCTGAGAAGGCAAAGTAAATAAATTGTTGGGTTACCTATGTATTTTTAATAAAGCTTTCAGGTCGCAATCTTGCGTAAAAGCTTTTGCTTATCCTTTTCTCCGACGCGTTTCAACACGTTTTGGCGCCTTCCCCAGGGAGTTCTTTATTTACAAACAAGAAAACATTTATAAAGAACTCCCCAATGATTTCGAAACGAATCGGAGAAAAAAAATAAGCGAAAGCTTTTACTCAAAAATTGCGACCAAAAAGCTCCATTAAAATTGCGTAGCTCAACAAACACTATACTTAGTCCAACTAATAAATTGATGGCAAATAAATTAGATTTGGAGGCACTGCTTTACTTTAAGATTTGTACAAATAGTTCGCGTAATAGGAAAATACCCTTATTTTAGCCTTATTTTAATCATTTTTGAGTCCCTTTCGATTTTATTTTTTTTGTTTTTGAATCTTATTTTTGTAATTTGGAATCGTTTTCTGAAGGTGTTCTGATCATTTTTGAATCTTTTTTTCTTCGTTTTTCTGATAATTTTCGATTGACTTTCTAATCTTTTTACGTAATTTTTCAATCGTTTTTCTGATCATTCTCTAATTCATAAAACGACAGAAAATTTGCTAAGTCCAAAATAATTACATGAACAAAAAAAATTGTTCATATCGCACCCTAAATCATAAAGTGACACAACTCAAAATTCAAATACTTTAGGGAGGCAAAAAAACTTTTTTCTTTACAAGCAATCATATGGAAAAAGGCTACGTATAATTGTTATTTTTCGGTCAAAGGAGACACTTATTAAAAAGGTTTTTTAGTAATAGCTGGAGTACCAGTTTATGAAAAAAAACTAGATTCCAAAAATTTTGAGTTGTGTCACTTTATGATTTAGGGTGCGATATGAACATTAAGGTGGAGTGAAATCATATGGATATTTTTTTTTGTTCTTTTTTTGAACGTACCAGAAATGAAAATTTGCCTTTATACGAGTTAATGAACCCCACAAAATTTTATGGCGATAGGATGACGTTTTGAACTGCCCCCAGCCCCGCAAAGTTGAAAGCAATAAGCACGATCTGGTACAAATATGAAATTTTGAAAATTATAAAATCAAGAAACGAAGTATGAGGATTGATAAAGATGGCTAAGCTGAGTATTAAAGTGATTTTTTTTTTTTGGAAACAACAACAACAAAAGTTATTAAAGGTCAAAGATTATATTATGCATTTTTTAAATTGCAATTACTTAAAAATACTGAACCGATTTCAAATATTTTTATACAATTCGATAGGTATTTTGATTCCCTTTAATTTGGTATACTTCGTTTTTTGATTTTATAATTTTAGAAATTTAACATTTGTACTAGATCGTGCTATTTTTTAAACTTTGTGGGGTTGGGGGCACCTCTAAACATGCGAGTAGGTCAATAAAGTTTTACAGGCATATTACTGGGCTAGGTGCCGTTCTGGCTTTGGAACAAATTGAATTTCCAAAAAAAATGTTTCACTCCACCTTAATGAACATGTTTTTGAAAATTTTTAAATTAAAAATTAAATTTTTGAAATTAAAATGTATTTTGGATTTAAAAAGAAGCAAATTTAAATTAAAAATGGAAATGAATGGAATAAAAACGAGAGTGCTAGGTTCAAAATCTCATAGTCCTTCAAAGAAAAATAAACATCTTTAAATTTAAAATATTTTTTTTTTTTGATTTTGCAATGAACATTTTTAAAATAAAAATGTTCATATTTACATCACTTTTAAATACGTGCTTGCCCATTTTGAGCACTTTTCACATATGTTTTTATTATATTTTTTCGCTGAGTGTACCTACAAATCGCACACTAAATCAAAAAGCGTCACAACTCAACATTTTTCGAAATCGGGTTTCTTTCATAAATCGATACACAGAAAATATCTCTACACTCAAAAAAAAAATTTCTCTCGATCAAAGACATAATTTTCCTTATTTTGAACACGCGTCCCAATACAAAATTTTCTTTGTTTTGTGTAAATTTTCTCAAAAATGTGGAAAAAACATAAAAAAACATTCAAACAAATTCGTTGCCATGGGGATTTGTATGGGAATTTAATTTCTCAAAATTATAGAAATCAAATCTTCAAAACAAGGAAAGTTGGGAATGGAATGGCGCTTAAAGAATTTTTCATTATTTTAATGTATGAATTTTTTCAAAACAAGTATGTATATGAAACCATGGTAACGCATGTAACAACAATATTTTATAAACCTTTTAACATGTTTTAAGGAAAATTTACTCAAAACAAAGAAAGTAGTGTTCTAAATAGGTAAACAATTTCTTTGACCCCTCCATATATTTTTTTTCTCTCAGTGTAGCGACTGACAAAAAATCTTTTCCATCAGAGCCTTTTGTAACTGAAAAATAACTATTATACGTGGCCTTTTCCCATATCATTGCCTATAAAAAAGAAAATGTTTTTTGGCTCTCCTGAAAATTTTTGAATTTTGAGTTGTAACGCTTTTTGATTTAGTGTGCGATATGAATGTTACAATGATTATGACGTTTTAGCTTTTTAATCGATAAATTTTTACTGCTATTCAATGTACGTATATACATAGGTATTTGTGTATGACACGGGGGAGGAATTTCTTCCATACCGGTTGCATTCATATTTTAATTTGATTACCTGACTATCCTACCTACATATATTCATACATACAACCTTCAACAGTCAACTCGCGAAATATTCAACCGTTGGGCTAATGAAATAAATAAAAGTCAATTGCTGTCAATATAAACATTGCATTGTTTAGGCGAAAAGTCAAGGTCTCCAAAACAAATAATATACCTTTCTACGTAAAAATGCTATGTCTATGTTCACTACGGCACGGTCACTGCTGCAGCATTTCGCGTCTGACATTTAGAGTGTACGTAGTTCTCGCTAATTATGTGGGTGCTAAGCGTGGCTCAATGTTGACTTTTCAATTATGTTTATAGTTAAAATAATTCCTTAGAAAGTTACCAAGTTACGACCACTTTTTGGACAAGCAATTTTTGTACAATTGAAACAAAAGTCAGCGAATGTCACGAAAAGTGAGGTTCTTTGCTGACCTTTTTTGGCAAAATATATATGTACATATATGTATATGTATATATGTATGTACTTACATATGTATGTGCAAGACTATTCATTTTAATGGCAAAAGCAAAATGCTCTTTTTTCATTGAGTTTTATTTTTATGGCTTTTTTTTCTTGAAATCTTATTAAATTCTGAAATTTGGCTTGGCATTGAAGTTAATATTGTTTACACAACTTAAAAAAAGACATTTATACAAACCTAAACCTTAACAACCAAAACATTACATAGAAATTTGAGCTTCTGGTAACTCACCATTCTCATTTTTTCCACGTTACTTACTCTTTTCCGTTATACCTGATCAATACCGCAGCGCATTTGCTGTTAGCGATGTCAACGATTTTTAATTATAGGACTGAAATGTTTGTTTCACCTTGACTTGATAACGATAAGCTGGGCAGGTTTTTAAACATAGCAAATGCTGTGGCCATACGACTTGTGAATTACCTGAAAAATGACACAGAGCTCAATGACACACTTTATTACCTTTATAACATGGGCCCAACCTTTTGTGGATTCTTTGGTTTCGTGTGTAGAAAGAGGAATATTATTTGAAATATGACAAAATTTCAAAAAAAAAAACTCAAAATTGCAGAAATACTTAAATCAAATTATTTTAAAAAGCAATTTAATAAAAGTACCTCAAAACACACACACAAAATAAGCCGAGTCAGGGGAACTAATTTTTATTGTAATCCAAAAAATTTTTTTAACCCTAATCCTCTAAAGTGGCCGCTGTGGTGCAGTGGGTAGAGTGCTCGCCTGCTATGCCAGAGGTCTCGGGTTCAAAACCCAGTCCAAACAAACACCAAAAAAAAAATTTTTTTCTAATTAGTAAAAATCCAATTATTGTGTTTTTTAAGAGCAGCGGTCACCTCCCGGCAGTGGGCGGCATACCCTCCAAGAGTATTTCTGCCATGAAAAAAGCTTCTCACAAAAAATGCATTAGCCGTTCGGAGCCGGCATAAAACTGTAGGTCCACCCAATTAGTAGGAAAAACAAAAAAGGAGCACATCTCGAATTGGGAGAGAAGCTCGGCCATAAAACTCGTCAGAGTTATAATAGCGCCATTGTATTATTATATTATTATATAATCCTCTAAAGTGAGCCTCTCAGTCTCACTTTAAAGTTTAAAAGCGAATTATTCCTAAACCGAAAAAGATTTTTGTCTGAAATTTTGGGTATTCCTCCATTTGTATTCATAAATTATGAAAGAATTATGATGTTTGGGCTATTTATTTATTTTAAGCATTTTTTTTGTAATCGTATAAAATTGTAACGAAAAACCGAAAGTGAGCCTCAAAGACTCGCCTTTAGTATCTTTATCGTAATAAGTTTACCTTTCTAGAATTCAACTAAATTATGAAACTTTTGTTTGCAAGGTTTATCCAGTGAGGGTTTTAGATTATGAACTCACCATACTTCCCCCGGATTTTGGTGAATTCTTCGTATTTCCCCATAGATATTTATATCATATGCTGTCATAAAATAAAGGGGACCAGTAAAGTCAGAAATTTAAAAACCATTAAAATCTTATCATTTATCTGCTTACTGAGATTCTAAATTACGGAAAAGATGAGTTCAGATAGAGAAACGAACGATCAGCTGCTTTATGCGTCAGTAATTTCACCACGAACGTCGCATTTTAAAACTTTTAAATTTGATCGCGGAAAATATATATTAGGGGCGATCATATGAAAAATTTATTCATATTCATTTGATTCGTAGTTTTTCTCATTGTGTGCACAAAAACAAATTTATAACAGATGTAATAAAACCATTTGTAATGAACATTCAAACAACTACCCAAAATGTGTGAAAATTGCAGTACATTAATATCCCCTATTTTACGGAATTTCCTTTTTTATCTTTATATTCTAAAAAAATTGTCATAAACCGTTATAAGAATGTATAAAAATGCTTCTTAATTCATTACTGCATATATAAAAGTAAAAAAAGAATACCAAAATAATGTGTTTCAAAATTTCCCCATAGGTGAGCCTCAGAGTCTCACTTTCGGTTTTACGTAACTTTTCAAAATTCGGTGATTAGGGTTAAATCTTTTGTTTGCTTTCATTTGTCTTTAATCAACTGTACCATTTTTCCACACTTACAAAGCAGCCAAAAAAATAAAAAATATCCAAAGCTAACAATTTTAAAGCTTTCATTCCTGTCTAATCTCAATGATGGTTCAACACTTTAATTAAATGTAATCAGCTTGTTGATTAACGCACTTTTTTGTGCCTCCCACACGATCGGGTACAAAATTAATTTTACGCTAAATATGTGTGAGTGTTTAATGAGGATAATGAATGTGTGAGCAATTAACATGTTTTTAAACACGCTCTTTATGGTCGCAAATGTTCATGTAAAAGAAGCCACATGTGTACAAACATTAATAAATAGTTTCAATCTTTAATTCGAATGCAATTCTATGGCATGTACCCTCTTTGGTGTAAAAAATATTTATGTTCGTATGTAAGCAAATGTGCTATGTGTTTAAGTATAGTATTATTGTGACCACATTTCATTTCGTTTAATTCGGCACACAAAAGTGTAATAAAATTACTGTTTTGAAACATAGATACATATGTATGTATGTATGGATACTGAAGTGAATTATAGTCGCGATCAAAACAAAAGCATACCTATATGTATGTATATCAAGTTCTTACACACTTACGAACATATATAAACTGCAGCTTCTCCTCCAGTTTCTTGTATTTCTTTAATGGGATGGAATGGAAGAACTTGAAGGACGCCGACCCCAACACACTCCACCTGTACACGAGCGCACATAGGTAGATTTTCATGTTTTATGCCGCCAAAATTGAATTTTGTGAAGTTGTTACAATTACATAAAAAAATATATCCACATATTGGAAATAGACTGGGGAACAATAATCCATCGCTTTTTTCCCGACCCCATACTCTGCACTTGCTCCCAGATGGTCGAAACTTAGCATATCTAAAGTTAATATTTTAATTTTTTTTTTACATATTTTTAAGTGCTAGTTTCAACGTGAATATTTATTATTTAAAGCATTTCATTTAAGTAATCGTGATGGATCCTAAATCTTCAAGTAATTATTAACACTTCTCAATAATATCCTTGATTTCCAATAATTCTAAGTTTATAGTTTTAAGCTTTTAAAGTTGGGATATTTAAAAAAAAAATTCACTCTTTTTTGTGTTCAAAATTGATTTTGTTATATTGCTCTGTCAGACTCAGTCAAATTAACCCTCGGACATGATATCTAGTACAATTAGTAGTTAGCCGACAAAAAATTACGTCGCACATTTTCTTTTTTGTGTTTTATATTTGATTTTAATGTTTATATTTCTAACGCATATCTTGGTTAATGTAGGTGATGCTCGAAAATAGCCGCGATATATATGACCGATTTTTGTTAACTTTCAAAGTCAAGGAAATACTTATCATAAAAAGGGGCTAAGAATTCTAAAGCTACTTTTTTTTAGAAGATTTTTGAGTATGCAATTTTGCAGCTCATTCAATTTTAATATAATAATATGCAACATTCAACTTTTTGAAAATTTTCATTGGCTTTTCGGAAATTTTAATTGGAACGGTCTCACGTACATATAAGGCATACACCCTACAGAAAAAAACTTATAAAATCGACGGAATTTTTCACAGCATTGAGAATTGCACTTTTTACACTAAAATTGGTTGGCTACATAACAGTACACTTAGAAATCTCCTAAAAATCTTCTATAAATTCTGGCCGCGCTTTGAAATTTTTAATCCACTTTTAGAAATTTCTACGATTTTTCGGATTTTTTCCATAAGCTTAGAGATCCTGCTCAAAACGATTTTTATTGAAAAATTGTCTATATTTTTAAACGAAAATAAGAAAGTAATATTTTCGACAGAACTCTTTGAAATTAATTTAAAAACTCTGGCGTATGATTTTTTTTGCAGTCACTGTATATATTTTTCAATAAAATCGACTTTTAACACAAATTATTAAAATTTTGCATTAAACAAGCAATTTGGAATAGATGTAGACAATAAAATATTTTTGGCCGCATAAAACTTGAAAATCTACCTATGTGGAGCGGCTCCAAACTGAACAACAAAGTTTGAAGTTGATTTTTCTGTGAAAAGCTTCACCTCAAAGTAAGTTTGCGTCTAGCTGATCACTGGAGTGTCTATCAGGCTGAGCTAATAGCCATATGGGAAGCAGCTCGTTGCATGAGAGATCTGTCAAACATTAATTCTATCAAGATATTTTCTAACGGCCATGCTGTCATAAAATCCTTACAAAGTAGCAACGCTACATTTATTGTAGCAATGAAATGTAAGAAATCTCTGAATAAACTAGCTGAAAGGTACCTAGGTGTGAAATGTACTGAGTTTCTGTAATTGAACTCTATCAATATTTTCGACTGAGTGACGTGATAATTTAATCGACAATTTTCCGAATTTTGTTACAGAAACTCACTTCTGAAAGTCATTTGGGTCCCAGGACATAATGACGTCCAGGGTAACTGCATTGCGAATGAATTAGCAAGGGAGGCACAAACTTTGTTAGGTGGGTTCCCCTTATACTCATGCAAGCACTGGTTCAGATCTCGCTTCATTAAAAAGACTAATGCAAGATGCGCCGGGAGTCAACATGTGTGATTTCCGCGGCAAATCTGGCCTAAACTGGATTAGGGGAGATCTGTATCGGTACTACATTTGAACCGTCTCTCCATAGGTGGGACTTCTAACCGGCCACTGTCTTATGGCCATCGATGTCCCTTGTATGATCCTATACAAAAACGATTTAAGTCGCAGCTGAAGAGACGTGGAAG
This sequence comes from Urophora cardui, assembly GCA_960531455.1. NCBI lineage: Eukaryota > Metazoa > Arthropoda > Insecta > Diptera > Tephritidae > Urophora > Urophora cardui. The sequence goes on along the minus strand of OY482674.1, from coordinate 39,588,944 downwards.
AAACTGAAAATGTTGAGCACTATCTATGCCACTATCCTGCAATGTCGGTGGCCAGCTATCGCTCCTTTCCTTTCCTTTCATAGACACCTCTTCGAGTGTCTGGCGGAGTCGTTAAATGCTCCGCGCTTCAGTAAGCAAACGCGTTCGTTTAGCTTCACGAACATCTAGTCTCAACCTAAGTATTTTTAAATCCATTTTCCAGAAAGGTTTTTAAAGGGAACTATAAGACTAGGGTTTCCATGTGATATCACAGTGGGACTATTCACCCCGCTTTCTTGAGGAGTCAGCCACCTCAACCTAAACTAACCTACATATACTGATTTAAATCTAGGCAATGAATATAATATATTTAGATCTATTGTACCAGTTATATATATGGCATAGCTACTAATAAAATATTTTCCACAAGTGTGTTATTTATATTTTGGTAATATGTACATACACTCAAAAAAATAATTACTCAGATTATGGAAAAGTGGGAATGATTCGGCGCTAAAGACATATTTTCATTATTTTGAATAAAATTTTCTGAAAAACGTGGTTTTTATCCTTGATTTGAAGAGAATTGTACAACAAAACAATGAAAATATGTCTTTAGCGCCGAATCATTCCCACTTTTCCATAATCTGAGTAAGTTGTTTTTTCAGTGTATGTGTTTCCCTAGAGTCTAGACGAACGTTTGGCATTCTTAATTAATGAACATTAGATTTAAGTGAAAAATAACAAATACAATTTACTATAAAACTTGTACATACACTGAGAGAAAAAAAATATATGGAGGGGTCAAAGAAATTGTTTACCTATTTTGAACACTACTTTCTTTGTTTTGAGTAAATTTTCCTTAAAACATGTTAAAAGGTTTATAAAATATTGTTGTTACATGCGTTACCATGGTTTCATATACTTGTTTTGAAAAAATTCATACATTAAAATAATGAAAAATTCTTTAAGCGCCATTCCATTCCCAACTTTCCTTGTTGTGAAGACTTGATTTCTTTAATTTTGAGAAATTAAATACCCATACAAATCCCCATGGCAACGAATTTGTTTGAAAGTTTTTTTATGTTTTTTCCACATTTTTGAGAAAATTTACACAAAACAAAGAAAATTTTGTATTGGGACGCGTGTTCAAAATAAGGAAAATTATGTCTGATCGAGAGAAATTTTTTTTTTGAGTGTACATGTATATTTATTCTATTAATTCGTAGGCGCAGGCAGAATGCCAGCAATTACATACTAAAAGCGAAAGTGATGAAAATAAAATTACGAACGCAAACAAAGCACATAAAAACAAGAAATACTAACATACATACATACATATTAGAATCAAGCATAGAATTAGAAGCTGGTCTTCTTCAACAAACAAACAAAAAAACATACAGAGGAATAGATAGACCGATTGTTTGGTTGCTTTTGCTGGACGACGACTGCCTGCAACGATCCTTAATTAGTTTTTTTCTCCATTAGGTTGGCCTGTGTTGACCCGATTTTCAATTAAGTTAATTTAGTGTGAGGGCAGTTGTGGCATGACCCGCGTGGATCGTCGTCAACAAAATTCAGCGAATGTAAACGATAAAATTTAATAAAATTATGAATGAGTAATGCGCAGCGTGGCAATTGTGACGAATATCAGCAATCACGAAATCATCACGCACACAAAACACAACCACATCAGCAGCAGTTGCAGAGGAAGTGGAGTGCGCACGCGTTCTATGCATTTATGTATGTATGTATGTATCTACTTCCACCACGCACAATCGGAAAATCGCCCGCAGACTTTTTTTGTACGATTACTGCGCTTATAGCCCAGTTAGTCGAGAACGTAAACCCGTGTACCGTGTCAGCTGATCCAACCTATTTAATGGGATTTGTATGTAACCGATTATTCAACGACGTACGACGCAGAAGCCCGTACCGCAGAAATCAAAATCATTTTGATTTTTTACGTAAAAACGTGGCAGCTGATAGCTCGCATGGTTGCAAGGTAGAAGGGTTGCCAGTTGAACATTTTTAGTTATTAAATATTTAAACAGTAATTTTCACAGCATAATACAACTAACTCAACAAGATTGTAAAATGTTATCGAATATACATATATGTGTTCACATGGAAAAAATAGTATGTCTACTTAAACGAAACATTTATTATTACTTTAATTTTTAAAAAGAAAGGAAAGAAAACGTTTATAATTTTTTTTTTTAAATCCCAAACAAAATGTAAATATATGTATATAAATTAATAACAAGATAATAGCTTTGTTCAACAACTTTACTTGCAAGTACTTGCAAAAAAATTATCAACGAAAGTAATTGAACACAAAATCGTAAACATTCGCAAGAAAACAGCTGATACGCTGTTTTGACAATTTGATTTTTAGGTTAGGTTGTAATTGAAATTTTTGAAATTGGAAATGAATGGAAATAACTGAATTAGGAAAACAAAATTCTACTTTGGCTATTCCACAACATCATCAAGATTCATTTTTGCGCTAACTTATTTAGTACGCAATTAGAAATTTGCGTTTAAAATGTTTGTATATTTCCAATTGACATTTTTGTGATCATATATTTTTGACACTTCTATTTTTTTTTAAGCTGCTAGTAGTTGCAAGTGAAAATTTTACTTGCAGCGTTTATCAACTCTCTCGAGGTCTTACTCTCTCAATTTGGCTCTCTTGCGAATTTTTTGGGTTATTGAACATAAATTCGTAACTATTCGTAAAAATATGTAAAAATTTTGAGATATTGAACACTCCTAATAAATGGAGATATTACTGAAAATTAAAGCAAAAATTGTATTTATCCACAATGGTGGCGGTATTTTCTTAATTGATAACTCTTGGTGGTCTTCTTCTGCAATTTTTCTACATTAAAAAGTTATAAATTGCCACAATAAATCTGAGTTTCTGTAACAAAATCAATTAAAGCGATGTCACACTAATACGATCCACACTTTGTCACCATCTATTTATACTAGAAAAGATATGAGTTACAGAAACTCAGTACAGATTTCTTAATTAAACACAGACTTTTGTGAGAATCTTGTTGCTTCCCAATATAATTTTTTTTATGGATTTTCAATTGTAAATTTAATGTTCTGACTGTGTTTTTTGTTATTTTATGTTTTAGCCCTTGATAACTATCACCAAGGTGTGATGGAAATATATTGGGCAGCAACAAAATTACAAGAAAAATGTGTTTTAATTACCAACTAAGCAGTAAAAAAGTAACTAAATTAATAAAAAAAAGTCGTCAACGACAACTTTAAAAACGATTAAATTAGTATTTTCTTCTCATTTGGCAAATAATGCACAGTTGTGTATTGAAGAGTAATCCGCATAACACTTTGAAGATTAGTAAAAATTTTGTTTGCTCAAAAATGACTAAATGGCAACCCTGCCAAAATGTAAACAAACTTTATATGTATCTAAATATGTGTGAGTAAAACAGCTGATTGCTATGGGCTCAAAAAATCCTAAAAATTGCATACGGGCGCTTGCGTCAGCGAGCGGACCACACGTTCTCGACTAACTGGGCTATTATGCGCCTTCAGAGGGCTTTCAATTAAATTGATGTAACTGCAAGGGCAGTGGTGTTGCACTTTGTGTGCTTGTGGCATTCTGCTGTAGCATGTAACACACACACGCTTGACTAGTTGATGTTTATGACCATCGAGAGATAACGCAGAATTGCATTAGACATACATATTTATTATGAAGCAAGCAATGAAAGATAGAAAAACAGTAAATATGAACTTACACTACGCGCACAGTGGAAGCGTTTAAAGAAATTTCCAAACTTTTACTTTTAAATATTTTTGGTATCGGACAACTGAACACGATTCCTCCTGTTTAGCGTTAAGGCATACGAATACCTTCAGAAACTTTGCCACAGATAGCCTTACGAATAAGCGAACATTTCAAAGCATGAAGAACTAAAAATTACCCAACTAAAATCAAAATTGCCTACTGTGCACCATCATGGCATTAATGCATTTCAAAGAGGGCGTCCGGTCTGTGGCGTCAATTTTTGTATTAGATGTACGCTTAAAATGTGTAAACATGCATTGCAATCCAATAAATCCGAATTTGGACACCAAGAGCATTTTTGCGCCTCCACCATTCGTTGATTGGGTGCGTCGTTAATTAAGTGTCGCATTCGAATTGCTGCTAAATTGTTTGATGCATGTTTGTTGTTGTTGTTGTTGTTGTTGTTGTTGTTGTCGCTGCTGATGTTAGTAATGATTATTGTTGACCTCAGTCGGGACACACGCTTGTGGTTGATTGCATTACGAGCATTCTAACACATTTGGCGTTATATTAAAGCGTGTCAGCATTAAAATCAAATAAAATTGTAATTTTTTCATTAAAAAAGTGTTGTTTTTTGCGTTAAAAATACAAAAAAGCGAGAAAAGTTAAATGTACAATATAAAACATTTCAAAGGGTGCGCATGCACTGCAATTCCTTAATTGTCACTCTTACTCTTGCTCTGTTTGGGCATTGTGTGTGCAATGGTTTTTTTTTGTTTTGTTGTTAAGTGTTCGCATTGATTTAATAATAAAAGGTTTGTTCAATTGTATTCTCATTAATGTACTTAATATTGTTTTTGGATTTAAGTTGTTTTCACAATGGAAAATGTAATTTTTAACGCTTCGTTCTCACGTTAACAAAAGGAATGTTTCTTCGGACAAATTTGGAAACGTAATCAATAGAACTGAACTACGCATGTTGGTTTGCTTGCTAACTTGAAAAAAAAATTCCCGCAAGAGTATTCATTAATCCATAAAAAAAGAATATTTTACTCAAATGCAATGATTGTTAATGAATAAAAAACATAAATGTTATTAACAGTATTGGATCGAATTAGATGAAAGTCCATTTGTGTGAAAAATTAAAGTGCTTGTATGCCAATGTCATGTTTTCATATAACAATGTAATGAGAAGTTATAATAATATTTTTTAGGCAGCCTTGGGTTTGAACAAGGGAATTAGGCGATTCCGGGTAAGTAGCTCGGATAAGAAGCCAAATAATAATAATACAAGGAAAGAATTTTTTACTAGAATCAGTGCCGAGACAAGAAAAATTAGACTTGATTTTGAACTTAGAAAATAATTTCTTAATACCAAGAAAATCCAAGAAAATTGGATTTTAAATAAACAAGTAAACATTTTCTTGCTTCAAGTAAAATTGGATTTTAAATAAATAAGAAAAAGTTTTCTAACTTCAAGCAAAAATGGATTTTAAATAAATAATACCGGGGACACACATCTGGTATTTCCATTTTGGTAAATTTATTGTGGTATTTAAAATACTACCATAATGACAGACAGTAACTTGTTATTTCAGCTCTGAAAAAGGAAGTAAACAACATAAAAATGGAAAACATTTCCGAAGTAAATCGTTACTTTGTTCAATGATTTTTATAATTTTTATCTCATTTTCACGCAAATATTTTTCTGCCGTTTGGCTGTCTCTTTCGGCGAACTCCAAACCTTTTTTGTTTTTTTGCAGCTGTTGATATTGTTGGTATTTCTGCAGCTGATCTTGTTGATGTTGACCCAGCTGGGAACGTTGAAATTGTCATCGATGAACTTGGTGATGCTGCTCGGCCTGAAGCTCTTTGTCGGACAGCACAATAATGTGCCGCTTTTGCAGTTCTGCGCACATATTTTAATAGATATCGCCGTTCTTATGCACACTCTAAAAACTGCGTGTAAATATGCTACCAAAATATATGTAATTTTTAGTTGAAAATTACATTTCTTTCGTAGATTTACACTACAACTGTGTAATTTACAGTTCTAAACGAAATTTTACGCACTTTTCAGCAAAAGTGAGCATATCATGCGATTTTACACGCATTTTGGATTAAAATTGCATACAGAAATTGTAATTTCAAATCTCGTGCGCGAAATTACAATTGAGTGGAGTAAAATTACATAGTGAATTTGTAATTTTGTTTAACTTATATGCGAAATTACAATTTATTACTCGATTGGTGTTTAGATTTAAAGTTTGTTTGTGTAGGCTTTACACTTTTATTGTTTAAATTTAAACAGCTTATCTGTTGAATTTTTCAGTGTGCGATTTTGCGCATAATAAGGTAGGAAAAAAGTAACCTACCTTTTTGTATGCAAAATTACACGAAAATTTCTAAGAGTGCACACCTCTCAGTTTTTGATGTACTCAATGCCACATATCTCACGCCACATAATAATATATAATACAATCTTTTATTAAATGGGTTTCATCACTTTTATGTACATACATATGTACATTTATTTTTGTTCATTTTAATGCTTTTTTAAAATTTTAAATATTTTGTTGGCTTTTTTAATTTTTTTTTTTTTTTTTTTGATTTTTCGAATAAACGTTTTTGGTTTTTTGACTGACATTTGTCAGTTTTAGGTATGTTCAGTAGGAAATGCTAATTCACAATGAGAATACCACAAAATTACAACCTACGGATAGTTGGATTTTTTACTACAAAAATACTAAGATGCTCGTGTAGTATTTTGAAGAATATTATAATATTTGGTGACAGATATATGGTATTATGAAATTGCTACGAAAAAATACTAGATGTCTGTCCCCGGTATAAGAAACTTTTTCTTGCTTCAAGTAAAATTGGATTTTAAATAAATAAGAAATAGTTTACTTACGGTAAGTGTTTTTTTCTTATTTTTAGAAATAAATAATTAAGAAAAAATTTTTTGTTGCAAGTAAAACTTTTCTTATACGAGCTTAAGTAAATAAGAGAATATTAAATATTAAATCAAGTAAAAATTTTCTAAAAATATTAAAAACGTAAAAAATAAGGAAAATGAAAACTAATCATGAGGGATTGGGAAACCATAATTAGTCAACTAGTACTTATTTTCCTAGAACTTGTTCACTGAAATGACAACATTTAAATTAATATAAATGAAGATGCAAAATGCTTCACTAACAATCTGAGAATTGCAGAAATATTCAGAAATACGCAAAGCGGATGGCAAATGAAAAAAAAATACATGTTACTTTGGAAATGCAAATTCAGCAAGAAATATTTTACTCTGCTCAAGAAAACGTTTTCTTATTTATTTTCAATTTTTTTTTGCTGTAGTTTGTTGTTCCAATTCATTGAAACACAATTTTCTTAAATTCTTCTTGATATTAGCAAAAAGATTTTCTTCATTTAAGTAAATTTAAGAAAAGATGTTCACGCTGCTTTACTGTGGCGGATGCGAACCATCTAGGCCTTCACCCCTCTCCACCACCATCGTATTGCCAATGTCTCCATCAGACATTGGCTCCTCCATTGAGTAGCCTTCACAGAGTCTGCAGGAGTCCAGTGAAGAGATGGCTGATGCGTCTCCGTCCCTCGAGTCTTCCTTCAGATTAACCCGATTCACTTCAGCGCATAACTCCTCTCCCTCACCGGGCCCCTCCAGCTCGCCCACTATATCTTACAGGCTTTTCACGTCCTGCGCATACACATTGATTTTGACCGTGTCAAAACCAAATTTAGTTTCGCTCCCTCCCCCTTCTCTCCAAGAAGGGGAGCGATTACCTATTTAGCAGCTGTGCTGCCTGCCGCGTAGCCTTGGTGGTGTGCTCCATCTTCGCCACCCTCCAGTCACCTGCGGGGATCTCAGGATTGAAGAGCCTGATTATCTCTGGTTCTCGGTCTACAGGGGATATCCTTATAGTCCACCAGCCTTAACATCGCTTCAGGGTAGACCTCGCCTACTTTGTATATCGTCCTTTTATAGAGTTCGGCCGATCCGCCATCATCACACGCCACCCCATTACAGTGCCCTGAAACCAACCCACCCACCTACAGGAGATAAGAGGACCAGGTTATGTATGTAGATTTGCTTTGTTTATGAAAACTCAGCACCAGCACGAGTGGAAACAATCGCAAAATTATAAAAACAACTGCACATATACATACATACGAGCAGTTTTCAATAGGTAACACCAATTTACGTAAAATGAAACTGTAACAAGGCAAATACTATGAGCAACAACAACAACAAGCAATTCTATTTGCAAACCCTTTTTGGCTGCAGCGCTGGTCAACCAACAGCCAAAGTGAGCAGCGAATTTAACGACGCGTCATGGCGGTGTGTTTTTCTTGAAATTTGGCCAATTACAAACATACATACACATAAACATATAAACACATTTTACATTGTAATGAAGGAGGAAAATAGAGGCAGTGAACTCAATTCACACCGAAGGATGCCCTAATGAAAAGAATGAAAATTTAAATGCGAATTTCATGACTTTCTTCGACTAGCAAACTCTTTACCCCTTAACCCTTTCGCTTAACTCTTTCACGTTGGAGGCAATATATTCCATGGAAATTGCAATTTAACATAGAAATATAAATGAGATTACGACAGAAATGTAATATTTGTAGTGGATTTAAGAAAAACTTGCTTAATCCTTTCATATAACCCTTTCATTTAACCCTTTCACATAAGCAGCGCTGCCAGCGTTGGTGTGTGAATTGCGCTCGACGCGACTCGGTTCGAAACGCCCACGTTAAAAATTCAAAGCGAAAAAAAATAGATCAAAACGGATATAAATGAGATTACGACTGTAATATTTGTAGTGGATTAAAGAAGAACTTGTTTAATCCTTTCATATAACCCTTTCATTTAACCCCTTCATATAAGCAGCGCAGTTAGCACCCGAATAAGGACGCGGCGCAAAAGGCTGGAAACGCCCACCCCAAAAAGACAAAAGTGCGATAAAAGTATAGCGAAAAAGTAGGAAAAAGATTACCTACGATGAAATTGTAATACATATTTGTAGCGGATTTAATAACTCAATCCTTTCATTTAACCCTTTCATTTAACCCTTTCATTTAACCCTTTCACATAAGCAGCGCAGCCAGCGTTCGCAGGCTGATCGCGCTCGAGCACGGACGCGAAGGCTTAAAACGCCTACCAAAATAAAAACAAAAACTTAAAGAAAATAGCAGAAAAATCATGTTCCAAATTCAAAAAGAAATCCAACATTTCCAGCAATTTAACCCGTTCCTTTTGTTCTCAAGGCATGCAAATAGTTAAAGACGAATGGCGAAAGGCAAAAGAGTTAAATTTGCATTTTGCTACGGCAATCAAAAATTCATATGTACATGATGGGCGTATATGTGTGAGTATGTGTATGTGTGTGTGTTAGTTATTGTCATACAAATATTTACGCGTATTTTCGTCGGCGATTAGAAGTTCTTCCTTTGTTCGTATAATTACTTCTGTCGGGACATTGTTGTTACAATTGCAAATACCTACGATATTTACTGCCCCGAAGCTGCTCAGCCATGCCTTCGCAACTGTGCCGATGCTAATACAGCGCATCCTTTCGTTTAATTCATATTCTTTTGTGAACAGATGTTTGTATGTGTGTGTGTTGTATTCCTGTGACAATTTAATCCTTTCACCTTTTTCGTTCATGGCCTAGTTAGCAATTTGCAAACACTATCTACATATCTGTATAAGCCGAACACCTTCGCTAGTTAAGGGTCTTGTTTTCTTCTTATTTCGCATGGATGGTAGGATATAGGGTTATCCATTTCGAGTTACTTATTTCACTTAAGGTTTATTCATTCAAATTTATATTTTGATTATGGTTCTAAACATGCAAGTGAAACGTCATAGCTTCTCAAAACATGGAGAAGCTGACAGAAAAGTTCCCACTCTCTCAGCTTATCACGGACTAAGTACATTCAAATTGAGCTTGGAGATAAATCATCCTGGAAAAAATCCAGGATGGGTGCACTCCTGGAGAATAGCACGATAGTGTGGTACACTGACAGCTCAAAAAACACCAGAGGGAAGGAGCGCCGGCTTTTATGGTTCGAGAGCTAGAGTGTCTCTACCCGTGGGGCGCTTTTATAGCATTTTTCATGCGGAAGTATTCGCCGTCAGTCAGTGTGTAGAGCTAAACGTACTAAGAGGATACTGTGATACGTGATAGCCAAACGGCACTCAAGGCACTAGCCTCGTGTGAGAGTAACTACGCGCTAGTCCTATAATGCATAAATAATCTAAACGAACTTGGCGCTAGGAACGTAATACTTCTGGCATGGGTTCCTGGACATAGAGTAGTAACAGGAAATGAGATAGCGGATGGCCTCACCAGAGAGGCATCAGCTGAGAAAGCAATTGGACCTGAGCCCTTTCTAAGTATAGAACCTCACAAGGAGAACACTACATATGTACACATATGGATGATATCACATCCATATTTTTGTATATATTACCATTTTATTGGGATATGACACCCATTATATGGATATGACATTCATAGTTTATGGATGAGACAGGATTATCCATAAATATGGATGTCACATCAATATAGTTTTCTCCGTGCATATAATAGGAGAGGAGCTCAGGCTGGAGGAACATCGCTTGAGAGAACAGCACTGGCATCAAAGAGCTGGTATGCGACAGGCGAAGCTTTTACTCGGGGGCTATAACAAAAAGCGATGAGAGTCGTTCGAATCACTTTTTTCTTGAATACTCTAAGGACCTGCTCATCTATTACATAAGTTTTATCAACTCTTCTGTCTCTAATATCATAGTTACGATACACTCCGTAAGACAATCTATGAACTTTTATAGGCCGAAGAGGAAGAGGTTAATTGCGGAACAATTTTATGTCATTGATTCCCAAGTATTATTTGGAGACAAACCGATTTCGGACAAACCGTTGTGCCATCATTAGTGCTTTTTTTGTACTCCTAAACACTGATTTATATCGAAACCCAATTTGAGGAAGGGTTTTTTAAAAATGTCTAACACCGTATTTTGGGACAGTCGCTATTCAAATTACAAAATGTAACACCCTTTACTTAACCAATTTGCAAACACATACATAGGTACATATATAAGTAGGAAAGTAATTTTAAGAAAGGTTCTGCTTTGCAAATATGAAAAGTTTTCTTAGATTCCTAGCGGCTTTACTCCTTTTGTTTTGTCTGCAGTAGTAGAGAGGTAGGTAAGGCCAATTTGCTAAAATTGGCTACTGTGCGGCAGTGTGTTTTAATGTAAACATATGTAAACAAAGAATGAAAGGATTAACTAGTACGTATGTATGTAGAGACATATGTGAAAGGATTTTGTATGAATTCATTGAGAAACTGGAAAGCTGTAAGTCTTAATCGTGTCACACAACAAAAATGGCCTCCACTTGTGTGCTATACCAGAGATTATCTTCGTATCTAGTATCTATATAGAACTTAGTATATTTTTCAAATAGTTAAAAATTTGATATATGTATTTAAAGATAGGTAGTTTTGAGTTAATTTTTTCAAGCTTTCTCATCTCGGTACTCATATTTTCATGACTTTAATTTAGCAAATCGTCGCCCGGATAAATTAGTGTCGTAAGTGTAATTTGGGCCGAATGGAGTTAATAATACAGTTATAGTAAACTAGTCAAGATCTTTCGAATGACTTTATCCGATTTTTGCTATCTCTTTTAGTTTAAGAGATATTGATCAGAATTTTGTCGTTTGTGCAAGGTCCCCAACGATTTCGTCTAATTTCCAATGTGTTTTTAATTACTGTGAATTATTTAATTTATTTACTTTTATGAGAAATAAAATACAATATTTAACTAATTTAAATAATCCTTAATTTAGTTCAAATTTGCAGCATATTTTGTCGTACCTCATACAAATATCCTGCAAAACTGTTGCTAAAGGTTACCTACGACAAAATTTTACTGAAGAAAATCCTTTATAAATTCCAAAATAATAATCAATATATAACAAAATTAAAATAATTTAAGAACTTTGTGGCCTAGTAGAGTTCTGCCAGACTTTGGAGAAAAACTAATAAGTCGTTTTGGAAAAATACAAATCCAAACTTCAAACCTGTTTTCCCAAAAGTCTTTAAATGCAACATACGACATTAATTTATCTGGGCGACGATATCTGATAAGTTTTTTCACTGGTTTTAACTCCGCTTGGAATCAAATTTTAAAGCCCCGATCCAAGAATCTAGAAGAAAATTCAGTCTCTTTTTTCCCAACTCTTTCTATCAGTACTTCCTGCAGCACTGTAATCACTAGGGCAACCAAAAAATTGCTCTAAAAAATGCTTTTTTGGCGCCAAAAAATTGGCAAAAAATTTTTATTTCAATTCATTTTCTTTAAACGTAAAGCTATAATATTAAAATGTATGTAAACCTTAGGTACATGTTTTAAAACAAATTAATTCAAATTGTCGTTAAACTTAAAGAATTAGCCTTAAAAATTATTTTATTTCAGTTCATTTTCTTAAAACATAAAACAAAGTAAAGTAAACTAAAATAAAGTAACAAAATGTAAACTCTTAGGTACATGTTTCAAAAGAGAAAGACAATATTCCGGAATCGTAATTTGGCGTTAGGTCGGTCGCGCGTTGATCGTACCTCAAAACCGTTTCACACTGACATTCGATATTAGATGTTGGATTGTAAACGTGTTCACTGCCACTAATATATTTTATTGAATTTTTTCATAAATTTCATAATTTTTCATCGAAAAAAAACTATTTTAATTTACTTAATGTCAAACGCCCGACTTAGTAGAGAAATCTTCAACTCAGGCGTTATACAGGGCTGCAATGAGCATACGATATTACAAAAAATTTACGATCAAACGCTTGAGGTCACAATGCGATTTGCTTCATATATTTCTATACATTTCTACTCACCTGTTAAAAGCGCGGCCGACCGAACGCCAAATTTGGATTCCGGTATAAAAAATCTAATTCATACTGCCACATACGGCATCCCCGATCAACACAACAAAAAAATGGGAGCGAGAGCGGAGCTCGCAGCAAAAAAAAATTGGGGGTTAGGAGCAGAGCCAGGAAAAAAAATGTTTGAGAATGGAGCAGGAACGTAGCTAAAGAAAAACAAAACTTTTGCTCCGATGCCCTGGTTGTAAATATTAAACGACATGTATATGGGGGGTTAGATGTGCAATAAAATTTTTTTGAAATTAGCCGACGTCTATACATACCATATCTGGAGCAATTCAATTGACAAATTGAAGCGATTAGCCAGTCAGAGAGCAGAAAATCCGTAACATATTTTTCCGATTTTTTTTTTGTAATTTTCATTTAATAGTGAAATTAGCATAAATTAGCATTTATTATGAATTTGGCAATTTTTAGCTCTATCTAAAGTAGGTCAGAATGTATAATTTTTCTTAAAAACTATCCTAAATTAAGCATTATGTGATAGCTACCATAGAAAAAAACTTGCTTGTGCCAATTTTTGGTTGCCCTAGTAATCACCTTGAGAAAACTCCCAAACTTAAAAAAAAAATTTAAGAAATTTTGCCAATGAAGTAACAAACTAACAAACCTATTCTGCTTTCCTTCGCACGCATCCTTGGTGTTTTGGGTAAAGTTAGTACAAACATGTTAATCCTGCGGTTGGATTTCCATTGAGTTTGCCAAAACAGTAAGGAAACTCGTCGAGTTGCCTTAAAAATAACTCTTTCGACAAAATTGCTAAAGCGGAACTTAAACGTAAACGAATATGAAGGCGTTAGTGGGGCGTAGACGAACATGCATACCTACAAACGTAGCAAGCAATCTTATTGTTGTGCTCTTGTGAAATGCTCTGAAAGGGTTAAATACAAACGTGCAGAAGTACACATGCATGAATGTTAAATGGAAATTGTTTGTATGTGCGCATATCCAATGAGTACCATGAACTGCCGCTATTCGAGTTAAGGTGAAAGGGTTAATGGGTCAGCTAATGGGATTGTTACGCTTCCAGCGTTAAATACGTGTAAACACACAGCCGTTAAGAACAAATAGCAAATTAGTGAAATACTGAACTATGGTGATCACGCCTCCATTTTACCCCTTTCTCGCTGGCAACAATTCGACACGCTCGTAGTATGTATGTATGTACGAGAAAAATAACCAGGAAAAAGTCTTTCTCCGCGTATTTGGAATTCTAATGCACTGGACAATACTTTAAAGCTGAGTGTGCGATACTTGAGCAAGTACATATTGCCAATTTGGCTAGATATTAAAGTCAAGGTCATGTCATATGTTTGAATGCGCGGATATTTGCTGTCATAAAAGTTAATAGTGAAATACATTAAAATATTTCAATAAAGTGTGTTTTTCGTGGAATATTTTGAAAGTCTTCAAGGTTGTTTTGCTAGCGTACTTGTTAAATGTGAGAACGAATGATAAGAACTAGGTTCATGAAAGTAAAGATTTAGGTTTGAAAAAGTTGTTCTTCGAGAGTTCTTCGGATATTTTCTATGCTACAAGTATAGCTTGGATCTCTCCACTGACAGATTACTTACATCACATCTTACATGAATATTTAGGGCCTTTAACTCAACCTCCGATTAACGCTAAAAGCCCGGTTTAACATCATTATCGACTTCATCAAACCATACATTTAACATGTGGTCGATAATGCAATCCAAAACTTAACCGGAACTTTATCCTCCGGTTAGCGTTAATCAGCGGATGAGTAAACGGCCCTTAGAGTCTAAGTTTTAGACACCAAAAGCATTGGCGTAGTAACGGGGGGGTTTTGGGGACAAAACCCCCCCGAAAGATTCGTTTTGACCATAAAACCATCTTTAACTAAGAGATGCTTTATTAGCATACATTTCTTTTTCAGGAAAAAATCAATGAGAATAGTAATTTTTCGAAATTGGTAATTCGAAATTTAGCGCTTTTTCACGAAGTATTATTTATAATTCTAGCGTTTGTTGAGCCGTAGGAAAGTGCAAGAACCGCAGGAATTTTACCACAATTTTACAATTTACATTCTTTGTACTTATATTCGCTCTTTTGTGGTAAAATTCCTACGGTTCCTGCACTTCCCTACGGCTCAACAAACGCTACAATTATTATACGGTATTGCTGTTATTCGTTTTGACCATAAAACCATCTTTAACTAAGAGATGCTTTATTAGCATACATTTCTTTTTCAGGAAAAAATCAATGAGAATAGTAATTTTTCGAAATTGGTAATTCGAAATTTAGCGCTTTTTCACGAAGTATTATTTATAATTCTAGCGTTTGTTGAGCCGTAGGAAAGTGCAAGAACCGCAGGAATTTTACCACAATTTACATTCTTTGTACTTATATTCGCTCTTTTGTGGTAAAATTCCTACGGTTCCTGCACTTCCCTACGGCTCAACAAACGCTACAATTATTATACGGTATTGCTGTTATTAACATGCTAATAACAGAAAAGTAACGCCAATTATTCAAATTTCAAGTTTTCTTTCAATTACTTATCATCTTAATCAAATAATATTAGTATAAACTACAATGGGAATTAGCACAATAGATCTCATTGGAGGTCGCGGTGCAGTATTGCCCTATAATAATAATACAATGGGAATAAATATGCAATGTATAAGAGTATCTGAACTTGAGATTTTACTTAATGTCTGTCAAAATGGAATATTAAAAAACTAAATTATATAAGAAAATTATTATTTATAACCGTAGCACATAGGTAGATTTTCAAGTTTTATGCGGCCAAAAATATTTTATTGTGTACATCTATTCGAAATTGCTTGTTTAATGCAAAATTTTAATAATTTGTGTTAAAAGTCGATTTTATTGAAAAATATATACAGTGACTCAAAAAAAATCATACGCCAGAGTTTTTAAATTTATTTCAAAGAGTTCTCGAAAATTTGACTCTCTTATTTTCGTTTAAAAATGTAAAAAATTTTTCAATAAAAATCGCCTTAAGCAGGATTTCTAAGCTTATGGGAAAAATCCGAAAAATCGTAGAAATTTCTAAAAGTGGATTAAAAATTTCAAAACGAGGCCAGAATTTATAGAAGATTTTGAGGAGATTTCTAAGTGTACTGTTATGTAGCCAACCAATTTTAGTGTAAAAAGTGCAATTCTCAATGCTGTAAAAATTTCCGTCGATTTTAGAAATTTTTTTCTGTAGGGTGTTTGCCTTATATGTACGTGAGACCGTTTCAATTAAAATTTCCGAAAAGCCAATAAAATTTTTCAAAAAGTTGAATGCTGCATATTATTATATTACAATTGAATGAGCTGCAAAATTGCATACTCAAAAATCTTCTAAAAAAAAATGTAGCTTTATAATTCTTAGCCCTTTTTATGATAAGTACTTCCTTGACTTTTAAAAATTGGAAATACTAAAAATACTGCCTAAAAAGTTAACAATAATCGCTGCTAAATATCTGGGTTACTTTTGAGCATCACTTACATTAACCAAGATATGCGTTAGAAATATAAACATTAAAATTAAATATAAAACACAAAAAGAAAATTATTGTATGTACATATGAAAAACCCTGTATCTAGTAGTGAAGTGCGGCTTTGTGCGACGCAATTTTTTGTCGCAAAATACTAATTGTACTAGATATCATTTCCGAGGGTTAATTTGACTGAGTCTGACAGAGCAACATAACAAAATCAATTTTTAACATGAAAAAGAGTGATAATTTTTTTTAAAATATCCCAACTTTAAAAGCTTAAAACTATAAACTTAGAATTATTGGAAACCAAGGATATTATTGAAAAGTGTTAATAATTACTTGAAGCTTTAGGATTCATCACGATTACTTAAATGAAATGCTTTAAATAATAAATATTCAAGTTGAAACTAGCACTTAAAAATATGTAAGAAAAAAAAACAAAAAAATGTACTTCAGATATGCTAAGTTTCGACCATCTGGGGCAAGTGCAGAGTATGAGGTCGGGAAAAAAGCGATGAATTATTGTTCCCCATTCTATTTCCCCATTCTATTTCCAATGCGCGTAGATTTCCAGAAGAGAATATGAGACTTACTTTTGAAGTATAGTTAAGGGCCCTTGGCAACTGACAATCTGGCATGTCAAGCAGTGTGTATGTGTGAGTTTTTTTTATGTGTGTTAGTGCAATCGGCAGTCGTCGTGCTACACGTTCTTGTTGTCGGGCTCGCGTTGATGATAATCAAATCTTTTAGATATTTGCGTCAATCACCCGACACTCACACATATGTATACACTGCTTAACATTCCAGATTTTAAGTGGCCAAGAGCCTCAAGAGTTTGATATATGTATAATAAGCGATATTTGTGTACTAAAATGTTAAATTATAGTCTGAAAAAAATTACATTTCGCTAGCTTAGAGTGCAAACTGTGTAAGTCCACTTTTATGAAAAAGTGTATTTTTATGTAGAACGCTAGAAAAATCAAATACGCACCGCGCTAAACAAGTCTGAGATACTTGTCATATTTCTACTCGTTGTTATTCAGTGATACGCAAATTGTGTAAGTCCAAAAAGCGAAGAAAATTGTGTAAGTCCAAAATATTTATATGAACAGAAAATTTTTTTTCATTTCGATTTTTTTTTTTTTTTGTCTCTCCTACAAAGTTTTAAAAAAGGACTTACACAATTTGCATTCTAAGCTAGCGATTTTTATCATTTGTAAAAAAAAATGTAGTTTTTTTTGGTAATTTTAATTTTGGTAAATTTTATACATTGGCTGTGACCCCTGGAACAATCAAAACACTGGGGTTTTCCGGGTAAACCTGCACCCAAGTAGGCCAAGGTGGGTATGTCCTCCAATAAGTTTATGGCCACAGTTTTTTGGGATGCAGGAGGTGTCATTCATATCGATTATCTTGAAAAGGGTAAAACAATTACCGAAGAGCGTTTGGACAGATTCGATCTGGATTTGAAGCTAAAACCACCGCATTTGGTAAGAAAAAAGTTCTGTTGGAAACATGCCAGATTTAGCACCTACCTGCTATTTCCTGTTTCCACACCTGAATAAATGGCTGAGTGGCAATAGATTCGGGTCAAATTACCAGGTCATGATAGAAACAAATGCCTATTTTGAGGGCTTGAAAAACTCCATTTTTTGGAAGGAATAAAAAATTGAAAAAAACGCTGGACTAAATGTGTCGAGCTAGATGTAGATTATGTTGAAAAATAAAATACATCTGCCAAACAAATTATTTCTTATTCAAAATGTCACGCTCGAATGAATGGGGTTTTCGAATATGGTTGGTATCGCAATTGGCGACTAGCAATCGCCGCAGGTAAGCCATTTACCTACACCCACAAATTAAGCGAAACAGCAATTATTGGCTAGATTGTAATTACATACATATGAACATACATATATCGCTCATTTGCTGCAAGACCGGCATAAATCAAAAAACGTGATTTTTGAGTTAATGATGCAGAATTGTTCGCTATATCATACTTCATGTTGAGTAAAAAATTCATACGAATATCTCTTATATGCTCCGCTTGAGAAGAGAATATGCCGTTATTTCATTTCATCTGTTTCAACTTTTTTTATACGTGAGAACGACATATCTCAGTTGTGCCACTGCTGCCGTCGTGTTAAGATCGTTTGGCTTTCTCAAACAGAGGCATATTTTGTGTTGTGGAGTTCTTCGTGAAAAGGTAATGGTATTTTTAATCTAGATTTTTTCAAGTACACAGCGCTAATTTGAGTTATGACTATCTTGTTGAAAAGTTTGATTTAATTCAAACATGGTATATTACAAAATATGACGTTCTAGTTAATAAAAATACTATCGCCAACATAAGTATTTCGCGATATGACGTTATTACATATAAAAGAATGACTAATAAACAGTCATCATTTTACATTATAACAAAATGTGTCGTTGTTGAATATAGAATTATTAACAGTACCAATAAATTGCTCTCACTAACACAAAATATGATGCTATTGCTGATAAAAAATATAGCTATGTATGAATAAAACGCACGATCACAATAATAAAAGTTGTTGTTTTAGGTTATTTTAAAATGTCAAACTGCAACAGTAGCAAATCATCTTCGATTTTATCCCGATAATCCTCTTTTTCGGAAGAATTTGACGACTCCGTGGCTGATGCAACATACTGTCCAAAATCACCACAACAAGAAAGTAATAGTGAGGATAGCAAGACGAAACATGTAATCCATTAATTTTTTAATTACTTGAAGTAAAAAATTAACATTTTTCGTTTATGAATTATAACTTAAGATGAAAAGATGTTAAAGAGTTCCTTAAAATCTTAAGTTCAAAAGACTGTTTCTACACTCAGAAAAATAATCACAGTAGTATCAACAGTTTTCTTCTGTTAATCCCTAAATTCGTTAAATTAACAGAAATATGTTTAAGTAGATTTAGAGTTATATAAACGAAAACATCTTTTACTTTAACAAATATATCTATTAAAACCTATTTGTTAGTTCAACACAACTGATCGTCAATTATTAAAAGAAATTTTCGTTGATATAACTGAGTCACTGTTAACTTAACCCTAATATCTGTTGCTGTAACCTTTATATTTATTTGTTGATTCAACAAATCATTACTGTTGACTATCAAAAGAAAAAGTATTTATTTTGCCAGCTTTCTCCGTTGTTAATTGTTGCTTTGCTTGCGTGTGTGAGTTTTAATTCACGGATGCTTGTTCGAACAAAGGTAAGTATAATAGCCACTAAAGTTCAATATTCAACATACATATCGCTAGCTTAGAGTGCAAATTGTGTAAGTCCTTTTTTCAAACTTTGTAGGAGAGACAAAAAAAAAAATAAAAAAATTTCGAAATGAAAAAAAAATTTCTGTTCATATAAAATTTTGGACTTACAAAATTTTCTTCGTTTTTTTGAACTTACACAATTTGCGTGTCACAGAATACCAACGAGTAGAAATATGACAAGAATCAGAAACTTGTTTAGCGTAGCGCGTATTTGATTTTTCTAGCGTTCTACATAAAAATACACTTTTTCATAAAAATGGACTTACACAGTTTGAACTCTAAGCTAGCAATATGATGCCGTTGGATTGAATTTCAGGTTGATGTCATGGTTTGAAATCGGAGGAGAATATAAAATAGAGAAAACAATATAGCAAGCAGTGAAGGCGAAGAAGGTGCCGCAATGGAAAACAAGCGGAGATGAAGCTACATATTTGTACTTGGAAACAGAACGGAGGGAGGATGAAGAGAAAAATGCAAACAAAATATTTAAAAAACTTGCCAATAGCTCTAAAAATACACATTATAAAGTAATTGTTAGAAATAAATGGCCATGTAAAACACAAAGGGATTTATTTTTAAGTGACAAAATTTCAACTGCGGAAAATTGTTGATTTAACAGCAAAAGTGTTTGGATTCACAGCGATTTTTTGTTTTCAGAGTAGTACAACAATAAAACTGTTAAAACAGAATAGCGTCTATCAATTTAACAGATATATCCTTTGGATGTGATTTGACTGTGGAATCTGTTGTTTTAACCCGTAATCCCGTTGATCTACCAATATCTTTTCTCTCGGTGTATGAATTATAATTAATTTATGTTTATTTTTGTGATATTCATAAGTACATAATATGTATATTTGAAGTTCAAAAGATTGAAAAAAAAATGAATTAATACGAACTTATTGTTTTTTTTTTTTCTCAACAATAATGACACATTATAACTTAAGACACTCTATTGAATATATTTTTGCAACAATAACGTCATTATGCAAAGGAGAGTTGGTTCTTATTCAGGAAAAACCCATAAATGGATACTTGGTGTTGATTTTGCTTTATGGATATGTTAAATATATTATACTGAATTGGTTTGTTTTGAATTTGTAGGATTTCCTATTTTCTGTGTAAGATTGGAGTCAGTTGAAAACTTTAAAAGCGTTTTCTGGACAATCGATTTTTTTTACTTTTGCCGGTTTTGCAGCAAATGAGCGATATGAATTCTACAATTTCCTCAATTAAATACTTACGAGATGCTAATATGAATGGGTATACCTATATGTAGGTATGTTCTTCCTAAGTAAACTTAATGCGACTTCCCTTTCTCAATATGAATTGATATTGCGGCAACATTACCCCTCGTCCACTGCCATTTTATACTGACGCCGAGCGCATGAAGTCTCCAACATGTGCTCCCAATGTCTCCATCACCACGCTCTCCATTATACGCACGTACTCGTTCACCGCCAGTCGTGCCGTTTTGATACAATCGTATCAAATGTGATACTTTTTTAAGCCCAAGATACTTAGATACTTTTTATTTTGACGTAGAACAAATTTGATACCTTTTTAATCAGCATCAAATAATTTTGATACGATTTAATCAAAATCAAAGAATATTAACCTATTCTTTTTCATTTTTAAGATTTTCTAAAAATTGTAACAACCTGTGTTTGCCGCGAAAAATATGTATTGTGAAAGTCTTGAAAATACCAAAAATGGGCAACATTTTATCAAACTGTATGGTAGGCAATGCCTACTAGGCATCACTGCCCATGGCAGGCATGAGCACGGCTCACTAACACAGGTTAACTAAACAGCTGATTTTTAATTTCCACAGTACCCACAGAATACACAAACAATTTACATTAAATGATCTTGATCAGCTCTTACTTGTTTTTTATATGGAGTTTTGAATTTTTTATGTTAACCATTATTTTAATGGCTTTTATGATTTTCTTGAATTAAATTGAATTCGAAAAATCTAAAATGATACCTAACTATTCAATATCTTTATATTTTTATATTGGTAAATGTAATAAAAAACGATGTCACGTTGAAAACACGAAAGCAGCTTATTTTAATAATTTTGATTTTTTTAAAAAAGTTTTCAGTGATACGAAAAAAAAAATTTCCGTATCAATTTGTTATACGGGTTAAAAGCCCGAAAACAGCTTTTTTGATTAATTTAATTTTTTTTTTTCCAAAAAATTTTCAGTGATACGAAAAAAACCATGAAGTATCAATTTTGATACCAAATTTTTTGAGGCTGCGGCAACACTGTTCACCGCTCAGGTGGGTAAGTATGTATGTGGTGTTCGTATATTTTGTTCACTCCACGCGTATCCAATTAAATATTTACTTCGCTCCTGAAGATATATGTATGTATGTATAGGTATGTACATACAAACATACACAAATAAACATTCCCCATCTAACAATATGGCGGCCAAAGCAGAGCCGGAAACCACAATCGCCACATGCGTGCTATGGATACCTTTGTGGTTGGTAATGCAGGTAAAACTTAACTTTGTGTTGCGGTGAAAACAAACAGAAAGCAACAACAACAACGCCAGCAACGACAAATACGTAAACAAACACGAATGGGGGAAAATTGTGGAGTATGAAATGGAATTTCAAGAAATACTTACATTATGTACATATGTACACACATATGTACATACATATATAAGCATGTTTGTACATAGTGAAACGAAACAAAAGCCGAAAACATCTGCGTAAAATAAAAATGGACGATTGTTGTTCGGTTGTGGTTTTGTGTTTTATGCGTGCGTAGATAGGTACATACATATGTACATACATATGTATGCATCTATTATGCATTATCACGTTGCTTTTTTTACTTTGTTTCTTTGCTTTTGACAATATACCTATCTATAAGTTATAAATTGTAGCGCACGAGCGTAGGTAAATATGTAGGTACCTACATATAAAAAAAAATATTTTATTGTTTCGCCACCAATGTACCGATGCGTGTAGATATGTATGGCCATTTGATTTGTTGTGGCGAGATGCGGCAGCTGTTCGATTTGTACTTTTATGCCGCAATGGATGCCAGCGATGACAGTCCGAAGCACGCCCACAGCACGATGCAAAAAATCGCATAGAGAAATTCAAACAAAAGGTAAGTAGGTACCTACCTACCTACATACATACAAGCATAGAATAATCATGTACATACCTGAAAATTAATTAGTCAGCTGAATAAAATTCGGCAAGTTTCTTATATTTTCCTTCCATTTTGAGAAGCCAATTTCTGTAAAAATCTCTGGATCTCTGGTAATTTCTAGGTACTATTTTTTCAAAGTTACATAAGAAACCAAAACGTTCATCGAGCTTCTTCAAACATGTGAAAGTGTGGATATTTCCATTGGAATTTTATCAAAAATTTCGAGCAGAGATCGCGCATATCTTTACCAAACTCAATCCAGAATCTTCAGATGTTTCTCCTGGCATATTTCGAAATCTGTTGACGATGCTCCCACCAAACTTGTTATGTTTTTATAGTCTTAATAATGGCCCGGTCGCACAAGTGGATTCTCCAATCAATCAGTTTGTCTGTCAATGCTGCATCTTGTCTGGTAGGTATCAATATTTGCTGTGACCGTATCTCTTAAGTGTTCCAGCACTGAAATGAATCCGTTCAATTATGTTGATACTGGTTTCACAGCTTCAGCTTCTGAGCTCCACCTAGTTAAACAATACCTTTTGACCGTTGTACGTACTCACGTATTCTTTAGGAACAATACCATCTGTGGGTAGAGGAGGAAAAATAAATGAAGAGCCGATGGATTGTTCCAAAAAATGTTATCTTCTGCTCGAACGTTGACGTGGTCTGCGTCGACTCCTGCCAAATTGAGAGAATGATGAACACAAGGGACGAAAACAGCTGGTTCATTCAGGTCGATGATTCCATGCTGGACTCCTGGTAAGGATAAAGGCCATTGTTGGTTCATTGTCACACGGTTTACCTCAATAATCTTTGAGGATAAATTCATTTTCGTCCAGTTTGTTCGTAATAATCTCAGTAACTTCTTCTGCTGTTTTGAATGTTTTTGGAATGAACTTTTTACTGGACATGGTTTAACTTCGACGAATTTGATAACTTGAAGTGTTATTTATATACATATGTAGGTACATACATAGTTACATACTACATTTTTTTTTAAATCTTTCAATTCGAGATACGTATTTGCTTTCTACCCTCAACAACTACTGCCATAATAACCTCCCATTTCCGTGGTGAAGCACGTTTGGAAACATTCTTGAATGTGACATGGAATTTTGGGATGAGATTGTGATGGTTCTTCGTAATCAAAATATTCAACCGAATGTTCATAGAGAATACCTACAATTCCTTGTCAAAGGCGGCTCAAACAAAATTTCTTCACTATTAATATTATGATAGAATGACTACTTAGTCATTGCAGTTGAAGTTTATCTTTGGTTTTTGTACTTTCTAAGCTAAGATTTCTAGAGTCGTATGATCCTACTGGCTTCTGTAATCCATCGAGAATTTAATCCAACAATTCCTATGTACCAGGGCCGTACCCAGGAATTTATTTCGTGGGGGGTTACATCGTTGTGGATTTTGTTTTTTTTTTTTTTTTTTTTTTTTTTTGAGAAAAATATATAACTTATTTCGTGCACTAAATAAAAATAATAAAAAAAAATTCTGGTTTCTCAAGTGTTATTTAGAAGAAATTTTTTTACGAAACTTTTGATTTTCAAATTAGGATTTTTATAAGAAGTTTTAAAAATCCGGAAACTTTTATTCATTTAAAAATAAGACTGTTTTATTACAAATACGATGAATACTTTATTTTTGGTGATTTTATCCAAGTAAAAAAAAATAATATTTTATGGACGAAAAACTCGGTTAGATTACCCAGCTTTTTTCAGCTGTAAAAGTGCGCCTCAAGATTTTTAGCTTATGTTGAGACTCTAACTTGTTTTTTTTGCAACTTTGTTATTTGACATCCGATTTTTAAAATTGATAGATATGTCATTATTTTAGTCTTTTGAGCAGGGTTTGAAATTATTTTCAACTTTTTTATTTTTTCATTTCCATTGAATTTCATTTTCATTTGAAAATTAAAAAATTAACAGCGCAGCAGAAGTATAAAAAATAAAAAGTTCTACTGTACTGCATCTGCGCAGCCTTAAATTCAAAAAATTATAGTCGACTGTTGCCGTATTGTGGAAATTTGTACAGCACAGCAAAAGGCAAACATAATTTCGAGTTTTTACAGCACTGTTGTTATTGTTTTTTTATATTTCCTCCTAATGTCCTTTTATCTGTGAAGTCGTTTTCATATAGTTTGGTCACCTAACCGAGTTTTTCGACCATAAAACATCCTTTTTGTTTCACTTGAAAAAAATCGCCAAAAATAAAGTATTTATCGCATCTTTTTAATATTACGCTTAAAATGTTTGCAATAAAACAGAACAATTTTAAAATAATAAAACTTTCCTGATTTTTACAACTTCTTATAAAAACCCCAATAAAAACCAATTTTTTTCAATAATCGCAAAAAATCAAAAATGGTGACTTTCCAAAGTTAGTATTGAAAATATGTAGGTGAAATCGGACTACATATAAAAACGCACACATCCCATATATGGGATCTTTCGAAAACACACAAAATGTTATAATTCAGAAACTAATATAACCCGAGTAATGAATTTTCAGCCATGACTTTATGAAGTTATAAGGAAATATGCTAAAATTTTAGAAATGTAACATAATTTAATTTATAAGTGGTATGTCGTCAGGGCCGTGCGCAGGAATTAGCCTTGGGGGGGGGTTTAATTTTGGTTTGCATTCGCATACATTTTTCGCTAAGATAAACATATTTGCTGAAACAGATATCCAGACCCATACACCATAAATTTAAATGTTCTCTAACTTTTCTGAAACTCATTATGATTCATCAAAACCTAGTTAACCAGGTCCTGAATAGTACACGGAAAGAATTTTTTACTAGAATCAATGCCGAGACAAGAAAAATTAGACTTGATTTTGAACTTAGAAAATAATTTCTTAATATCAAGAAAATCCAAGAAAATTGGATTTTAAATAAATAAGTAAAAATTTTCTTGCTTCAAGTGAAATTAGATTTTATATAAATAAGAAATCATTTTCTTGCTTCAAGTAAAATTGGATTTTAAATAAATAAGAAATAATTTACTTAGGATAAGTGTTTTTTCTTGTTTTTTGAAATAAATTAAGAAATTATTTTTTTGTTGCAAGTAAAACTTTTCTTATACGAGCTTAAGTAAGTAATGCGAGAGACACACATCGTAGTATAGTAATAATATTTCGATCTATACCACATATGTGTCACCCTCATATTGTAGTTTAATTGAAAATTTTAATAGCATAGCCAAATCATAATATTGATATTCTAATATTCATACCACATGTGTGTCCGAGGCATAAGAAAATATTAAATTAAGAAAATATTTTCTAAAAATATTAAAAACGTAAAAAATAAGGAAAATGAAAACTAATCATGAGGGATTAGAAAACCATAATTAGTCAACTAGTATTTTCCTAGGACTTGTTTATTGAAATGACAACATTTTCTTTAATATAAATGAAGATGCAAATAGTGCACTCCTTATACCAAATGCTTCACTAGCAATCTGAGAATTGCAAAAATATTCAGAAATATGCAAAGCGAATGGCAAATGAAAAAAAATACATGTAACTTTGGAAATGCAAATTCAGCAAGAAAAATTTTACTTCGCTCAAGAAAACGTTTTCTTATTAATTTTACATTTTTTTTCGCTGTATGTTGTTGTTCCAATTCGTCGCAACCCAATTTTCTTAAATTCTTCTTGATATTAACAAAAAGATTTTCTTCATTTAAGTAAATTTAAGAAAAGATGTTCTTATTTATTTAAACATTTTTTTTTCAACATTTTTTTTCTATAGATTTTGTTAGTGTTCTTGAATAAGAAAATAATTGTCTCATTTTTGGAAAACTCAATTTCTTATTTCCAGTAATAATTAAGTAAATTTTTCTTATTTCCCTAAAAATTTTCTAAATTGATTTCAAGAAAGCATTTTTCTTGATTCAAGTATACAAATTTCTTTCCGTGTACTGTTTACAGTACTTGTTAATTGAAACTGCTCACTGTTTTCACAAAATGAACATTTTTTGTTATCAGTACAATTTTTTTAAAAATGCCAAACGAACATATGCTACACAACTTTGTAATTTCGGAAAGCTCCAAGTGCAATTCAAAGTGCCGAACTTATGTATTGGCCAACCTTATTTTTTGCAACTTTTACCAATTCTTCTTCCGTAAAATTATTGTAACTAATATTGTCAAAAATTATGAGTCAAAATTCAATGCAAAATTTATAAACTGTATTTTGAAAATTTTTGCAAAATCATTGCAACTTAGATTTGGTCATGGGGGGGTTTTAACCCCCAAAACCCCCCCCCCCCCGTGCGCACGGCCCTGTATGTCGTTAGAAGCGTACTTTAATTATCTTTCGAACGGAGTAGATACGGTTTGCGGGTATTTGTAACTTCAGCGAAAAGAATTTTTGAAGTTGTAACCAAAAAAACTCAAAATTACGTTATCTCAAAACCCTAACCATAAGAAAATGGTTTTGATCTCAGCAGGTTCATACCAGCCCTCCCCTATACCTGAAATTCTTGGTATTTTCTCAAATTAATTATTCGTAAACTAGTGTTTTCAACATATAGCTTTGAATATGATAGAAGTAAAATTTATCTACCAGAATTTCGTGGGGGGTTCAAACACCCAAAGCCCCCCCCTCCTAAATACGGCCTTGCTATGTACATATCTTCATATCGAGCCCCAACCGCCATAAAAGTGTAGGTATCCAACAAAAAGTTAATTTTACAGAAGGTGTTTTTTAATTTTCTCTAACTTCGAAACGGCGCATTTCACAGCTATGAAATTTTGTTGGATACACTTTTATGGCGGTTAGGCCTCTACATGTGTATATGAACACAACTTTTCACCCAATCAAACACAATTTAACATCTCCCACCTACCCCAACTTATATCTACCACAAAGCATTTAGGTAGGTATGTAAATCTTATCGGCGATTGCATCACCACAAAAACGCCACCATCAGCGCAAATACGGTGGAACGCTAAAAAAATATTTACATACATACACCCATGTATGTAAGTACACACACATACAAACCATTTGGCCACCAATTATATGTGTGTGTGTAAACGCAGCAACAAAACCAACAAGACCAACGCCTCCTTCTCCTTGTCGATTTGCCGAGTGTTTTCAACAGCGGATACGTGAGTTTGCAAATAACACTACAAATTATGGTGCAATGTGCAAAAACATTTACATTCCGTTTTACACAAACAAAAATAATATGTAGTACTGTATTTATGTGTTTTAGGCAACGTGAGGGAAGTAGAAGGCGAAGTACCTACCAAGCAGGCTGTGATGCAACAAAAAGAAATATGCAACCGAGCCACCCCTTCAAAATTGATTTCCAGAAACACACACCTTCATGAAAATATGTATGTATGTAGGTATGTACGTTTATGCAATCAAACGTAAGCAAAGAGCACCAATAAAAGCTGCATTGAAACAACAACAACGAAAAAGTTCGAAACGAGCAACACAAAAGTGAAAAAGTGGAGTGTTAGTAAATGCAAGGAAAAAAGAGATAGATATATAGAGTGTACGCGCGTATAATTTTCAGGGCCGCGGAGAGGGGGGTATCCAGGGCAATCGGCCTGGGGCCCGGAAGGTTTTTGGGGGCCGGAAAGGCAAAGCAGTATTGACAGTACTCGAACTAGGATTTCATAGATACATACATAGGTATTTTGTTGCATAAAAAAATTGTTTTAAAATTGAAGTGTTTAACTTAACCAAATCGCCAAACTAAAATTATAAGCATCCAATCAAATATTTACCTTGTTTATACATGGGCAAATCCTAGAAAAGTGAGTTGAAATTGAGAAAATCGACTTTGATTTAGAGTTTCCAAAGTACCACGATTGGTAAGGTGGTGAACCAAGCTTCTCAGAAATATTTACTTTTCAAATGAAAAATGTTGATAATCCTGTTTAAATTGATTTCAAAGAGTAAAGTAATAAAAAATAAAAAAATATTAAAAACAGTACCATTTTCTATCCACTATTATTTCCATGATTTTATAGTTAGATACTAGAGTTATTACCAAGAAAAAGTGCCAGAAGGATTGAATAAATATACTGTACCCATTGGCGTAATAACGGGGGGGGTTTTGGGGACAAAACCCCCCCGAAAGATTCGTTTTGACCATAAAACCATCTTTAACTAAGAGATGCTTTATTAGCATACATTTCTTTTTCAGGAAAAAATCAATGAGAATAGTAATTTTTCGAAATTGGTAATTCGAAATTTAGCGCTTTTTCACGAAGTATTATTTATAATTCTAGCGTTTGTTGAGCCGTAGGAAAGTTCTCAATGCTGTAAAAATTTCCGTCGATTTTAGAAATTTTTTTCTGTAGGGTGTTTGCCTTATATGTACGTGAGACCGTTTCAATTAAAATTTCCGAAAAGCCAATGAAATTTTTCAAAAAGTTGAATGCTGCATATTATTATATTACAATTGAATGAGCTGCAAAATTGCATACTCAAATATCTTCTAAAAAAATGTAGCTTTATAATTCTTAGCCCTTTTTATGATAAGTACTTCCTTGACTTTTAAAAATTGGAAATACTAAAAATACTGCCTAAAAAGTTAACAATAATCGCTGCTAAATATTTAGGTTACTTTCGAGCATCACCTACATTAACCAAGATATGCGTTAGAAATATAAACATTAAAATTAAATATAAAACACAAAAAGAAAATTATTGTAGGTACATATGAAAAACCCTGTATCTAGTAGTGAAGTGCGGCTTTGTGCGACGCAATTTTTTGTCGGCAAAATACTAATTGTACTAGATATCATGTCCGAGGGTTAATTTGACTGAGTCTGAAAGAGCAACATAACAAAATCAATTTTTAACATGAAAAAGAGTGATAATTTTTTTTTAAAATATCCCAACTTTAGATTTATTGGAAACCAAGGATATTATTGAAAAGTGTTAAGCTTTAGGATTCATCACGATTACTTAAATGAAATGCTTTAAATAATAAATATTCAAGTTGAAACTAGCACTTAAAAATATGTAAGAAAAAAACAAAAAAATTTACTTCAGATATGCTAAGTTTCGACCATCTGGGGCAAGTGCAGAGTATGAGGTCGGGAAAAAAGCGATGAATTATTGTTCCCCATTCTATTTCCCCATTCTATTTCCAATGCGCGTAGATTTCCAGAAGAGAATATGAGACTTACTTTTGAAGTATAGTTAAAGGCCCTTGGCAACTGACAATCTGGCATGTCAAGCAGTGTGTATGTATGAGTTTTTATACTCAGCTGTACTAGTACACAGAGTATTATAGTTTTAATCACATAACGGTGGATTGTAACAGAGTGAAATAATCGAGATAGATATAGACTTATATATATCAAAATGATCAGGGTGAAAAGAGAAATCGATTTAGCCATGTCCGTCCGTCCGTCCGTCCGTCCGTCTGTCCGTCCGTCCGTCTGTCCGTCTGTCCGTCCGTCTGTAAACACTCTAACTCGCGCAAAAATTGAGATATTTTGATGAAATTTGAAATGCAAGTTGGTATCGAGACTGGGACGGTTGGTATTGAAAATGGGCGAAATCGGACCATGACCACGCCCACTTTTCCTATATAGAAATAATCGGAAATTTGGTATCTCAGTCACTAATATAGCTGGAGCGATGAAATTTTACCCACGTGTTGAGCTCAGGCCCCTAGGAAGAAATTTGATGAAATTTTGGAAAATGGGCGGTGCCACGCCCACTTATTAAGGGTCAAACCTTGAAAGTTTTATATGTCATAACTCAGAAACCATTGAAGATATATCGACAAAATTTGGTACGCGTGATTTACTTACTTAGGCATACGTTTGGACGGAAAATAGTTAAAATCGGTTGACGGCCACGCCCACTTTTATATATGTATATTACAAAGTGACCTAATAAAAACATTTTAAGCGATATCTCTGTCAAATATAAAGATCTATCATTGAAATTTTGTCGCGTAAGTCCAACTGCGGACATAAAACGAAAAACACAAAAATTTTGGAAAATGGGCGGTGCCACGCCCACTTATTAAGGGGCAAACATTGAAAGTTTTATGAGTCATAAATCAGAAACCGTTGAAGATATATCGATGAAATTTGGTACGCGTGATATACTTACTTAGTCAAATATTTGGACGAAAAATTTCCGAAATCGGTTTAGGGCCACGCCCACTTTTATATATGGGTCTTATAAAGTGACCTAATAAAAGCATTTTAAGCGATATCTCTGTCAAATATAAAGATATATCATTGAAATTTTATAGCAGTAGTCCAACTGCGGATATAAAATGAAAAACACAAAAATTTTGGAAAATGGGCGTGGCACCGCCTCTTTTTATACACAGGAATATACGAGATTTCTGAGCCCATAACTCGACAAATAATTTATATATAATGACGAAACTTGGTGTGTACACTTTCATTACTTGTGGTAATACACGCTCAAAATTTTAGCGAAATCGGTTGACGACCACGCCTACTTTTATATATGAGAACTATAAAGGGGCCTAATAAAAACATTTTAAGCGATATCTCTGTCAAATATAAAGATCTGTCATTGAAATTTTGTGGCATGACTTCCACAATAGACCGGAAACAACAAATAGAAAAATTTTGGAAAATGGGCGTGGCACCGCCTCTTTTTACGCAAAGGGATATACGAGATTTCTTAGCCTATAACTCGACAAATAATTGAGATATTATGACGAAACTTGGTTTATACACTTTTATAACTTGTGTTAATAGACACGCAAAAATTTATTGAAATCGGTTTATGATCACGCCTACTTTTTAAGAAAGATATTTCTGCAACACCCTTTGGGAATTTGTAACATGACATCTTTGTAACTAGAAGTCATAAAGGAATGAAATTTTGCACAAAGTATAATATTGATATGCTTAGTTGGATGACTGATAAAAATTTAGAAAATGGGCGTGACTACGCCCACTTTATGCAGCACTCGCTTTATATTAAGTGCACCGTGTTTCCATCAAACGCAAACAAACAATGAAAGCATACAGCTGAGTATCTAATGTTCGATTCCACTCGAACTTAGGCTTCCTTACTTGTTTTATGTGTGTTAGTGCAATCGGCAGTCGTCGTGCTACACGTTCTTGTTGTCGGGCTCGCGTTGATGATAATCAAATCTTTTAGATATTTGCGTCAATCACCCGACACTCACACATATGTATACACTGCTTAACATTCCAGATTTTAAGTGGCCAAGAGCCTCAAGAGTTTGATATATGTATAATAAGCGATATTTGTGTACTAAAATGTTAAATTATAGTCTGAAAAAAATTACATTTCGCTAGCTTGGAGTGCAAGCTGTGTAAGTCCACTTTTATGAAAAAGTGTATTTTTATTTAGAACGCTAAAAAAATCAGATACGCACCGCGGTAAACAATTCTGAGATACTTGTCATATTTCTACTCGTTGTTATTCAGTGACACGCAAATTGTGTAAGTCCAAAAAGCGAAGAAAATTGTGTCCAAAATATTTATATGAACAGAAAATTTTTTTTCATTTCGAATTTTTTTTGTTTTTTGTTTTTTGTCTCTCCTACAAAGTTTTAAAAAAGGACTTACAAAATTTGCATTCTCAGCTAGCGATTTTTATCATTTGTAAAAAAAAATTTAGTTTTTTTGGTAATTTTAATTTTGGTAAATTTTATACATTGGCTGTGACCTCCCCCACCCCGAAAAATTCTCTTACTACGCCACTGACTGTACCTAAGATTTGGTTACTGCTTAGCTGTAATAAATATACATAATTTCTTTCTGAAAATCTAAATAGGAAAATAAAACATAAGTGACGCAAAAACCTAGAAAAGTTATCTTAATTTCCAAACCGATCTTTCAAATTAGCTCATACCTTGAAGTTTCTTTAAAATTTACCTGTCAAACAAATCTGCATCATTTAAAACTTTAAAATTAAGACATTTTTTTTAATTAATGCCATTTAAAAAGTGAAATATAGGTGGGAAACTATCGATGGCACTACCGATAGTATCGATATTTTATTTTTTTGATCACTATCGAAGACTATGGATGGCTTTTTCAAAACTATCAAGAACTATCGATATTAATGTGTACTCTCGATAGTTTTACAACTTTTACATCCCCATATTGCACCATAATATTTCAGATTCTGTAGAGGTTTTATATTCGTATACATATGTATAAAAAAATTTAAACGACATTATAGAATATTTTTTTTTGTTTCGACTTCAAACCTTCACTTCCGTGTACTAAAATATACTGGACTGAACGTAAAAAATTGAGATTTTGATGTTTGCCTGAATTTTTCAAATTTTCGGCGATAGTTCTATCGATAGTACTATCGATGGTTTATTTTTTGAAGACTATCAATAATTTTTTCTAAACTATCAAAAACTATCGATGGTGGCACTATCGATGGTGTCCCACCTCTAAAGTGGACGTAAGTGACGCTAGGTAAAAATAGTGTTAATTTTTTTTTGACGTTCGAGAAGCCAATTGTAAAAAAACTTCTGCTGCAATAATGAAAACATAAAGGGAAAGCATAATGCTGGATACCGAACGCGAGAGGATCTTCAAGCCAAAAACACCCAAAACCCCAATATAACACAGAAGCAGTATAAAGAAGAAGCCCTCTCTGGGTTAAGAGGTGGCAAAAGTTAAATACGTATTATATTTGTGCTTGAAAAGAGGAAGAGCTAAAAAGATATACCTTTTCATACAATATTCAAAAATATAAGTGCTTGCATATGAAGATGCTGAATTTTTCAATATATGTAACTTATTAAGGGATATTTGTTGGAAATTTTAACTGAAATACCATTTATTTTTTAGAGGGGCCCGTAAACGCGAACTGTCCCAGGGGCCCGGCTCGGCTCTCTGCGGGCCTGATAATTTTAGGTATAACGTCATGTCTACACATGTGCTATAGGCGTTTCTGTTGGTGCTCCAAATTTTTCGCGTAGGTGTTGTTTTTGTATTGGCAATATCTACAACATATTGACTACATTAAGAAATGTTAACAATGCACCAAAAAGCAAAACAAATAAAAACAAAGCAAATTAAGCTCCTGCCAGACGATGCAATGAAAGTGCTTTCAGAAAGTGAAAAAGTAAAATTTTCTCGTGTAGCCACCAAAAAAGTACTTTCTGAAAGTGTTTTCCCAAATTGATGATGATGATGATTTGACACTTTCGGAAAGCACTTTCATTGCATCGTTTGGCAGTACCTTTACACTGCAGCAGAAAGTAGATGGCACAAATATCAACATTAGGGTTATGATGTTTTATTAACTTTTTTTGTAATTTTGATTCCTTTGGTTAGCTTTTTGTTATATTTACGATCAAAATCAATAGTCCTGTACTCCAAAATTCAAAATGCAAATTTTGGTCTTGATCGGAGACGGTTAAAAGGTGTCGCAGAGGGGTCAATATTCAGATTACCATTTAAAGATCAAAAAATGTGAATTTTATTTTATAGAGCTATTGGCCAGTTTTTAATTAAAAAAAAATTGAAAACATTTTGTTGGTAGAAGCTATGGATCCGTTTCGGAGACCACCACATCCCCTCACCACATCCCCTCCGAAATGGATCCATAACTTCTACCAAAAAAATTTTTTCAATTTTTCTTAATTAAAAACTGGCCAATATCTCTATAAAATTTACATAAAAATAATTACTAGAATTAAACGGCCATGTAAAAACAGATCAAAAAATTAAATTACATTTTTTATGCCTAATGCCCAAAATCGATAGTCTTGTATACAAGGATACCAAATATACATTTTGGTCGCGATCAGGGATGGTTGCCAATTTGAATTTCAACCGCTGTTCGACATCTTTTATTCACATCAGAGCTGGGCGATAAGGACTACATGTGAAATCGATTACACATAGGATTACTATTACAGTAATCGTAATTTCAAAATTTCCTAAATTACGATTACAGTAAATCTTATTTTTGTGGCGAAGATTCCGATTTCAGTAATTGTAATTTCAAAATTTCTAAGATTATGATTACTGTAATGGTAATCATCTTGTAAGCGTAACCCTTATCGCCCAGCTCTGATTTACCTCCGCTCGAGACCAAAATTTATAGTTGGTATCTTTAACCCTACTTTAGCCGATTTAGGGGGTGAGACTGATAACAATGTTCATTTGATTTTAAGGACCACCCTAATGTACATACATACATGATTTTCCGTCATATCTTGTCAAAATTGGTTTGGAGACAAACCGGTTTCGGCTAATCATATTCATATCCAAAAAGTAACATTTATGTATACTTCGCATTTCTTAAAAAAAAAAAACTTTTAAAAGGAAGATAATTTCACTTTGCATTAAAGTCCAACAAAAATATTTGAACAGGTACTCTCTTTTGTAATGCACTGTATATTACGGTGTAAGGTGGTCCAAAGAATCATTTCGAGACTATGCTATTTTTATTCTATTATTCCTAAAACAATATGGTTTCTTTTTTAAACTTTGGGATAAGCGGAAAAATCCAATTAATTCATACCAAAGCTAAAAAAAGTAAAAAGAAGTGTGATAAAGAGATGTGCTGGCCTCCGGAATAGATATACCTATAACTTCTACTAAAAATATTAATTTTTCACATAAACTTTTCTTTAAATAAATAACTAAAAATAAAAACGGCCAAAAACCCAAAGTAAAATATCTTTCTTGTTCATTAAGTTCCTACTTTCCAAAAAATTATGTACCTACCTATCTATCATCACTGATGTAGGTATGTATGTAAAAACAGAAGGAAACTTTGAGGCATTTGCGCAACGTCTAAACTTTAATATATTAACCCTAATCACCGAATTTTAAAAAGTTACGTAAAACCGAAAGTGAGATTCTGAGACTCGCCTATGGGGAAATTTTGAAACAGATTATTTTGGTATTTGTGTTTTACTTTTATTTATGCAGTAGTGAATTCAGAAACATTTTTATAC
Source organism: Urophora cardui (assembly GCA_960531455.1). NCBI lineage: Eukaryota > Metazoa > Arthropoda > Insecta > Diptera > Tephritidae > Urophora > Urophora cardui. The sequence goes on along the minus strand of OY482674.1, from coordinate 39,553,288 downwards.
ATTGTTCTAAAGTTTTAGGACAATTTTTTTTAGTATATAAAGATAAAAAAGATAATTTCATAAAAGAGGGGATATTAATGAACTGTAATTTTCATACATTTTTGTAGTTGTTGAATGTTCATTACAAATGTTTTTATTACATCTGTTATACATTTTTTTTGTGCACAGAATGAGAAAAACTATGAATCAAATGGATTTGAATAAATTTTTCATATGATCGCCTCTAATATATATTTTCCTCGATCAAATTTAAAATTTTTAAAACGCGACGTTCGTGGTGAAATTACTGACGCATAAAAGCAGATGATCGTTCGCTTCTCTATCTGAACGCATCATTTCCGTAATTTAGAATCTCAGTAAACAGAAAAATTATAAGATTTTAATGGTTTTGAAATTGCTGACTTTACCGGTCTCCTTCATTTTATGACATCATATGATCTCAAGATCTACGAGGAAATACGAAGAATTCATAATTTATGAACACAAATGGAGGAATAACCAAAATTTCAGACAAAATCTTTTTTGGTTTAGGAATAATTCGCTTTTAAACTTTAAAGTGAGACTGAGAGGTCACTTTAGAGGATTAGGGTTAAGGCTCACTTTAGAGGATTAGGGTTAAGGAAAAATTTTCAGTATAGATTTCCGTAGTACAGTCGCACGAAATGCGGGTTGTTTCGCGGATTTCGGGAGAACTTTATTTTCTTCATACAATTTGGACCACCCTACTTTACATAAATACATATGTATATGTAGGTATGTACATACATATGAATGCATATTTGCTTGCGCAGCAAAACAATCAGAACAAGTAAAAGCGTGGCTGTCTTCGGCCGTACCGAAGACTTCATACCTACCTTTCATGAGTGGGGAAATGAAAAGTTACCTATGTATGTACATAGCCGGATTAAGTTTAATTTATAATTTTAATTCTGTGGGTTATTTATGGAAAGATTTATTAGAAAAAATGGTGTCTTGGCTATTTAAATGGAGGAGTTATACACCAAAATGTCCATATCTGAACAATCGGTTGTATGGGAGCTATATGTTGTAATGGTCCGATCTTGACAATTTTCGGTAACCCCGTTTGGGCCCATATGGGTACAAATACTTAAAAATTTCACGCCGTTAGCTGTCAAAATGGAGGAGTTATACACCAAAATGTCCATATCTGAACAATCGGTTGTAGGGGAGCTATAGGTTATAGTGGTCCGATCTTAACAATTTTCGGCAATCCCGTTTGGGTCCGTATGGGTACAAATACTTCAAAATTCCAGGCCGTTAGCTGTTAAAATGGAGGAGTTATACACCAAAATGTGTATATCTGAATAATCGGATGTTGTGGAACTATATGTTATAGTGGTCCGATCTTGACAATTTTCGGTAACCTTGTTTGGGCCAAAAGGGGCACGTCTACTTCAAAGTTTCATGTCCTTAGCTGTTTAAATGGGGAAGTTATGCACAAATTACATCCAAAAATTTCATGTATATCTGAATAATCGGTTGTTTTCTATATGTTATAGTGGTCCGATTCGGCCGGTTCCGACAAATGATCAGCTGCATATAACAACATACCTGTATTCCGAATTTCATTCAGATATCTCAAAAACTGAGGGACTAGTTTGCGTTCACACAGACGGACGGACGGACAGACGGACAGAAGGACAGACGGACAGACGGACATGGCTTAGTCGACTCAGCTCGTGATTCTGATCATATCGGTATATATTTTGGTGGGTCCCCCACGCTTCCTTCTGGTACTTTCGACAAAAATTTTTTGGCACTAAGTTATAATACCATTTCATTCTCATGAAAGGTATAAAAATGCCGATGGTAGAAACAAGCGAACAGAAGTGTTGTCACCTCAAATGCAATTAGCGCAAACGGCAATGAAAATGGCAATACAAAACGTTCAGAAAAATTGAAAATCAAGCAAAGCGCAGAGAGACGCGTTCCTATTGGTCCAAATGCGATTTGAATGTAAATAGCAACAACAAAACAGAGAATGTGCTGCTGGCTATACGATCCACACATGCAATTGGCTGTGTTTCACCGTTGCTTGTAGTTGACTGTTGCTGCTACTTCCTGTAATGGTGGTGGTGGTGTTTCCAATTGTGATGGGGAAACAAAGGCAGACAGACGGCAGTCAGCCATACGGCCTGAGTAGATGAACAACCGGTCGCAGAACTCTCCACTAAAAACACAATCGACTTTTTGTTTTGTTCGTGTAGGTATGTGTGAGAAAACTGGTTTGGCTACGCGCTTATGGCTCTGCCAGTGAGGTGTCAACTTTAGTCTACAATAAACGACGAAGCAAATTGGATGTGTAGAAATTGCTGGCGGGTTTCTTTGATAAAACCACAAAAACAAAAAAAAACGAATGAATTGTGAAAAAAATGTATGCAAAATAAGAAATTTGTGTAACAAAAGATGCAAGCAGATTAAAAAGCGCATTAGAAAACAAGTACCTATCTAAAAGTTTTGTACTAAATGTGAAAGAATTAAGAAGAAAGGCTTATCATTGAAGGCTATAAAAGAAAAGAAGTAAACAACGCATGCGCGCAATCGCCTCCGCAAAGGAAAAAAAAAAATTTATCCAAGGCCAGCAAATGCTCGCGCGCGAATTGAAACTCAAATAAAATCACGTTTCGCGGCTTTAGTGCGTTTCTGAGAGGCAGAAACAAAGAAGAAATCGTGACAAAAAGTAGTCGCGAAAAACAAAAACAAAAATAAAAAAATCGTCGCAAAAAAATGGCAAAAATCGCCGGCGTGCCACCGACGAACGCAATCAGTGAACATCAAGTGCTCGCCCTCAGCTTCAATCAATATCTGCATAATCAGCAATTGAATCAGGAACAAAATCACATGCAACAGCGCCAGGAAGCAGCGGTTGAACATCAAAAGCAACAACAACAAAAACAACAACATTCACCCGTCGCCATTGCGCCGCACACCGTTGCTTACACGCTTACCGCCGCCGAATCGACGCTGCCACACTCGTTGCTATACAAAATGGCACGTACGCCGCATCTCAAATCTAGCTTTTCGATCAATTCGATTTTACCCGAAACGCTGGAGGATCACCAACAACAACAACAGCAACGATCGCCGCAACACTCGCCACAGCAACGGACACGTCAACATGGCGATCATCACCAACAACAGCATCCTCACTACCACCTGCAGCAGCAGCAACAACAACAACTACTGCTACAGAATCATCCAGCGCTCCTGCATGGACAGCAACAACCACAACAACAACATCACCCGCAATACCCGCCACCGCCGCACGATATCGATAAATACCGTCGCATGTCGTCCAACGAATTCCGTTCCAGCCACTCACCGCTCGGTTCCGACGAACACGATCTCTCCGAGCCGGAATCTGATCTTGACGTGACGAGCATGTCACCGCCACCATTCACGGAGGGTAGTGAGTTGAGCGCGCTTAGTGGGCACAATGGACAGCGAAGAAGATATCGACGCAACGGACGTAGTGCCGCCGGCAGCGCAGTGGGTCATACGGACGAAAGCGGCGCTGAAAGTGATTTGGAGGGTATGGATGATGATCGGGGAGCTGATTTCGACGGTGGTGGTGGTGGTGCTGGTGGTGGGGATGAGGAGTGCGAAGAAGAGGATGTGGACTGTGATGCAGATGGCGATGGTGACGCGGAGGGTGAAGCGCGCGAAGGAGATGGCGATGCAGACGCGGGGAAATCTGGTGATGGTAAGAAGACGACCGATAAGAAGGGTAACGAAAAGCCGCCCTACTCTTACAATGCGCTCATTATGATGGCCATACGACAGAGCTCGGAGAAGCGATTGACGCTTAACGGCATCTATGAATATATCATGACCAATTTCCCGTACTATCGCGATAACAAACAAGGCTGGCAGAACTCGATACGTCATAATTTGAGTTTGAATAAATGTTTTGTAAAGGTGCCGCGACACTATGACGATCCGGGCAAAGGCAATTACTGGATGCTCGATCCCTCCGCGGAGGACGTCTTTATTGGCGGTTCGACGGGCAAATTGCGGCGCCGCACCACTGCCGCTTCACGCTCCCGCCTGGCCGCCTTCAAACGATCTCTCATCGCGCCCATGTTTCCCGGTCTGGGCTATGCGCAATTCGGCCAATTTCTCTATCCGCCACAAGCGGCAGCAACCGCCGCCGCTGCGCCCAGCCTGCTCGCCAGCATGTACAGCCGTTATAATGCTTTTGTGCCAAAGAGTCCGGCGGCGGCGGCAGCAGCGGCCATGTCCATGCAATTTGGTGGCGGTGGCGGTGGTGTGCCGCCAACACCCGCCTCCATGATGGCCAACTACAGCAGCGGCATGGAACGTCTGTTGGGCGCTGTGCCCCATCAGAGTCATCCGGCGGCGGCAGCGGCGGCAACCAGTGAACTCTATCAGCGCCTGCAATATCAGCAATTGTTGCAGCAACATGCTGCTGCAGCCGCAATCGCCGCCCATCAACGGCATCAGCAGCATTTAGCTGCTGGCGCGCCCGCGCCTCCGCCTGGCTCGCATCACTTGTCGTCCCCACACGCTCAACATCTGCCACATATGGCACAACAGCCGCCGCCGCCTCCGCCCCATCAGCAAGCACAATTGCAAGTAACCGCAGCAACGCATTCGCATCTGGCAGCACCACAGTCCATTTCACCCGCCAGCGCACAACCCATTTCGCCGACGGCAGGTACAGCCGCAGCGACATCGCCAATTCTGAAACCAGTGACCGTTCTAGCGCGCAACGATAGCTGAGTTGGGTTGGGATGGGATGGTGAGGTGTGCGGTGGTATGCCGACGGCAAACGAGGAGGCTGTATGTATATAGTTGTAGTATAAATATATGTATGTATGTATTTTTATGTATTACATACATACATAGTACTTACATAATTAAACAATATTAGTTAATTCAAAATGAGATATTCGCTAAAATACGCTTATATTAAACAAAAAAGTATGTATCTGTATGACGATCTAAACTTTGGATTCCAAAGGATATTGAAAGATTTGTTATGTAGACGAGCGAAAAGGCTTTGTTTGTAAATTTAGCAAAAATAAATTATTTTTTAATAAATGCGATAACCAAATCCCAAGTTATATACTTAGATAGAGGAGGTACATAGGTATTCTGATGTAAAAGTAAATCCTTAAACAAGTTGCTTAAAGCGTTTATAAGACAACAGATGTTTGTTGCTGAGTATGCAATTGTATATAATAACTAAAATGAAATTAGTTAGCTAGCACTAAAGAAACAATAAATTAAAACAAGTCCAAAATTAAAAAAAAAATACTATTTATTTATTAAAAATATAAGTCTACGTTCGTTTTTTATTTTTATTTGCAATAGACTTTGAAACACTTTTCGATCGATGCACATTGGTCCCAAATCCAAAATTTGTGGCATAAACCCAATTTCTAAACTTTTAAGTGTTCAAAAAAGGCATGCATTTTCCATTAGTACATATACTATTGCACCCAAAAACCAGTTTAATTCAATACATCTGGCAAGCATTAGTTTCTGACAAGCCAACAAAGTCAGCTGTTTCGCCTCAATAATATTAAAGTTTTGCGTAATTTTTTTTTTGCTGTGAACTTTTTAATATTGGAAAATTAAGCTTGATTGAAAACAAGTGCACATTTTTATGGATATCGCAGGAAAGAGTACACGGAAAGAAATTTGTATACTTGAATCAAGAAAAATGCTTTCTTCAACTCAATTTAGAAAATTTTTAGGGAAATAAGAAAAATTGACTTAATTATTACTGGAAATAAGAAATTGAGTTTTCCAAAAATGAGACAATTATTTTCTTATTCAAGAACACTAACAAAATCTATAGAAAAAAATGTTGAAAAAAAATGTTTAAATAAATAATAACATCTTTTCCTAAATGAAGAAAGTCTTTTTGCTAATATCAAGAAGAATTTAAGAAAATTGTGTTTCGACGAATTGGAGCAACAAACTACAGCGAAAAAAAATTGAAAATAAATAAGAAAACGTTTTCTTGAGCGAAGTAAAATATTTCTTGCTCAATTTGAACTCCAAAACTACAGCGAAAAAAATTGAAAATAAATAAGAAAACGCTTTCTTGAGCGAAGTAAAATATTTCTTGCTGAATTTGCATTTCCAAAGTTACATGTATTTTTTTTCATTTGCCATCCGCTTTGCATATTTCTGAATATTTCTGCAATTCTCAGATTGTTAGTGAAGCATTTGGTATAAGGAGTTCACTATTTGCATCTTCATTTATACTAAATGAAATGTTGTAATTTCAATGAACAAGTCCTAGGAAATTACTAGTTGACTAATTATGGTTTTCTAATCCCTCATGATTAGTTTTCATTTTCCTTATTTTTTACGTTTTGAATATTTTTAGAAAATATTTACTTAATTTAATATTTCATATTTTCTTATTTACTTAAATAAGCTCGTATAAGAAAAGTTTTACTTGCAACAAAAAAATTATTTCTTAATTATTTATTTCTAAAATCAAGAAAAAAACTCTTACCGCAAGTAAATTATTTCTTATTTATTTAAAATCCATTTTTGCTTGAAGTGAGAAGACCTTCTTATTTATTTAAAATCAAAAAATTCATCTATCATCAATATTCTAGATTAGGGAAAGCCTTAAGCTAGAATCGCACCATACTACACTACGCGACGCTGCAAGACGCGACAAAATATTCTTTGCATGTATTCTTATGGAAGCAACCGCACTACGCTACAATTGAGGTGAACTGCGCGACACCACGCGACGAAGTTGACCAACTAGGCAACTTCGTCGTACGACAGAAATTTGTGCAGTTACACCGTCGCATAGTTCGGTATAGCCAACTGCACTTCAAAATATAATGAATGCAAAATGTTGTTGGACGAATAAAATTTAATTTGGTTAGTGAGTGACAAATAAATTATTAAGGGCCTTATTTTGCAAAACGCAACGCGACGCAACGAGTCACCCAGAGTCACTTTTTGTCGTGTTCGTATTTTGTATCTCTTTAGGTGACTGAAAGTGACTGTAAGTGACTCGAAGTGAATGTGTTACGTTTTCTGGTGAGTATGTTACGTTTTTGGTATTTTGTAAAACGCAAAGTGACGAAAACGGTCACTTTAACTGTCAAAAGAGTCACTTCCTTTTGTTCGAGTGAGCATTCGATATAGTTTAATTTGCAACGGCTAAAATTAGCCAATTTAAAAAAAAAAACGGGGTATCAATCGACACGTTTCAATCTCGCGAACCCGAATATGATGCTGAACTAATTTTTTATTTGATTTAAATAATAAGTTATCAATAAAAACGTTTTAACTTTTGTCTTGCTTCTTGAACACACGCGAACACACAAATGCATTTTTTAACATTGGATAACACGTACATATATTTATTTATTTCAATTTCAATTCAATTATTTATATTTTATTCAAAAAAACAAACTAAACAAAACACGTATGTATGTATTTACACACAATGTCAACAAATACTTTTTTATTTTTGTTGACTTCCCATTAAACACTGAAAAAGAAATTCTACAACGTGAGAAAATATTGTTTCTAAATTTGAGAATCAGCATATATGTATATAATTTGAAAATAAACATATTTTCAAAAAAAAATTGTTTCGCATTTTGTACCATTTCACGAATTTCATCATGTCAAGGTTTCAAGGAACGAAGAAATTTTGTACCTATGTTTGCAAACTTCAATCAGCGTTCGTTGTTTTACGTGAGCAGTCTCTTAACGGTTGAAATTATGATAGTTGAAAATGATTGTGTGTAATAATGATTCCGTATTTCTTACTCTTATTTTATTTGTTTGTTGCTTTTTGTGAAGTTACACAAACTTTATTAAAAACATAGTTTGTTTCTCATATGTATGTACATATGTATGCATATTATGACTGTACAAAAGGCACAGGCGAAATTCACCCGCACGGGTAAATGAAAAACATCATATCAGAGTACAAATATGTAATACATATCGTCGTACAATACGAAAACTAACATACGTTTGTTTGTGACTGACGAAAAGTAACAAGTTCGACTTTTGGCCGACGAAAAATAACAAAATCGACTTTTGGCTGACGAAAACTATCAATTTTGTTTAAACAACAACAATTTCAAACAGTATATAATTACTGATACTTTTCGTCAGCCAAAAGTCGATTTTAATATTTTTCGTCAGCCAAAAGTCGATTTTAATATTTTTCGTCAGCCAAAAGTCGAACTTGTTACTTTTCGTACAGAATTTTTTTATTGATAGCTTTCGCCAGAAATTTTAAATATGCTAGTTTTCGTATGGTACGACAATATGTACATATTAGAGCTCTCGATTTTTTTAACATTTTCGTGTAGCCCGAACAATTGTTGTTCAAATGCTCGAACAGTTTTTTGTTTGTTTGTTTATTACCCGTATGTTTTGTACGGGCATTTGAACAATTCGGGTATTTTGAATTTTTTTTCTTTTGTTTATTATTTTTTTTTATATGTAGTTTTTTTATTTTTGCTTTTCCCATACACATTTTTTGTTTATTAGCTCGAATGCTCGAATGTTTTTACGGGCATTTGAACAAAAACGATCAGATCGAATTTCTCGATACCCGGGTATCTAGGGCTCTAATACATACATCTATTTATTCCATTCCATTTCTGCGCTCATAACACAAACTCTCTCACTATCCCTCAATTTTTCTGTACTCTAGAGTACAAATATGTAATACATACATACATCTATTGATTGCATTCCCTTTCGTACCAACTTTGAAATTGGAGAAAATGAAATCTATCAAATTGAGAATCAGCCCGAAATCCCATACTAAAAATGTGCCTCAAATGAACCTCAAATTGAAAATGAAAAAAAAAAAAATGTTTATTGGGTTGCAAGCTGCCAATTTTCCAGGGTTAACCACTCAATAAAACAGTTCGATTAAAAAAAAACACACCAAAAATTACTAAGGAAATGAAGAAAACCAGAAAAGTGGTAAATAGGCTACGTAAAGCGTTTGACAATCGTCGTGACTACGCAACGGAGCGAACGAAAAAACGTAAAAGCTTATAAAATACCAACTTTTAGGTGAAGGTGAAAGTGAGTGAACGTGAGTGACTGCGACGCAACGAGTCACGGCGTTTTGTAAAATAAGGGCGTAAGTTTTTAGAGAAATAAATTAAAAAAATTGTTCAACAAAGTGTCGCACAGTGCGATATACCCAAAAGTGTCGCACCGAAAATTGAAGTGTCGCGGCAGTGTAGCGTAGTATGGTGCGTTTCTAGCTTTAATGTGTAACTATAAAGTCTAGATCATAGTACAACAAAATTGTGAGAGAGTTTGTGTTGATGAGCGCAGAACGATTTGGTTAGAATGTATCTGATGCTGCTCATTTGCCCGTGCGGACTCTTTTGCCGGTGCCTAGTGTAGATTTACTTACAAATCACAGATCAACCGGTCATATTCAATAATTGAAAAATTTTTTACTATACCTCGAGTAATATGTTGAAAGCGTAACGGGAGATAGGCAAACACATTTGAAAGCCCGTCTCCACATAACTTAATTCGCATTCGAATAATCTCGCCCACTGACGCGTCTCCACATAGATAATCGTCGTTTAGTTTGACATTTCTCATACTTTGTCTTCTTCGATGTATACATTTTTGTTTATTTTTGCGTTTTTGCTTTGGTCTGTGTGAGATTGCGATAGATTTTCGATACAAAATTAGAGAAGGCATCGATTTTACCGTCGTTGGTGAGAGTTTTGAGAACGAATAACGTAGTTCAATCGTTATTCACTCTCAGAATTTTGTATGGAAATTAGCGTCATCCGGCACTGGATTCTAGGTCGAACGACGATTGAGATAGCGAACACAAATAAAAAGAGCGAACCACGTTATGTGGAGACAATCAAATGCTCTCAGGTCTCTATTGAAAACAAGCAACAAAAAATCCTAAAAAACTGGTTGATTCTATTTCAAATGTGAAAATAGTAACTACTTTTTTGTCAGCGTAAAGCATATTCCTAAACTTGAAGTAGATGACGGAAAATCGTTTCACAATACATCATATTGCTACCCTGTTGGAAAAGCAAGCAAATAAAAATTAATAGATATTTATTCCATTTTGTTCAGTTTCTCAAAATATTTTCACTTCGTTAATTGAACTGCTTTCAGTTTGGATTAATCTGTTTATGTGACAAATTCTTTTGTAAGATTTTGCTAAATTGAATGAAACGACGATGCGTTAAGTGAGGCATTTGTAACAGGAAGTCGCTACTACGAGTAAAAGTATTTTTATGCGTTCATTCTGTTGCTCAACTTGCAAATGCATGTAAGAATGCCAGCGATGAAGCGTCCAAGCGACAGAGTGTCGTCAGAGCGTTAAATTCAATTCAATCCAATTCAATTAAGTGCGCGTATTTCAGTATTTAGCTAAGCAACTAACATAGGAAGATCACATAAAATAATATTAAGGAAGGAATACATAATAGTTTTTGAATTAGGTACTCATGATCGAGAGAGTTGCTTAGCTCAAAGTTTCGGATGCTTATTAGAAATCGTTTGACTTCATTTTGATCACATGTAAAAGCATGACTGCATTTAAATAACACTACTCGACACCAAAAATCACCAAGAATAAAATAATATTTTTCTAAAGCGAAATTTTACGCTGATTCCGAATATCATCTCCATTTTTTTGTGGCAGACCCAGTTTTTGAGATATTGGTAAAAATGTGGAAAAAGCCATATATGCAAGACATTGCATCACATAAGTGCATCAAAAAGTTTTATGAGACATCGTGGCAATTTGACATCTAGGAAGATCTGGTAGAGGGAGCTCCAACAAACATTTTTTGCCTTCACACTCCAAAATTGGTCAAGTAGTTTGGTTACAATGGCCAAAATAATGAAAAAAAATTAAAAAAAAAATCGAATATTTTTAAAGACATTTCAGATTCGACTGTCCTAAAATCAGAAAAATTGTATGGGAGACAAAAAGTTAGCCCCCCTATCCTATAGAGAATTTAATTGTGAACATTTTAAGACTAATTGCGTAATAATCGGATGTACCGTTATTTATATTTATCTATTTTTATTGAAAGTCCTTAACCAAAAATTTTCCGGAAGAGTAAAATTTCAACAACAAAATTGGGTTTATTCATAAAACTTTATTAAGGGGTAATAGTCAAGATTATTTCATTCCTTTTATTACGTGTTTTGAAGTGTACAATATCTCTCAAAACAGCGATTAATAGGAAAAAAAAATTAATTGAATAAAAAAATATCTGCATTTCGCCATTTTAAAGAGAGGATAAATAATGAACGACGTGACTAAGTACTTTTGTTATTCTTTGGTGATTTTCTGCATAAGTTACACGTATGATTGTCCAAAAAATAGTCTGCCATAATATCCTCGTACCAAGACCCTTGATATCGCTATTCAAAAACTATTAAGTCCTGATGAAATCTCTCACCCTGTTCATCACTTTCAGTACCTAAGCCAAATTACAAACATACTAAAATTTTCATATTTTTGCACTACTGTGCAAAATAATTTTTCTGATTTTAGGACAATCGAATCTGAAATTTCTTTAAAAAAATTCGATTTTTTTCAAATTTTTTTTTCATTATTTTGGCTATTGTAACCAAACTACTTGACCAATTTTGGAGTGTGAAGGCAAAAAATGTTTGTTGGAGCTCCCTCTACCAGATCTTCCTAGATGTCAAATTGCCACGATGTCTAATAAAACTTTTTGATGCACTTATGTGATGCAATGTCTTGCATATATGGCTTTTTCCACATTTTTACCAATATCTCAAAAACTGGGTCTGCTACAAAAAAATGGAGATGATATTCGGAATCAGCGTAAAATTTCGCTTTAGAAAAGTATTATTTCATTTTTGGTGGTTAAAGTTGATCAAAATTTGTCGAGTAGTGTAATTCGATAAAAGTTTCGTGGATTCACTCGTCTGCATAGGCATTCGTTAAACAGGTTGTAGGCTATAATTCTCCTTATTCCTTGTTCGTTAAAGCTTATCAGAGTTCGCCCATAAAATTTCGTATAGATAGAATGATTCGGCATGTGTCGAATGAAGATTGGTAGAGTTTATTACGATACCGAGAGCTGTTTATATAAGAACGTGAGGATTTATTATCTTACGATAAGAAATTTCAATATGATGGGCTTTCTAAAGTAAGAACTAAGTAAGCACCAAAGCGACGATTGCAAGATAGCACGGATTGCAGATATCTTAGACCAAAATATGCCACACATCGAGAGTACCCTTTTTTACAGTAGTTGGAAGAAGCGGCTTTTCTTTTTTGCCAAAAGGACGCGTTCATCACTCACTTTTTAATAAATAAATCATTTTATTTCAGTAAGTTTTAAAATACATACAAAACATAACATTTAAAGCGAAATTCGGATGCTCAAATTGAAATTGAAATTAGCAATAGGGTTATGCTATGGATAGCGAATCCCCCTAAAATTAAACCAGCCAGAAAATCAACTTTAAATCTATGGCTGATAAGAAAAAAATCATAATGTAAAATAAGGGCACAGCCAGACGGCGCAAGAAATTACTTTCAGAAAGTGAAAAATTCAAATTTTTGTTTTTGTTTCTTTAAAAAAAAAAAAACAAAGAAATTACTTTCAGAAAGTGAAAAAGAAGGCTGCAAAATAACGTTATTTTTAACAATAAACAAAAAAAAATTTTGTTTCTGTTGAAATATTCGATTTTATAAACGTAACCCCTCCGGCCACAGAATATGAAAATAGGATGTTGTAGGATAACTAAGCTGATTTTTGTTTTTTTAGACAAAAAACTGAGTGGGCTACTCCAAAAACAGCGATTTTTTTTAAATTCCATGATAGGTTTAGATTAATATATGAAAAAAACTACAGAATTAAAAATAAAAAAACAAAAGATACATATTCTCATGTAAAATTAACGGCTTAATCGAACGGCTTAGGGAAGGTACCAAGATCGCCTAAAGTGGAATTTTATTTTTTTAGTCACGAATTTTCAAGTTTGGACCCTGGTATTTCCAAGATACCTTAAATTTCTTTTGAATCAAAATATACAGGAATCTGCGCAAATTAATGCAGTTTTCAGAAAAGTTTATTTGATCGAAATCGAGCTTTTTTTGTCCAAGCTACTTTGGTTCAAATGAAACATGCCAAAATCATTTTCATATTGAACAAAATTTTATTATACAGATTCCTGTATATTTTGATTAAAAAGAAATTTAAGGTATCTTGGAAATACCAGGGTCCAAACTTGAAAATTCGTGACTAAAAAAAATAAAATTCTACTTTAGGTGATCTTGGTACCTTCCCTATGGCTCGCACTAAAAAACTGAGTACACCATTCGATTAAGCCGTTAATTTTACATGAAAATATGTATCTTTTGTTTTTTGTTTTTAATTCTGTGGTTTTTTTCATATATGAATCTAAACCTATCATGGAATTTAAAAAAAAAAATTGCTGTTTTTGGAGTAGCCCACTCAGTTTTTTGTCTAAAAAAAAACAAAAATCAGCTTAGTTATCCTACACTAAACTGGAAACGGAACGTAGAAGTACGATCCCAAAAAGCCATGTTAGCACTTTACGCATGTAAATCAGCGATAGGCAAGAGATGGGGACTTAACCCCCAAATCGTCCATTGGCTGTACACAGCGGTAGTGCGACCTATTCTCTTCTATGCAGTCACCATATGGTGGCCAGCACTGGAACTCGAAACCAATAAGAGCAAATTAACTAGAGTGCAGCGAATGGCTTCCATGCTTATTAGCGGAGCCCTTCCCTCCACCCCAACTAAAGCTCTCGAAACCATCCTATTTCTTCTCCCCACGGATATACAGGGGAAACTCATTGCCAGCTGCAACGCGGCAAGGCTCAATGCAACCGAACCCTGGAGGGACACCAGATTCGGGCACGCTCAAATTCTTAGTAACGTCCCTGCCAATTTTCTAAAGCTGGACTATGCAATACCAGCCTTCTGTTGGGATAACAAATTCTCCACAAGAATCCCGGAGAGGAGCGAGTGGAAGAACTTAGGGGATCCCGACCCTAATACACTGCACCTTTACACGGACGGCTCTAAATTGAACAATAGAGTTGGAAGTGGGTTTTTCTGCGAAAAGCTTCATCTGAAAGTAAGTTTGCGCCTACCTGATCACTGCAGCGTCTATCAGGCTGAGCTCATAGCCATATGGGAAGCAGCTCGTCGCCTGACAGATCTGCCAGACATAAATTCTATCAAAATCTTCTCTGACAGCCATGCTGCCATAAAATCCTTACAGAGTAACAATACTACATCTATAGTTGCAATGAAATGTAGGGAGTCTTTGAACAAACTAGCCGAAAGGTGCGACCTGAACGTCATTTGGGTTCCAGGCAACTGCATTGCAGATGAGTTAGCAAGGGAAGGCACAAGCTTGCAGGATATCACATCTGCGACATGGGTTGGCCCCCCGCTTAACTCATGCAAGCATTGGTTGAGATCTCGCTCCATTGAACAGGCTAACGCTAGATGGGCCAAGGAGTCAACTTGTGTGATTTCTAGGCAAATCTGGCCTAGACTGGATGAGGCTAGGTCTGTATCGGTGCTGCATCTGAATCGGCTCTCTATAGGTCCGCTGGTGGGACTTCTAACAGGCCATTGTCTTATGGGCACTCGCCCTCTCGCATGGGCCTATATAAAAACGACTTCTGCCGCAGCTGTAGAGACGTGGAGGAAATAGAGAGTGTTGAGCACTATCTATGCCACTGCCCCGCACTGTCGCTATCCAGGTACCGCTTCCTCCATAAACACTTTTTCGAGTGCCTGGCGGAGATGGAAAATGCAAGGAGACTAGATTTTCTGCGCTTCATGAAACAAACGCGCTGGTTTAGCTTCACGGGCATCTAATCTTATCATACTTTTGAATCTAATTTTTCCGGAAAGGTTTGTAAATAGGAATAAGGAAGCTAGGGCTCCCGTGTGGTATCACAATGGGCCACCTCGGCCTAAGTGTGTCCCCGCTTTCATGAATTGCGGAGACAGCCACCTCAACCTAACCTAACCTAGTTATCCTACAACATCCTATTTTCATATTCTGTGGCCTTGGTGAAAAATTCAAATTTTTGTTTTTGTTTCTTTTAAAAAAACAAAGAAATTACTTTCAGAAAGTGAAAAGTTCAAATACAAAAATTTGAATTTTTCACTTTCTGAAAGTAATTTCTTGCATCGTTTGGCTGTGCCCTAAAAGTGACTTTCATCCGATATCTAAGCACATCTTAATGGTGTCAAGCTTATGCTCGTGTTATACATAGTAAAATTCCAGGTGTCACATAACAGTCACTGAAATGGCTGCTGTTTCTACCAATGTAGGTATTCTGAACGCGCTACTCTTACTCGGTACTTTACGTTGTATCACTTCTGCTAATACTAGATAATTTATATGCTTAAATTGCAAAGATTATGATTATGGTCAATTGTTGCTGTCATTTTGCAGTTGCACATTTCAATTGAAATTAGTGGAAATGCGCGGGCGCGGAATATATTTGCGTGCGTCGACCGAAACCGATCGAGATTTGAGATGATCATGTCGACTGTTGATGTTGCTGATAATATGATGATAGTGGCAGTCGGAGGTGGTGGTGGCGGGGGCGGTTGCGGTGATGACAATAATTTTGACCGCCACAAGGCAAATAATAAACGCACTCCCGCCGTGCGTGAAGACCGATGATGTCTCACGAGAGTACATTTTGAAGCATTTGTTTTGAAAAGTCGTTGCGTTTACATTGAATGTACAAGTATCTATGTACCTAAGTGGTAAATAACAAGTAAGGAAGCCTAAGTTCGAGTGCAATCGAACATTAGATACTCAGCTGTATGCTTTCATTGTTTGTTTGCGTTTGTTCGATATAGGGTGTATTTTATATGAAACGAGTGCTGCATAAACAGGGCGCAGCCACGCCCATTTTCAAAATTTATATCAATCATCCAAATAAGCATACAAATATTATTGTTAGTGCAAAATTTCATCCCTCTATGACTTTTAGTTACAAAGACTTCACGTTACAAATTCCAAAAGGGTGTTCCAGAAATATCTTTGTTAAAAAGTAGGCGTGGTCATAAACCGATTTCAATACATTTTTGCGTGTCTATTAACACATGTTATAAAAGTGTATAAACCAAGTTTCGTCATAATATCTCAATTATTTGTCGAGTTAAAGGCTAAGAAATCTCATATATCCCTTTGTCTAAAAAGAGGCGGTGCCACGCCCATTTTCCAAACTTTTTTATTTTTTGTTTCCGGTCTATTGTAAAACTCATGTCACAAAATTTCAATGAATTATCTTTATATTTCACATAGATATCGCTTAAAATGGTTTTATTAGGTCACTTTATAATACACATATATAAAAGTGGGCGCGGTCGTCAACCGATTTTGGTAATTTTTCGTCCACACATTTGGCTAAGTAAATATATCACGCGTACCAGATTTCATCGATATATCTTTAACGGTTTCTGAGTTATGGCTTATTAAACTTTCAATATTCGCTCCTTAATAAGTGGGCGTGGCACCGCCCATTTTCCAAAATTTTTGTAGTTTTTGTTTTATGTCCATAGTTGGACTCCTGCCACAAAATCTCAGTGATTGATCTTTATATTTGACAGAGATATCGCTTAAAATGTTTTTATTAGGCCCCCTTATATTTCCTATATATAAAAGTGGGCGTGGCCGTCAACCGATTTTGATAATTTTTCGCCAAAACATTTGACTAAGTAATTATATTACGCGTACCGAATTTCATCGATATATCTTCAACGGTTTCTGAGTTATGACTCATAAAACTTTCAATGTCTGCCCCTTAATAAGTGGGCGTGGCACCGCCCATATTCCAAAATTTTTGTGTTTTTTGTTTTATGTCCATAGTTGGACTCATGCGACAAAATTTCAATGATAGATCTTTATATTTGACAGAGATATCGCTTAAAATGGTTTTATTAGGTCACTTTATAATACACATATATAAAAGTGGGCGTGGCCGTAAACCGATTTTGATAATTTTTCGTCAAAACATTTGTCTATGTAAGCAAATTACGCGTACCAAATTTCATCGATATATCTTCAACGGTTTCTGAGTTATGACATATAAAACTTTCAATGTTTGACCCTTAATAAGTGGGCGTGGCACCGCCCATTTTCCAAAACTTCATCAAATTTCTTCATAAGGGCCCGAGCTCAATACGTGGGTAAAATTTTAAAACTCTAGCTATATTAGTGGCTGAGATACCAAATTTCCGATTTTTTCTATATAGGAAAAGTGGGCGTGGTCATGGTCCGATTTCGCCCATTTTCAATACCAACCGTCCCAGTCTCGATACCAACTTGCGTTCCAAATTTCATCAAAATATCTCAATTTTTGCGCGAGTTAGAGTGTTTACAGACGGACGGACGGACGGACGGACGGACAGACGGACGGACGGACGGACGGACGGACGGACGGACGGACGGACGGACATGGCTCAATCGATTTCTCTTTTCACCCTGATCATTTTGATATATATAAGTCTATATCTATCTCGATTATTTCATTCTGTTACAATCCACCGTTATGTGATTAAAACTATAATACTCTGTGTACTAGTACAGCTGAGTATAAAAACGACAGGCATATTATCATATGAGACAGTGACAGTAGCAACAACAGCAACAACAACAACAATCAAATCAGTAATCTCAAAACAGTTTATTCAATTTAAATCACTTCACTTTAATTTGGTTTGATTTGAAGGAACGCACGCCAGTTCGGATGGTCGACGACGAATGGAAACCTGTAAATAAATGTATACAAACATATGTACATTCATACATTTGTGTATATTTCAATAAAAAGGAAAGTTAATTAAAGTGACGGCGGTGATCGCGTATCTCTTTAGTATAAACATTAAGATAAGTTCATTTATATGAATATGTATGTACATAGGTATATGTAGATATACTTTTGTACATATAATACATTGTATATGACTGCAATTTTCTCGGCTCAACACAATTGTTGATACATCTGTGTCCATATGTTGGTACGTAATTTAGTGGCATTTGTTGCCGTTGCCGTGGTCGTTGTTGTTGTGCGGGTTGCATTGCACTTTAAAATCAGATTTGCTGGCAACACAATTTCATTCAAGTTGCCAATTATTCGCTCATTATTCAATAAAAGTAAATTTATTTGTTTGTGCAAGAATGATGCAAAGGCAACAACAACAACAACTAATGTGAAGAAAATACTTGTTTTTTTTTTTCTTTTTTTTAAGTGATTAAGCGAGAATGTAAGCTAAGCTATTGAGAGCTGCTGTTGATTAACTGCGACGTGAAATTTGCAAATCCGATTATTAGAAAGAATTTATGGACATAATAGGTAGGAGATGTGGCTGAAATCGATCTCTGACTATTTTTAGGCCGAGCTTTTAATAAACTTTGTATCTACACATACTATTTCGAATCGAGTCACCAGGGCAATTGGTAATGCTCTTTGAGATCACACCTGGGAGGTGATTGATGGCTACTTAGGCAAACGTATTTTCAACTATGCTGGGGCATCCGTCATATATGAATCATTACTGTTTTTTTTTTTGTGCTATCGACCTTGAAAAAAGGCTTCAACTTGCTAATTTGCAACCCTTCTGTCAGCTATCCAAAATTAAATGTTGTGAACGCGAAAAATAAATAAGAGATTAGGTCCGTTCGGCGGCTGCAAATTGCTGCAATTTGCAATCAAAAAATATGTCTTGCTCTCCGAAAGAGAGAAACTTATGCAAATTTACTGGCATTTCAACGAACAGAACTTTGTCAAAATTTGCAGCAAATCAGCTGTTTGCCTTTATTGACAAGTGCATAACAAAATTAAAATTTTACGAAATTGAATCCAAGGGAAAGCTAAATGTGCAGTGTCCTATGTTCTACACAAAAGCACTGAGGATTGGTCCAGGAATAGGGGAAATTTTCCAATAATGCCGCACGCCCCAAAAAAAACGACTTCTACCGGTGGGTAGGGGATGGGAAGGGTGTTCTGAATCCGTAAAATTTAGACGCCGGACGTACCTCGTTTTCGAGAAATTTATGGTTAAAGTTTAGTAACTCTCCATATAAATTGGATAGATAAAGAAAAAACACAGTGCTTTTGCGCAGAACACCTTACTGCGTAGGCGGCCTTCGGCCGCGCTTATAAAAAATAACCCTGGGCTACGCCATCCGTCCGGAAGTGTGCACCAACCGTGGCGGTGATGTCCTTCTGCATAGTACACCCTTCAGCGTAATATCTATGGCCCGGTCTACAGTACTTTTGCGGTCATTTCAACTCGCAAAATTGTACAAACGCTTACCTTGTACCCATGTCAGTTGTGTGTGTATGTGGAAAAATTGGTAAAAATTTAACAACTTTAACAAATTCCGGGAAAACCAGGTACGTCCGGCGCATAAATTTAACAAATTCAGAACCTACTTCCCCTCCCCTACAATCCAGTAAAAGTAATTTTTTTGGGGGCGTGCGGCATTATTGGAAAGCCGACCCCAGGAATAAATGCAGAAAAGGAGTTCTGCCGGCTGAGGGTTATCTTTTTAAAGTACGACCCAAGGCCGTCAACGGAAATAGTACCCAGTTTTGGTGTATTGTTTGGTGGATTTTACAACTTTACCAACAAATATCTCATAAATTATAAGTTTCCGGCAAGTTTTTATTTCTGTTATGACATCTGCGAAAAAGTTATTTTTTCGGGGCGTGCGTCATTAATGGACAATTTTCCCATTTAAGTAGTATACTATCTCCTATTTGCGATTCAACAACGCAGAATCCCAAGAGTGCACACAGAGCCAAAAAGTTCACCTACAATCAAAGAGACTGCCACCTAAAAAAGCTATTTGGCCGAGGAGAGGGAGAGGGGACAAAATTGAAGAAATTTTTGCTAGAAATTCTTCTGGATTTTAGCTTGAATTTCTTCTTAAATTTATTTAAAAGGATATCGTCTGAAAACGAGGAGATAACTTCTTGTTTATTAATTTTTTATGTCATTTTGTAAAAAAAATTAAATTGTTAGAAGAAATCTGCTTGTTTTTAGGAGAAAATTTTTATAAAGCAAATCAATAAGGACATCCTCTAATTTTTACTTGAACCTTTTTGAAGTTATTAAAAAGGAAAACTTTTTATTTTTAAAAGAGCCCATATTAATTCAAATTTTGTTTTAAACGTCTTAACATACGTACATACATACATATGTACATATATACTCGTACATACTAGAAGTATGCATAACAGTTATTGCATCAGCCAAGTTTTATGCGTGCAATTACATGTTCAAGAAATTAAAAGGGAGAACTTTTTATTTTTAAAAGAGCTCTTATGTATTTCCTCCGTTCGTCAATTTCACTACGGCTTTGCACATTTCTACAATTCTCAAACGATTAATGAAGCACTTGGTATAAAGAGTTTATTATGTCCATCTGCACTTATATGAAATGAAATGTTGCCCTTTGTCAGAATAAGTCCTAGGAAAACACTGTGGAACAAATTTAGGTCAACAAAAGTTAACTCGGTTCTGAAAGTTAGGGGTGAAAATAGATGCTAAATTAGAAGACCCGTATCGCGGCGTTTGCTTAGGTTAGTTCGAATTTGTTTTTAATCGACCTTTGAACTTTGCAGGCAAATGCCGATTTTCAGCATATTGTTTGTATGGTTTTTTTGCTATAACTCGTCGACTAATTGAGATTTTTGCCCGACTTGACTGTATTTACATGATCGCCTATAACTTTTCCATTTTACCATGGATTTTCTTCGTTGATAGCTTATTTTTTTGCTAATAGAATGTAGCTTCACGTAAACGAGTAAAACCGAAGGTGAAAATTTTGGTTTTAAAGATATTGCCTGACAAAGTCAATTTTTTCTTTAAAAAATCGAAAAAATTCAAATTGAATTATCAATATTTCAGAAACTATAAGAGGTAGAGAAAAATGTTATAGACCCCTTGTATAGGAAATTTAATTTTCTCAATTAGTCGACGAGTTATAGCAAAAAACCATACAAACAGTATGCTGAAAATCGGCATTTGCCTGCAAAGTTCAAAGGTCGATTAAAAACAAATTCGAACTAACCTAAGCAAACGCCGCGATACGGGTCTTCTAATTTAGCCTCTATTTTCACCCCTAACTTTCAGAACCGTGTTAACTTTTGTTGACCTAAATTTGTTCCACAGTGAAATACTAGTTGACTAATTATGTTTTCCGATGAAAATCAAGATTCTCTTCCTAATAATATTAAACAGGGTTTCTTCTTAATTTTACAGGTTATCTGCTAAATTTATGTGAAAAGGTTTCCATATTTATTCTAGGAGTCATCTTCTAAATTTTATTTAATAGGTTTTCATCTTAGTTTTATAGGTTATCTCTTAAATTTTACTGAAAATGATTTCATCTAAAATCGACGGGTCATCTTCTTAATTATATTGAAAAGGTTTTCATATTAGTTTTACAGATTATCTACTTAGTTTTATTAAAATGAAATATCCAGTAATAATAAGACGGGCATCTTATTGGAGAGAAAGCATAGAGAAATCCGCTAAACTTTGTTCTAATTTATAGGGCATTTTAGGTGGTATTTTGGCTCTGTGCAGACGATGATACCACTGCGCTGTAGGGATGGGCAAATTGGAAAAATATATCGATATATATTGTATCGATATTTAAAAAAACATCGATTTATGCCGTGTAAAAACATCGATATATCAATATATCGAAAGGGCTGGCTTCACATTAAGGAACCACGTCCCGCGAAAAACCACTTCTTCACGGGGCTAGAGGTGCTCTCACAGATCTCAAAACTGGAATCCAAACTTGCCGTAGACTTATAGTTTACTAGATATTTGTTGTTAAAGTTGGATGGATCTACAGATATTCTACGAATCCTGAAGAATAAACATAAAAATCATTAAGAATTGCTTGAAGAAGAAAGTAATGTAAATTCAAGCACCCGGACATTATGGTTATACTCTGAAAAAAAAAACGTTGTAAATCTGAAGACTTTCGCTGTTAAATCAACTACTTTCCGCAGTTGAAATGTGCCCAACAACGCTCCGTTGTTGTTTCAAAGGTGCGAGCGTTTTTGATTTAAGTCAATAACGGAGATTGTTGGAAAAAATTTTTTACCTAAAAATAAATTTTTGTTTGCATTTTACTCTTCATCTTCTCTCCGCCCGGTTCCCAACTGCAAATATGTAGCCTCCGCTTGTTCTGCTATTCTTCTCTCCTTCTTATCATTCACTGGTTGCTATCTTTATTTCTTATTCTGATTTTTCTTCTTTATTTTATATTCTCCTCCGGATTCAAACCATGACATCAACCTGAAATGCTAAGCAATCATCACATAGTGGAACATTCAACATTATATTGAATTGTAGTAACCTATTTATACTTCCATTTTCTAAAAAGGAATCCATGAATTATTTGAATCATTGTAAAAACAAAATTTAAAAAAAATTGTTCTCATTAGTTCTGTTTACAACGGAAACTGTTGGGTCAAATACTTTTGCCTTTAAATCAACAACGGGGAGAAAATTGTTGCTAAAAATAAACTTTTGTTTGGATTTTTCTCTTCATCTTCTCTCCATCATTATTTTTTTTGTTGGTTTTCTCACAAAAAAATATTTTCTCACAAAAACTTTTTAAAGGCAAGCAATTTTTTGAAACAACAACGCCCGTTTTTGAATAAATTGTTGGATCAAAAACTTTGCTGTAAAAACAAATACTTTTGCTGTTGAATCAAAGACGGAGATTCAACAGCCGAAAGTTGTTGGTTTAACTACGGTTATTTTTTTCAGAGTACCACTTCTTAAAAAATGTTCTGCTGTTAAATTCGAAGCGAATCAGAAATGTATGAAAAATATCGAATTTGGCTCGAAATGGCAAAAAATTATCGATTATCGATGCACGGTAGTTCAAAATATCGTCGATATTATCGGCTGTACTATTTTAAAAATATCGATATATTGATATATCGATATATATCGCCCAACCCTACTGCGCTGTCATTAACACGTTTCGTCTTAGCTGGTACCTTATTAACAAATTAAATCATTTAAATAAACTTTATAAATTAAAATAATATAATTTTCTCACTCCATTTTCTATTGAATCACATATATTCCCGATTTTCTTAGTTTTTTGACTTGAAATTACTTTCGACTTTTTATTAAATTGCAACCATATGATCGCAAATCATATGTTTTTTCAGTCTACTGAACTTTGCAACGACAAATTTTGTCAGTAAAACTTTGCAGCTTTCTCCGTCAATGAACTGTCAAAATTGCGCTCTCTTCTGCAAATTTTGACTGAGTTTTTGCCTCAAAAAACGCGATTTTGCAGTTTTTTCTGCAATTTGCAGCAATTTGCTGCCGGCGAACGGTCCTATTGTCTTCCACAAAATACGCAAATAGAAACATATACCTATGTACATATGTTCATATAGCCAACAAAAATACAGTGTTAAAAGAAAAGAGTATTTAATTAAGCACTTTCAAGTGCTATTGACAATAGCTTCATTCTTTTACTTTGCAACATTACTCTTCATGTGGAAAAAGTGCTAAGCGCTTTCAACTGAACTCGCTTAGCCAACTCAACTAGCCAAGAATTTTGGTTACGAAAGTACGGTAATAGTGAATATTCTTATGCTCAGTACAAAATCTTTAATTCAAAAATTTTTCTTTAAGATCGAAAATTCTATTTTTAAGATTGATTTCGTTCGTATTTAAGAAACAAGCGTTATTAAGTTTTCAAGAATAATTATTCCTAGATTAATATTGAAATTTCTCAAACCAAGAATATTTATTACTAATTTAGAATTAATCATTTCGGTTTATTTTCTCACTATAATTGCTCTCTATCTCTCTCTCTCTCACATATACTATATGACCTAAAAATAACTTTTTTCCAACTACAAATATGCAGCTTCACCTCCGCTTGTAATCCTCTTCTTCTCCCACTGTGGCAACTTCTTCGCCTTCACTGCTTGCTATTGTTGTCCATTTAATATTCTCCTCCGTATACGAATCATGGCATCAACCTGAAATGCAATCCAACGTCATCATATAGTGGGATATTCAACATTATATTGGACTTTAGTGATGCTTTTATGCGTACATTTTTTCGAAAAAGAATCTGTGAATTGGTATCAACATTTTAAAAAGCAAGACTAAAGAAAACTGATTTCCATTGTTTTTGTTGCTAGATTCAATGTTATAGCTGAGAGTGCATGCCACAAAAAAAACTCGTGAGTGACGTTGAATTGAATTTTTTGAAGAACTTTTTTCTTGTTTAAGGAATTTTCAAACTAGCAATAAAAATATTCTTGATTTGAGCAAAAATTGGGTTTTTTTAAGAACATTTTTTTTAACTTATGTAAGTACATTATTCTTATTTTTGATATTCTGCATCTTAATTATTAAAAACAAGAACAGTAAATTCGTGTTCCTAGAATATTTAAGAACGAATTATTCCTAAAATTTTAAGAATGAAAAGGATAAATTTCTTACCAGTCAGTTTTAATTTTAGAACTCAATTTTTCTCTGAGTGCATGCTTTAGGTTTTCTTTATTTTGATTACTATTGCACGGTGTTAGATAATCGTATATACATATACACACATATGTATACATTTATGCATGGAAAAGTGCATATCTTACAAGTAGAGGTCGGAAACTATCGATAGTCAGCACCATCGATAGTGTACGATAGTTTTTTTGCAAACTATCGATAGTATATCGATAGTTGACGATAGTTTCGGGTCATTTGGGAGAGTCTACGGCTACGCTCACACTGTAACCGCCTTCTGCCGTCCGGCAGCAAACACATCCACAAACACATCTGTTTTAAATGAGCTCACCCGATTTCACCCGAATGTAAACAAACTTTGCCCACCTGTCCTGGTCTTATTCTTAACAATACATGAAAGTAATAGAAGATGATCCAATAAAACTTTTTTCAGTACATTGTTTTGTTTTATTTATTTATTAGCCATTTATTCTTGTTCAAAAAAATTAATATATTAACCAGAGACCATAACAATTATAACTAATAAACATAAATCACTTCATAACAATTATTGAGCAATGGAAAAATTTTTCCATCATCAATAACAATTACTCAAAGATCGATATTTTTTCGATCAGATCATAATTGTTATGAGCAATTGATATTTTTTTCGATGTTCCATAACAATTACTGGATGATGGATATTTTTTAAATCGTCCCATAATTGTTATGAGCAATTTATATTTTTTCGATCTTCCAAAACAATTACTGGAGGATGGATATTTTTTAGATCAGTCCAAATGAAACCTGGGGTCATCCCCTTTCGTTTGATACCCATATTGTAGTGTAATTTTAATGTTTTTGGGTAATCACATTTTAAACGACCGTGCCATAGTCGTATTTATGTTGCTTTGACTACTTGCTAGTCAGCAATTCAAACCCTGCATGGAATAGTTACCGTTTGTTTGGTGCCTAGTGGTCACATTTCAAATTTTCAATAAACTATCGATAGTTCAAACGATAGTCGAAAACCATCGATAGTGTAAACGATGTTCAGAAACCATCGATAGTGACGATAGTGCCATCGATAGTTTCCGACCACTACTTACAAGTGTTATGCACGGGGGCGTTGTTTAGCTGTCACCACGATCTCATGTGCTGATACATCCAAGTGCGACTTCAAATTAATTTACATATGAGCTCTTCCTTCATATATATCATATATGTATATACCTACATATACCTAAAAAAATATGTACATACATACATATCGACGCTTCCAAACAAAACTGTACTAAGTCTGAAAACTGTGTTTTGCAGGAGAAGCTCTCAAAGTGTAAACTCGATATGAAACTGCAGTTGTATGCTAAATACATTTTCACTTGTAACTTCTGTTTGGATTGAACGATCAACACCGAAACTCGACAGTATCAAAGTTAGGGTACGCTTTATATAAAACCGTAAGAAAAAATAAAAACTTGCTACGTTGTTTTTCATGGCAAGCTCTCAAAGTTTTATTTTGAAAAAATCACGAGTTGTAATATATGTACACTTTTGCTTATAACTTTTGATTGGATTGTCCAATTGATACCAAAATTAGACAGCATCTAAATAAAGACACTTAATACTTGAAAACGCCAATAACGGGAAAATGTACTAAGTCGACTTAGTACAGTATTGTTTGGAAGCGTCGATATGTACATACATTGTACAACCGTTGTTGCTTCAGCACATTTTCTCTACCGTTGGCGGCATTTTTACCGCCTTTGTAGTTGCTTAAATTAAAAGCTTAACTGCCAACAACATAATTTGTTAACAATTCCACACAAAAGCAACTGTTTGGCAACTTCGGCCGTTTGTTATTTAGTGGAAGCAGAAGCATTGCGCGGAACGCATCGTAACAAACACCTCTTTTTGTTGTTTTCTGTCGTTGGTGATGAGCAAACAATAACCATGGCGATAACAATAGCGGCGGCGGCAGGCGCAACATACAATTGGAAAAATAAAAAAAAGTATACATAAATACTTAATATGCATGTTTTCCAGTTATAAAAAATGTTGTCCAACAATTGTTTAGTCAGCGCAAATTATGCGCCATGCTTTGTGGCAATTATAAAGTTTGGTTAAGGCAACTGAGAAATAATACTGCCGCTCAGCTGCTTAACAGCAGCGCGTTTTCTTAATTTATAATTTTGTTTAATTTTTTAATCTTAAGGCTTTTCTTGTAAATATGACTGACAGCTACCATTGTTTACTGTGTGTACTGTAATGTTGCGCGATTGGTGGGGGTGAGAGTGTCGTTTCGCTCCAATTTTGTATAACTATTGCAATCACTTTGCTATACATAATTATGTACGTTATATTTGACCGTAAATTTTTTGAAGTCTCGAAAGAAGAAGGAGAAATGTAACGCCACTGTTTTTTTTTGATGGGAACTATTTGTACAGTGTGTGATTTTTCTTTTATTGAAAACTCCTTCGGGGTTCAATAGCTTAATACAAAAATTAATTTCATTTATACCTGTCTACCTTTCGGGACTTTCAAATCGGTTAACTCTTCCAAAATCAATCCAAAACAGTGGTTTAAACCAGGGCTGCACATTAGCGTTATTTTTTATCAATAACCGAAAAAATATTTTGTTTTCAATTCAACTTTGAAAATTTTAACGTTAAGTGCTGAAAAAAAAAAAATACTGTTTTGATAATTATCAAAAAAAATTATGAAAAAAAATTTCGTTTTGTTGATTATCAAAAAACAAATATTGAAAAAATTTTGTTTCGGTAGCCAACAAAAAGAAATTATCAAAAAAAATAACGTTAATAAAAATTCAAAGTAAAATGCCGTAAGCCCGAAACAAAATTTTATTATTATTTTGTTTTTGATAATCAACGAAACAAAATAATTTTGATAATTTTTTTTTTGATAATCAACGAAACGAAATAATTTCAATAATTTTTATTTGATATTCAACAAAACAAAATTTTTTTGTTAATTTTTATTTGATATTTAACAAAACAAAATATTTTTGTTGATATCGTTGTGCAGCCTTGGTTTAAACTAATTTTAATTCGAGAGCGCACGAGCGAAAGTCAGTTTGAAAATGGAAGGAAGCGAATAATGCCGAAAAGTAGAAAAGTCCTCCTATTCAGTAGGAGAAATCCATTGTCAGCTGTGAGTATGATAGTGATCTACATAAATGCATATCTCCACGTACTTAACGTCTCTTTTTATCGGTGTTCGCTCTCTCATTCGTTGTTCGACCTTGAACTCAGTGCCGACGACGATAATTTCTATACGAAATTCTCAGAGCGAACAACGATTGAACAACGTTGTTCTTTCTGAACACTCCCGCCAACCTCGTTAAATCGATGCCTTCTCTAATTTTGTATCGAAAATCTATCAAAATCTGACAAACATTTCAAACCGAAAAGGCAAAAATAAGAAGAAATACATATTGAATGAGTTAATAAACTCTATTGTATATACCCACATAGCATTTTATGAATTTTTTGATCATATTCCGGTCGATCCCTATGCACGTTTAAAATAATGGAAAATGCGCTCATTTTCTGATCATAAAAGAGCCTCTCGTCTGTAGAAAATGGTACCCTACGTCCAACTCTTCTTCGGGAGTCGTTTTCGAGTCTTATTTTAATCGTATTTTTTATCATTTTCGAGTCCCTTTCGATTTTATTTTTTTCGATTTTGAATCTTATTTTGGTCATTTTTGAATCGTTTTCTGATCGTTTTTGAATCTTTTTGGGGTAATTTTTCTTTGTTTTTCTGATAATTTTCGATTGGCTTCCCAATATTTTTTGTCCATTTTTTCAATCGTTTTTCTGGTCATTTTCGAATCTTTTTTGGGTCGTTTTTCAGTAACTTTCTGATCAATTTCTAACCATTTTCTAATACTTTTCTACTCATTTTCCTATCATTTTTGGGTCAGTTTACAACCGCTTTTCTTTCGCATCTTCTATCCTCTTACATATTCTACCCTCAGCCTTACCTTTACCAATATCGCAAAAAGAACTTCCACAGTCACCCTCAGTCCACATTTTGGTTGGAACTTTTAAAACAGATTTTTAGCCTACAATAATATTAAGCAAATAAGGAGATAAGGATCTAATAATTTTAATCCATAAATGAATTCCTATGAAAATGCATATGCGCATTTTGGCACTCTCATATACGGCAACACGGAAGACATGCATCCATATGTTCCTGCTCTACAACATTCGGAACCACCAACACCGAAATCTAAAGAATATTTCTTTTTTTCTAAAAAAAGCAAAGTTATCGATCACATTTCGATCTTTAGCATGATCAATTTGTGATCAATTATTTTTTAATCAGCAAAGGGGATCGAAAAAGACTCAGCTAGGTGATTTTTATATGATAAAAAATAAAATCACTTTTTAATCGCTGGTGTGACTCATTTTCGAGTCTTATTCTAATCGCAGAGGTAGTTAATCAGTTTTTCATCATCAAAGGGGATCGAAAAAGACTCGGTACAGTTAGTTTTCATAAAACAATCTTCCAAATGCTATGTGGGTAAAAGCATCTTTATTTAATTTCAGTTTAAATGTTTTCCGCAAATAAATTCAACTAGAAGAAGAAGAAGAAAAGGAAGAAGAAGAAGAAAGAAGAAGAAGAAGAAAATTAAGAAGAGGAAGAACAATGAGAAATGTCAAACTGGACAACGATAGCTACGTGGAGACAGGCTAGTTTGCAAACAACTTAGCGAGATTATTCGAGTGCGAGCAATCCACATAATTTAAGTGGAGACAGGCTTTATGCTTTGAAAGGCATGCATAACTATTCCCTGTCATCTTGATTACGATTACGGAACCTTCTATTACTCTTCGTGGACATAAAATCATTACATAAAGAAGTTTACATAGTTTAAGTTTGAAAGATAAAATAAGACTTTGTTAAAATTGTGCTTTGTTTGCAGGGACTTTATTTAATCATCCACCGATGGCTTTATTAATTAATATCTAATGAAAAGCGGTTATATTTTTTTACGCAATGTTTCATAAAATTGCCACACAGTACCCAGCCACCAATGCCGGCCAAGTTATTACGGATATGCTCAATAGTTAAGTACAATGGCAAACTGCTTTCCATAACAATAAAAGCGCCATAAATTAAAACAAACACTACCTTAACAATAAAGTTGTAACACCTTCTCAAATTGTAGTTAACAAATAAAGCAATAATAACAATAGCAAGTAGCATATGCACAAATATGTATGTATGTTAAAGCGACTGGTGGCAAAGACACAAACATACATACATATTTGAAGAAAAGAAAGAGAAAAGAAAGCCAAACGACAAATCGAAAAAACGCTAGTCGGCGATGGATCATGATGGCGCTGGCGCTGATGAGCTGAGTTGGGGTAATGGCATAGATGGGCATACTGAAGTAAAATTGTAATTCAGTAAAGCAAACAGTAAGCAGTAAAAGAATATTGCTTACTTAAAATTTTTTACAGTAATAAGTAACGCGTTACTTATTACTTAAAATTTTTTACAGTATTAAGTACCGCGTTACTTATTACTGTAAAAATTTTACAGTAATAAGTAGTCTTTACTTACTACTGTAAAAAGTTTACAGTATTTCAGTATTATTTACTGTTTACTGTAAGACTACTGAAGTAGCGAGGATACGTAGTCTAAGAATTGGCATACACACACACGCACATTGATGAGCACAAGCGCATGCGCTAACGAGCATATGAGGTATGATGCCCAATAAACATAATAGAAAAAAATCTCGAACGTTGAAAAAACGTTTATACGCATTTGTAATTCCAGGGCATTTTAAAATTCACAATTAAACGTACCTATTCTCAATTTTTTCTCAAATATACCAAGGTAAGTACCCAGGTATGTATAAATTAAGGATATGAAAATAAAAACTATATTTTTACCACAATGCTCGGTAAAACGTCGGGAAGCAAAGATTTACTTAAAAATCAATTGAAAAAATAAAATTGCTTTTCATCCAAATGTTATTTGAAGCAGTGGCAACAAATATCTTAATTGTATTCTAGGTTAAGATTTTATAAAAAAAAATTAAGTCAATTTTTGCTTCCTGACGTTTTACCGAGCATTGTGGTAAAAATATAGTTTTTATTTTCATATCCTTAATTGATACATACCTGGGTACTTACCTTGGTATATTTGAGAAAAAATTGAGAATGGTACGTTTAATTGTGAATTTCAAAATGCCCTGGAATTAGAAATGCGTATAAACGTTTTTCAACGTTCGAAATTTTTTTCTATTATGTTTATTGGGCATTATACCTCATATGCTCGTTAGCGCATGCGCTTGTGCTCATCAATGTGCGTGTGTGTGTATGCCAATTCTTAGACTACTGTATCCTCGCTACTTCAGTAGTCTTACAGTAAACAGTAAATAATACTGAAATACTGTAAACTTTTTACAGTAGTAAGTAAAGACTACTTATTACTGTAAAATTTTTACAGTAATAAGTAACGCGGTACTTAATACTGTAAAAAATTTTAAGTAATAAGTAAAGCGATACGTAATACTGTAAAAAATTTTAAGTAATAAGTAACGCGTTACTTATTACTGTAAAAAATTTTAAGTAAGCAGTAAAAAGGGTAAAAATAATGAATTACTACTGGTACTTAAAAGTGCCCATCTATGGGTAATGGTAAGTATGTAGAATGGGCTGGACACCTCAGGTGTTAATGAATAGTGTATTTAATATATACCTATTTGGATGAAAAACGAACAGAAACGATTAAAATAAATTGTGCGTGCTCTAACACCACCAATAAGCAAGAAGTTGGCGTAATCATTAAAAAAATGATCAATAACACCTTTAGCAAAACAAAAATAAATACACATATAATAAGAATGTATGTAGTTAAATGAAAGAACAAAAAATAAAAAATTAAATTAAAATAAATGAAATGAAACGAAATGTTATAAGAAACAATGAAAAAATCGTGCAACGTGCAATTATCGCCCTCATTAGGCATTGTTGATGAAGCGAGCGTGACTCTATTAGTAGGCACGGTGTCGTTTTTGTTGCTGCTGTTGTTGCCTTTGCTGTCAGTTTTAGCGCATGGCGTATTTTAATTTTTTTTATCAGTGGCTCTTTTGTCGTTTTGGAAGCGTTTTCGTTCGTTATAATTACGTAGTTTTTCTGAAATAAGTGTCTATTACCTTTTTGGTAATTTAAAGCAAAAAATTATTAAGAAATACATACTTAAATCGATGTGTACCATTATATAAGAAGTATATAAAATATGCAATTTAAAAAAATTTTTCGATAAAAACGAGGCCGCAGTAGAAACAATTCCTGAGCACAATTCCAGCAATAATTTCGGAATTTCCTTGTTGCGAGCCGACTGCAGAGGAGTGTGTGTATCAGCATTACGGGCGGAAAGAGTACCTGCAACATCAACGTGCTGCCCTCAATGCTCTATTGAACCTGTTCCCTCTGGATTTGGTGATCAAAGAAGAGACTATGAAAACGAAGTGTCGACTACACTACTTCAGATTGTGCACAACGATTGCAGCTCGGGGCACGGAGCTTCTTTAGCAGGCTGTCAGAGCAATACCTTTTGTGTCTGGCTCCAAATGACGAGCTGGTACCCCGAGTATCCTTTGGTAGACGATACACTGTCGAATTTTCCACAAAGGATCATTGGAAAGATCCAGAAACTATAATGGGAAGACCGAAGAAAATCATCTATACAGACGTATCAAAAACAGAATATGGTACTGGATGCGGCTGACTCCAGGAGGCCGACTTCAGTTGTCATTATGCTTTAGGTTAAATGGTGACAATTTTTCAATCAAAGATCTATGCCATACTAAAATCAGAAGAATGGATAAGTAAAGGGTGGCATAGACACCAAATTTGTATCTGCAGAGACGGCCAGGCTGCACTCAAGACACTGGAAACTTCGAGAACCTCTTAAAAAATTTTACACGAATGTAAGTTGAAGCTTGGCTCCGTAGCAAAATGGAATAAACTTCAACATATCGCACACTAAATCAAAAAGCGTTACAACTCAAAATTTTTCGAAATCGGGTTTCTTCCATAAATTGGTATACAGAATATATCTCTAGCGGCTGCCAAAAAATCTTTTCCATCAGAGTCTTTTTTAACTGAGGAATAACTATTATATGTAGCCTTTTCCCATATCATTGCCTATAAAATTAAAAAAGTTTTTTGCCTCTCCTGAATATTTTTGAATTTTGAGTTGTAACGCTTTTTGATTTAGTGTGCGATATATGGGTAACGGGACGCTGCGGTGTTCAATGTAACAAACTGGCAGAGAAATTGAAAAATCAAGCAGAGGAGGAGAGATCTTCGGTTCCTTGTGGGGGTGATTACGAGTCACAATCCATGGGGACAGCACATGGTCACCATAGGCATCATCGAGAGCTCGCTATGCCTATTTTGCCTGAAAGAGGATGACGATGGCAGAAAGCATTTTGTCTGCAGCTGTACGGCTTTCGTTAGAGTAAGATTGCGCATACTCGTGTCGGACGTATTAAGAATGGCGGATGCACATTTTCCTCCGTTTGATAAATTTCTCAGATTTATTGAAGAATCTGGGAAATTTGCAGAGGAACCCTGATTTCAATATTCCGCCCTTTTCCCTACATGCTGATCCTTTCTAAAGGCCTTAAGTACAAAGGGCAAATATGCCGGTTTTTACAGAAAACTTTTTTTTTGTAAATCTTGCTCTCGAAAAAGTAACGCAATCTTTCTAATTCCTATCGTAAGTGTGCTAAATCTCTGCTCAAAGCTTTATTCATATATGTAGGAATGTATAACAGAAAAATCGGTTCAAAACAAAAGAAATAGCGTATTACGAGTACTATTGAAAAACAATTGCAAATTGCAAAGATGGCGAAATACTGACCACACTGTCAGCTAAAAATCACAAAACAATAAAAACCAAATCGAATAAAAGAAATCAACAAACAAAAAGCATAACATTTCATGCCTGTCTGAACAATTCATTCATCAACTAACAAAAACCCAACGTAAAAAATACAACCACAATAATTTATGTTTGAGCTTTGCTGTAATTTGTGGCATAATTTGGACAACATTTAGCCACAAAACACACTTTTGAGTTATTGGGCAAATACACAGTGGATATTGAAAAATTATTAACAAATGTAACAACTACTTATTAACATTAACGCTTAATTTCAATGAGTTGGCAATGTAGGAAATATGAAGATATGTATCTAAATCTTTTCCAAAGAAAATTTCCTAAGCAAAAAGTACTTACTTAATGTCTCAGTCATCATAATTATGCAGGCACCAACACCTCTTTAAAAAAGGATACGCAAATCAGGATTATATTTGCTTAAAGTTATGACTTCATAAACTGAAACGGAAACAAAATATGACCAACATTTTTTCGTCCAACACTTCCACGAAAATGTGTGACACTGTACAATGTTTGAGCTAAAATTGGCGCCGTTGCTACGTTCTTATCGACAAATGGGCCATGTAATCCAAAGCCATTTGACTTTGCCACAAATTGGCTCAGTCAGCCAATACGCGGTTTGTAGCGATTATCAGCTGTCGTTTTGTGCGAAATTTGTCTAAGGAAAAGGAGGCAAAAAGAGAAAAAAAGGAAAAAAGGCTAAAGAATAGTAATCCCGTCTATTATTGAATACTTGGAGGAGTTAAATTGAGATGACAATAATAATCATTAAAGGAGACGTCAAGGTGGCGTACATTTGTATGTAAAAATAATTTCATACCAAGACAGGATACTTATTTGTGGCAGATAAACTTTATAACGGTGCACCTTTCCTAACCGAGTTAATGATGCGCGGTTTCGAATTGCCACAGCCGCAGGATTAACTGCAATGTTAGCTGAGAATAGCTGATATTAGGTAAAAAAGGATGTCAGATTTTGATTTCGGTATGCAATTTCATGTAATGCAAAGCAGCTGGTAATGCAGATTAACCCAAATGACTGGTAGAGTGCAAAAAAACTCTTTATTTCCGGAGTGAATGGATATTTTAAGGAAAATTTTAATTTTGATTTGGGTAGTTGCAAATTTTTGAGGGTTTTTCTATGCAAGAAAAAAAATTGGAAAATTTTTGGTTTTTATGTGAATTTTATATGAGCTATTGGTCAGTTTTTATTAAGAAAAATTTAAACAATTTTTTTTTGGTAAAAGTTATGAATCCATTTCGTAGACCACCACATTCCCTCATCATACCTCTTTTTTGATTTGGGTAATTAATCTGTTCCGCATAAAACCCATTTACTGGAAAAAATAAAACTGTAAAAAAATGTAGTTCCCTCGAATTTATAGCAACTGTTAAAGGAAAAAGGAGATAATTTAAAGAAAAGAGACACACGTTAGACTCTACCGGTTAAAACTTTCCTTTTACCGTCGAAAAATTTGAAACTTTGGCTTAGTACTCTTCTTAAGTTTAGTTGGACCACAGAACAATGTTGAATGTACAAATGTATGTGTATAACTTAATTTTAACCAGGATCAATTATAATAAATAATACTAGTAAACCCGACCACGCGATGCTGTGGCTTTCAATTACACTGTGCGACGATTTGAGGGTGGAGGACCACTTATTGCTACATTTAACAATTTTTTTTATTGCCATTTTAAATTTGACTTCTTCTTAAAAATGGCAGAATATATATCGGCTTTAAGCCCATAGATTCTTAATAATAAAATATAAAATTAAGCATATACATAATTACTGCACGGAGAAAACTATATTGATGTCGCATCCATATTTATGGATAATCCTGTCTAATCCATAAGCTATGGATGTCATATCCATATATTACAAATATTTTTTGGATATAACACCCATTATACGGATATGACATCCATAGTTTATAGACCAGACAGAACTATCCATAAATATGGATGTGACATCAATATAGTTTTTTTCCGTGTGGTTACTTTTATTTTCCGTCGACCTAGATTTTGTATACAAAGATTTTGTCCGAGGAGTCCCATATTAAAGTTTTAATGGGAATAATTTTCTACAATATTTTATACATATACACTGAGAGAAAAAAAATATATGGAGGGGTCAAAGAAATTGTTTAAATTTTCCTTAAAACATGTTAAAAGGTTCATAAAATATTGTTGTTACATGCGTTACCATGGTTTCATATACTTGTTTTGAAAAAATTCATACATTAAAATAATGAAAAATTCTTTAAGCGCCATTCCATTCCCAACTTTCCTTGTTTTGAAGACTTGATTTCTTTAATTTTTAGAAATTAAATTCCCATACAAATCCGCATGGCAACAAATTTGTTTGAATGTTTTTTTATGTTTTTTCCACATTTTTGAGAAAATTTACACAAAACAAAGAAAATTTTGTATTGGGACGCGTGTTCAAAATAAGGAAAATTATGTCTTTGATCGAGAGAAATTTTTTTTTTGAGTGTAGCTACCTCCAAAAGGTCATTTGTCGTACTTCTCTTTCTCTTCCCCTTTCCCTTTTATTTGCGCTTCCTCTTCCCTTTATCCTCTTCCCTTCCTTCGCCATTTCCGTTCCTTTCATTTTCCCCTTCCCTTTCTTTTTATTACAGGGCAAGACCGTTCATCATGTGGCCGCTGTGGTGCAGTGGGTAGAGTGCTCGCCTACTATACCAGAGGTCTCGGGTTCAAACCCCAGTCCGGACAATCACCAAAAAAATTTTTCTAATTAGTAAAAATCCAATTATTGGGTTTTTTAAGAGCAGCGGTCACCTCTCGGCAGTGGGCGGCATACCCTCCGAGAGTATTTCTGCCATGAAAAAGCTTCTCACAAAAAACGCATTCGCCGTTCGGAGCCGGCATAAAACTGTAGGTCCACCCAATTAGTAGGAAAAAACAAAAGGAGCACACCTCGAATTGTGAGAGAAGCTCGGCCATAAAACTCGTCAGAGTTATAATAGCGCCATTGTATTATATTATTAAGGCCGTTCATCACACTTAAAATATTAAAATTTGAAAACCGGACAAACTGTAGAGTAAAACTGAATTTTTGAACAGGTGGCAACCCTTTTTGTAAAAATTGTAATAAATTACTAATTTGCAGTTGAAGCCCTTTCATATGGTACCTGAAATTTATAAATTAAGCAAACTATACAGGACAATTCAATTTTTAAACAGGTGACAACCCTTTTCAATAAAATTAAACCTTCCTGACATCTACAGGCCAAGCCCTTTCATATGACACCGACATTTTCGAAAATCGGTATAACGGTGTAAATGTTATGGTGCGTACAAAAAATCGCTTAGCGTAATATATATAAAGAAGATGAGAAGATGAGATAAACTGCAGCGTAAAAATGGATTTTTGACCAGGTGGCACCCTTTTGTAAAAATTTTAATAAATTACTCATTTCCATGCCAAGCCCTTTCATATGACACATCAAATTTAAAAATCAAACAAACTATAACGTAAAACTGAATTTTTGAACAGGTGGCAACCCTTTTTGTAAAAATTTTATTAAACTACTCAATATCAGGTCAAGCCTTTTCATATGGTACCAAAAATCACTGCGTTGCACAGATCAGGTGAAAAGAAGCTCGACCTCCCTTGGTATTTCCAATTGGCGCCAGACAGCATGAAGCAGAAACGAGTAGCGCGGATTTTCGCAGCATTTGCAGCCGTATTTCGCCAATAACTCTTCGAATGCTAATAGGTATGGAAAAGCAAAAGTTCAGTCGTACGAAATTGGGAACTTAGGAAATTATTCTGTCGGGTTATTTTTCATTGAATCCTCCACTGGATGTAAGGCCAAAAAAACTAAAATTAAATGGAATTGGAATTTCATAAAGTATAACTAATATTTAGTATAAAAAGATATGCTTGACCGAATTTTCTGGTTTAAGGCTGATTATAATATGTTTAGTGAAAATATCAGGATGGAACATTCGTAACGCTCAAAACATCCAAGCACAAATACATGTATGCATGACATTACTTCACTAAAATGTGGGCGTGGCGCCACCCTTTTTAACAAATGCTAATAAATTTCATTAAAATAGCGTAAAGTTATAATGCATAAACGGAGTCTTAATTTTGTGGTTATATGTACATACATATGTACATGCCCACCAAAAATTCAAAGCCTTATTTAAGAATTAACCCGGGAAATTTAAAGGCTTATGAAATATGGCCTGAAAATTATAAGGGTAGCAAATTTGTATGGCGTAAGGCTTAAAATAAGGCTGATTTTCCTGTGTTGGTGTCATCAGGCCATGAGGAGTACTCTCTCTCTGAGAGCACACCTTATTCCAAAGGCTTATCCGCCATGCGAAATAAGGCCTTGATAAGTATTAGAGCGTTAGGAGCAGACAGAGTGAGTGCATAACAGAAGCAGAGCTGCCAGCGTACTCCTTTTTTAGACCTGAATTGTCAACAATAAGCAAAAATTTTTTTTCTGGGTATTAGCGATGGAATTGATTACATACACATATATATACATACATATGTATGTGTCGTACATATTTAGTAAGGTAAATTTGTCGACAGCTTTTGACACTCCTAATTGCATTGGTATTTTCGCAAATGCATTTCTTTTGCCTTTTGTTCTCAGAGAAAGAATTGAAATAGCCATGAAAAAAGGGACTTAAAAATTCAATAAGCTAGAAACACACATTAGCGAATTTTCCTTCTTTATTTAAAAAAAAAAATAATAAAAAGCATATTTTTGCACACATTGCATTAACAAAACGAAAACAAATACAAAAACATTCATGGACAAAGGACTCAATCAACTGTAAGGATAACTGCCACATCGAATAAACGTGCATAATTTTACATACATACATACATATACTCGCATGCATGTTTGTTCGTTTGTATGTTTGTATGTTCGCATGTTTGTAAGTGATTATATGATTTGGGACAACGGAATGTCGAATGCTGTACAGGACATACGCCTATTATTCTTCCTTATTGAGCGCTTGTACAATGTACTTATGTATGTAGGTATGTATTTTCATTTATGTATATTCATGTGTGTGTGTGTAGATTGTTGTATGCGGTGGCAGCAAACAATTGCTTGCGGAAACAACACTGCGAAATTGTTGGGAAACAATCAAATGGACTCGTTGATTCCAATTGACTGATTTCAATTGAAGTTAAGTGTCTGCCAAATGCCTAATGTGCATGTGAATACAAAAGCACACAAATCTGCACATACAAACATACATAAATACGAGTAGGTACAATTGCAATCATACAAAACAGGCAAACAGGCGGGGATTGCAACTGCCATTGGACTTGACGGCAGTGAAGGAAAAAAGCCGCGGCCACAATTCGGCGGCAACAGCTTTTTCGTTGGCCTCTGTGTGTGCATGTATTAGAGTGTGTGTGTAAATATTTCAAATAAATATTTTTCCAAAATTTGCTTCATCATCACCAATCGTCGTCGTCGTCGCGGTCAATTTCGAAAACTTTTTTGTTTTTTTTTTTTTGGCTGGAATGAGGGTGAATGGTGCTGCTGCCGCCACTCAGGCCCGACGAGAGGGGGGGGCTGAGGGGGTCAATTGCCCCGGGCCCGGGCTTTAGAAGGCCCGGGAATCTCAAAATGATATCCAAGTTTTTGCTACAGAAAATAAACAAACAACACCTTTAATCACCTTTCGTAGATAGCAATCATTTTAAATTTCAACAAATTTTATAAATCTCTTAACGTGTCTGCATCCCACTTAAGGAATTGTTGGTTTTTTTCGTCGACTTTGCAGCATAAATTTTAATTCGTTTTCTGTTGTAACAGAAAAATTCGGTATGATGCAAATTCTTATACAGCGATATGGGTATTTCCTGGGCGTTTCGGACGATATGTTCGCACGATTTTTTGAACTTTTGAGGCAGAAATATCGCGAAATATTGTACCATTTTATGATAAAGGGAAAGATTTACGCCACGGATAATGATTAAAGTATGTTAGCGACAGAAATTTAGTTTAATGCCTCTGTGTAAGCCACTTAAACTGCGTTCCGGACGCTACAAAAACACGTCCATATTTTAAAAGTAGCTAAAACAGAGGCATTAAACTAAATTTCTGTCGCTAACATACTTTAATCATTATCCGTGGCGTAAATCTTTCCCTTTATCATAAAACTATACAATATTTCGCGATATTTCCGCCTCAAAAGTTCAAAAAATCGTGCGAACATACCGTCCGAAACGCCCAGGAAATGCTCATATACATATGTACGTGTATGTATGTATGTAAACAGCGATACGCCGAAAACAAACAAAGCTTGCGAAGCTAAAATTTGCTTTGGTGCTTCGTACAGTTGAATTCGATTGCTGTTTCACTAAAGCGTTCAGCAGAATCAGTCTTTTGATATACTAAATTATTACCAACAAATATTTGTATTCCAATTTAAAGAAATTTATTTCATACAAATAAAGCAATATGTATTTAAACAGAATTCATTCAGACCTGTGGTCCCTTGGACAATATTACTCAGTATGACCCATGGATTCGGAAACTGGATGTGCCTTTTGACAATACATTTGACCCACCCTAATATGTATATTTCTATGTAAACATATTTACTTGATCTGTATTAATGTATAGATAAATTAAAGTTCGTAACTATATATTCATTGAATTTTGATTTTGAGAATTTGTTCATTTAGTATAGGGGCCCGTAGTTATTTTGACCCCGGGCCCGGATTTTCTCTCGGCGGCCCTGCCGCCACTCCTAACGCTGCTCCTTACAACACAGCACTTTGCAGCAGCCGTTCAGGTACTTCACTTTGCTCGTTCCATTTGCCGCCGCTGATGCACGCTTTTCAACGTGCAAAAGCAACGGCTGGGAAACTATCGAATCCTAACTCTCCTGCTGCTCAATCGATACTTTGCGTCGCTTCGCTTCGTCGCATCGCACCGTCTTGCACACCAAAAACTTCAAATTTCAAGTGGCAGAGAAAAATCTTCAAGTGGCCAAACGAACTGGCTCGATGTGCCGTGTGTGGAAAACCAATACAAAAGTGGCTCACACCAGCGGGTGGGTTCGTCGATAAGATTCGCAAATAACAAAATGCGCTCGGTGCGTTTTTAATTTTTTTTTTAGTTTTTGGCTTTGTTTTTCTCAAGACTTTTTCATATAAGCGGATGCAAGAGGCAAAAGTTCAAAGGCGATTACAGCAGCTTCCGTTCAATTGACTTTCTATGAACCATCGTTATCATATGTAAGCCACTATAATAATAGGCCCCCACGTTCAAGTAAGTTGGTAGCTGGCAACTTGTAGCGGGCGAGTGCTGCTGGTGAGGGTGTGGCCGTTGGTTGACTGGCTGGCCACCCGCCTGGCCGACGCGCAGCATCAATCAGTGAGAGCACAACATGCACAAGCCATTCATAATTAATGGGCAAGCAGAGCCCCAATGCAAGACATTCGTAGTTCGATGCTTTCAATTGCTGATGTTGCGACCTTCGGCCTGCCGCCTCCGGTTCTGCTTTATGCCTGAATACTCGTATCTCTGCATTTGTACATATATATGTACATACAAGTACAAATTACGCTTAATAGTCAAGTCAGTGTCGTGAACTTAATTTCCGCGCGCCATTCA
This sequence comes from Urophora cardui, assembly GCA_960531455.1. NCBI lineage: Eukaryota > Metazoa > Arthropoda > Insecta > Diptera > Tephritidae > Urophora > Urophora cardui. The sequence goes on along the minus strand of OY482674.1, from coordinate 39,512,138 downwards.
TTCAATTAAGCCAATGAATGTGTGGCACAAAAGCGGCGGGTGTATATTGAAAACAGCAAAAGAAAATAATAATAAAAAAAAGAATAGCAACAGCAACAACATTGCCAGCAACAAGTTGCTTGTTAAACGATTACGCTGTAACATTTTATTCCTCATCAAAATTGTGCTTCATATTTGTTGACGAAGAATCTGTGAATTGACTTAGAGTTCAGCTTCACGACAAATGTACAACAAGATATAAACAGACAGCGTGAATAAAAATTCAGTGGCTCATCCGCCATCCGCCAGCCACAGCCTCGACATTTGCTACTTTTATGATCAGGCACGTAACCAAGGGGGATTAAGGAGGTTCAAATCTCCCATCGGATTAGGGGGCTTAGAATATAACCGTGGTAAGCTGGATAAAGAGGCTAAGAAAAGGTGTGCGCTATTACAAATCTGACGAGCTTTATGGCCGAGCTTCTCTCCCAATTCGAGACGCGCTCCTTAACTTTTTTTCCTACCAATTGGGTGGACCTACAGGTTCATGTCGGCTCCGAACGGCGAATGCATTTTTAGTGGGAAGCTTTTTCATGGCAGAAATACACTCGGAGGGTATGCCGCCCACTGCCGAGAAGTGACTGCTATTTCTAAAAACCCAATAATTTCGATTTAATTAATCTGAAAAATCTTTTAGTGTTTCTCCGGAGTGAGGTTTGAACCCGAGACCTCTGGTATAGCATGCGAGCACTCTACTTACTGCACCACAGCGGTCACTTTGAACCAATGCCTATATGACACTACATTTTTTCTAGGTTTTTTTGGTTTGGAAAACCCACCGAAAGTCAAAATACAAAAACAATTCTTCTGTAGGTTGAAAAGAGACAAATACTCCCTCAAAAACAATTTGATTGACATTAAACTTCAAACTAAATGAAAAAAATATTTATTTCAAAAATTAATTTTTTTAGAAATTTTAATTTAAATTACTGAAATAAAAAAGTTATGAAACTCTAAGGGCAGGATAGCTGTGTATTCCATGTTATAAAGGGAAGCCAGTACGCAATATAATTTTTCTTCCGGACTTCTTCTTTACCCTTACGGCCATAGCAGAAGCTTACAAGTGGCAAATTTATAATTTGTGTTTCCATATATTTTTTATTTTAAATATATGTAACTAGCTGACCCGGCAGACGTTGTTCTGCTAAAATTTATTCCTATGAAGCCTAAAGAAAAGTCTTTGATTACAGTATTGCTAACCATTATCTTAGAGTCCATCTTAATTACTGCGAATAATAAAAAAATTTTCTATTCTCTGAATAAAAGTTAGTTATATTCGCCGCGACAAACCTACTGCCCCCGATCCCGATCTCTATCTCAATCCCTATCTCTATTTCAATCCCAATCTCAATCTAAATCTAAATCTAAATCTCAATCTCATCTCAATCTCAGTCTAAATCTCAATCTATATCTCAATCCCAATCCCTATCCCTATCCTTATCCTTATCCTTATCCTTATCCTTATCCTTATCCTTATCCTTATCCTTATCCTTATCCTTATCCTTATCCTTATCCCTATGCCTATGCCTATCCCTATCCCTATCCCTATCCCTATCCCTATCCCTATCCCTATCCCTATCCTTATCCCTATCCCTATCCCTATCCCTATCCCTATCCCTATCCCTATCCCTATCCCTATCCCTATCCCTATCCCTATCCCTATCCCTATCCCTATCCCTATCCCTATCCCTATCCCTATCCCTATCCCTATCCCTATCCCTATCCCTATCCCTATCCCTATCCCTATCCCTATCCCTATCCCTATCCCTATCCCTATCCCTATCCATATCCCTATCCTTATCCCTATCCCTACCCCTATCCCTATCCCTATCCTTATCCTTATCCTTATCCCTATCCCTACCCCTATCCCTATACCTATCTACCTTTACCATACCGGAACCGTCCATCACCATCCGGGCCCACTACTTTAGCCATCTCTGGGAAACAGCCTTAGAAATCACAATGAAAATAGCTGTATGTGGAAGCCCTGCTCAACGCCTTTCATTTGCTACACTGAGAGAAAAAAAATATATGGAGGGGTCAAAGAAATTGTTTACCTATTTTGAACACTACTTTCTTTGTTTTGAGTAAATTTTCCTTAAAACATGTTAAAAGGTTTATAAAATATTGTTGTTACATGCGTTACCATGGTTTCATATACTTGTTTTGAAAAAATTCATACATTAAAATAATGAAAAATTCTTTAAGCGCCATTCCATTCCCAACTTTCCTTGTTTTGAAGACTTGATTTCTTTAATTTTGAGAAATTAAATTCCCATACAAATCCCCATGGCAACGAATTTGTTTGAAAGTTTTTTTATGTTTTTTCCACATTTTTGAGAAAATTTACACAAAACAAAGAAAATTTTGTATTGGGACGCGTGTTCAAAATAAGGAAAATTATGTCTTTGATCGAGAGAAATTTTTTTTTTGAGTGTACCAATATCGCTCGAAAACATTTAGAGGTTCTCCGGGTCCACGCTTTGACCCAAATCTTGGAACCCGGCCTAGGCATCACTATTTAAAGAGCTCTTTGTTGAAGTCTTCCTCAACAGCTTTCATTTCATACCAATATCGCTCAGAAACTTTCCAGGGTCATTCGGTCCCACGTTTTGACCCATATCTGGAGACCCGCTCTAGGCATCGCAATGAAAATAACTTTATGTTGAAGGCCTGTTCAACACCTTTCATTTGATAACAATTTTGCTCGAAGACTTGCTGGGTCGATCTGGGTCCACATTTAGGAATATTTTCCGGGAAGCTCCCCCTTTTTGGGAATTCTATATACCCTATTATGTGCGCTAACACCACATGAATCTGCTGTGAAAATTTCATAAAGATCGGTTCGTTACTTTGTGAGTATATAAAGGACACACATCCGCACATGCACACATATACACATACATACCGATTTTTCCAATTTTCGGACTTTTCCGGAGGGATTTTCCAAAATTTTCTTCCGTACGAACCTTCTCCTCGAGAATACGAACAACTAACAAAAAATTTTACAGAAATCGGCCCAGCCGTTCTCATCTGATGAGGTTAGTAACATTTTTTACACCATTTTTATATATATAGATTTATTTTCTAGTTGTCAAATTGAAACAATTGTCAGAAAAATGACCGAATGCCAAAAAACCTACCGAAATACAAGCTGGCTCGTTGGTTTTTAACCGCCTAGATGGTATTTTGTTTGGTTTTTTTCAATATAGCTTGCTTGCTTGCACCAACGCAAAACTATATTTGACCATCTCCTTCACACAAAAAACCTGGTAGAATACCAGAAAAAAATGTAGTGTCATATGGGCTTAAGTAGAAAAAAAAAGTAAAAATAAAAAACAAAAGAAAAAAAGTCCTTTCTCTACAAACAAAAATCACGCTCTACAGGACGCTCATCATTTCAGGCCTCATATACAGCGCAGAAGCATGAACGATGTCAAAATCAGATGAGATAGTACTTGGAGTATTCGAGAGGAAAGATCTTCGGAAGATTTGTGGACCTTTGCGCGTTAGCGAGGGCGAGTATTGACGGAGATTTGTTGATAAACTGTACGAGCTTTAGGTAGGAATCGACAGTGTTCAACGGCTGCTTTGGGCAGGTCATGTGAACTGTGTTCCTGGGTTCTCTGTTAACTTATTAATTTATTTAAAGTGAAAAAAAATAATCTTTTCGGATCTTCTAGAATTTTTCTGCAGAGTTCTGAAGTTCTTTTCGCCATTTCTTTCTCTAGATTTCGGTTAGTGCCAGGGGCTTTTACAGAAAAAATTCCGGGACGGAGAGTTTCGAATAATTATGTACGTTCATCATATTGACAGCATTAAAAATTTTCAAATTTTTATCTTCACCGCTTGTTCTAACTTAAGTTACTAATAAATTTAATTAGAGGTCCCCTCCTGAAAGTAAATCCCAAAAACTTCCATAGTTTGTCTTTTATACTCTTATGTAGTGAATAAATGTGTAGATTCATACATACGTGCATGCAATTGTTCATTCGTTCATCAGTTTTTTCTTTACTTTCCTTGACTTTAACGAGTCACAAGTATTATAACTAATTAGTCGCGGGTCAAAATATTTACCACTTGACCCTATTGATTTAATTAAATAGTTGCAAGACATACGCGGTTTGTTGCCTCACAAACAAGAGTCAACAACGAGATGACAAAGAGCAATCACTCAGTTAGTCATCCATTAAAATAGGAGCAGCAGCAACAGCAAGTATACTTTATTATGTGCATATAATTTGATTATTGATGTGCCAAGAGAGATGGGTATACAAATTAAAAAATTGCAAGTACATATCGTCGGTCTCCTGCCAGAAACACGAATGTGAAATTTTTTCTAAGTGCGATGTCTGCTCTTTATCGGGTATATATTGATATAATAACAATTAATATTTGTATATATGTTTATGTACATACAAGTATTAATTATGTATGTATGTTTACACAAGAATTTATACCAATATTAATTGTTATTACATCAATATATACCCGATAAAGAGCAGACATCGTACTTAGAAAAAATTTCACATTCGTGTTTCTGGCAGAAGACCGACGATATATAAAAGTTCCAGTCTAGCTTTGAAATTTTTGCTTTATTTTGTATAAAACACGGTATGTAGTATTCGATTAGGTGAGTGGGTGTGTTTTGACAAATTTTTTTTGAAATTTTAAGATCAGAGATTCTAGGGAAATAGTTTTCGTAGTTCAGGTTAGAGTGCTATAGTGGGTAAGCTCCTGCCTAATATATGTACAATGAATGCGATATCGAATTTTACAAGAGCAGTGGGAATACTACCATGGATGCCGCTATAGTGTAGTTCATGGAGTGGGAGCACGCCTCGAATTGGGAGAGAAGCTCGGCCTAAGACCCTTATGGATATCTTGGAATGAAGCGCTGTAATATTTTATGATCTTGTCCAGCTTAAAAACGAACGTGTATATTTGGCGTAGATAATGAAAAGCTCTCACATGAATGTCATTTGCTGTTTTATCAATTATGTGTCGTATTTCGCAAACAATAGCAAAGTTTTATCACCACGTCATGTCGGTTCTAAGCTATTCTCTCTCTATTTAGTATCTCAAATAACAACTCTGCTATGGCGCCTGTCTGCATCAAACAACTATTATTCAACGAAAATTCTTAGATTTCACTTTTATTTTATTTTATTTTTTTTTTATTTTTCTGTTTCCTTTTCACGTATTAAATTTAGAAACCATAAGACGGCGCTACCTGTCTGCTGATTTATTCTATTCATACCGATAAGTTTGTGTTTTCAGTTCCGTATCCACTCTTTGTTTATTGTCCTAATTTATCACATAAAAAGCTATGCAAAGTAAATAAAAAATATTTAATATACAAACCCAATAAACACAGACGCGAGGATGATATCGCGGCGAATACGAGGCGAGTTCGCGAAAGCAGATTTTCGCGAATATAATTTCTCGGACTCGTCTCGAGTTCGCGGCAAGTTCGAGAAAGTATATCAAATCAGTTTATAATCAAATAGATACGAGTAGGTAGAAAAACCAATTCAAAATTGTTTAAATAAGGAGACTTTATTTACTGCTTAAATTTATTTGAAAAGCTTTTGTTATTTCATGAAAATTAAACTTTCTATATAAAAATATTTTAAATGCTTTGTATTATTTTATATGTATTTAACCCATTGCCAGTAAACCAAACTCTGAACTTTTAATTTTTCGAAACGCCACCCAATAAACACAAAAGCGAGGATGATATCGTGGCGAATTCGAGAAGAATTCGCGGAGGTGAATGTAATTTTTTGGACTCGTAGCGAGTTCGAGATGGACTCGAGAAAAATCAATTATCGCAATAGCATTTATTAATTTTATTAAATCTTGCTTTACACGAAGAAATTCCCTGTTGGGCTTTAATTTACCATTTAAAACTCTACTCAAGAGATTGAAAAGCTCAGATGATATCGTGGCGAATTCGAGGTGGATTCGCTGAAGAAGATTTTCTAGAATGTATTCGCCAATGGGCATAAATCTCGAATCGCCAACGATCCGAGAATATAAAAATGCGCGAATCGCTAATGAGGGGTGACTCGCCTGGGAATTCGGATTCGCCGATCTATCGTCGCGAACTATCGCCTCGATAATATAGTCAGAGAAGCGAATTCGTCTCGAATTCGAGGTGAATCCGTGTTTATTGGGCATTTATAAAAAAATCTCGAATCGCTAATGAACCAATTTTCGAATCGCCAACGAGCCGAGAATGAACACATTTTCGAATCGCCAAGGATCAGAGAAATTAAAAATTCTCGAATCACTAATGATAAAAAATTCGAATCGCCAGCGATCCGAGAATGAACAAATTCTCGAATCGCTAGTGATAGGTGACATGCCTACGAATTCGGATTCGCCTATCTATCGCCGCGAACTATTGTCGCGATAATATAATCATAGAAAGCGAATCCGACGCGAATTCGAGGCGAATCCGTTGTGTTTATTGGGAACATACAGATACCTACACATACATATATGCGAGAGTTGCTTGCTAAGTCTTTAATATTTTCCACTTGGCAACAAATAATTTTGAATTCAACACTGCCCACGTCAGATGCCATCTCTTAAAAGGCTTCTGCAAAAGTTTGAGCTGAGTTTGAGTTTATTAGTTTGTGTTTGAGAGCTATTTAAAACCGAAAACCTCAAATGTTTTAACAAAAATGGAAGTGGAATTTCGTGTGCTGATTAAGCACTATTTCTTTCGTAAAAAAGCCAGCAAGGAAACCAAGTAAAGGCTTTTTAAATATTATGGGGACTCTGCACCATCATTTCAAAAAGTTGTTTACTGAACCCCGTTGTGTTCGTGCTAGCACAAGTGATGCCCAATGTTCAGGTCTCCCAAAAGAAGTAGTCGCGTCAGAAATCGTTGATAAAATCTATGGAATGTTATTGGACGATGGGAGAATGAACATGCGTGAAATAGCTGAGACCACAGGCATCTCGAGTGAGTGATTACACCACATCCTACATGAACATTTAGATATGAAAAAGCTATTCGTACAATGGCTATCGCGATTGCTAACACTCGTTAATAAGTATAATCATATGTCAACTTCAAAGGAGGGTTTGATGCGGTCTGAGCGAATTTTTGTGCCCTTTTGTTGCCCTGGATGAATCTCGGATCCATCACAACACACCAGAAATCAAGGAACAACCAAAATACTGGGTTTCTCCGGGTGAACGTGCACCAAAGTAGGCCAAAGTGGGTCTTTTGGTCAAGAAGGTTATGACCACAGTTTTTTTGGATGCACGAATTGTCCTTCACATTGATTATGTTGAAAAGCGTAAAACAATTACCAGTGAGTATTGCTCAGAGCTTTTGGATAGATTCGATCTCGATTTGAAGCAAAAACGACACAATTTGGCAAGAAAAAAATATGTTTCACGACAATGTACCGCCGCACACGTGTGTAGTCACCATGGCAAAGGTTGATAATTTAGGTTACGAATTGCTACCTCACCCAACATATTCTCCTGGCTTAGAAGCCTTCGGTTATTTTCTGTTTCCAAATCTGAAGAAATGGCTGGTTGATAAGAGATTTGGATCAAATGAAGAGGCCTCCAAAATAAAAGGGATATTTTGAGAGTCTTGAAAAATCATATTTTTTGGAAGGAATAAAAAAATTGGAAAACGCTGGACGAGCTCGATTGAGATTATGTTGAAATATAAAATTAAGTTTTGCTGAAAAAGTTATTTCTTATTCAGATTATAATGGACGCATCAAACAACCCTCGTACATGTATATGTATGTATGTATGTATATGCAAATTAAGCACAGATTTTAACACCAATAAAAAAAAAATTTTAAATAAAATCAAAGAAAATTTGCGGCACATTACCACGGAATGACCACGGAATTGGGAATATGAATAAATAAATTTTTTTTTCATTTATTTACTTATTTAGTTTTATTATTTTTATTTTTTTTTAACCACACTAGTTTTTATTTTTAGTTTTCTATATCGCTATGTACATATATATTTATATATATATATATACATATACGTAAATATGTATACGCATACACTATGTTAAATGCATGTGTGCAAGTACATACATATATATATATATATATATATGTATGTACCTACATACATACGTCTAACTTATGCAAATCCTACAAAACCAGCGCTGGTGGTGACGCTGACGGTGGCGTTGTGTTGTGTTGGCGGCGAGCGCGCTGATGCTGAACACCAGCCCCAACAGTCGTTGAATAAAAATTAATTTCGTATCAAATTACAAAAATATTTTGCTAACAACAATTAGTTAACTCTCGTTAATTAACACGTCTTTAGCGGAGTAGCAACAAAGGCAGGAACAGCGTGCAAGTAAATTTATATATGTATGTATATGTACATATGTACATACATATGTATATATGTAGTACATAGGGCGAGACTGTGAATTATATAACCCGCAATGAGTTTTCTATTTTGTCTCGGAATGATATCATATACATATGTATAATTTTGTTGTGTATGGGAAGAAAATTCAAGTGCAGACCTCAACTGCAGCTTGGTCTGGCGATCAGCTGTTTAATTGCTGTTTTTAATTTTTCGCTCGGCAGTGAGAAATTTTTCATAATTTAATCAATTTATTTGTCTTGCAAGACATTTTCTGTTTAACTGTTTTTGCGTATTTATAAGACCAATATGCATATTTAGGTACAATTAAGCCCGTTTACTTGCCTTCATTGACGTCCAGTCATTAATAGCTTGATTGATTTACTTTTCTACTCTGTTGATCACAAAAACATCTTGTAACTTATTATGTTTTCAACCACTACACGGTATAAAAAACCGAAAACCGCCCAAATCAGAGAGCTCTTATCTCCACATAAGTAGATGCATATAAAGGAGCCTGTGTTAAATGTGGCATTCGCATTGGAGTTGCTGGCCGGCGTTGCACGTTATTCCCCGTTTGTTGTGCTGAGTTGTGGCATTTAGCGGCGGCGGCAACGACGTTTTGTCGCTCATTCGTAAATTGTTTCCCCCATCTTGTATTCATATAAAATATATGTATGTATGCATATTAACTGTGTGTATGGTTTTACTTAAAATGAAATCAGTGTTGACAGCGACGCTTTGCTTCATTTCAATTCATTTCATTTCAATTCGTTGCGATTCGCTTGCGCCGCCATGCCAGCCAGCTACTAAATGCTCGAGCGCACAAGTCACAGTTCATTTTGGGTAAACCAACCAGACGAAACAAGCAGCCAAATGTCGATATTGCCTTTTTGTTTTTTGGTTATTCTTGTCTTTGGTTAATGTGAATTCAATAGAGACTCGAATCAACTAGAGACAACGGCGGTAGTTTATTAATAAATCATATCCGTCAGAGCTAAGAAAAAGGAGTGGTGCTCCTTTCAGCAAACAATGGTTCTGATGTTTGTAGAAAATGGTATATGAATGCAGGAGGACAACATTAGGCAATTGGATTGGATCCGCTCAATAATGCTTCAAAACATAGACGATTTATTAGGCGGCAAAAATCCTCGGCTGAAACCTCCAACAGGTTGCTGCCTTGGCAATGGACCTCCGTCTCTCCTCCCCGATGCCTGTTCCTGATGCTTACTGTTCCTGGGAGGCTGTTGTCCGATCGGGTAGGTCAAGAGCGAGCCAGGGGGGCGGTGCGAGACGACATCAGTCATGGTTCGAGGTGTCTGGCGGAAGGCTTAAAATGCATTTATATTATCGTGATGGAGGATAAACAGAATAAAGAATCACAACAACAACAACATATCCAAAAGGCCCTTCATTAAAGGGAGTGCAATAGGTGTTTTTCTTGATATTTCGGGTGCCTTTAGCAACATTTCTGTTACGGTGCTGTTGGAGGAGCTCGAATGGATCGGAGTACGCACAATCATTCGGAGCTGGATCGAGGACCCGTGGAGTTGTCGGACGGTGACGGGTGGGTGCGGCCTTTCAAAGATGTTACGTGGGGCACATACGGGCACCCCACAAGGGGAGTACTGTCACCCCTGTTGTGGAACAACAAATATCATCATATATATTATTTCTAATTGGTGTTTTATAAATATCCCTTTTTCTGCTCACATAATTTACCAAAATTAATAAGTAAGGCATCGTTTTAAAGGTATTAATTAGCTATGCATGCGACACGGTGTTTTATTTGGCGTGGTACTTTATATTAAAAGTAAAGGGGGTAAAAGTGGGGTTTACCCCCGCAGCGGGGAGTGTTATGGAACCCACATAAAATGTATATCAAACTAAAGGGATTCAAAATAGCTATCGAACGGTATAAAAATATTTGAAATCGGTTCAGTAGTTTTTAAGTAATTGCAATTTAAAAAATGCATAATATAAACTTTGACCTTTAATAACTTTGGTTGTTGTTGTTTCCAAAAAAAAATTCACTTTTATACTCAACTTAGCCTGTTTATCAATCCTCATACTTGGTTTTTTTTATTTCATAATTGTAGAAATTTCACATTTGTACCAGATCGTGCTATTTTTTCAACTTTGTGGGGCTGAGGGCACCTCTAAACATGCGAGTAGGTCAATAAAATTTTAAAGGCTTATTACTGGGCTAGAAAGGTGCCGTTCTGGCTTTGGAACAAATTGAATTTCCAAAAAAAAAATTTTCACTCCACCTTAATATATAAGAGTATATCAAAACGATCAGGATGAAAAAAATGATTGAACCATGTCCGTCCGTCCGGCCGTATACACTCTAACTTGCGCAAAAATAGAAATATTTTAATGAAATTTGGTACATAGATTCTAATGGGAACAGAGAAAATTGGGGTTGAAAATAAGGCATATGTGTGTATTTCGAAAAGCACGTAAAACATGATAATTCAATCACTAATAAAGCCCGGGTGATGAAATTACGTTATGCAGTTATGAGGAAACGTGCTGAAATTTTCAAAAATGGGCCAATAGGAGCAAATTTTCAAAGATTTATAAGTCAAAACTCAGGAACTGTAGCAGATAAATCGATTAAGCCAAGGCAAACGTGTGGAAAAAAATTACCCAAGTCGGCAAGAACCACATACGCACATAAAAATATATATAAAATATATAAAAATATATTGCACATACCTATATAGGAATAATAAAAACATTTTATGCGATATCTTTGTCAAACATATATCTAGGTAATTCATTGAAAGTTCCATAAGGTCCACCAAACCAAATAAATAATAAGTTTTTTAAAATGGGCGTGACAGCACAAACCATACCGACTGGCGCCACGTATCTTTGGTTATTTTTTGCGCAAGATGCGCACGGGTCCGGCTAGTCATATATATTATTTCTAATTGGTGTTTTATAAATATCCCTTTTTCTGCTCACATAATTTACCAAAATTAATAAGTAAGGCATCGTTTTAAAGGTATTAATTAGCTATGCATGCGAAATGGTGTTTTATTGGGCGTGGTAGTTTTAATTTTAATTTTTTTTTTTGCAAAAATAAAATGTTTAAATTTAAAGTAAAAGATTTGCGCCTAAAACTATGCCTTCAGAATTATTTTATTCTAACAAGAGTGCAGAGTTAGATACAAATGTAGATGTCGCTCCAGTTGAGAAGTCCTGTATATTTAAAACACTTTTATAAGCTTCAGCTGTATGTTTGTATGTAAACATTACACGTGTGTATTCATACCTACGCTGAATGGGGATTTTTTATACACAGCTGTACGTAGTACAATATATGTATATCTATATATATAAAATTGATTTGGTATTTAATTGTAACGCTAAAACTTGAAAACGGCTGAACCAAATCAAATACTTCCTTAGGGGGGTTTGTTTGTTGTTACCCCGCGAAGGTTTAGTCGAAGAAAAAATAAAAAAAAATGTTAGGGGGGCGTGGCACCTCCCATACAACCTTAATTTTTAAAGCTGATTATCTCTAAAACAGTTTAAGGTAGGGAGCTGAAAATTGGTATAGAGGTAAGTGATATCAAAACCCTTCTCACTCACAAAAGTGGGGGTTATCAGAAAAGGGGGCGTGGCACCTCCCATTCAACATTAATTTTTAAAGCTGATTATCTCTAAAACAGTTTAAGGTAGGGAGCTGAAAATTGGTATAGAGGTAAGTGATATCAAAACCCTTCTCACTCACAAAAGTGGGGGTTATCAGAAAAGGGGGCGTGGCACCTCCCATACAACCTTAATTTTAAAAGCTGATTATCTCTAAAATAGTTTAAGGTAGGGAGCTGAAAATTGGTATAGAGGTAGGTGATATCAAAACCCTTCTCAATCAGAAAAGTGGGGGTTATCAGAAAAGGGGGCGTGGCACCTCCCACACAACCTTAATTTTTAAAGCTGATTATCTCTAAAACAGTTCAAGGTAGGGAGCTAAAAATTGGTATAGAGCTAAATGATATCAAAACCCTTCCCACGCATAAAAGTGGGTGTTATCGGAAAAGGGGCGTGGCACCTCCCATACAAACTTAATTTTTCATGCTGAATATCTCTAAAATTGTTTACGCTAGGGGCTTGGAAATGGGTGTGGAGATAAACGATAACAATTCCATATTAACGCAAAATAATAGGAGTTATACGAAAAGGGGGCGTGGCACTTCCCAACAACACTTAATTTTTTAAGCTGAATATCTTTAAAAGAATTTAAGTCAGGGACCTGGAAATTGGTACAGAGCTATATGATATCAAAACAATTTTTGCGCATAAAAGTGTAGGTTATCGGAAAGGGGGGCGAGGCGTTTAAGGTTGGGACCTGAAAATTGGTCAGGAGATTGACGATATCAATAGCGTGCTTTTGAAAAAAACAGTAGTTTGGGGAAAAGGGGGCGTGGCGCCTCCCATGCGTTCTTAATTTTTAAGGCTAAATATCCTTAAAGGCGCCCATGGCATGTACATAGAAATCACTATGCCGATATACAATATCAATACCATGTTCACCCAAAAAAGAAAAGATTTATCGAAAAATGGGGCATTGCACCTCCCATACGTACTAAACTTTTGAGGCTTAATATATCTAAAAGGGTTGGAGGAGTGGCCTGAAAACCATTATGGAGGTATACTATATCAATCCTCTTACTTACTTAGTGAAAATAGCCAATACTCAGTGAAAATAAATATCCGGAACAGAAAACTAAAAATGTTGTGTATCGTGCAGCCTTAAACTGAATACTAAAATTATATATTTTTGAAGTAGTGAAAAGTCGTTAATTTTCTATTAAAAATAATACCAGTGTAATAACAATTTTTGAAATGAAATTAATAAAAAATCTATTTTGGGCAGAACGAAGTTTGCCGGGTCAGCTAGTGTATGTATACTTTTGATCACATAACGGTTGTACGTAAGACCATAAAATAATTGAGATATACATATATGGACTTATATACATATACGTATATATGAAAACGATCAGGATTAAAAACAATTGATTGAACCATGTCCGTTCGTTCGGCCGGACCACTCTAACTTTTTCAAAAAGCGCGAGTGATGAAATTTCATATATGCAATGCGTTATGCTGTTATGAAGAAATATGACGAAATTTTGAAAAATGAGCCAAGAGGTACAAATTTTCAAATTTTTATTTGAAGTAAAAACTCAGGAAATGTAGCAGATAAATCGATTAAGCTTGGGCCACTGATTTTCTTGCCAATCGACTGGCGCCACGTATGTTTTATTACTTTTTTCGCAAGATGCGCACGGGTCCAGCTAGTAATAATATAATACAATTGAGCTATTATAACTCTAACGAGTTTTATGGCTGAGCTTCTCTCCCAATTCGAGGTGTGCTCCTTTTTGTTTTTCCTACAGTTTTATGCCGGCTACGAACGGCGAATGCATTTTTTGTGAAAAGCTTTTTCATGGCAGAAATACACTCGGAGGGTATGCCGTCCACTGCCGAGAGGTGACCGCTGCTCTTAAAAACCCAATAATTGGATTTTTACTAATTAGAAAATTTTTTTTTGGTGTTTGTTCGGACTGAGGTTTGAACCCGAGACCTCTGGCATAGCAGGCGAGCACTCTACCCACTGCACCATAGCGGCCACGAATACTCTTCATAAATACACAATACACAAAATACTAACACTTTCGAAGTTTTGCGTTCCAAGTTTAGTATAACGCCTCCAATACGATGTTGGTAACACTAAGGACCATACATGTGTGGTCTATGTGAGGGATCACTGTATCCTGGCCAACCTAATCTAACCTAACCTAGAAGATCTCTGACACTCTGGTTGGAAAAGGTCTGGTTGGAAAAGGTTCCGTTCACACTGGTATCTAACAGAAACTTCAAGGTTAGACACCCTCAAAGGGAAAAAATCTCAGTCTATACAAATGGGTCCAAAACGAACTCAGGTGTCGGAGAGCTGGGTTTGCTCTGGACTACCAAGCATTTCGTCTTCTTTTTGGGACAGCTTAGCATAACTAGACATGAATTTATTGTAACTTTTGCGAGACAGTAGCATTCAACAAGCAAACTGAACGTATGCAGATCCCATTCAATACTTAATGCGGGAAGGTAGCGAAGTATTAGTCTCTGACACTCTGGTTGGAAAAGGTTCCGTTCACACTGGTATCTAACAGAAACTTCAAGGTTAGACACCCTCAAAGGGAAAAAATCTCAGTCTATACAAATGGGTCCAAAACGAACTCAGGTTTCGGAGAGCTGGGTTTGCTCTGGACTACCAAGCATTTCGTCTTCTTTTTGGGACAGCTTAGCATAACTAGACATGAATTTATTGTAACTTTTCGAGACAGTAGCATTCAACAAGCAAACTGAACGTATGCAGATCCCATTCAATGCTTAATGCGGGAAGGTAGCGAAGTATTAGTCGCTCACTTCCCATGCGAATTTCTGGCACCATCTTATACATATCTATTAGGTACAAAATTCTTTAGAGATGTGAGTTGAAATATCTAAGGGATATAACCGTTTTTGCAATAGTAGGTTTATTGGCAGATTGAATAGGACTGGAGTCAGATATTCAGGATGAAAGGACTCGACAAAGGATTGTAGTTCTAGAAGCATATACGTATTTGTTATTCACCTCGCAGACAAAACTTTTGCGAGTTTCGCGAACAACGAAATTAATTTCAGCTACGGTAAATTCACTTACATACATATGTACATATGTCTGTAGGTACCCTGCAGCGAAAGTAACCAGTTGCAAACTAGAATTATACCAGTTTTCAGGGTACAGTCAACTACTTGCCCGACTGTAAATTTCCCATGTAAACATCTGGTATTTTTCGTGTGTTAATGTCCTACGAAATGGCAATTATTTTCCTCTGCATATGCTCATACCAGTTAAATACAAGTTTGTATGGGCCAGAAAAATACTAGTAGCATCTACATCAGCGAATACCAGTTTAGGTAATTTTGAAGTCTATTTATTTCATATGTACCTAATTCATTATATTCATTCATTCAATAAAAATAAATATTGCTTAGATATACATAGGTGGCAGCTCAGTTTTATAAGCAAAAACAGAACGTAAGTTACATATTCAGTAATTAAAAATTCAGGCCCTCAGGAATCTTAAAAATATTTCTTAAATTAAATATTTAATAAGGTACCATTTTAGTTTAAAAAGAAAAAACTTAAGCCACATATTCAGTAATTAAAAAAAAACTCATTGTATAAAAATTCAGGCACTCTGTTTTTCCAATTCCATTGTTTTTTTTTAAATGCCCTTTTTGTTCCATTGCAATGCTTGTCCTAGTTGGACTTCATCAAATTTCTTTATATTGGATAAAATAAACTGGTATGATGCTGCCTTTTGGATACGAGTTGATAAACTAGTATTTTGATAACTAGTTTGTGATTCAACTGCATTTAACTGGTATAATACTAGACAAAATAAACTGGTATGGTATTGTCATATGAATACCAGTTAATATACTAAAATTTTGGCATACTAGTTAGCTGTTTCGCTGCAGGGTACATACATATGTACGTATGTATATGCTAAATTACTTATTCAATTTATTAAAAAAGTTGGCAGTAAATTAAATTTTATTGATTTGAAGCATGTGTGAAATTATACTTACAAATGAATGTAGATAGATATGAAGGTACATATGTAGGTACATCATAGAAAAGAACTTGCATGCATATGTTTTTAGAAGCAAGCAGCCCTAAAAACTCTAACATTTCAAAATGGGGTAAATAAGTTTGAGTGGTGTTTTATTGGCGACACATTTAACACGGTCGTTAAGCGATAAAGTAAGCGATAAAAATAATTATTTATATTTTTGGATATGTGTAACAAAACAAAATAGGTGGAAGTAGATAGATAGTAGAAGGAGAAGAAGAAGGCGGATAGGCAATGAATTGACTTGATGCCAAATCCTTGTAAGTAAAATGTCACATGCATTTGTGACAGGCCTGAGAACCAAAAAAATGTCTGCACAATGCATAAATCAAAGCGGTAACCATTTAAATATTCATATCATTTGCTTAGAGTGCGCTAAATGAGTACATACACGTGCATATACATATACCCTGCAAAAAATGCGATCACTCCGGGATACATCCGGGACAACTCGCAAGGGAGCATGCGATTACTACCCATTTGTATCTCTTTATATGGGTTGAAGTGTTCTCTTTTGTTTGAGCATGTCCTATGAAGAGACTAATTGTACCCAGTTTGTACCCGAACGGGTAGCATAAGCGCACAATTGTACCCGTTTTGTACCCGAACGGTTAGCAAATGCGACACATCCATTTGTGCGACTAATTGTACCCGTTTGATACCCTTTCGGGTACAATTCGTCTACAATTAGTATACATATGTACCCGTTCGGGTACAATTGCGAACAATTGTAGACTAATTGTACCCGAAAGAGAGCGCTCCCGGACAGATCTTTTTAGAGACTCGTCGCACACTTTTTTGCAGGGTATGTACATTTATACATATGTATGTATGTATGTACATACTTACATATAAAATCATGTGCTCTAAATGTTTTCTTTTTAATGGATATCAATTTCATTTGCGCCGTTGCTTGACTTCTATTCTCAGATTTTTGCCATGTTTGTTCTCATGACGTAAAAAGCAGTAAAAACACACATGCACACAAGCATTTTTTGTTTCCACCCAGCACACAAATGACAAGGACACTCCCATATTTAGCACGTTAACGCTTGGTGACGGCACCAACACCAAAACACCAACAACCAACAACAACAAATAAACGACCATAATGGCAGCCAGCCGTCCGTCGACCGTTGCCATTCGGAATGTGTGCATTCAGTTGGGCGACAGCAGAAAACAATAAGAAAGATGAACAAAAAAAAACGAGGAACGAACCTAAAGTATATCAACAACAACAACAACAACAACAACAACAACAACAACAACAACAACAACAACAAAAACAACAACAATAGCGTACAATAATAACAAATGGGTAATGAAAATGTTAGAAAGCAACACCCATTTGTACAAGCACACATACATGCATATCTACCCAAATATGTAGAGCAAAAGGGTACCGTGTCTGTCTTTTGCGCGCTAGCAAATTCAAGGTGCGTCTGCGCCCAAACACCCATCAGAAACATGCACACATACATACACGGTGAGTTGCGCCCATCCATCCCTGAAAAAAAATGTGCGATTAATCCCGAAAGAGTTTTGTCCCGGATTGATCTCTTTCGAGAACAATCGGTCCACAATTAGTCCCCGATTGTTCCCGTACGGGTATAAATGTAGACTAATTGTAGACCAATTGTTTCCGAGCGGGTATAAATGTAGATTGATCGCTTTCATCCCGAACGGGTATAAATGTAATGTATGTAATGTATTTAAAAAATTGTAGAACAACCGGTAAAACGAATTGAACACTCTTTCTTTTAATAACAATGATTAATAATAATTTTAACAAAATGTTGCCTAAAATATCCTATGAAAAAATCCTTTACATTACGCTCATAGGTATATGTAATGCATACTCAAAACTTACAATTTTTTTATTTATTTATTGAGATTTTTTTACAAAAGTAAAACATTATATAATCTTTATTTAAATATGTATGAACATTTCCAATTTTTTAAAGATTTTTATTAAAAATTGCCTTGGCTAACAACTTGCAAAAATCTACATTTGTACCTGTTCGTGCTGAAAGCGATTGACCTACATTTGTACCCGTTCGGGATGAAAGCGATTAATCTACATTTGTACCCGTTCGGGTATACAAGTTGAACAATTAGTCTCTTCATAGGACATGCTCGAACAAATGCGATCAATTCACTCCATATAAAGGGATGTAAAATTGTATTAGTCGCATGCTCCCTTGCGATTGATCCCGGACACGTCCCGGATTAATCGCATTTTTTGCAGGGATTAGATACATACATACATACATAATATTTACGTCCATCTATACATGTCCTGCGTATTCGGGTTAAATCAAACGAAGTGAAAAGAATATTTAGGTATGTCTGGTAGGTACGCCAAATGGGCATGGCATTGCTTGGCATGACTTCATTTGACATGGCTCAGCTGGCGCGATCGGTGCGAGTGTTTAGCTGTAATGGAGAATGCCATTTTCAATTACGTAACATACCTACAAATAGGGCTTGCTTGATAGCTTATTAGGGTGTACCTTATGACCTGAAGTTTTTTGCAATTTTATAAATTTGCTTTTCTTTCAATCTCTTCGATACTTTTTCTTAATTTTAAGGTACTTTGCAAAACGTGAGTCTTCTTCTCCTCATAATTGGCGCGTAACCGTCTAGAGGCTTTAAGCCGAGTTCAATAAAGCGCACCATTCGTTTCTGTTTCGTGTTGCCTTGCGCACCCAGGTAAGACCACCCAGTCTTCACCTGATCTTTCCATTGAAGTGGAGGTCGCCCTTTTGTGCTGTCTTTAGGTGGTTTCGATATAAATTCTTTCATAGCCGCAGCGCTTTCATCTATTCTCACGACATGGTCTGCCCAACGTAGCCGCTGGATGTTTATTCGCTGAACAATTTCGATGTTTGCGTAAAGCTCGTACAGCTCATCGTTAAATCTCCGTCGATAGTCGCCCTCGCCAACGCGCAAAGGTCCATAAATCTTCCGAAGAACTTTTCGCTCGAAGACTCCAAGTGCCACCGAAACTGATTTGGACATCGTCCATGCTTCTACGTCATACGTGAGGACTAGAACGATGAGCGTCCAATGAAAAAAAAGCTAGGAAATTTTTTATAATACATACGTACATATATCGCCTTTTATATTCATAACCGTCAAAGTGAGAGTTTCGAGGTCTCGAACAATATCTGCGTCTAGACGGTTACGCGCCAATTAAGAAGAAGAAGTGAGACTTTCATAACCGCCTAACCGATATTTTTCCAAAAAATTAGAATTGGATTCCTGATGCCTTACTCTACGGCGGGGTGTAATAAGGCCTTTTGAAATAAGGCCAAAAAATACTCTGAACGGGACCATCCTATCTATATGTAAAATCGGTCGCTGATTCCGAAAATCGGGTTCAATTTTAATTCTATGGGAAGGTTTTTGAGATATCGGCAATTTACCGTTATTTGGCCAATGGCTCCACTTAATCCTGAATGTATCTTCAACGTAGTGAGCTATCTTCCTTGAAGTAACACCAAACGAAAGAAAATTAAATTTTCTTTTCATGGCTCCTATAACACTTTTCTCTAACTCTTATAGTTTCTGAAATATTGACGATTAAATTTGAATTTTTTCGATTTTTTACGATTTTTTGAAGAAAAAATTGACTTTGTCAGGCAATATCTTTATAACCAACGTTTTCACCTTTTTACTCCTTTACGTGAAGCTCCATTCTATTGGGAAAAAAATAAGCTATCAACGAAGAAAATCCATGGTAAAATTAAAAAGTTATAGGCGATCAAGTAAATACAGCCAAGTAGCGCAATGCCTCTCGACGGGTATATTGTATTGTATTGCACACGTCCGGACGGATGGCGTAGCCCAGGGTTATTTTTTATAATCGCTGCCGAAGGCGGCCAACTCAGAAAAGTGTTCTGTGCAAAAGCACTGTGGACCGGGCCATAGATATTACTCCGGAAAGAGAAGATAAAGAAAAAACTTTTGCGGAGAACAGCTTTTGCGTTGGGGGCCTTCGGCCGCGCTTATAAAAAATTCTCTGTCCAGAGATCCTGGAACAAAAATTAGTAAAAAAAAAGAAAAAAAAATCGCAAGAAATTAAAAAATTTTTGATCAGCTATCGCTCATCGAAGTTTTGTTCAACCGCTACAAGTTGTATGTCATTGGAAGCGTACTTTAATTTGCTTTCGAACGAGGTACTGCTTGTGGTTATCGCTCTTATACCTTTAGCGAAAAATATGTTTGAATAAAGTTATACCCAGAAAAACACAAAATTACGCATCATCATATGTATAACCATAAAAAAATTTAAAAAAAAAGTTTTGAGATCAGGTATTTCTTGGTATTTTATTCAAATTAACCATTTGTAAAGTAGTGTAATCAACTTTGGCTGAAAAATGGAGAACAATGAGAGTTGTATTAGGCGGATTCTAATCACTACGTAAAATTTACGTACATTAGTAATAACGTAGTATGAAATATCGTTATGGTTCTAGGGTTAATCCCTATTTTAAACGCATCTTCATTTTAAAATATTGCGATTTGATGTATACCTTAATCTCCGAAATCAGTGTTGCTTGAGCGCACCCTAAACCCGACACTCATCTCCCCGTTTCTCGACTACACCCTGTATTCCCATACAGCTTGATCAGTTTATTGTTTCTTTTTTGTTTCTCATCGCGGTCGCAGCCATTAAACAAAACACGGTTCGAACACGTAAGTTGCATATGTTTGATTCCCGTTTGTGTTACTTTATTTTATTACTGCTGTTGTTATTGCTATAGCCACCGTTGTTTGTTGCTGCTGCTTTATTTATTTATGTTTGCAATACAAAATCAGTTACGCTTTCACCCTGAGATTTGCCGCATTCGCACCACGGCAGCGGCGTTAATAAACTCCTACCCAGCGCCACCACCCAAAAGGACATGCCATTATGTATGGCAGGATATCTACAAACATACATACATACATATGTACATATATAGATACATATTAGTTATATGAAACATTGATGCTGTGGTGGCTGTTTTGCCTTTCGTTGCTGCTTTTCGTTGTGTTGTTGCAAATTCCGCTTCCGGCATCGGTTTTTTTCCACCTAATGATAGTAACTACTATTTACATCAAGGGTCTCCACTGCCTAAGCGCTTCCGCGCTTTTTGTTTTTGTGCCGCGCTTAAGCATAGGCAAGCGCGCCGAAAATCACCGCGACCGCGCATTCTATCGTCTCGCCTACAAACGAAGTTTAATACTACACCCGTTAGGAACAGCAGCGCAAAATTACTATTAATTCATGTAAAATTACATATAAAGGAATAATTTTGGAATATTTTTTGTATCAAACAATTTTTTCACTATCAGACCTGGAAGACAAATTATGGTGTTAGTTTCTTTTATTATATTGAACACTTTTAAAAGTATTTAATGAAACCTGAATTTTCAAAGCAATCAATTCCGACGGGGTTTGTGTACACGCCATTTTTGGCTTCCATTTTTCTTTTTTATTTTCTGCAGAAGCGGGCTACAGCGAGTCGCCGCCCACACACTGAGACAAATCGTTGTGAATTAAGATTTGATACGGAATTCAATAGTGTGATACGTATGTACTTATGTAGATTTTTTTTTTAACACATTTTTATTAGCTTCACCTGTATGCAAGGAAATAAAAAATCGATATTTGAAATGGTTAGCATAATTGAAGGCTTTATAAAAAAAATAGAAGTTTTTATTGCTGATTTAAATATTACAAAACTTTGTCACTTTCCTTTCTTAAAGTCAGTACTAAGTGAATTTGATATTTTAACTTTTGATTTCTCCCTGTTTATAACGTATTTCGCTGATTTAAAAAATAATTTTTCTAACAGATTCCAAGACTTTGAAGTTATCAAAAAAATGCTACCAATTTTTTTTATACCAATGACATGCAATATAAATGAGCAGAAGCCAGAATTACAAATGGAGCTATGCGACTTACAATGCGACCCTGAACTAAAATTCTTGGATTTAAAGGGCATTGATTTTTGGAAAGTTATAAGCAACGACAAATATCCAATACTGCGTCAAGAAATTTTAAAATTTTATTCAATGTTTGGTAGTACTTATATTTGTGAAAGCGCCTTTTCGTATCTTAAGCAAATAAAAACAAATCACAGAAATAGATTAACAAATAAGCATTTAGAAGCGCTTCTTAAATTATCTACCACAAAAATCGAGATAGATATCGACAAATTAATTGAGAACTCTTCAAAATAGGTATCTCATTTTTCTCCGTTTCCTTTATCTCCTTTTTTATTGTTCTTCATATTCACATTCTCCTAATTTTCTTCCGACAACAGTCTATTTTTGTTTTTTATGTTGCACTATTACCAGTCCCTGAATTATGTGAAATTTATTCTTTTTTTTTCTCAAGACCAAAAAAAAATTAGAAAAAAAACTTAAAAAAAAATTAAAAAAAAAATTAAAAAATCTAAAAAAAAAAATTAAAAATTATATAAAACATTTGAAAAAATACCCAGAAATAAATTTATTCTCTTTAAAAATAAAAAAAATATCAATTTATAAATTTTCGAAATTTTTCGGGTGTACTTTTAAAAATGGAGGAAGTGGGCGGCCGCAATTTTTTTGCTCTTACTGTCGGCCATGATTTTTATTTCAATGTACCGTTGCTCGCGCGTCGATAAGGGCTTTGTGGAGATCTCTGATTTACATATATTTGTTCGCCTTAGGATTTGCCAGATTCGCATTGTTGTTATATATTTTGTTGCTTGTTGACATGTTGTTTACATTCAACGCTTATTTGTTGCTGCCGTCTGTCGTTTGTGCCGTTTGCCGTTTGCCTTATGCTTTTCGAGCGTGTGCACACGTCCGTGAGCTTCATTCGCTTTCCCGTTTGTTTGTATCGCCTATTTAACGTCAATTCCTGCTACGTCACTGACTGAGTTTGCCAACAAAATTTACTGGTGATTTTAAATTAGAAATAATTTTTTGTTTGTACACACTCTTGTCGAGCTTGCAACCCTTCAGAGTACAGATTTCCAATTAGATATGTAAGTTAGGGTGGGGCGATTTGTATGGAGGGAAATTAATCGATACCGCGCCATCGAAATTCGGATTCCTCTAATTTTTCTGAGTAGAAAACTCCTCCATGACATTTGTCTAAAATTAATTTTGATGTTCCGGAATTTGGTTAAAGTTTGCTTCAATTCGATGTACATATTGGCCTGGATATTCTTTTTTGTCGATTTTTGCCCAATTTTTATTTTCAAAAATTCGTCTTGGTTCATAAAAACCAAATTCCGGAACATCAAAATTAATTTTAGGCAAATGTGGAGGAGTTTTCTACTCAGAAAAATGAGAGGAATCCAAATTTCGATCGCGCGATATAGGTTAATAAATCGCCCCACCCTAATGTAGATATCCAACTGGTTTGATATTTTAATGAAACGGGTTGACTGTTGCCGGTCAGTCAAATGGAAGTCAAACTTTTACTTTCTCAAGTGAATTAAGTGGAAAAGAAGTGTTCGGGGTTTAAAATGGATCTTCTCAGAACTTTTGTATTGTCAAGGAAACGGCATCTCAGGGTGCACTTCGGTTGCGGGAGTTGGGACTCTGGAAGGAACGCACATACGATCACGGTCGCAATCTGAAAGTACTGGAGAGATGGTAAACCTGCTCATAGATTCGATGTTTCAGATTCACGGACATATCAAAGAGTGTCTTCGCAACTCATCCACATGGTCCATAAAACGGATCAGAGAGTGTCCTCGCAACATGACACTTCCATATCAATTAGGTTCCCGGAGACGCTGGATGTCTTGCAATCCGAAGTCTTCGCCTTAAATAGGGTCTGCAAGACTCTACCTGCAACGAAAAGTGCCGATACCGGAAAGAGGATAGGAATTTTCGCGGATAGTCAGGCGGCGCTGAGGGCTTTAGGGCAGGCCCGTAGCTAGGGGGGGCATTGTGGGGCAATGCCCTACCTTAAAATTAGAATGCCCTACCTTAAAAAGGCCAACAAGTGAGATGAATTACACAGGTCGACAAAATTTCAACGAATTTTTGTTACAGAAATAAAATTCTACTTTTTTAAAGGATTTCGGTGCGCTGAATCCGAATCTGAAGTCAGATTTTCTGTAATACGTACAGTTTTTTAGATATTCATGCCCAAAGAGGCGAAAAACACGTTTTTTGGCTATATTCACTCCTAAATATCTCTTAAACTACTTACTTATTTTAAAAATTGATTAAAGCTATCGAAAGTCCGGCCATTTCTCTTGAAGACAACGTTTTAATTTTTCGGATATCTAATATAGTTATATAGTAATATATGTTTTTGCACAATAAGTTATTTTTCGTCGAAAACAACGGCAGCATTTGTAGCATGTTATAGGCGCAATCAAATTTTGTAGTTGCCCAGCAGAACAATTATTTTTACGATCCACTTACATACGTCCATAATATAATAAACTGCCTAAAAGCGTGCTTCAAAATTTTTAATTATTTTTGTATGGAGAAAATATTCCAAAACTGATGAAGCTTAATATGCAATATTGCAAGTTGCAAGAAAGATATCTGAAATATTAAAACGGGTTCTTCAAGAGAAATGTCTGCGTTTTCAATAGCTTTAATCAGTTTTTAAAATAAGTAAGTAATTTAAAAGATATTGAGGAGTGAATATAGTCAAAAATCGCGTTTTTGGTCTCTTTAAACATGAATATCTCAAAAACTGTACGTATTAGCGAAAATCTGACTTCAGATTCGGATTCAGCGCACCGAAATCCTTTACAAAAGTAGAATTTTATTTCTGTAACAAAAACTTGTCGACCAGTGTTATTATAATTAAATTTTTTGTCATAGTTTGAGATAAAAAATTATTGCGGTTTCAATGTATGATATGGAGAATCCACCTTGCATCACATATATAATTAAATAAGACCATCGAATTTTTGTAGTTTGGTTAAAGGAATGGTTCATTCCGGCACATTTCTGACAAAAACTAATCTCACTGTGAGCGAACAACACCAAAAGCGCGGAATCGATTTCTAATGCTGTGTGCTAATCTAAAACATTTTCGATGGAAAAACGAGGTGTCTAAATTTTCTATGGTTATCGTTTAATCATTTTCGAGAGTTTTTTTCTCACCTTGACTTGCGGGCATACCTACAGGCGACCCACATACCGAATTTAAAGATCTCCACATCTCCACATCTAAATTGGACGCTGTACTATCTTGTTGGCTTATTCTCAATGAGTATTGCTTATGTACTGTCACAATAATTATGTGTCAACAAATAGGTATTAAATGTACGGGGAAGATTTTCCAACAGTCTACCACGCGTTGAAAAAGTCATTGGGGGTTGTAGAGGAGGTCCTCCTGATTCTAAATCCAAAAGTCCCGTCGTCCGGAGATGTTGGTAAGTTGTAAAATTTACCAAACAAACCCCCAAAACTGCGTACGATTACCGAGGAAAGGCACTTATACAAAACATGCACATATGTATATATATATGCACGTAGAACACCTTTTTTCTTCGAAAGTCATTTTTCTCGGACCGTGGTTCCTTAATGTAAAGCAATCCCTTTCGGTAGACAGATGGAAATCTGAGCCAATGTACGTCACTGACCTAGAGAAAAGTGATATATATGCTGACTGATTTTGGAAGCCATGCCTCGATGCACATAGGTAGATTTTCAAGTTTTAAAATATAAATAAAATAAATATTTTATTGTCTACATCTATTCAAAATTGCTTGTTTAATGTAAAGCTTTAATAATTTGTGTTAAAAGTCGATTTTATTGAAAAATATATACAGTGACTCAAAAAAAAATCATACGACATAGTTTTTAAATTTATTTCAAAGAATTCTGTCGAAAATTTGGCTTTCTTATTTCGTTTAAAAATGTAGACAATTTTTAAATAAAAATCGTTTTAAGCAGGATTTGTAAGCTTATGGGAAAAATTCGAAAAATCGTAGAAATTTCTAAAAGTGGATTAAAAATTTCAAAGCAAGGCCAGAATTTATAGAAGATTTTGAGGAGATTTCTAAGTTCCGTCGATTTTAGAATTTTTTTCTGTAGGGTGCTTGCCATATATGTACGTGAGACAGTTCCAATTAAAATTGCGAAAGGCCAATGAAAATTTTTAAAAAGTTGAATGTTGCATATTATTATATTAAAATTGAATGAGCTGCAAAATTGCATACTCAAAAATCTTCTAAAAAAATGTAGCTTTAGAATTCTTAGCCCCTTTTTATGATAAGTATTTCCTTGACTTTGAAAAATTGGAAATACTAAAAATACTGCCTAAGAAGTTAACAATAATCGCTGATAAATATCTCGGTTACTTTCGAGCATCACTTATATTAACCAAGATATGCGTTAGAAATATAAACATTAAAATCAAATATAAAACATAAAAAAGAATTTTATTGTAGGTACATATGAAAAACCCTGTATCTAGTAGTGAAGTGCGGCTTTGTGCGACGTAATTTTTTGGCGGAAAAATACTAATTGTACTAGATATCATGTCCGAGGGTTAATTTGACTGAGTCTGACAGAGCAATATAACAAAATCAATTTTGAACACAAAAAAGAGTGAATTTTTTTTTTTAAATATCCCAACTGTAAAAGCTTAAAACTATAAACTTAGAATTATTGGAAATCAAGGATATTATTGAAAACTGTTAATAATTACTTGAAGATTTAGGATCCATCACGATTACTTAAATGAAATGCTTTAAATAATAAATATTCACGTTGAAACTAGCACTTAAAAATATGTAAACAAAATTAAAATATTATCTTTAGATATGCTAAGTTTCGACCATCTGGGAGCAAGTGCAGAGTATGGGGTCGGGAAAAAAGCGATGAATTATTGTTCCCCAGTCTATTTCCAATATGTGGGTATGTTTTTTTCTGCAATTGTAACAACTTTACAAAATTCAATAAAAGTTGAAAATCTACCTATGTGCGATGTAAGACTAATTGTGATACATTATTTACTTCCGCCCTACCTTGAACCAACGCTGCCCTACCTTAAATTTAAGTCTAGCTACGGCCCTGCTTTAGGGTCTGCAACGGTGTCATCAAGCCCGGTCAGGCAGTGCAGAGAGTGAGTCATAAGTTTGGCAAGTCGATATAGCGTATGCCTAATCTGGTTGCCGGGCACCGCGATATTCAGCGCAACGAAATGGCTGTTGAGCCAGCCAGGCAGGATTCTACTCTTGTCTTCGCAGGCAGAGGCGGAGGGAGTTGTTGTGCCCCTGGGCTGCGTCAAGGGTCTAATCTCTCGGCACTGGTTTGAGGAGGATAAAACAAGATGGAAACGGTTGCAGACCTGCAGAAGTCTGTGGCCTTCATACAATCAGGTGCGACACTCAGCCATTCTAAAGATGGACAGAAGGAACGTTTCCCGCTTAACTGCGGTATTCACAGGATATTTGACCATTGGTACCCACGTGGCCCGATTACCATTGGACCATAACATCTTTTGTGGTAGCTGCAGTCTTCCTGGGACAGATCAGACGGTAGAGTGTCGCCACTCTAGCCAACCAACCAGCCTTAGGTGCGTATTAAAAATTGAGAAAAAACATCTAAGAGTGCGGCTGTCTTCGACCGTACCAAAGACTTCATACTTTTCATGAATGGGGAAATAAAAGGTTACGTAGTCTGATTTTGTATAATTTATACTTTAATTATGTGGATTATTTATACAAAGATTTATTAGAAAAAATGCTGTCATGATCTTAGCTATTTATGGAATTTCGGTAAAATTGGTTAGGTTAATATGGGCACAAACACTGCCAACTTTGATATCCTTGGCAATTAAAATGGAGAAATTATACCCGAAAATGCTTGTATGTATGTATCTGAATAATCGGTTATAGGTATGGGAGCTATGTATATATTATAGTGGTCCTCTTCGTCCGATTCCGAATAAATGATCAATTGCACAGCGAAACTCACCCATATAAGGAATTCCAGTCAGATATCTCAATACCTTAGGGACTAGTTTGCCTTCACACAGATGGGTGGCTTAATCGACTCAGCTCATGATCCTGTTCATATCGGTATACATACATATGTATATATTTTTCTGAGTCTAATTTTTGTCCTTCATGTTCCTGAAAGGTATGAACAAATCATTCTAACAATTCATTCTAAGCGATCTCACGATACTCTTATTACTGAATCTAGTTAAGAAATCTACAATTAGCTGTATTTCGGCAATGAAGATGTTATCTTTGTTACAATTTT
Source organism: Urophora cardui (assembly GCA_960531455.1). Classification (NCBI taxonomy): domain Eukaryota; kingdom Metazoa; phylum Arthropoda; class Insecta; order Diptera; family Tephritidae; genus Urophora; species Urophora cardui. The sequence continues at coordinate 39,483,786 of OY482674.1, read as the reverse complement.
ATAAATTCATGTACATACATATTTATAAATTAACATTCTACAAATGTATAATTACACGCGATTTTTCTTGTAAGACACCGCCGCGTCAAGAATTGTATACACACACATACACAAAATCGTATTGTCTCAGAGCCCTGCAAAAAATGCAACTAATTCGGAAAATGTCCGGGACTACTCGCAAGCGAGCATGCATGCCATGCTGTACGAAACAGAAACAACTGGCTCTATTGCACTGAGAGAAAAAAAAATATATGGAGGGGTCAAAGAAATTGTTTACCTATTTTGAACACTACTTTCTTTGTTTTGAGTAAATTTTCCTTAAAACATATTAAAAGGTTTATAAAATATTGTTGTTACATGCGTTACCATGGTTTCATATACTTGTTTTGAAAAAATTCATACATTAAAATAATGAAAAATTCTTTAAGCGCCATTCCATTCCCACCTTTCCTTGTTTTGAAGACTTGATTTCTATAATTTTGAGAAATTAAATTCCCATACAAATCCCCATGGCAACGAATTTGTTTGAATGTTTTTTTATGTTTTTTCCACATTTTTGAGAAAATTTACACAAAACAGAGAAAACTTTGTATTGGGACGCGTGTTCAAAATAAGGAAAATTATGTCTTTGATGGAGAGAAATTTTTTTTTGAGTGTGGACTCGGCCAGAATCGTCTAGACGGTTACGTGCCTATTAAGTAAGGGAGGAAGGAAGGAGCATGCGACCAATGTCACTTTACATCCCTTATATGAAGTGAATTGATCGCATTTGTTCGAGCATGTTCTGTGAAGAGACTAATTGTGCAATTTATGTATATGCACTCAAAAAAAAATTACTCAGATTATGGAAAAATGGGAATGATTCGGCGCTAAAGACATATTTCTATATTTTGATGTACAATTTTCTTTAAAACGTGGTTTTTATTCCTTGATTTGAAGAAAATCGTACATCAAAATATGGAAATATGTCTTTAGCGCCGAATCATTCCCACTTTTCCATAATCTGAGTTAGTTGTTTTTTCAGTGTGTACACATATCCGAATAAATATCAAAGAAAACATGTAGATTAGTTGGGATTAATTGATATTCAATTATAACCGAACGAGATATCGGTGTCAGCACTGACGCGATTACTAGAGGTTATACCTGGGTCCCAAATAACCGATATAATAAAACCAATTCCTCAGATATTGAAATTTCGTATTTAAATTTCTTTTATACTATTTTTGCTATCTGCGATAATTGTGGCCCCATTGTTCCCGAAAGAGATGAGTCCGATTTTTTCCTCAAGAGTTTACTAATTAATTCAATAATACTTAGAAGAATAGTAGATATACATATGTATGTACATAATATCATCGGCCTCCTGCCAGAACCACGAATGTGCTAAAATTAAAATGTTGGGAAATCGAGTTTTAAAGTTTATTCTTCTCACAAAATTTGAAAAATTTGTTTCTAATATAAAAGTATATCTGCAAATTAGAACCTTGTTTAGCTCGATGCCCTGATCTAGTTTTTATGCTTCTAATCCTTCTAATCTTCGAGACTTGGCACATTCGTGTTTCTGTCCCGACAAAAATCAAAAAAAATTCCTTGAAAATAAATTTCCAAAAGTAAGTAAAACAAATACATTCAATTCAAATTCATATTTTATTTGGGGAACTATTCCTAATCTTCAAAATCAGAGTTTTCTGAACTCCGCTGTTAGCCTTAAAATTTTTATAAAAATTGTCGTTTCCTTTGGAATCACCAAGGTTTCGCAAATTTTATTTAAATCTTTTGCTTTCGCGTCAGCGATGGGCAATGTCTCCGAATAAACGGGCGTGGGTTTTATTGCGGAGGGCCACCAATATTAAATGGCAAATAAAACACTAAATTTTTTTTTTCAGAATAATTTTTTTTTTTGTAAAAAATATTGAAGAGCTAGTCTTTTATATACCGTCGTACCATACGAAAACTAGCACAAAATTTTTTGTGGTTGACGAATAGAAGCACTTGAATCTTTTGGCTGACGAAAGGTAAGAGTTTGGTTTAAACAACAACAATTTTAATGTATTAACAGTATATAATTAGTCAAATGTGCTACTTTTCGAACAGAATTGTTTAATTGCCAGTTGCGTAAGAAATTTTAAATGTGTTTTCGTATGGTATGCATGCACCTCGACCAGCAAATATTTCGAAAGGCAGTTTCTCCTTGGTTGAAAGAAATGAAGTTTGAAAAATCGTCGTGTAGTTGCGTATGAACTTGAAATGGTTTGGAGAGTTACATTCCCCTCTGAAGATTTGCGTTATACCTCACCATTTTCTTTGGTATACACCGCCAGTTTTCGAAGGTAAATATTTGCTCACAAGGTCCTTTTGGCGTATTTAGCACTGATTGCTAAACAAAAATTAGTTTACGGAATAGCTTTGTTTTCATCGCGCTATCGGCGAGCTAATATTTTCCGTTCAAGGTGCATTTCATGATTGCCTTTTTGCCACTATTTTTATAACAATTTGAAGACTAGCAGCGAGGTTCGGAAGAGCATAATCCTGAGCCTAACTTTTCAGAAGACTCTGATTTTGAAGATTAGAAATAGTTCTACAAATAAAATATGAATATGAATTGAATGTGTTTGTTTTACTTACCTTTGGAAATTTATTTTCAACGATTTTTTTACATTTTCTGTTTGGCCAGAAACACGAATGTGCCCCATATATTTTTGGAAATTTATTTTCAAGGAATTTTTTACATTTTTGTGGCACATTCGTGTTTCTGGCCCAACTGTTTATAACTGATCTACACATTCGTGTAACTGGCATTGAAAATTTTGGTGGCTTCCAGTGCACAAAGGTACTGGGGGTTTTACTAAAATGTAGAGCATTACACAGATTTATCAGAAAAAGCGCTTAACTCAAAATTGGAAAATTTGCACATTCGAGGTTCTGGCAGGGGACCGACGATATGTAAGTTAAATATGTATACATACCTACAAATAAAAATTATTTTTATACCTCAATTGCATCCGCACGGGATTAGTCTGAGATCAATTAGAAGTTTTCAAAGTGTGGCAAGTTTCGGTAGGGTATACATATCTGTGCATGAATACCTTTTGTGCGTTTGTCATTTTTATTTCACTCACCGCAAAGCGCATTTCATTGCAACACTTACACGAAGAACACTTTGAACGGCTCGGCAAGCCAACAACTGCCTTTTGCCTTCACTAATGCGCTGATTTACCTATATAAAGATGTATGTATGTATGAATATTCGTACATATGTACATACATATATTATATATGGAAATATCTAAATAAATAAAATAATATTTGGGATTTCGCACCCTAATGCCTGGGCTAAGTATAAGGCTGAGCCCTTGAATGGTTGGCATTAACACCGCCGGGTAGGGGTAGTTCTGTCATATAAAATACATTCCGTTTATGGGGTGCTGTTGTGATTTCTCAATTTCGCGCGGCATACACTTCACCAACACTCACACACACATGCACGCTTATTTCGATTGTTGTTTTTTTTTGTCATAACCAAATTTTGTGGCTGCTCCTGCTGCCTGCCAACATTAAATGCGGTGTGATCGCTTTTTGGTGAATGCATTTAACAGTGGTTGTTGTTGTTGCTGAAGTTCTTGGTAATTTTTCGGTATCTACCGGTGGTTGGTTGGTTGGCTGGCTGGTTGGTTGGCTGGTTGGTTGGTGCTGTTGCAGTTTTGGCATTCTCTGTTGTTTTTATTGATGTCGTTTTTAATATCATTGTTTGCTTACACATTTACACAAACAATTTGCTATGCTTACCCCTGTTGTTGTTATTTAATATTTCGACATGGCAGTAACATCATAATCAACAGAGCGCAAAACATACAAAAACAAAAGATGATAAAGGCAAAAAAAAAGACGATACAGCCAATTCAACTAGCTCTGTATGTACAGATGTATGTATGTATGTTTGTAAAAATAATGCCAACAACAATAATGAAAAACAGGATTTGACAATCGTAGCGAATAAATGTTGAATTACTCGCAAGTAGTTAACAAAAAATAAAATAAAATGAAATGAAAGGTGATGCATCTACCATTAAAATCCAGCGCACTGAGGTCTTAATCTAACCAAAAACTATAAACTATAGATAATTCTCTGGAGGGTTGAAGCGCTGACAGCACGCACAAAAGATGTATGTACATGCACATCTATTACAGCGTGTTTTCGTTTGTTGGAACTTTTGTTGTGAATTTAACGCTTTTGTGCACAGTATGCCGAATGAGCTGAAAATTGCAATACATAATAATAAATTTTCGCAAATGATCTTTTTTAACACGCTTTTATTAGCTTCACCTGTATGTATGTATGTATGTATTATGTATGTATGTATGTATGTAACTTCATCCCATCCTAAAAGTTGCAACGTTTAACTCAATCATTATTTTTTTGAAACATTCACTTTACTTTTATTGTGTTCTCTCTTCTATTATTTCTATTCTCCTCCGGATTCGAAACCTGACATCAACATGAGATTCAGCCCACCGACATCATATAGTGGACATTCAACATTATATTCCATGCTTCATTGAGGTTTTAAGTTACATCTCTTCAAAATAGCCTCTATGAATTTCATTCAATTCACTCCCGTATGCAAGCCAATAAGAAACAAGCTTTCTGTTTTGTTGTTGTTGTGTTTGCAATAAAAACAAACGCATGTACATAGATACGTATGCAAAGCAAGAACTGGTTTTTTGTTTTTCTTTGTTCAAATTCTATTTATAGGCTTTAAATTATAGCACTTATAGCACGGTTGCCGAACTTGGTAATTACCAAAATAGGTTATTTTTCGCTGTTGGTTTCTTGGTAACTTTCACATGTGTTTGGCAATTTTTATTTTCTCAAGAAGTTGTTTACTATTTTTAACACGCTTTTATTTTGTTTAGGCTTCACTTTTGAGCTCTCATGACCAATGTTTTTTTTTTTTTGAAAAATGAAAAATTTCACTAAAAAGTTAAAAATAAATAATAGCTTAAAAAACTAAAAAACACGCTTTAATCTTAAAAATCGTACTAAAAATTGAGAAATAATTTAATTAGAAACAAAATGATGAACGAAAATATAATTATTTAAGGAAAAGCGTGCGGGTGCTCAATAATATTTGAACATGAAAATATTCGATTCATACAACTAGTACAAAAATATACCTAGTTGCGAAATTAAAGAGTACGATATATGAAATCTCAAAAAAGTCAAAATAAAAATATTAGTAAAAAAACAGCGACTTTAAATATTTTTTGACATACTGAGCACCCGACGCTTTTCCTTAAATAATTATATTTTCGTTCATCATTTTGTCTCTAATTAAATTATTTCTCAATTTTTAGTACGATTTTTAAGATTAAAGCGTATTTTTTAGTTTTTTTAAGCTATTATTTTTTAGATCGAACATAACCCCCCGATTAGTGATGTGCTCCTTAACTTTTTTACCACAAAATATAGGGACATTTCTTATGCGCGTGTGCCACGAATCTCTAGCTCAAATTACAGATCCATCCATATAAATTGTAGGTGTATGCTTAGTGAACAAAGTTGTATTAATTTCTGGGCAAATTTTTAGTAAATTTATGCCATAGTCATATAATTTTTCAACAAATTTTTTTGACAATGCTACACTGTGCGTACATATGTATATAAATACATATTTATACCTATTTCTATGAGCGTCTATTCACAAGCCTATATTTTAAGCGCCTTTGACTTTTGCCCACTCATGGTCGCAGCGACAGTCGTCAGCTATCCCAAACGATACGCGAATCGACAGCTAAAACATTTACGTGCATATGTCTTACAAAGCCGCAAAAATAAAGCTTACCGATTATCCTTATTTACTCTTCCAAAACTGGTATTAATCCTCTTTTTAGCTGCACACGTTTTCACACATATCCAAAAAATTACCGTTATAGAATATTGGGATTGTGACTATTAATTTAATTGTTGCCAACGTTTCACACACTTGTTTGCACATGATTTTAAGTGGTGAGTGTCGTTGGTTAGATTGTTGGAATTAATTGTTCCAGGATTAATGTACGTATGTACATATGTACATATTTATAGACTCTGGTCCGTGACCATTTATGGTTCAAATGTTGTAGTTTTCAGAGAATATTTGATCCAAACTCCGTAGTAAAACTTCAAGTTGGTTACTCTTGTACACCCAGAAAAAAAATAGTGTGAAATCAACCAAAAATCAATAAATTTTGTGGTTAATTTTTTTCAACACGATGCTTAGTGTATGCCATCATGTAATCGTGTAAATTTAACACTACTGTCAAGTGTTAGTTTAACAGGATGACAACTGTAGAATTAACACTAAAAAGTATTGAGTCTTCCTGTTGATTTTACAATTTTAACTAGTTAATGTTACAATAAAAGCTGGTTAAATTAACACGAAATGGTCCTGTTGAATTAACAATAACATCTTTTTGATTTTACATTAAATTTATTGTTAAATTAACTAGAAAGTCTTGTTGATTGTACAATTTATTTTTTTAAATAAAAAAACATATAAAACATCAAATATACAATCATCACTTCAATTAAGCACATTCGTACATCACCCGCACAACTGACCAAATTGAAGGCGTCCTTCTCATACGAACACGAATGTACCGGCGATAGTTTATACATGGGCGATAGTACTATCACTTGCACCGAGTAATGTTTGGCCGCTAATGCAACAACCGCATGCTGCACGCAAACCCCCAATCGCTAAAAAACCTCCTCATGATATTGCAACCTATGAAGAGGAAAAATAAAATATTGTACAACAAATACTTTTAGAAACAAAAATGTAATCCTCTTTTAACTCACCTGCAAACTGAAAATATAAATCGAAAACCCACTATCGCGCACTGACAATGATGCTAAACTCACATCACTGCCACGGCACAAAATTGTCCTTTTTTTTTTTAAAATAATTTGCGTTTTGCACGAAAATCAGACTTCAAATGATCAAAAAAATTATGTATGTTTCAAAATAGTTTTGACGTTCTTTTTTAACTCTTTTTTTTAGATTACATTGACACTATGATCGTGTTGAATAAACCAAAATTACAAATGACGTTTACGTTTGAACATTGTTTCGTGTTATATCAACCAACTTTTATTGTTAATTGTGGTTCTTGTTGTTTTAACATTTGTTTTCATGTTGTATTAACACTAAAATTGGGACGTCATTTTTCTAAAATTTTTTTTAGTTTATATTGACACTATCATCATGTTAAATAAACCAAATTCCAAATGACATTTAGGAATAAAATTTCATATTTGAATCATCTTGTATATTTTAAAATTTCTTCATGTTGTATCAACAATAAAATTTGGTTGAATTTACCAAATTTTCAGTTGACAGTTACAAAGCCAAAATCATGTTTCAAACATCGTGTAATTCGAAAAAAATTGTCGCTGTTCTATGTGTAAAAATCGATCGTGTTAATTTTACATGAATCGTGTTGATGCTTTTTTTTCTGAGTGTAGAGAATTGTTTAGCAATATGCAAGTCAGACGATAGCAGGGGCAAATTCTTGCCGGAATGATAACGGCGATCTGGTAACTGACGTTCAGAGTGTACTTAAGTTGTGGAGGGACCACTTCTCCTACTTGCTAGATAACGGCAACAGTGAAATTGCTGAAGGAGAAGATGTACGACCCGAATCCCCAATAGCAGATAATGGTAATGGTAAGCATGTTCCACCACCCGATCATGACCAAGTGCGAGAAGCAATATCTCGGCTTAAGAATAATAACTGCTTGCCCAGAATGGTGTGGCTGTAGTACGTAGTAAGAGTTGTCAAAAGTTAAAACAGTACAATTGTATTGCAATGCCCACAATGTGTAGCTGTGTCTGTAGCGTGTAGCTGTGGCTGTAGTAGAAGTAGAGTTAACTTTAACTTTGTAGCGCGCTACAGTGTGACAGCTAAATTTTTTAATGACAGAAATTCGAAATGAAGGACGAAGAAACGGAAAAATGAATTGAACTTGTAAAAAATAAAGTTTTTATGGAATTTAAGGAATCCCCTGTACAAAAATATGTATAAAAAAGATGGCATATATGAGATACACTGAGCTACACCATTGTGTTCACATTTTCGAGCGTTGCCACAAAATCAGTCATCAGCTGATGTAGTAAGCTATGTAGTTCGTAGCTGTAGTACAACATTCTGGGTAAGCAGTACGGCTCCGGGCACTGACGGCTTTCCAGCCGAGCGATTAAAACATGGTGGCGATAAATTGATAAGCGGTATGCACCAACTACTATGCAGAATATGTTCGGACGAGCGCATGCCCGACTATTGGAACTTAAGTGTGCTCCGCCCAATGCACAAGAAGGGAGACTTCATAGTACGCGCAAATTATCGTGGGATCAGCCTCTGGAATATCGCATATAAGGTCTTATCAAGTGTATTGTGCGAAAGATTGAAGCCCACCGTCAACAATATGATTGGAACTTATCAGTGTGGCCTCAGACCTGGTAAGTCTACCATCGACCAGATCTTCACAATACCTAAAATCCTGGAAAAACCCAAGCAAAAGGAACCGACACACACTATCTCCTGGTCGATTTTAAAGCCGCTTTTGATAGCACGAATAGGAATTGCCTATATGCCGCAATGTCTGAATTTGGTTTCCCTGCAAAACTTAAACGGCTATGCCAAATAACATTGACTAACTCCACCAGCGCCGTCATAATTGGGAAGTACCTCTCCGAGCCGTTCGAGACCAAACGAGGTTTCAGACAAGATAGGTGACTCCCATTCATGTACTTTCTTTAACTTGATGCTGGAAAAGACAATTCCAGCTGCAGAACTTAACCGCCCAAGAAGCATTTTGTATCACAAGAGTGTTCAACTGCTGGCGTACGCCGATGATATTGACATCATTGGCATTAACACGCGCGCTGTATGTTTTACCTTCTCCAAGCTGGATGAAGAGGCTAACAAAATGGGTTTGGCGGCTAACGAGGACAATACGAAGTACCTCCTGTCATCACACAAAGAAACAGCGCGTCTTGGCAGCCACGTCAATGTTGATAGCTACAAATTCGAAACTGTTAAGGACTTCGTCTATTTGGAAACCAGCATTAACACCAAAACTAATGTCGGCACGGAAATCCAACGAAGAATTACTGTTGCTAACAAGTGCTAATTCGGACTAAGTAGGCAATTGAAAAGTAAACGATGAGCTCCTCTCGACGAAGGAAAATCACGTACGGCGCAGAAGCATGGACCATATCCAAAGCAGATGAGATGGCACTTGAATTATTCGGGAGGAAAGTTCTTCGGAGGATTTATGGACTTTTTCGCGTTGGCGAGGGCGAATATCGACGGAAATTCAACGATGAGCTGTCCGAGCTTTATGCAGACATCGAAATTGTTCAGCGAATAATGATCCAGCGGCTACGTTGGGCAGGCCATGTTGTGAGAATGCATGAAGGCGCTCCAGCCCTGAAAGTATTGCTATCGAAACCAGCTGAAGGTAGAAGAAAAGCGAGACCTCCACTGTGTTGGGAAGATCCGGTGAAGACTGACTCATCCTATCTTGTTATTTCCAATTAGCCACAGGCGGCACAAAACAGAAACGACTTGGCGCACTTTATTGGACTCGGCCAAAATCGTCTGGATGGTTAAGCGCCAATTAAGGAAATTTGATCGATTCCGACAAATATTAAATTGTAGAAATTCACATGAATTTCAATTTGAAGTATTTCTTTGAGATCAAACAGACGAACAGAAAGACAGATCATCTTAATCGACTCAATCCATGATTCTGATTATATCGGTTTATGTTTTCCTGGGTCTATCACCTCTCATTTTGCTACTTGCAAGAATCGTGTTTCGGCCAAAGTTAAAGTGCAATTCATGTTCATGAAAATGCCAGTTTCATGATAGGAACGAATTACTTTGTGCGCTTCTACAACAATTTTAAAAGTTTAAGGATCCGTTTGTGATTTTTTTTTACCAAACTATTGGCGTTTTTATACTCAGCTGTACTAGTACACAGAGTATTATAGTTTTAATCACATAACGGTGGATTGTAACAGAATGAAATAATCGAGATAGATATAGACTTATATATATCAAAATGATCAGGGTGAAAAGAGAAATCGATTGAGCCGTCTGTCCGTCCGTCTGTAAACACTCTAACTGGTGCAAAAATTTAGATATTTCGATGAAATTTGAAATGCAAGTTGGTATCGAGACTGGGACGGTTGGTATTGAAAATGGGTGAAATCGGACCATGACCACGCCCACTTTTGCTATATAGAAAAAATCGGAAATTTGGTATCTCAGTCACTAATATAGCTGGAGCGATGAAATTTTACCCACGTGTTGAGCTCAGGCCCTTAGGAAGAAATTTGATGAAATCTTGGAAAAGGGGCGGTGCCACGCCCACTTATTAAGGGTCAAACCTTGAAAGTTTTTTATGTCATAACTCAGAAACCATTGAAGATATAGCGATGAAATTTGGTACGCGTGATGTACTTACATAGGCAAACGTTTGGACGGAAAACAGTTAAAATCGGTTGACGGCCACGCCCACTTTTATATATGTATATTATAAAGTGACCTAATGAAAACATTTTAAGCGATATCTTTGTCAAATATAAAGATATATCATTGAAAATTTGTCGCATGAGTCCAACTATGGACATAAAACAAAACACACAAAAATTTTGGAAAATAGGCGGGGCTACGCCCACTTATTAAGGGGCAAACATTGAAAGTTTTATAAGTCATAACTCAGAAACCGTTAAAGATATATTGATGAAATTCGGCACGCTTGATATACTTACTTAGGCAAATGTTTGGACGAAAAATTTCCAAAATCGTTTGACGACCACGCCCACTTTTATATATGGGTCTTATAAGGTGACCTAATAAAAACATTTTAAGCGATATCTCTGTCAATTATAAAGATATATCATTGAAATTTTATAGCAGGAGTCCTACTGCGGACATAAAACGAAAAACACAAAAATTTTGGCAAATGGGCGTGGCACCGCCTCTTTTTAGAAACAGGAATATACGAGATTTCTGAGCCTATAACTCGACAAATAATTTATATATAATGACGAAACTTGGTGTGTACACTTTTATTACTTGTAGTAATACATGTTCAAAATTTTACCAAAATCGGTTGACGACCACGCCCACTTTTATATATGGGTATTATAAAGTGACCTAATAAAAACATTTTAAGCGATATCTTTGTCAAATATAGAGATAATTCATAGAAATTTTGTGTAAAGAGTTCCACAATAGACCGGAAACAAAAAATGGACAAATTTTGAAAAATGGGCGTGGCACCGCCTCTTTTTAGACAAAGGAATATACGAGATTTCTGAGCCCATAACTCGACAAACAATTGAGATATTATAACGAAACTTGGTTTATACACTTTTATAACTTGTGTTAATAGACACGCAAAAATTTATTTAAATCGGTTTATGACCACGCCTACTTTTTAACAAAGATATTTCTGGAACACCCTTTGGGAATTTGTAACGTGACATCTTTGTAACTAGAAGTCAAAAAGGAATGAAATTTTGCACAAATAATAATATTCATATGCTTAGTTGGATGACTGATAAAAATGTTGAAAATGGGCGTGGTCACGCCCACTTTATGCGGCACTCGCTTTATATAAAATAATCCGTGTTTCCATCAAACGCAAACAAACAATGAAAACATACAGCTGAGTATCTAATGTTCGATTCCACTCGAACTTAGGCTTCCTTACTTGTTTTTAATTTCATTATGTATACATATTTCGCTGAATGTTTATGATGCAGCCACAAAACGATTCAGTAAATTCCCATTAAAAGCATTCATGCAAATATTAGAAAATCAACACATATGCAAATGAGCAATTTTATAACTTTTCTTGGCTGCAACAGCAGCAGCCGGTTTGTTTGACAAGCTAATTTCAAACACAAATCGTGAAAAGTGCAACCGTAAGTAAGATAATTGTGCTGAATGCAACTGTGATGGCGGCGACAACGGCAACGGCGCTGGGGCAGCACAAACTGATTTGTGCAACACTTTTTAATGGCATGCAACCAACACACGCCTCTATTTTAACGATGCGTTTTGTAAGTGTGGGTATGTGTGAGACCGAAATTATAGGTTTTGAATAAGAGTAATATGATTTTGATATGCGGATACTCGAAAACGTTCAACTATTTTTGGAATTCTCGCGCCATTACCAAAATATAATGCGAGTTCAAATATATGTATGTTTATCATCAGCAAATACGAAGTGCAACTGTCAATTTTTTCAATAATACCACCAAAAAAAGAACAAAATTATCTGCGATCTCTGCAATGTGCACACATGTGAATATTTTCAATCACCACCCTGCTAGAATTGTGTGACCGAAAGTACTAACACTATTACAAAAATATAATATCCCTGCAGTAAATTTGTTTCACTGATGAATGATCATTGATGATTCTTTGTTGAATATTCATCACTGTCGTCATAACTGAGTACAATTTTTATTGTTTTTGTTTTTTTTTTCTGAGGAAAGCAAACCATTTATATGAAAAATTCATCAGTCTTTATATGAAAGTATTCACTGATGCCTCCTCAGTCGTAGGTGAATTTCATCAGTGATTCATAAAGGATTCATTTCGGATTTTTACTGCAGGGATTACAACCACATTTGCACTCGTATGTGTTTCTAGCCAAGTTCAAAACCAATGAGATAGATAAGGATGAAATGGAATTTGAAAATACACATACGGGAACGTGATAAATGAAACGGTCACAAAAGTTCCCGATGCCCTTAAGAATGTGATAGGAAATATCCCAAAACTTTTGGTCATTCCTGCCGGTCATATGACCGGTCAAATGACCTGCACAGTTCTTGCAGGGCAAGCAATGTGAAGCAAAAAGCAATTGGTTAGTTTGGAAACTACACCTTTTTCAGTTTATATTCAGAAAGTTGCAATTGATATTCAGAAAATTAAAATTCATATTCAGAATTTCCATTTCATATTCAGAAAATTACAATTCATATTCAGAATTTCCATTTCATATTCAGAAAGTTGCAGTTCATTTCAGAAAATTAGAATTGATATTCAGAAAATTACAATTGATATTCGGAAAATTACAATTAATATTCAGAAAATTACAGTTAATATTCAGAAAGTTACAGTTCATATTCAGAATTTCCATTTCATATTCAGAAAGTTGCAACTGATATTCAGAAATTTACATTTCATATTCAGAAAGTTACAATTCATATTCAGAAGCTTCATTTCATATTCAGAAAGTTACAATTGATATTCAGAAAATTACAATTGATATTCAGAAAATTACAATTGATATTCAGAAACTTGAAATTGATATTCAGAAAATTAAAATTGATATTCAGAAAATTACAATTGATATTCAGAAAATTACAATTGATATTCAGAAAATTAAAATTGATATTCAGAAAATTGTTTAGGTATTTTTTTATACCTTGCATTCAAGGAAAATCTAACATGTTGGATGCATTCTATAGCTTCACATGGATGCATACTTTATGTATGTCGGACTTTTGGAAAAACTGATTGGACCTGGAGGGAGAGGAAGAGAATGAAGAAGACAGCCCCAGGGAGAAAGAGAGTCAGAAATGAAAAACCTTTCCACAAATAAACACGACAACGAACACTGTAATTCTTTATTTTCATACAACGCAAAATATTCACATAGTATCTAACAATATACTATATAGAAAGTGTAAAAAAAATTATGTTAAGTATTTAGCGGAGGGTAAGGCTACAATTAACTTCCAGCCAGGTTAGCACCTGCTCAACCTGGTCTGCTGTGAGCTTTCGCGGCTTTTTACCGCCGGCACTTTGTTTTTCCAGTCTTCCACTTACAGCCCAAGTGTAGGCCGTTTTGTAGGCGATGCCCAGCGATTTGGCTAGGGTTGGCCAATCCTCCCCTTTGTTAGCGGCATTGACAATGCACTCCCTGTCCATCAATGAGTAAGACTTGTAAGTGCTCCTTTCAATATCTTCGGTGTCTGGAAAAAAAATGAATTGTTAAAAAAGGTTCTGAAAAACCTTGCTCAAGTTGAAATACTTACCATCAATTGAAGCTCTGCATATTGCGCAGAGCTTGGGAATTGCCATGAGCAGCACATACATATGTATACAATATAAAATTTACACTCGTACAGTGAAATTTTCTGAATATCAATTTTAATTTTCTGAATATCAATTTTAATTTTCTGAATATCAATTGTAATTTTCTGAATATTAATTGTAATTTTCTGAATATCAATTGTAATTTTCTGAATATCAATTGTAATTTTCTGAATATGAATTTGAATTGTCTGAATATCAATTTTAACTTTCTGAATATGAAATAAACATTCTGAATATGAATTGCAACTATCTGAATATGAATTGTAACTTTCTGAATATAAAGTGTAACTTTCTGAATATCATTTGTAATTTTCTGAATATTAACTGCAACTTTCTGAATATCAAATGGAATTTCTGAATATCAATTGTATTTTTCTGAATATCAATTGTAAATTTCTGAATATAAACTATAACTTTCTGAATATGAATTATAATTTTCTGAATATGAAATGGAAATTCTGAATATGAATTTCAACTTTCTGAATATGAAATGGAAATTCTGAATATGAATTGTAACTTTCTGAATATCAATTGTAATTTTCTGAATATAAATTGTAACTTTCTGAATATAAACTGAAAAAGGTGTAGAGATTCGATATGTGATTATTATCACGCCGAGTTCTGAAATGTTCAATTATTGCATCTACACACATACATATGTATGTATGCACTCGTATAAATATGAATACTCTTTGCATCACATGGGGAGTTTGTTGCGTTTAGCAATTTTCGCCAAACAAATGAGAGTGTAAATTTGCGTGTAAACACTTGGCTCACCTGCTGCGACGCATGCGCATGCGCAACGCTACTAAAAAATATAACTAGTGTGCGGCTAAGCAGCAACTGCCCGCCAACGGCAGTTGATGATCTCTACATAAGGCAGCTTGTAAACTCTTTTACTTAGCCTTGGAGTCGTGGGGATGTGTAGCTACGGGCTGTCACTTGTAGACTGCGCACCTTGCGGCAATATTATCGTAGCCACTGGCGGTGCTTCCGTTGTTGGGCGATGATGCAGAGTTTGGAAAATTACATTCTCAACTACATGTGAACATATCTATGGCCAATTTCGCCAATTTTAACAGCAGTAACAGCAACAACAACAACATCAACATACATTGTCAGTATGAACGTTCATAATAATAACGTGTAATAACAAAGTCAACGACTTGAACGACGCAATCGAAAGCGCAATGGGATGCACCAATATCTACATATACGTAAATATGTATGTTAGGGTGGGGCGATTTGTATGGAGGGAAATTAATCGATACCGCGCGATCGAAATTCGAATTCCTCACACTTTTCTGAGAAGAAAACTCCTCCACGACATTTTTCTAAAATTAATTTTGATGTTCCGGAATTTGGTTTTTATGAACCAAGTCGAATTCTTGAAAATAAAAATTGGACAAAAATCGACAAAAAAAAAATACAGGCATCGAATTGAAGCATAATTTTGTGCTGAATCCAGATATTAAATCCGAATTAAAATCGGATGATCCGTTTTCGAGATATAGCCTGATTTCCGGTTATGGAGGCTGAATGCCCAAAATCGCATATTTTCGCTATTATCTCTTGTTGCGTACAATACATCTTAATTTTTTTTGCAAACCTCTTTAAGATAAGTCAATTCAATATATGAACAGTATTTTAAAATATTAATTTATCTTGCGGTATAGGAAAACGAAAACCATCGGTATCATATGACTATAACATAGAGAACCCATACCGCGATTTTGGGCCAAGGAAAAAAGAGTGCATTCTAGTTTTCCTATACCGGAAGATAAATTAATATTTTAAAATACTGTTCGTATATTGAATTGACTTATCTTTAAGAAGTTTGCAAAAAAAAATTAAGATGTATTGTACACAACAAGAGATAATAGCGAAAATATGCGATTTTGGGCAGTCAGCCTCCATAACCCGAAATCATGCTATATCTCGAAAACAGATCATCCGATTTTAATTCGGATTTCATATCTGGATTCAGCACAAAATTATGCTCGAATTCGATGTACATATTGGCCTGGATATTTTTTTGCCGATTTTTGTCCAATTTTTATTTTCAAAAATTCGTCTTGGTTCATAAAAACCAAATTCCGGAACATCAAAATTAATTTTAGACAAATATCGTGGAGGAGTTTTCTACTCAGAAAAATGAGAGGAATCCAAATTTCGATAGCGCGATATAGGTTAGTAAATCGCCCCACCCTAATGTATGTACATATGTATGTATGGATGTGCCCCTTAAATGAAGACAGCAAGGTAGTTGACGTTGTTATAGTTGTTGTTGTTATTATCATTATTATTGCTTGTGTTGAGTTTGTTGTCAGATGGTTTGGGACAATAGGCAATCATCGCAGCGCTACTACGCTTTTTTATTTACTCCAACAACAACAACAACAACAACAACAACAACAGCTTTTGAAAAGACAAATTTTTGCAGCTCTGCAGCTAAATCGAAGTAAGATATAAAATCGCCGTAACTGAATACACGAATTTGTAACAAGAACAGCAAAAAAAAAGAAAATGCAATGAAATATAACCCAATATTGGAAACTGCAACAACAAATACGAAAAACGTTTATTAATCGCACTTTGTGAGAATTGCGAAATGCAAAATACGTAATGCGAAATATGAGCAGTGTGAAGTGCATTCGATGCGCTGCGACGTTGGTAGTGACGACGTAGATATGTAGGTACAGTGTTGCGTGTTGGAGGTGATGGCAGACAAAATTGAAATTTTTTACGTAGTACCCGGATAACCGAGCTTATCTTGGGTTACCATTTTTTACGCAGGTCTTCGCAAGCGAAATAAAAAGTAACAAAAATAATAATAATATAATTCAACTTTTCAGAAGTTTTCCCCTGAGACCCCTTGTATACTAAATTTCATGAGAATTGATGAAGCCGTTTGTTAGATTCAGAACTAAAGTAAATCCGTCTCGCTTCGCCGCGATACGACTACCTCTTCAAGTCTTGGACTTTCACTCCCTTTCCCTCTAG
The DNA here is from genome assembly GCA_960531455.1 of Urophora cardui. Taxonomy (NCBI): domain Eukaryota; kingdom Metazoa; phylum Arthropoda; class Insecta; order Diptera; family Tephritidae; genus Urophora; species Urophora cardui. The sequence continues at coordinate 39,466,608 of OY482674.1, read as the reverse complement.
TTGGTTTTTCTTGCTCATTCATCTCCGTTTCCGTTTCCGTTTCCTTTTCTCTTTCTTTTCCTTTTCTCTTTCCTTTCCATATCGTTTCCCCTTACCCCTCCTTTCTTCCTCCACCTCTTAATCGTTCCTCTTTTCCCTCTCCCAATCTCCATTTCTCCCCATCCCTCTCCCATTCTATTTTCGAATACTTCCTCTCTCCCTTTCCCTCCCTTTCCCAATCCCATTACATTCCATTCAACTTTCTTTTTATTTTCATCTTCCCTTTTCCTAGGGAACCAGGTTGAGCATTACATCGAGGATATTTGTATATTGTAGCCATGATCTCCACTTTTCGGTGTCATCCGAGTTCACGTTGTGACCCATATCTGGTTATCCGGGCTAGGTATCACAATTAAAAGAGTTTTTTATTGAAATCCTGATGAAGACTTTTAATTCGATACGAATATCGCTCAGAAACATTCCGGGTCACCCAGGTCCTCCTTTTGACCCATAACATAAGCGTTACAATTAAAATAGTTCTGTATCGAAGTCTTTCTCAAGACCTTTCATTTGATACCAATATTGCTCAAAAATATTCGAGGGTCATCCGGCTCCACGTTTTGACCCATATCTGGAGACCTGGCCTAGGCGTACGGTGAACTTTTTTTTGGTGCATATAAGATGAGACGGCCTACTGTGCATAGCCCCAACTGCTCCTACATATATATCAAATGCGTACAAATGTGTATGAGTGAGTCCAACCTGCGCATGAACGCAAACAACGAGCGCAACGAAACGCCAAATGCACTGGAACGGGCAGCAACAGCGCTCCGGTGATAAAAAGGATCACAGCATGTCGCCATGGATGCGTTGATCATTCATTATTTGAGGATTGAAAAGTTAATTAACATTTTTTTGCCAAACATATACATATGTACATGCATACATACATATGTATATATGCGCTATTATTATAAAGTTGGCTATTTGGCTGGGTTCGTTGGTCTGCGCTGATCGGTCTGGTTAATCGGTTAGATTGTCGCTCGAATTCGCGACGAATTATTTATTGAAATTTTCGTAATGCAAAAAGCAAATTATTAGTATTGATAATATTTTAGTCTGCACCTTTGGCAGAGCTACCAAAACCTACACAAAATACGAGGTGAGAGGATGAGCACGAGAATGAAAGAGGTAAACATGTAGAATTATAAAATTGGTTATAACTTCGAAATTTTGAAATTTTATCTACGTAAATATGAAGATACATATAAATATTTCCTATAGCGCTAGTTAAATGTAAAAAGATGGTAACACTGCTGGCACAAAAGCCAGCTTTTGGAAACCAATTACTCATGATGTGTCGGTCTATAAGAACCGTGGGATGTTTGATCTTTCGTACAATTTTTTTAATTTTGCATTACTTCATACTAAAATCAAGTAGATATTACAATTATTTCCTTTAGCTTTACTCCAAGTATCAAACTTGTTATATTTAATTTTGTTTTTATTTACAGCAAGGGATTTAAAATGCAGCTAATTTCTGCATCATCGAAGTTTATACACAACAAAACACCTCATTAAGTCCGAAACAAGAGGCATGAGAACACTCAAGGGGTTTTCTTGCGGCGGCTGAAGCGGCGGTTGCCTTTCTTCATCAGCAACAGCCAATACCAGCCAGTTGGATAGCTGTGAAGCTTCGTGAAGGAGCAAGGACATGAGCAAATATGTATGTATGTATGTTTGTAACAAAACTAAATCAAGAAAACTTATAGTGATGTTGGTTTCATGTGTCAAATTGAGTGTCAACTGGTAATTTTGTGTTACGCTGGGGTTATAGTAAAGCGCAAGTACGTTAACAAATTATGACGCATCAATGCCTGCGCCATGAATGAGCAGCAAGAAAGTGCACAGAGAGAAAAAACATGTCCCATTCACAGCCAATGAGGTTTTATAGCAGACATCGGGATTTGCGAGTAACATCAAACACAATTTAACCAATGCACTACACTCAAAAAAAAATTTCTCTCGATCAAAGACATAATTTTCCTTATTTCGAACACGCGTCCCAATACAAAATTTTCTTTGTTTTGTGTAAATTTTCTCAAAAATGTGGAAAAAACATAAAAAAACTTTCAAACAAATTCGTTGCCATGGGGATTTGTATGGGAATTTAATTTCGAGAAATTAAAGAAATCAAGTCTTCAAAACAAGGAAAGTTGGGAATGGAATGGCGCTTAAAGAATTTTTCATTATTTTAATGTATGAATTTTTTCAAAACAAGTATATGAAACCATGGTAACGCATGTAACAACAATATTTTATAAACCTTTTAACATGTTTTAAGGAAAATTTACTCAAAACAAAGAAAGTAGTGTTCAAAATAGGTAAACAATTTCTTTGACCCCTCCATATATTTTTTTTCTCTCAGTGTATGGTTCAAAATTCAGTTTTTGAAGAATAAAATAGTTAGAGTTAAGATATCGGTCAAAAACTTTTCATAGGGTATTTAAAGGGAAAAGTAATGTCTCATGACGAAAATGGGTGAGCCACGCCCATTTTACGCTGCTGCTGCCATACATAGTGGAAAATGTAAATTTATGTTGAATTTATAATAGAGATAAAACTTTACTTTTCTAAAGCCTTCCGATACGCTGAATTTGAATCTGAAGTCAGATTTTCGATGCTACGTGAGTTTTAGAGATATTGTTATTTTAAGTTCAGTAACTTTGCGATAGGAAATTTTTAAGTTTTTTATTTTTTTTTAGCAAGTTAGTGAAATTAAAATAACAGTATCTCAGGTACTAAAGAAGATACACGAAAAAGTGTAACGTTATTTTCAGAGAAATTATTAGGGTTTTAAACCCTATATATAAATGAGTTTTAAATTTTTATTATTATCAATATAAAATTGTTGAGTATCGCCATTTTCGAAATTTACTTTCCTCTGAAAAAAAGTGAAATTGTAGCCTCGCTTGCAAACTCCCGCAGATAAAATAACATTTGCATTTAAGAGGACACTATTAGCTGTAACTACATATATAATTTGTATTGATCCTATTTGATCCAACTTATTTATATTCTATTTAACACAGAAAAAACTCACAAAAATCAAAACACAACACGGCTTATTTAAACTCAAAAATATATTAACGATTATTATTGTTTCAGAAAAAAGTTTGTTGTTCTTGATTTTACATACCTTTATTAATATTTTCCATTTCATAAACACACTTTATTCAAATTCGTTAGCTTTTTATCACCACTTGAGATTTTTATATAATTTGAGTAAAATCTTTTTTACGAATACAAAAATCGAAATCAAGACTTTGAAAGCTTTCTGCCAAACAAGTGATAGCCAACTGACATTATTTTTTATATTTTTTATTTACTTCAGTATGGTGTAATAAAAGGTAATTATATTTATTGGGAAAATCAAAAGTCGATAATTGGGTTTAATTCCTCAATATTTCGATTTTGAACCATAGTGCAATGTGGCGTAAATCGATCCATCGGCTGCGTTAAGCAGATCATGTCGTGAGAATGGATGAAGCTGTTCCGGCACAGAAAGTATTTCTTTCGAAACCCGTTAAAAGTCAGCAGAAAAGAGAGACCTCCATTGCGTTGGGAAGATCAGGTGGAGAGCGACTCTGCCTCTCTTGGTGTTTTAAATAGACGCCATGCCGTAGGAGACAGAAATGAGTGGGCGCCTTATAGGACTCAGCCAAAATCGTTTAGACCAGCCACACATGACGGCAGAAAACGCGCAGAATTTGGGCAGAAAGCCATAAAAACGCGCGTTTTCATGTGTGCACATTGGCAGAAATACAAGGAAATCGAGGGTTTTTGTAAACCGGCGTTTTCTGCCTGCCCAAGTTCTGCGCGTTTTCTGCCGTCATGTGTGGCTGGTCTTAGACTCTAGGCGGTTACGCGCGAATGAAGAAGAAGTGTAAATCGGTCTGCACTCTCTAACACAAGTGATAGGTCCTTCCTCTTTAGAAGAGGTAGCCCTTTGGTGCGTCTCGCATCCCAATCCGGCCATACGAATCTTGAATGATTGCAGGTGCCAAGAAATTTTCTTCCAGCGTCCGCTTCTGCAAGGAAAATCCCTTAAAAGCCCGCCTCCACATAACTTGATTCGCCAGCGAAACATCTACCGAAACATCGACCGAAACATCTCGTGAAATGACCCGTGTTTTGACATTTTCATTCTTGTTCTTCTTAAATGTTTGTATGTTTGCTTATTTTTGCGTTTTTGTTTTGGTCTGTGTGGGATTTCGATAGATTTTCGATGCAAAATTAGAGAAGGCATCAATATCATTGGGGTTGGCAAGAGGATTGAGAACGAAACAAGTATTTCATTCTTCATTCGCTCTCAGAAATTTATATGGAAATTAGCGAGATTCGGCACTGGTCTTGAGATCGAATGAAGATTGAGAGAGCGAATGCAGATAAAAAGAGTGAAACACGTTATGTGGAGACATGGTATAAGAGTGAACTTGCATGTGGCGAGTAGTATTACTAAACCCTTCCAAGTTGACAAAAGCGGAGCAAATGGGACCCTCTGCCATCTCATATTGTAGTGTCCAGGCACACATGCCAGTGTTAAAGCAGCTTGCGTAGGCATCTCGTCAAGAGATTTGCGGCAACTTTCAACTGTTCTGAATTTGCAGATAACAGACCCGATCGGCTGCAGCGCAGCCTGGCTGTCAGAGTATATAAAAATATTGTTGTACATGAGAACTCTTTTACGAAGATAGTCCACCGCCTCTTAAATAGCAGCTGGAATACGCTACAGTGGTCCGGAAGGTTAAGGCAGAGTTTCGTTTCCATTTGAGCTACGAAAACCCAGCCACCCACCTTACCACTCAATTTGGCCTTAGCCTTGGCCTTAGTTGTATCAACAATTTTTTTCTGAGTGTACCTACTTCTCTGTAGGAATATGCTAGCATATGGAATGGCTCGTAAGTTGGCTACTTACTATATACATAAATAAGAATGTAAATAACTTTATGAAGTACGACTGTGTGTAAATATAATAGATGAGTGGATGGTTGGTTGGTGGTAGGCTGTTCAGCTGCGCTGTTCCGTTGCTCAGTTTTATTCAGCAGGGTGGTGTCATATTTAGTTTAAGCCTATTAGCCAAGTATCAGAGGTCGCAAATGCCGCAAGGAATTGTGGGTGTGCAGCAATAACAACATAACGTCAAATCGAGAGCAACACAACATAAAACGGAAAATGGCAAAATAATGAGGTGAAATTGAAGTGGCTGGTTGTAAATTCAGCAAGGGTGGCTCAGATGCGAGTACACATATACACATACAGATAAAGGGCTTGCGAGCGTAGGTTGGTGTTATATTTATTTGCAATTTTATTTTATTTTCATTCAACATTTCTATGCCAATAACATTGAAAATTGATCGATTTTTTGCACCATCAACTAGCGCGGCTCTCTTCGTCTGCAACTCAACGCCGTGGCTACTACTCGTTTTGCCATAAGAATATCTGCAATTTACAGTCAGAAAAATTGTATACAAAAAATGTGGCGTTATCCTTTACAATATCCTTGGCAATTGGCCTATGAGCAGCTGCTTTTTTTAGGCCATCATTTGCGCCTTTCGTTACGGCAATGTCTGCAAGTCATCGATCTGTTTTGTTACGAAGAATAGGTACCATCGGTTTTTGAGCTGAGGTGAGGCTGTCGAGAAATCAATGCCGGTCAAAGGCGCAATCTGGTTTACTTTTTTGTTGTATGTACATATATATATATATATATATATCAATAATTCTCTATTTTTATATCCATATGTACATTTATGTATGTAGGTATGTATATGTACATATGTATGAATATTTATGTTTTGCTGCCATTGTGCCCTGGGATTTCAGTTAGTAGACGCATTTGTGGTTGGGCATATCACATTTCAAAGCCTTCTAATTTAACAATATTCTCATTAATGTGTACACAAACCGAATCAGTTGGCACTCAACGCTTGACGTGCATACACACATACATATACATATATAATGCTTCCCAATAAACATTTTTGTTGGAAATGCATTTGATTTCCATTTGAGATCAAATCCATTTTACAATTTCCAACATTAATTTTTAACTTGAATTCAATTGGAGAGCACATTCTCCAGAGAAAGGGCACTTTTTTAATGTTAAAATATTATTGTTTCTCTACTTGACAAAAATATTGGAATTCGACTTGAATTCCATCGATACTCTCTATCTAGAATCAAACGTCAAAATATATAAAGCTTTTACACAACAAAAGCTCATCCGATTGAAATAAAGCAACAAACATGTAACGATTATAATCATATATGATTGTCTGTCTTAACTTCTTTTTTCACCTTTTTGTTAAGCATTTAACAATAATAAAAACATTTTATACACAAAAATTAGTTGAGTTATACATTACTTTTTATATTTTCTTCTTCACTCACTTTTTTTAATATCATATGTATGTTCATTGCAACTCTGTACGCCTGAGTGGATGGTTTTAAAATTGAAATCAAACTTTGGAAAAAATCTTGTACGTCAATTGTAAAAACATGTAGGATGTAAACTTGAGGATTGCGACTTTTCTCCAACATTCGACTCGTGTTTATTGGGTTACCATTCTTAAAATTTCGCTTACCCGCACACACAAATATATAATCTCATCGGAATCAAGCCATTTTTTGCTGTATCGCAGTGGGAATTATTGTATGCGCCATTGGGCATATCGCTGTTAGATACAGTGAGGCAGAAATAGCAAATAATATTTCAGCACAGAAACATATCTAAGAAAATGACACCCAGAAAAATTAAATTATAGAAATCTAAAAATTAAGTTATAGTAAAATCTATATATGTATCAGACCTGGGCATCCTCAATTACATTGTTTTTCAATTACAATTACATTGAAATTTCAATTACCAATTATATGTAATTGGTAATTGAAAAATGGCAATTACAATTACACGTAATTGTAATTGAAGGTGTAATCAATTACAAAAAGTAATTGAGGGTGCCCAGATCTGGTATGTATATACAACGATACCTAAATATGTACGTTTAAAGAGTTGGAAGATAAAAATCTCATTTAACTTTCATCCATTAGTATAGAAAGAGAAGTTGTTTTTTTTTTTTTTGGAAATGGAAATCTTTCATAAGCTCATACAAAAACCATTGAAAAATATTTTTACTCAAAGGTTAATATGATTTAGCCCACTATATTTTGTATGTTGTTTCAATATATAATCCACGCAATGTTACAATTTCATGCCAGTTTGTTTGTGCAGATTTCAACAGATAAAAAATTGTATAAAAACATTTCAATTGAAAATAAGTGCAAATGTATATATGTACATTAAGGACCTACATATACATATATGTATATATCCGATGCCTGATAAAAGATATCCGATATATGTACCTACATAGCTAATCAGTAAACCAACAAAACAGTCAAACAAGCAAAAGCCCAAACGAACCAGCGCAGCCAAACATAATAAATTGCAGTAAAACAAATAGAATTGCGATACAATAAAATATGTATGTACATACCAGTGGCGGTTCCAGCATAAATTGGCTGGGAAAGCCTATGTATGAAGCATAGCCGTTAGCCATTTATACAATTTTCTTTATTGCTAGTCAGCTAACGCGCCATCAGAACATAAGTAGTAAACACATTTCAAGCGTAAAATAATAATTCATAAAATGGAATGAACGAAAATATTTAGGCAAGTCGGGCTTTTCAGCGTGTATGAAGCGTCCGCCACTGGTACTTCAGCGACAAAAACAACCACAATGAAAAGTGTACGATCAGAAGGGGGTTGTACCTACAAATTTAGCTTGTTTGCTTCGGATTTGTTGCATAAATGTAAACGTAAACACACAAATGCATATATATGTAGGTATGTACATTCTTCTAATTGTATAAATATTAGGGTGTGCTAAATTATAAATGTTAGAGTGAGTTGGGTTTTCGATCGAAATCTTTAATTCTTCTGTGTAGTGTATTTACTATGGGGGAATGAATTTGTGTTCGGGCTAAACTTGAATATTTTTGTGAAAAATATTTTTATAGGCATTTCATTAAAGAAATTTGGTTTAAAAAATCCCAAAATAACATAACAATTGGAAAACGAATATCTATTTGAAATTACTCATTAAATAACGACTGTGCGAAAGTTGTTTTTCAATTCAAGAACTAGGTATTTAGCCTCCGCCAAAACGAATCCTCTATTAGGTAGGCAATGATTTTTTCCATGACTAAAATATTTCCATATACCTACATACATAGGCACTATGGAAGTTGGAAACATAAGGTGGGTTGTAAGTCCGTACTTAATTCAATATTCATATTTAATCACGAAGGTAATTTTCGAATATTTGTTGTGAAGTTTAAATCGTTACAACGTATCAAACTAAAGTTGTCAGAATAGCAACTCTGAAACTTTGACCCGGTGGACCGAATAGAAAGGATATCAAATATTTTTTCACCATAAAAAGAAGCGACGGCAAAAATTCTGTTGGTCTCATGCACTTTCACTAGAAAAAAATTATTTGTAACAAAATTTAACAAAGTTTAAAGGAGCACCCTAGTGTTAATTCGCAATATCAAACAATACCGAAGACTTGATAATTAGAAAATCGTTACAAAATTTATTTGAGACCGCCGCATTTTTATTACCTTCATATCCGTGTTTTTTTTTTTTCAAAACTATTATTGCCTGTTTTTGTTTGTTGTAGCTGCCTTTTGTGCATTTGCTTGTCGGATTTACAGAAATCACGCAATTACGCATATAAAACGTAGATATGTAAATAGCACAAACGTACCTCAAAAGTTGTGCACAAATCCAAAGGTATGTACATACATATGTATGTATGTACGTACGTACATATGTTGCATGCAATTCATTAGGTTGTCCGATATTCCGCTTGACATTTTAATGCGTAACAATCTGCTCAATCGGGACATTTTACTTACACACGTACTTAAGTACTTATCGACTTATGTGCGTACATACATATGTACATACATATCTATTTACATAGAAATATGTATGTATATGTACATATACCCTTCTCCTCACCACGCATCCCTCGCCGTACATACCTACATACATATGTACATATGTAAATACACTTTCCAGTTTTCTTTTCTCTGGCGCTATTGCAAGGACAAATATCCCAATTTCTATTCGTATTATTGCATATTTGCTCAGCTTATCAACGATCTCTGTAATTCGATATTATTTTTCTGACTGCACATTCAAAAAGAAGGACGAATTATTTACTTTTAGATACATTGACCGACTTGTCCTGCTTTGTGTTGTCCTGATGATGTTACATTTTGTTGGTGTTGTCCTAGTGTTGACAAAAGTTTGCCAACTAACAGCATTGAATGGAGTTTGGCAAACGCAGAGGCATCTGTTTTATTCCGCAAAAGGAATAGTCAAAACAGCTCGAATTACCCGTTCGCAGATAATAATATTTCTGTTGTTGTTGCTGTTGTTTTTTTTTTTTGTTTTGTAGCTTTTGTTGCATAAATATATGGTTTTAGTATTTTCTTGCCAGATGGTCATATTTAATTTCCATAATTTAGACTTAATATTGCAGGGTATGTACGTGTGTATGTTTATATGTATGTGCATATGTATGTATATATATGTATTGTTGTATATTTATCATATATATTTACATATATGTACATATATGTAGATTATACAATTCTTTCAGCCAGGGACCGGGAGTTTTATTCCTTTTATAATAAAACACCAAAGAAAAAATTTATATTTGGAGGAATATTTTATTTGGACAAAAATAATTAATCAACTTGGAGTTTTATTTTTTAGCACCAGCGATAAAATAAATACTTGGTATTTTATTTTTTAGCTCAATCGATAAACAAAAACCTGGAGTTTTATTTTTTAACTCCAAAATAAAACTCCAGGGCCAATAACTAGCGAACCCCTTAACCGAATTGCATAAATTTGGTATCAGATGAAAGGCAATTCAGTAAGCTTTTGAATGGTGGCACTTATACTAAATTGGGAAAAATTAAAAAATTAGGTGGCAACCTTGGTTTGAGTGGTAACCTTCGCATGGGTGGCACCATTAAAAAGCTTACTGAATTACCTTTCATCTGATACCAAATTTATGCAATTCGGTTAAGGGGTTCGCTAGTTATTGGCCCTGGAGTTTTATTTTGGAGTTAAAAATAAAACTCCAGGTTTTTGTTTTATCGATGGAGCTAAAAAATAAAACACCAAGTATTTATTTTATCGCTGGTGCTAAAAAATAAAACACCAAATTTTTATTTTATCGCTGTCTTTAAATAATAAAACTCCATATTTTTATTTTTAAGCTAGCGTTTTAAAAAAAAAAAATCAGTAAAATTAACAGAGCCCAGGTTATTGGTCCTGGAGGTCCTGGGACGAAAGTAAAGTTAATAATTTTGCCCAAGGACACAATCTAGCCCTGGAGTTTTATAGCATCGAAAAAAAATATAATTTTTATTTTCGGTCCCTGCTTTCAGCCATTTGCGAGAATTGAGCGAAAGCCTCGGAAATTGCCTATATTTGATGGTCTACATTTTATAGAACCCAAGTTCGAGTGGAATTGAAAAATAGATACTCAGCTTAATTACATTACCCTCAATTCGACGGGATTGGAGTTTAATTAGAGCCTTATGCGTACTATGTTGTGGTACTAGTATAAAGTCTGTGTACCAACGTGATCAGTGGGATCATGCATGGGGCACTGAGGCGGCTGGGGCGACTGAGCTGATGGTCGTAGGCCTCCGGTCTCAGTGCAGGGCCGTGCGCACGGGGGGGGTTTTGGGGGTTAAACCCCCCCCATGACCAAATCTAAGTTGCAATGATTTTGCAAAAATTTTCAAAATACAGTTTATAAATTTTGCATTGAATTTTGACTCATAATTTTTGACAATATTAGTTACAATAATTTTACGGAAGAAGAATTGGTAAAAGTTGCAAAAAATAAGGTTGGCCAATACATAAGTTCGGCACTTTGAATTGCACTTGGAGCTTTCCGAAATTACAAAGTTGTGTAGCATATGTTCGTTTGGCATTTTTAAAAAAATTGTACTGATAACAAAAAATGTTCATTTTGTGAAAACAGTGAGCAGTTTCAATTAACAAGTACTGTAAACAGTACACGGAAAGAAATTTGTATACTTGAATCAAGAAAAATGCTTTCTTGAAATCAATTTAGAAAATTTTTAGGGAAATAAGAAAAATTGACTTAATTATTACTGGAAATAAGAAATTGAGTTTTCCAAAAATGAGACAATTATTTTCTTATTCAAGAACACTAACAAAATCTATAGAAAAAAAATGTTGAAAAAAAATGTTGAAATAAATAAGAACATCTTTTCTTAAATTTACTTAAATGAAGAAAATCTTTTTGTTAATATCAAGAAGAATTTAAGAAAATTGGGTTTCGACGAATTGGAACAACAACATACAGCGAAAAAAAATGTAAAATGAATAAGAAAACGTTTTCTTGAGCGAAGTAAAATTTTTCTTGCTGAATTTGCATTTCCAAAGTTACATGTATTTTTTTTTCATTTGCCATCCGCTTTGCATATTTCTGAATATTTTTGCAATTCTCAGATTGTTAGTGAAGCATTTGGTATAAGGAGTGCACTATTTGCATCTTCATTTATATTAAAGAAAATGTTGTCATTTCAATAAACAAGTCCTAGGAAAATACTAGATGACTAATTATGGTTTTCTAATCCCTCATGATTAGTTTTCATTTTCCTTATTTTTTACGTTTTTAATATTTTTAGAAAATATTTTCTTAATTTAATATTTAATATTTTCTTATGCCTCGGACACACATGTGGTATGAATATTAGAATATCAATATTATGATTTGGCTATGCTATGAAAATTTTCAATTAAACTACAATATGAGGGTGACACATATGTGGTATAGATCGAAATATTATTACTATACTACGATGTGTGTCTCTCGCATTACTTAAGCTCGTATAAGAAAAGTTTTACTTGCAACAAAAAAATAATTTCTTAATTTATTTCAAAAAACAAGAAAAAACACTTATCCTAAGTAAATTATTTCTTATTTATTTAAAATCCAATTTTACTTGAAGCAAGAAAATGTTTTCTTATTTATATAAAATCCAATTTCACTTGAAGCAAGAAAATTTTTACTTATTTATTTAAAATCCAATTTTCTTGGATTTTCTTGATATTAAGAAATTATTTTCTAAGTTCAAAATCAAGTCTAATTTTTCTTGTCTCGGCATTGATTCTAGTAAAAAATTCTTTCCGTGTACTATTCAGGACTTGGTTAACTAGGTTTTGATGAATCATAATGAGTTTCAGAAAAGTTAGAGAACATTTAAATTTATGGTGTATGGGTCTGGATATCTGTTTCAGCAAATATGTTTATCTTAGCGAAAAATGTATGCGAATGCAAACCAAAATTAAACCCCCCCCCCCCCCAAGGCTAATTCCTGCGCACGGCCCTGTCTCAGTGTAAACCCTTTAAAGACAGAGCCGATGCTTTTTACCATGAGGAAGAAAATCCCTAATTTCAATTTACCGGTTTTCAATAGTCGGGAAATAAGTCTTTCTTATGTTATGTTCAGACACAACCTTAATTGAAAATTAAGAGCCTTCATTCAATTTTCAAGCCCAATGGTTCTCAATTTACCATACAAAAATTGACTAAGTTAATGCTTCATTAGAAATTAATGAGCTCCTAATGAAGAACAATTCTGCATGCAACCCCGTTAGAAGGTTTGTTTCATAAGCAAAATTAAATGTCATGTTCAGAGAAATGTCATTAGCGTCAGGGTCCACTAAACAGGTTGTTTCGTCAGATCAGCTGAATTCTTGTTCTTCTTCATCACCTATCAAATTTTTTTTTATTTCTGCTTATTCTATACATGCATTCGTGTTTACGATTGTTAAAAGTTGTGAGCTGAATGTCAAATTATTTCGTCCTCCTTGCAGTTTTGACATTTACGTCACGAGAGTTTGATATTCAGCTCAAGGCATGTATGTGTGTATGTATCTTGAGCCGACCTGTTAAATGGGCCAAGTAAATTAAATATGTCTGAACACCAAATCTAGAGATGTTCAATCAAGCCCAATTGACTTAATTAATTTTTATGTCTGAACATGATATTACAGTGCAAAATATGTATCTACGAGTTTTCCTGAAGTCTAAGTTAAACTGGAGGCTAAATACAGAACATGAAATTAAGAACTCAAGGAATGAATGTACAAAGCAGTTATTCGACGGATCCTATTCTGAGGAAAGTTCAACAAGCTGCTTGTGTTACGATCAAATAGGCGATTAGATCATGTCCCACGGAGGCTCTGAATGTGATCTGCAATATTCCGCCCATTGATATTTTTGTCGAGGAAAATGCATCTCAGAGCGCCTTAAGGTTATGGGAGTTGTGAATCTGGAAAATGCGTATATACAGACACGGAGGTATTCTGCTTCACGTTACCGACTCCTACATCAACAATCGATCGAAATACTTCTTTTGCAAAAGATTAATATTTTTTGACAACCTTTAACATGCCGGCAAAAAAAGTTACATTAAGGTGGTATAAACTAAGTACTGGGTGGAAGTGACCCCAATGGCGTACATAGGGTTAATATAATTATGAATTAGAAACCCTCCTCTCAAGCCAAAGAGATTGGTGTATCAAACTTTGTAATCGGACCATAAATACCGAAGATATGAAAAAACGAATTTTGGCGACATCTAGCGGCGTCCAAAAAAAAAATAAAATTTTTTTCCAGAAATGTTTTCGAAAGAGAAATCATATGGGGGGGGGCGTACGGTCGACTTTTTTTTTTGGTCCATATAAGGCGAGACGGCCTAATGTACACCTCCAACTATTTCCTGGAACTATTATTATATTGATTGAAATACTCGTATATAGTTTTGTTTATATAACACCAAACTCAATTAAATACATACATAGATATTATAAATATTTACGGTTGAAAAGTTAGCATGAAAATACTTTAGGGTGCTTCATAAGATGCTATCATTCCAATTACTCAATAATTACCTACTAATAAGGTAAGCTACATAAGTTTTGGTCCACTTAACATAAGTATCTACATACATATGAAATTACCTCAAAATACCACTTAAGCATAATCTCAACGCAGTTAGTTGTGTCAAGTCATTGAAGAAGAGGAACAATTCTAACAAGTAAGGAAGCCTAAGTTCGAGTGGAATCGAACATTAGATACTCAGCTGTATGCTTTCATTGTTTGTTTGCGTTTGATGGAAACACGGTGTATTTTATATAAAGCGAGTGCTGCATAAAGTGGGCGTAGCCACGCCCATTTTCAACATTTTTATCAGTCGATCAACTAAGCATATGAATATTATTCTTTGTGCAAAATTTCATTCCTTTTTGACTTCTAGTTACAAAGACTTCACGTTACAAATTCCAAAAGGGTGTTCCAGAAATATCTTTGTTAAAAAGTAGGCGTGGTCATAAACCGATTTCAATAAATTGTTGCGTGTATATTACCACAAGTTATAAAACGTATAAACAAAGTTTCGTCATAATATCTCAATTATTTTTGGAGTTATAGGCTAAAAAATCTCGTATATTCCTGCTTCTAAAAGAAGGCGCTGCCACGCCCATTTTCCAAAATTTTTCTATTATTTGTTTCCGGTCTATTGTGGAACTCATGCCACAAAATTTCAATGAATAATCTTTATATTTGACAAAGATATCGCTTAAAATGTTTCTATTAGGTCACTTTATAATACCCATATATAAAAGTGGGCGTGGTCGTCAACCGATTTCGCTAAAATTTTGAACATGTATTACCACCAGTAATAAAAGTCTAAAAACCAAGCTTCGTTAATATCTCAATTATTTGTCGAGTTATAGGCTAAGAAATCTCGTATATTCCTGCTTCTAAAAGAAGGCGGTGCCACGCCCATTTTCCAAAATTTTTACGGTTTTTGTCTTATGTTCATAGTTAGACTCCTGCCATAAAATTTTAATGATATATCTTTATATTTGACAGAGATATCGCTTAAAATGTTTTTATTAGGTCACTTTATAAGACCCATATATAAAAGTGGGCGTGGCCGTCAACCGATTTTAACAATTTTTCGTCCAAACATTTGCCTAAGTAAGTATATCACGCGTACCAAATTTCATCGATATATCTTCAATGGTTACTGAGTTATGACTTATAAAACCCTCAATGTTTGACCCTTAATAAGTGGGCGTGGCACCGCCCATTTTCTAAAATTTCACCAAATTTCTTCATAGGGGCCTGAGCTCAACACGTGGGTAAAATTTCATCGCTCTAGCTATATTAGTGGCTGAGATACCAAATTTCAGATTTTTTCTATATAGGAAAAGTGGGCGTGGTCATGGTCCGATTTCGCCCATTTTCAATACCAACCGTCCCAGTCTCGATACCAACTTGCATTTCAAATTTCATCAAAATATATCAATTTTTGCGCGAGTTAGAGTGTTTACAGACGGACGGACAGACGGACGGACATGGCTCAATCGATTTCTCTTTTCACCCTGATCATTTTGATATATATAAGTCTATATCTATCTCGATTATTTCATTCTGTTACAATCCACCGTTATGTGATTAAAACTATAATACTCTGTGTACTAGTACAGCTGAGTATAAAAACGAATGTGATGAATTGTTGTGTTTATGTTGTGTTTCGAGGACTAGTGTCTGACAAAGAGGAAGCATTTAGTTCATTCCGCGTATGAGAGTATTTTATTCGTATATGTACCTACATATGTATGAATGAATTAGGAAAAAGCCCAGCCAGGAAACTTCATTTCAATTTTAAGGTGCGATTTTCACAGCAAGCAGAATGTGTAAGCACCCCGACTATTATAAGCTAGAAAACTACTTAACATGTGCTTACTAAAGGAACTATTTGAATCGCTTTTATAAATTTAAAAATCATGACCGAAGGAACTTTCTTGCAGGATGACTAATAAAATCTTCCTTAAGAAAGCTTAGATCCTTACATACTACCTGTCGAAAAGTTCAGCAGATGTAAGTCCAACTGGATAATCACAGATAATCGATATAATTATTTATTGTCTCAACCAAAAGCGGTGGCTTGGTTAACCTTTCAGAACTAGTTAGACTGAGAATTACAACCCAATTTAAATAGATATGTACATAAGTAAATCATTCTGATTTGCACACATTTATTTTAATTCCCTATTCGTTTACTGTTCCATTTAACAAGAGCAAAAGGTAATATACTTAAAAAGACCAAATTAAAAGCACAAATAAGTGAGCAAAAAAAAAAAGCAAACAGAACTTGCCTTGCTCATTTATCGGCTTGTGTACAAAACAATCACAGCTCCTCACAAAATAAATGCCAAATCGAACTCGAATACTCGTGAAGTGGAAGGAAGGACACGATCTTTGGCACTTCTGCTTCATTGCTTCTACTTTTCAGCATCAGCTGTCCGTTTGGCTGTGCTTATGTTTGCTCGTGTTATGCTCAAAGCCCGAGATCTTTTACTTGAACTCAAAGTGGTGCGCTTCTGTTGTTAAATAAATTAAGCGACTGAATTAAGCAACAAAGATATCGAATTACACACCTGATTGCCACTTTCAATGGAGTGGGACAACCAGCGAAAAAAGGAATATATCAAAATTAAATGTGAAAAGGCTTGAGTACATGTACCTATAAGTGTGTGTAAAGCTCTATTTATAAGTTTTTAAGGTATACTTTTTTTGCTTGTCCTAATTCATAATTATGTACATATATATGTAAGTATATATGCGTACATATCTATCTGGGCTGTGAAGAAAACCGAGTAAGTACAAGGAAACTTAAAGAGTAAATTTGTGTATCTGTTGAGGATTGCGAGATTACCTTCTAGCCAACTATCAAATAGCTGGGAATAAGACCAGTTCACATTCAAAGACCATCTTAATCAGGCTGCGGAAAAAGCGATGAAAATGTATGGCGGACTTTCAAGAATGTTGGCGGGCAAGGGATGCTTGCATTCAAGCCGTCGGCATCTGTTTTCATTTCATTTCATTTATTTAAGTCAATGATTAAATAAACCTCGCAGACTAGAAAATATAATATTCAGATTACATATTAATTTTAAGGACATAATGTTTTCATTGTTACTAAATCCTGTAACGCTGCTTTCAAGAGTGCCTGCCCGGAGGTCAAAGTTCGGGGTAAAAAGAAACCTTATTGGTGGAACCCGGAGATCTCCAAGCTTCGGCTTAACAGCAGAAAACTCTTCAACCAGGCGAAAACAACTGGCAACTGGCAAGCCTACAAGGATGCCTTAAAAATTTTCAAGAAGTCGATCCAAAGAGCTAAAAGAGACTCATGGAAAAACTTCGCTAGCGACATAGAAGAAATCTCTGAGGCCAATCGTCTACGAAAGGTCCTCTCTACTAACCCAGTTCCCCCAAGCTGTATCCGAATGCAAAATGGGGACTGGGCCACATCTAGTACTGATATTCTGAACACCCTGGTCACCACACACTTCCCAGGGTGCACCTCGGAACCTTATAGAACCTACTCTAACCCCAGGACATCTAATGACTTGGAGCACATAATTACTAACACAAGGGTAAAATAGGCAATTAAATCCTTCAAACCCTTCAAATCTCCGGGAATAGATGGGATCTTTCCTGCTGACTTACAGGCAGCAAGTGATACTCTAATCCCTCTACTTGTTCCTATCTATAAAGCCTGCCTCAACCTGTCATGCATTCCTCTGGAATGGACCAAGGCGAAGGTGATCTTTATTCCTAAAGGGGGCAGAGCCTCCTACAGCAGCTCAAAGGATTTCAGGCCGATAAGCCTGATCTCTTTTCTACTCAAAGTTCTTGAGAGATTGCTGGATGTCTATATCAGGCTCCGTGCGAATACTCTATCTCCTTTTCAACACGCTTATTCCAAAGGCAAGTCCGTAGAGACTGCTCTACACGCTATCACTTCCAAGATAGAAAAGGGGCTAGCCTTTAAGGAATTCACACTGGGCATCTTTCTCGACACAGAAGGAGCTTTCAACAATGTTCTACCGGGAGCCGTTACCACCGCCCTACGGGACTTGGAGGTAGAGGAGGCTCTCGTGGGGTTTGTCGAACTTCTTCTTAGTAGAAGAGCCATTATTTCTGAAATGGGTAATTCATCGATAACTAGGTATGCCAACAGGGGAACACCCCAGGGTGGAGTTTTGTCTCCTCTGCTTTGGAACCTAACGGTGAACACCCTGCTCTCTAAACTTCAGCACACGGGTTGCCAGGTCATTGCGTACGCCGATGACATCGCCCTGACAGCGAATGGCAAGCATATACCGGTGCTGAGCGACCTTTTGCAAAATGCACTCAACATTGTAAAAACCTGGTCTCTGAAATGCGGGCTCAGTGTCAGCTCTGAGAAAACGGAAATGGTTCTGTTTACCCGCAAACATAAGATACCTGAATTCAAACCTCCGTCCATAAATGGGAAGGAGATTAAACTCTCTACCGAGGTTAAATACCTTGGTGTTATTCTAGACAGAAAACTAAACTGGAAACGGAACGTAGAAGTACGATCCCAAAAAGCCATGTTAGCACTTTACGCATCTAAATCAGCGATAGGCAAGAGATGGGGACTTAACCCCCAAATCGTCCATTGGCTGTACACAGCGGTAGTGCGACCTATTCTCTTCTATGCAGTCACCATATGGTGGCCAGCACTGGAACTCGAAACCAATAAGAGCAAATTAACTAGAGTGCAGCGAATGGCTTCCATGCTTATTAGCGGAGCCCTTCCCTCCACCCCAACTAAAGCTCTCGAAACCATCCTATTTCTTCTCCCCACGGATATACAGGGGAAACTCATTGCCAGCTGCAACACGGCAAGGCTCAATGCAACCGAACCCTGGAGGGACACCAGATTCGGGCACGCTCAAATTCTTAGTAACGTCCCTGCCAATTTTCTAAAGCTGGACTATGCAATACCAGCCTTTTGTTGGGATAACAAATTCTCCACAAGAATCCCGGAGAGGAGCGAGTGGAAGAACTTAGGGGATCCCGACCCTAATACACTGCACCTTTACACGGACGGTTCTAAATTGAACAATAGAGTTGGAAGTGGGTTTTTCTGCGAAAAGCTTCATCTGAAAGTAAGTTTGCGCCTACCTGATCACTGCAGCGTCTATCAGGCTGAGCTCATAGCCATATGGGAAGCAGCTCGTCGCCTGACAGATCTGCCTGACATAAATTCTATCAAAATCTTCTCTGACAGCCAAGCTGCCATAAAATCCTTACAGAGTAACAATGCTAAATCTATAGTTGCAATGAAATGTAGGGAGTCTTTGAACAAACTAGCCGAAAGGTGCGACCTGAACGTCATTTGGGTTCCAGGCCATAGCAACGTTCGGGGCAACTGCATTGCAGATGAGTTGGCAAGGGAAGGCACAAGCTTGCAGGATATCACATCTGCGACATGGGTTGGCCCCCCGCTTAACTCATGCAAGCATTGGTTGAGATCTCGCTCCATTGAACAGGCTAACGCTAGATGGGCCAAGGAGTCAACTTGTGTAATTTCTAGGCAAATCTGGCCTAGGCTGGATGAGGCTAGGTCTGTATCGGTGCTGCATCTGAATCGGCTCTCTATAGGTCCGCTGGTGGGACTTCTAACAGGCCATTGTCTTATGGGCACTCACGCCTCTCGCATGGGCCTATATAAAAACGACTTCTGCCGCAGCTGTAGGGACGTGGAGGAAATAGAGAGTGTTGAGCACTATCTATGCCACTGCCCCGCACTGTCGCTATCCAGGTACCGCTTCCTCTATAAACACTTTTTCGAGTGCCTGGCGGAGATGGAAAATGCAAGGACACTAGATTGTCTGCGCTTCATGAAACAAACGCGCTGGTTTAGCTTCACGGGCATCTAATCTTATCATACTTTTGAATCTAATTTTTCCGGAAAGGTTTGTAAACAGGGATAAGGAAGCTAGGGCTCCCGTGTGGTATCACAATGGGCCACCTCGGCCTAAGTGTGTCCCCGCTTTCATGAATTGCGGAGACAGCCACCTCAACCTAACCTAACCTAATGTTTTCATGCTGTAAATACAAAGTGCTATACAAAATACATACTAAGCTTAGCCCCAAAATATGATCTCGGAAGTGCGAAATCAAGATCAAGAGTACACAAGATTTTATTAAGTTCTGCTAGTGCCCGTGGAATAGGGTCATAATTATGATAATTGACCCTATTAGCTTTCACATAAAAAGGGTATTGGGCACGAAGAGATCTGCGTGGAACATTAAAGCTTATTTGCTCCAGAAGTTTTGGGCAATCAATCAACCCACGAACTAAGTCATAAATAAACATTAAGGAATGGATAGAACGCCTGGCTGCAAGAGACTTCAAGCTTATGAGGGCACAACGTGCATTATAAGTAGAGCTGCAGAACTATCGATGGCACTATCGATAGTATCGATAGTTTTTTTTTCGTGTCACTATCGATAGTTTTTTTCCACTATCGATGGTTATCCCTATTCATTCTTGTAGTTTTGTCCCAAGAGAAGAACACTGAATGTTAGGGAGGAGTTGGATTTCGATATCAAATTGGTCAAATTAATACCCGTGGTAAGGAATGTCTGTCGTAAGAGGCGACTAAAATCCACGCTTCTAACGATATACAACTTGTAGTAATTGAACCACACCTCACTAAATGACAGCTGGTCAATGTCAAAATTTTTAATGTTTTCCGATTTTTGAAAGTTTTGATTTTCAAATTAAGTTTTTTATAAAAACTTGTAAAAATTATGGACTTAAAACTCGGTTATATGACTCATCCGTGTATAGGGCGTCGTTTTACAACTTTTTTTTTGCAAAACACTATAGACTTCTTGCGCGGCCTTAAACTTCTCATATTCAGTAGTACTGCCTTTAAAATAAGAAACAATTTGCTCGCACAGCTAAATTCAATGAAGGTGCAAAACACGGTAAATCGCATGGAACATGGTGCAAGGTTTCCAATATATTAGCTGCGGAATGATTTGTATCTGACAGCAGCTTTTGTGTCTACTCGCAATTTGAAATCTTCTGATATAAAATGACAAGCAATAGTTAAGTAATTTTCATTATTCCTTTTTTTTGCTTGGTTTTCCGACGGGGTAGGAATATGATGTATTGTGGAACGATTTTTTCCCAAGGGATGACGAAAAATCGTTCCAGAATACATAAGTATCTATATCTTTAGCTTAAGGGCCGTTTACTCAACCTCTGATTAACGCTAACCCTATGAGAGGGTGAAGTCACAAACAAATTTTATCTTTTGTCTATACACGGATGAGTCATCTAACCGAGTTTTTCGTCCATAAAATATCCTTTTTGTTTCACATGAAAGAAATCGCTAAAAATATGTTTTTATCAGATATCCTTGATATTACGTTAACAATTAAACGGGCTAATTTAAAAAAAAATAAAACTTTTCTGATTTTTACAAGTTTTTATAAAAAACTTAATTTGAAAATCAAAACTTTTTCAAAAAACGCAAAAAATTAAAAATTTTGACATTGACCAGATGTCATTTAGCGAGGTGTGGTTCAATTACTACAAGTTGTATATTGTTAGAAGCGTAACTCCAGCGAACATAATTTTTGAATAAAGTGATAACAAAAAACACGAAATTACCGTTATCTCAAAAACGTAACCATATAAAAAAATTAAAAAAAAAAAAATTGTTCTGTGCTCAGCAGGCCCACACCTATCTCCCCCATAACTGAAATTCTTCGTATTTTTTTGTTTTTTGATTTATTTAAAGCATAGTGTATTCTACATTAATGAAATGTATAAACAATGTGCCTTATGTACAAGTCAGCGCCAAAGATGCTAAACAACAAATATACTACTTTTAGTTTTATTACTATAGGGTTTTCAAGTCAAATGAAACCTTTTTCAAATCAAGTGCAAATTTTAAATTGAAAAAAGGTTTAATTTAACCAAAAAATGCTATATATATAAGTGAAGTATTTAATTCCCATTTGTTGTTCTTTAGTTAATTAATTAATGTTATGCGTTAAAAAAAATTAAAGACTTTGAAAAGGAAAATGTAAATAAAACCATGCCTCTTTTTAAGGTTTAATTTAACCAGAAAATGCTATATACATACACAGAGAAAAAAGTACAATGGTTTTTTCAACCAACTTCTTGGTTAATGTTTTATTGGTTGATTTATTTATGTCAAAAGGAAAAAATTTAATCTGTACATTTTCATTGTACCATTAACCAATATTTTGGTAACAATCAATATCAAACAGAAAGTTGGTTTCCCCAACATGTATATTTGTTATATTAACGAAAATATTGGTTAATTCATATCTAACAAAAAGTAGAAATATTTACGAAGCTTTATGGCTTCGGCTCTGTTGTTACCATCGCCTTCAACACCGTTTGTGCTTGACGAAGTTGAATGGCTGGACCCGAATTGCAGAGAGCGAGAGAGTGAGTATTTGGAATTTTCTTTGTTATTCAGTTAACATATTAACACTCTCTTATGGATCATACATAGCAGTGCTGCTACTGGCATAAAAATATAACCAACAAATTGTTTAATAGTAACAAGAAATTGGTTGAAGATTTGAGCGAACATTTTGTTATATCAACAAATATCATGGTTAATATAACCAAAAACACTTTCTAATATATCAACAATGGTAATGGTAATATTAAAAATATTAAATAAAATTCACATTGATTCCATTTTGAAATTAGTACTATTAACCAACTTTTGGTTGATTTTTCTCTCAGTGTAAGTGAAGTATCTAATTCTTATTTGATCTTTTATTTAATTATTGTTTTGCGTAAAAAATTAAAGACCTTTTTGAAAGAAAACTGTAAACAAAACCATCCCTCTTTTTATTTTAGAGAAATACTCATAAAAAACTATCGATAGTATCGATAGTTTTTTTTTCGACTATCGAAACTATCGAGTGGTCCGACTATCGATGGTTTTGCAGCTCTAATTATAAGGTGGTAGAGGATCACTAAAACAAAGTGGTTGTAGAGCAAACCGAATGAAACTTTTCTGTATTCGTTCTAACCTCAGAGAATGAACTGAGTAAATTGGGTTCCAAATTACAGAAGCATATTTTATCTTTGAACGAACTAAAGAGTTATATAAAGTTTTCCTGGTGTATGGATCTTTGAATTCTCTTCCATGCCGCCGCAAAAAGGACAAGTTGGAATAGGCCTTAGGCATAATGGAGCTAATGTGATTGGAGAAAGTAAAACTTGAGTCAAGCATGACTCCAAGAACTACAAACTCGCCCACAGTAGCAAGACTAAGATCACTAAGAGAGTAAGATGCCTTGATCACACCTAGGTTCTTTGAAAGAAAAAGTCATATGAAAACATTTTTTTACATTAAGGAGTAAATTGCTTCTTATACTCCAATTAGATAAATTGTCAAGATCATCCTGCAATAAGGACACATCTGACATTCTGGAAATCGTTCTAAACAGTTTTAAATCATCTGCATAAAGAAGAAATTTAGAGTTCTTAAATTAAAGCAGGCTCCTATATCATTAATAAAAAGAAGATAGAAAATTGGTCCAAGAATACTTCCCTGCGGCACTCCAGATGTGGCTTCGAATGAATACGATTTCACCTTCTCGATTTCAACAAAGGAAATTCTATTAGAGAGGTAAGATTTAGTCCAATTCAAAAAAGATGAATGGAAACCCATTTTTTCAAGCTTTCGCAACAAAACAGTGTGACTAACTGTATCAAACGCCTTTGCGAAATCTGTATACACAACATCCACTTGTTGACACATCTTAAAAGAAGAGATACAATAATGTGAGAACGAGGCAAGATTTGTCACAGTAGAACGACCAGAAAGAAACCCATGCTGATGTTGATCGATTATACCTTTTATAGCGAAGGCAAGTTTTTCTTTAACGACTTTCTCAAAAAGCTTCGAGCAGTTAGAAAGTTTGGATATCGGTCGATAATTCTTCACATCATTTTTGTTGCCTGCCTTAAAGCCAGGGAAAATTGCGGTTGTTTTCCAACGATCAATAAACTCACCACTCGTTAATGAAAGATTGTAAATAAATTTTAAAGGTACACAAAAAGAGGAACTGCATTTTTTTAGAATAAAGGCAGATAGCCCATCAATATCACTCTTTGAAGACATTTGAAGAGAAGCTATACCATTAATTACATCCATTGGCGCACACAAGGGGGGGTTTTGGGGTTAAAACCCCACCCCCCCCCAAAATTTGACAGCACCATAAAAAAATAATTTTATAAAAGATGGTACATGCACAAATATTTGTGTAAATACATGTAAAATCTATGAATATTCGTTTATGTACATTGCGAATGTTTGTCAACAACTACAACTAAAAGCATGCTGTGGATATTAGCTGAGGTTTGTTATACTCAGCTGTATTAGTACACAGAGTATTAAAGTTTTAATCACATAACGGTGGATTTTAACAGAATGAAATAATCGACATAGATATAGACTTATATATATCAAAATGATCAGAGTGAAAAGAGAAATCGATTGAGCCATGTCCGTCCGTCCGTCCGTCCGTCTGTCCGTCTGTAAACACTCTAACTCGCGCAAAAATTGAGATATTTTGATGAAATTTGAAATGCAAGTTGGTATCGAGACTGGGACGGTTGGTATTGAAAATGGGCGAAATCGGACAATGACCACGCCCACTTTTCCTATATAGAAAAAATCGGAAATTTGGTATCTCAGTCACTAATATAGCTGGAGCGATGAAATTTTACCCACGTGTTGTGCTCAGGCGCCTATGAAGAAATTTGATAAAATTTTGGAAAATGGGCGGTGGCACGCCCACTTATTAAAGGTCAAACATTGAAAGTTTTATAGGTCATAACTCAGAAACCGTAGCAGATATATCGACGAAATTTGGTACGCGTAATTTACTTACTTAGGAAAATGTTTGGACGAAAAATTGCCAAAATCGATTGACGACCACGCCCAAATTTTTATATGGGAACTATTAAGGGGCCTAATAAATATATTTTAATCGATATCTTTGTCAAATATAAAGATATGTCATTGAAATTTTGTGCCATAAATCCAACTATAGACATAAAAAAAAAAATATAAAAATGTTGGGAAATGGGCGTGGCACTGCCTCTTTTCAGACAAAGGAATCTACGAGATTTAGGAACCCATAACTCTACAAATAATTAAGATGTTATGACGAAAATCAGTTTTTACACTTTAAGTAATACATGCTCAAAAATTTTACGAAAATCGGTTTATGAGCACGCCTACTTTTTAACAAAGATATTTCTGGAACACCCTTTGGGAATTTGTAACGTGACATCTTTGTAACTAGAAGTCATAAAGGAATGAAATTTTGCACTAACAATAATATTTATGTATATTAGATGCGTTTTTTTGATCTAACATACCCCTCCGGCCACAGAATATGAAAATAGGATGTTGTAGGATAACTAAGCTGATTTTTATTTTTTTTTAGAAAGAAAACTGAGTGGGTTACTCCAAAAACAGCGATTTTTTTTTAAATTTCATGATGGGTTTAGATTCATATATGAAAAAAACCACAGAATTAAAAATAAAAAAACAAAAGATATATATTCTCATGTAAAATTAATGGCTTAATCGAATGGCGTACTCAGTTTTTTAGTGCGAGCCATAGGGAAGGTACCAAAATCGCCTAAAGTTGAATTTCATTTTTTTTAGTCACGAATTTTCAAGTTTGGACCCTGGCATTTTCAAGATACCTTAAATTTCTTTTAAATCAAAATATACAGGAATCTGCGCAAATTCATGCAGAAAAGTTTATTTGATTGAAATCGAGCTTTTTTGTCCAAGCTACTTTGGTTTAAATGAAACATTCCAAAATCACTTTCATATTGAACAACATATTTTTATTGTTGCAAGTACAAAATTCGAAAATTTATTATTTACATATGTATACTTTACAATTATGTATATAAGTTTTTAATAGTATTTTTTTGTTGATGCAAAATAGGAAGGAAGCAACCCTTTTGTTTACGCATATTTTGATTTTTTTTTAAGACGCACTTGTTTGAGTGGAGTTTATGTACATATGTGTATGTACACATAATATGTATGTCCAAAACGAAATGGGAGCGCATTTATTTTAGAGCGAAAGTTGGACAGAAAGCTTATGTTTTATGCATGCCGACATCACATTTCCGAACTATTATTGAAAAAGGCTTTTGAATTAACAATAGAAACTGTCACAACTGGGCCAAATATTAAAATATTTCAAAAATTTCAAGAGGCGTGGCCAAATATGAAAGTTGACCCCATAAAAATTGAGAGAAATTGCGCAATGCATGATAATCGTATTCGACATCATTTTCCTGAGCATATCTGAAAAGAGTTAGTCCAATTCGCCGACAAACAATTGAACACTCATCAGTCTAGAGCCGACTACGAAGACTTAGCTCACATGATTCTGCTGTTTCTTGGAGATAGGCCATTGAATCGGAAGGGGACATTTCTAAAAATCAAGGTTCCGGGTGCAGTGTCGCGAGCACGGTTCATGGGAAAGGCCATATACTGCCTCAAGATTTACTTGTTTCGAGATCAGTTCTTTTTAACAGGTAATTTAAATCTTCTTATTAGTCACTCACGTATTAAGAATTTCCATCGTCCTTTGCTTATTTTGCAGATAGAGAGTTAAATGGTTTCCAGGACTTGAATGTCTTCATTGTACTTGTATACATGAAGTATTGGTTTCAATGTTCTCTACCTACGACTGCTCCCATGAATGATTTAGCTCTCATTCAAAATCTAATCAACTACCGTAGCATCAGCCGTAATATATCGAAAGAAGTTTTGGATGTATTTAGTCGACATTTGTGGTATTTATCTGAAACACTCGTAGGATTTGCATTTTTTGATAGAAATGTGAGTATAGAAACAAAAAGAAGAATGACTGCTGCATTAGGCATAAACAGTAATGGAGAAAGTTCGAAGAAAGCAAAAATCAATGTAGACTCAATAAATGTTTCGGAATTAAGCATTGAATGTTTCGTAACATCAAGCACAATTACATTTTTTGAGGCGTTATATGTGGATCCATCCAGTATATTCCACTATAAGCATTTTTTGAAAATTGACCCCAGTTGCTGGATACACGATAAACATTATCTACATGCTGAAGCTATCGTGAGAAAAATTATTGTTGTGAATGATGCGGCAGAAAGGGCTATAAATCTTGCAACAAAGTTTAACGAAAAAAACACAAAATGCGAGACAGAGAAACAAATGGTTTTTCAGGTAATAGAAGCGCACCAAAAACAGTTTCCTTACGGTGCATCAAAAAAAAAATTATTGAAAATTTCTAATTCTGTAAAGCACAGATGGACATATATATATACATATGTATATAAATGTATGTAAATAATAAAATGTTCGAGTTTTGTACTTGCAACAATAAAAAAATGTTGTTCAATATGAAAGTGATTTTGGAATGTTTCATTTAAACCAAAGTAGCTTGGACAAAAAAAGCTCGATTTCGATCAAATAAACTTTTCTGAAAACTGCATGAATTTGCGCAGATTCCTGTATATTTTGATTAAAAAGAAATTTAAGGTATCTTGAAAATGCCAAGGTCCAAACTTGAAAATTCGTGACTAAAAAAAATAAAATTCAACTTTAGGCGATCCTGGTACCTTCCCTATACTAAAAAACTGAGTACGCCATTCGATTAAGCTATTAATTTTACATGAGAATATATATCTTTTGTTTTTTTATTTTCAATTCTGTGGATTTTTTATATATGAATCTAAACCCATCATGAAATTTTTAAAAAAATCGCTGTTTTTGGAGTAGCCCACTCAGTTTTTTGTCTAAAAAAAAATAAAAATCATCTTAGTTATCCTACAACATCCTATTTTCATATTCTGCGGCCGGAGGGAAGATCTGAGAAACTTTTCCGAAAAAAAACGCATCTAATGTATATGCTTAGTTGGATGATTGATAAAAATTTTGAAAATGGACGTGGCTGCGCCCACTTTATGCGGCACTCGATTCATATAAAATACCCCCCCCCAAAATATTTTTCTGTGTGCGCCACTGATTACATCTTGTTTCGTCACATACAATGAACCAAGATCAACCGACTGCTTTACGTCGGAGCAAGAAAAAATACTCGAAGAGCTATTATTAACAACAAAATTAGACTTGAAGTAATCAGCAAAAAGGTTTACAGAATCCAATAAGTTTTGAGAAGATTTGCCAGAATAAGACATACACGTTGGGATATTCGAGCAACCTTTTTTAGAACGAATAAAGTTCCAAAAAGCTTTCGGATTTTCCTTCAAAGGCAATTAGCTCAGTCATACTGTATGCTTCCCCGGTGTGGATCAATGTCCTTGATGTTAGTCCTACATGAAAAAAAAAAAATACTTTTGGTATATCAACTCACCGCTCTACGCGTAATAAAAAGAAGGTATCGCCTAATGTGGCAGTTACATTGGGAAGACTCATCGAAAGATCCGAACGTCAGCAGTTGGGTAGATAGAAAGCACGGAGAACCCAATTTCCACCTTACCCAGTTCCTTGGTGGGCATGGGTATATTAGAGCTTAACTTTATAGGTTCAAGTTAGAAGCGAGTCCCTTTTGTCCTGAATGTCCAGTTAAGGTAGGTTAGGTTAGGTTAGCCGGATACAGTGATTCTTCACATAGACCACCTGGTCGGTAGTGTTACCAACATCGTATCGAAGGCGTTATACTAAACTTGGAATGCAATACTACGCAACTTTTAGTATTTTGTGTAATTATGAAGAGTATTGTTGACCACGAGATTCCACAACAGAGGTGGGAGTGCTCTCCCCTGTGGGTGCCCCTATGTGCCTGCTTTGACATCGTCGAAAGGCCCCACCCAGGAAAGGTAGAAGGTCCAGAACATGTGTTTTTTTAATGTTATCGTTTCCTAGCAAAATGTAGGAGAATATAGGTTATATCACGAATAGCTATCACGGTGAAAAACTTGACTGCATTTAGTTATGTGTCAGTCCTCTGGATACATGGGATATAGTTACCGTGGTTTCTGCCCCAATTGTGGTCCAACTGAGGAATGAAAAAGCAAAGTGTGGTCTTTAGGACTTGGCCCAACAAAGCGTAGATAACTATGAATTAAAACAATGTGCAATTTCAGAAAAGAAAGCACAACAACTGCGGAATGGAAGAGACAGCTTTCATAGCATTTCCCAATTAAGCAGCTGGGTTCGCGTATGTACATATGTATGGCATACAAACTTACATATGCGCATAACTAATTTAACTGCTGAGAAATGGATACATATTTTAATGTGCTCCTGCATTCTCTATTTCCTATTTCCGCAATTATTTCAATAACGCTTAATAGCCGCAACATTTTACCTTTTACGCTTTTATTTGTAGGTAATACTGTTTTAGCATTCAATTTCATGGCAACAACAACAGCGTTAAGAAGAAACGTTAAGAAAAAACGAAAAACTCAAGAAAGAATTGTTGCGTGGGTATAACAAAGACTCAACGCCACACTTCCTGCATTTCGCTACCAAATTATTTACAAACACCTTCATATGTATGTATGTATGTATTCCTTCTTAAACTCAGGCTCACGCACAATCGACGACAAGGTTATTTAATGAAATTACAACAACAAAAAATATATGAATAATTTCACAACTAAAAAAGTTTGTTTGCTTTAACAGCGTTAAAATGTTGTCAACCAACTGTTGCAAACTACATGACAACAACTGCAACTGTCGCCGTCATTAGTGCCGCACTGTCGCCGCGCCTTGCGTCGCCTTCCTCTTGCTACCGCCACATTGCGCCTTCGTCGACCTCAATCCTGCATTTATTGCCTTTTCATTTACATAACTTTTTGCTTGGCTTCTTATTTTTTCTGCATTTTTTTTTTTTTTTTTACTTTTTTTTGTAGTCCTAATGTTGCCACCATTTTTAACGGCTAATAACCGTCGGCAGTCGACAATCAGAAATACTTTATGAGTATTAAAGCTGCAACTGGCAGCGATTTTTCGTTTGAACATCAAAAGCGCCATGCCGCGGCGAAGCGCATAATCGGCGCGGCGGCTGAACGGCTGAACGGCAATCGGCGGCGAACAGCAGCCGCTGCGGCAGTTGCGCGCACACAAATCTGCTTCACCAATTTAATGTGTCGGCATGTTTATCGAGCTAATGAAGTTGACAACACGCGGATTAACGCACTTAAGTGCCGCGTTGCTGCAGACGATGGAGCAATGAAGTTGCGGCAGCGCAGCGTGGCACTGCGAATTCAAGATTCGCTACGGAACAGCGTAACATCAACTAACCAAGAAACAAATCGGCTAACCGACTCAACAAACCTTCTTAAGCAAGTTCAGTTCATTTACCGCTCCCTCCTCAAGCGCTTGATTTCTGTGTGTTGGTAGTTGCGTTGCACTGCGGACTGGATGGACTTGGTTGCTGGTTGGGTGGAGTAGCAATGGATTTTGGTTAAAAGTAAGATAATGGCCAAATGAACGGTTAGAGCAGGATGGTGAGGGAATGCTAGTGGCTGCCGATGCATGGTGATTATTATAATTAATATTGGAATGTTTGTCGCATTGCCGCTTAGTTTGTGCTTCTAAATTCATAAAGGCATGCAAATAAACAGGAATTAACAACAGTGGGATATTGATAATAAAAATTTGTTGATTCTGGTTTCATGACTTCGTCATACTAAAATAAAATCGTGAAGCAATAACTATATTAGTGAGATATTTGAAGAATTTCACAGTGTAAAAGCTTGAGTGGAAAAGAATGATACCTGGGATGACAGTTTCAATCAAATATAATGATATGTTTCGAGGACCAGCCGTAAGCTTAAGCGACATTTTGTGATCTCGAAAAACTTTGGAATAGAAGAAAAACAGAAACGCGATTATTCTTTGGTTGTTTGCTTTTCCGACAGGGTAGAAATTTTGTGGAACGATTTTCCGTCTTTCCTTGTCAAGGTTGCTTTGGAGACAAATCGGTTTCGGCTAATATGCGCCATCTTCAGTGTCCTTTTTCGTTCAAACTCTCTCCAAATCAGACTGGACAAGTGATGACGGAAATTCGTTCCACAATACATCTATTAAGTGACATTAGAGAGAAAATGTTGTTCTGATTCCGTTAGCAGAAGTCAAGAAGGCAAAACTGTTTCGGATTAAAATATTAAATTGGAGAAATACATTTTTTGAAATATGTTGGTTGAAGAAATTGCACCGAATCACATGCTACACTGTCTTTAATTGGTGAGTTAAGTTAATGGCTCAGAAGGGTCAAAAATGGAGCCTCAAACGAAAGCATGACAATTAAAATAGCGTTACAAAAGTTGTTCACTGCTGTCCCATTGTGCAGCACTTTTCGTACATCTTAATTTGTCCTTTGATCTTAAGTACTTGAACACGAAACCTTGACTGCGGAAAAATGCGATTCATAAGTATGGTGAAAATTAATGTGAGAGCATATGACAATAAATATGAAATAGAACAACAACATAAGAAGTTGAAAAGAATTTGAAGAAAAATTAGGCAATTTCGAAGAGCAAGTGCTTTTTACTACTGCAATAGAACATAGGAAGGATACAAGTTCATATATGTAACTACATTTCCCTAAAACTTGCGATTACTCCGATATGCAACCGATATCATGCACAGTGTATTTATGTATATAATGAATTTATAGCCCCGACACATAGCATACGTCAATCCGTCTACGTCGACGTATGTGACTGACAGCTCAGGTACTTGACGGAGAGGTCGCCACATAGGAAACGTTGACGGATATACATAAATCAGCTGTTTGATTAACCTTTAACTACAGACAGTGTTGCCACGACAGAAATTTTTTTTTTCAACAAAATCCAACAAAAAGTTTAACAATTCTCCAAAAAGTTTAACATATTTTTTTTTCCAAATGAGGATATATATTGCACCTTAAATCATAAAATGACACAATTGAAAATTTTTAAAATCGGAGTTTTTCAACTAGACTTTGTTTTTCGCTTCAAATACATACATATTTATGTATGTACATATGTACAAAGCTGAACTCTAAGGGTGAGAACAGAATCCAAACGACACAGTTTCTTATGAAATCAATTATTTTAAAGATTATGCGGCGTGACGTCGCCAACGACAAAATTACGTTGTCGTCAACTGACCGATTTCTAATTTTGGTGACCAAAAAAGAGTCTAAAGCAGGCCTGCGCAACGCTCTTGTATTTAAAGTACAAAATACAAAACATCTACAAATTTTTTATATGCACTGAGAAAATTTTTGCTCATTTAAATTTTGTTTATAATAATTTATTGTTATGAGCATCTATGATGTATGTGATACTACCATTTGATAATAAATTCTAAAATAATATTTTATTGGAATTCATAAAAAAATTGAAATGAGCAAAAAATTTTTCAGTGTATATAAAAAATTTGTAGATGTATTAAGTTTTATACTTTCAATACGAGAGCGTTGAGCAGGCCTGGTTTAAAGCATTAAATTAATAAATTTAACTATTTAATTTTATTATTTTAAAATGTTTCAGTCGCTGGCTTTGAAGCAATATGTTTACGTCAAGGACTTTCGCTGTCGTAACGTCATGTCACTACGATTTGATTCTGTTTTCACCCCCAAACTGTGTCAACTCACATTGCATAGCTGCGAATGAGTGTCAACAGGAATTTATCGATAACTTGGGTATGCAATCAGACAGTGTTTTTCTATTGATCGAATTAGGAAACTGAATGAGCTTCAAGATTTTGAAGCAAATACATTTTCATCCTGGAATGAAAAAGTTTAACAAAACGAGAAAAAGTTTAACATTTTAACACGCATGAAAAAGTTAGCAATTTTGCTTAATTTTAAGCAAAACGGCAACGTTGACTACAGAGGTGGTGGCAAGAATTTAACTCTTTAGAATATTTTGTAATTTCTCTTTTATGTTGCCCTCTTGAAATTCAATTTTCAGTAACTTCACATCTCCTGATAATTACACTGCTCTACAGCCAAAAAATACTCTGAACGCGACCATCCTTTCTATATGTAAAATCGGTCGCTGATTCCGAAAATCGGGTTCATTTTTAATTCTATGGGAAGGTTTTTGAAATATCGGCAATTTACCGTTATTTGGCCAATGAGTCCACTTAATCCTGTATATCTCTTTAACACAGTGAGTTATCTTCCTTAGGGTCACACCAAACGAAAGAAAATTAAATTTCCTTTTCACGGCTCCTATAACATTTTTCTCTAGTTCTTATAGTTTCTGAAATATTGACGATTAAATTTGAATTTTTTCGATTTTTTACGATTTTTGAAGAAAAAATTTACTTTGTCAGGCAATATCTTTAAAACCAATGATTTCACCTTCGGTTTTACTCCTTTGCGTGAAGCTCCATTCCATTTCCAAAAAATAAGCTATCAACGAAGAAAATCCATGATAAACTGGAAAAGTTATAGGCGATCAAGTAAATACAACCAAGTCGCGCAATGCCTCTCGACGGGTATATTGTATGCATGTTGTACCATTACCTACACATCTGCAGTAGCAGCACATTGGCAGCGCAGTAGATACAAGCGCGTTTACGGGTATAACATGCATAGAATATACCCGTGCAGAGGCACTGCGCGACTTGGCTGTATTTACTTGATCGCCTATAACTTTTCCATTTTACCATGGATTTTCTTCGTTGATAGCTTATCTTTTTCCCAATAGAATGGAGCTTCACGTAAAAGAGTAAAACCGAAGGTGAAGACATTGGTTTTAAAGATATTGTCTGACAAAGTCAATTTTTTCTTCAAAAAATCGTAAAAAATCGAAAAAATTCAAATTTAATCGTCAATATTTCAGAAACTATACGAGTTAGAGAAAAATGTTATAGGAAACGTAAAAAGGAAATTTAATTTTCTTTCGTTTGGTGTCACCCTAAGGAAGATAACTGTGTTAAAGAGATATACGGATTAAGTGGACCCATTGGCCAAATAACGGTAAATTGCCGATATCTCAAAAACCTTCCCATAGAATTAAAAATGAACCCGATTTTCGGAACCAGAGACCGATTTTACATATAGATAGGATAGTCACGTCCAAAGTACAGACAAAAAATTTCATTTTGTGATCCAGTGTTATTGACCATTTGGGTTTGATGGAGGAATGTTTTACAAATGAGAAAAAACTCGAAAAGCAAATTGCAAAAAAGTGAAATTCAACAGTAGCTAAAGGTTAACAATCAAAAGCAATCAGCTGATATAACGACGGAATGACGTATACCAAAAGTTGAATGTTGGGCAACTTTGGTATCTTGCGGCGACGGATCCGTCGTACTTGTGACGATGTACATTTATATGCCCACAGTTTAGTGAGCTGTCAGTCACATACGTCGACGTAGATGGATTGACGTATGCTATGTGACGGGCCTATTACTTCTACGTAATTACACGAGCACGTTATAAAGAGCACCCCACCCGTGGTCGACAATAGGTTAGGTTGGAGTGGCTGCCGCCATAGCGGCATACTTGGGTCAGTGTGGAGGCTCATTGTGATACCACAAGAAAACAGATTACTCCTCTTTTTTGAAGCAGTTTAAAAACTTGATGAAGTTCAGCAGGTTCTTTACATTGACGTGCGATAGGATCTTTCTTGATATTTCGTGTACCTTTAGCAACGTCTCTGCTGCGGACGGAATAGACCCAATTATTCGGCACTGGATCGAGGACCTTTGGAGTTGTCGGACATTAACGGATGGGGCCTTTCGACGTTGTCAAGGAGGTAGGGACACGAATTTCGATACGATACGATACCAAATCGATATTTTTTGCATTTGATACCGATACTTTTTACTCGATTCTTTTGCGACGATATTTTTTGGTATCGAGTACTTCAACTACGGTATCGAACAAATGAGTACATTCAGTGATGGAAAATTAAAATTGTGTCATATTTGTCCAAAATATTGTGCAACGCAAAATAGTGCCGAAAAATGCACAAGCACGAGTAATTTTCACTGGTACATATTGAAAAATAGGTCTGATCCACGTGCTGAAATAATTGCAGGTTTGGGCTACTTCGTAAGTTTTTTTGTATGAAGTTGTATGAAGTTACCCAAATCTGTTTATTGATTTTCACATTAGAAATAATGGTAACTGGATATATAGGATTATAAATTTTTCATTTTCATACGACAATTTGCGTTTGCAAATAAAAAATCGTCATTTCAGCGAAAAAATCGTCAATATCTTTCTTCTTTCTCATTTTACTAAAAACACGTTATAAACAAAAAAGGGTCTGTTTTCCATTAATGCCCGTATGACACTACGTTTTTTCTGGTATTCTACAAGGTTTTTTGTGTGAAAGAGGTGGTCAATTACAGTTTTGTGTTGGTGCAAGGGAGTAAGCTATGTTGGAAAAAACCAACGAAATACCATCTAGGCTGTTAAAAACCAATGAGCCAGCATGTATTTCGATAGGTTTTTTACATTCGGCACTTTTTTCTGACAATTGTTTCAATTTGACAACTATAAAATAAATTATTTTTAAAATATAAAATATATGGAAATACAAATTTTAAATTTGCCTCTTGTAAGCTTCTGCTTTGGCCGTAAGTGGAAAGAAGTCCGGAAGAAAAATCATAATGCGCAATGGCTTCTCTTTATAACATGGAATGCGCAGATATTCTGCCACTTGAGTTTCATCATTTTTTTGTTTCGATAATTTAACTTTAAATTTCCAAAAAAATTCAATCATGGATACATATAATCTCAATGAAAATGAATTGTTAATGTTACTTAAGATGTTTATTTTTCAAAATACTAAGAATTTGGCAAATATATTTTTACAACTGTGATTGCATTAAATACACCTGTTGTTTTGTAATAGCTGTTGGTTTGTAAAAAATGTTTTCAAGAACTTAATAAACTTTTATTTAATCAGCTTGAACTATTCTTATGAGTTGGAAAAGGATTTACGTCAAAATCAAAACTTTGGAACCAGCCATGGCATACTATGCCATGGAATTAGCACTAATACAGCGATATGTGTATGCCTCAGGATGCTATTTTATTGCGTTTTTGTTAACTTTCTAGAAGACGGTGCAACTTTAAACCGTTTTATTAAATATCTTTTAAATGTGGAAAAATCTTTTATTTCCAGTCAAATTAAAATTGATAAAAAAATAAATTTCGTGCTAGCCACTAAAAAATTGCATTTCTTTTATTTCCGCTTTCGAATTCATAATCTAGAGGTCAGAACGTGTCGATTGGTACCTCTTTTAACTATTTTAGAGGATATTTTAAGGTTGCACCTTCTAGAAAATTACCGCTTTCGATACCGATACTTTGAGTATCGAGTAGTTTAGTTTCGATATTATCGGGTTCGCGATTCTTTTTAACCGATATTTTAAATGAGTACCAGATCGATGCTTTTGATTCGATATCGTGTCCCTACAAGGAGGGCACAATCTAGTGGTCAACAAATACTCGTCATAAATACACAAAAGACTCTTCGGAAAATACACAAAATACCAAAAACTTGCGCAGTTTTGCATTCCAAGTTTAGTATAACGTCTCGAATAGGATGTTGGTAACACTAAGGACCATATGTGGTCTATGTGAAGGATCACTGTATCCGGCCAACCTAACCTAACCTTACAACGATATCCGCGACCTTGCAAAGGCTATCCAGGAAAGGAGTCGCAAGAAAGCGCCGTCTGGTGCCGTTAAGAGCCGAACAGTGGCAAATGAGGTGTTCGATCGTCTCCTCTTCCTCAACATTCTTGCAGCATCCGCGGTAGTGTACACCTAACTTTTCTGCATGTTTCCCGATAAGGCAATGTCATGTGAGTTACCCCACCATCTTCGAGATTTGCCCTCTCCTCAGGCTGCATATTTGACGAGATCGTTTGTGATCCCATTTTGGCCAGGTTTACCCTGATGTTCGACATACGGCGTTCTGTTGTCATCTATCACTTGCTAGTTTATAGATGTGCTCTTTAAGCATTAGCTTGCATGTGACAAATGGCATAACTATGTGTTTTTTGTCAGGAAGAACTTGCTCGATAGTGCCTTGTCTTGCTAGTCCATCTGCCTTAAAATTTCCAATCATATCGCTGAGTCCCCAGACCCAAACGAGTGAATTCTATCGAAATTGACCTGCCTTGGCAGATTCCTCTCGAAGGCTATCTAAAACTGTAGGTTCATCCAAACCAAAACTCGTTAAGAGTTAAATTCGCTATTCTAACATTTATTTCAATAAATTAACTTTCACTTGGTTGTCAAAAAATACAAGTAATAATTGAAACAACGAAGCTTGGCCAGAACAGGATGACACAGCAAAATGGCCGCCTTTTTTTTTTATTAAATATGCCCCAACAAAGAGATAAAGAAATATGTACATATTTACTTACAATAATGTTTGCCAGCAATCCGTCACATTTGGACTGCCAGACTTCAAGACTTCAAGAACAAGAACAAACCAGCGGAATGGATTGCTCCAGCAAAGTAAACATTACCTGAACTCGTAAACACATAAAGGTAAATTTTTTTAAACATATCATAAATTTTTTCGAAGCAATATTGATTAATGGATCAAAGCCTTTTGACACGAGCTATTTTGGTTGGAGTAAGAAAAAAGAAAACGAAAAAACGCATTGAGCAAGATCAAACAAAAACAAAAATGAACAAAAATCCTTTGTAGTTGATTGTGCGGCGGTTTACATGCACACAAAAGTATTTCAACTCTTTACCCTGCAAAAAATGCGATTAATCCGGGACGTGTCCGGGATCAATCGCAAGGGAGTATGCGACTAATACAATTTTACATCCCTTTATATGGAGTGAATTGATCGCATTTGTTCGAGCATGTCCTATGAAGAGACTAATTGTTCAACTTGTATACCCGAACGGGTACCAATGTAGATTAATCACTAACATACCGAATGGGTACAAATGTAGATCAATCGATTTCATCCCGAACAGGTACGAATGTAGATCAATCGCTTTCAGCACGAACGGGTACAAATGTAGATTTTTCCTTAAAAAATTGTAAATGTTCATGCATATTTAAATAAAGATTATATAATGTTTTACTTTTGTAAAAAAATGTCAATAAATAAATTTAAAAAATTGTAAGTTTTGAGTATGTATTATATGAGCGTAATGAAAAGGATTTTTTCATAGAATATTTTAGGCAACATTTTGTTAAAATTATTATTAATCATTGTTATTAAAAGATATAGTGTTCAATTCGTTTTACCGGATGTTCTACAATTTTTTAAATACATTGCTTATTTTTGTAAAATTTCTACATTTAAGGAATCTAGATTTTTACCCGTTCGAAATGAAACTGATTAATCTACATTTATACCCGTTCGGGATGAAAGCGATTAATCTACATTTATACCCGTTAGGGAACAATTGGTCTACATTTATACCCGTTCGGGAACAATTGGTCTACAATTAGTCTACATTTATACCCGTACGAGAACAATTGGGGACTAATTGTGGACCGATTGTTCTCGAAAGAGATCAATCGAGGACAAATCTCTTTCGGGATTGATCGCACATTTTTTTGCAGGGTAGTTA
The DNA here is from genome assembly GCA_960531455.1 of Urophora cardui. Classification (NCBI taxonomy): domain Eukaryota; kingdom Metazoa; phylum Arthropoda; class Insecta; order Diptera; family Tephritidae; genus Urophora; species Urophora cardui. The sequence continues at coordinate 39,427,975 of OY482674.1, read as the reverse complement.
CTTATGTACATACATGCATACATATGTATTTTCTTATTATTCAATAAATTTTAAATTTTGACTGATTGCCAAGTGAGCCAAATGAGATCGCCCTACAACAATGCTACTAAGTAAAATAAAAAACAGAGAAGAAAAATGTTTCAGAATTATTACTTTTTTTTCACAGCGAACGCGGCAGAATGTGAAACTTGAATTTCATTTGAAACGTAACGAATTTGTGGATCATTTTTGTTTTTGTTTAGAATCAATTGTCTGTTTAAAATTTTGTTACAAAGCATATTTTGATGATCAAATTGTTGTTAACATGCTAGTTGTTGTTGTTGGTTTTGGTTTTTTTTTTGTTGAATCTGCTTTTGTGCCATGTTGGTTAACAGCTTTGTCTACCCCCTTTTGTGGAGCGCAATGCATTCCTGAAACCGCGTGCGCGGGTGCTTGATAATGCACAAGTCATTAGTATTGTTGTTGGTGTTGCTGTTGTTGTTGTTCTTGTTGATGTTGTTATTCTACCATTGTTTTGTTGCTGCCGCGTGCGCATCGTTTTTTTAAGCCACACATTTGCCGTCTGTCCGTCTACGAGCGCGTTGTTTACACAGTCTGTTAAATTGTGAAGATTCAAGTAGTCAAGCGATCGGCGCGGCGCAAGCGATGGCGGCGGCAAACTTTTGTAATTTTCTGTTTTTGTATAAAGTGTTTGTAATTTTTTAACATCATTATTTTGGTGGCAAAACCGACACTTGGAATTTATTTTTGTTGTTGTTGTTGTTGTTGCCCCTGTTGCTCCTTAGCTCTGTGGCTTTAGGCTTATTTTTATTGTAGCTGTGGTTAAAAGCTGATGAGCAAACGAATTTCTATTCGTTTGTTATTTTGTTGTTGTTGTTATGTTGGTGCTTTTGTTGTAACTGCTGTCACTATTATTTAAGTAGATATGCCTGATTTCTATGAAGCTCTGTTATGGCAGCACGCATTGTTATTGCTCGCTTATTGTTTATTTAACTGAATTGTTTTGTTATTATGTATTGCTGTTTGGTGTTATTTAGTGCTATTATCCATAAAGTGGCATACCTATGTAGATATAGAAGATAAATTACGATGACTTTTAAATAAATACAGCGCATTATTAGTTGACGCAGAGAAACGAAATCATTTCATTTAAAAACTTTCTCAGTACACTCGGTCTCTGTTAACTAAATAAACGATATCGTTCTGATACTCGTAATTCGTCTTCGCTATTGATAAATAATTTAGTCCGATACCAATAAAGCATTCAATTAAGTCAAGTTATAAGCCGCCAAACAAACCGAGACTCATTTCTATATACATACATATGTATACATACACACATATGTATGTAAGTACAGATAATCCGGATTTCATAAACATCGGTTAGGTAGTTTGGAAGTCTATAGGAGTATATCCCCACAACCATACATTATGTTTTTCTTGAGTTATGACACTTTTGAATTAAATTAGATTTTTTGAGTTATTACCAGGGTTCCAATTTGCCTCATTTTGGCTCCTCATTCACACATGAGGTTGCAGCTGAATGAGTATCCTCTGAGTGTGCAAACAACAGAGGCCAACCAATAGCGCGAGCGCTCTGCATCAGTGGCAGCAGAGTGCGCATCCAAGAGGAGGCAAGTCAGCAGCTCTGCCTTTGTTACTCTGAGTGAGTGAAGAACATGAGCGAGGCCTCATACATAGCTTGGCGTAGTGTGTAGTATGAAAGTATTTTGATAAATTTTTACCACATTTTTGCAGATTGCCACGCCCCTTTATAACCTAACTCACAAAATTTAAAAAAAAATTTATTTACAAGAACCTTTCTCAAGAATCACTCTATCCACTGCTGAAAACCGCATGAAAATTCGTGTAGTAGTTTCTGAGTTTATCGCGAACAAACAGACAGACAGACGCGGCGAACTTTCTTTTATAATTTGAATGATACTACACGGGCTATGGCATCTGGCGATTCCCATGCGTCTAGGACCTAGAGGACCAGCGCCCGGTCGTAGCGTTCTATCAACATTTAAAGACACGGCCAGATATGAGAATGAACAGAACCAAAAAGCTGACGAAAATCGCCCGACGAAAATTCGCTAGAATAGATTTATTTCTAATGTTGTCGCTGGCTCCTCTCAAATAAATTATTTGGACTCAAAAGCTTTTTAGTGCTTAGCACGAAAATTATTTGATTTAATTTTTTATTATTCTGTATGTTATTATCTAGCACGAAATTATTATTTTTTTAATTTTAATTTTTATACTTTAGGATAAGTGGAAAAATCCAATTAGCTCATACAGCGATGGTAGATGTGATAGCTATTTCGAAGAAAAATCACTTTCTTCATCATCAGACATCTTCTCGGGAGCACACCAGGCATTGAACCTACGCTCCAGCCATCAGTAGTGGAATATTAGCGCAATGCTAAGCACCGCGGCTACCCATGGTCCTGCTGAGCTGTTGGATTTTTCCCTTATATATGAAATTGTTCTATACAATCTAACCTTTCTTAGTGTACGATTTTCGTACATAGGCTATGAAAGTGTAATTTTTTATTGTTGGGGGTAAATGAAAAAATTTGAACAACTATTACCAGCGAATGTTGAGTATAGTTTTCTTTAAAGGTAAGAAAAATATTTGTAAGAAAAATATTTGTTTCATGTCACCATAGAATCTTATCTAGCAACGCAGATGTCGAAGCTCTAGGGTCTTTATTGCCTTATTACAATTTTCCCAAAAGACCGAAATCTATAACCTTTTTTCAGGCTACCTGACCACCAAAGTGTTTATCAGGTTGAAGTTTACGATATCAAGATGAATTTAGTCAAAATGGTATAACAAACGATCTTGCCAGAAATCTCTCACCTGACGGGAGTACTCACTGGGCGCTGCCTCATTAGGATATATGCAGAGAAGCTAGGAGAGCTTTACCGCAAATTTTGTAAAAGATTCAATTATGATGACGGGGATCGCGCCCCGTATCTGCAACTTTTTGACTTTGAGCGGCGCCAGACTGCGATACCGGGGTCTGCTTTTCTAAACAGCCTGTGTCAAGTCGTGGATACCGACGTGGTTTAAATGGTTTAAAGATAATGGCTACCTAACCTGTATTTTGTGGTGTCACAGTGGGTATCCAGGGTTGGCCTAATGGTACCGCTGATGTGGCAGTCACTCCAACCTGCCTAAATTCTTCGATTTCGACAAGAATGTACCTATGTTGAAGGCTAATAAAATATCGTAGGGACCAAAAAATTATTTATACATAGCGTCGTACCATACGAAAACTAGCATATTTAAAATGTTTGGCGAAAGCTAGCAATAAAAAAATTCTGTACGAAAAGGACCACATTTAACTTTTGGCCGACGAAAAGTAACAAAATCGACTTTTGGCTGACGAAAAATAACAAGTTCGACTTTTGGCTGACGAAAAGTATCAGTAATTATATACTGTTTTTACATCAAAATTGTTGTTGTTTAAACGAAATTGATAGTTTTCGTCAGCAAAAAGTCGATTTTGTTGTTACTTTTCGTCGGCCAAAAGTCGAACTTGTTACACGGAAAGAATTTTTTACTAGAATCAATGCTGAGACAAGAAAAATTAGACTTGATTTTGAACTTAGAAAATAATTTCTTAATATCAAGAAAATCCAAGAAAATTGGATTTTAAATAAATAAATAAACATTTTGTTGCTTCAAGTGAAATTGGATTTTAAATAAATAAGAAAAAGTTTTCTCACTTCAAGCAAAAATGGATTTTAAATAAATAAGAAAACATTTTCTTGCTTCAAGTAAAATTGGATTTTAAATAAATAAGAAATAATTTACTTGCGGTAAGTGTTTTTTCTTGATTTTAGAAATAAATAATTAAGAAATAATTTTTTTGTTGCAAGTACATAAAACTTTTCTTATACGAGCTTAAGTAAATAAGAAAATATCTATATTATTAATACGCTAACATAAATTTTGTTCCTTCTTCTCCGTCGAAACTACTGAACCGATTTTAAAACTAAGCACACCATTAGAAAGGTATTGCTCTCAAATAGAACTGCGCCAATTTTCATTAAAATTGGTTGGAAAATGCGCCCACAATCGTCGGTGGAAAATTCCCGTGTGGTTGTTGTTGCATGCTTTTGAGCACAACACAAAGTCAAGTAATAAGAAGGATAAGAAAGAATAAGAAAGAATAAGTAGGAAAGAAATTTAGGAAAGGAAAGAGCAGAAATAGATAGATAGAAGTTCATATGTAGGAGAATTGTGAAGACAAGTAACGACAACAACACCAACAACAACAACAAAATAGTAGCGGTGACATTAGCAACAAAAGGAGCAGCATCAACAGGAACAATAATAAAATAGTAACAGTGACAATAACAACAAACAATTATACAAAAACTATAGTTGCACCTTAGTCATAAGAAAACATCTAGAAAACTGTCGAATTTCGACAGTAGGCAGCACTCTAGTTAAATATTAAATCAAGTAAAAATTTTCTAAAAATATTAAAAACGTAAAAAATAAGGAAAATGAAAACTAATCATGAGGGATTAGGAAACCATAATTAGTCAACTAGTACTTATTTTCCTAGGACTTGTTCACTGAAATGACAACATTTCAATTAATATAAATGAAGATGCAAATAGTGAACTCCTTATACCAAATGCTTCACTAACAATCTGAGAATTGCAGAAATATTCAGAAATATGCAAAGCGGATGGCAAATGAAAAAAATACGTGTAACTTTGGAAATGCAAATTCAGCAAGAAATATTTTACTTCGCTCAATAAAACGTTTTCTTATTTATTTTCAATTTTTTTTTTGCTGTAGTTTGCTGATATGCTCAAAGAACTTTCGCATTCAAATTGACCAAGAAATATTTTACTTCGCTCAATAAAACGTTTTCTTATTTATTTTAAATTTTTTTGCTGTAGTTTGCTGATATGCTCAAAGAACTTTGGCGTTCAAATTGACCAAGAAATATTTTACTTCGCTCAATAAAACGTTTTCTTATTTATTTTAAATTTTTTTTTGCTGTAGTTTGCTGATATGCTCAAAGAACTTTGGCGTTCAAATTGACCAAGAAATATTTTACTTCGCTCAATAAAACGTTTTCTTATTTATTAAAAATTTTTTTTTGCTGTAGTTTGTTGTTCCAATTCATCGAAACATAATTTTCTTAAATTCTTCTTGATATTAGCAAAAAGATTTTCTCCATTTAAGTAAATTTAAGAAAAGATGTTCTTATTTATTTAAACATTTTTTTTCAACACTTTTTTTCTATAGATTTTGTTAGTGTTCTTGAATAAGAAAAGAATTGTATGTATGTAGTAAACCTTTTATGTAGTAAACCTTTTATACATAACTCATTGTTTTCGTAGCTACTAATTATGTATAACTTCCCCAAGTAGCCATCTTTTTGACACTTTTTTACTGCTAATTTTTGAGTTTATTGTTTGTCATCCCCCCTGTTGTTATTCTTTTTGTTGGTTGTTTTATTGTTGTCCGCAGAGAAATTGATTACGCAGATTGCGGTTAGAGGCGGCCCTTCACGCAGCAAGTGGCCGAAATGCAGCAACAGCAGCAGCAGCACGGCAGTGATTTTTATAAAGAAAGAAAAGGCCAACCAACAGAAACAAAAAAGCCAACAAAAACAACAACAACAACAACCATCACTTATTGGAATAACGCTCGACTTAACTGATTGACAATGACATTCCGCACAACAAATTGCCAACAAATCATTGCAATGGCAACGGGCACAATGCCAGTGGGTACGTACCCTGTAAAAAAGTGTGCGACGAGTCTCTAAAAAGATTTGTCCGGGAGCGCTCTCTTTCGGGTACAATTAGTCTACAATTGTTCCCAATTGTACCCGAACGGGTACATATGTATACTAATTGTAGACGAATTGTACCCGAAAGGGTATCAAACGGGTACAATTAGTCGCACAAATGGATGTGTCGCATTTGCTACCTGTTCGGGTACAAAACGGGTACAATTGTGCGCTTTTGCTACCCGTTCGGGTACAAACTGGGTACAATTAGTCTCTTCATAGGACATGCTCAAACAAAAGAGAACACTTCAACCCATATAAAGAGATACAAATGGGTAGTAATCGCATGCTCCCTTGCGAGTTGTCCCGGATGTATCCCGGAGTGATCGCATTTTTTGCAGGGTAGTATAGGTGTATGTAAGTGTATGTGTCATATTTAGTTCGAAATACTTTTATTCGGTTGCTCATGCGCACCATATTTACATTTGCATTGACATGTGTATTCTACATACAGTCATTTGTATGAGGATTCGTACCTACATACATATACTCTTCTGGGGCATTCAAATGCATCACTCATAACAATCCCCTTCCTCTAACCCTCCCTCTGCCAACCGTTATCTTCTTTTGTATGGGCTGTCACTTTACCGATCATCATGCGCGTCGCTGCGCATTTCATATCGGTGGAGTATTTAGTAGGGAAAAAGCGAAGAAGAAGCAGCAGCATACAAAAACACACAACTTTTTGATTGATTATGATTTGTGCAGAAATCTGTCAACAACGTTTGCACACAAAATGCACAATAAATAAAACAAATGAATATCTTTTTCTTTAAATGGCTAGTCAGAAATAATATGTGTTTGTTGTTGTTGTTATTTTTTTTTTTTTTGAATGATTGCCAACAACAATTAAATGCAGCAGCTACCATTTTACAACAATTTCTGTCGCCGCAGAGCAAGCAATACATCAACAACAACGACAAACCCGAGCACAACGAACAAACGAATCAACCAATCAACCGGTGAAGCAGTGAAGCATTCAAGCGCATGCAACGAGGAATGAAGAGCTACGTGCAACAACACAATGCAAATTTTCCTGTGTTTGTTTGTCGTTCGTTGCTCATGCGGATTGGCAAACAAAAAGGTGAGGACAGCAGCGACGAGGCTCCGAGGAGGTGAGCTGGAAGCTGCTCATTTGGTTTTGGTACTCGAACAATGGTGGCAGTCGGCAACAATTGCAATTACATACTATGCACATACATACATATGTATCTATGTATGTGTGCACTCTGTTGGAATTACTCCACATACGATTTGCTGTTTGGCAAAGCTCAGAATAAACCCGTTTACTTTTGTAAACTCCATCTTTAATAAATATTAACTCAGTTTGACGAGGGGCTGATCAACGTGGAGTCATAAAATAATTCTCAATGTGGGCTGCAGTCAGCAAGGCAAGGAAGGGATATTAATACGGATAGACCGGTCTCAATAAGGCGAACCGCGTGGGAAGAGGCCCCAGCGGGTTAGGGGGCTTAGAATGTACCCGTGTTAAGAAATGCCTGCCGTAAGCGGCGATTTAGAAGGTTGATACTAATGGCCACAACAATCGTTCGTACGACAGTCGGACTAGTGTCAGAAGAGGCTAGTACCTGAGGGTACCGGATTTATCCGGCAAAGGAATGTTACTTACCCTGCACTACACAGTAAAAATTTTAGTTTAATTTTAATACCATTTTGGTATTTATATATAACAATGCCAAAAAGTATAAAACTAAAACCATTCCGGTTTAAAAAAAGAAGAGAATATGAGAGACAGAAATTATTGTTGGTGTGAAATTAATACTTTTTTGGAATTAAATCCAAACCAAATTTTAATTATTTTTAGAATATTTTTGGTATTAAAAATAATTGAAATGGTATAAGATCTATCCGAAAATTGGAATAAATTCTATACTTTTTTGTTATTAAATCAAAACAAAAATATGTAGAAATGCTCATTTTATTTAATATACTATATATAATATTACAAAGATAGGAATTATCACATAGTCTTTGTTGTTTGTATTCCTCGATAGTACGTATAAAAACTGCAACAGCTACTGGCCTTTGCCTGAGAAATTTCGGCACCGTCGCAGTCTTGCAGGGATATTGTGGTATCAAGATACACCATCAGCTGCCTCAAGACTGAAAAAAATAAATAAATAAAACAAAATTTACCCTCAAAATATTCACTTAATTTCCTGTATTACTTACTTGATACAATTGTTCCATCAGGCTTGTAAAATTCGCTTTGCAGGTAATTTGTTTTACTAAATTTAATTTCTCCATCGTACCTATTTCACTTTAAAAAACATTTTGTATTAACATATTTAAAAAAAAAAAATTTCTAATATTGTGAATGGATTAAATAAAATTGTAAAACTTCTCATAGTTTTAAAATAAGAATTTTTGGCATTAAAATTCATATTTAATTCCAAGAATGATTAAAATGATATTAGAAATAAATTATAATTTTTTACTGTGCACCCAAAACCTTCGGGGAGTGTCTTGGTGGCTACAACAACAGCAAAAACAACAACAACTACAACAAAGGAAGAGAAGACCACGACAGGACAAGAACACACGTGAGGGGTATGCGGAATCAGAAGTACTAATGGATGATGGGGGATTTGAACAAGGGTATTATTTTTTTTTGTGTTTATCGGCGTTTCGGGAGCGATTGCTGGTGGCTGATTCCCCATCCCATATCCGGCGAGCTAAACTGTGCAAACGCAAGCATGCCCAAGGGGTATCAGGGCACATCTATGCGGTGCACGGAGCACCTTGTCAAGACAGCGGCAAGAAACAAAAATCGCTGTCTATGAGCGAGCCCGATATAGTTTGGCAATGGTTGCAATGAACGACTATATATTCTCGACTGGACGCAAATACGAGAGAAAGTCATCGAACAGCATCGAGATGTTTAAACAATCGCATATGCATTTCGTATTCGTCCAACATAAATTGAATTTCTGGGTAACGTAAAGAAAAATATGGTCGATCTGCACCTGTGCTGGGGAAACACATAATAGAGTCGTTTGAGCTACCCTCTTCACATTGGTCGCCTTGCCGCGGCTAAGGGGCTTAAACGACATAGCAAGGCATCTCTCCATAGAGGTAACTTTGTTATGTGGTGAACTAAAAGGAAAGTCGTTCCACAATACACCATAAAATGAAAGCCTTCCATTTACCTGTATTCGTTAAAAAGCCAAGCCAATCAGCTCCTCTGCGTTTGCTGGAAGTTACGGGATGGCCGACCCAACACCACTCAAATCGAAGGTGTTATGGTATACATATGTGCTGAAGAATGAATGGTCAGTGGATGGTTAAAATAACTGATCTCGTACGGTCCTGTCCGATGAATGAGCAAGGCCGATTGTATAAGTGCCTTCTCCAAGAAGTTCAGCTCTGCGGACGGGTGATCACCCTTTCCGCACTACTCGTAGGATCAAAAAATTAACAAACTACAAAAACGACGGACATGAATAAGCGTACATTGGACTATAAAACGAACCAGACAGCGGACCATCAGACGATAACATACCCGACGACTTCCTACAGCACGCCAGAATATCTAGTTACGGAGTCCAAGGAAGAGACGTTCCTGGCCTCGAGCCAGGAAATCGTAAAAAGCTACACTGGGCTATAGTAAAAGAGAACATCTATAAAAATATTTCCCAAAATTATATTAAAAAAGAAAATTCCACGAGATCATTATAAAAACTGCTGAAACTGCATGTGAAATACAAATTTTAAATCCGAAAGGAATTAATAAGCAAAATAAACTGTCAGCAAACAAAATAAAGAACAAAGTGATAAACGCAAATTTCCAACAAAATACAAAAGCATACACAAAAGACCATCCGCAAACATAAATCCTCGGATGTTTACCTATAAAAACAAATGAGAATGTCTCAATGCATTAGCGAATGGGCAATGTGATGTGTGAAAGTAAGTATATTTGCAAATATACATATTTACACAGCATGACTTATAGCATATATCTATGTACATATATGAATATATGGACGAAAACAGCAGCACCAGTTGTCCAGCTGTCCGTCTAAATGTTGATATAATAGACGATGGCAAACAAATCGGTAATCCAAGTCCCAAGTCAACAGCAGTGCTACAAACAATAATAAAGACGCAAAGGGGGGCTTGTGGATGTCGAAAAGGTAAAAAAAAGTAACAGTGGCAAGATGTGGAAACGGCAGAATGGATGGGCAGGAAAGTGGTTGCGATGCCAGACAATTCGAATGCCGTAAAACGGTACTAGAAAGAAAAACTCGTTTAGCCAAAACTAATTGAGCTAATTATTTCCGTATGAGAAAATTCTGGGCAGCCATGTCCAACCAGCATAGGAAAAACGTTATATGCACATAAGTATGTACGTTTATTTCAGCACCAGTTCCATTTTCTATATACAAACAATTTCTTAATGTACATCACGAAAATGTGGCATCCTTGTCAGCGCGCCGCATAGTCCAACTCATTATTGATCGCTGTGCAAATTTGAAAATGAAGATGAAACTGTGCTGACAAAGTGGCTGACAAAAAGACAACCAGCGCAGCACACCTGGGACACGAGCAAGGAAGGCAGGGAATAAAGGTTTGAATGTACGTATGTACACTGAGAAAAAAATGTATGGAGGGGTCAAAGAAATTGTTTCCTTATTTTGAACACTATTTTCTTTGTTTTGAGTAAATTTTCTCTAAAACATGTTAAAAGTATTATAAAATATTGTTGTTTACATGCGTTGCCATGGTTTCATATACTTGTTTTAAAAAAATTCATACATGAAAATAATGAAAAATTCCCAACTTTCCCTTGTTTTGAAGACTTGATTTCTTTAATTTTGAGAAATTGAATTCCCATACAAATCGTTACGAATTATTTGTTTGAATGTTTTTTATATATAAAAAAAAAATATATTATATATTTTTTCCACATTTTTGAGAAAATTTACTCAAAACAAAGAAAATTTTGTATTGGGACGCGTGTTCAAAATAAGGAAAATTATGTCTTTGATCGAGAGAATTTTTTTTTTTGAGTGTACATATTTATGTAGATGGATGGTTGGCAGAATTTGAGTGGACGTCGGCAGCAAGCAATTTTCGGACGATTGACCATTCAGTATGGTGTTTTTTTTTTTTGCATTTGTCAGCAGCGGGATATTTACATATATAGTACATGAAACCGGATCAGAAGCTGGAGTCTAAACAGGCAGAGCAGCAGCAGCAGGAGCAACATACATATTCAAGTACATACACTGAGAGAAAAAAAATATATGGAGGGGTCAAAGAAATTGGTTACCTATTTTGAACACTACTTTCTTTGTTTTGAGTAAATTTTCCTTAAAACATGTTAAAAGGTTTATAAAATATTGTTGTTACATGCGTTACCGTGGTTTCATATACTTGTTTTGAAAAAATTCATACATTAAAATAATGAAAAATTCTTTAAGCGCCATTCCATTCCCAACTTTCCTTGTTTTGAAGACTTGATTTCTTTAATTTTGAGAAATTAAATTCCCATACAAATCCCCATGGCAACGAATTTGTTTGAATGTTTTTTTATGTTTTTTTCCACATTTTTGAGAAAATTTACACAAAACAAAGAAAATTTTGTATTGGGACGCGTGTTCAAAATAAGGAAAATTATGTCTTTGATCGAGAGAAATTTTTTTTTTGAGTGTAGATGGATCGATAGAAAGATGGATGGTTGTATGGATGCACGGATGGCGTGCTGGTTGTTAAACATATGTTTTATGCCCGGTATAAATGTCACTTTCAATTCAGCATTATTCGAATATTGCCGATTGTAGTTGATCGTATGGCGGTATGTGCGCGTAGAGGGCAATTCATCATCGTCGCTTTGTTGTCAGCGTCAACAGCAGGACCAAAAGATTATAAAAAAACACACACGCACACACGCACAAACCATTCACATATAATTCGAGGAAGTTAAAAGTCGCAATTCGATGTCGAATTGAATCCACTTCGACTACACTTGACTTAACATGGCTTTGTTTGGCTCGCTGTGAATATATTTTTAAGGTGCATTCTTGCTATTGTAGGCAAATAAGCAAAGCGCAGTGTGTGATTTTGAGATGTTGTGTTATCAAATGTATAATTTTGCGATGTTCCCATTGAGGAAGACGGAAGAACTATTTTCATATGAAACTGAACTTGAAATGTTTGGACCACAAGTTTTAGGGTGCAAAATGATCAATATTGAGCTGTGGAAATTTTTTTTCTAGGCTCATTTTGGAACCTAAAACTATAAATATTTTAAGTTTAGTTTCATATGAAAATAGTTCTTCTGTAGTCACGCGTTTTCCAACCAATTTCATTGCTTTCAACCGCATAAAATACTACACCGTGCTAAGCATTTACGTACACTCAGGGAAAAACAAAATTTTAAAATCAAAAATAAAATTTTTGTTTTAATAATGCACGTATCAAACCAAACCATTTTTATTTTAACAATGAAAATTTTTAAATTAAAACAGAAATTTTTGAATTAAGAATGAAATTTTTTAAATAAAAATGCATTTTGGATTTAAAAAGAAACATACTTAAATTAAAAATGAAAATGAATGTTGATTCAAAAACTCGCTCTTTGTTCAAAATTTTCTTGTGAGAAAATATTTTTTTGTGAGAAATCCAACAAAAACAATAATGAGAATCGATTTTTTTAAATTTTGTTTTTACAATGATTCATATAATTCATGGATTCTTTTTTAGGAAAAGGGAAGTATAAATAGGTTACTACAATTCAAAATAATGTTTAATGTTCCACTATGTGATGGCGTTGGATTGAATTTAAGGTTGATGTCATGGTTCGAATCCGGAGGAGAAAATAAAGAAGCAAAAGGAGAATAAGGAGAATAAGAAATGAAGATAGCAAACACTTAAGGCGAAGTAGAAAAGAAGAGGAGAACAAGCGGAGGCTATATTTTTGTAGTTGGGACTCGGATTGAGCGAAGATGAAGAGTATGCCGTTGGATGCAATTTCGAATCCGGAAGAGAAAATGATATAGAGAACACTGCAGCGTTTTTTCTCATATGCTTAAAATAGTGTTGGTATTTATATCACTTTTAAATACGTTTTTGCCCATTTTAAGCACGTTTTCATAAGTTTTTATATTTTTTTTCCCTGAGTGTACGTAAGAAATGGGAGTACACATGTAGTTGTTTGTGCGCTTTTATTAATTTGTATCTTCATTTATGTTTTGCTTTCTTGCGTACGTTGAACAAGATCACCCGAACTGTCACTCGGGCAATAGATCGATCGCATTCATATATGTACGTATTTTTTTCGGCGAAATAACTACAAGCTGGCAACAGTGGCAGCGGCAGTTTTGGAGCATTTTAAATGAGTGAAATATGAATTTATGATTGCAAATATGTATGTGTGTGTTTTGAAAAAAAAGGTAGAAACACATTGATGAGAAAGATGCTGCCTGCATTGAATGCCACAAACAGCGGGTGACCAATTGATATTCACAAAAATCACAAATACATACAGACAATTCAAAATTCAAATTACTTGTCTTAGATTAAAGCACATTTGTTAAGTTCTAGCTTTATTTTTTTTTGTTTTGTACGATGATCGGTCACTTGTGAGAAATGATAGATGGTTGTGAGAGGATGAAGCGTGGTGAGGAAGAGGGTTTGTATTTGAGAAGATGAAAATTGGAGGCATGTGCTGTTTATGTGAATAAAATGTTAATATCTAGTTTGTCATATACCCATACATACATACATACATACTTCATTTCTGAACATTGTTCATCTATTTGTTGGACTGCGCGGTTGAGTGAGAACGCGTGAAGATGACATATTTACGGTCACTTAAATGTTTGTCGAATTCCACGCCATACTACTTATTTGTGCTTACAGGTAATGGCTTTTACGCTGACTTATACGCTGCACCATTCATATCAAAGGAAAAATTACATCTTTATCATCCAGAGAAGGTATAAAAACAAGATAATTTTTGTGAAGCATAGAACGTACCAACTGCAGAAAAGCGAGACCTCTACTGCGTTGGGAAAATCAGTTGTAGATTGAATAGATCGCTCTTGGTATTTCGAATTGGCGACTGGCAGCACGAAACAGAAACGACTGGCGTGCTTTATTGGACGCGGCCTACGGTTATGCGCCATTAAGAAGAAGAAGCACGCACCAGTGAGAGGTAATATATATAACACAAAACAGCCCAAAGTCCAGACAACTTTCTCAGGTGTTTTCGTCGCTGCTATGGTTTTCACCTTATCATCGCATGCCGAGAATGAACTTCTTATCTAAAGAAGTTGAAATCTCTTGCAGCAGAACTTGTTTTCGAATGAAACGAAAAAATTAAATTAATTTATTAAGTATCATGAAAATAATCTCTAAAATGAATTAATCACACTTTCCAGTATCTGCCTTTGGATTTATTCAATCACAGCACCTTTTTGGCGGCCAAACCAATCCCCTGAATTGCTTATGTTCGCAACCTTTGCATATTAACCATCCACATCGGCTACAAAGCAGAGCTGGGTACCCTCAATTACATTTTGTAATTGAAGAATTTCAATTACAATTACTCGTAAATGTAATTGAAAATTTCCAATTACAAGTACATAATTGTAATGGAATGGCATCAATAACATTTTTCTTGGGTTTGAGAAAATTTAGTTATACAATTTTTTTTTCTATTCTTCTCCTTTTTTTGCTATTGGTTTTTTTTTTTTGTTTTTTATTTTTGATTTTATTTTTGTTTTTGTTTTTATTTTTATTTTTGTTTTTATCTTTATTTTTATCTTTGTTTTTTTTTTGTTTTTTGTTTTTGCTTTTTCTTTTGTGTTTGTTTTTGTTTTTGCTTTTATTTTTATTTTTGCTTTTATTTTTGTTTTTGTTTTTGTTTTTGTTTTTGTTTTTTTTATTTTTATTTTTATTTTTGTTTTTGCTTTTGCTTTTTCTTTCGTTTTAGTTTTAGCTTTTGTTTTTGTCTTTGTCTTTGTCTTTGTTTTTTTTTTGTTTTTGTCTTTGTTTTTGTTTCTGTTTTTGTTTTTGTTTTTGTCTTTGTTTTTGTTTTCGTTTTGTTTTTTTTTTGGTTTTGTTTTTTTTTCTCAAACAAAAATAAAACAAATACAAAAAAAAAACAAAAACAAAAGCAAAAGCAAAAGAAAAAACAAAACGAAAAACAAAAACAAAAGCAAAAACAAAAATAAAAACAAAATCAAAAACAATAACAAAAAGAACAAGAATAAAAACCAAAACAAATTGTATAACTAAATTTTTTCAAACCCAAGAAAAATGTATTTGGTGTGATTCCATTACAATTATTTGTAATGGAGATTTTCAATTACACTTGCAAGTAATTGTAATTGAAAAAAAATGTAATTGAAGATGCCCAGCTCTGCTACAAAGTATTAAAATATGTTTTATTACTTTTTAATTGTACTAAACACAAACATATTTGCATCGATTAGCGGGCGGCACAAAAGGCTTGAATGGTTGCAATGTGGTAGCTGGTAGCGTTGTAGAAGAGAGAAGGTCGTATTAAAATAAATTTGTAACATGTATGATCTCATTAAATGAATACATACGTACATATATGTATATGTATGGTTTCTCCTATCATCCCCATCATCTCGTCTTCCCGCGCATCGTTGACAAAAACACCAGGTACGGAAAATCGTTTGTTACGAACAACGTAAGTTCGCCGTAATAATCGTCATATAAAACAAAATAATAAAATTGTAGTAATAAAAGTAAAACAACAACAAAACTAAAACGATGCGCATCGAATCAATTCGAATTGTAGCGATTTGAATGCATCCAAAATGAATTTGATCCGCTGATTGCTGGCGATCCTTTGGTACGGCTTTCGACGACAGACGGCAAATGACATGACGGACAGTATTAAAAAAGATCTAAAGAAGATCTTTAACGCAAATGTGATAGCATGAAAAGTAGTAAATTTTTTTGTAAAACTTACCCTATACGAGTAGAGTAACTAAGTACCTACATATGTATATAGTACCACCATTGTACAGGAAGCAACTCCTGCTGTGAGAACATCTAAACAAAGAGTTACATACATATGTAATAGTTTGTAATCGAATTTTTGTTATATGGTTTATTACATGACCCCGAAGTTAAATGTCATATGTTGTCACCGCACGCTTTGGATAATGCCTATATACATATATATGTATGTGTGTCGGGACGGGATGGTTCTATACTATTTCAAGAATAGAGAGAGAGACATTGCTCTACCGACTTCTTATTTGGCGCTGAGTCAACTTTCTAAGCAATTATGGTTCTCTTCTTCTTAATTGGCGCGTAACCGTCTAGACGATTCCTGGCCGAGTCCAATTGGAAAAAAACAAGGGTAGTCTTCACCGGATCTTCCCTAAGCAGTGGAGGTCTCCCTTTTCATCTGCCTTTAGCTGGTTTCGATAGAAATACTTTCAGAGCCGGAGCACCTTCATCCATTTTCACACTCATGATCTGCCTAACGCAGCCGCTGGAACTTTATTCTCTGAACAACTTCGAGGTCTGCGTAAAGCTCATACAGCTGGTCATTATTTCTCCGTCGATACTCGGCCTTGCTAATGCGCAAATATCCCTAGAAGAAATTTTCTCTCGAATATTCCAAGTACCATTTATTCTGATTTTGACATCGTCCATCTCTCTACGCCTTTTTGGCTTGGAAAGAATCCCATCAGAGTTTGTTACTTATTTCAGTGAGCAGCCACTTTTCGAAGTACAAAAATTGTCTACAGTTTTTTAAAATTGCTTGCATTAGAAACTGCATTCCAAGAAAACTCCACGTTAATCGCAAACACCTGATAAATTGATACGGGCGTAAATGAAAACAGAACCAAATGGCAACACTCAGACTGCCATAGTGCAACACATCCATACCGGTCGACTTTCATCTTGTCGTTAAAATATTAAAAAGTTCTTTAAATTTTAAAAAGGTATCCAAATAAATACTTAAATATGCATACATAGTTGGCAACAAACCAGCCAGTTAGTCACCGCTAAGTCAGTCCATGTCAGAAAGGCTCAGGTGCGGCATGGAAACAAACAATAATATACATATGTATGTATGTCTGTGAACCAAATAATGCATAATATAACAACAAAATATGCCACAACAAATCCATCGAAACCGATGTCAAAGCGGCAACAGCTCCACCAACAATAAGCAACCATCTTACCAGCTCAAGCGCAACACAACAATCATAAAATCTCCAAGGCAAATACATATGTATGAATATGCGTTGCGTCTAAGTAAGGCAGCTGAACCAAGCTGCGCCCAAGATAGAAGTAAAATGCGAAGGATGAAATGAAAAAAGCAAAAAAAAAAACGATACAAATCCACATAATTATATTTTGTGATGTCTTCATTTATGTAAGTGGCAGACAAGCGCGGCGTGCGATTGGAATGATGCTTTTGTGTAGCGGTTCTGCTGCGGCTGACCAATATTATTAATACTCCCGTGTACCCCTCCGTTCGGCCGCACGTTTGTGCAGTGAGCGGCGGTTGTTGCCGTTTATGTTGCGTTGTGGTGGCACAATGAGTTAACATACACTTTGATAATAATTTTTATAATTTTTCCCCGCTTTTGTCGTTAATTTTTATTTATTTTTCTTGGCTTTTATATTCTGATTGTGCACCGCATCAAAAGCACCGACGCACCGTAGCGGCATAAACAGAAATACAAAGATATGTACATACATATCGATATAAATGTATATATATATACATACATACATACATACATACATACAAAATTCTAGGTGCTGCTGCTGGTGCTGCTTTTGCTGCTGCTCAAATATTAAGCCAAAGATGTTGACAACGCAAGAAAGGAACAAATGATTACACACCAACGGATTAAGACCGACTTAAAGCCCGTCTCCACATAACTTGATTCACCAGAGAAACATGTAGCAAAACATCTCGCTCAATAACCCGTCTCCACGTGGCTAATCGTGATTCAGTTTGACATTTCTGTTTCTTATTCTTCTTAAATGTTTGTATGTTTGCTTATTTTTGCGTCTTTGTTTTGGTCTGTGTGAGATTTCGATAGATTTTCGATACAAAATTAGAGAAGACATCGATATCACCGAGGTTGGCAAGATGATTCAGAATGAAACAGTGTTTCAATCTTCACTCGCTCTCATAAATTTGTATGGAAATTGGCGAGTTTCGGCACTGGTTTCCGTGTCGCAACAAGATTGAGAGAGAAAATGCAGAAAAAAAGAGCGAAACACGTTATGTGGAGACATGGTATTACTCACAAATACGCATGGCCCATCAATGCAGCGCCTTTGCTTATGTATGAGTGTTAGCCTTTTTCCTTTTATGCCCTACAAAGTGGGGTCTTCTTACGTATACTTATCCATATTCATACGTATGTGTTATTGAATGCCAAAAAGTATTATTCTGTGTCCAGTTTGTCCCTTTTCAGATTTTTTGTCTGATACACGTTCCGATATATGAGTAGGTATGCAGTGATTATAGAGATCTAGAGACTTTGGTACAAAAGTATATAACACAAAACTATTCCTTGTGAAGAGGTGATATCAAGATATCTCGCAATGGAATTGAATGGAATTGTGGTAGGCCGGGAAAAACTATGTCTTTGCCAAGCGCTCAGGCATATTTTCTCACTGTACTTAAGGCCTTTAGAATAGAACAGGATGTAGGTGATAGTGGAATCAGAGTTCCTCTGCAAACTTCCCAAATTCTTTAATAAAATTGAGAAGTTTGACGAGTGGTAGAGAACGATTATCCGCCATTCTTAGTAAGTCCGAGCCGAGAATGCGCAATCTTAGTCTAACGAAGGCCCGACAGCTGTAGAGATAATGTTCTGTGCCGTCGTTGTCCTCCTCCAAACAAGATAGGCATAAAGAGCATGGTGCCTATGATGGCCATGTGCTATCCCCATGGATTGTGTCCTGTTATGACCACAAGTTCACGAAGTTCCCTCTTTTCCTGCTTAAGGAGGAAGTTTTCTACCTCCCTGCAGCGTTGCGTGATTCGAATCAATTTTGATTTCAAATCAACTTTCAAATAAAGAATCAACTCGATTCGTGATTCAAACTATTTTCAAATCAAAGATAAATTTGATTTGTGATTCATTTCTCAAAAGAATCAAAAATACCCTTTGATTCGTGATTCAAACCATTTTCAAATCAAAGATAAATTTGATTTGTGATTCATTTTTCCAAAGAATCAAAAATCTTTTTTGATTCTTGATTCATAAAATATCTTTGATTCGAATCAAAAATTTATTACGAATCAAGAATCAAAAAAGATTTTTGATTCTTTTGAAAAATGAATCACAAATCAAATTTATCTTTGAGAAATGAATCACAAATCAATTTTATATTTGATTTGAAAATAGTTTGAATCACGAATCAAAGGGTATTTCTGATTCTTTTTTGAAAGGAATCACAAATAAAAATTATCTTTGATTTGATAATATTTTAAATCAAGAATCAGAAAATATTTTTGATTAGTGATTCAGTCAAATCAAAATCACGCAACCCTGCCTCCCTGTTAGGCTTTTTTAGAAAGATCTTTGTAATTTTACTGACATCTGTAGAGGTCCAGCGTCTCCCGTAAGTTTCACTCGTGGAGTTCCTGATATTGGCTGCTATGGTGCAGTGGGTAGAGTGCTTGCCTGCTATGCCAGTTCTCGGGTTCAAACCCCAGTCCGGACAAACACCAAACAATTTTTTCTAATTAATTAAAATCCAATTATTGGGTGTTTAGAAACAGAGGTCACCTCTCGGCAGTTGGCGGCATACCCTCAGAGTGTATTTCTGCCATGAAAAAGCTTCTCACAAAAAATGCATTCGCCGTTCGGAGCCGGCATAAAACTGTAGGTCCACCCAATTAGTAGGAAAAACAAACAGGAGTACACCTCGAATTGGGAGAGAAGCTCGGCCATAAAACTCGTCCAAGTTATAATAGCGCCATTGTATTATGTATTATTATTAGTTCCTAATGTACTTCACAGTGGCCGCTATACTTGGCCCTATTATTGGCTGCGGTCCAGTTGGTTGGTTTATTCCATTTTGATGTCTATGTGGACCATTCTAGCCGAGTCCAATAGAGCGCGCCAGTGGTTTCTGTTTCATGCAGCATGGTGCCACTGGGAAATACCTTGGGGGGCAGCATCGCTGTCCATATGATCTTCGTAACACAGTGGAGGTCTCCTGGCTGTCATTGCAGATAGAAATTAGGTGTCCACACCCCATTCTGCTGGCATAAATCTGCGATTGAAAACCCGTTATCATCAAGACTTCTTACTCTGCTTGCTACCGCTAAGTAGAATGTAATAATATATGTACATGTTGATAGACATAAAGCCTTTATCACCAACCAATGCCAGCAACGCCCTTATATATATGCTTTATGTTTGACTTGTCCGCTGCCGTTGATGCTGCTGTTGTCCCTTTGTTTGTTGTTATTGCTGATGAGTGTGTGGACTGGACTTGGTTGACTGATAAAAACCTAATAACGAATAGTAGATACTCGTATAAGGCGGACAAAGTGGTGAAAAAGTATATACACATACGAGTATGTCTCTATGTATTTACGTATTCATGAATTTAGTTACAAATGCGTTAGTGCATGACAAACTCATTATGTCGGCTCATTCAAACAAATAACAACAAATCGATAAGAAAAAAACAAAGCGCATACTAACATTCCTTGCAACAAGTGTCTTCTAACGTCACCACGCGCTGTCCATAACAACTAACGAACAGCTTTTTAAAAAGCTTCTTGGTTGGAGTATTAATTTTTAATGACACCCAAAAGTGATTTGATACGAATTCAATAATAATTTAACCCTTTAACGGATGTTCTTCTTGTTAAGTAATAACTGAGAAATGTCTTCCGACAAAAGTCACAGCAGCTGCTGCAAGAGCGCAAGAGTTTCCATTTTCATTCATATTTCAGAAAAATAACTTTTTGTTTATTGATTTTTCATAGATTGCATGGGCGTATATTATGATAAATATCATCGATATGTGTGGTGTGGAGGATTTGTTTAGAATACCAGGCAATCATGACGAATATTCGTAAAGCAAGTTTTAAGAAAAACATTTTTCTCGCCACAGGAATAGTGCATAAGACAAATCGTCGCTCCGGAAGAAGAAAGACCCATGCCAGTAATTTGTCGACGAAAAAAGGCGCATTAAAAATATGTAGGGGAAGAAAGACGCTTTACAAAACATGTCGACGAAGATAGACGCATTAAAAATATAGCGACGAACAGAGACACATTATAAAATATTTCGACGAAAAAAGACGCATTAGCATTATTAACTGCGAAGAAAGACGCATCGGCATTAATATTGACAAAAGAAAAAAGAATCGAATACGTCTTTCTTTCCTAAAAAATATTTAAATGCGTCTTTCTTTATAGTAAAAAAAAAATAAAGCGTCTTTCTTCGTTATCAAAAAAAAAAAAAATAAAGAGTCTTTCTTTCGAAAAATATTTTTAATGCGTCTTTCTTTGAAACAAAAAAAGTTTGCGTCTTTCTTCCTCAACAAAACACTTTGCGTCTTTTTTCTTCTACATATAGTGACGAAATGAAGCTTCTTAAAATGAGAGAAAATACAAATACTTAGGCAATATCGGGTTAACATTCTGACAATCCTCAATCGTAGCGTAGACTCGCATTTAGATTGTTGCACTGTTACTATTTTTTGTTGGCCCCAAAATCTCATAAATGTGTATCTTTATAATTGG
Source organism: Urophora cardui (assembly GCA_960531455.1). Classification (NCBI taxonomy): domain Eukaryota; kingdom Metazoa; phylum Arthropoda; class Insecta; order Diptera; family Tephritidae; genus Urophora; species Urophora cardui. Next base: position 39,406,386 of record OY482674.1, on the reverse strand, counting down.
CTACTATAAATATTTGGGCTACCTGTCCACTGTCGCACAGCCATTTAATCCGCCAGCGCACAAATACACACACAAATGAGCATACCCTGTAGAGAAAATCTCTAGTTCCGAACTAGGTCGCTTCTAGTGCATTTTTCGCCACTACTAGTGCGAGCTAAATCTCTTTTGCATTTCAAATCATTTTTGCAATTGTCACCCTCTGCACTACATTTTCGATAGTTCCGAACTAGTGCTAAATTCTACAGTTTACACTAGTTCGTTTATTGGCACATTTTCGATAGTTCTGAACTAGCTACAAGTGCCTACAAATTCTACAGTTTTACATCTGCCGCTTAAGTGCAGCCTTTGACACATTTCATGCAAGTGGCGCGATGGCCGACTGGCTAACGCATGTGCCTTTCAATCTGAGGAGCGCGGGTTCGAATCCTGTCGGTGTCAAGGTGGATGATAATTTTTTTTTTTTTTATTTTTTTTTTTTAAATAATATTTTTTAATTTATTTATTTAATAAAAATTTACAATAATATTTAAAAAGTAATAAAATAAAAGAAATTCAAAATAAGCCTGAGGGATCGGAAAAGCATAATTAGGAGAACATTTCATTTCACACAAGATGCAAATAGAAAACTTTATATAAAATGCCTCACTAAACATCTGAGAATTGCAGAAATAGACAAAGCCGATGGCAATTGAACGAACGAAAAATTTTCATAGAATTTTTGTCACTTCGAAATTGCATACAAATCAAAGTGTGTCTTATAATTATTTATTTATTTATTTATTTATTCTTACAGCTAAAAATTAAGCCTAGTTTTCACAAATTATGTAAAATATTTCGAAATATAAAATTTCTTATAATCTAAGTCCTATCCCAAACATAGTAAGGCATGTAAGGATAGGTAAACTGTAATGAAGAACAGTAAGCTCCATTCGGAATACATTTTTCACTCAGTAGGGAGTGTTTAATTAATATAGTTTAAGTTTAATGAAATTTACCCAGTAAGGGGCCAGCGTGTCATTAAGGACACTTGAGCCGGAAAGGACTCTGTCGTTTACATTATTTTTTATATATATTTTTTATATATATTAGATAGGAAGGGACTTGCAATAGTTATACAATTTTCTTTTGAATTCATTTATATTACTAGCTTTGACATCATTTGGCAGTTCATTATAACATTTCAATCCCTTGTAGTACAAGTTACATTTATCTGCTTCTGTTTTGTAAGCAGGCAGATTGAAATCATTTCTATTTCTAGTATTTACGGAATGTATATTATTCACATATTTAATGTTACTTTTAAGATAATCAGGTAAATTACCGTTTATAATATTTTTGATAAATTTCATTGTATGATAAAACAATTGTTGTTTAATACTCAACCAGTTCAGACTTGATAGCATAGCTCTTATTGGCGTGTCATACCGTTTTTTAAGAATGAATCTCATTGCACGGTTTTGTTGCTTTTGCAATTTATGGATTTGACTATCTCTCATAATAAAGAACACAGTTGGACAGTAAATGAAATGCGGTTCAATTATAGACCTATAAACCAAAATTTTGTACCTTCTACTTAAGTATTTGCAGGTGCGTTGCATAAAGTATATTTTTTTAGCTATCTTGCTTACAGTGTAATCAATATGCTCGTTGAAGGTCAGTTTATGATCAAATTTAATACCGAGATATTTCATTATGCTAACCCTTTCAATTGGATCATTATTTATACACAGATTCTGAAGCTGCGTATTCTCGAAATTGCGTCTTGATATAACCATAAATTTGGTTTTATCGACGTTCAATTTCAAACGGTTCAAACATAACCAGTTGTAGACCTCATTTAAATCATGCTGTAACTTATTGGATATTTCGGAGATATTGTCTCCACTTAGCATAAGCAGCGTATCATCGGCAAATAACTTTATGTTAGAATATTTGATACAATCTTGTATATCATTGATGTAGATGTTAAACAAGTTATCACTCAATTCACTCCTTCTGAACTGGTGAGGGTCTAACTACAATTGATCTAGTTCCCTAGAAATTTTGCTCACTAGTTATTGAGTTCCCTGCAGGGTAGTTGCATACATATGTGTGTGTGTCATATGCACTCATATCAAATCATAAAAGAAGTCATTGCCGCCATCGTTCCATTCAACCAGCCAGGGTACCATCGTACCATTTTAAAGTCGTACCCGATTAACTTACGACCAACAACAACTATGCACTTCATTGAAAGGAGAATTTGCATATTTTTCCCATAGACGCGTTTTCGAAACGATTATGGCTTAATGCAATTGACTTGAACTAGGAAATGGAGTGAGCGGTATATGAGTGAAGGTATGCACACTTTCGTGTGTAACTACATATGTATGTATGTACATATTCAGGTAGTTAATGATAAAAAATATTCAGCCGGTAGTAATAGTTGGCTGATTGAGTGATTATGAGCGCAAGTAATATGCACACTTATTAAGCCGGGAGCGGCATCGGCAGCGGGAGCGTTTGCTAAAAGGTAAGAACTAAATTGATTCGGTCGGCAAAGACATAAAAATTAAGTTGTTTGTTCATATATGTATGTTTGTTTGTTTATTAACTTTTATACATATATGTATCTACATAGGTACATAGGTAGTTATGTACATATACATTTATGTATAGACTCGCCATGGAGATTTGCCAGAAAGCGTTTGTGTATCATGAATATAAATTTATGTATATTTATAAACGTCTTCTATAGTTTGTTTTGATGGAGCTACATCAACTAGTATTTACTTATTTTATTTAAATACACCTTCAGTAACTTGAAATATTTTTATAACTTTGCATCGAAACACGATTCCTGTAATTACGAAAAGAGGAATTCATAGACCTTTTAAAATATATACAAACGATCATAATCACACGCAGAGACTATAAAGTTAAGTCTGACTGTCCGTTCGCTTACTTAAACGCAAACCCTCTCAAGATAGCTGCTGATATCTATTAACCAATTGTTGGAACCGAGAAGATCTGATCACCAGAAGATAAAGCTTCCATATAAAAAATGGTATCAATTCAAAACAAGTAAGGAAGCCTAAGTTCGAGTGGAATCGAACATTAGATACTCAGCTGTATGCTTTCATTTTTTGTTTGCGTTTGATGGAAACACGGTGTACTTTATATAAAGCGAGTGCTGCATAAAATGGGCGTAGCCACGCCCATTTTCAACATTTTTATCAGTCATCCAACTAAGCATATGAATATTATTCTTTGTGCAAAATTTCATTCCTTTATGACTTCTAGTTACAAAGATGTCACGTTACAAATTCCCAAAGGGTGTTCCAGAAATATCTTTGTTAACCCATTAGTGGTTGCTGTGCCAATTTGGGAACACCCAATGATATGTTTTATATTTACTGTAGGTGTGCTTTGACCACTAATGGGTTAAAAAGTAGGCGTGGTCATAAACCGATTTGAATAAATTTTTGCGTGTCTATTAGCACAAGTTATAAAAGTGTATAAACCAAGTTTCGTCTTAATGTCTCAATTATTTGTCGAGTTATGGGTTCCGAAATTTCGTATATTCCTTTGTCTAAAAAGAGGCGGTGCCACGCCCATTTTCCAAATTTTTCTATTTTTTGTTTCCGGTCTATTGTGGAACTCATGCCACAAAATTTGAATGGATTATCTTTATATTTGACAAAGATATCGCTTAAAATATTTTTATTAGGCCCCTTTATAGTTCCCATATATAAAAGTGGGCGCGGTCGCCAACCGATTTCGCTAAAATTTTGAACATGTATTACCACAACTAATAAAAGTGTACACACCAAGTTTCGTCATTATATTTGAATTATTTGTCGAGTTATGGGCTCAGAAATCTCGTATATTCCAGCTTCTAAAAAGAGGCGGTGCCACGCCCATTTTCCAAAATTTTTATGCTTTTCGTTTTATATCCGCAGTTGGACTCCTGCCATAAAATTTCCATGATATACCTTTATATTTGACAGAGATATCGCTTAAAATGTTTTTATTAGGTCACTTTATAATACCCATATATAAAAGTGGGCGTGGTCGTCAACCGATTTTGGCAATTTTTCGTCCAAACATTTGCCTAAGTAAGTATATCACGCCTACCAAATTTCATCGATATATCTTCAACAGTTTCTGAGTTATGACTCATAAAACTTTCAATGTTTTCTCCTTAATAAGTGGGCGTGGCACCGCCCATTTTTCAAAATATCACCAAATTTCTTCATAAGGGCCTGAGCTCCACACGTGGGTGAAATTTTATCACTCTAGCTCTATTAGTGACTGAGATACAAAATTTCCGATTTTTACTATATAGGGGAAGTGGGCGTGGTCATGGTCCGATTTCGCCCATTTTCAATACCATCCGTTCCAGTCTTGATACCAACTTGCATTCCAAATTTCATCAAAATATTTCAATTTTTGCGCGAGTTATCGTGCGTACAGACAGACAGACGGACAGACGGACGGACATGGCTCAATCGATTTCTTTTTTCACCCTGATCAATTTGATATATATAAGTCAATATCTATCTCGATTATTTTATGGTGTTACAATCCACCGTTATGTGATTAAAACTATAATACTCTGTGTACTAGTACAGCTGAGTATAAACATTTCGGCGAAGATATGTTTCTTTACGAAGAGTCTTCGAAATTCAGCCGAGTAAGACGTAACACAACTGCGAATACGAGCTCTGTTTCACTCCTTTTGGTCCATAACAGTAAAATCGTGAAAATGTAAATCTAACAAATCCTCTGGCGAGCTTCTTCTCTAAAGTTCTTCTCTAATTATGCTGATTTCGAAACGCTTTTACCAAGGCAGGCGAGTTTATGTGACAACAGCTTGCCGATTGACCGACTGATAGAGAATTTTATTTGAATATTGATGGACTCTGACCTAAAACATCTAGTAGGTAACTATTTTTGAATGTTCATCCCCATGTATGGCGCAGTGCAGTCCTCATGTACGGCACAGAAGCATGGACGATGTCAAAATCAGCTGAGATTGCACTTGGAGTATTCGAGAGAAAAGTTCTTCGAAAGAATTATGAAGCTTAGCGCATTAGAGATGGTGAGTATCGACGGAGATGTAATAAATTAAATGAAATGAATCAACTTTACGCAAGCGTCAATATACTTCAGCGAATAAAAATTCAGCGTCTGCGTTGGTACGGCTAATGTCTGGCACACAATTTTGGCGGGTTAATGGACAATGGGTAGTGAACGGCTGATATTTTCCGTCGGAAAATCCGTCCGGGCACACACAGTTGTGGCGGAAACTGATTTGATACAAAAATCTACTAAATAATGGCAGTCGCAAATGTACTATGTATCTGTCAAACGTGTGTACTCTTGTGCCAACTACCATACCAACAGTATACCAAGAAGAGGAAGCATATTTTGATGTGGCATGACCATGAATTATACACTCAAAAAAAAAATTACTCAGATTATGGAAAAATGGGAATAATTCGGCGCTAAAGACATATTTCCATATTTCCTACTTTTGACAACTAAAAATCAACTCTGATCATTTAACGCGGCGGAAAAATTAGAAATAGATCAAATTACTTGACCGCCGTAAAATTGGCCGCCGGCGAAAATTCCGTTGCCGCCGCAAATCCGTGCAACAACATACATTTCTGTGTGTTTTAATTTTGACAGCGGGTGACCGTCGCTCGTTATCCGTTGACCCGTCGCAATTATGTTAAGGGCATAAGAAAGTATTTCTATCGAAACCCGCTAAAGGCAGCAGAAAAGGGAGACCTCCATTGCGTTGGGAAGATCAGGTGAAGCCTGACTCGTTCTCCATTGGTATTGGCTTTATTGGACTCGACCAAAATCGTTTAGATGGTTACGTGCAGCATTGCCGCTGGGGCCACTAAACTGGCAATTGAACCTTTTTAAGAGCCAGGCCACCGGAACCCAACTTTTTGAAAATATGCAATATTTGAACCTTTTTAAAAATTCGGGCCACTTTTGGTCCTTTTTTACTTTCAAAACTATAATGTAATAAATATTTTTTAGTTTTTTTTTCTTAAATATAAAAAAAGTCTCATTGTTACCTTTTCATTTTTCATAGGCAACTCTCCACTGAGAAGGAAACTCCCGAAAGAGTTATTTAGGAGTATAAATTTTTAGAATGCAAGAAAATTGTTTGAACAAACCAAAATAGAAGAGTTTTGGCACAGCTTGGGGAATATGAAAAACAATTTAAATGAGAACTTGTTGTGAATTTGTTGCAAATATATTAATGCTGCCACATAGCAGTGCATCAGCAGAAAGATTATTTTCAAAACTTTCACTCTTTAAGACCAATGTTACAAACCGCTTGCAAAATTGATACGTGCAGTTCAATGATCTCAGCGCTCAATTTAACTAATGGAGATGATTTAAATTCTTGGATACCGGAAGAACTAAATTTTAAATCTATTAAATTATAACTTATTTATATTATATATATGTACACTTGAATTAAATATACATATGTTTACTCTAGTTGTACTTGGTTTTAGTAAAACACTGTTCCTTAACCTGTGAATTGCTTTAAGCATTGAATAAAACACAAAAATATATAAAAATGTGTTTCTAGCTAAAAAAAATTTGGGGGACACTTTTTCCCTTTGTTGGGCCACTTTTTGAAATTTTTTAGCGGCAACACTGGTTACGTGCATATGTATGTAGCAGTTTAACTTTTCACGGAACTAACTATAGTGTCGCTGTGGTGCAGTGGGTAGAGTGTTCGCCTGCTATGCCAGAGGTCTCGGGTTCAAACCACGGCCCGAGCAAAACACCAAAACAATTTTTCTAATTAGTAAAAATCCAATTATTGGGTTTTTTAAAAGCAGCGGTCAGCTCTCGGCAGTGGGCGGCATACCCTCCGAGTGTTTTTCTGCCATGTAAAAGCTTTTCACAAAAAATGCATTCGCCGTTCGGAGCCGGCATAAAACTGTAGGTCCACCCAATTAGTAGGAAAAACAAAAAGGAGCACACCTCGAATTGGGAGAGAAGCTCGGCCATAAAACTCGTCAGAGTTATAATAGCGCCATTGTATTATATTATATTAACTATAGGGTCAGTATCCCTCTACTAATATTTATGATAATAATCAAACATTTCATATATAACAAAACAGATAATATATTTTCAAAATAAAGACAGCAACTATCTAGTTATTCAACTTTCAAAAAAAAAAAAAAGAAAAGTTCTATTTAATAATGACAAAGAGAAAACAGTAAAGTAGGTACATAAAAAATAGAATCAGCTGTTTTACATATGTAATTCAAAGTCTTTATGAATAATGCAAGAGCAAATGTTATATATTGGGTCATATTAATAAAAGCTGAACATTTGCTTTTACTCATGGTATAAAAAATACAGGTATGTGCATTGTCATTTTGACGCTGTCTTTTTGATTAAAAAGCAGATTTTTGAAGTTTAATCTTATGTCAGTTTTGGAGTATAGCGATGCCAGACGTTTATTTTTTGAATGCGTAGATTTTTGTTTGAAAGTTTGGGTATTTCAGGAATCAAAGGACAGAAAGAGGAAGGGCACTAGTGAGCAGATTTATGGAACTTCCGGTAGCTCCTCTTCGCTCACTCCATAAATCTTCATCCACTCTCCGCGAATAAAGGGTATCGTCGGAAATTGGAAAAATTTTATATCACCGTCTTTGCAGCCATATTTGGTATCATTGCACCGCGGAAATAAGCAACTCATATTGTTAAAATCTAGGGTACATATTTTTTTGTAATTGGATTGGACATATGTACATACATACATATATAGACTGAAATGCTCACTTGGTATGGTGGTGTACATACATATCGTCGTTTAAAGTGCAAAACCGCGTGACATTTTTGAAGAAAAGTTATTGAAGAAAAGTTTTTACGTACGCCTGCAAATCCGCCTATACGTCACTATTGAACAAAATAAAAGACGCAAAACCGCTTATAAATACATAAGTAAGCCAATAACTGCACATTTAACTGTTTTTCGCCAAAATGATATTTGGATTAAGAATCCGTAGCGGATACGCGGTATTGCACTTTATGCGACGATATGGAGTTATAATAGATCAAACTCCAAAACCTCCCCAAACTATATACCAGAGTGATCACAAAGCCTAAATTAAAAGTGATCGTAACTACTAAACTAAATTAAAAACTCACCGAGAATACCGGAAAGGGGCTACTTTGTAGTACGGCCAAACTGATATTCCGCGAAGTAAAAATCCGAAATGAATCTTTATGAATCACTGATGAAATTCATCTATGACTGAGGAGGCATCAGTGAGTACTTTCAAATAAAGACTGCTGAATTTTTCATATAAATGGTTTGCTTTTTTCAAAAAAAAAAAAAAATAATAATAATAAAAATTGTACTCAGAAGAATCATCAATGATCATTCAGCAGTGAAACAAATTTACTGCAGGATGTGTAATTTTTTTCAAATTGAAAAAATTTCTTTCAATTCAAATTGAAAAAGTTCGTTACTATGAATACCATGGTTACAATTTATTTTTAAAACAAAGCAGTGAAAAATGCCATTAATGGAGGATTTTTATCATTGAGTATGGCAGCACGAAATGTCATAATCTGCTTAATTGTCAGGTGGTTAATATGGCGACGAAAACTTGACGTTTGTTTTACCTGGTATACTTATACCATGCTTTTACTTAAAATTTGACACATTTTACTCAAATTTTGAAATTTGGTTCATACAAATTGATGTCAAATTTCTAAAATCTTGAGTAAAAGTATTTGCTTCGTTTTTATTAATTCGACCCATTATCAAATTAAATATTTGAAAATAACAACCTAAGCAATTTGTAAAAGAATATAAAATTCTACACCTGTGACAACCAAGCACTATGATCAAAGAAGAGCTGTAAATTACAGTAAGGACCAGGCGAGACAACGGAGGCACAAATGCATAAGAGGCGTGAAAAAAGAAAAGAAAAGAAAAGAAATGGAAAAAATCAAACACGCAGAACAAAAAGTTTAAACAGAAGTTTAGTATAATAAAATATTATTCTCTTTTTTCCAATATTAGCTCAAGAAAAATTTGATGTGATTTGAAAGCGTTCACTCGACTCCACCCAGCTGCGTGTGTGTATTGACAACAAATTATACAATAGAAACACAGAGTGGACAATACAAAACACGCATGGGACATCATGCAAGGATATATAACAGCAATAAAAACAACAACAAGAACAGGTACAATAGCCAAGTTGGCTATGAAGAATCACTGTAACGATTGGTGTGAACAGTCACACATGTGCCCCGATTATAAAGCAAGCAAGCGCTGAGTTATGAAACAACACGAGTTGTGTTGTGTGGGATGTGTGGTGTGGGTGTGTTGGGTGGGCAAACGGAAGTGTTCTGCTCAGGTGCTTATTTCCTTTCTTCGTTTTCACCCCATAGCAACAGCTTGTGTATTGTATGTGCGTGGATAAGTATATGGTTTGAAAGGATGATACTTTGAACTAAGTTTAAAAAGCATTTCTTTCAATTTCCCTCGCTCCACTCGCTACACTCATTGTTGCCGACAGCCAATTTGTTTGATTTTAAAATTTAAATTATAGGTTTAGTGCGTGTTGCACAGTGGCTGATTTGTGAAGTATTTGCGAAACAAATTAGTACTAGTAAACCCGGCCAAGCGATGTTGTGGCTTTCAATTACACTGTGCGATAATTTGAGGGTTTAAGACCACTAGTGATATAGTAAAACCAAAATCGCTTTGCCACATTTGACAATTTTTTTGATTGTGGTATTAAATTTGACTTCACCTTAAAAATTGCAGAATATAAATCGGCTTTAAGCATAGAGTTACTGGTTATTTTTATTTTCTGTGGGCCTAGATTTTGGATACAAAGCATTTTTCCATGAGTCCAAAAGTGCCGAACAATTCTCTAAAATGTTTTTACATGGCCACTTTTTCTAATAATTATTTTATATGAATTTTATATGAACTATTGGCCAGTTTTTAATTAAGGAAAATTGAAAAAAAATTTTTTGGTATAAGTTATGGATCCATTTCGGAGACCACCACATCCCCTCATCAGGGGATCGTGTGACACCTGAAACTTAAAAATCAAAGAAACTGTACCGTAAAAATTAATTTTTTAACAGCTGGCAACCCTTTTTGTAAAAATTATAATAAATTACTGAGTAATTATTACTCATTTTCAGGCTAAGCCCTTTCATATGTTCAGGAAAAGCCCTTTCATATGCTAACTGAAATTAAAAAATCAAACAAACTGTAGAGTAAAATCGAATTTTTGAACAGTTGGCAAACATTTTTGTAAAAATTATAATAAATTACTTATTTTCAGGCAAAGCCTTTTCAAACAAACATCTCAAATTAAAAAATTGAGCAAACTATAGCGTAAAACTAAATTTTTAAACAGGTGGCAACACTTTTTGTAATAATTGTAATAAATTTAAAAATCAAACTATACGGGAAAAATAAATGTTTAAACCCTTGATGAAATATTGCAACAAGTATTACACTACAATTTCGACAATATTTTTAAAACTTTAATTTATTTAGGAAAACTTTAAAAATATATTTTCAGTATTTGCATAAAATGCTCCCACCGTGCGCTGGCTGATACCGGCAGAATGTCCATTCGTGCAGTAGTCCTTTCTATAATTGTCATTATTGCATTTTCCTGTAGTTTGCGGCTTCTTTATAATATGTTTAAATTATTTTTGCGTCTTCCATATACACATGTAAGTATTTAATTATATATGAATATTTTTGTAAGGACTCTTGCAGTTTATGGCGGTCAGTGGGTGGTGCTTGATTGTAGCTCATCTCCAAGCACGAACATGCAAATAAATAGATACATATGTACGTGAAGAGGCCCAACGTTGCTGACATGATGGTAATTATTTGTTTTACGATATGTAGCTATGTACGTGTGTACTATTTTTAAATTAGTCTCATGAGAGTATTGCCACAAGGTAAATGCATATTTTTGTTACCTTTTGAAATGTGTTGCTGGCTTTTGTAATAATAATCGAACAATATTTGTACACAAAATTGATTGTTTCCTGTTAGTCATTTTAAACTGCATACATACATACGTTAGTTTCCTTTTTATACATATGTATGTATGTACATACTTTACTCGCTAAATTATTAATTGCTTGACATCGTGATCGATACTCACATATGTATGTACATACAATTATGGTTGCTTAATTGCTATTTATTTATTTATTGATTTTACAATAATGTTGTGAAAACTTGAAAAACTTTCCGTATTGCAAACTATTGATCAAAGATTTAATATTTAATGTAAAACCATTACTTTGAAAAAAAAACTTAAATAAAAGTTTCTTTTTTGTTGTTTGCTTTTCCGACAGGGAAGGATTACGATGTATTGTGGAACGAATTTCCATCATCTCTTGTCGAATTACGCCAAAGCGACATTCGCTTTCATTTTTTACTTTAGTTTAATATTTTAAATTATTTTCGCAAATATTAACAAAAGACTAAAGAAACGAACTCGCAACTTAGAAAACCATAGCTTTCATTCCATTATTTATCGCACATTGACAAATTAAATGAATGCTATTATATATAAAACTCATCAGGGTGCGCTGTCAAAATATTTAAAACTTTTGCTAAATTAACAGATGTCAAATAAACAGCTTCTTAACATGACATTAAATTTTGTTTTCTACCACTTTGCTGTCTCATTCGCAGATAATTTTAAATTAAAAAATTATAATCTAAAAAAGAAACAGCGAAAAATAAAAACAAACAAAAAGCGCGAAAGCAATAATATATGCATACATATATATTTATATTTTATTGAACTTTGTGTTTGTGGCTGGCTGCCTGTCTGCGCTACCTTTTTGTTTTTTTTTTTTTTTGTGTTTTATCTTTCCTTTTTTTCTTCTTTTTTTGTTTTTTTTCTTATTTTTTTGTTTTTTCTTTTTTTATCTTTGGCTGATGACTCCGTTGTTCTTTATGTGCTTCATATGCAAAATACTCTGCTGCCGCATTTCAACTGTTCGCTACCGCTAATCCCTCAGTCAACTAACATGCGCGCACTAATAAACCGCAAAGCTCCAACTTCGTGTCTCATAAATTTGAAAATTTATTTCACATTTGTCGAAAATTCGTTTAACCAACAAATCGTTGATAGGTAAAGATTCGCCTTTATTTTATGTATGTTGGTGCACCCAAAATATTTGCTAAACTAAATATGTACATAAACACATAAACGAAGAGCTATAAAATAAATATTTATGTATGTCCATATGTATATATGAGTATATATTTGTACATAATAAATTTGTTTGGTTGGCAAACATAAAAGCTCGCCATAGCAAATAAATATAAAATAAGACATTCACTGTCAAGCCAATATGGTTTTATTAATAGAAGGTGTTTTTACATGTATAAATATATATATGGATGGCGATATGTGTGCTTTTTAGTATATATATGCACGTATGTATATTAGGGTCGTTCGAAGACTGTTAAAAATGGATGGAGACTCAAAATATTAAAATAAATTTTTTGTATGTCTAATGCCCAAAATCGATAGTCATGTACACAAGGATACCAAACAGAGATTGAATTTAACTGTTAATATTTAAAATATTTTTGTTTTTCACAGACAAAAAACAAAAAAACAGAAAAATAAAAATTTCGGTCTCAACAAAAAAAATTTAAATTCAGATTTTTTGGTCTTTCGGTAACAAAAATATTTTATTTTTCAAAATAAATCTCACATGTTAAGAAATATAAAAACACTTATTTGAAAAATCTTCATTGAATGTATGTAGATATGTACCCAATAGACCAAAGGGCTTGAGAATAATATTATAACAAGCTTACAAATATAAGCGATAAGCTTGAGGAAAGCTTGTGTAAAGTATTGAAAAAGTCTTAAGAACAATTGTAGAAAAATCAAAACGGCACCCTTTTTATAAGCTTACAAATGTAATTGTAGAAAAATATTACTTGTGAAAGCTTGTTGTAAGCTTATAAATATAATTGTACGTATAAATAGTAGAAAAAAGAAAAAAATAAATTTTTATTTGCATTTTTCTTTTCATTTTCTTTCCTTCTTCACCTTTACTGCAATGTTCTTTATTTTATATTCTCCTCCTGTTTCGAACCATGACATCAACCTGAACGGTATCATATAGTAGGACATTCAACATTATATTGAACTTTAGGCTTTTATACTTCCCTTTTCCGAAAGAGGAATAATGAATTATATGAATCATTGTAAAACCAAAATTTAAAAAATGTTACAGCAAGCTTAAAACAATCTTATTATTAATAGTTTTTTAAGCTTTCATTGCAAGTGTAAAGTAAGCTTATTGTAATATTGTTTTCAAGCTTGTGTTCCTCAATTATTACAATCATGCTTGTGAATAAGCTTACAATTAAGCTTATAAAAACTGTATTGCAATAAGCTTACAATGGACAATTGTTATAAGTAGACTGCGGATCTTTATGCAATTGCATATTTTTAAGGAAAAGAGATAGCGATATGGTTCCAAAGAGAAAAATGAAAGTTATTAACAAAATATTCTAAATTTTCATATTTATTTCTGCATATTTTGCATATTGCATATAACTTGCATATTGCATATAACTTGCATATTTGCATATAACTTGCATATTTGCATAATAATTGAGGTTTAGCAGTTTTAATCCGCAAGTTAGAGTCTCGCGGAGTTCCTCTAATGGCTTCAGTGGCCCTAATAACAGAAGCTTTTCAAAGACTTGACGCTACGTCAGGATCATGTGGGCAAATAGTTTTGGTCAAAATTAAAGCTATTTCAAAAAAGAACCTGCTTTTGGAGTCATATTAGGAGTAGCCAAAATACTTTCAGGTGACAACAAAATATTAGAAACTGGAATACAGATTCCCAGTCAATTTTGGAGCGAATTTAGGTATTCTCCGGTTACATCTTGTAATGTTGAGCGTTCATTTTCAGCATATAAACGGATCTTAACCGATAAGCGTCACAATGTTTCCATTGAAAATGTGGAGAAAACACTTGTAGTATATTGTAGTCTTAACTACAACTAAAATTATCTCTTTACATTAAAAATTATTATGATAAAAATTAGTTCCCATTTACAGTTTGTTTTTGGGTGTTAATGGGTTTTATATTTGCATAAAACAAAATATTCAGCATAGAACATATGATTTTTGCATTCAACTATACTTTACTGATTGTGTATATCACTTAAAATTCCATATCTGATGTTAAAAAAGGTGTAGTTTTAATTTGCATATAACTTGCATATAACCTGCATATAAGTTGCATATATTTTGCATATCCAAAACAGAGCAAGAAAATTCGCTTTGGAATGTGAATATATAGTTTTGAATCAATATAACTCTTAATAAATCATTTTCAATTTTTTGCATAAAGATCCGCAGTCTAGTTATAAGCTTGTTCTCAAGTCCTATTACATTTCGCTTACTTCCTGGTCTGTTGGGTATATATTTTTTTTTTACTTCTTGCTCAAATTTTTTCTGTTGAAAATAAATATCAGTGAATAACACAAAAATTCAAGAAATAAGGTTTTCTCTCAGACAAAAATAATCATTTTTTTTGTCTTTGGATTTTTGTTTTTCAAAGATTGTTAGAGTTTTTGTCTAAGATTTTTTGTTATTTTCAAAACCTTTAAAATTGTTAACAATTATTTTCAATGTCTGATACCAAATATACATTTTGGTTGCGATCGGAGACGGTTAATGGGTGTCGCACAGGGCAGTGGCGTAGTAACGGGGGGGGTTTTGGGGACAAAACCCCCCCCGAAAGATTCGTTTTGACCATAAAACCATCTTTGACTTTATTAGCATACATTTCTTTTTCAGGAAAAAATCAATGAGAATAGTAATTTTTCGAAATTGGTAATTCGAAATTTAGCGCTTTTTCACGAAGTATTACTTATAATTCTAGCGTTTGTTGAGCCGTAGGAAAGTGCAAGAACCGCAGGAATTTTACCACAATTTACATTCTTTGTACTTATGTTCGCTCTTTTGTGGTAAAATTCCTACGGTTCCTGCACTTCCCTACGGCTCAACAAACGCTACAATTATTATACGGTATTGCTATTATTAACATGCCAATAACAGAAAAGTAACGCCAATTATTCAAATTTCAAGTTTTCTTTCAATTACTTATCATCTTAATCAAATAATATTAGTATAAACTACAATGGGAATAAATATGCAATGTATAAGAGTATCTGAACTTGAGATTTTACTTAATGTCTGTCAAAATGGAATATTAAAAAACTAAATTATATAAGAAAATTATTATTTATAACCGTAGCACATAGGTAGATTTTCAAGTTTTATGCGGCCAAAAATATTTTATTGTGTACATCTATTCCAAATTGCTTGTTTAATGCAAAATTTTAATAATTTGTGTTAAAAGTAGAGCTCTCGATTTTTTTTGAACATTTTCGAGTAGCCCGAACAGTTGTTGTTCAAATGCTCGAAGAGTTGTTTGTTTGTTTATTACCCGTATGTTTGTACGGGCATTTGAACAATTCGGGTATTTTGAAGTTTGTTTTTTTCTTTTGTTTATTATTATTATTTTTTCTTTATATGTAGTTGTTTTTATTTTGGTTTTTCCGATACACATTTTTTTGTTTGTAAGCTCGAATGCTCGAATGTTTGTACGGGCATTTGAACAACAAACGGGCTTCAAATAAAAATGATCAGATCGAATTGCTCGATACCCGGAAAAAAAATCATACGCCAGAGTTTTTAAATTTATTTCAAACAGTTCTGTCGAAAATTTGACTCTCTTATTTTCGTTTCAAAATGTAAACAATTTTTCAATAAAAATCGCCTTAAGCAGGATTTCTAAGCTTATGGAAAAATCCGAAAAATCGTAGAAATTTCTAAAAGTGGATTAAAAATTTCAAAGCGCGGCCAGAATTTATAGAAGATTTTGAGGAGATTTCTAAGTGTACTGTTATGTAGCCAACAAATTTTAGTGTAAAAAGTGCTATTCTCAATGCTGTAAAAATTTCCGTCGATTTTAGTAATTTTTTTCTGTAGGGTGTTTGCGTTATATGTACGTGAGACCGTTCCAAATAAAATTTCTGAAAAGCCAATGAAATTTTTCAAAAAGTTGAATGTTGCATATTATTATATTACAATTGAATGAGCTGCAAAATTGCATACTCAAAAATCTTCTAAAAAATGTAGCTTTGTAATTCTTAGCCCCTTTTTATGATAAGTACTTCCTTAACTTTGAAAAATTGGAAATACTAAAAATACTGCTTAAAAAGTTAACAATAATCGCCGCTAAATATCTGGGTTACTTTCGAGCATCACCTACATTAACCAAGATATGCGTTAGAAATATAAACATTAAAATTAAATATAAAGCACAAAAAGAAAATTATTGTAGGTACATATGAAAAACCCTGTATCTAGTAGTGAAGTGCGGCTTTGTGCGACGTAATTTTTTGTCGGCAAAATACCAATTGTACTAGATATAATGTCCGAGGGTTAATTTGACTGAGTCTGACAGAGCAACATAACAAAATCAATTTTTAACATGAAAAAGAGTGATAATTTTTTTTTAAGTATCCCAACTTTAAAAGCTTAAAACTATAAACTTAGAATTATTGGAAACCAAGGATATTATTGAAAAGTGTTAATAATTACTTGAACCTTTAGGATTCATCACGATTACTTAAATGAAATGCTTTAAATGATAAATATTCAAGTTGAAACCAGCACTTAAAAATATGTAAGAAAAAAAACAAAAAAATTAACTTCAGATATGCTAAGTTACGACCATCTGGGGCAAGTGCAGAGTATGGGGTCGGGAAAAAAGCGATGAATTATTGTTCCCCATTCTATCTCCAATATGTGGGTATGTTTTTTTTTTCTGTAATTGTAACAATTTTACAAAATTCAATTTTGGGCGCATAAAACTTGAAAATCTACTTATGCGCGTAGATTTCCAGAAGAGAATATGAGACTTACTTTTGAAGTATAGTTAAAGGCCCTTGGCAACTGACAATCTGGCATGTCAAGCAGTGTGTATGTGTGAGTTTTTTTGTGTGTGTTAGTGCAATCGGCAGTCGTCGTGCTACACGTTCTTGTTCGGGCTCGCGTTGATGAGAATCAAATCTTTTAGATATTTGCGTCAATCGCCCGACACTCACACATATGTATACACTTCTTAACATTCCAGATTTTAAGTGGCCAAGGGCCTTAAGAGTTTGATATATGTATTATAAGCGATATTTGTGTACTAAAATGTTAAATTATAGTCTGAAAAAATTACATTTCGCTAGCTTAGAGTGCAAACTGTGTAAGTCCACTTTTATGAAAAAGTGTATTTTTATGTAGAACGCTAGAAAAATCAAATACGCACCGCGCTAAACAAGTCTGAGATACTTGTCATATTTCTACTCGTTGTTATTCAGTGATACGCAAATTGTGTAAGTCCAAAAAGCGAAAAAAATTGTATAAGTCCAAAATATTTATATGAACAGAATTTTTTTTTCATTACGAATTTTTTTTCTTTTTTGTTTTTTGTCTCTCCTACAAAATTTTAAAAAAGGACTTACACAATTTGCATTCTAAGCTAGCGATTTTTATCATTTGTAAAAAAAATTATAGTTTTTTTTTGGTAATTTTAATTTTGGTAAATTTTTTACATTGGCTGTAACCCCCCCCGAAAAATTCTCTAGCTACGCCACTGGCACAGGGTAATATGAACATTGACCCCTATGTAACACCCCTTAACCGTCTCCGAGTGGGACTAAAATTTATATTTAATATTTGTGAGTTCAAAACTATCGATTTCGTGCTTTAGATATACAAAACAATTAATTTAATTTGAAAGAGTTTTTAGTGCTTAGCACGAAATTTTTATTTTAATTCAATTTTTAATTGTTGGGGTAAGTGGAAAAAAATTCAACAACTTTTTACAGCGAAGGTTGAGTGTATAGCTATTTCACGAAAAACCATTTTCGATCATCAGCACTCTTTTCGGAAGTGGATGCACCGGGGATTGAACCCGAGTCCATTCCACTAATATTTTGAGTTTTCCAAATTTTGACCCCCAGCGGCACCCTTCAACCATCTCCGACCAGGACCAAAATTGATATGTGATATCTTTAACTGTGCTGTTACCGATGTAGGCGGTGAGATCGCAGAAAATCAAGAATTTAATTTTTTTAAGGACCAGCTTAATGTATATTTTTATACAAGGGAGGCGCGAAATGATATAAAAACGGATTTTACTCACTTTATACCCGAGATGTTGAAATTTTTGTTATTTTTATTTTTATTTTTCGATTTTAGGCTATTTATACGTTGAACACGTTGTAGTGGAAATAAAATTTCCCAATTACCACTCTTACAATAGTTACCTTTCAAAAAAATTACAAAACCAAAGAATTACAATGCATAATACATATTGATGCCATTAGTCATTGGAAAAAGAGGCTAGGAAAGTCTTTTTGGCGATAAACAATTACGAAAGGAAGTACACCAAGACTCATTACAATGGCCATTATATTGGCGCCTTACTTTGCCACCATTGCGAACAAGTGCAAGATCCACGCGCTAAAAGTCGCTCAGTGTAGATGTGCTGATGGACGGCGCAGAAGCATGGACGATATCAACTTCAGAGGAAGTGAGCCTTGGATTATTCGAAATAAAGCTCTGCGGAGGATTTATCAAACTTTTCGTATCGGCGACAGCGAGTTTCGCAGAAGATTCAACAATGAGCTGTACGAGCTTTTCTTTGCTCCAATAGCTTAGTTATGTTATTCGGACATAAATACGCTACAGCCGGGAAAATATTTCTTAGCGCCAGATATCACGGAGCAGAAAAGAATGGCGCGCTTTATTGCACCAAAACCGCCAAAACCGTTAATTAAGGAGCAAAGGAAAGTCTTAAATTTCCACTATTTTGAGAACCAAACGGCTGATTATTTTTTAGCTTGAAAACATATTTAACTCCAAATAATCTCTACATTTCAGGTGCTTTATATCTTCTGCTCTTCTTACATCACTCCTTTAACATTAACCATATGCCCTCATTTACTCGTATCTATGAAATTGATCTTTTGCAAATTCTCGCTCCCTGCAAAATAAAATTTGGACCCTTTCGCTGGTTTCAAAAGAAAAAATCGGCAAATTACCTAATATTAACATAAGTACATATTAATGCACGATCTTAATGAGTCTTTTAAAGGTTTTTTTTTCCAAAAAAAAGTATAAAATTTCCCGGCGTACCTTTACAGCAGCAAAAAAGAAACAATGCAAATCCTTTTTACCAAGTACATAGTTGAAAAAAAAATTGAGAAATTGCAGATGACGCCTACAACACTTTGAAAATTCTCACAATGAACATAAAGAGAGCCCAAATGAAATCGAAGCTGCTACTCGACTTAATGTACTTACAATAGGGGACATGCCCATCAAATTATGTTAGATGCGCGAACACACATTTATATTTATTTGTATCTATGTATGTACATATGTTCACAGTTTTTGCATTTGTTGTGTTAGATTACCTAACCATCAATTACCTCATTGCAATTGCTTGCGGAGTTTTTGTTTAAGTAGAGCGCATAATGCACCTTGAGTTTTGTAAAATGATCCAACACCATCCAGCTAGCAGTCGAGCGCGCACGGTAGCCGCTTTGAATGAAAACATTTCAAACCCCATCAGTTTGGCACAGGTTTTGTTTTTAAGGTTTTGCTATCGATTGTGATCGCGGCGATGAAAATCTCATGTTTACAAAAAGGTGCCGAAAATAGCAAAAGGATAATGCAGCAAATAGCAAATATTGGCGCATTTATCAAAGGTAGGGGGGAAAAGTGTGTGTTTATGCCGCCAACCAGCAAATGAAATTCAAAAACTTAGAGATGTGTGTAAAGTTTAATAAAAACCACATTATATACCCCGCTGTGACTTATGTACATAATATGTAATATGTAATTCACATTTTTAATTTAATATGAATCTACAAAAAAGGTGGCAATCGTAATAAGTAACTCCAAAATGAAAGCATATCTGTAACAGAATCAGTGCTAGTTATCTGATATAGCTAAATTTAATATTAAAATTCAGTTTTAACAAGTTTTGGAATGCTCTTTTAAGATATAAGACATACCCATAACTGTATACAAACTCCAAATAACATCTGAACATCATTGATTTTAATGAATTTTTCATAAAAATAATCAATAATTTAATAAAATTTAATGAAGTACACAACTGGGTATAAAATAGGTTTATGATGCAGCACTAAACTAAACTCAAGCTGAAGATAAAGTACAAAAAGAGCATCTTTCACTAAAGCATCTTGTTTAGGAGCATACATATGCCGTCGGCGGGACAAAAGAAAAAAGAGGCAAAAAGAAAGAAAAAAATATATTCTTAAATAAATGGACGGCATAGATAAAGGAGAAAAAGAGTTGAAAACATCACATCATTGGCATTGAATTAGCAAATTAATAGAACATACATATATGTGAAAGTTCAAATGTCGAGTAGGAGGAAATATGATACGGGTACATATGTGGATACAAACAACAAAAAGAAGTGAACACGCATACATCCATATGCACATTGGGGTGGTCCACAAATATATGGCGACCAAAATCCATGGAGACTGAAAAAATTAAATTAAATTTTTTGTATATCTAATGCCCAAAATCGATAGTACTGCACTCCAGTATACCAAATACAAATTTTGGTCCCAATCGGAAACGGTTAATGTGTCGCAAAGGCGTCGAAGTTTATATTACCATATGTGCCACTGTGCAACACCCCTTATCGATCGATTTTGGGCATTGGGTTCGTATACTAAAAATTAAATTAAATTTTTTCAGTCTCCATAGAGTTTTCAGAATTTTGACCACTGTGCGACACCCCTTAACTGTCTCCGATCGGGAACAAAATTTATACGTGATACCTTTGACGGTGCTGCTACCGATGTAGGGTGTGAGATAGAGGAAATTCGCTAATTTGAGTTTTTAAGGACCGCCCTAATGCATATACATACATACATACATGTATAGTAGATAAATAGGTAATAATGAAAATAATTAGTGAAAAAATAAACAAATGCATATTGTTTTTTATGTACATTCATATGTACGAGTACAATATGCATTTACATATTTTCCTACGTAAAGTCTTCACCCCAAAGTCTTTGTTCCGTGTCTTTGAATGGAAGATTCCAAAAATGTCTGCTCCCTATAAACAATGGCTTTGTACAAAGTTTAACACCGCCTCCGAAAAATATTATATATCATATTTCTATTTATAAAAACAAAAGCTTTATGTACTTTTGTATGTACATATTTAACAAGATTTTAATTGGTTGTTTATAAAATAAATCGGCGTTGATAAGGAAGGTAGAAAGAAGGGTAAAAGAAAGTATTTCTCGATTATTTGTTTTGAGCAATTGTATGTAAATTTTTTGGCTGCATAAAACACAATTGGATGATTTTTGTGTTGGTAAATATTTTTATATTAGAACCAGAGATGCTTAACGAACGAACGGATTCTATTTCGTTTTGTTAACTCACAACGCTAAATTATCAAAACCATTTCGTTTCGATAATTCACAAAACTAAATTATCAAAATGCAACCGGTAACATTGAAACGTAGTAAATCAATAAAAAGATTGCCTACACGAGGCGCATACATACACAGCTGTTACTCCCCTGCAGGGAACTCAGTAACTAGTGAGCAAAATTTCTAGTTCCGAACTAGCGAAAAGGTGTCAAAGGGGAACTAGATCAATTGTAGCTAGACCCTCACCAGTTCAGAAGGAGTGAATTGAGAGACCATTGTAAGACACACTTTAATTTGTAAGCAATTTCGAAGTGAAAAAAATTCTATGAAAATTTTTCGTTCGTTCAATTGCCATCGGCTTTGTATATTTCTGCAATTATCAGATGTTTAGTGAAGCATTTTATATAAAGAGTTTTCTATTTGCATCTTGTATGAAATGAAATGTTCCCTAATATTGCTTTTCAGATCCCTCAGGCTTATTTTTAATTTTATTTTATTTTATTACTTTTTATATATATATTTAGGGGTGAGTAATGACACGATTTTTTGGGAGTTGACACATAAGCACTGACTCTCTAAAAAGAGTCGACTCACTGAGTTGGCACGATTGTGCTACAACACTTTTGTGTTACAGCACGATTGTGCTACAGCACATATTACTTTCGTGCTATTGTCAACCAAAAAGTGTTACTGTGTGCTATCAGAGACTGTGTCAGTGAAAGAGTCGCTCCGATGATGAATTGATATTTGTACGAGAATGGGATATAAATCAATAATATAATTGAAGTGATAGGTGTGGGTGGGCAAATATACGGAAAATTAATTAATTAATTAATTAATGTCGTTTTTGTTGTTGATTATTGATTTAGACCTATGTAGCTCTGAGATATAGGGTATTTAGGGATTTTTGAGATGTACATGAAGTACACATATTGGGCTATCTGATGGATAAATAAAACATACATATGTGTGCCAATATAAACTTAGTTGATAAGATCAATTACAATATTTCAAATGAATGTATCTTTTTATATATGCACATACATACGATAATGGGTTAAAGTCCAAAAGTTGGGAAAAACCATCTAGTTTCTGAATATCATAACCAAATTTACCAAAATTAAGGGGAAAAACCGAAAAAAACCCAAAATAAGTGTCCATACAAAAACGGGTTAGTGTCCGAAAGCAGAGATGTTAAGTATTGCAATCATCGTGACTTTCAGCCCTTGAAGTCCCATTCTTTTTCTTGAAGTCGTGAATGCAGCCTTTCAGTCTTTTTTTTGACTGATGATTTAAAATTTGAAGTCCCCAGTATTTTTGGCAAGTATGACTGACCATTCATTTTTTTCACTCATTGATGACTGGCGATATTTTTTAAGCAGTCATTTAGTAAACTAGTACCAAAAATATGCTCTCTATGTATTTTAGCTGTAATAGTATTTATTTTGCATATACCTAAAATGGTCAGTTTATAAAATCTTTGAAATACATATCGCTAGCTTGGAGTGCAAACTGTGTAAGTCCATTTTTATGAAAAAGTGTATTTTTATGTACAATGCTAGAAAAATCAAATAGGCACCGCGCTAAACAAGTCTGTGACTCTTGTCATATTTCTACTCGTTGTTATTCAGTGATACGAAAATTGTGTAAGCCCAAAAATCGAAGAAAATTGTGTAAGTCCCAAATATTTTCATGAGCAGAAATTTTTTTTCATCTCGAAATTTTTTTATTTTTTTGTTTTTTATCTCTCCTACAAATTTTGGAAAAAGGGACTTACATAATTTGCACTCTAAGTTAGCGATATGTACAGTAGAGCGTATCGAGAAAAAAAGTTCGCCCCCATATGATCTCTTTTTCGAAAACATTTCCGAAAACATTTTTTTGACGCCGCTAGATGTCGCTAAAATTCAATTTTTCATATCTTCGGTTTTATGGAGGGTTCCTACTTTATAATTGTATTAACACTATGTGCGCTATTGGGGTCACTTCCACCCAGTACTTAGTTTACACCACCTTAATGCAACTGTTTTTTGCATGTATGTTAAACGTCGTCAATAAGCATTCATTTTTTTCAAAAGAGGGATTTCGATCGATTCAGTAGAGCCGCAAATTAAACACATTTAACGTTCCGAGGAATATGCGTTTTTCTCTTCCTGTGTTTTTTAGCTTAATTTTATAGTCTTTTTCTGAAGAGACTCCTACTGAAATTTTATGCCGAATAATTTTCTGGAACATTTTAACCATCTAGCAACCCTAAGAAATTGTTACCCCTTTTTATACAGTCAGCAAATATAGTATAGAATTTTTAAGGACGCTATAGGGCTAAAATTTTCTAGAAAATTAATCGCCGTAAAATTGAAGTAGGGGTCACCTCAGAAAAAATTTTTGTAAAATGAACATAAAAGACAACGGGAAGCGAGAAACTTATATTCCTCTGAATGTTAAATGTGTTTTATTTCCAGTTCTACTGAAGCGATCGAAATACTACTTTTGCAAAAGATTAATGCTTTTCGACGACGTTTAACATGCCGGTAAAAAAAAGGTACATTAAGGTGGTATAAACCCAGCACTGGGTGGAAGTGACCCCAATGGCGCACGTAGGGTTAATACAATTATAAAGTAGGAACCCTCCTCTCATGCCAAAGAGATTGGTGTATCAGACTTAGGGATTGAAACTTTAAAAACCTAGTAACCCCTATGAGAAGAATGGCAAAAGACTGTAGCTGCAATCATTTCATGATTGCAATCAAATAATTGCAGTAACGGGGTGGATTGCAGCCAGGTGACTGCACAGTTAAAATTTACCAGTCAGAATGAAGGCTTCTTTTTTTAATTCCCAGTCATGACTGGCAAAAAATGAATAGCAGTCATTTTGACCCCAATCAAAAGACTGCGCAGTCACAAAGTACTGCATTACTTAACATCTCTGTCCGAAAGTTAGTAAAATTCATGCAGAATACACCTACATACACCAAATTTGCCTAAATCACCTGGAATAAATGAAAAAATGCATAAATAGGTGACCACCCCAATACCAAAAACCACCAAAATACACCAAGTGCCATATAAAGTAAGCATGCACAAGATGACGCTAAATAAGAGGCGAAATCGAACGTGCCAGCGGAGTCGAGTATGCTACTGAGTTGACGTGCTATAAACGTGCCAGCGGAGTCAAGTGTGCTACTGAGTTGACGTGGTATAAACGTGCCAACGGAGTCAAGTGTGCTACTGAGTTATCATTTTATCGTGAGGTGAGCTTGAGCGTGCAGCTCACTGATGGGAGTTAACACAGAGTCATGACTCAGTGCTGAGTTACCCAAGCCTATATATTATTGTAAATTTTTATTAAATAAAAAAATAAAAAAATATTAGTTAAAAAAAAATTTTTTTTTAAATTATCACCCATCTCGACACCGACAGGATTCGAACCCGCGTCCCTCAGATTGAAAGGCACATGCGTTAGCCAGTCGGCCATCGCGCCACTTGCATGAAGTGTGCCAAAGGCTGCACTTAAGCGGCAGATGTAAAACTGTAGAATTTGTAGGTACTTGTAGCTAGTTCAGAACTATCGAAATTGTGCCTATAAACGAACTAGTGTAAACTGTAGAATTTAGTACTAGTTCGGAACTATCAAATATGTAGTGCAGAGAGTGACAATTGACACCGCCTAGGACATCGCCGTGTTAAATTCGCCAGTTGATAACATGCAAAAGAGATTTAGCTCGCTCTAGTAGTGGCGAAAAATGTACTAGTTCGGAACTAGAGATTTTCCCTGCAGGGTCAAATCGTAGCAGTTCGTGTGCATATGCATATATGTATGTATGCGAGTACTCGGCCGATTGTTCGCGACGGCATTGCGAGCGCACTAAGCATTTCAACGTTATAAATTTGGTTATGATAACGCTAATCAACGAAATGAAATCATTTTGATAATTTCTTTTCGGTAACACTGGATCACAAAATGAAATTTTTTGTCTGTACTTTGGACGTGACTATCCTATCTATATGTAAAATCGGTCGCTGATTCCGAAAATCGGGTTCATTTTTAATTCTATGGGAAGGTTTTTGAGATATCGGAAATTTACCGTTATTTGGCCAATGGGTACACTTAATCCAGTATAACTCTTTAACACAGTGAGTTATATTCCTTAGGGTGACACCAAACGAAAGAAAATTAAATTTCCTTTTCATGGCTCCTATAACATTTTTCTCTAACTCTTATAGTTTCTGAAATATTGACGATTAAATTTTAATTTTTTCGATTTTTTACGATTTTTTGAAGAAAAAATTGACTTTGTCAGACAATATCTTTAAAACCAATGTCTTCACCTTCGGTTTTAATCTTTTACGTGAAGCTCCATTCCATTAGCAAAAAAATAAGCTATCAACGAAGAAAATCCATGGTAAAATGGAAAAGTTATAGGCGATCAAGTAAATACAGCCAAGTCGCACAATGCCTCTACACGGGTATATTTTATGCATGTTCTAGCTCACTGTGTTAAAGAGATATACAGGATTAAGTGGACACATTGGCCAAATAACGGTAAATTGCCGATATCTCAAAAACCTTCCCATAGAATTAAAAATGAACCCGATTTTCGGAATCAGCGACCGATTTTACATATAGAAAGGATGGTTGCGTTCAGAGTATTTTTTGGCTGTAGAGCAGTGTAATCAACGAAATGGTATCTATTATTTCGATAATTTCATTATCGTTATTTTGCGACTATAAATTATTTTGATAATTGTGTAAACGTTAAAAACCTGAATCGTTTCAACGGAAACGATTGCTTTTTTTCGGTAAACGATAATATTAACGTTACGATGCATCCTTGATTAGAACAATGTATTGTGGAACGAATTTCCGTCATGCCTTGTCAAGTTTGATTTGATTATAAACCGGTTTCGGGTATGTGCCATTTTCAGTATCTTGTTTCGTTCTCGTACCCTGTCGGAAAAGCAAACAACCAAAAATAAATAATATTAGAACAGTTCAATCTTGCTTTGATATTTTATTTTTCTCCTTTCTCCATTACATTCCAAGTATTCAAGTAGATTTTTAATTTGTTTCGTACAGATTATGGGTTCCTAGTAGAATCATGCTACAGTTCTAGGCACAGAGGAACGATCAAAAGTTTGATATTTTTTTAGAAAAGTATTTTTTCATGGCTGAACTACATTTGGAGACCATTGCCGAGAGTACAACAGGGTGTAACTTTTATCCTTTCAAAAAATTCAGTTAATTTTTGACAAAGTTTTTTTGAAGGCCATATTTTTATGTCAGATTTGGTAAAATAAGACAGCGCTTATGTTAAGCAAGTAACAATATACTATGTATATATACATATGTTATACATATATGAATGCTAATTTAAACTATTTACATATGTATGTAGCGTTAAAACTCACGTATTTTATGCTTTTTTCCTTAATATACTTAATTTTATTCGCTTGGTTTTATTGCATTTTCCAAAACTGCTTTTTGAACTTACATATTATTTTTTAAACGACTGTGTCCTAATTCTTTTCATCACAGTCCGTAAAAGCCCGTCTCCACATAACTTGTTTCACCAACAAAACATCTAGCAAAACATCTCGCTAAATAACCCGGCTCCACGTGGCTGATCGTGATTCAGTTTAACATTTCTCTTTCTTGCTCTTCTTAAATGTTTGTATGTTTGCTTATTTTTGCGTTTTTGTTTTGGGCTGTGTGAGATTTCGATAGATTTTCGATACAAAATTAGAGATGACATCGATATCATCGAGGTTGGCAAGATGATTCAGAATGAAACAGTGTTTCAATCTTCACTCGCTCTCAGAAATTTGTATGGAAATTAGCGAGATTCGGCACTGGTTTCCGTGTCGAACCGAGATTGAGAGAGAAAATGCAGAAAAAAGAGCGAAACACGTTATGTGGAGACATGGTATAAGAGCAATAAAATGCTATATGCATTACTAGATAAATGATAATTTTGTCATGCAACAACTGTTCAAGCTATACCCATGTACATAGGTATGTATGTAGGTATACCTACAGGTATACCCTGCAGGGAACTCAATAACTAGTGAGCAAAATTTCTAGTTCCGAACTAGCGAAAAGGTGTCAAAAGGGAACTAGATCAATTGTAGTTAGACCCTCACCAGTTCAGAAGGAGCGAATTAAGTGACCATTATAAGACACACTTTGATTTGTATGCAATTTCGAAGTGACAAAAATTCTATGAAAATTTTTTGTTCGTTCAATTGCCGTCGGTTTTGTATATTTCTGCAATTCTCAGATGTTTAGTGAAGCATTTTATATAAAGAGTTTTCTATTTGCATCTTGTATGAAATGAAATGTTCCCCTAATTATGCTTTTCCGATCCCTCAGGCTTATTTTTAATCTTTTTTTTATTTTATTACTTTTTAATTATTATTATTGTAAATTCTTATTAAATAAATAATTAAAAAAATATTAATTAAAAAAAACTTTAAAAAAAATTATCATCCACCTTGACACCGACAGAATTCGAACCCGCGCCCCTCAGATTGAAAGGCACATTCGTTAGCCAGTCGGCCATCACGCCACTTGCATGAAGTGTGTCAAAGGCTGCACTTAAGCGGCAGATGTAAAACTGTAGAATTTGTAGGTACTTGTAGCTAGTTCAGAACTATCGAAATTGTGCCTATAAACGAACTAGTGTAAACTGTAGAATTTAGTACTAGTTCGGAACTATCGAAAATGTAGTGCAGAGTGGGACAATTGACACCGCCTAGGACATCGCCGTGTTAAATTGGCCAGTTGATAACATGCAAAAGAGATTTAGCTCGCACTAGTAGTGTCGAAAAATGCACTAGAAGCGACCTAGTTCGGAACTAGAGATTTTCCGTACAGGGTATGTATGTATGTATGGATGTGTTACGCATTGCTACAAACCTTTTCCTCTAGAACTTGGCTGTGTCCAAATAGAAACAGGTAGGTAGACAAATGTAGATACATATGTATATATTATTCTGGATTTTTCTGCTACTCCTCTAACCATTGATTTATGTGGCGGGCAATATGGCCGTTTAGTAGGCCATAAATACTCACAACGGACGGACACTGCGCCATGCGTGCCACACATCTTTTGTGGGGCTTCAGTGCGGCTACTTTTACCATGCTTTGCTTTGCTTTTGATGAGATACCAATCAAATGGCGCGAACAAATGTCCGAAGATGAAGACCTACCCGTAAACAAATAAATAAATATGTACGTATAAATTTTTCATTTAATGTCGGCCGACAAGCAGCGTTTCACACACGGATATCACTCCGATCACTTTGGACCACAGTGATGGTGCAGGACGGCTTCGGTGCGAACCTTTTTTATACATACATGTATGGAAGTAGATATGTATGTATGTGGATCATGCGATAAGCTACTGATTGGTTGCTTGGATGCCTGTTTGCGCGCCGCATCGCCCGGATCCTTTGAATCGTTGTGTGGCCTTTTTTGCCCAACTTCAATGTACGATTAATGTGTTGATGCGGCTGATGGAATGAGTTTATACTTTTAAAATAGGAGGCGGACAAGTTGGCGATATGGGTTATCAATTAGAACATTTCTATTTATTTTTATTAACAGCCGAATACCTTTTTTTGGGGTAAATGTTTTATGTTAGTATTTTTGGAAAAACCGTTTAGTAAGGAATCTTAAAATATAAATATTTAAGCTAAAATATGTACCTAAGTATGTTAGGAGCTGGAATTATAAGCTGTTTTAAAAAATAAGTA
Organism: Urophora cardui; assembly: GCA_960531455.1. Classification (NCBI taxonomy): domain Eukaryota; kingdom Metazoa; phylum Arthropoda; class Insecta; order Diptera; family Tephritidae; genus Urophora; species Urophora cardui. The sequence continues at coordinate 39,377,045 of OY482674.1, read as the reverse complement.
ATAACTGACTGAAACAACTTATGAAAGTGAAAAATAATAAAAATAAAATTAAGAATCAAATTTAATTATTTTTTCTTTTATCATCAAATTCAAAATTTAACTATAGTATTGCTCTTTATTGTTAAGTTGTCACAAAGTTTAGGATGTAGATTTATACGGCGTTAAGCATACATAAATTTTTATTAGAAATATATTAAAAGTAAAACTAAATTGTAAAAAATTAAAGCGTGAGTAACGAGTACTCATGAACATTGGTGTGTAAACAGTTTCGAAATCGGATTTTTATTCCCTTTTCCTTATTCCTTTTTTCCCTGGTTTTCTATGGATTAAAATGCGTCTATTGTTTTATAATTTTTTGTTGTCAGTTTTTTGTTTGTTTGTTTTGGTTTTTGATTTTAAATTTTTGATTTTTGCTCAGAAACATGCAAGATCATCCGGGTCCACGTTTTCCCCATATCTGGAGACCCGGCCTGGGAATCATAAAGAATAGAGCTAGTTATGAAAGCCCTGATCAACACCTTTCATTTGCTACCAATATTGCTCAGAAACACTCCGGGTTAATCCGGGGTCACATTTTTACCCATATTTGCGGACCCGACCAAGGACTAATAATGAATAGAGCTCTATGTGAAAGTTCTGCTCAACACCTTTCATTTGCTACCAATATTGCTCAGAAACACTCCGTTTTAAACCGGGTCCACGTTTTGATCCATATCTGGAGACGCGGAATAGGGGTCACAATTAAAAGAGCCCATTATCGATGCCCTGTTCAAAACCTTTCATTTGATACCAATATTGCTCAGAAAATTAGATAGATAGATGTAGGTATGCATATCCATATATTTGTATACATGTTCAAACATGTTGGTCCTTTTTATTTTGCCTATTTGTCGCATTGCTGCAGAAAACAACAGCAACTTCGCTTCGCCTGGCTGTAGCGTGTAATGTGTCCTTACCTTTAGTGAATTTCTTGTTGGGTGGCATTCCATTTCCGTTTCAATCTATTACAAAACAAAAAAAAATTTGCCATGCACAGGGCGTCACAGAAGCGAAAAAAATGAATAGGGCGAATCTGAGAAAGGAAAAAAAATAACAAAAAGTGAGGTTGTTCTCTCTGTGTGATTTTAGCGTGGCAAATTTGCCGAGCACAACAAAATACACGTCTTGTCAAATTTGAAGCTTCGGCAATTTTCTCACACCTCAACCCGTGATATTTGATATCATGAGAAAAATATCACGGGAAATGCAAGCATGTTATTACATTCACAATAGTCTTCTGTGAGAAGTGAGTTTGAATATATCGCACCCTAAATCAAAAAGTGGCACAACTCAAAATTTTTCGAAATAGAGTCTTTTTCATAAACGGGTATGCAGAACATATCTCTAGCGATTGCCAAAAGAAAAATTTTGAATAACTGTCTCTTTCGACCGAAAAATAACCATTATACCTGGCCCTTTGCCATACGATTGCTTGTAATGAAAAAAAGTTTTTCGGCTCTCCTGAAAATTTTTGAATTTTGAGTTGTGCCACTTTTTGATTTAGGGTGCGATATGTTTCTACACCATTTCCAGATGGATTTTAGAAAGCGTCAACTTGATTTTAGAAAGGAGAAATCGGATTTTAGAATAGTCAACTGGATTTTAGAAACGGAAAATTGGATTTTAGAATTGTCAATTAGATTTTAGAAAAGGGAAATTGGACTTTAGAAACTGTAAATTGGATTTTCGAAAATTTATATAATTACGTATATTTTACATTATACTTTCATACGCAATGAAGAATTTCTATTCGAAAAATTCTGTGTAAAATTTATTTTACACGCACATTCTTAAATCCAATTCACGCTTCCGAAAATCCAAATTACGTTTCTAAAATCCAATTTCCCCTTTCTAAAATCCAATTGACATTTCTAAAATCCAATTCTCTCTTTCTAAAATCCAATTGTCGTTTCTAAAATCCAGTTAACGCTTTCTAAAATCCATCTGTAAATGGTGTAGTTCCTTTTTTAAAGAATTTTATTTTATTCAGATAAAAAATTATTTAATTCGAAGCAAGCAAACCAAAGCGAGAACAAGCGACAGTCGTATAAAAAGTGAAAAGAATATGACACACATGCTAGTTCACAATGAAGTCAGCTTGAAATGTATTTTCTTAAAGGTGTGCTTTCTCAGTGTGGCAAATTTCTCAAGATATCACGATAACTTTAGGCTATTTCCGAAGAGCTCTTTGTTATGTAGTACTGGTTCTAAGAAATTTAATATAATGTAATATTTAAATTGAATAAAAAATAGCATTTCGTTTTTTAGTGAAATTTTTTTCACGACTTTAAAAACTCTTAGATTAAAATCTTTTATGTATACAATATTTTAACCGCCAAGCATTAATTAAATATGTACATCACTTTATGCAAACTATTTATAAGAAAATATCAAATTTGAATTTTCCATTTTTTACGAGTTTCCCTTCTATAGAAAGTATTCTCTGTCTGAAGTTTTTTTTTTAGAATAATTCACGTGTGTTTAATTCAGGGCTGCTCAACGCTCTCGTATTGAAAGTACAAAACTCAATACATCTACAAATTTTGTATATGCACTGAAAAATTGTTCGCTCATTTAAATTTTTTTATGAATTCCAATAAAATATTATTTTAGAATTTATTTTCAAATGGTAGTATCACATACCTACAAATTTTTTATATGAAAGTTTTTTGATTACAAATTTTTTACAGTGCTTTAATTTTTTGAATTTTTTTTTTCATTACATATTTGTTATTGTAAATTTCGATTTCTTACGGCAGTGCTCGAGCTCCTATACAAAGTGCCTTTGCTCTGCACATTCAATATGAATCATAGGCACATACATATAAAATTTTTTTTATATCTGAGTGCTTATGGGAGTGCAAAGAAAATTTTATTTTCATATTTGAAGTGAAAATATGTATCTGTGCCTATGATTCGGAACAAAACAAAAACAATTGTGCTTTGAGTGCCTATGAGGTGAGCAGCACTGGTTTAATTATTTGTATATATTTGGCAACCCGACATTAATCATCACGACAAGCAGAATCTGTTAAAATTATATTCCACACGTTTTTATGAGTGCAAACATTTTAGCGAAAGCAAGACGCCGTCGCACAGTGCTTCGTCTCAATATAGTGATTCGGCAAAATTAGGGGAGTAATCGCAGAACAATGAAATTTTGTTTACAGGCATACAATAATAGGGATAAGAAAAAAACAAAGTTTTGGCCAAATCGATGCAAGGACATGACTACCTCCCATATGTCCTTGATTTTAAAGTTGTGATTTCAACTTCAAATTCAAACAGAATGAATCAAATTTGGCATATATTTATAGAATTATGCTTTTAAATCAGGTTATAAGTTTTTTTTCTTTTATGTGAAAGGATATAACTACCTCCCATATATCCTTAATTTTAAAATTGTGATTTCAACTTCAATTTCAAACAGAATGAAATGAAATTTGGTGTATGTTTATAGAATTATGTTTTTAAACTAAGTGACAAGTTTCGTCCTTTTAAGTGCAAGGACATGACTACCTCTCATATATCCTTTTTTACAAAAAGTAATTTTTAGATTAACATGTAATCACAATACATTAAAATCTAACTATAACATATATAATTATCCTTTTAAAATCAAGGATGGACTACTCCCGTTAGTTATTGCAAAAAATGGTTCTAAAGAAAATTACTCTTAAATTTGTTTAGAAAATATGTTGGTTGTTATAGTTTAATGCATTATTTTATTGCAAAATGTCAATATGATTTTGGCACATATCAAATTGTAACTTTTAAAAGCGCAATATTATTAGAGTTAACATAGAAATACTTTTTTATTATAAAATTTTTCCATGTAAAAATAAAATTTTTGGGGTGTTAAATAAAGTACTAAATTAGCGATTTCCGGCATAATTTTTGAACCTTTTTCGTTTTTGGTAGCAAGACCTCCTAGCATAGAATCGAAAATTAAAATAAAAAAATAGTCGTTTTTTCTTGTTTTTTTTTTAAATTTTGTCAAACTTTGTAAAATTTTATGTGCCTCACCTAAAAAAGTTAGTATTACATGTATGTTTTTTTGTTAGTATTTGTCATAAATTTATAAAAACTGTATATTTTATCCTAATTAGGCTAATTTCCTATAGCATGAGAGAAAAATTAGTTCCATATATTAATTTTGGTAAATTTTTTCCATACCATATATATAAGGTTCTGTAAAATTTTCTAAAATTTTGAAAATATGGCTTTACAAAATCGTACAATTTCTACATTTCTGGCAAAAAACAGTGCAATTTTTTACAGATTCTACTAGACCACTTCAAAGTTAACCAAATTCGCAAATAAAAAAATAGGCGTTCTTTTTTAATTTTTTGTTTGACTCCATCAAACTTTAGTAATTTTTTGAACTCCAATAAAAAAGTCGCAAATGTTTTCGATAAAACTAGTCACCTTTCTGAAATAAATTATTTATCAGAAGTTATTTCAGCTATTTGGGCATATAATGGTAAGCAAATGTGGCAAGTTTCAGAGTAATACGATTTAAAATGAATTTTTGGCAATTCTTTTTGTACCGCACTAAAAATCGCATTACCTTAAAACAGTCTTGCCTCAAAATTGTACTGATTTTAGCGACCTCTATTGGCAACAAAAGCATGAGATTTTAAATTCTACTTATACATTTATTCCAGGTGATATGTTAGCTTCACAAAAATATATATTACTTGAATAAATTAAGCAGTTTATTATACTCAGCTGTACTAGTACACAGAGTATTATAGTTTTAATCACATAACGGTGGATTGTAACAGAATGAAATAATCGAGATAGATATAGACTTATATATATCAAAATGATCAGGGTGAAAAGAGAAATCGATTGAGCCATGTCCGTCCGTCCGTCCGTCCGTCCGCCCGTCTGTCCGTCCGTCCGTCCCTCTGTAAACACTCTAACTCGCGCAAAAATGGAGATATTTTGATGAAATTTGAAATGCAAGTTGGTATCGACACTGGGACGATTGGTATTGAAAATGGGCGAAATCGGACCATGACCACGCCCACTTTTCCTATATAGAAAAAATCGGAAATTTGGTATCTCAGCCACTAATATAGCTAGAGCGATGAAATTTTACCCACGTGTTGAGCTCAGGCCCCTAAGAAGAAATTTGATGGAATTTTGGAAAATGGGCGGTGCCACGCCCACTTATTAAGGAGCAAACATTGAAAGCTTTATGAGTCATAACTCAGAAACTGTTGAAGATATATCGATGAAATTTGGTATGCGTGATATACTTACTAAGGCAAATGTTCGGACGAAAAATTGTCAAAATCGGCTGACGACCACGCCCACTTTTATATATGGGTATTATAAAGTGACCTAATAAAAACATTTTAAGCGATATATCTGTCAAATATAAAGATATATCATTGAAATTTTATGCCAGGAGTCCACCTGCGGACATACAACGAAAAACACAAAAATTTTGGAAAATGGGCGTGTCACCGCCTCTTTTTAGAAGCTGGAATATACGAGATTTCTGAGCCTATAACTCGAGAAATAATCGATATATAATGACGAAACTTGGTGTGTACACTTTTATTACTTGTGGTAATACATGTTGAAAATTTTAGCAAAATCGGTTGACGACCACGCCCACTTTTATATATGGGTATTATAAAGTGGCCTAATAAAAACATTTTAAGCGATATCTTTGTCAAATATAAAGATAATTCATTGAAATTTTGTGGCACAAGTTCCACTATAGACCGGAAACAAAAAATAGAAAAAGTTTGGAAAATGGGCGTGGCACCGCCTCTTTTTAGACAAAGGAATATACGAGATTTCTTAGCCTATAACTAGACAAGTGATTGAGATATTATGACGAAACTTGGTTTATACACTTTTATAACTTGTGTTAATAGACACGCAAAAATTAATTGAAATCGGTTTATGACCACGCCTACTTTTTAACAAAGATATTTCTGGAACACCCTTTGGGAATTTGTAACGTGACATCTTTGTAACTAGAAGTCATAAAGGAATGAAATATTGCACAAAGAATAATATTCATATGCTTAGTTGGATGACTGATAAAAATTTTGAAAATGGGCGCGGCTACGCCCACTTTATGCAGCACTTGGTTTATATAAAGTACCTACACCGTGCTTCCATCAAACGCAAACAAATAATGAAAGCATACAGCTGAGTATCTAATGTTCGATTCCACTCGAACTTAGACTTCCTTACTTGTTTTATCTTAATTTTGCCTATGGGACTAAGCACTGTGCGTCGTCTTTAAAATATTTTAGACTTTTACTTCACACGACTTTTGAAGTTGTGAAAGCTGTTCAGCTGATGCTACTTTGTATTTGCTGTTTCAAATATGTTTAGAGCATAAAGTAACCAGCTGATAGTTCGTGTACACCCTGTGGATGAATTCGCCTTAGCTGTCAATTCATTTTAGTAACAGCTGGCAATGCCATAAGCATTTATCTTCTTGACAAAGCAGGCAGAAGAAATTTCGGCTAATAAAAATTCAATAGATTTTCATTTTCTCAGGAAATCAATTCATTTAATAAATAAGCAATCTAAATCCATTGTGTGCGTGTTTTCATAAATTGTTCGAAAGGTGAGTTTAGTGTGGTGGAAGTGAAATTGGATTATTTTTAGCGCTAGAAAAAATTGGACGAGACGTTGAAGTGTGACTGCTGTCAGCAGCAGCACGTTTGCCGGCAAAAACAAGCTGTAAAAAGTAAAAAAATCTCGTGATTTTTTGGCGGGAAATTGATAAAAGAAAAAACAGACAATTGATCAATTTTCAGCATCCAACAACAATTGCACAGTACCTATATAATTTTCAAAAGTTTTTTGCAGGGGTGTATATGTGAAAAACGTGGTAAGAGCCAAAAAAAAAAAAAGAAAACGTGCAAAAAATAGCCCTCACTTGGCGTTTGTTTGTATACGAAATTGCTGGTTGGAGTTGCAAACGCATTTTAAGCAAACCTATTACAACTTGTTTGGCCATCCCTTACCTTGCGCTCGAAGCAGAAAACAATAAATCAAAAAATTAATGGAACAGTTGAAGATAATTGAGCGCCCCTCTGTTTCAGCAAAAAGTGACAGAGTAAAAGTTTAAAAAGATTTAAATAAAAATGACCAAATGTCTAAATAAAAGCTGACAGCTATAGCGAAAAAAAATATTTATACTTATTGCTATTTATATTCTCTTTGAAGTTAAGATACACAAATACCTCATAGTTTTAATACGTGCAAATGCGGGCCATAATCAGCATTCCGACTACAATTGAAAATATAGCTAACGATACATTAATGTATGTACATACAAATATATGTATTTACAAACAAAACAATTTCCATATGTATGGGCAATTAAATTTTTGGGCTACCCACGCTTTGTCATTAATAAAGTTCCTGCCAAATTTTACGGCATTGGCCTTCAATTAGCGCAAGTGCCTCCAGCATCTAAGTATTGAATAGTGCCATGGCAACAACTGCGAATCTTATTTTATCGGCTTACATCAACAATTACGAGCAAACGATACGTAATTAGTGGGATGACTATTACACCAGACGTACATAAATATGTATATATATTTGTATACTTATGTATTGGAATTCCTAAACTTTTGCTGGCGATTCATCAAGTTTTCGAATTGCCTTTGTGTCTGTCGTGTCTATCGGCAGACTAATGACTATCTTGTGGTACAGTATTATAATTTAGCATGAAAAGTGTAGTACAGTATTATTCGAAGCTTAACATCAGAATCACAAGGTGAGGCTGTCGAAAGATTTGATGAATGCTGAATGCTAACTATGAAACCGCGTTATTCTAAGTTTCTGCTGCTGTAAGGTCTGCTCTCCATCAAAGTTGTAAACTAAGTACCTATTCAAAAGAGAAATGAGATTGTTTAAAAAGTAGTGAAATTGTCGGAAAAAAGAAACGTCAGCGGCAGTCCCCAACGTTCCCGCCCAACTGATTGATTTGCTTCGATTGCTCAAATGAGATGAGAACATTTGTATTGCCTAGTGAAAGTGTCGTCGATTATCATGGGTCTCGGTGGCATGCCACTACGAAAATAGCTTCAGTTATTTTTGTGCGCTCCACGGTTAGTCACAACACATCGCGCGAGTTGATGAACGTGTAAGAAAATTTTTTGAATTAAAATACGCGCACAGCCATCGAGCTGATCAATTGAACGCTGTGCCAGTTGATCAAGAGTGGAAAAGTGGACGCAAAACGGGCAGAAAAAGGTGCTGCCAGCATTAGAGATGGCGCAGGTGGAGACGAAAGTAATGGCACAAGTGGAGGAGGCAGTAGCGAAGGCAGAGACGTCATTGGCGGTGACGGTGCGACGTTGCAGCTAGTTATTATATTTGAATTACCTTCAAGATCACCTGTCTGGCAATTTTCTTTTATTTTATTTTTTTCTCTTTTTTTATATGCAAATTCTTTACTGATTACACCTTACTATACACAAATTGGCTCGATTTAATTGCATTTGTATTTCTTCTAATAACATACGTTTCTACATTGGTTTTCTTTTTACTCCCAGAAATCAAAATTCAAAGTGAAAATGGCACCGATTAGCGAAAAAAGGCCACAACCTCCAAGCGTAACGAATCACATTAAAGAGAATGGGCACACTAGCCATGGTCACGGTCATACACATCTATACGCACACTCAACAACTAAGGAGAATAATGCCAACAGTAATGGAACGAGTCGCAGCTCCGGTATCAAATCGAAGGGTTTGGAGATACACGATTTTCATGAATCATGGTTACAAGAAGTCGAATTGTATAAGGATAAATTATATGTGCAAAAAAATCTTCTGCTATCATCACATAATCATGCACACACGCCGCACGGTTGTCAAATCGATGCACCAAATCATTATGTCAATATGAATTGTAAATATGTAGTTAATGGCACAGCGGGTAATAGCTCGAATGAACATAGCAACAATAATAATGGTCTTCCGAATGGCACGAATGCAGTGAAACGTCTGAGAGGTGCCGGTGCTCCAGCCACCAGCCCCATCATAGATCCATCTATTATTACTACAAGTGTATCAAACAATGTAAAATCGAATCGCATAAATATACGTAATAATACTGCAGCACCTCTGTCTTCCTCCCCGGATGGGAATATGCCAATGAGCGGCGTACAGGTATGTGTGTGTGGTGATATATGCAGTTGTTTATAATGAATTCTATTCACTCACATATATTAGTTTATACATTTTTTTTTCTTTGTTGAATGGATTTCACTGAATCGATTTGAAAGCATGGCGGTTTTTGCAAAGGGTTTGGGTGCAAATCTTCGACTGATCGACTTTAATTATTGAAATATAAACTGCTTTTGGCATCATATTAGATATTCCCGTGTTGGTGAATGTAAAACAGTGGCCCTTATGCATAGAAACTGAGCTCTTTCTTAGGAGAATCAACTCCAAATTTATTTCGTGAAATAACCAAATACTTAATTCAAATTTATTGGATGCAGTTTTATTATCTACTATTTTTTTTTATACTCAGCTGAACTAGTACACAGAGTATTATAGTTTTAATCACATAACGGTGGATTGTAACAGAATGAAATAATCGAGATAGATATAGACTTATATATATCAAAATGATCAGGGTGAAAAGAGAAATCGATTGAGCCATGTCCGTCCGTCCGTCCGTCCGTCTGTAAACACTCTAACTCGTGCAAAAATTGAGATATTTCGATGAAATTTGAAATGCAAGTTGGTATCGAGACTGGGACGGTTGGTATTGAAAATGGGCGAAATCGGACCATGACCACGCCCACTTTTACTATATAGAAAAAATCGGAAATTTGGTATCTCAGTCACTAATATAGCTGGAGCAATGAAATTTTACCCACGTGTTGAGCTCAGCCCCTAGGAAGAAATTTTATGAAATTTTGGAAAATGGGCGGTGCCACGCCCACTTATTAAGGGTCAAACCTTGAAAGTTTTATATGTCATAACTCAGAAACAATTAAAGATATATCGATCAAATTTGGTACGCGTGATATACTTACTTAGGCAAACGTTTGGACGGAAAATAGTTAAAATCGGTTGACGGCCACGCCCACTTTTATATATGTATATTATAAAGTGACCTAATAAAAACATTTTAAGCCATATCTCTGTCAAATATAAAGATATATCATTGAAATTTTGTCGCATGAGTACAACTATGGACATAAAACAAAAAACACAAAAATTTTGGAAAATGGGCGGTGCCACGCCCACTTATTAAGGGGCAAACATTGAAAGTTTTATGAGTCATAACTCAGAAACCGTTAAAGATATATCGATGAAATTCGGTACGCGCGATATACTTACTTAGGCAAATGTTTGGACGAAAAATTTCCTAAATCGGTTGACGACCACGCCCACTTTTATATATGTGTATTATAAAGTGGCCTAATAAAAACATTTTAAGCGATATCTCTGTCAAATATAAAGATATATCATTGAAATTTTATAGCAGGAGTCTAACTACGAACATAAGACAAAAACCGTAAAAATTTAGGAAAATGGGCGTGGCACCGCCTCTTTTTAGAGGCAGGAATATACGAGATTTCTTAGCCTATAACTCGACAAATAATTGAGATATTATGATGAAACTTGGTGTGTACACTTTTATTACTTGTAGTAATACATGTTCAAAATTTTAGAGAAATCGGTTGACGGCCACGCCCACTTTTATATATGGGTATTATAAAGTGACCTAATAAAAACATTTTAAGCGATATCTTTGTCAAATGTAAAGATAATTCATTGAAATTTTGTGGTATGATTTATACAATAGACCGGAAATAAAAAATAGAAAAATTTTGGAAAATGGGCGTGGCACCGCCTCCTTTTAGACAAAGGAATCTACGAGATTTCGGAGCCCATAACTCGACAAATAATTGAGATATTATGATGAAACTTGGTTTATACACTTTTATAACTTGTATTAATAGACACGCAAAAATTTACTGAAATCGGTTTATGACCACGCCTACGTTTTAGCAAGGATATTTCTGGAACACGCTTTGGAAATTTGTAACGTGACATCTTTGTAACTGGAAGTCATAAAGGAATGAAATTTTGCACAAAGAATAATATTCAAATGCTTAGTTGGATGACTGAAAAAATTTTGAAAATGGGCGTGGCTACGCCCACTTTATGCAGCACTTGCTTTATATAAAATCCATCAAACGCAAACAAACAATGAAAACATACAGCTGAGTATCTAATGTTCGATTCCACTCGAACTTGGGCTTCCTTACTTGTTTATTATGAGATTAACCTAATTTGTTTCCTAATTTGTTTAGTAAAATCAAACACTTTTAATAATTTTTTTTTGCGTACAAAATCCACATTTTACAAAAAAAAAAAGTCGATCTTTATGCATTAGGCCCAGTGTTTCAAAAGCTAATAGTGATGTACTATTTGAAGAGTGCACTGCCAGTCTCAAGCCATGCAGAGCCAAAAATAAATCTTGTTCATACCAAAAAGACGTGCCAAACCAAAGGAATAGGACAACTGCCACTATGTCGGGGATTAACTTAACTCTAATGGCAAACACTTAGACAGATATGCCTTTACTCAACAAAAAACAATTTATGGAAAAGATTCATACTTTCAAATCGATTCATCAAGTAAATCCTTGTATATGATTAAACATTATTTTCCTATTATAATTTAATCTATGTCCATTGTATGTGTTAACAAAATTATTCCAGTCTAGTTTTTGTTTTTGTTTGTACGACTAACCATCCTTATGTGTGTTCCATTTTTTATTTCTCCCTTTTCCAACCGCAATTAAATAACCAAATGCACAAAAAAAATTAAAAAAAAAAATCATGCATCCGATTGACCTCCACCCCCACTGTGTTAACCTGTACTACACGGAAACTTCCTGTTGTTGCTGTTTATGCTGCTTGTTGTTTTTATATTATATACATATATAACCACGTGTGTGTTGTGTAATGCATTGTACGCTGCATGTGCACACCCTAACGCTAATAGTTGCTATTAAAGCGACCCCGTGATGAACCGCTCGGAGCGCCAAAATCATCATCAACGCATAACTCCAAACGTCATTCGCATGCGCAAACGAATAGCACGAGTCCAACTCGCGCAGCATCACCACCCAAACGTGCTACTGGTGTTGGTGGTGTTGGTGTAGTTAGTAATGCTGCCGCCGCTGCTAACGGTAATGTCATAAGTAATCATCACCATGGCACAACATCACCCCAGAAAACGCCAAATAAGATCATTGTTAATCAGTTCCACGCTAGTAACCTGCTTAATAGTCATAACGAAAAAAAATCAGAATTGCTTACGCAAAATGGCCTAACAAAGACGGCAGCAACCGCTTACGAGGCTAGCCTTTATGCTTCGCAATATACGACGCACGATAATAATTGCACAACATATCATAAACGTTATCCAACGTACGCTGATAATTCAAATTCAAATTCATTGGGCGTTTCTTTAGCTACGAAAGGCGTTGCTGATGGTGAACGAAGTAGACGTGCCACACCCGAAGATGACGATCCCTCCGCAGGTAGTTATATTAACTTTTAATTATTAAAAATATATTTAATTTTTCTTAACTTTTTGTCTCCTCTCCTTAAGCAATCGATAATGTGAACGACTACACGGATAGCGATTCCGAAGAGGAGTATACCGGAGACCCATTCTACCTCGCCAATGATCTAAATGAGAAATATCAAAGTCGTAATATACGTTTGCTAACCGAAGTGCAATCATTAGCTAATGGCGTAACGGAGAATAGTGAAGGGGATAGCGAAACGCGTGAATATTTTAAACCAGATTGTATATTATCACCAAGCATATTTCCAAATGTGCCTCCGTACTTAAATTTTTCATCGCATACTGAAAAGGGGCCTGCGGTACCGCCCACACTGCATCGTGTGCTGAAATGGAAGCTGAGTCCAGTTATGCCGAAAATCGTTAAGCGTGTAGTGCTGAACTCTGGATTTAGAATAATAAAGAGTAAGAGACATGAGTGAGAATTATATACATAAATGAACTGCGTTGCCGCGAAATTGAAAGCCTAAACTTTGGTAGTGTATTAGAATACAGCAAACGCTGCGTCTGTGGCTTTAGAAGATCAACGAAAATTATTAACTTCGAAATTTTGAATTTATCGCTCGAACTTGTCTTTAAAGAAAAATTACACTGTGCGCCAGCAATTTTGGGGGAGGAATAATTCCCACACCGAACGAAAGACCACTATCCGTATAGTAAAACCCCCAAATCATTTTGATCTATGAGGACAATTTCTTTTAGGGCCGGTTTCACCATCTGCGGGTTCACCATCTCCTGTTATTTAAATCGCTGGTTAGTTTGACGTAAATTGTATGGCGAGCTGTCAAATAAATTACTTAACCGGTCAAAAATCTCTGGTTAAGTGCTTAACCGGAGATGGTGAAATCGGTTCTTAATGGTATTTTAAACTTGCGAAATTTCCTCTGAGCGATTTTTAAATAAGGGGAAAAAGGGTTAAAATACATATCGTATAGAAATATGTTGCTAGGAAACATAGTAAAATTACACGAGCTTTAATTTCGTAGAATACTTTAACCCCATAACAACTACACGAAGAGGTCGTTTTGACCCTTTTAAAAGGTAAAAAATAGTATTTTTAAGACCGTTAGAGGGTTAAAATGTTTTAGAAAATTATGCGACATAAAATTTCACTAAGGGTCTTCTCACACAAAATCTGCGTACAGGGAACCTAAAAGACCACAAAAAGCAAAAAACAACTAAATATTGCAGTAATGTTATGGCCAATCAATTTCGCGCCAACTTATAAAACAAAACTAGTAAATTATTAACTAATTTATTTTTATTTATTTTACCTTTCAGACACCATCGATTGGATGGCTGTTTGGGAGAGGCATATGAAGAGTCCCGGCTTTCGTACAATACGCTCTCATCAAAAGTACAATCATATGCCGGGCTCATTTCGTATCGGTCGCAAGGATAGTATGTGGCGTAGCATAGAAATGAATATGCAGAAATTTGGCAAAAAGGAATTTGGTTTCATGCAAAAGTAAGTGTGCACACTTATTTTATGGAACAACGATTCATTTCAGTCTAATTGCTTTATTTACTTCATTTGCAGATCCTATGTAATGCCTGATGATTTGGAAAGTTTGCGCAAAGTCTGGCCTAAAAATGCTTCCAAGCTGACAAAATGGATTGTAAAACCGCCGGCAAGCGCACGCGGCACTGGCATAAGTGTTGTAAATAAATGGAGTCAGTTTCCCAAAGATCGACCGTTGGTTGTGCAGAAGTAAGTTGTTGGATTGATGGCAAGAATTTTAACTAATAAATAAATATTTTTTGTATGCTTAATTAATATATTTAGATATATTGAGCGTCCGTTGCTAATCAACGATAGCAAATTTGATATGCGCATCTATGTGGTTGTCACATCGATAAATCCTTTGCGCATTTACATGTACAAAAATGGTTTGGCGCGTTTCGCTTCAGGTAATAAATGATGCCGCTTTCTTTGCTGTTGCTAAAATTAATTTGCCTTTTTTGTCTCCATTTACAGTCAAATACAGCTCAGAGTTAACTAGTCTCGCTGATCGTTGCATGCATCTAACAAATTATAGTATAAATAAATTTTCCGAAAATTATTCAAAAAATGAGGATATCAATGCTTGTCAGGGCCATAAATGGACTTTACAATCGTTGTGGTCGTGCTTGGAGACGCGTGGCGTTAATACAAAACGCCTCTGGGCGACTCTGCGTAATTTGGTGATAAAAGCGCTTGTTAGCGGTGAATCGGGTTTGAATCGCATGTATCGGCAAAATGTTAACTTCCGCTATAACTGTTTTGAGTTGTTTGGTTTTGATGTGTTGCTGGATGAGAATTTGGTGCCATGGTTATTGGAAATTAATATCTCACCATCTTTACACTCGGAACTGCCGGTGGATTGGCATGTCAAGGGTCCGCTTATACAGGCCGTGCTGAATACAGCGCTTTATCAGGTGTGTTTGGATAATTAAGTTGCATATCTATGTTGACACCACTATATAATAAACATTATTTATTACTTCAGGTACCGCCAAAACTCAACGAAAACCAACAAAAGGAAATATTAGCAGAATTTAATTTGAAAGGTCCGCTCTGTCATGATAGGCGCATATACACCACTTGTCTGACTGCTGACGAGGTGCGCAAGCACAATCAATTCACCAATCGTTCGATTGAATATCGTGAAGAATATCTCGATTCCATACTCGATAATCTACTGCCCGATGATATACGTTGTCTAATAATCGCTGAAGACGAATATGCGCGCTGTGCGCCACTTGAACGTGTCTTCCCTACGCCGGACACCCACACATATCTTAAATTTGTAGATAATCCACGTTATTATAATCGCCTGCTCGACGCATGGGAAACGCGTTACGGCAGCTTTCGGGAGAAGGGTATTACTTTGCTGAAATCATATTGTGCAGACGGTTATCATTTGAAGGTAGCAGCTGCGGCTTTCGAGCGAGTGAGTCAACACATTTGATTTAATTGAAAAAAGAAACTGTGTGTAATGTACACTTGTATTTATGTGTGTTTCAGGAACCCGATGTGGCTTTAACGGAAATTGATTTGTTGCACCAGAAAAGGAGCGACGATCAAGTTACAAATGTGCGCGACAACAACAATGCAGGCGATAGTGCGTTAGCCTCCAAGGCTGGCACACCTGAGTCAACGGCGGATACATCCGTGCATTCGCCACGCTAAAGTAGCTTCCGTTTAAAATTATTCACTGTTTGGTTGGTTGCTGGGGACTGCCGTAGCATGCTTTTGCTTGATTTAATGATTTAATCAATCACAGAGGTGAGTTAATTTTTGTTTAATAGAAAATCACGCCGAAATTAAAATTCTCATCAATTATTCAGATTCTGTGAAAGCAAGGAACTAAGACTGAACAGAGCTATCCAACAAACTAAGACCAAAACCCAATTTTATAATACAAAAGAGCGATGATAACGAACTTAAAAAATGATTATTATGTTATAGTCGGAATTTTTGCATATTTTAATTAGGCGAGTTAGGTTTATTTTGAAATTTAGTAAACAAATTGTCTTAGATAACATTGCGTTTTATGTAGTACTTACTATCTTCGCTGCTACTCTCTACCATCTACCTTGCCTTTAACCAAACTTACAACATAAATCTAATCTAAAACAAAAAAAAATAGAAAACTGCTAGTAGCTTATGACAATGAAATATTGAATTAAGAAAATGTATTTTGCTAAATATTTACAAGCAACACGCTTAGCTAAACCACGTACATATTTATTGTGGAGATAATTGTATATACGTACATATTTGCATGCGCACAAAATAATAACAAATTTGATTTAATTTTTTTATTTATTTTTATTTTTTCAATTCAATTTGCAAACAATATTACAAATTCTTGGCAAGCAGCAAGCAAAGAACAATAGATATACACAGTAAAAAATTATGGTTTATTTCTAATATTATTTGGTACTTAATTTGATCATTCTTGGAATTAAATTTCAATTTTAATGCCAAAAAGTCCTATTTTTAAACTATGAGAAGTTTTAAAATTTTATTTATTCCAAAGTAGTTTCAAAATAAAGTCTTGAAAAGTATTAAAATCCTCTCTAAAGAAGTTTAATCATTTACCCAGCGGCGAAAATGTTGCTTACAGAATCGCTTAAGTCATGCACACATGTAAGGCTGTAATGCACACCACCTCATATACAGATCTGTTATACATTTTCATATACATGGCCGCAAATGTAGAGTGAACGCCTACACGTTAAATACAAAGTAATCAGGGTAGTAAGGTGTTCATCCAATGAGCATATCACTAGCTAGCATACATTGTAAGCAGTAGGTAGGAAGTTCGAATCCTACTTCGCCAACGTTGTAAGGTGGATGTAGGCGAACTGAATACAACTCCGTTTACAGGGTAAGTTGTTGGTAGGCACCTCGAATCTACTTTCGCTTACCTTGTAAGGTTAACGTAGGCGGACTGAATACAATTCCGCTTACATTGTAAGCTGTAGGTAGGCAGATCGAATCTACCTTCGCTTACCTTGTAAGGTGGATGTAGGCGGACTGAATACAATTTCGCTTACATTGTAAGTTGTAGGTAAGCACCTCGAATCTTCCTTAGCTTACCTTGTAAGGTGAATGTAACACAATTCCGTTTACATTGTAAGCTGTAAGTGGACATTTCGAATTTAAAAACCACCACTACACCCACTAATCATATGTATGTACATATGCACATATGCAATGACTTTCAGATGCTGAAATATACACAGAGGGCGAATGACTGCTTCACACATAGGCTTGCCCAGCCAATTTATGCTGGGACTGCTACTGGTATGTATTTAAGGAAACGTGCATAATTAGGGAAACTTACGAAAAAACCACATAAAACACCAAAAGAAAATAATGGAGGGAAAATTGAAATTTAAGCGAAACAAAGCTGACGGCGGTGGTAGCTCAATGGGATAGACCTGTGACTACCAATCGAACGACTTAAGTTCGATTCTCGGTTGAGGCCGCTTGAAGAAGTCTGATGAGGGGATGTGGTGGTCTCCGAAATGGATCCATAACTTCTACCAAAAAAAATTTTTCAATTTTTCTTCATTAAAAAATGGCCAATAGCTCATTTAAATTCACATAAAATAATTATTAGAATTAAAACGGCCATATAAATACAAAGAAAACACCGAAATACGCCAATAATCCAATATATCTGCATAGGGAGAACGTCCATGAAGAAGTAGAGCATTTTTTTTAGCACTCAGATCTGTTTTATACAATTTTATTCTATCAGCGCTTGATTCAGAACCGAATTTGTAACAAAAAAATTCTTCAATGTGATTGTTATTTTGTTTCTATGGAATTTCCGAATTTATTATACAAAACAAGAATGAAATTTGAAGAACAACAGAAAAATGAACAAAATTCATTTTTGTGAACCCAACTTACTTTTTCATATACATTGTATGTTAGTTGTCATTGTGCATAATGTGTAGTATACATCACTGGGGATAAGTAGACAATGTTCGCCGCTGGGACGAGTACCATCAAAGTATTTTTGGTTTGAAATCAAAACCAAAAAAAAATATTAAAAAAAAAATTATCAGAAAAAAGTAAAAAAAAATCAAACAAAATTTTTCTAAAACTGCAATCCGGAGGAGTAATTAAATCTACTCAAATAAATGGCCGAATAATTGTACCAAGTAAGTAATGCAGGAGATTAATTAAATATCATGAGGGTAAATTTTGCTTTATTTTTTCAGTCATAAGGCGGTTGAGGGTCCCTCTTTCAGTATCACTGCAAGAACCGCGACGGTGCCGAAATTTCTCTGGACATCTCCAAAATATTAGTATAAAAGTGACAATATGTATATACCTTAGACAAATGGCTATATGTGCAACAGTGTATAGGTTAGTTTTATTAAAACTTACGGTTGTTTTAATAGAAATATATGCTTTTATGTTTCATTTTTATTAAAGTAAACTATATAAATAAAAATTTTTTTAATAACCACATTTTAACTAGAAAAATTAAAAAAAAATATATTTCCTTCATAGAAAGTGGCTATATGTGCAAAATTTTCTTTACATCATTTTATATAAATTTATTTAAATTTAAGAAAAGTATGTACTAAATTAATATGAAATAGTGCTTCTCCTGTTGTGTTCTACCAGTCTTAGTCTCCGGTGTATTGAACTGGCCAAGTTTTTAAGGGCAGATAAGTAAATTTTTCCCATTTCGTGACAATGGATGGTTTCATGTCCATAAATGTGTTATATTGGTTTGTTAGAGCGAAAATTATGGCTGATTTGGGGTATAATCCAAAGGTCCTCCATCAGGTTAAAGCCTGGTCTGAAGGCTGGCCATTGCATTAAAGGCATATTGTCCGATTCAAAAAAAGTTTCGTTGCCCGTGCGACATGAACGGGCACATTATCCTGCTCATAAATCCAACCGTGACCATGTTAGACCTCTTCAAATGGAATCATTTCAGTATACAGTAACTCTATATATGATTATCTACACATTCGGCTCGCTAAGAAGCATATGTGGGACTTGCCTGAAGCACTTAAGGCAGCCTATAACATAAGGGTGCCACCGCCATGGATTCGTTCGAAGTAAGTCTATGGTGGATGTCGCGTATCCGTCCAATATTTGTGGTAAATGTCTAGACCATTAAGATTAAACTTCTTTTTGTCATTACAAATTACATTTTCAAATTCTATGTCCCAAAATTGGTATTTTTGTAAAAGCCGATTCGGACATTTTTGTGGTGCTTAGTTAGACGAGGTTTAGATACCTTTGATTGATACTGAAGCTGCAAGTCGTGGGTCAGAATTTGTTGGAAACGCTACCTGGTAACATTAAGATTTAATTCGGTTTTAATTTTGATGCATGTCCTGTGTAACTAATGGCCGAATTCGGCGTTTAGTTCGCTCGACAACGATAGTTTTTGGACCGGTCCATCTGCAAATTGCATAGTCCAGGCAACTTTTCGAAAAATTTGAAATGGTGTACGGTGTCGGTTTGTAGCAGACGCTATATGACCGATTCCCATCCCGCCTTCATGCATTCCCCTGATCCTATCCTGCTCCTCAATAGAAATATCTGTTCCCCGCGCGATTATTAACTAATAAATAATAGTTTCAATTTAAAATGTGCAACGTATTGGGTTTTATGTCGACAAAATGCGTTATTTTTCAGTTACAGGCACTTGGATAGCTACGACTCCGTCGTCAAAGTCATTTCAGAGCAATAAAGCATTATGCACATATAGCTATTTTCTATTGAACTCTCGACACTTTCCAGTAAGCTAAGGATATTGTATAACAAATTTGGTGTAAAGTAGAAATAAATGGGTGGAACATATGCACAACACTTTGACGAACCAAATTGCATACTCAGAAGCGAGAAATGGTCATTCCAATCTAAAAGAAAATATATATATCTTTTGCACATATAGCCATTTGTCTAAGGTATATCGAGCCCTAACCGCCATAAATGTGTATCCAACAAAATTATCGATTTCACATGCATCAACTCCCAAAATTTCTTAGCTGTGAAATGTGCAGTTACGAAGTTAGAGGTTAAATAAATTTCAAGCCTGCACATACATAAACTGTATGCAAAACAAATTAAAAAAACTGTGTCCTGTAAAATTTACTTTTTGTTGGATACACTTTTATGAGGATTAGGGCTCGATATATAAGGTACTTTAGTGTTTGCTACTACTGTTTTGGATTTTTATGTAAATAAACTATGTTAAAGTTATTCAATTTCTCATTAATGTTTGGGATAATAGGTTATTATATTATATAGGGGATTTATCTTTAAATCCAAAAAAGTATACAATTTATTCCTATTTCGGATAGATTTAATACCATTTCAACTATTTTTAATACCAGAATTATTCTAAAAATAATGAAAATTTGGTTTTGATTTAATTCCAAGAAAGTATTAATTTGACACCAAGAATAATTTCTGTCTCTCAATATTCTCTTCTTTTTTTAAACCAGAAGTGAGTTTCTGTAACAAAATCGCGAAAATTGTCGATCAAAATGACGTCACATTAATACGTTCCACACTTTGTCACCACCTAAAAAGCAAGTGAGAATCTGAGAATCTATCGATTGACGTCATTATGACGTCACTCGGTCGAAACTATTGATAGAGTTCAGTTACAGAAACTCAGTACAGAATGGTTTTAATTTTATGCTTTTTGGCATTGTTATAATAATACCAAAATGGAATTAAAATTAAACTAAAATTTTTACTGTGTAGACGTCGCAAAAGGGTTTTGTAAATGGTTATAAAGTTTAAGCAAAGAGCATATATATGCTCTTTGGAATCGGAATCCATGTCCATCCTGTCCTGTTTATTCAAAATTAACCGTAGGCTGTGATTATTTCGTTTGATTGCAAAATTGACGGCAGATGTCGCACTCTCATTTCCGGCAGTTGTGGTTTATGTCTGTGCTATATACGCCACAGTGGTGGCAGAATATTTGTACTGAAATACAATTTTATATTGAAATAATTTTCCATTTTTTTCTAGTCTAAAATTTTTTATATCGACCCACTAAATATCGATATTTCCAATTCTAATTAAAAGCCCGTCTCCACATAACTTGATTCACCAGAGAAACATGTAGCAAAACATCTCGCTCAATAACCCGTCTCCACGTGGCTAATCGTGATTCAGTTTGACATTTCTCTTTCTTGTTCTTCTTAAATGTTTGTATGTTTGCTTATTTTTGCGTCTTTGTTTTGGTCTGTGTGAGATTTCGATAGATTTTCGATACAAAATTAGAGAAGACATCGATATCATCGAGGTTGGCAAGATGATTCAGAATGAAACAGTGTTTCAATCTTCACTCGCTCTCAAAAATTTGTATGGAAATTGGTACTGGTTTCCGTGTCGAAACAAGATTGAGAGAGAAAATGCAGAAAAAAAGAGCGAAACACGTTATGTGGAGACATGGTATAAGATATTCGAAGAAACTAAACGCTGTTTTCAAGGGTAATGATTGTGCTTTGAACTGGTTTAATCGAATCTGAGTGGAAAGTAATTACATAAAAGCAGGGACCGTAACGGTTATAAGTGATATCCAAAAAGTTGATTTAACGATTATTTTCTGAGTTTTATTTTTTGCTCAGAAAATAAAAGTTTTTTCTTGAGTTTTATTTTTTGATCAGAAAATAAAAGTTTTTCTTGAGTTTTATTTTTCGATCAGAAAATAAAAGTTATTTTTTGAGTTTTATTTTTCCCTCAGAAAATAAAAGTTATTTTTTGAGTTTTATTTTTCGATCAGAAAATAAAAGTTATTTTTTGAGTTTTATTTTTTTGCTCAGATAATAAAAGTTTATTTATAAATTTTACGTATTTATGTGACGCGAGCACATATATACTATTAAAAATGTAATTTTATGTATGTATGTGGGTAGGTACATAAATATGTAGCATTTAGAAACTCTGTAGGACAGAAATAAAGTTGTTGTGAAGCATTTACTTAAATCTAATAACTTTAAACGAGCAATTCTATATATATATATATATATGTATATATATATATATATATGTATGTATATACACATATATATATATACACATCAAAAAATAACTTTTATTTGCTGAGGGAAAAATAAAACTCAGAAAATAACGATTAAAAGTCAATTTTTTTTTATAAAAATCGAAAAAATAAAAGTTAATGCACCTAGAGGTAGTCTGCGTTACGGTGATTACATCTGTGTACTTCTTTTGCGTTTAGCGTTTTTCCTTCAGTATGATTTTTTTAGTCGAAATTTAAAAAATAACGATTATTTGCAATCCCTGCATAAAAGATATTAAGCAGGGAATAGAGCCAAAAACGTGTTTTTTGCCTATTTGAGCATGAATATCTCAGAAACTAGAAACAATTTGGAAAATCTGACTCCAGATTCAGGTTAAGCACACTAAAATCCTTTAGAAAAGTGTAATTTCATTTCTGGTATAAAATTTTTTTGAAATGCGATTTTTTTGTATGAAAATTTTATGGTAAATGCTTATAAAATACTTAAAAGTGCATGTATTTTTAATTTAAAAACGGTGAAGTGCTTTACCCCTTTTCCAAAATGATTACTGCATTTGATTTATATTTCAAAAATGTATACACTAATCAAAATGGAGCATTTTAGCTATAATAGTTAGGAAAATGCTGAAATTTCAAAAATACCGTTATATGGGAGGTGGGCGTATTTGTGGGTGGATTTTGTTCAAATTTTCACAGTTTACTAATTTCAACCAAAAAAGCTTAAGTTCCGATTCTAGCTTAATTATTACTATTTTTGGCCGCGTTTGTATGGAGGTGCCCCCACTGTCTCGAGAACTGCATCGCCGGAACGGATGGCTATGCCCTGTCATTCAAGGATAGCGTCCCTGCGGTCGATGTCTGGTGGCTGCTGGTCTTAATTGCTTCATACAACCGCAATCATACATACATATATCTCATTGCCATTATAATGACACAGATCATCTCAGTAACTTGTACAATAGCCGAATTTTTTTGTAAGCGTGCATGACGCGATACGATTTTGCTGTGTGGACTGTATCGTATCGCTTCTGTTTGTGGGGACCTTTAGTAGCTCGCTGCAGTGTCAGTGGAGGGCATGTTGTTGCGCATGCGCAAAACCGGCGATCGATGAGTGCACAATGCGCGGCACCATATTCTTACCATTGACCAGCTTGTACTTGGTCTTTGCGAGTCACTGCATTTTGGCAGTTGAATGGCGGAATTTTTGATCGGCAAATGCTGATTTTTCCACACGTTCCACCGCCAAGCATTTTAAAGTATAACAAGTAAGGAAGCCTAAGTTCGAGTAGAATCGAACATTAGATACTCAGCTGTATGCCTTCATTGTTTGTTTGCGTTTGATGGAAACACGGTGTACTTTATATAAAGCGAGTACTGCATAAAGTGGGCGTAGCCACGCCCATTTTCAAAATTTTTATCAGTCACCCAACTAAGCATCTATATTATTAATATGCTAACATAAATTTTGTTCCATCTTCTCCGTCGAAACTACTGAACCGATTTTTAAACTAAGCACACCATTAGAAAGGTATTGCTCTCAAATAGAACTGCGCCAATTTTCATGAAAATTGGTTGGAAAATGCGTCCACAATCGTCGTTGGAAAATTGCCGTGTGGTTGTTGTTGCATGCTTTTGCACACAACAGAGCTGTCTCAATGCGCAAGCATATGTAGCTGTCTTTGTGCGTTTTCACCAAACTTACCATGCAATTCTGATCATGTTTGGCTGGATGTGGTGTGTAGTTCCAAAGAAGTAGAAACGTAAAAAGGTAGCAAAAGCACTACAACAAAAACATAAAGTCAAGGAATAAGTAGGATAAGAAATAATAAGAAGGAAAGAAATTGAGGAAAGAAAAGAGCAGAAATAGAAATAAAGAAGTAGGTAGGAGAATTTGGAACACCAACAACATAATAGTAGCAGTGATAGTAGCAACAAACAATTATACAAAAACTATAATTGCACCTTAGTCATAAGAAAAAAGTGTATAAACCAAGTTTCGTCATAATATCTCAATCATTTGTCGAGTTATAGGCTAAGAAATCTCGTATATGCCTTTGTCTAAAAAGAGGCGGTGCCACGCCCATTTTCCCAAAATTTTTCTATTTTTTTTCCGGTCTATCGTAGAACTCATGCCAGAAAATTTCAATGAATTATCTTTATATTTGACAAAGATATCGCTTAAAATGTTTTTATTAGGTCACTTTATAATACCCATATATAAAAGTGGGCGGGGTCGTCAACCGATTTTAACAATTTTCCGTCAAAACGTTTGTCTAAGTAAGTAAATTACGCGTACCAAATTTCGTCGATATATCTTCAACGGTTTCTGAGTTATGACATATAAAACTTTCAATGTTTGACCCTTAATAAGTGGGCGTGGCACCGCCCATTTTTCAAAACTTCATCAGTTTCTTCTTAGGTGCCTGAGCTCAACACGTGGGTAAAATTTCATCACTCCAGCTATAGTAGTGACTGAGATACCAAATTTCCGATTTTTTCTATATAGGAAAAGTGGGCGTGGTCATGGTCCGATTTCGCCCATTTTCAATACCAACCGTCCCAGTGCCGATAACAACTTGCATTTCAAATTTCATCAAAATATCTCAATTTTTGCGCGAGTTAGAGTGTTTACAGACGGACGGACGGACATGGCTCAATCGATTTCTCTTTTCACCCTGATCATTTTGATATATATAAGTCTATATCTATCTCGATTATTTCATTCTGTTACAATCCACCGTTATGTGATTAAAACTATAATACTTTGTGTACTAGTACAGCTGAGTATAAAAAGGCATGTATGTACATTAGGGTGTGGCCAGAATTATATGGAGACAAATTGTATATCATACATATTTCCTCAACCTCATCTCCTAGGTCGATGCTAATATAGCCGAAAATACTACATACATATACATTTTTGGCCCAGATGCTGACAGTTAAGGGGTGTCGAACAGCGGTCAAGGTGCGGATTAACATATAAAGCTCAAAAAATAAATTTTTTTTATATCTAATGCCTAAAATCGATAGCACTGTACTCAAGGATACCAAATATAAATTTTGGTCGCGATCGGAGATGGTTGAGGACTGTCTCACAGGGTCCCATATGGTAATATGAACTTTGACCCCTGTGCGACACCTTTTATCCAACTCCGATCGAGACCAACATTTACATATATGTGGTATTTTTAAACTTATTTTAACCGATTTAGCGGGGCGACTCTGACAAAAATGTGCATTTGATTTTTTAAGGACCACCCTAATGTAAATACATACATATGTACGTATCCTTGGATGTTTGGCGCTGTGTGATATTCCTTACTTTGGCTGTTCGTATGACAGCATAAATAAATTCTCATTGTGGTGCTTCATTCGTGCTTGTTTTCTTCTGTTTTTATCTGAAATATTTATTTTATGCACCACTTCAGTTCCTTGCTCGCCTTTCGAATTGTTTGACTTCGATTTGCTTTTTTTATTTACTGGCCCAGCGCGATCATTGACGATGCGACGACTGACCGCTCATCATCGTCCATCGTCCATCGTATATGTCAACTGTCTTGCTAAACACATGTTGACATAAATGTCATATGTTTGCAACAAAAATGTTTCTTCAATACGATTTTGATGAGCCAACAGGACCAGAAAATATTTATGTAGACACATGCATATACATATGTACGGTATGTATGTACTATGTACGTATGTTTATTGCTTTTTTGTGTGCTAATTTTGACTTTGATGACCGACAGGAAAGCCATGCAACAGGCCAAGCAGGCATATCTGGCAGGCGCTTTTTTCATCCTTTTTACCTTAATCGATTATCATTTTTAATAATCGATTTCATTTGGACACCATAAACAAGCGCACGGACGGACAGACAGACGAACGAATGTATCTAGAGTCAGACAGACGACATAAATCTAAAATATGGCATTGACGAGCAGCCAGCAGTTAGTTAATTCTCTTTTGCTTGTATAGTTACATATGTAGGTATTTGTAACAGTTGCAACATGCCTACCTTATCGCATACTATTTATGTACATATGTACATTTGTTGCTAGTACTTTTTTGGCGCGGCATGTTGACTCAGCGTGAATTTATCATCAGCGTTGCCGTTTTAGCCATTTTGTGGCTAGAGTTTTTTAGCCACCAAAATTTCGGTTTTGCCACTAGCCACGTTTTTAGCCACCGCTTGTAATGGACCATAATTTTCCACATAGGAAGGATGTGGTAACGCTAATTCAATTCAGCGATTATCACAAATCGATTTAAGTGTTAAAAAAAAAACAAGTAACGCAACTATCGCTAAATGCCTGTTGATACTCCTAGTGGAATAGTAGGCTGTCGATGAAAGTCCGTATAAGGATCTAACTGACTTTGTATATTGTTTGCTACTTCTACCACTTAGCAACGCCGAAGTGGAAAGAACCTTTTCCCTAATGAATAAGATATGGCTTAAAGAATGTAAAACTAAAAATAATAATAAAATAAAAAAATAACAGAAGATCTCATCAAATTAATGAAGAAAGAGTTAATTTATGAAGAGAAAGAGTCAATTAGTGATGACGACATAATGATAGATATTGAATGTGATATGTAATTTTTTTTTATATAGTTAAGTACATACTATTTATGTATGAATATTTTATTTTTAAATAAATTTATGATTTTTTCCTTATATTGCATGCAATACTTTTGTGCCTGAATTTGAAAAATTAATTTATACTTAACATGTTAATTTGAAGAAAAATTTTTTAGTCACTATTTTTAGCCACGAACCAAATTTTTTAGCCATTTTTAGCCACAAATTAAATCAAATCTAGCCACCACGAAAATTTTCAACGGCAACGCCGTTTATCATATCTTGATATACCCAGTTGGGTGAAAAATTGAAAATGAATGAACGTGCAAGAGAGGTGGAAACTCCCTTTGAAAAATATTTTTCTGATTAAAACTTCTTAAAATATCACACTTTCCACTTGTCTGAATCGGCTTATAAATATGAGTTGCAATCATTTTGCATTGTTGGTTTAACATTTGTGCTTGAGACACTGAAGATGGCGCATATTAGCCGAAACCGGTTTGTCTTCAAACCAAACTTGACAAGGGATGACGGAAAATCGTTCCACAATACATCATATTCCTACCCTGTCGAAAAAACAAGCAACCAAAAAATATTTGTGTTTGACCTTACTTTAGTACTGTAAACAGATGGCAACTCTTTTTAAAAATTTCGAGTCACAATCTGCAAATGCAGACAAATAATTTTAAATCCACAACTGGCTAAATGTTCTTTTTCCGAGGCTAGATTTGTGTAGTTTTAGCGACGACATTTGTGCGCTTTCATTGAAGACCTTGCCCATATTTTTGTCTAGCAGCTATGTACGATGTAAGTTTAGTGACACCAACTAGACATTTATGATTGTCATCATCATCGCATAACTACTGGATATACATACATATGTACAAATGTAAGGATATCTGTATGGACTGCAGCATCACCAAAGGAACAAATGTTTTCGTGTTCACCAACAGCTGAAAAAGGGTAGATCACATTAATTAATTGGTTGATAGGCATTCGTTTGTATGACTTTTTTTGTTTTTTTATTTATTTAATGCAATACAATATAAATGTTTCTGCCATTTATGGCTGATCAGCTCTACTTCTTCAATTGAAATACAAATTTTTTGCATGTTTTCTTCGTTAAACAAGCGATCTTAGGCGCCTGCCTAAGACATTGGGTCCTTGATTTGTTCGCTGCTTACACCGCATTTTTTAATCACTTCTGATGGTGTCTTTGGTAGATCACTATGAACTGCCACCATTTAAGCTCCTGCCAGACGATGCAATGAAAGTGCTTTCAGAAAGTGAAAAAGTAAAATTTTCTCGTGTAGCCACCAAAAAAGTACTTTCTGAAAGTGTTTTCCGAAATTTCAGCAAT
Organism: Urophora cardui; assembly: GCA_960531455.1. Lineage (NCBI taxonomy): Eukaryota > Metazoa > Arthropoda > Insecta > Diptera > Tephritidae > Urophora > Urophora cardui. Next base: position 39,348,917 of record OY482674.1, on the reverse strand, counting down.
TACTTTCTTAAGCCTAGTACTGAGTTCACCGCCGTGAAATTTCGCCAGCAACATGCATTTATTTTGCCGTGAAATGTTTCAAAAAATTTTTTGTCAAATGAGAATAAATGCCAAAACAAAAACTGAGCAAATGTAAAAAAAAAATTTGGAGCATCGCCTCAGAACCAACTTTCAAATTTTGCCCAATAAAAAATTTGTATATAAAATATAACTTCAGATTTCAACAAATGTCACTTTTCACTCGAAAATAAATGGCATTGTACATTTAATTTGGCGTGAAAAATGTTGCTGGCATAATGTTGCTAGCATGTTGCGCAACATTTTCACGGCAGGAACTGAGTACAACTTTGGCGTGAAATATCTGTGAAATTTCACAAATGTTTCCCCAGCAGTTTTTTTGTATGGATTTTGACAGCAGTTTCACGTGAAACTCGAACTCAGTACTATGCTTTACGAAAAACTTTCATCGTCTAGCTGCGAGAAAAATACTTTTCAGAAATACTTTTCACTTTCAATTGTTGCATCTGAAAGTGTTTTACTTTCTGAAAGTTGCTAGCTGATACGAGTGTTGTCTAAATGATCGAACCGGCATGTAAATGTTTTCTTTATAAAAATACATATGTATAAACAAAATACAATTATTAAAATAATTAATTATCACGTTATATTTTTCATATGAACACAAAAAACACAAAATTCTCCACCATCACCATTCCACGCACAGCTGTTTGCTCTTACCGTAGCCACCGTTGACCCAACTCGGTTGCAATAGAGTTGGACTGTTTGCCTACATACGGTGCAATTTATTGTACAAACATGTTGTACAATCTCATTTTGTAAAAGATTACTTTGAGTGAGCTTGGAATAGGATAATATTGCGCTTGTAGGAAGAAGAAGAACGTACAGCAAAAGTACGATAATTAAAAGAAACAAATTTACAAAAAAGTGGTTCCTGCAAGCGTTCCATTTTGCGTTATTTATTCTACAAATATTTATGTTTTTTGTGTTGAATTCGCTTATTTTTACTTATTTTAATTTGATATGTTCACTTCAAGAATTCTCAAAAAATGAAATGTTGAACAACATGCCCCCAAACGATGCAACCAAGTTGTAAAATTTGCCAAAAAATCAAAACTTTTTGATTTTTTGTACAACCGATACACAACTTCATACTACAGCCCCAAAAACGTTGCGATTTCCGGCGCAACTTGCTCAAGTTGTATACAAAATTGCAAGGTGTGTGGCTAGCATCACACTGTGTGAGTCACACAACAAGCTGTTTGTTCTCCTACATCTGTCTTGCTCTCACAGCTGTTTGAATTTAATTTGACAGCTGCCAGAAAGTACTTTCAAAAACTCATTTCCCTTTCACCGTGTGGACAAACTAAAAGTAATTCCTGAAAGTTTTCGGAAAGTGGAGGTAAAAAGTGCTTTCTGAAAGCACTTTCATTGCGTCGTGTGGATACTCATGAAAGTTCTTTCAATGATTTGACACTTTCGGAAAGCACTTTCATTGCATGGTTTGGCAGTACCTTTAGCCATGAGATTTTTTACCAATTTTGTATAATCTTGTGCGAGTTTTCCAATTTGTATGGAAGCAAATACCGAACATCCTTCAGAAAGAGTTCATTTACTGAAGGGGGAGGATCCATACGTCCAATCATTATCCCCTCACTGACTAAGCCACTGGTTTCAGCCATTGAATTTCGGGTCACTATTTGTTTTGCTCACTTAAATACCATTTATATATGTATAATGATTTGTTAACTATAGGCGCATTTCTGTCGTACCCAAGCATGAAAAGAATACTCGCCTATTCATAAAATTACCTTCAAAGCAACAACACCAACTCGACTATTTTTAAAATATTTTTAAATATTTTTAAAATAGTCGAGTTGGTGTTGTTGCTTTGAAGGTAATTTGATGCATAAGCGAGTATTCTTTTCATGCTTGGGTACGACAGAAATGCGCCTTATGTAATTAGACTATTCTGGCAACTGTATTTCCAAAGACAACTAAATTTCGAAAGGAAAGAAAAATATTACTCTCGAAAGATAGTTGTCTTTGGAAAGAATAGCCTTATAAATCTTTCAATTCTGCCTCTTCGCAACGTAGCATGTTGCGCACCTCCAAGCAAGATGTTGCACACCTCCACGCAACATGTTGCTCGACTCACCACGTTATCGCATCCCTTCATTGTTTCATGATGTGATTTATCATACTTCCTTTTGTGATTTAATGTAACTGCAATCTTTTGACGGTTATTTATTTAAAGATAAATAATCTCTTTATTGCATTTTTAATTTTCTGATTAATGTCTTCATGAACTTTCACTAAAAACGAATTATTTGCTGGTGTGCACAGGCACAAAATTCGTAATTGTAGCGAATAAAAAATGCCACCCAAAAGTTATTTAATATTAACACTGTGCAACTGAGACACGTTATTTATTTAAATATAAACAGACTCAATATTCTAATATGAACTATAACTAAAAGTTTTTGATCAAAATAATAGTAAGAACGCTCGTATAATCTTTTATATTTTTTTCTCTTAAACGAAAGATGACAAAAAAGAAGGGAAATAAAGTTTTGACTGGCACTTTTCGAACTATTATTTTACAAAAATGTTGAATGGTGTAAAACTGTAAATGTAATTTCGTGCGTGCAATTTTTTATTGAGTAATTTTTCAACAAATAAAGCAAAAAACTTTAACTGCAAAAAAGATAAAAAAAGAAGAAATCATATTTTGAACAAAAGCAATTTGCAACGGTACAACTTCATTTAAAAATGCTTGGCAAACATTATGCATGTGTACTTGCAATGTCCGCATGTTGCTGGTGTACATATGTATGTACATATGTACCTATGCATGTTGCAATACGGTGCTTGAATGTTCAGCAAGATGTGGATGAGCCAAAATGTCAACGTTGACAGCTGACAACATATTATTAACCAGAAATATGTCTGTATATTTTTACATATATGTAAGTATGTACATATGTATGTATGGCTATATGCGTATATCATGCCAGCATATACTTAATATTAATGGCCTGAATTAACTGAGCAACAATCAGACGAAAATACGCATGTGGAAGAAAAGAACTCCCAACACAGAGAGATGCAAGAGAGATGAGATGGAATAAGTGCCATATTTACAAGGTGGCACAAGAGTGAATAAACCACCGCAAATGAGGAGTAGTCTTTGTAGTCCACAGAGAAAACTAAATGCCTCCTTAAATATGCAACAACAACTTTTTGAAGTTTGGAACTTCTTTCGTCTGAGCACAGGATTCGTTTTCGATAAATTTCAAGTTAGGTGTCATAAAGGTCTCTGAGAGTAAATAGTTCACAAATATTTTCTCAGAAGAGAGGTTGCCAATTCTTGTCGATATCAGATCGGTGGTTCCATTAGTTCTTTGGGCCTTAGGGGCACTCTTATATCAAAAAATGTCGCCATAAAATTTGCAACGGACTGTTAGTTGTTAACCCGAACGTGGTCACACCACAGGCTCCACTACTGAGATCTGTAGTTTGAAACGCCAAATACCTGATTTAATTAATTTAATTTAAAAAAAATGATCAAAGTTAAATATGCCAAATAAGCAGCACAAAAGTTCCAGAGTCCGACCACTTTTGCGCCACCATACCTAAAGTATCTTTTAGTTCAATTTATGATGGAAAATTATGCAAGTATATGCATGTATGGACAACATAAGCCTGTTTGTAGGTTTGTCTGTGACATTTTGTGATTTTTTAAAATGCTATTTAAAATGCGTAAATTTCCTCCGTTCAACGACCACCGACCACCGAGCGTCACATAAACATCATTGGGGCGTGTGAATAAATATTTGTATGACATAACCAGAACCCAAAAAGGATGTACCTACTGCTTCACCGGCTGGTACTGCTCTCCCTTGCAACTGCCCGTAAAATGTCAGTCAAATTGTAATTATACAAAGTGCTGCAACAAAGTGTCCAGAGACAAGAGGCCAATGGCCAATTTCATGATCAACGAACACACTTTTAATTTATTTTCATTTTGAATTTTACATTTTTCTTCTTTATCAAATTCAAAATTAATTACGAGCAAAAAGGGATGCGATCTCAACGCTTTGTAATCGCAAGCATGCGCATGCGTTGCATATTTCGCTGAAAGGGGTCGGCCTACTAAAAATTGGCCATTCGTCGTTGGAGCCCTGAACATATATACATATGTATGTATGAATTTAGTACTTCATACGCTTCTGCTTATGCGCCAAAATATCTTCGGCGATGCCATTCTCTTCTACAGAGTGGTGCAATTAAAATTCTTTAGCATAAGCGCCAGACGTCAGATGGCAGTGCATTCTTTTAGTGCATTTCGAAGGAAGAAACAAAAGGTTTGTCTTGTTCTATCATGCTGAATGCTTCATGACTTTAATCAGTGAAAAAAATTTAATTAATAATTGAAGATTGGCTTAGTGAAGGTTGCACCTGTCATACCAGAGATTTGTGCTACGGCCGGTTGTTTCACTTATGAATTCAAATGCGAGCAATGCCCCTTGACAAAAGTATTATTTCCAATTTCATTGGTTTTTTTTGGCAATATTTTTTTCGGCTTCAGTATCGTGTGTTTCCAATAGACAATTATTAAAAAAAAGCGTAGGAGTGTGAGAGTTCGAGAAAAATCGCATATCAACCGTAGAGGGCGCTGATAGTCAGGCGGCTCTGAGGGCTCTCGGGTCTGTAAGGGTGTCATCGAGTTTGGTGGGTGAGTGCAGGGAGTTGCCCATTGGCTTGGCGGGTTGACATAGCTGTCCTTGATCTTGGTGCTGGGACACCGCGATATTCAGGGTAACGAAATGGCTGATTTGCTGCCCAGGCGGGGCTCGGCTCTTAATGTCGCAGAGGCGCGACAGGTTCTTGCGCCCCTGGGATTTGACAAGGGTCGAATCTCTCTGCACTGGTTCGGGGAGGCCAAAACTAGATGGAAACGGTTGCAGACCTGCAAGATCTGCAGAAGTGTGGCCTTCATGTAATAAGATGCGATCCTCAGCCATCCTAAGGATGGATAGAGGAGACATTTCCCGCATAACTGCAGTATTTACGGGGCATTGGACCATTGGTAAACACGCGGCCCGATTGGAATTGGACCACAACAGACGGACAGAGCATCTACTATGCGAGGGACCTTCGCACTGCCAAGGCAGAATGAAGTTCCTTGGCAAGCCTTTCTTCGTCAGTCTTTCGGAACTCAAGGCTGTCAGGCCAGAAGGGCTGCTCAAATATTTAAATTCAACGGGATGGATATAGGTGCAGGGTCTGCCCAGGTTTCCGGACTGTTCATTACTTTCCTTTGCTTTTCAGTGGTTTAGTCACGAGTTGTGGTAACAAAACGGCGCATCGGTGCTACTTGGAGTCAGTGGGACTCAACACTCAAACCAACCAACCAACCAAAGGGCGCTAAGGCTTAGAGTAACAGGGCAATTTACGCAACGACCTTTTGGACACAGCAACATACGGGGGCAAAACGGCTGTTCAGACTACGTTACTCCCTAAACCGACCTCAATAGGGAACTATGGGTAATAACAGAGCAGAGCGGATGGAAGAAAGGACTACTACACAATTGCCATACGTTCAAATTTTTTACAGACGGATCGAAGAAGGACACAAGGGTGGGAGCTGCGGTGTTTTCTCCGGAGCTTGACATACAACAAGGCATACAACAATCCTTTAGACTCCCGGACTACTGCAGTATCTTTCAGGCTGAGGTTTACGCTGCCTCAAATGCAGAGGAACATCGTATACATATTTTCATCGACAGCCAGGCGACAATGAAGGCGACCGCGGCAACGACGACCGCCGCTAAATGCGTGAATCAGTGCAGGGTCAAGTTACAGGAACTCTGTGAGGATAGACGCGTTAGGTACTATCTACTGGGTACCAAGCAAATGAGAGGGCGGACGTGTTAGCCAAGACCGTGGCATCACTAGTGCAAGTAAGGGTACGTTCATGAAAATTTATAATTGTAGCAGTACAGCAACCCCGTTGCTTATTTTGCACTTGCCTGATGATACTCAGCTGATATATTGCTATAACAGCATTATTAAAAGTATTTGGAATTAATTTGTGTTATTAAAATCATGATACAAACAACCAAGGTAGTTCCATTTCACTTTGAGTTTGTCATTTTTGATTATAATATGGATTATTGACGTCTTACTTAAAGTCAAAAATTTAGGATAGCGTTGCCCAATCAAAAGTTTTTGGCTGAGGGTATATTTGTACAAGATATTGGGTATTTTAAATGAAATGGTGTTTTTTACATATGTTAATAAACAAAACAAATCAGCGGATTTAATGAGTATATTTTAACATTTTAAATATATTGAAAAAAGCTTTTCAAAACAGATAAAATAATGAGTTATTCATAAAAAATAAAAGAGATTTTTGTTTATTACAGTCGAAAACTCTTATCAATTCCCAGGAGGTGTATTGGGAGTGTCTATTAACAAATATATTTACTATTTTTTTATGAAAATGTTAATGGCTTTTCATTCACTTGTTAATAAAAATTCCTCTACTTCTGTATTTCTCCCAAGCCTTTTAATTAAAAACCAGGGACCGATTTTAATCGTTATTTTCATTTCTTCGGATGAAAAAAGCATTATGAAAACTTCGTTAGCAATAAAATGCAAGTATGCTGATACAATGATTTTAGCACATTCTATCCAAATATGAGCTCATCTTTAATCTAAAGATTTTTATTTTTTAAATTTTTAAATAACCATTATTTACGATTTTTATTATTTCGATCAAAAATAATTTTTATTATTGGATTTAAATTTTTCCGATGAAACTTGATCGATATTTTATGATTTTTATTTTTTCGATCAAAAATAATTGTTATAATTGGATTTAAATTTTTCCGATCAACTTTAATCAATATTTTTTTATTTTTTCTCCGATCATAGTAAACTTTTTCAAACGTTAGTGAATCCTATATTTGATGGCTTGAAGTTGACGATTGTGCCAACGTTGGCCAGTTGAATTTGAGAACAAAATTTGCAAAAAAAAAACAAGTTTTTAGAGTTTATTATGATCGGAGAATTTTAAATCCAATAATAAAAATTATTTTTGATCGAAAAAATAAAAATCATAAAATATCGATCAAGTTTCATAGGAAAAATTTAAATCCAGTAATAACAATTATTTTTGATCGAAAAAAAAAAAATCATAAAAAATCGATCAAATTTCATCGAAAAAATAAAAATCAAATTATAACGATTAAAAATGATTTTTTTTATAAAAATGATAATCGTTACGGTCCCTGTTAAAAACACTGAATTTTGTTAAATTAGACCAATATCGATGTTTATGTAATTTCAATATTTATTGAGCTTCTTTTGGTCGATGAAATAAAAACAAAAACCTTTGGTTTTCTTTTTGTGCCTCCTACGCGTTCTTCCACTGCCTTCTTCACACTGAAATTTCACTTTTTTAAAATATTTGATATTTTATTTAGTATGAGCAAACCAATTTATAAATATTAAAAAAAAAATCGGAATTCTACCGGTATTAAAACCAGGGACTTGTAACAAAACTTGTAACGAAACGAAACTTGCGTTTCTGGCGTTTCTGTTCCAAGAAACATTAAAGGATAAAAACTAAATTCGAAACCAAATGATTGTAGCGGTTCCAGCAGAAACAAAACCTGTAACGAAACTAAATTAATTTTGTTCCTAAATTAATTTTGTTCCTTTTGATATAGCAATTTTTTAGAAGCAGCACATAATTTATACTTACGGTACTAGAAGAAACCTTAGTATTCACATCTTTCAGCTTAAAAGCATAGAGGGCCGTGGGTGGTTATCTGATTCAATAAAAAAAAATAAAATAAAGATGAGCTAGAATTTCAACTCACCATTCTTACCATTTCTCCCAAAAACCTAAGCTCGACTGCAGCAACATTTCGCTAAGCTTTCAGCCATATCCATTTATGGCCACGAGACTAACCGCATCGCATTAATAGCCAATTCATTCCAAACGAGCGAATCAAATCCTGCCGCCTCTTCGCTTGTTTACTTTGCCAATCATTAACCATGACGATCATCATGTAACTTCGCCGTTGAGTTGTGTTGTGTTTTTTTTCCGTGTCCGCGTCCGTCCACCTGTGCCTTTATCATTTTCATCGTCATCCTCATCCTCAGCAACGGCCGCATTGTGATAATTACGCGCATCGTTGACCGTTTTTATGTCGTTTCATTTATTAATTAATAATTTCATATTTTAATGATTTCGCCCAAACGCGACAAACCGGCGCACGTTTTTAAATGCCCCTGGATGCTTGAATGTCGGCTGACCTGATGATGCGAATGCCTCCTGTTCGAATGGCGTTTGCTATGGCGTTGCCTGATGGCTAAATTGGTGGTATTGATGTCGGTGTCGCGTTGTTATGTTTGTTTTCTTCTTCTTATTTTTGGCTTCTTTCTTCTTCGTTAATGATATGATTAGTTTCTTTAGCAGTTGTTCCATTCTTCTTTTTCCACTTGGTGGTTGCCTCTTTTCGCTGGCTGACCGAGTTTACGCCTTTTCACTGTGCCGCCGTGTGTAAGTATGCGTTGCAAGGTGTTGCTGCAACATGCAGTTGATTAAAAAATTAATTTTGCAGTTTTTTCGGTTGTTCATGTTTTACGAGCGTTACGAGGGGCGTCAATTAAGTAGTTGTAGAGTAATGGAAGATATGGTTTTACTAAAATATCACAAAGTTTTCAAAAAGCGTTAGTCATATCGTGCTTTCATAACATTTTCAACTACGTCTTTCGAATGTAAAATATGTCAATATAAGTATTCTTTTGAAATTAATCCACTCAGCACAAAATTATCAGCCGTCCATCGTACACACTAAAATCCATGAAAATGCGCCAATAATGTGGCAAGAATCGTAAGTGGCGGCGCGTTGAGTTAATCGATTGCGGTAGGTTTAACGGATTAAAGAGCTTGTGGATTCACGCACTTTGGCTAATTAAAGTCGTTTTTTTTTGTTTGCTCTTTTGGTATTTTCTTAGTTTTTGTTGTTTTGCTACTTGCTTGAAAGACTTCCATGTTGCAGAGGTACGTTGCGCTAAGGTGAGTTTTTAAATTTGTGTCAGAGCATGTGTATATATATATGTATGCCTCGTGCACATACTCGTACACACTAATAAAATGCGAATAAAATTTTTATAGAACCACGCTGCACATCACATCTGCAGATTTTCCAGGAATCATCTATGCTGATTTCACTTATTCAATTATGATTTTATGGTAAAACGAAGTTTATTGCAAATGTTAAGTGAGCTAAATGGTAGAGATGATTTTTATTAGATTCGTTTTATGATTCAACTAACTATGAGTATGTTCTGCTCACTGATAATGATCTGAGATATATATATATATATATATATATGTATTTATGAAGGCAAGTAGTTAAAGTAAATTTGAGATCCTTCAAAGTCTGACTGAAGATATGCGAAAGGACAAATATACTAAAGAGCATTTTTAAATGAGTACCCAATTAAGGCAAACATATTTAGGAATCAGTGGCGGACGCTGCACACAAGTCGAAAAGCCCGACCTACTTAAATATTTTCGTTCATATTACGAAGTTCTTTAAAATCTGGTTATTTAACACTTGAAATGTGTTTACGACTGCAGTTCTCATGGCGCGTGAGCCCACCAACAATATTCACGTGTATTTTGTTTGTACAGCCAATCACAGCACAACCTAGGATATTGAGCATGCTTTAACAGTTCCATACGTGGGCTTTTATGAGGCTTTCAAAACAGAATAACACAGCTTGTTTTCTCGCTTTCTCTAAGGAGAAGTTAAGCTGGCTTTTGCATTCGCGATTTGATATTCCAATGTGCTGCGATTGTAGATTTTCAGTAATATGTCAAAATCAAACAAAAACATTACTTAAAAAAGCGACAAAAATCAAAATCAAGTGAAATCAAACATTTCACGACTTTTGCTAATTCAACTTCAGTTTTTCAAACACTGCTAAAAAGTTACCCCTTATTCATAAAAAATAAAATAGGTTTATTAAACTCTTATAATTGAAAATTTCTATGGAAGTGTCATTTTAAAAAGCTCTATAAACCTTTGATATTTTTTATGAATAAGGGGGTAACCCCCATTTTTTAGATATTATCTTATGCTATAATAAGCAAATCCACTTGCTATTTCTGAAATTGCCGTCGGTATAAGGAAACTAAAAATTCCTCTACGCTTCGTGTCATATTCAGCGATTTCTCTATAAGTTTGTCGTCAGCAATCAATGCAGTTGCATTCTTCCCAAATGATTCTAATAATAACCTCTCCTCTGCTTTTGTAGATAATTCACGTTCTGATGGTGAAGAACTTTAATTTGCGTTCGAATGAGCCAGGCTTGTTGATGTGCTAACCGAATGTAGGTACAGCTAAAACAACAAAAGTCACACACATATCTTCATATTATCCACCAGAACTTAATTATTCCCAATCATCTGCATTTTCTTAATTTATTTTAATACATTCGGTTTCATAAGGTATTTATATAATGCTAGAGACACACATCGTAGTATAGTAGAAATATTGCGATCTATACCACATATGTGCCACTCTCATATTGTAGTTTAATTGAAAATTTTCATAGTAATGCCAAATCATAGTATTGATATTATAATATTCATACCACATGTGTGACTGAGGCATAAGCAACAAACTAAATAGAAAAAAACAAATTAATCAAAGTCAATGACGGAATCACAATCAAACTTTCATATAAAACAGCAAATAAAATTACATAAATGGCTAATGGCTAAGCTTCATACATAGGCTTGCCCAGCCAATTTATGCTAGGGCCGCCACTGGTATGTACATATATTTAGTCACCGGTACGAATAGTCGATGCTAGAAAAAATAAAAATTAGATACTACGTTCATTATGGAGCAAATGCTCGCCTCTCGTCAGTGATCGGTACACCATCCTCTTGTATGATTTCTTGCGGTCAAAACAATAATAATGCCTCGCTGAGTTATAGAAATCAACTTTTCAGCAAACATTTGCCCAAAGCCTTTTGAGGTTGTCACTAAACATAAATTCCGAAAATATTCCATACAGTATTTATACATACTTGGTTTGATTTAAGTAGTTGACGAATTATTCGCATAAATGTTTACACATCAAATTCAACCTAATATACCTATTCGTATATTTTTTTTTGTACTACTTTGTTTTTAACTCCACTCAACTCCATCAGTCTAACAGCAAATAATTCTTAGCATTTTAACATTTAACAAGCATTTAATTGCCGCCACCAATATGGTTTCAGCTCACTTTTATTTTTTGCTTGACTTTAAAGCGCATTTAGCAATAGCAACAGCTAGCAAAGGAATGAACCACTTAACAATTCCACACGGACCAATGTAATAGCTACTGTTGTGTGACTAATTTTGGTCAAATAAATTTAGCAATAGATACATTGTATGCGTTTGAGTGTATGTAACTATGTACATGTGTATGTTTGCATGTAGGCCTATAAAATATTTTGACAAATATCACACGTCGTCAATCAAATGGTGACATTTTTTCTGTCAAACGTACAAACCATAATTGAACGCAAATTTGTTTGGTTTTTATTGCAGTTAGCATAAATGGTTAGTTTTAAATGGTTGGTTTTTTGACAAAAAAAAACATAAAAATAACACTGTGTGGCACTTTTGGGGCCGGAATAATTTCCACACAGAACGAAAGATCAATTTTTTCTTATTGCCATTTTAAATTTGCGAAATTTTGCCTGAGTGATTTTTAAGTAAAGGAGAAAAGTGTTTAAAAACATATCATATAGAAACTTATAGTAAAATTGTACGAGTTTTAATTTCGTAGAATACTTTAACCCGCTAACACCTTCACGAACAGACCGTGTTTACGCCAACTCTCACTCCGAGATGTCGCTGGTAGGAGTCATGATTGACAGATCATGGTGAATGATCAATCAGCTGACAGGACTCGTTACCTCATCTCGCTTTGGTATGAGTCCTGTTAGCTGATCCCGTTGTTTTTGGCTCCACCTTCTGTGGTGCCTATAAAAGGGGTGGAAACAAAACAGTTGGTCTTCTTTTGATCATCAGATTTTCTTCAGCGACATCTCAGGTGAGTACAACCCCATCTGTATATATGTATATAAATAAATACAGTGAAGTGTATCATACACAAATATATATTTAAGTGCTCAAATCTAGTGAAGTGTAAAGATTGACAAATTTGAATAGAAATTAAATGAATTAATTATTAATTAATTTCTGCGTATTCATTTTCCACATTTGTTCATATAAGTGAAGCTACCTTGAGAACCGGCTGCCTCTTGTTCCCCGTTTCGAAATTCATGAGGAATTCCGGCCCCAAAATTTCCCCGCTCGAACATGGTCCTTCGAGCCGGATCTGAACCAGCGACCTATGGATCCTATGGATCCATAGTAAACCGGTGGCAAAAGATAAAAGCCATTCATCAAGGATTCTGCAAACGATGGAAGGACGAATACCTGAAGGAACTCCATAAAAGAGTTAAGTGGCAGTTCCCTCAGCAGAACATCGAAATTGATGACTTGGTAGTCATTAAAGAGGATAACTTGCCCCCAAATGAATGGCGACTTGGAAGAGTTGTCAAGGTGTTCCTGGGAAGTGATAATCGTGTTAGAGCCGCGGAGATCCGCACCGCGCGCGGTGTAATATCGCGTCCAATTGTCAAACTAGTGCGCCTACCTATGGAAACCATTAATTAACCGATTCTCTCCTTTCAGCTTTTTATCTTTTCAGAATTTTTATAATAAATTATTGCATAATGGTCCGCGCTCAATCAGCTAACAACACTCTCGCGACTCAACGTCGCTGCCCGGTGTGCCACCGCAATCACCCGTTGATGTACTGCCGCCAACTGCAACGTATGGATCCAGAGGAGAGACTGCGCGCTGTCCTCCTCCACCGCTGTTGCGCTAATTGTTTGTCGCCACGCCATATGGCGCGTAACTGCCCATCACGCGCAAACTGTAGTCGATGCCAGGAGCGGCACCACAGTCTCCTCCACTTAGGGGAAACCCCCCGAAATGAGGACGACGTGCCACTGGCCGTAGAGGCACCCATCCATCCACCGCATCATCGACGCCCATACCATGCGCAAGACTTGGACGACTCCGAAGATGATATCCTAGTGATAGACGCTAGCGACGACGACATACCCCCAGAGAATGCGCCCCAATTTGACAACGCGCCTCACTTCGACAACGCGCCGGCACCCAGACCTCCACTGTCGGGCATCCGGTCGGCAATAGTGCGACCACCACATTTCGCGCAGGGCAGACGCGCGCCACGCCAGCGTCAAAGACCTTCACCGCCACAGGATCGTCACCAAGGAGGGGTAAGAGACGCCCGTGAACGGATACGAGGCCCAGCGCGGCTGATTCAGGGCTCATCTGTCCTTATCCCCACTGCGGTGGCGCGAGTGCAGGCACGAGGGAGGATCATATCCATACGGGCAATCATCGACCCGGGACAGCCAATATCGATGATTTCCAGGGCGTTAGCGCGGCGATTCGAGCCGTTACTAAGCAGGCACCGGACCCACTGCGAGGTAACTCTGAGAGGCCGGAATGACCGGCTCTACATAAGAGCAAAAATCCTTTCAATCCTAAGCCGCACGACGCCAGAGCGCACGATTGATGCCCGTGTCGCGAACGATTTTGCGCACATGCATTTAGCTGACCCGACTTTCTATCGAGCGAGCGCCGTATCGTTAGTCCTAGGCGCGGATGTATACGCCGCGATGCTGCGTCCCGGCTTGATCGAGGCAACTCCGACGCGGCCAGCTGCACAGAACACGGTGTTCGGATACGTGCTCTCAGGGCGCACGCCGTATTAAATAATTATAGATATTTATATACATATGTATAGTTCCTATTGATTGAATTTTTATTGTTATATATATTTTTATTATTGCAGTGATGCTGCAAGGCGGGCGGCATGTTTACGCCAACTCTCACTCCGAGATGTCGCTGGTAGGAGTCATGATTGACAGATCATGGTGAATGATCAATCAGCTGACAGGACTCGTTACTTCATCTCGCTTTGGTATGAGTCCTGTTAGCTGATCCCGTTGTTTTTGGCTCCACCTTCTGTGGTGCCTATAAAAGGGGTGGAAACAAAACAGTTGGTCTTCTTTTGATCATCAGATTTTCTTCAGCGACATCTCAGGTGAGTACAACCCCATCTGTATATATGTATATAAATAAATACAGTGAAGTGTATCATACACAAATATATATTTAAGTGCTCAAATCTAGTGAAGTGTAAAGATTGACAAATTTGAATAGAAATTAAATGAATTAATTATTAATTAATTTCTGCGTATTCATTTTCCACATTTGTTCATATAAGTGAAGCTACCTTGAGAACCGGCTGCCTCTTGTTCCCCGTTTCGAAATTCATGAGGAATTCCGGCCCCAAAATTTCCCCGCTCGAACAGACCGTTTTGACTCATTTTTTAGATAGTGCGAAAAAAGTAGTATTTGAAGGTCGATAGAGGGTTAGGTTAGGTTAGGTTGGCCGGATACAGTGATCCTTCACATAGACCACATACCTATGTTCCTTAGCGTTACCAACATCGTATTGGAGGCGTTATACCAAACTGGGAATGCAAAACTTCGCAAATTTTAGTATTTTTTCTATTTTCCGAAAATTATTTTGTGTATTTATGAAGAACATTTGTTGACCACTAGATTCCGCAACATGGGTGAGAGTTCTACCCTTTGTGGGGCGCCCCTATGTGCCCATCTTGACATCGTCGAAAGGCTCCACCCACCCGTCACCGTCTGGCAACTCCAAATATCTTCGATCCAGCGCCGAATGTTTGGGGGTATTCCGAATTCCGATACATTCGAGCAGCTCTAACAGCACCGCAGCAGAGACGATGCTAAAGGCACCCGAAATATTAAGAAAGATACCTATCGCACTCGCTGTAGTGCAGAGTATTTTCGATATGTTGTTGTTGTTGTGATGATTCTTTATCCTGTTTATCCTCTATCAGGACAAGATAAATGCATTTTATGCCTTCCGCTAGGCACCTCAAGCCATGACTGAGGCCGTCTCGTACCTCCCGCCCGGCTCGCGCCTTGAGGGGACCTACTCAACCGAACAACAACCGTTGGTAGCCCTCCGCGGTCTCCCCCGCAGTCTGCCCTGGCACAAGCACCAGGAAGAGGTATCATGGTGGAGAGACGCAGGTGCATTGCCCGGGCAGCAACCTCTTGGAAGTTTCAGCCGGGGATTTTTACCGCCCCGATAGAGAGTTAAGTGTTCTAGAAAATTGTTCGCTATAAAAAATCTTTGTACACAGAATCTAAAAGATCACAGGACGCACAGATGAATGCTAAATTGGAGAAGCAGTTCTTAAAAGGATCAAGTGTGGACCTTTTTGTAGGAGTCGAATTGTTGCAGGATCTTATATACCATGGATTCCAAAACTAACGAAACCTCAAAGTCTGGGTTTAGTTTTCAGTCCAATTTTATCCGCTTCTATCTATACCATAAGAATTTATCATACATACATACATATGTACATACCGACGCTTCCAAACTAAACTGTACTAAGTCTGAAAACTGTGTTTTGCAGGAGAAGCTCTCAAAGTTTAAACTCGATATGAAACTTCGGTTGTATGCTAAGTATGTTTTCACTTATAACTTCTGTTTGGATTGAACGATCAACACCAAAACTCGACAATATCAAATTCAGGGTACTCTTTATATAAAACCGTAAGAAAATATAAAAATTTGCTACGTCGTTTTTCATGGCAAGCTCTCAAAGTTTTTATTCTGTAAAAATCTCGAGTTGTATTATATGTACATTTTTGCTTATAACTTTTGATTGGAATGTCCGATTGATACCAAAATTAGACTACATCTGAATTAAGACACGCTCTACTTGAAAACGCCAAAAACGGGAAAATGTGCTAAGTCGACTTAGTACAGTATTGTTTGGAAGCGTCGATATGTTAAATTTATCATGTTCCGAATGGCTAGTGAGATCGAATCATTTACCAAGTCCTTTAGCCCGAAAGGAATAAGGAATATTTTTTTCCTACAATTCCGCAAAGCTGAAATGAAATTTAACAGTAGCTGTATTTTCTCAAGTTTCTCGTAATAGTCACAAAAAAACTCAAAGACGATTAAGAAGAAAATAAATCAAAATTCAACATCAGTCAATGTAAAGCTGCGTTAAGTATTTACGACAAAAAAGTTTACGCCTAAAAACATACGAGCACACAACAACAATGTCATCAAAGCAAAATTGTTTAATATTTTTATATTTTACTTGGTCGAACAGCAATTGTCGCCGCTGTCATTTAAAATCGCCTTCAGTACACTCAGAAAAAAAATCATCAACACGATTCATGTAAAATTAACACGATCGATCTTTACACATAGAACAGCAACAATTTTTTCAAATTACACGATGTTTGAAACATGATTTTGGCTTTGTAACTGTCATCTGAAAATTTGGTAAATTCAACCAAATTTTATTGTTGATACAACATGAAGAAATTTTAAAATATACAAGATGATTCAAATATAAAATTTTATTCCTAAATGTCATTTGGAATTTGGTTTATTTAACATGATGATAGTGTCAATATAAACTAAAAAAATGTTAGAAAAATGACGTCCCAATTTTAGTGTTAATACAACATGAAAACAAATGTTAAAACAACAAGACCCACAATTAACAATAAAAGTTGGTTGATATAACACGAAACAATGTTCAAACATAAACGTCATTTGGAATTTTGGTTTATTCAACACGATGATAGTGTCAATATAATCTAAAAAAGTGTTAAAAAGAACGTCAAAACTATTTTGAAACATACACAATTTTTTTAATGTTTGAAGTTCTGCTGTTCGTGCAAAATGCAAACTAATGTAATTTTTTTTTTTAACAAAAAGAAAATTTTGTGCCATGGCAATGATGGGAGTTTAGCATCATTGGCAGTGCGTGATAATGGTTTTTCCATTTATGTTATTAGTTCGCAGGTAAGTTAAAAGTGGGTTGCATTTTTGTTTCTAAAAGTTTTTAATGTTCAATATTTTCTTTTTCCTGTTCATAGTTTGCAATTTTTACCACGAAGAGATGTTTAGCGAATGGAGTCTTTCACGCAGAATGCGGTGCATTAGCGGCCAAACATTACTCGGTGCCAGTGAAAGTAAGTACTATCGCCCATGTATAAACTATTCGTATGAGAAGGACGCTTTCAATTTGGTCGTTGTGCGGGTGATGTACTCAAATATGCTTTATTGATCTGATGATTATATATTTTATATGTTTTTTTATTTAAAAAAATAAATTGTAAAATCAACAAGACTTTCTAGTTAATTTAACAATAATTTTAAGGTAAATTCAAAAAGATGTTATTGTTAATTCAACAGGACCATTTCGTGTTAATTTAACCAGCTTTTATTGTAACATTAAAATCAACAGGAAGACTCAATACCTTTTAGTGTTAATTCTACAGTTATAATCCTGTTAAACTAACACTTGACAGTGGTGTTAAATTTACACGATAACATGATGGCATACATTAAGCATCGTGTTGAAAAAAATTAACCACAAAATTTGTTGATTTTTGGTTGATTTCACACTATTTTTTTTCTGGGTGTGCTGTAAATGTTGAGGAATGTTTGGCGGCAACAAAAACATAAGCAACAACATCAATAAAACAGAAAAAGCTGCAACGCGCATGCGTGCCACGGCAACAGAATTGTAACAAATGCATTCGCACCAAAGAACAACACAACAACAATATAACATCAACAAACAGCAACATCACAAGCAACACCACAAGCAAAAAAAAAACAAAAAACAACCTCTCCTTAAATCTTTTCTTCGTGCAACAATAACAACAAATGTAATTGCAACTTTGCTTGTTCTACGTATGTACAAGTATTTAAAAATGGAGTTGGTTCGCAGGCGCAGAAAAAATGGCAAAAACCGAAAATCCAAAAAAGAATAATAACAATAACGCACATTTCCAGCGATTAGCCGCCAACTGACTTATCAATATTCCAGCTGTGTTCCGCAAACGGCAGCCAGCAAAAAAAAAACAGCAGAATAAGAATAACAAGCAAGCAACAGTAGCAGTAGCGGCAAGTGGCAGCTGGTTGGTTAGTTGTGGTGACAAATACAGTGAGACAAAGTCGAAATGAAACCGTTTATTTATTTGAATATTCAAGGCGTTAGTTTTCCCATTCTACTTAAATTTTAACTTTTGTATGTAAATACATACTATTTATATCATTGTGCAAGAATTTAAAACGCGCCAGTCGTTTCTTTTTCGTGCTACCTGGCGCCAAGTGGAAACACCAACGGAGGGTGAGTAAGTCTTCACCTGGTCTTCCCAACACAGTAGAGGTCTCCCCGTTCAGCGGGTTTAGATAGAAATACTTTCTCTCTGTCGCACACTGGTCAGCCCCCATACACAAAAGTCAAAAACGTTGGTGCTTGAAAAAGAAACTTCTGTCATGCATTTCCGTGGGAAATATATTGAATTTTATGGAAAACCTCCTTCTATACGCAATAACCACCATTAAATGTTACTTTGGCTCATTTAAAGTCAACACATTTGAAAAAAAATTTTTTCTGGAAAAAGCTTGTGTAAATAAGTGTATTATGATTTTTGCGATATTTCAAGTTTGAGTGCTAAAAAAAATGCGGATAACTATGGAAACGCAAGAAAAACGTATGTTTCATGATTTAGCGAAAGAAAACAGTGAAAACAATTTATTTTTAGCAAAATATAAGATGAAGAAATCTTGGCTTTTCTATGAGCGTAATTTTCAAGCATTAGCATTTTCATTTAAACTTTTAACAATTAAGGACCACCTGGACCAGGTCTTATAAGCAGATTTGAGTTCATTCAAGTCTTCTCTTAAGAAGCCTGTTTATAAATTTTTCCCTTTTTCTTAAAATATCATATTAAATGTAACTAGTCTATACAAAATATTGTTGCCCTTTTACGATTTTTGTACATATTTACATCGACTGTTTTCGATAAAATCTGAGTAATTGAGTTTTGTCCCACTCTCCATACAATTTCTTTTTTGATCCCGCGAAATATCGCGGAATAATTTTTTTTATTGTAACTTTGTTATTTGACATGGGATTTTTAAAATTCAAATGTCATTAGTTTATACCATGTCTCCACATAACGTGTTTCGCTCTTTTTTTCTGCATTTTCTCTCTCAATCTTGTTTCGACACGGAAACCAGTGCCGAAACTCGCCAATTTCCATACAAATTTCTGAGAGCGAGTGAAGATTGAAACGCTGTTTCATTCTGAATCATCTTGCCAACCTCGATGATATCGATGTCTCTTCTAATTTTGTATCGAAAATCTATCGAAATCTCACACAGGCCAAAACAAAAACGCAAAATATAAGCAAACATACAAACATTTAAGAAGAGCAAGAAAGAGAAATGTTAAACTGAATCACGATCAGCCACGTGGAGACGGGTTATTTAGCGAGATGTTTTGCTAAATGTTTTGTTGGTGAAACAAGTTATGTGGAGACGGGCCTTTAGTCTTTGGAAGCTCTATATTCTAATGTCCTTTTGACCTATGAAGTCGTTTTCACATAGTTAAGTCACCTAACCAAGTTTTTCGTCCAAAATATCCTTTTTGTTTCACAAGAAAAAAATCGCCAAAATAAAATATTTATCGGATCTCTCTGATATTACGCTTAAAGTCTTTGCAATTAAACGGGCTAATTTTTAAATGAATACAACTTTCCTGATTTTTACAATATTTTATAAAAACTTAATTTGAAATTCAAAATTTTTTGAAAAATCGCAAAAAATCCACAAAATTTTGACTTTGACCAGCTATCGCTCAGCGAGTTTTTATTAAACCACTACAAGTTGTATGTCGTTTGAAGCGTATTTTAATTGCGAACAAGATACTGCTAGCGTTTATCGCATTTGTAACTCCAGAGAAAATAATTTTTGAAAGAAGTGATAACAAAAAACACAAAATTACCGTTATCTCAAAAACCTAACTATACAAAAAAAAAAAAAAAAATAGTTCCAAGCTCAGCAGGTCAATTCCTATCCTCCCCCATTCCTGGTTTTCTTGTTTTTTTTTTTGGCTGTAAACTAGTGTTAGTGGTGGGCGTGGATTACAACATATATGCCTAATTTTTCTGAAAGATGAAACGTATAGTGGGACACCAATGTGCCAAATTTGGTTTCGGTAGGTCCATACGTTTCCAAGAAATTGAGTTTTGTCCCACTCTCCATACAAATGAGACCAGTGTGCGTCGATGCTCGCCAACGCGCAAAGGTCTATCTTACGAAGACCTTTCCTCCCGAATACTCCAAGTGACATCTCATCTAATTTTGACATTGTCCATGCTTCTGCGCCGTATAATGGACAAAGAGATGGTGTGTGTCGGTTACTTTTTCATGGGTTTTTTTGCAAGATTTGGCGTACTGTGAAGATCTGGTCGATCGTAGACTTACCAGGTCTGAAGCCACAGTGATAAGTTCCAATAAGATTGTTGACGGTAGGATTCAATCTCTCGCAAAACACAATATAACTCCAGTGATAATAATACACATACTATAGCCAAGTCCTCGGTTAATTAGAATTTTGTCCCACTGTAAATACACCAAACGAATGCCGATTACTACTGCCATTCTAAATAAAGCGTACAATTGTCTGTTGAATCTTTGCTGTGCTGATGCCACACTGATTGATTTTTGTGTTGTTTTTTTGGCTTTGGTGCTGTTGTTATTCTTGTTGTTGTGTACAGTGCCATTTATGCTGTTGTGACTACTGTCATTACAATGTTGTTGCCACTGTTTGTTGGCACTGCAATTGTTGTTCGGTTGTTTACTCATTGCTTAACTAACTTGTTATTGTTGCTGCTGTTACATTTGTTGTAGTCGTTGTCGCTGGTGTTGTTGTTGTTCTGAAAGTCGTGCGCCAGCGCTTACTGGTCCCATCTGTTCTCTTACTCCACCACCGACTGCCTCGCCTACAGTGTCGAAATGGTCAAAGGAATGCAACTTGTTTCGCATGCATGCGAATGCGGCCGGCATGCATATGCGGTATGCCACAAACGCCCAGAGTTGAATTGCAGTCATGACCAAAAAGAGCGAAAAAAAATTACAAAATATAAACAAAAAATAAAAAAAATTAAGAAATTTTTTTTTCTGAAAAAAAAAAAAAATGAAAAAAAAAAATATATATATTTTCGTAACCTAAAATATAAATAAAAAATTTTAAAGCCAGAAAGAAACCACTCAGCGCTCAGCAAAAAAGTGTCACTCATTGCAGTAAAGTTAACAACAACAATGCAGTTTCGTCCATACGAAAATACACCCAATCATCCAAAAGTAATTTGATTTGTTGGTTTGTTGGAACCATCCGTTGTTTTTTGTTTCTTCATTCTTCATTAAATGACTTTGAAGCCAAGATTCGGCTCTGGCTGACAAACAGACAAACAGACGTGCGAACGCGTATGAATCCGCCTTTTGATTATTTGCTTTGACTTGCTGATTTACTTTTGCTTTGACTTGCTGCTTTACTTTTGCTTAAAGGTGGACAGACATACGGAGTACTTTTTTAACTGCACTAAATGCCTCGTTTCAACATATCAACCACAACGAAATTTTCAAAAAATTGACTACTTTTATTTATTTTTTGACAGCAGTTTTTTGGTGCCCATAAATTTACTGGCGAATCGTGAGCTTAATATTTCGTTTACTTTAAAGTTTTTAAAAGCTATTCTCTTTTTCATATTTGTCCTTTTGAAATCTCATCCCATACCTCTGAATTATTTATGTTAAGTTCACCTTTTTGAAATTTTTTTCCAATGCAATTCTGCAAGGTAATTATACCTTTCATGAGAATGAAATGGTATTATAACTTAGTGCCAACAAATTTTTGTCGAAAGTACCAGAAGGAAGCATGGGGGACCCACCAAAATATATACCGATATGATCAGAATCACGAGCTGAGTCGATTAAGCCATGTCCGTCTGTCCGTTGGTCCATCTGTCCGTCCGTCCGTCTGTGTGAACGCAAACTAGTCCCTCAGTTTTTGAGATATCTGAATGAAATTCGGAATACAGGTATGTTGTTATATGCAGCTGATCATTTGTCGGAACCGGCCGAATCGGACCACTATAACATATAGAAAACAACCGATTATTCAGATATACATGAAATTTTTGGATGTAATTTGTGCATAACTTCCCCATTTAAACAGCTAAGGACATGAAACTTTGAAGTAGACGTGCCCATTTTGGCCCAAACAAGGTTACCGAAAATTGTCAAGATCGGACCACTATAACATATAGTTCCACAACATCCGATTATTCAGATATACAGATTTTGGTGTAAACTCCTCCATTTTAGCAGACAACGGCCTGAAATTTTGAAGTATTTGTACCCATATGGACCCAAACGGGATCGCCGAAAATTGTCAAGATCCGACCACTATAACATATAGTTCCACAACATCCGATTATTCAGATATACACAGTTTGGTGTATAACTCCTCCATTTTAACAGCTAACGGCGTGAAATTTTAAAGTATTTGTACCCATATGGACCCAAATAATGTTACCGAAAATTGTCAAGATCGGACCACTATAACATATAGCTCCCATACAACCGATTGTTCAGATATGGACATTTTGGTGTGTAGCTCCTCCATTTTAACAGCTAACGGCGTGAAATTTTGAAGTATTTGTACCCATATGGGCCCAAACGGGGTTACCGAAAATTGTCAAGATCGGACCACTATAACATATAGTTCCACAACATCCGATTATTCAGATATACACATTTTGGTGTATAACTCCTCTATTTTAACAGCTAACGGAGTGAAATTTTAAAGTATTTGTACCCATATGGACCCAAATAATGTTACCGAAAATTGTCAAGATCGGACCACTATAACATATAGCTCCCATACAACCGATTGTTCAGATATGGACATTTTGGTGTGTAGCTCCTCCATTTTAACAGCTAACGGCGTGAAATTTTGAAGTATTTGTACCCATATGGGCCCAAACGGGGTTACCGAAAATTGTCAAGATCGGACCATTATAACATATAACTCCCATACAACCGATTGTTCAGATATGGACATTTTGGTATATAGCTCCTCCATATAAATAGCCAAGACACCATTTTTTCTAATAAATCTTTCCATAAATGAACCCACAGAATTAAAATTATAAATTAAACTTAATCCGGCTATGTACATACATAGGTAACTTTTCATTTCCCCACTCATGAAAGGTATGAAGTCTTCGGTACGGCCGAAGACAGCCGCGCTTTTACTTGTTTTGATTGATTTATGGCTCTATTTATTTTCGGTAAAAATATCCTTTTGATCAGCAACTAAATTGCCTAGAGACTCATACGTATTCTGTTCGCGAAATTTCCCAGATAATTTTGTTACTTAGATACTTACATATACATACATATGGGCTAATCCTGGGTAACGCACGCGACATTCGTACGCATATAATCAATGCTAAAGGAGGGAAACAACGAGAGGATTACATGTTTATTTTATTTAATGCAAAGCACTACCAGAGTACTACATTCACGAGAAAATTTAAGCTGGAGTAACAGTTAAGTTCTGATATATACGCAAATTTTTAGCGGTAACGCACGCGACAAAAAATAGAAGTTTTTTTTTTAATGCGTCTGGAAGTATGCAAAATTTTGCGAATTTTGCACGATAACATAATTACTTAAAATGAGGAAATGAAGTTCGAAGAATACCCTAGGTTCGTAGATTTACGAAATATTAAAAATGTTTCTCTAATTTTGTTTATGAACTATAATAGTAGTACTCACGCGACAGTAACGCACGCGACAAAATTTCCCAATGAAAAAAATATAAAACAATTTTTTTTTAATTCTCATTTTTAATGAATTTTTAGCAAACAATGAGTAAAAAAGTACATTTAAGTATTTTGATAGAATAAATAAAAAATAACTTAAAACTAGGTACGTTGTACTTTAATTTTTTTCTTCGGCGAATAAGCTGTTCGAGCAACCTCAATAAAGTCGCCATCGATGTATGAACCCAATGCAAACTTTTAATTCCGATAATGTTTGAAACACTTTTCCATAACTTAGAGAGATTAAGTTTGTATCGGAGATGCCACGCCACGGTATTAATATTGTTTATCTCTGTACCAATTCCCAGTGTCCAACCATGAACACTTCCAGAGATATTGAGTATAAAAAATTTGGGGTATATGGAGGTGTCACGCCCCTTTTTGTAATAACGCTTATCTCTATTTGTGAACTTGGAATCACGTTATTATATCGTCCCAAGTTCTAAGCCTTACAAAGAAATTTTCAGAAATACGTATACAGTATAAAACGTTTTGATTGTATGTGAGGTGTCACGCCCTTTTAACTTTTTTGAAATTATTTTCCAATAGAACCTTCTCCAGACAATACTAAACACAACAAAAAAAGAATTATCAAAATCGTTCCATCCGTTCAAGCGTGATGCGATAACCAAGGAAATAGTGATCCATTTTTATATACATAGATAGATTGAATTTTTGCACTTACGGTAACGCATGCGACAAATTTAAAGCCCACATAAAGTTGTAACATTCAGCTTTCGGACAACATTGACTTTGTTTTTGGAAAAAGGTACACAAGCTTACTTTGTCACTGAAGTTTCTTTTTATTTCACGTGGTTTCCTAGATTTAATAACTATTTATATAGTTTTTTGGTAACGCACGCGACATAAGGATAAGCGAAATTTTAAAGCAAAAAAACTCCTTTATTCTTACTAGCTTCGCAAATTTTATACTCTTAAATTAAATTACGTTCTATGTAGAATGATTAGAGTGTGTAACAATAATATAACTCTCTTTTCAATAAACTAAACCCGCGAAGAAAAAAATGATACTTTGCTAATAAAAAGCCTTAGTGAAAATTATTTTTTTGGCGATTTTTCTCAGCTCGAGTTTAAGAACGAATAGAAAATGCTTGTGTTTTTCTAACATATACATGTATTATCTTTACTAATAAATACCAAAAAAAAAAGTTCGGACCATTTTCAATTTCATGCTCTTGGTTGACTTTTTCAGGATTAGCCCATATAGTAATAATTGAGCTAGAATCTTGAAACTCGGAACTTATGCTTTTTTGGTTGAAATTAGTAAACTGTGAAAATTTGAACAAAATCCACCCACAAATACGCCCACCTCCCATATAATGGTATTTTTGAAATTTCAGCATTTTCCTAACTATTATAGCTAAAATGCTCCATTTTGATTAGTGCATACATTTTTGAAATATAAATCAAATGCAGTAATCATTTTGGAAAAGGGGTAAAGCACTTCACCGTTTTTAAATTAAAACAAGTAAGGAAGCCTAAGTTCGAGTGGAATCGAACATTAGATACTCAGCTGTATGCTTTCATTGTTTGTTTGCGTTTGATGGAAACACGGTGCACTTAATATAAAGCGAGTGCTGCATAAAGTGGGCGTAGTCACGCCCATTTTCTAAATTTTTATCAGTCATCCAACTAAGCATATCAATATTATACTTTGTGCAAAATTTCATTCCTTTATGACTTCTAGTTACAAAGATGTCATGTTACAAATTCCCAAAGGGTGTTCCAGAAATATCTTTCTTAAAAAGTAGGCGTGGTCATAAACCGATTTCAATAAATTTTTGCGTGTCTATTAACACAAGTTATAAAAGTGTATAAACCAAGTTTCGTCATAATATCTCAATTATTTGTCGAGTTATAGGCTAAGAAATCTCGTATATCCCTTTGTGTAAAAAGAGGCGGTGCCACGCCCATTTTCCAAAATTTTTCTATTTGTTGTTTCCGGTCTATTGTGGAAGTCATGCCACAAAATTTCAATGACAGATCTTTATATTTGACAGAGATATCGCTTAAAATGTTTTTATTAGGCCCCTTTATAGTTCTCATATATAAAAGTGGGCGTGGTCGTCAACCGATTTCGCTAAAATTTTGAGCGTGTATTACCACAAGTAATGAAAGTGTACACACCAAGTTTCGTCATTATATATAAATTATTTGTCGAGTTATGGGCTCAGAAATCTCGTATATTCCTGTTTATAAAAAGAGGCGGTGCCCCGCCCATTTTCCAAAATTTTTGTGTTTTTCGTTTTATATCCGCAGTTGGACTCCTGCTATAAAATTTCAATGATATATCTTTATATTTGACAGAGATATCGCTTAAAATGCTTTTATTAGGTCACTTTATAAGACCCATATATAAAAGTGGGCGTGGCCCTAAACCGATTTCGGAAATTTTTCGTCCAAATATTTGACTAAGTAAGTATATCACGCGTACCAAATTTCATCGATATATCTTCAACGGTTTCTGATTTATGACTCATAAAACTTTCAATGTTTGCCCCTTAATAAGTGGGCGTGGCACCGTCCATTTTCCAAAATTTTTGTGTTTTTCGTTTTATGTCCGCAGTTGGACTTACGCGACAAAATTTCAATGATAGATCTTTATATTTGACAGAGATATCGCTTAAAATGTTTTTATTAGGTCACTTTGTAATATACATATATAAAAGTGGGCGTGGCCGTCAACCGATTTTAACTATTTTCCGTCCAAACGTATGCCTAAGTAAGTAAATCACGCGTACCAAATTTTGTCGATATATCTTCAATGGTTTCTGAGTTATGACATATAAAACTTTCAAGGTTTGACCCTTAATAAGTGGGCGTGGCACCGCCCATTTTCCAAAATTTCATCAAATTTCTTCCTAGGGGCCTGAGCTCAACACGTGGGTAAAATTTCATCGCTCCAGCTATATTAGTGACTGAGATACCAAATTTCCGATTATTTCTATATAGGAAAAGTGGGCGTGGTCATGGTCCGATTTCGCCCATTTTCAATACCAACCGTCCCAGTCTCGATACCAACTTGCATTTCAAATTTCATCAAAATATCTCAATTTTTGCGCGAGTTAGAGTGTTTACAGACGGACGGACAGACGGACGGACGGACAGACGGACGGACGGACGGACGGACGGACATGGCTAAATCGATTTCTCTTTTCACCCTGATCATTTTGATATATATAAGTCTATATCTATCTCGATTATTTCACTCTGTTACAATCCACCGTTATGTGATTAAAACTATAATACTCTGTGTACTAGTACAGCTGAGTATAAATATATGCACTTTTAAGTATTTTATAAGCATTTACCATAAAATTTTCATACAAAAAAATCGCATTTCAAAAAAATTTTATACCAGAAATGAAATTACACTTTTCTAAAGGATTTCAGTGTGCTTAACCTGAATCTGGAGTCAGATTTTCCAAATTGTTTCTAGTTTCTGAGATATTCATGCTCAAATAGGCAAAAAACACGTTTTTTTGCTCTATTCCCTGCTTAATATCTTTTATGTAATTACTTTCCACTCAAATTCGATTAAACCAGTTGAAAGCACAATCATTACCCTTGAAAACAGCGTTTAGTTTCTTCGAATATCTTAATTAGAATTGGAAATATCGATATTTAAGTTTCACCATTTTGACAAATATTCCCCATACAAAAAAATTTAAACTTTTTGAAGCATACAAATGTACGAAAACTCAAAAAACACCTTCCATAAAAATGTTCATAAAACAAAATGGAGCAAACGAATTTTTACGTTTTTTTCTCCTGTTTATAAAAGACATTTAGGACTATGAAATATTAAAAAATTAAGGAGGTCATATTTTTAGTTTTTTTTTTTAATTTCATTTTAAAGTTTCACAATTTTTACACATTTTTTTTATATTCCAAAAGAAAAAAGCTGTCAAAGATATGAATTAACGCTGATAAAAAAGATTACCTCATAATTTGAAAGTATGGGAAAAATGTACGAAAACTCAAAAAACACCTTCCATAAAAATGTTCATAAAACAAAATGGAGCAAACGAATTTTTACGTTTTTTTCTCCTGTTTATAAAAGACATTTAGGACTATGAAATATTAAAAAATTAAGGAGGTCATATTTTTAGTTTTTTTTTTAATTTCATTTTAAAGTTTCACAATTTTTACACATTTTTTTTATATTCCAAAAGAAAAAAGCTGTCAAAGATATGAATTAACGCTGATAAAAAAGATTACCTCATAATTTGAAAGTATGCACCATTTACTGCAAGACGATAAAGAAATATTCGATTAGTCGCCTAAATATAAACGTTTTTCATAATGTCAAAACTAACATAATTAATGCGTTTACAAAAACGCAGTTTTAGGCCAATGGGAAAAAAATTATAAAAGCAAATGGAGCAAGTGGATTTTTAAAATGAAAATGTAGTTTGATTAAGAGTATATCTTTTCAATACATAAAAAAATTTGAGGAGGTCATATTTTTTGTTTTTTTAATTTTTTTATTCAAAGTCGAGCAAAATTGTTTTCTTATCGACATTTTTTGTCAATATTTGAAAATTCATATAAATTCAATAGTGAACGGTATTTACAACTACGTTATAATTTCTGAAAGAGAAAAGCATTATCTATGTAATGATGTATCACTCGAGTTCGTATGTTAACAACTAAATGAGATAGAGCATTTTGTATGAGGTGTGTCCATTGAGAAAAAAAAGAACCTATTTTTTGCTCAACTTTGGGCACCCTGTACGGCTAAACGAAAAGAGACTCAAAAATTTTTATATAAGCTTTTTTATTACAATTTGATGTATCTGTCGATCTCTATTTAAAAAAATTGTTTTACTCATACCTTAATTTTGAATTTATTTTTGGCCGCAATCACCCATTGTGTGTCGCCTTCGCACTTTAGCTCACCAACAAATGGGTGTTCGGTAGCTATCCAGAGGACATTGCGAGGAAGTTGTGAGGTTCTTGCTCCGCATGCAAAATAATCGCTCTGGTCATCCCCAGGTGTATGACAGTTAGAAACTTTTCCCACTTACGCCCGTTAAATACTCTTAAGAAGGTACTACAAGACGATCGATTGTTCGGACTTTCTGGTCTTCGAAGATTTTACGACTTTAAGGGCTTTTAAGGCTTTGACAAGTATGTAAATGGACATCATCTACTGTTAGTTTCAGTTCTTTTATTTTATATCTATCTCTATATTTGGGATTGTCAAAATCAATTTCGTACTTTTTGATGGATAAATTGACAACAACAACAGCAAAAGCAACAAGAACAATTGCACTAGCAACAACAAAAACTCAACCATTGCTAGCAAATGTTTTGCTGAAACCACAGGCCGGTCGTACGACAACGAGCAACATGTAGAAATCTCAAAGATTGCAATTGACAATTTGAAAAATTTTAAATTGCAATGCGTAAATTGTTAGTTACATATGTATGTATGTATGTATGTACATTGGGCAATAGCCACAGAAGCCGAAGTAGCCGATATTTCCAGCCAAGCGATTGCAGTAATTTAACCCTTTTGCCAAAGTAGTTATTGATTATTTTTTTTCTTTTGTTTTTCAATTTATTTAAGACGCATTTTGTCGGCACATTGATCGTTGCGCTGATCGACTTTTCCTTCTGTTTATACATACATACATATTGGCGATTGGATCGTTGACGTGTTAACTTGTTGCTGTACGATGCATTTCGATTGTTGCCAATCAACGCCGAATGCGCGTAGAACATGAAATACTAAAATTACTAAAATTCTTGCGCCGCATTGTACACCCCAAATTACATATAAAAAAAGGTGAAAATAACGAAAAGAATAAATAAAAACAAGTAAGGAAGCCTAAGTTCGAGTGGAATCGAACATTAGATACTCAGCTGTATGTTTTCATTATTTGTTTGCGTTTGATGGATTTTATATAAAGCGAGTGCTGCATAAAGTGGGCGTAGCCACGCCCATTTTCAAAATTTGTATCAGTCATCCAACTAAGCATATGAATATTATTCTTTGTGCAAAATTTCATTCCTTTATGACTTCTAGTTACAAATATGTCACGTTGCAAATTCCCGAAGAGTGTTCTAGAAATATCTTTGCTAAAAAGTAGGTGTGGTCATAAACAGATTTCAATAAATTTTTGCGTGTCTATTAATACAAGTTATAAAAGTGAATAAACCAAGTTTCATCATAATATCTCAATTATTTGTCGAGTTATAGGCTAAGAAATCGCATATATTCCTGCTTCTAAAAAGAGGCGGTTCCACGCCCATTTTCCAAAATTTTTACGGGTTTTGTCTTATGTTCGTAGTTAGACTCCTGCCATAAAATTTTAATGATATATCTTTATATTTGACAGAGATATCGCTTAAAATGTTTTTATTAGGTCACTTATAAGACCCATATATAAAAGTGGGCGTGGTCATCAACCGATTTTGGAAATTTTTCGTCCAAACATTTGCCTAAGTAAGTATATCACGCGTACCAAATTTCATCGATATATCTTCAATGGTTTCTGAGTTATGGCTTATAAAATCCTCAATGTTTGACCCTTAATAAGTGGGCGTGGCACCGTCCATTTTCCAAAATTTCACCAAATTTCTTCAGGGGCCTGAGCTCAACACGTGGGTAAAATTTCATCGCTCTAGCTATATTAGTGGCTGAGATACCAAATTTCCGATTTTTTCTATATAGGAAAAGTGGGCGTGGTCATGGTCCGATTTCACCCATTTTCAATACCAACCGTCCCAGTCTCGATACCAACTTGCATTCCAAATTTCATCAAAATATCTCAATTTTTGCGCGAGTTAGAGTATTTACAGACGGACAGACGAACGGACGGACGGACATGGCTCAATCGATTTCTCTTTTCACCCTGATCATTTTGATATATATAAGTCTATATCTATCTCGATTATTTCATTCTGTTACAATCCACCGTTATGTGATTAAAACTATAATACTCTGTGTACTAGCACAGCTGAGTATAAAAAATAAAATTTAACTTATTTCAGCAAAATATCGATGCCGAAAATCATATAGCTGGTTTTGGCTCACCATTTGAAACAATAAAATACTAACAAAACGGGGTATAAAAGTTAAGCAAAAATCATTTAAGCAATGAAAACCTATACAGTGATTTTATTGTTGTTGTGTCGACAGTAGCGACATCATTTTTTTTTTTTTGTTTTTTTTTTGTTAAATATCAGCAGCAATCGATCGTGATCGCAAAAGCGACACCGCCCGAAAATTTTCGTGTGTGTGTGTTGCCATGTAGGTGTAAGTGTATGCGTGCGTTGTGGCGCGCCAACACCGAAAAAGGATGCAAGCGATGCCAACTACCATAAAAATATGCAATCAGCCGGTCCAGATTGATCGCGCTGATATTCCGAGAAACTGCCAAACTAACCAACCGGCGCATAAATTTACGAGAATGCGAGAAATCAAAAAACAAAAAAATTTAGATTCAAAAATTCAACAAAAAAAAGTCAAATGATTACACTGTCCAACAGTGATTTCTCAACACGAACAAACGCTATTAATTATGAAAGAGAATGTCTCCCAGACCAACTTTGCCGAACAGAGTACTAGTCCAGAGGGTCTGAGTTTTTTTTTAGAGGGGGTTAAAGTTTTATGGTTTTAGCTGGAGATGCAATTACTTTATCGAAAATATCTTATAAAAAATTACCTCAAATGAAGTTTTTGAGCTCGGACTTCTGCTACAGAATTTAATAAGGAATTTCTTTGTGGAAGACGTTAACCCTCTAACGCCCACGCAAATGGCTGTTATTAACCCTTGTTTAGAAGCACATGTAGAAAATATTAATTTACAATGCAGATAGAGGGTTAAAATGTTCTAGAAAATTATTCGCCATAAAATTTCACTAGGGGTCCCCTCAGACAAGATCTTTGTACAAATAACGCAAAAGACCACAGGATATAATAATCACAAATTACGCCATGAAATATGCAACAAATTTTATATGTATACGCATTAGATGTACTTTTTGTTATTTGGATCCTCCCTCCGGCACCGGAATATGAAAATGAGTTGTTGTAGAGTTATGCCGTTTTCTTTTCTCGAAAAAATGTTGCCCTGTTTGATTTTCTTAGCCATTTTGTAAGCTTGTGTGGTGATTTCAACGAATGTTGTCCTCTGACTAAGTAAGAGGGCACCATTAACTACAAATTCAGCCATTTTATAGATAGTCATGTTACGTAATTCGATAATTGAGATATTAAAGGGCAACATTTTTTGTCAGAAAAGAAAACGCCATAAGTAAATTGAAAAAAAAGTTCACTTTCGCAGAAACTGAATGGGGCTACTCCAAAAACCGTGCGAATTTCTGGAATTTCAAGGCAAGTTTAGATATATGTATGAAAAGTTATGACTTTGCACAAGAAAAAAAATTTATATCTACCTATACGTAGAGTTAACCGCTAAAGCGAATAGCGTATTCAGTTTGTAGTGCACTTCCCTGGGAGGGTAATATCGCGGCCTAAATAGAACATTTTGTTTTTTTTTTCTCGCGAACATACAACTTCATGGCCTATATTCTTTCTGACAGCGGACATTTTTTTTATCTGAATCACACAGGATGCTGCTTAATTTAATGCGGTTTTCAAAAACTCATTCTGGTTAAAAATCTATTATAATCTGGATGAGCGCATCAAGTTAAGTGAAATAAAATATACCCTAATAAGGCTGACATGGATTAAAATTTCTAAAAAATTGTAACAATTTTTGCTATTCAAAGCGATTTATGATGGCGGATAACTCCACAAATGTAAAAAAAAGGTAGAAAGGTCGAGACCGTGGATAGCGGAAAAAATGTGGACCCGGATGGCCCCAAACATTTTTGGGCAATATTGGCATCAAACTAGGGTTTGAATATTACCTTCAGTGGGGAGTGTACGAAAAAACTGAATACTACATTCGCTTTAGCGGTTAACTCTACGTATAGGTAGATGTAAATTTTTTTTCTGGTGCAAAATCATATATTTTTTCATACATAAATCTAAACTTGCCTTGAATTCTTGAAAACGCGCGGTTTTTGTAGTAGCCCCATTCAGTTTTTGCAAAAGTGAACTTTTTTTTCAATTTACTTACTCTACAACAACTCATTTTCATATTCCGGTGCCGGAGGGAGGATCCAAATAAAAAAAGTACATCTAATGCGTATACATATAAAATTTGTTGTATATTTCATGGCGTAATTTGTGATTATTATATCCTGTGGTCTTTTGCGTTATTTGTACAAAGATTTTGTCTGAGGGGACCCCTAGTGAAATTTTATGGCGAATAATTTTCTAGAACATTTTAACCCTCTATCTGCATTGTAAATTAATATTTTCTACATGTGCTTCTAAACAAGGGTTAATAACAGCCATTTGCGTGGGCGTTAGAGGGTTAACGTCTTCCACAAAGAAATTCCTTATTAAATTCTGTAGCAGAAGTCCGAGCTCAAAAACTTCATTTGAGGTCATTTTTTATAAGATATTTTCGATAAAGTAATTGCATCTCCAGCTAAAACCTTAAAATTTTAACCCCCTCTAAAAAAAAAACTCAGACCCTCTGGACTAGTACTCTGTTCGGCAAAGTTGGTCTGGGAGACATCCTCTTTCATAATTAATAGCGTTTGTTCGTGTTGAGTAAAATTTTTGTAAATTTGTTGGACTGTGTTATTTTTTTCACGCATAATACTCGTGTATTGTCGGCATGCGAAAAGGAATAAAATTAAAAAAAAAAAAAAAAAAAAAATTAAAAAAAAAATCAAGCTCGATATAAAAAATAAAAAAAGGGAAATAAATTCCAAAAAAAAACGAACCGAAAGGAAACAATGCACAAGTTGAAGTGCGCCATGCGCTCGCCATCGGCATGTGTGGATTTATTGCTTACAAGTGGCGGCTGTTGGCAATCATCGACGCAATACGCAATCGACCACAGCATCAGGAGATTCACGGCTACTGGGACAGCCACCAAAAATGTACGACGATCGCTTGTGGTCGGTCGGTCGGTCGTCCGTCGTTGCCGATAACGGTTGCTATTGTTCTGAGAGCCAGTGAGCGAGTGGTGCAACACAAAAGTAAGTGGAATTGTTATGCTTTGATTTCTTATCGCATTAACAAACGATTTGTTGTCTGGCCGCAGGCTCAGCATACACTTATTTTGCTATGTAAGGAGTCCTCGATCGCTAGTCGTCACAACGAACAAGTCACGATCGGAAATGCCGCAGGGCTACGCCCCTCTGTGAGAGCTACGAGGTTGCTGGCAACCCTGAATCACCCGATATCAAAAAAAATGTGTGGCAATGTATGGGTAGGTTAGGTCGCCGTCACCGTCCGACAACTCCAAAGGTCCTCGATCCAGCGCCTAATAATTGGGGTATTCCGATCCATTCGAGCCTCTCCAATAGTCCCGCAGCAGAGACCTTGTTAAAGGCGCCCGAAATATCAAGTAATACACCTAGGGTTGCCAGATACCTTTCCCGAACAAATCAGTACATTGCCTTCAAAAGAAAAAAAAAATAATAAAAAAAAAACAATATATTGCGGAGAAAATCGTCTTTATTAGATACTTGAATTTATTTTTTTTTGTTGTTTCCGTATCGTTAACTGTCAATCATGTTTCTATGACATGTAACGTTCGTATTGCAACCTCCTTCCTAATTTTTTCATGGTAACAAACGTCAAATTTTTTAGTGTCGGCTAAAAATCAGTACAAATCAGTACAAAATCCAAAAAATCAGTATTTCTTAAGGTTTTTAAAACCACCAGTACGGGGTACGAAAAATCAGTATTGTACTGATCAAATCAGTACGTCTGGCAACCCTAAATACACCTATCGCACTGCCTGTAGTGAAGGGCCTTTTCGTTATGTTGTTTTCTTATGCCTTCCGCCAGGTACCTCAAACCATAACTGAGAACGTCTCGCAACTCCCCCTCTGGCTAGCGCCTTGGGGGGACCTACTCGACCGGACAACAACCTTTGCTAGCCCCCGCGGAACCCCCCCCCCCCCGCAGTCTGACCTGGCGCATGCACCAGGCACAGGCATCGGGGAGGAGAGACGGAGGTCCATTGCTCAGGCAGCAACCGCATGGAGGTTTCAGCCGAGGATTTTTGCCACCCGATATTTGGGTAGGTGTGTAATTAAACTTGAAAATTTGGAAATCCTGATTATGCTTAAATACTCAAACTATCCACAGAAGCAAAATCGCCATCGTTTACTATTGGTTTCCAACTGACTTCGAAGGAATGAGAAGCTTTTACTTCATCAAGGTTTCTGAATCTAATTTGACACAGGAACATTCGAGCAATTTCAATTCTCTTTAAGAATGTTTATCCAATTAAGCCTAAAATTGAGTTTTACAAAGTAGAAAGAAAATCGAAAGTGAGTGTAGAAATGTATGAAAATAGCCCTAAATAAATTCATATGTATGCATGTACGTGTGTGTTGCTATGCATTGACCAAATTTGGTAATCGCACAAGTAGCCAATTGCCTTATGCCTTTTGCACTGCCACTACCACTTATCGTTACGACGAGATCAGCAGCCACTAAGCAGAACAAAGCGCGGCATGGTCCTTTTTGAGAGTTTTGATTGAACAACAACAAAGCGATAAATCGCCACCAGTTTCTGTATAAGTTCTAGTTAGTCATGTGGGCATATTCGCAGGAGCAAAACACACACACTTAACTTAAGACTCCCAAGGAAGGCTGAAGGAAGGCTGATAGTTCACAAGTGCGCCCAAAATATTCTTCATACTCCATATGTTCCACCTTTGTGCTACAAAAAAAAAACAAGCCAAGCGGCTTTTAGTTATTATCAGAGTTGTAATTATTATAAGAGAAAAAATAAAAATCAAAAAATAATTATTATTGAAAGAAACAGATTTTAAAAGTCTTTCCATAATAGTTATTTCTGAGATATTTTTTTTAAGTCGTTTTGTAATTATTATAAATGAGAAATTTTGTTTTATATCTTCAAAGACTTTTATATTGAGACAAATTTGAAAAAAGTCTTTGAGTAATTATTATCCATAACAAATTGTTTTTAAGTCTTCAAAGACTTTTTCATTGAGACGAATTTCAAAAATATCTTTAAGTAATTATGTTGAGTAACAAATTTATTTTTTATATCTTCGATAAAAATCTTTCATACAATTTAAAATTGGAAATTTGCTTGAATTTTGAAATACTTACATATATGAAAGTTATTTTTATTTTATACTTATATGAAAGTTATTGAAAATTTTCTGAGACTTTTTTGAACTTTGTCTCAATGAAAAAGTCTTTGAAGATATAAAAAACAATTTGTTACTGATAATAATTACGCAAAGACTTTTTTCAAATTTGTCTCAATATAAAAGTCTTTGAAGACTTAAAAAATATATATTTGAAATAACTATTATGGAAAGATTCCTGAATAATAATTATAGAAGATTTTTATCATTTTCATCAGGAAAAAAATATTATCAAAAGACTTTTATGATCCTGAAGAAAATTTGTAAGACTTTTTTATAATTTCAAAATGAAATAATAATTATTCTACATCTCTGGTTTTTATCAAGCTGGGCACTAGGCATCTTACGAGACCATTGCCATTTGTCTTGCTTGCCATTGTACACACCACTGTCCGTTCATCGGCTCAGAACACAAACTTGGTGTTGCCGTTTACTTTTGCTGTTTTTCGATTGCTGTTATTTGCGTTGTTTTTTTTTGTTTTTGTTATTTTTGTTGTTGTTATTTATTTGTTATCGCTGCTGCACTTTTTCGTACCTATGTGTGAATTAAATTGCGGCTCAGCCCGGGGTGCGTCTAGTCTAGTTGCCCATTTTTGGCATAAAAATTATCGCCACAATTGGCAATGGTATTTAAATATAAATTTGCTTGTAATTTTTAGTATGCCCCTTCGGTTGATATGAATCTAGCATTGGAGCAAGTGAGCGGAGTTACAATCAGACTTGGGCATTATTCGAATAAATTTTTATTTAGATAATTATTTGAATAAAAATTTATTTTTCAAATTTTATTCAGATAAATTCATTCGAATAATTATTCTGAGGTTTATTCGTTATTTCAAATAATAAATAAAAACTCAGGGTACAACAAAAAAACAACTGAGTAATAGTAAAAAAAAAATTTGTATATTTTTTTTTGTTTTTTGTATGTTTGTTTGTTCTTACATATGGTCAATTCCACTTAAAACGGCCCTATCCAGCAAAATTAGAAATCACTTATTTTTAATTAAATTTAATTTGTTAATATGCACAAGAGGATGCTTTTTATGGGTGAATAAAAAAAAATGGATTCACGTAAATTTTTATAAGTTTGGCAACACTTTGAACTTTGTCTATACTGAATATTCAGTTCACATTCTCTGCAAGGTGTCTCTTTATTTAACATTTTTATACTCTTCCATTCTCAATATTAATAAAAACCGTTACCTCTGAAGAGACTAGGTCATTGTTTTACATTTCTGTGAAGTTTCGATATTATACGTTCTATAGTAACAATTTTATGGCGTGTTTAATATACTAAAATTTTCGGTCACACCCGTCACAGAAAAAATTGAAAAAGTTTAATTATATTGGTACTTTACATTTTAACCACCTGACACTCTCCAATAATAACAAAGTAGTCGCGATAAATACTTAGTGCAATTTTCTTAAAATTTATCGCAGTAATTTAGTATTCAGTTCTAAAAAATATTTGGTCACACCCGTCACACCAACGCGAAGTATACATATATTTTTTAATAGATTCGAAAAACAGAAAGCGCGAACAGAGGAAGAAGCTTAAAGAAAACAAAGAAAAATATGAATTGCATCTAGCTAAAGAGAAAGTAGTAGATAAAAGAAGGAGGGATGCTAAAAAAATGATAACAGATAAAACTGCGCATCTCAGTTTAAAAATCGATACAATATTTTTAACATTTGCCATGCTCCTGAGGATTTTGGATTAGAAATGACTTGGAATTTTTTCGCTACAGGCCATGGTAAAGGCGCTGTAGATGGAATAGCTGCAGCTGTAAAAAGAACCTTAAGTACGGGCATTAAGGCTAGAGAATATTTTATGAAAACACCCGTTGACTGTTTCCAATATCTAGTTGAAACAAAGAAACTTAATAAGATCGACGTTTTTTACGCATCAAAAGACGATGTTGTGCGCGACAGTAATTTCTTGAACGCAAGGTGGGAAAACGTAAAATTAATAAAGAATATTCAAAAAATGCACAACTTTAAAAGAGCAGATGAGGGCTCTGTGTGCGATTCATATTTATCTGAATTTAAACAAATTTTCCTAAAACATACACCTTTGGAATAATGTGAGTTTTATGATAGCGAGAAAACAATGTTATGTTACTTTTTTTCATATTACGAGTTATAAATGAAGTCAATAAAAACTTTTAGTTCATCAAAAATTTTGAATTTTGGTACTGGGTCACACCCGTCACATAGAGAGGTCACACCCGTCCAATTTTTTAAACAGGGTTTTCGCAAGAAAAACGTGAATTTCAAAATAGTAAGTATGCTATACAATCAAAAAGACTTTGAACAACGTGCTGGACTAAATTTTTTATATGCGTTCTGTGAAAAGTTTTACAAAATTTATATGCAAAGTGGGATTTTTTGAAAGCTCAAATATATAAGGTCACACCCGTCCCAGCTTTCTAATGGCCACTCTGGTCGGAAATGGTGTCCTTCAAGTATATACCTGCTATCCACCGTTTTTAACTTTCCCATTGCTGGGAATAACGGCCTTTTTTTTGAAATGCAAGCTTTCCATTTCAAAATTATAGCGAAAATTATGAGTATCATGGTCACACCCGTCACAATGGAATTGACCATATGTAAATGAAAATTATCTATTATTCGAATAATTTTTTGTTTGAATAAACAAAATTATTTATTATTCAAATAAAAATAAAAAAAATTTATTCATCTATTATTCTTATTCGAATAAATTTTACCCAACTGTGGTTACAATGTTGAGCAAAATTTTTTTGTATGTTTTTCATAAAATTTTGATTTTAAGCTAGTAAATACCCGTGCCGCTTCGCTGCGACAGACTATGACACTGTCTATCAATCTGCTTAGCACTTTCCATCTCCCGTTCTCCCTATATCTTCCTCTCCCTATACTACTTTCTTTCTCTCTCCTCTCCCGTTCCCCATCAACAACATTCCGTGGCAATCCGGAACCACAGATCGGTCTATATCATTTGAATCGTTTCAGATATCTCGGGAACCGATTGAGATTTCCACATAGCATTTGTATATCATCTATGTATATATGTGACGCGCAAAATAGAAAAGGACCTAAGGGTAAAAACTGGTTTTGTTCAGGAGAGCCATTTTAAAAATTGATTTTTTGCCCTTAGGTCCCTTTCTCTATGCACTGTCACATATGGAAACCCTGATCGGCTGCTTTAATTTGATACCAATATTGGCCTCTATCTGGAGAACAGACTTGAAAGTTGGAATGGAGTGAAATTTCGATTGAAGTTCTGATTTAAGCCTTTAATTTGATATACTAATTTGATATACTAATATTGCTCAAAAACATTTCGGGGCCATCTGGGTCCATATATTGGCCTATATTTCGGGAAGGGGTTGAGATACCGGAGGTAGATATGGTCTAAATTCTCTAGCCGGTTAATTTTGTGCCACTAAATAACAAACATACCTGACAGAAATGAACAGAACCAGACCAAAAATACGGATTTTGCGAATATAGCGATTCCAGCGCAACCTAGCGGAATAAAATATAGCCTACGTCGAGGGGATTTATCCAATGAATGAACTGGCAAAATTTGGTAAAAATACGTTCAGTAGTTTCTGAGCCATTTCCTGACACCAAGATCCCCATCAATTTTATATATATTTGTATATAGAAGATATTTTTAAGGTAACTTGGGTTGTGTTGGGTTCTGCAAAAGGGCTTAGGTAGTCTAGTTTTCATTTCGAGAACGAAAAAAGACACTGAAGATGGCGCTTATTAGCCGAAACCGGTTTGTCTCCAAACCAAACTTGACAAGGGATGACGGAGGATCGTTCCACAATACATCATATTCCTACCCTGTAGGAAAAACA
Organism: Urophora cardui; assembly: GCA_960531455.1. Classification (NCBI taxonomy): domain Eukaryota; kingdom Metazoa; phylum Arthropoda; class Insecta; order Diptera; family Tephritidae; genus Urophora; species Urophora cardui. The sequence continues at coordinate 39,308,839 of OY482674.1, read as the reverse complement.
AGCAACCAAAAAGTATTTAATTGTAATACCTTTTATGCATACAAAATTCCCATTTTACGAAAAAACTGAATATGAGCTAAAGCTCGATTTTTATGCATTAGGCCCAGTAAGTACGCCGAACTTGATATAAAAACGTTTTCTGAAAAGCCAGCAAATGTTCTAATCTATTTATACATATTTAATTTTGAGATATCCCTTTATTCGAGATCCCCTTTTAACACGCTGTGACAAGCGTTAACAATTACCACTCCATAACTTTCAAAATGGAAAATGAAATGCTGTGTATAAAAATAAAATGTTAAAAACCTTCGTACTTTGGGGAGCTTAAAGTCAATATAGCACAAGTGGTCATGAGCCGCACTTTATTTCCGTTGCCAAAAAAAAATGTTTTTCCTTTCCAATCGCATCTTTGCCCGCCTATTTACCTGAACACATTTCAGATTGTCATTCTATAATTTTCAACATCATCAAATAGCCATCACACATTTGACTTGCTCAACGCTTGCGCGACAAACAGTCACATTGTACATTGCCAGATAAGATCAGCGATTTAGCGCCGTCACATAATAAGCGCAAGCGACATTGCTGCACGGCCACTGGCAACAGTCCGTGCGTCCGTCCGTCCTCAACCCGTTCGCTTGCTCCTTCATCCATCCATTCACCACAAAGCCGTATTGCCTCATACGCGTGTGGCGCGGCAGTCACTCACTCAATTGTTTGCTGCCGTAATCTTTAATTAAAATTAAATGCACTCATCAGCAGCGCAACAAAAACAGAAAAGCACTTTTGATACAAAGTTGCGCTGGATGGCGTTGGCAAAATGGCAAAATGTTGACGATGTGTTTCTTATGGTGATGTTGATGCTGATGATGGTGGTGATGATAATGATAATATGATCGTTGCTGCTGTCATTAATGGTGTTAGTAATGTTAGCGTTGATGAGCAACTCGCCAACAGGTAGCCACCGCAGCACGTTAACATTCATACACCATTCAGCAACATTTCAGCTGTCCAGTTATAATATACTCGTATACATACTTGTACATGCAGTCATATTTACATAGTTGTGTATTGGTCAATTTTCAAACGATAATGAATATGAATGAGGCAATCATAAGCCGTAAGTATTCTCATTTATATATTTATTTAGTGATTACGCTACTACTCGCTTGCAAATCACCGTAACTAATTCGATTTTGAGCCACAGAATGGTCCAAACAAGTGGCTAAATGCAAATAAATGTACATGTGTATAATATATATACATAAGTATATATGTGAGATTGTACATAAGACCTTTACAGGGAAAGAAATCAACTTTGGCCGGTGAAGAGTTGCATTTGGCGGAGATTTCACTTTTATTGTGGAGCATTTTTCCATGTGTACGGGTTATAATAGCAAACGCGAAAATATTCAATTAAAAGGTAGTTCTGATTAATAAACTTACATTTTCTTATTAATCTTATTAATCTTTTCAAAAAACAATAAAACTAGGAAGTTAGGTTAGGCTCAAAATGTTCCAATGCGGTACTACGAGGAACTTTAAGTTATTTTGTATATTTTAGACATATACCAAAGTGCCTCAAATAGCAATGTGCGGGATTATATAGCCACCAAGCCCTTTCGCATGCATATCACTCGTTAGATGACCAGTAATCAGGCCAACTGCCTAGAAGCAGTAGCCCCTCAGTACGGCTCGAGTTCCAGTCTGGCCATATTTATCTGCAATAATTACAAGTGCTAATAAGACTTCATATAACTCCCGCTTTTTCGAGGAAGAAAAAGCTCAGAATAAGTTAGTAGGAAGCTACGAACAATGTGAAAAAATCTACTAGGTTATAGTGAAACATATTTTCTTTGCTGGTCGCACAGTCTAATGTAAACATTTGCATCTTGTGTATTGTGCGCGTTGTAACTCTATTTGATTGAGTCATATTTTGCTTTCAGGCGCTTAACAGTCACCTTCTTCAACGATTGCCATACATAGTCTTCAGTTTTCCTAGTTTGACAAGCAAACCAGCAACTAGCTTATCGTTAGTCATTCAACCGCAACATTGGCAATCGTCAAGTCTTTTCAGTATCAAGTATGTATGTAAGCAAAGTATCTACGTATAATAAATTGTAGTCGAACTGGGTTATTGTCAGAGTTGGGCAAAATTTATTCGAATAACGAATAATAGATGAATAATTTTTTTTATCTTCATTTGAATAATAAATAATTTCGTTTATTCAGAACCCAAATTATTCGAATAATAGATAATTTTCATTTACATATCGTTGTACCATGCGAAAACTAGCATACGTTTTTTGTGACTGACGAAAAGTAACAAGTTCGACTTTTGTCCGACGAAAAATAACAAAATCGACTTTTAGCTGACGAAAACTATCAATTTCGTTTAAGCAACAACAATTTTAATGTAAAAACAGTATATAATTACTGATACTTTTTTTGTTATTTTTCGTCGGCCAAAAGTCGAACTTGTTATTTTTCGTCAGCCAAAAGTCGAACTTGTTACCTTTCGTACAGAATTTTTTTATTGATAGCTTTCGCCAGACATTTTAAATATGCTAGATTTCGTATGGTACGACGATATTTAAAAACAAGCAAACATACAAACAAACAAAAAATAAACAAATTTTTTTTTTACTATTACTCAGTTTTGTTTTTTTTTTTGTTGTACCCTGAGTTTTTATTTATTATTTGAAATAAAAAATAAATTTCCGAATAATTATTCGTAGGGAATTTATCTAAATAAAAATTTTAAAAATAAATTTTTAGTTAAATAATTATCTAACTATGTAAAAATTTATTCGAATAATGCCCAAGTCTGGTTATTGTGTTCGATTTTTGGTTTTCAATACAAAATTATTTTCTACCAACTGTCAACAAATTACAGCCGTAGTCATGTTAGTTTACTTCAGCAATATATTTTTTTAGTCCACCATTTCATCATTATTATGTTAATAACTTAACTGAAATGAATTCTCAAATTTAGCATATATACTTTTAATCAAACTAGCAATCTGGTATCTTTATAGTGTTCAGCATTTCGCGATCTTACCTTTTGTTTAGCAGTTTTTATGTCTGAATTAGAATAAGCAAAATTAATTTGTTTCAATTCAATTAACTCTACTCACGCGACTGCATATGAAACGACTGTAAGTATGAAACGATTGGTGGCATACAGCGACGGCGATGGGCCAGTCATCCAACTCCAAGCCGCTCATGTCTTGTTTACTTCAGCAATAACCGTTGCATGACTATGCAATTTTTCGTGCTTTTTTTTAGGAACCACACCTTTTTAAACATAAACACACGCGTGTACTCGTTTCTAAGAGTTGGTATGTTTGTACTGTGAACATGTTTGCAAATTGCAGTGACACTTGTTGTTGACTTAATCAAAGAATGACTTGAGCTTTTATGAAAATATGTATAGAAGGAGTCAATTACAGTTCGTTATTTAATCTTTGAAATACAAAGCGAGAAATTTATTATTATTTTTTTAATCTGTTTGGAATCTGCAAAGTTTTTTTTTAATATTAAGATGTTTTGTTAAATGTTGAATTATCGCATTAAAATCGGTTGCGGTTATAATGTAGTGCCTTTAGCTATCATATACATATGTACAAGCTCACAAGTTCCGAGGGCTTTTAACATACATAAAAATAATGGGACTCTGCTGACCTACATATGTATCAGAGATCAGCAGCGGTGCACCGCATTTTCTAAAGCACCGCAAAAATACTTATTTTTTAAGTGGCTCAAAAAAGAAGTACCTACCCAGAAAAAAAATTCACCACCACCGCATTGATTGGAAACCTAAATGATATTGCGGTATTAAGTGTTATTTACACCACATTCCGCAAACACCGCATAACGCAAACACCGTATAACGCAAACACCGCATATCGCAAACACCGTATATCGCAATCACCGCAAACACCGCATTTGTTTATTTGTATACTATTCAGTGTTGCCGGAAATTTTTCACACACTGCAAAGGTATAGGCAATTGAAAATTCATTTGTACATAAATACATAACAAATTTATTCTCAAGTATTTTTTTTTTATTTTTGTGTGCTTTGTTTTTTGTGGCAGTTTTTTGAATAATAAAATATTTTTCAATAATGAAATAATCAAAAATTCATTTTTGAAATCCAATACGACTAATAGGGCCATCAGAATAAATAATTTTCCGTCAATCTAGCAATCCGTTTAATTGACAACATAGTTGAATTAAATGTTTTTAAATGACGATCGAAACATTCAGTACTTCAGCTTTGCCGTAAAAAAGACATCTAATTCAACTATGTTTCTCAGTTAAACGAATTGCTAGATTGGCGGAAAATTATTCATTCCGACGGGCGCATAATAATGTATAAAAATAAACATGTGTATTGTTTTTGCTCCAATAAAATGACAAAAACTTCGGTTTCAATCAATGTATCGTAGCCAATTTTGTCGATTGTGAAAATTGAATGAATGCCTCGTTGGAAAATAAAGAATTATGTCATAGACAAACTAAAATGTGTAAACAAAACTTATGTGTATTACTAAGAAGCCATAAATGTGATTCAAATAGTTGTTGAATTTTTTTTCCACTTACCCCAACAATTAAAAAGTGATTCAAGGATTTTAGGAAAAAACTCCATTTCATGTAAATAGGACATATTTTTATCTAGATTTTCATTAGTCAAATTATTTTGAATGTAAACAAACTCTAAATTTTAAGTGGCCCTTTCAATGAAAAAATTAAAAAAAAAAAAAAACCAATCCTGAGAGTTTTCCTGTATAGATATTCTTTCGTTAAAATCAATTTGTAATCAGTAGTATTTTTCATCAGAAATCCATAAGACGGTAAAAATTACAAACAAAAAATCGCACTGGCAACATTGTAAATATCTCTATTTGGGAAATGCGGTGTTTGCGATATGCGGTGTTTGCGGTATACGGTGTTTACGATATGCGGTGTTGTGATATCCATACTACCGCACACCGGAATTGATCAAGAAAATGCGGTACGGTGTTTATTATGATCGCATATTTTGCGGTTGCGGTCATACTCCCACCGCATTTTTTATGAGTATACTCTAAATCACAAAAAATGTATCGCATGCTGATCTCTGATATGTATGTATAAAGCTGTTTCTAACAGTTGTCTAAACTTGACAGCAACGATTTGCACTTCAATTGTAAGAGTTGCATATAATTACTTTTTTTTATAGTAGAGGGAAGCATTGAAAGTCGAAAAGGTACTTCAACCCGATAAACCTAACCTACTACCGCGTGAGGCCACTACTACGTAATAGACTAAAAGTCTCCTATTAATGGACAGGACTACTAAAATCTACCTTGATCAGAGCATCTCAGCTGGGCTAATATTGACGCTGACGCGTCGCTCACTGCTTCCCACATTACACAAGACTGATACATACATAAGTGCAGTCAGGTTTTACAACGAAACTCTAGTTCCCGCAGTCTCTTCAGCCGTGATCACACAGCTTAGAAACGAGGGCAGTGAAAAAATACATGTTCCCCATCCACTACAAAGTCGGGACACAGAGGACAGAAAGGACTATCGTTACGCTGGAATCTGCAAAGATACACCCTAAAGCAGTCATGTGCACTAAGGAACTGAGTAGGGTAAAAATTTAGTTAACCCTACTCTATCTGCCAAACTGTTTATATTAGGAATTAAACTACAAGTCCACCGACCTTTAAGCGAGCTTTGCCAGCGTTCCTGTCACAATAGACGACTTTTCTTCCATTCTTCAATTCTGTATGAGTTTAGTACCGGTTATTTACCTATATATCTATAGATATGCAAGTAATGCCGCTTAATCCCTTTTGAGAGAAATATGAGACATATATAGATCTGCTGTAAACCAAAAAAAAATCTATGCGGATCGTTTATGAAATCGTTGATGGAACTTGGCGTTGAACATACTTTGCGGCATAATTAGGTAGCCAAGCTTTCGTACCGTACCGTACCGTGTAGACGCTCTGGTGCAGTGGGTAGTGTGCTCGCCTGCTATGCCAGAGGTCTCGGGTTCAAACCCCAGTCCGAGCAAACACCAAAAAAAAATTTCTAATTAGTAAAGATCAAATTTTTGGGTTTTTTTAAGAGCAGCGGTCAACTCTCGGCAGTGAGTGGCATAACCTCCGAGTGTATTTCTGCGATGAAAAAGCTTCTCACAAAAAATGCATTCGCCGTTCGGAGCCGGCATAAAACTGTAGGTCCACCCAATTAGTAGGAAAAAACAAAAGGAGTACACCTCGAATTGGGAGAGAAGCTCGGCCATAAAACTCGTCAGAGTTATAATAGCGCCATTGTATTATATTAGTATATTAGCCTAAATATGTCTGACCCTAGCTAAAAAAAGACGACTAATAGTCGCCAATTAAATTTGCGTATTTCTGACAATTAAACGATGCATTTGTTTTATATGAAATGCTTGACCTCGTTTTCTATTCTACGGAGATAAGCATGACTACTCGTAGTACATTAAATGTTTGCTGGCACGTACCTACAAAAGTGATAACCTCCTAGCTTTTGGAAGAATCCCAGCTGTTGCGCTTAGTAAAACGCAAGACATAAATGTATGTATGCAAATGTACCTACTTAAGTATATGCATAAACATAAATACAACTGATAATAATATTATGAATGTAAACAAATCAATTTTTTTATACGAATAAGTATAATCTTTTTTTGCAATATGTTTATTTATTATAAATATTTCATATTAATATTTTTTTATTTAATTTAAATTTAAATGCTGTTTGCTGTATTTTTATTGCAAAATACAAATGATGCAATTCCGCTTAACGATTGCAACGCTAGATACGGAGTCTTAATTAATGATACGGTCGATTGGCCAGCAATAGCAGCAGCAGGCAAAAGGCTGCAGGTCTCAATCCACTGATCCGCAGTATGTAAATATGTTTATATGTACATACGTACATATGTATGTACGTATGTTGCAACCAACCAGATTGGCCTACTAATGTACTGGTCTGGCTATCTGGTTGTTCGACTCTCCGACAGGCACTGACAAGCGCATGTTTTCACTTAAATTAAGCTAAATACCAGTACTTATGTACATATGTATAGTAAATGCAGGCATGACGTGCTATCGGTCGGTTTGTCTGACATTTTGAGCGGTTGCACCTAAGGTGACTGGAGCAGCGCCAGTTATATGTGCATAGGACAAGCAACGTGGCGTCCAGTCAATCAAATATTAATAACAAAATACAAAATTTGCAAACAGCGTTTTTTTTTTTAGTCTAAGTAGAAAAGTGGAAACAGATGAGATGTAGGCCGGGCATCCAACTTACAAAGACAAGTAACATATTCTTCAGACACGTTATTATGCATATTTGTTACACATGGGACTGTGATTAGTTACATATTCATGCATCTATGTATGTATGTATACCCTCTAGGGAAAATCTCTAGTTACGAACTAGAGTGCTTCTAGTACATTTTTCGCAACTACTAGTGTGACCTAAATCTCTTTTGGATGTTATCAACTGCCGAAATTAAACACGGCTATGTCCTAGGCGGTGTCATTTGTCACCTTCTGCACTAGGTTTTCGATAGTTCCGAACTAGCCCTAAATTCCATAGTTTGCATTAAGTTCGTTTATTGGCAAGATTTAGACAGTTCTGAACTAGCTGTAATTTCCTTCCGATGGTTAACGCGTCTGACTTGGAATCCGGCAACCGCTGTTCGATTCCTGTTGCTGTCAATATTTTTTTTTTTTTTTTTATTATAAATATATTTATGAAAAATATTTTAAAATTAAATAGAAAAAATATTCCTGGAGTTCGAAAAATCTATTCAAATAATATTTTCCTAGCACTTTCTCAAGCAAAGTACAATATTTCATGTATTGTGGAACGATCTTGCGTCATCCCTTGTCAAGTTTGGTTTGGAGACAAACCGGTTTCGGCTAATATGCGCCATCTTCAGTGTCTTTTTTCGTTTTCGTTTCGAAACAAAGCAACCAAAAAGTATTTTATACAATATTTCATTTCATATAAGTGAATATGCGAAGAGTTTACACCTTATATAAAATACTTCACAAACCATCTGAGAATTGCAGAAGCAACAAAGCGGACGGCAATTGAATGAATGATAAATTTTCAAAGAATTGTTGTCACTTCGAAATTGCGTACAAATCAAAGTGTGTCTTATAATGGTCACTCAATTCAATCCTTCTGGTGAAGGTCTAACTACAATTGATTTAGTTCCTTTTTGACATCTTTTCGTTAGTTCGGAACTAGAAATTTTGCTGAGTAGTTATTGAGTTCCCTGGAGGGTATGTGTGCTTATAAATATGTACACACATATGGGCACACATGACTTATCTAGTCTTGAAGTGTGATTAATGCTGTTTAACTAATTGCTACCAATTTTATGTTTGAATTTATCAAAATGATCAGTCAAAATTATTTATTGGTAATCATTTTGTTACCAATCATTTTTAATTTTTCTTTCGCTGAGTAAGTTTTGGGCGTGTCTGTGATGTTTTGGTTGAAAGTATTTTATGTGGCTGTTTCCTATATGCAATAAATACTAAAACGTTATTGAACTCAATACTTAGGCCTTTTCTCATAATTCAAATAAAATAAAACCATGATTGTTATCATAAATTGAAGATTTACACCATAGTTTAAAGATTTATTATAAATTAAAAATTATAACCATCAAACGTTCTAACAAATGTTAATACCTTCGTTATAAAATCGCCGATCATGACCATTGCCTTGAACTGTGTCCTTCCTCAGAGAAACCACTGCATTCGCGCAACTAATCAGTCCATGCTGCACCCAAAATTGCAGGGAGCAGCCGCTTTCGACCAATATATGGCAATGTAAAGACAAACTTTGTTCGATCATTCTATTTTTTATAAATTTATCGCCATATTTTATTTGAATAAAACTTTAAATTTTTTGTACATATGTATGTCTTCCTCTTCTTCTCAATTGGCGCGTAACCGACTAAACCATTTTGGTCGATCCCAATAAAGCGCGCCAGTCGTTTCTGTTTCGTGCTGCATGGCACCAATTCGAAATACTACCAAGGGAGGGAATATAGATTCTTCGAAAAAAGGAAAGCTTCCCTGAATACGGGCGGCCCAAATGTGGACCCAGCTAGTCCTTGAGAAATATTAGTATCAAGTGAAAAGTGTTGAGCACGGCTTCAAGGTAGAGCTCTTTACATTGTGTTGCCTAGGCCGGTTGCCCAGTTGTGGGTCAAAACATGAACCGGGATAACCCCGGAAATTTTTAGGCGATAAGGGCTTCAAATAAAAGGTATTAAGTAGGGTTTGAACATAGAGTTATTTCCATGATCATGCCTAGGCCCACTTCACATATATCGGTATATATCGGATATTGCTATCAGATCAAAAGCAGAAATTAGGGCTTCTATATGATAAAACTCTCTTCGATATAATGCTCAATCAGGTTCCTTAGGAAAAGCAAAAAGGAATTAGAAAGGGAAATGATGGAGGAAGTGAAAGGAGAAATGGAAAAGGAAATGGAGCAGAAAACCGAGTGGGAAAGGAGTCGAAAAGGAGTTGGGAGAGGGAAAGGGCGTAAGATAGGGAGAAAGATTAGGAGAGGAAAAAGAATAAAGAGAGGTAAGGGAGAGCGACATAGAAAGGGAAAGAGCGAGTTAAACATAACAAGTAAGAGCGCGGCTGTCTTCGCCCGTACCGAAGATTTCATACCTTTCATGAATGGGGAAATGAAAAGTTACTTATAGTAGTTTAATTTGTAATTTCAATTCTGTGGGTTATTTATGGAAAGATTTATTAGAAAAAATGGTGTCTTAGCTATTTAAATATAGAAGTTATACCCTAAAATGTCTATATCTGAACAATCGGTTGTATGGCAGCTATATGTTATAGCGGTCCGATCCTGATACACTTCGGTGACATTATTTAGATCGATATGGGTACAAATACCTCAAAGTTTCATGCCTTTACCTGCAGGGCCGTAGCTAGACTTAAATTTAAGGTAGGGCAGCGTTGGTTTAAGGTAGGGCGGAAGTCAGTCTTGGCACTACCACCATTGAGCGCTAGGTCAATTTTGGCAATTGACATGCATGTGAATAGAAATATAATTAATGGAAGATAGCGACCAACCGCCATACGCAAATAAGCGAGAGACAAAATTGAAGCCGAAAATATTATAAAAAATGTAATGCAAAAAATTTAATTTTTTAAATTTTTAATTTTAATTTAATTTCCTTCGATTATTCCATACCGAAGAGAGCTATGATCTTTAAATTTGGTATGTGGGTCGCCTGTAGGTATGCACGCAAGTCAAGGTGAGAAAAAAACTCTCGAAAATGATTAAACGATAACCATAGAAAATTTAGACACCTCATTTTTCCAACGAGTAAAATGTTTTAGATTAGCACACAGCCCTAGAAATCATTTCCGCGATTTTGTTGTTGTTCGCTCACAGTGAGATTAGTTTTTGTCAGAAAACTGCCGGAATGAACCATTCCTTTAACCAAACTACAAAAATTTGGTGGTCTTATTTAATTATATCTGTGATGCAGGGTGGATTCTCCATATCATACATTACAACCGCAATAATTTTTTATCTCAAACAAACAAAAATTTAATTATAATAACACTGCAGGGAGGTCAAAATATCACAGCGAAACGCCGAGACACCCCCACTTAATTTTTGGCTGTAGAATACGATGGCGTTTTCAGAAAGTAAAAGTTAGCTCTCGTTTTCGAGAAATTTAGGAAAGAAGTTTCAGAGCTCCGAAGGTAATTTTTTTCCCGTTTATAAACTTTACTTAGGTTTTGAACCCTTTTCTCGCGTAAGGATTTTGACGGTTGTTCTTACTTAATTGGGGCATTCTAAATTCAATGCCATCATTAGTTTTTCCAAGCTGGCTCCGGTTTATGAGATAACGGTATTTAAAAAGTACCATTAATATGGACTTTTTTGTTAATAACTCAGTCAGTTTATGAGCTAAATTGCCCAAACTTTGCACATGACAAAACTATTGTTGGAAAACAATTGAAGCATACTTTTAGGTATTATTTCGAGAAAAATTTTATGAAAAATTAACAAAAAAATTATTCAAATGCGTATAAAATCCTCAAACATGCATATATTTTCTTCATTTAAAAACTGTGTAATAGTTCTTTTAAATCTCTGTAAGACGATATAAAGATCATCTAATTCATTTAATACGATATGATGAATTTCATATCACAGGCTGAAAAAAACGAACATTTTGAACCCGACCCCCTCAAAAATTTTTCAAATTAGAATTTTTTTTTCAGTGTAATATAGAATTTTTACAGTGTATGTTTTCAAAAGATGATTTTAATACCTTTCTAACGGTATAAAAATTTTTGAAATCGGTTGATTAATTTACGCGTGATATCCCAATATAGGAAAGCCAAGAGATGCATTTACTTAAATAAATTAAAAAAAAAAAAATAAAGAAAAAGGCCATTTTAGTTTTCAGATATGTTATATATATTTAATAGACCTTTCCAAAAAAAAAGTTCTTATTTTTCAAAATCGCTTGATCTTTGAAGTGTTTTTTCAGTTTCAAATTTTATTTTGAAAAACATTTTTTTTCAGTGTACTAAAACAAAAAAAAATTTACAGTGTATTTTTTTGAAAGCTAATTTCAATACCTTTCTAATGGTATGAAGATCTTTGAAATCGGTAAAGCCATTCCTAGTAATCACACTTTAAAAGTACCTATTATCGTCATTTTTCGAGTATTTTCGAATATTTTCGAATATTTCGATACCTTGCCACGCCCACAATTTTTCGAAAATGCAATTTCTAAAAATGGGGTGGTGTTTGCGTAGTTAAGATGTACCTCAATGCAAAATTTCATCAAATTCTGAGGGGGTCGGGTTCAACTCATATTGGGTTTGATATGAAATTCATCATATATGAGTTATTGGGCTTGAAAAAAATGCCTATGGTGAAATTGCAACTTTGGTTGCACAAAAGTGCAATAACTGATGCAGATACGTGGAAATCATATATGAGAAAATTTTTCACCTATTCATTTTGAATAAAAGTCTTTATGTTGCTTTTTCACGCAGAATGACTATTTTCGGAGTTATAAAAAAATAAAAGTGCAAAACCATATATCTGAACAATCAGTTGTATGGGAGCTATATGTTATAGAGACCCGATCTTGATAATTTTCAGGGAATAGATTAAGGTCAATACAAGTACAAATTCTACAAAGTTGCATGTCCTTAGCTGTTTAAATAGCGAAGCTATGCCCCAAAATGTCCAAATCTGAACAATCAGTTGTATGACAGCTATATGTTATAGTGACCCGATTTCAATTATTTTCAGAAAAAGTTAAGGCAATGCTAAAATATGGTCATGTGCAAAGTTTGGGCAATTTAACTCATAAACTGACTGAGTTATTAACAAAAAAGTCCAAATTGATGGTAATTATTAAATACCGTTATCTCATAAACCGGAGCCAGTTTCGAAAAACTAATAATGGCATTGAATTTAGAATGCCCCAATTAAGTAAGAACAACCATCAAAATCCTTACGCGGGAAAAGGGTTCAAAACCTAAGTAAAGTTTATAGACGGAAAAAAATTACCTTCAGAGCTCTGAAAGTTCTTTCCTAAATTTCTCGAAAACAAGAGCTAACTTTGACTTTCTGAAAACGCCATCGTATTCCACAGCCAAAAATTAAGTTTACGTGTTTCGGCGTTTCTCTGTGATATTTCAAAAGTTAAAAATTTACCTACAGTGTAATTGATCTCACTGTTGGCCTTTTTAAGGTAGGGCATTCTAATTTTAAGGTAGGGCATTGCCCCACAATTCCCCCCCCCCCCTAGCTACGGGCCTGCTTACCTGTTGAAATGGAGAAGTTATAGCCCAAAATCTGAACAATCGGTTTTATGGCAGCTATATGTTATAGCGGTCCGATTCGGCCAAGTCCGACAAATGATCAGCTTGTCCTAAAAATACACTCGCATTCCAAATTTCAGACAGACAGATAGACGGACATGGCTTAATCGACTCATCTCGTGATTCTGATCATATCGGTATATAGTCATTTTTGTACTTTCGACAAAAAATGTTTGCCACAAAGTTATAATACAATTTCATTTTCATGAAAGATATAAAAAGGAAGAATAGAACGAAAATGAAAGGTAAAGGGAAAAGAAAAGGGATATGGGAAGGGATGGGAATGGAAGGGAGGGGTGGGGAGGGGAAGGGAAGGGAAGGAAAGGGAAGGGAACGGAAAAGGTAGCGGGAAATACTCATTATATACAATAACACTAAACACATTTTTTGTCGCTGAGAAGCGGGTATTTACTAGTCCTTAATAAAAGGCAACCAGTTATTTGCCTCCAAAAAAAGCTTCTCACATTTAACAATTAAAGTCGGATTGGGATATTTATCAAGCATGTTTATTATTAAGTATTTCATAACCATACAATAAAAGAGAAATTCCTTACCTACCACTGTTCAGTATTCGCGTTAAAAGAACCACAGCTTACATTGTTGCCATCATAAGCGAGTAAAGGCCAAGGTTGAACACAATGCCGAGAAGTAACGTTCGTACAACAATATTAATTTGTGTATATATGTATGTATGTACCCTGCAAAAAAGTTTTGCTTATTGTTGACAAATCAGATCTAAAAAAGGAGTAGTCTGGCAGCTCTGCTTCTGTTATGCACTCATTCGGTCTGCTTCTAACTTTCTTATACTTATCTAGGCCTTATTTCGCTTGGTGGATAAGCCTTTGGAATAAGGTGTGCTCTTAGAGAGAGAGAGTACTCCTTATGGCCTGATGGCATCAACACAGGAAAATCAGCATTATTTTAAGCCTTACGCCATACAAATTTGCTACTCTTATTATTTTCAGGCCTTATTTCGTAAGCCTTTAAATCTGCTGTTTTAATTCTTAAATAAGGCTTAGATTTTTTGATGGGTACATAAGCTGCATATTTACACATATTTATGCTTAAATACACCAACTGCGCGCGAAAAACGCGCCGATTAAACAGCAAGACGCCAGGCGCCTATTCTCGGCATAGTTAAAATGCCACATTGGCATTCAAGCTGACCGCCTCATTATTACGGGTACCTGTAGTGGCAGCCACTATGTGAGTGTAGTTGGTTGCATGCAACAAAGCGCGCTTAAGACATGTACACAAATATGCGCACGAAATTCATGAAAGTCATGGAAAGTGAGAAAAATAGTTTGCAAACTAAGAAAAAAGAAAAATGTAAATGGACAATTTATAGAATTGCGCAAAAGGTGCGAGAGTTGCATTGCCATTGGTTGCAACGTAAACGATAAACAACGAGCGCAGGGCAGCCAAAGCCGTCGATTCGCTTCGATTCGGTGCGGTTGTCGTGCGGCATTAACACAAATCAGCGAGAAGCACCACTGGCGAAGCAGCCGACCACAGCTGGCCGGCCAAAGGAATTGTGTTATTTATGTTGCGCTGATAAGAATCGCAAAGCAGTATACGGCTACCTATCCACATAGTTACCTGCCACTAGTCCGCCGTTGTACTCGGGCAGGCATGATATGCGGATTATGGTAGCAATTGATTCAAGGCGCCCAAGCCGACAGAGCTAATAAAAGCATAAAGCAAAAGGTGCTGGCCGCGAGCTGGTTTATATGGAGCACCACACACCACTTGGTGCGTCTCGTTGACGCCAACACATAGCAGCGCTCCCACTGCAAAAAGCGGCATACAACGTCAGCGGCGTAGGTGGACGTTGAAATAAGAAAACAAAAGAACTAAAGAAAAGAAAAATCGAAAAAAAAAAAATCAAAACAAAAAAATATTTTCGCATGAAATGCGGAACGTCCACTTGAATAAATAACGACGCAGGAGTACGAGGATGCAAACGAGCAAATACTAAATAAGCATAAAGAAATCTGCGTGTTGCATGCATTAAACGTGGTGGCACGTTTGCGAGGCACACCAGCATGTATGTATGTATGTATGTGTGGTGTGCAATTAGTGGTGGCGCTGCAAACACACATAAAACGACCGGAGAGATGGTTGAATCGCGCAGTGGCATGCGGCTGAATTCGCTGGCGTGGCCGTACATACATCCAACGTGAACTATTGTTTATTGTTACGAGGTGCTCCACCTTCGACCATTGCCGGGCAGTCGAGTAGTCGTTGTGTGTTGCACCAGCTGGACAAAGTTTAACTAGGTAATGGTGGCGGTAAACGGTGGCCTTTGGTAGTTGGTCGTTGGTGCTAAAATGAAATTAATGTTGGCTTGAGCTTGAATTCGAGTTGCACGTCCTAATGTATGTATATATGTACTCTGAAAAAAATACGCGTAGTTAAACCAACAACTTTCGGCTGTTGAATCTCCGTCTTTGATTCAACAGCAAAAGTATTTGTTTTTACAGCAAAGTTTTTGATCCAACAATTTATTCAAAAACGGGCGTTGTTGATTCAAAAACTTGCTTGCCTTTAAAAAATTTTTTGTGAGAAAATATTTTTTTGTGAGAAAACCAACAAAAAAAAATAATGATGGAGAGAAGATGAAGAGAAAAATCCAAAAAAAAGTTTATTTTTAGCAACAATTTTCTCCCCGTTGTTGATTTAAAGGCAAAAGTATTTGACCCAACAGTTTCCGTTGTAAACAAAACTAATGAGAACAAATTTTTTTAAATTTTGTTTTTACAATGATTCAAATAATTCATGGATTCCTTTTTAGGAGATGGAAGTATAAATAGGTTACTACAATTCAATATAATGTTGAATGTTCCACTATGTGATGATTGGATAGAATTTTGGGTTTGTATCATGGTTCGAATCCGGAGGAGAATATAAAATAAAGAAGAAAAATCAGAATAAAGAATAAAGATAGCAACCAGTGAATGATAAGAAGGAGAGAAGAATAGAAGAACAAGCGGAGGTTACATATTTGCAGTTGGGACGGGCGGAGAGAAGATGAAGAGTAAAATGCAAACAAAAATTTATTTTTAGGTGAACATTTTTTCCAACAATCTCAATTATTGTCTTAAATCAACAACGCTCGCATCTTTGAAACAACAACGGAGCGTTGTTGGGCACATTTCAACTGCGGAAAGTAGTTGATTTAACAGCAAAAGTCTTTAGATTTACAACGTTTTTTTTTTCAGAGTATATATGTACGAGTATGTCCACACAGTTTGGTAACTTCGTTTGAAGGGTGTCAGGCGTTGGCGACGCGGCAATTGCTAAATGTGGCGCCATTTGGCAGCTTGTGACGCCACTGTTAGCACGCCAATTGTTGTTGCAATTTTTTTTTTTATTTATTTGAAGATTTTCGCACTCATTGGTTTTGCTGTTTGGTGTGGTGCATTTTGCTTGTTGGCCTTGGTGTACTAGCTATAGAAAAGCGCTTCGTAGGTGAGTAATTGCTGACGGAGTTGACCGTGATGGATATGGCGGCGCATGGAATAGTTGGAAAGTTTGAAATTTATTAGCGAGCACATTTTGGCTTGCTCAATTAGTGTTAATGGTAAAAAAAGTTGTGTAAGTTCAAGGGAATACTTTTTTTTCGAACTCATTACAAAAGTTATTAATGTATCAACCCTTAGTTTCAATACACTTCTATTGCACGTCGACAGTGAAAGTTGTCGTCTACCACCGCAGTATTTTTAAAGCTGAGTTAGCAGTTTTCTGGAAAGCAGCTCGCTGCCTGACTAGCCTGCCTGTGACGAATTATTACGATCTTTCAAGAAAGCGATAGTAGATTGACAATGCAGTAAAATTTCTTCACTAGTGGGAATAAAGTAAACGGAAACTGTAAGCCAAGGATGGCCAACCAATGGCTCTTGAAGGAGTAATGCAGACAGTAATATATTTTGGGCTCAGTTCGACTCCCGGTATTGGGATTGGTTGGATTGTGGGAAATCCAAAAAACCCCATTATGAGAACCATTTTTTTTTTGTTTAATTTTTTTTTACAATGATTCATATATGTATGAGTAGTCCACTTTCAAAAGTGTCTATGAGAATTTTTTTCGATATTTATGTTTTTTTTTACCAGTACTTAAAGGTGTACAATGTCCATTAAAAAATTATTGCGAAATCCTTCCGCATTTAAAAAAAAGCATTAAATAAGAAATGCTCTTTCAAAATTCTCTGTTTCAATTACATATACACTATCTAAAATAGGTTACTCATACGACCTGGCACACATCGCCTCATATAAGGGGCGCTCAAAATTCCACCAGAATGGCTTATGTTATGTTAGTTATGTGAAATATTTAAAATCTGTCATATTGCAGTTTTATTTCTTATATCCCTTAATTCCTTAGGGGCTAAGCTTTCAGGTAATAACAAAAAATCTTATATTATAAATGTTAAATGGAAATTGTGTTTAAACTCAATTGGCGGGAAAACCGCTGAACGGATCCACACGAAACTTTACACACCTAAGTATTTTCATCCGGTGAGTACTATACACTGAGAGAAAAACAACCAAAAGTTGGTTAATAGTACTAATTTCACACTTGAAATGGAATCAATGTGAATTTTGTTTAATATTACCATTACCATGGTTGATATATTAGACAGTGTTTTTGGTTATATTAGCCATGATATTTGTTTATATAACAAAATGTTAGTTGAAATCTTCAACCAATTTTTTGTTACTATTAAACAATTTGTTGGTAATATTAACCAACACCTTGTTCATTTTGTTTAAATAAAATAAAAATATGTATGTGCAGTTTGAAGGGTTTGAAGCGCAATTTGCTTTTGTTCATAAACGTAAATTTTTCAAGCGTCGCTCATCACAACATCAAAAAACTCTCTCGCTCTCTGCAATTCGGGTCTAGCCATTCAACTTCGTCAAGCACAAACGGTGTTGAAGGCGATGGTAACAACAGAGCCGAAGCCATAAAGATTCGTAAATGTTTTTACGTTTTTTTTATATATGAATTAACCAATATTTTCGTTAATATAACAAATATACACGTTGGGGAAACCAACTTTTTGTTTGATATTGATTGTAACCAAAATATTGGTTAATGGTACAATGAAAATGTAAATATTACATTTTTTCCTTTTCAGATGAATAAATCAACCAATAAAACATTAACCAAGAAGTTGGTTGAAAAAACCATTGTTCTTTTTTCTCTGTGTAGGCATATTTTTAGTCTTATTGAAAAGAGGAGTGGGCACCTCCCATACAAAAATTTCCTTTATTCCGTAATATCTCTTGACGCATCTGTGCTAGAATAATGAACATTTGTGTGAAGGAATATTACATAACTATATACTCAACGAATAAACAATCTTGGTCTTGGTAAAGCAGGGATGGGCACCTCCCATACAAACTGAAACTTTCACAGCGAAAATCTCTTAAAATGGTTGTAGTAGAGTACTGAAAATTGGAGTGAGGGCATATGAGATAATTACGTACTGAACGGATAAAAGCACTAGGTCTTGGTTGAGCAGGGATGGGCACCTCTCATACAAACTGAAATTTTCACAGCGAATATCTGTTGAAATATTTGTAGTAAGTTTCGAATATTGATGTGAGGTCATATGAAATAATTACGGGTGAAAGCGATAGGCCTTGGTAAAGCAGGGGCGGGCACCTCTCATACAAACTGAAATTTTCACGGCGAATATCTTACAATTGATGTGAGGGCATATGAGATAATTATATACTCAACAGACAAAATAAATAAAGAGACTATCTTTGACGTCAAGAACGCTATTTTTATATCCAGCTGTACTAGTACACAGAGTATTATAGTTTTAATCACACAACGGTGGATTGTAACAGAATGAAATAATCGAGATAGATATAGACTTATATGACTTATTGAGCCATGTCCGTCCGTCCGTCTGTCCGTCCGTCCGTCTGTAAACAGTCTAACTCGCGCAAAAATTGAGATATTTTGATGAAATTTGAAATGCAAGTTGGTATCGAGACTGGGACGGTTGGTATTGAAAATGGGTGAAATCGGACCATGACCACGCCCACTTTTCCTATATAGAAAAAATCGGAAATTTGGTATCTCAGTCACTAATATAACTAGAGCGATGAATTTTACCCACGTGTTGAGCTCAGGCCTCTATGAAGAAATTTGATGAAGTAAAATTGTTAACGTTGTTTGGTATATACATAAAATAAATACCAACAACAATGTTCATTGCGAACTGCCTACAACAAAAATTCAGCACGTTTGTGGAGAATATATGCAAAAGCATATACACACTAACGTTAATGTTGAAAATGAAAAAGGCAAAAGTGGGGAAAATCCAACAGCTTGCACAGAGTCTCAATGGCCGAGTGTGTTTATCCGTTGGGTCATTGCGGCTGAAGTTGGAATGGACTCGGGTTCAATCCCCGGTGCATCCACTTCCGAAAAGAGTGCTGATGATCGAAAATGGTTTTTCGTGAAAGAGCTATACATTCAACCTTCGCTGTAAATAGTTGTTGAATTTTTTTCCACTTACCCCAACAATTAAAAATTGAATTAAAAATAAAAATTTCGTGCTAAGCACTAAAAACTCTTTCAAATAAAGATATATCATTGAAACTTTATGACAGGAGTCCAACTGCGGACATATAACTAAAAACACAAAAATTTTGGAAAATGGGCGTGGCACCGCCTCTTTATAGAAGCAGGAATATACGAGATTTCTGAGCCCATAACTCGACAAATAATTGATATATAATGACGAAACTTGGTGTGTATACTTTCATTACTTGTGGTAATACATGTTGAAAATTTTAGCGAAATCGGTTGACGACCACGCCCACTTTTGTATATGGGTATTATAAAGTGGCCTAATGAAAACATTTTAAGCGATATCTTTGCCAAATATAAAGATAATTCATTGAAATTTTGTGGCATAAGTTCCACAATAGACGGGAAATAAAAAATAGAAAAATTTTGGAAAATGGGCGTGGCACCGCCTCTTTTTAGACAAAGGAATATACGAGATTTCTTAGGCTATAACTCGACAAATAATTGAGATATTATGACGAAACTTGGTTTATACACTTTTATAACTTGTGTTAATAGACATGCAAAAATTTATTCAAATCGGTTTATGACCACGCCTACTTTTTAACAAAGATATTTCTGGAACACCCGTGGGAATTTGTAACATGACATCTTTGTAACTAGAAGTCATAAAGGAATGAAATGTTGCACAAAGAATAATATTCATATGCTTAGTTGGATGACTGATAAAAATGTTGAAAATGGGCGTGGCCCACTTTATGCAGTACTCGCTTTATATAAAATACACCGTGTTTCCATCAAACGCAAACAAACAATGAAAGCATACAGCTGAGTATCTAATGTTCGATTCCACTCGAACTTAGGCTTCCTTACTTGTTTCTATGTAACTTTAACAAACTCAAAATGCTAATATTTTTAAAAGCACGTGGTGTGAAACCCGCGGGTAACCTCTAGTATTCAAATAAAATAGAGCCTTGAGCCGTAGTGGTTTTTCCTAATTCTTAGCGTAATATTAAAAATTCACATAGCCACTTTTGAGAGTGGACTACTCATATAATTCATAGAATATTTTTCGGAAAAAGGAAGTGTAAAAGGATCTTTAAAATCCAATATAATGTTGAATGTTCTATAATGTGATGCCCTGGGTTAAAATTTGAGGTTGATGTCATGGTTCGAATCCGGAGGAGAATATAGAATAGAGAACAGTGTAGTGAAAGCGAAGAAGGAGAGAAGAAGAGGAAAAGAGAAGAACAAGCGGAGGCTACATATTTGTAGTTGGTGACAAATTTTTCAAACAGTTGCCATTATTAACTCAAAGGCAAAACCCTAAGTGGAATTCAACTAATTTGCATGCTATTATTGACACTATTTTCAATAGTAGGTCTGGCTTTAAAGTTAAACCAATTGATTCACAGTAATAATAAAAATCTAGTTCTTAAGTAAGATGTGTTGTGTCAAGTTTGATTTGGTTATCAACCGGTTTCGGCTATGTGCCGAAGATGGCACGGGATGACGGAAACTCGTTCCACAATACATCGCAATCCTACCCTGTCGGAAAAGCAAACAACAAAATAGAAATTCTTAAATAAGCTTTGTAACATACATATTTGAATTAACATGTAATATACAATGTGTACACAAATGTAGTAGAGCGTATCGCGAAAAAAAAGTTCGCCGTACGCCCCCCGATATGATTTCTTTTTCGAAAGCATTTCTGGAAAAAATTTTTATTTTTTTTTGGACACCACTAGATGTTGCTAAAATTCGTTTTTTCATATCTTCGGTATTTATGGTCCGATCCCTAAGTTTGATACACCAATCTCTTTGGCTTGAGAGGACGGTTCCTAATTTAAAATTGTATTAACCCTATGTACGTCATTGGGGTCACTTCCACCCAGTACTTAGTTTATACCACCTTAATGTAACTTTTTTTTGTTGGCATGTTAAACGTCGTCAAAAAGTATGAATCTTTTGCAAAAGAAGTATTTCGATCGATTCAGTAGAACGGGAAATAAAACAAATTTAACATTCCGAGGAATATAAGTTTTTCGCTTCCTGTGGTCTTTTAGGTTCATTTTACAAAGATTTTTTCTGAAGAGACTCATACTGAAATTTTACGCCGAATAATTTTCTAGAACATTTTAGCCATCTAGCACCCCTGAAAAAGGGTTATTTTGACCCCTTTTTATACAGTCAGGAAATAGAGTATAGTCAGGAAATAGTATTTTTAAGGTCGCTAGAGGGCTAATGTGTTCTAGAAAATTATTCGCCATAAAATGTCAGTAGGAGTCTCTTCAGAAAAAATCTTTGTAAAATGAACCTAAAAGACCACAGGAAGCGAAAAACTTATACTCCTCGGAATGTTAAATGTGATTTATTTCCGGTTCTACTGAATCGATCGAAATACTTCTTTTGCAAAAGATTAATGCTTTTTAACGACGTTTAACGTTCCGGAAAAAATGTTACATTAAGGTGGTATAAACTAAGTACTGGGTGGAAGTGACACCAATGGCGTACATAGGGTTAATGTAATTAGAAAGTGGAAACCCACCTCTCACGCCAAAGAGATTGCTGTATCAAATTTAGGCATCGAACTATAAATACCGAAGATATGAAAAAATTGAAATTTATCGACATCTAGCGGCGTTCAAAAAAAAATTAAAAATCTTTTCCTGAAATGTTTTCGAAATCATATGGGGGGGGGGCGTACGGTGGACTTTTTTTTTTGGTCCATATAAGGCGAGACGGCCTAATATGTAGGTATAGTGAACTCTTTCGAGAAATGACTTTTTTTTTTAATATTTTAATAACCGCTCACAAATACACTGTTTGTTTTCCTTCGCATTTTTGCTTCAAAAATTTTAGTCGTTAGATCTCAGAAGTAATCGGTATGCAAGACATGGGCAGCTTTTTTAATATTGCAAAAAAGTTATAAAAATGACGATCCATGCGGCAACAAGGTTTGCATAACTAACATATTATAATTTGTGCAAAAATCTCATAATGCCGATTATGCAAACTCCATTCAAAAGTAAAAAAAAATGCAAAAAAATCATAAATCTGCCAAACGCCGCACAGTAGCCTAATTATGCAAAAATTAGTTAACAAAATAATTTCGATAATAATCTGATATGGATCATATTAGCATTTCGAAAAGCATGAGTACGTGGCTATTGCAAATTACAAAAAACAAAAAGCAAATATTTCTAAAGGAACGCAGATTGCATAAAAACGACGATTGCTAATGGCGTGGGTTCGGTATCTCACACAACTTACTTGTCTGCATGTCAGATTGCATGTGCAGATAGATGATTGTTCGGGGAAGACAGTTATCAAAAATCTGCCAACACCCGTCAAAAATTTATGCCGCAAAAAATTCTCTCACGCATTCGAAGCTCGAAAATGCTCAATTATTACTGATATTATAACTGCGCATTTTTTTGTATTGCTTTTTGGTTTTTTGCTGAAACTACTCGTGAGGCAGTTCGAAGGCGTTAGCGGCATGTCTGCGTCGGCGTTTAACAAATTCTAACTTTTTTCTCGAAATACATATTTTCACATTTGATTTTAATGATCTGTTTTTTACTAAGTAATACAAATTATACAAATCTTAACTGTTTTGCTATACCTTCATCAAAGGCTTATTGATGTGTAAACATCTTTGCTGTAGCTACGAGTGATTTCGAAAAACAGGTAAAGTTTACGCGTAAACGTAAATGGCCTTTGTGTTAGTGCACTGCTGCGTCCGTGTGAATCGCTTGGCACTGTCAGTGGAAGGTAGGTAGATAGACATGTACTTACAAATGCTTGCATGCATAGCCGTGCAAATGCAAATATCAACAACAACAGCAACGAAGCGAAGTGCGACAAATAGGCAAAATAAAAAGGACCAACCTGTTTGAACATGTATGCAAATGTATGGATATGCATACCTACATACATCTACCTATCTAATTTTCTATGCAATATTGGTATCAAATGAAAGGTTTTGAGCAGGACTTCGATATGAAGCCCTTTTCATTGTGACCCCTAGATCGGGTCTCCAGAGATGGGTCAAACGTGGACTCGAAAGATCTTGCATCTTTCTGAGCAATACAAAACAAAACAACATAAAAAATCAAAAGTCAAAAACCAAAACAAACAAAAACAACAAAATAGTAGCAGTCACAATGACAACAAAAAATGACAAAAACGATAGTCGCCATTTAATCCATAGAAAACCAGGAAAAAAGGAATAAGGAAAAGGGAATAAATATCCGATTTCGAAACAGTTTACACATCAATATTCATGAATACCCGTTATTAATTTTTTAGTTATGAATTTACTTTTCTGACGAAATCAAATAGCACAGCCAAAATAAAATCCGTCTGTTTGCTTTATGCTTAGCGTCGCTCATGATTGGTGTATTCGTTTACCAATGCGGCATATACTAGCAGATCGACCTCTTTTTTTTGCGCCTTGCTCAACTTTCTATGAGAATCTTAACCTTTCATTTTTTTTTTAAATCATTTTACTTGCATTCCACATAATGCCGTGACTTGGTACCAGGGTTGCGTGATTTTGATTTGGCTGAATCACGAATCAAAAATATTTTCTGAATATTGATTTAAAATATTTTCAAATAAAAGATAATTTTTATTTGATTCGTTTCAAAATAGAATCAAAAATACCCTTTGATTCGCCATTCAAACTATTTTCAAATCGAAGATAAATTCGATTTGTGATTCATTTCTCAAACGAATCAAAAATATTTTTTGATTCTTGATTCAAACTTGATTTCAAATCAAAATTATTTAGAATCAAAAATTTTATTCGAAACAAAAATCTGATTCGAATCAAAAATATTTTTGGAATCTTGATTCTAAATAAATTTTTGATTCGAATAAAAAAATTAATTTGAATCAAAAATGTATTTCAAATAAAAATACTTTAATACGTGATGCCACCACCCCCCGAGTTGAGGAAATGCAAAAACAGACGTCTACGTTATATGGAAGAAAATCAAAATTTGATTCGAATCAAAAATTTTATTCGAATCAAAAATTTTATTCGAATCAAAGATATCCTAAGAATGAAGAATCAAAAAAGATTTATGATTCTTTGGTGAAACGAATCACAAATCAAATTTTTCTTTGATTTGAAAATAGTTTGAATCACGAACCAAAGGGTATTTTTGAGTCTTTTGTGAAATGAACCACAAATAAAAATTATCTTTTATTTGAAAGTATTTTTAATCACGAATCCAGCTGATTCTTTATTTGAAAGTTGATTTGAAATCAAAATTGATTCGAAATCACGCAACCCTGATTGCTACTTTTTCAAAAAAAAAAAAAAAAAAAAGATTTTAATTGGGGCCGAATCACAGAGGCCAAACGCTTTATAGCGTTATATTGTTGGTTGTTCAGTGTATCTCGAGTGCAATCCGCGCGATTGTTTTGAATGAAGTGTTTTTTTTCTTCTTCGTTCTCTAAACGCCCTCATGTCTGATTTGGCTGGATTTGTTTTTATAATTTCGATTTCATTTGAGTTTTCGTTTTCAACGTTTCTTCACAACTTCATTCCCTTTTTATTTTAGTTTGTAACTTTCATTTGTATATAATTCACTAATTGTGAGTGAGTTTGGCTGAGTTTGTTATCTTCTTTATTAGTTTAATTCTAGTGCACGACAATTTTAAATTTCCTAACGGTGTTGGTAATTTTATATCTTTCAAAATAATCGCAATACACATAGAAAGATGAGTCCCAAAGAGGACGGAAGTTTGCTACCTCTCTATTAGGCTTTTTCAGAAAGTTCTTTGTAATTTTACAGGGATCTGTAGAGTTCCAGCGTTTCCTGTGAATTTCGCTCATGGAGTCCCTAATGTACTACATAGTGCCCGCTATACTTAGTCCTATTACTGGCTGCGATCCAGTTGGTTGTTCCGCTGATTCGCAATTTGCCAATTCATCGGCCAGTTCGTTACCTTGAATACCGCAGTGTCCGGGTACCTACCCACAAAAGTTGAAGTTTATTTCATTTTGCTACTGCAGATATGTCACTGCAGATAAAAAATTGTTGCCCACACCAACTCTCACCAATTATCCGTTCTGCTGCTTTTAGATGCCAGACGGTTCCAGTACCTGTATCCAGTGTTTTTGATCCGTCTGTGTAGATGATTTTCTTCGATCTTCCCAGTAGAGTTTCTGGATCTCCGTTGATCTCTTGGAGGAAAATTGACGGTATAACGTCTACCAAAGAATACTCGGATGCCAGCTTGTCACTTGGGGCCAAAAAAAAAGGGTATTGCTCTGACAACCTGCTAAACAACTCCCGTGCCTTGAGCTCCAATCTTTGTGCCACAATCCGAAGGAGTGTAGTCGACATACCGTTTTCATAGCCTCCTCTTGGATCAGCAAATCCAGAGGGCGCAACTTCAACAGAGCATTAAGGGCGGCATCTGACCTCATACTCTACACCTTTTTATACTCAGCTGTACTAGTACACAGAGTATTATAGTTTTAATCACATAACGGTGGATTGTAACACCATAAAATAATCGAGATAGATATTGACTTATATATATCAAATTGATCAGGGTGAAAAAAGAAATCGATTGAGCCATGTCCGTCCGTCTGTCTGTACGCACGATAACTCGCGCAAAAATTGAAATATTTTGATGAAATTTGGAATGCAAGTTGGTATCAAGACTGGAACGGATGGTATTGAAAATGGGCGAAATCGGACCATGACCACGCCCACTTCCCCTATATAGTAAAAATCGGAAATTTTGTATCTCAGTCACTAATAGAGCTAGAGTGATAAAATTTCACCCACGTGTGGAGCTCAGGCCCTTATGAAGAAATTTGGTGAGATTTTGAGTGCCACGCCCACTTATTAAGGGCCAAACATTGAAAGTTTTATATGTCATAACTCAGAAACCGTTGAAGATATATCGATGAAATTTGGTAGGCGTGATGTACTTACTTAGGCAAATGTTTGGACGAAAAATTGCCAAAATCGGTTAACGACCACGCCCACTTTTATAGATGGGAACTATAAAGGGGCCTAATAAAAATATTTTAAGCGATATCTTTGTCAAATATAAAGATAATTCATTCAAATTTTGTGGCATGAGTTCCACAATAGACCGGAAACAAAAAATAGAAAAAATTGGAAAATGGGCGTGGCACCGCCTCTTTTTAGACAAAGGAATATACGAAATTTCGGAGCCCATAACTCGACAAATAATTGAGATATTATGACGAAACTTGGTTTATACACTTTTCTAACTTGTGCTAATAGACACGCAAAAAGTTATTCAAATCGGTTTATGACCGCGCCTACTTTTTAACAAAGATATTTCTGGAACACCCTTTGGGAATTTGTAACGTGACATCTTTATAATTAGAAGACATAAAGGAATGAAATTTTGCACAAAGAATAATATTCATATGCTTAGTTGGATGACTGATAAAAATGTTGAAAATGGGCGTGGCTACGCCCACTTTATGCAGCACTCGCTTTATATAAAATACACCGTGTTTTCATCAAACGCAAACAAACAATGAACGCATACAGCTGAGTATCTAATGTTCGATTCCACTCGAACTTAGGCTTCCTTATTTGTTCACTTTAAATTCAGAAAGTTCCAATTGATATTCAGAAAATTACAATTGAAATTCAGAATTTCCATTTGAAATTCAGAAAATTACAACTGAAATTCAGAACTTCCATTTGAAATTCAGAAAATTGCATTTGAAATTCAGAAAATTACAATTGAAATTCGGAAAACTTCTTGAGTACTGTGAAGAGGGTTCTGAATTTCAATTGTAATTTTCCGAATTTCAAATGGAATTTTCTGAATTTCAAAATGTTATTTTCTGAATTTCAATTGTAATTTTCTGAATTTCAAATGCAATTTTCTGAAATTCAAATGGAATTTCTGAATTTCAATTGTAACTTTCTGAAATTCTGAATATCAATTGGAACTTTCTGAATTTCAATTGTGTAGTCCATCGGCAGTTAGAAGGTCTTTTTTGCCTTGATTCAAATAAAATTTTATTTATGTATGTATTTTATTCTAATGTGGTTGATTCAAAAATATACATATGACAATCAGCGTTGCCACTTTTGGTACTTTCGTACCAAAACTGGTACGTTGAAAATGATTTGGTACGTTGGTACGTTGCTTTTGATTTTGGTACTTTTTCCTTAAAAGCAATGCTTTGAGAAAACAATGTTTATTTACTTCCATCTAATTTTTATTTTTCTATATATTATTTTTGTTCGTCCACTAAAAGAACAGTAATTATGTTGATTAATTACATCGCTAATACGTGATAGGTATCCCAAAGCCGTAGATGTTATGAAATCGATACAATTCTTGATCACTAGCATGACTCAACTATACCGGTCGTAGCATTATGCCACCAAACATTTACCGTATTTTGTTAGAGCTTTTTGGCAAGTAGTTGCGAAAATTAGCAAACAAATTGTATGGAGAGAATAATACCATGTCTCCACATAACGTGTTTCGCTCTTTTTTTCTGCATTTTCTCTCTCAATCTTGTTTCGACACGGAAACCAGTGCCGAAACTCGCCAATTTCCATACAAATTTCTGAGAGCGAGTGAAGATTGAAACACTGTTTCATTCTGAATCATCTTGCCGACCTCGATGATATCGATGTCTTCTCTAATTTTGTACCGAAAATCTATCGAAATCTCACACAGACCAAAACAAAGACGCAAAAATAAGCAAACATACAAACATTTAAGAAGAACAAGAAAGAGAAATGTCAAACTGAATCACGATTAGCCACGTGGAGACGGGTTATTTAGCGAGATGTTTTGTTGGTGAAACAAGTTATGTGGAGACGGGCTTTAAGGTAACTTAATTTGACCCTTGTGGGCTGTGGCACTTGCTCCTAGCGAAGAAAAAAATCAGCTGATGCTGTTAGTGAGCCCTGATCACTACTCAATAAATATATGTACCTACATGTATCAAGCAAGTTTTAAATGGAAATGGAGTGATGGAGATATAAAAAGTTAAATTAATTTAAAGCGCGATAATTACAAATTACAAATCATTAAGTGACACAATTCAGAATTTGTTGAAATCGGTTTTTTATCATAAACCGGTACACAGAACATATCTCTAGTGGTTGCAAAAAAACTTTTCAATCGGTGTCTCATTTGACTGAAAGATTGTAATTATACTTAGCCTTTTCAACATCAAGAAAAAAAGATTTTTGGCTCCTGACAATTTTTGAATTTTGAGTTGTGTCAATTTATGATTCAGGGTGTGATAAGTTCCCAGCAAACATTCGGAGTCATAAAAGAATCAGAAAGGAATCCTAAACTGGAGTGTTCACACTCATTATGAGCCCATTTTGGAGTCCGATTCCATACATCATATGAGCCTGAATAAGAGTCATAAGAGACTCCTATTGGGCTCATATTTATGACTCTTTTTTTCCTTTTTCTATGATTAGCATTTTTCATGCATTTTCCTCCCCTTACCCAGTTCTCTTCAAACGGTTGTTATGTATGAATTACAATTCTCATTTTAAACACAAAAAAAACGTAAAAAAAATCTTAAGCTCATGTTTCACACATATTCGGATTCATATCGGACTCCAAATTATGAGGCTCCTGTTTCAAACATATTTCGGTGTAATATATGATTTCAAAAGTTTAAGACTCATATTATACACATATTTCGGACTCATAATGTGCTCCAAATTATGAGTGCTCCGAGAATGTTTGCTGGGTTGAAGTTAATTTTCCATTAAAAAATAATAAATAAAAAAACCATTTGTCTACTACGACTGTTACCACGAAAAAATCTCTGGTACTCTCAAAAGCAATTTGGTACGTTTTTTGGTACGAGAAAAAATATGTTAGTGGCATCGCTGATGACAATACAAAATAGCCCAATGAGGTTCTGAGTTTCTCACGGTCCTACTTAGTTGTTGACAACTGGCGAACTATAAAAATCTCATAACATATTCTAAGACCATTTCTATATTGAAATCATGGCCTTTTAATTTGCACAATTATGCATTCAGCACTCATTCTTCGTCTTCGATTTTATTTCTAAGTAAAAGAAGATAACATCGCCTTTTCATTACGTACATACATACATATTTGCTAATTATTACAATATTTTCCCATATTTCCCACACAATCACTTTCTATTTATTTGCTATGAAATTTAAAAAGGAAATTCATTCATACAGACAAATTGTGAGGTGAAGTGTTCAACATAAAAGCAGCGTACCGTATGTGAGCGCCTCTGCGTCGCATCCAGCCCACAATTTCGTTTGCAATTGGCGCCTTCAACGCGGATTGGCGCAATTGGCGATGTTGGCACATGGCCGGCCCATATGTTTAAAATTCAGCGATCGCACAGAGCTAAACAGTGTAGGTGCGCGTCTGGCAAACGGGCAGCCAGCCAGCCAGGCAGCCAGTTACACTCCCCCAATTTGTTGATGGGAGTTCGTGCATGCACACGACGAATGCATGCGTGCGATCAATACCAGCGAATTTGTGTATATCTATGTAGGTATGTGGATACATATTTGGAATATACTTAGCTGATGGCAGATTTTTTCGGGATCCCATTTTATAAAGCTTTCAAATCGGGACTGTTTCCAAGTTCAAAATGTATTTCTTATGATAAATTTATACTCAATCTTCAGCACTAATTTGTGTCAAAGTGTCGGATCGCGAATGAGTAACAATTCCTCCTTAAATTATGTATTTCCCTAATGTAAAAAGTTTTCCAATAAAAAAAACCCACCCGCTGAAGTATGCAATCTTTCAAAAATGTATTGCACTGTTAGAGCCCAAAATTAATCAGAAGCCGAGTAAGCGAGATTAACAACATTAGAACGCATGTACAAGCAATAAATGCAAATATAATTTATTCGCAAAACATTGTAAATTAGCACGTAATTGCGTATAATTTACAACTTTTGGATTGTTACAACTGGCGCTATTAGGGTGGGGTGGGGTGATCGTACAAACACAAAAGTGAGGGCACACGGGCGCTTGATTGTGTTGATTCTGCTGTCCTCCAATATTTATTTGCGCGAATCGCAATACTCCAATTGTACAATGTTCATATATACATACATACATATGTATATTAAGGTGGAGTGAAAACATATGGAGATTTTTTTTTGTTCTTTTTTTGAACGTACCAGCCTTTATACGAGTTAATGAACCCCACAAAATTTTATGGCGATAGGATGCCGTTTTGAACTGCCCCCAGCCCCGCAAAGTTGAAAGCAAAAAGCACGATCTGGTACCAATATGAAAATTATAAATTCAAAAAACGAAGTATAAGGATTGATAAAGATGGCTAAGCCGAGTATTAAAGTGAATTTGTTTTTTTGGAAACAACAACAACAAAAGTTATTAAAGGTCAAAGTTTATATTATGCATTTTTTAAATTCCAATTACTTAAAACCTACGGAACCTATTGTGAATATTTTTATACCATTCTATAGGTATTTTGATTCCCTTTAATTTGATATACATTTTATATATGAAAAGTAAGCAGGGGTAAAAGGTGGTTGACCCCCGCAGGGGTGGTATTATGGAACCCACATAAAATGTATAACACATTGAAGGGAATCAAAATACCTATCGAATGGTATAAAAATATTCGAAATCGGTTCAGTAGTTTTTAAGTAATTGTAATTTAAAAAATGCAATATAAACTTTGACCTTTAATAACTTTTGTTGTTGTTGTTTCCAAAAAAAAAAATTCACTTTAATACTCAGCTTAGCCATCTTTATA
This sequence comes from Urophora cardui, assembly GCA_960531455.1. Lineage (NCBI taxonomy): Eukaryota > Metazoa > Arthropoda > Insecta > Diptera > Tephritidae > Urophora > Urophora cardui. Next base: position 39,277,549 of record OY482674.1, on the reverse strand, counting down.
AATCCTCATATTTTGTTTTTTGATTTTATAATTTTAGAAATTTCACATTTGTACCAGATCGTGCTATTTTTTTCAACTTTGTGGGGTTGGGGGCACCTCTAAACATGCGAGTAGGTCAATAAAATTTTACAGGCTTATTACTATGCTAGAAAGGTGCCGTTCTGGCTTTGGAACAAATTGAATTTCCAAAAAAAAAATTTCACTCCACCTTAATGTATATATGTACATAGTTGTTGTTGCACATGTGTAGTCAATCAACCAACCATTTGTTCGTGGTAATTGATTGCAGAAATTTAAATTGACACATAGGTGGCGCATGCGTGACGCGTTTACCTTTTGTCCCTTGTCTGTGGCGTCAATTGTAGGGAGTGCCATAATGCAACAGCGATAATCATTCCAGTAACTAGAAATGACTGTCGACTAGGTTCTATAACCAGATGTATGTACTTGTTGATTGGACTTCTGTCAGTTGTTTCCAAGGTCTCTGATTGGAATGAACAAAAGAAGAATCTCAGCAATATTGCTGATTGATGTCTAAATTGATATGCGTGCTGCTAAGATGTAGTGGTTAGAGTGCTCGCTGACCATTCCAGAGATGCCGGGTATGAACCAAGCCCGGGCCAAAACCAAATTTATAATTGTTTTACTTAATTAAAATCCAATTACACTGGATCACAAAATGAAATTTTTTGTCTGTACTTTGGACGTGACCATCCTATCTATATGTAAAATCGGTCGCTGATTCCGAAAATCGGGCTCATTTTTAATTCTATGGGAAGGTTTTTGAGATATCGGCAATTTACCGTTATTTGGCCACTGCTACTGCAGATGTGTAGGTATTGGTATAACATGCATAGAATATACCCGTGCAGAGGCATTGCGCGACTTGGATGTATTTACTTGATCGCCTATAACTTTTCTATTTTACCATGGATTTTCTTCGTTGATAGCTTATCTTTTTCCCAATAGAATGGAGCTTCACGTAAAGGAGTAAAACCGAAGGTGAAGACATTGGTTTAAAAGATATTGCCTGACAAAGTCAATTTTTTCTTCAAAAAATCGTAAAAAATCGAAAAAATTCAAATTGAATCGTCAATATTTCAGAAACTATAAGAGTTACAGAAAAATGTTGTAGCAGGGATGAAAAGGAAATTTAATTTTCTTTCGTTGAGTGTCACTCCAAGGAAGATAGCTCACTGCGTTAAAGAGGTATACAGGATTAAGTGGAGCCATTGGCCAAATAACGGTAAATTGCCGATATCTCAAAAACCTTCCCATAGAATTAAAAATGAGCCCGATTTTCGGAATCAGCGACCGATTTTACATATAAATAGGATGGTCGCGTTCAGAGTATTTTTTGGCTGTAGAGCAGTGTTATTGAGGTTTTCAAAAAGAGCGGTAACGCCTTGGCAGTGGGTGGTATACTCTACGTGTGTATTTCTGCTATGAAAAAGGAGCAGGCCTCGAATCAGAATAAAAACTCGGCCTAGGTTAGGTTAGGTTATGTTGGCCGGATAGAGTGATCCTTCACATAGACGACATATGGTCCTTAGTGTTACCAACATCGTATTGGAATGCAAAACTTCGCAAGCTTTAGTATTTTGTGTATCTTCCGAAGACTATTTTGTGTACCTATTTATGAAGAGTATTTGTTGACCACTACATTCCACAACAGGGGTGAGAGTACTCCCGCTTGTGGGGTGCCCCTATGTGCCGTTCTTGACATCGTCGAAAGGCCTCATCCACTCCTCACCGTCCCCCAACACCAAAGGTGCTCGATCCAGCGTTGAATGATTGGCGGTATTCCGATCCATTCGAGCCCCTCCAACAGCGCCGCAGCAGAGATGTTGCTAAAGGCACTCGAAATATCAAGAAAGACACCTATTGCAGATCCTGCAGTGAAGGGCCTTTTCGAGATAGTGTTGTTGTTGTGATTCTTTATGCTGTTTATCCTCCATCACGACAGGATAAATGCGTTTTATGCCTTCAGCCAGGCACCGCGAACCATGACTGAGTCCGTCTCGCACCTATTCTCCTGGCTCGCTCCTTGAGCGGACCTACTCGACCGGACGACAGCCTTTGCTAGCCCTCCGCTGGCTTGTCGCTCTTGGCCTAAAACTCTTTAGAATTATATTTGCGCCAGGGTATTATATTATTACTATTAAATGGATATGAATATGAAATCGGCATGCCTCTTTCAGAGCCTTCAACCAAACCTTAAGAAATTTTCACATTGGTTTCATGTGGTGGGAGAGCCATATGAGCCCGGACATCCGTAAACCCTACTCTATGAAACGGAAAAGGTTAGGCAAGAGGTCAGATTATTTTCTCGAGATAAACTGAAGATCTTAAAAAAATTTCGCTACTACGGAAGACACGATCTTAAAACAATTTACTCAGCACTATGTCCAGCTATCTTAATTATGTTAATGGAAACTCTATGTATAAAAAGTTAGAAATTAATTGAGAGAGGCGAATACGTACGGTATATAAAATTCATTTCCGCACGTGCTTACACTTCCTTATTTTCTGAGAGTTGTTGTTGTTGCCGATGCCAATAACGCTGTAACATTTAAGCAGTGCTTTCTGGTTGATGTTTGTGTTGTGGTTTTTATGATTTAGCAAATGTGCGTACGCGTGTTGGCATTGGTTTGCATTGCATGTAATGACATTTGGCGCCAATTTAATGCACTGCAATAACATTTAATATGACATTTAAGTGACATTAAGAATATTTTATTGATATGTTGGGCAGTTTGCTGCAAAGCAAAACAACAACATGGAGAACCAATTGACCGACCGGCCGGCGATACAATGCAATCTGCAACTTACACCACCGATAAAAACAATTCTTTGTTGTAATTTATTACTCACTTTCGCTGAATTTTGCACGTGACGTCGCAGCGGAGGGAAATACATATGTACATATTTTGAATGAGATATTTCTCATAGTATTCCATATCTATGCATATGAAAACGAACAGTAAAACAAAAGGCTATAACGTTTACTCCGCCTTGGACGTTTCCTTTTAAGACTCACATTAATGAGTGATTCGTGTTTTATCCATAATGTTTGCAACAATTGAACCATAAACGCTTTCGAAACTGAGGTGGGAGTGTAGGAGTTTTTTTTTAGTTCTAGGAAACTAAAATAGAGAGTTATGATAGGCAAGAAGGTTCAGGGAATTTTATCATTTAAAACTAAACACATTCTCTAATTGTTCTCCAATACAACCTAATATAAATTGAGAAAGACTTTAAAATCTACTTCGCACCGCTTAAATTTAATATCGGTTTGAGATAATGAAGTTCTCCAATTTGAGAATGTACTCAAATGTTTCTCACGGTTGAAAATGAAGAACGTTCGTCTTTGGCTAAGCTTTAGGACTGGCCGTCGATGAACATCGATCGTGTGTGTTAAGTATCATATAACAAAACACTTTCTTTTGCTTAATTAGAAAATATTTATGTATATATGGCCGCTGTGGTGCAGTGGGTAGAGTGCTCGCCTGCTATGCCAGAGGTCTCGGGTTCAAACCACGGTCCGAGCCAAACAAATTTTTCTAATTAGTAAAAATCCAATTATTGGGTTTTTTAAGAGCAGCGGTCACCTCTCGGCAGTGGGCGGCATACCCTCCGAGAGTATTTCTGCCATGAAAAAGCTTCTCACAAAAAATGCATTCGCCGTTCGGAGCCGGCATAAAACTGTAGGTCCACCCAATTAGTAGGAAAAACAAAAAGGAGCACACCTCGAATTGGGAGAGAAGCTCGGCCATAAAACTCGTCAGAGTTATAATAGCGCCATTGTATTATATTATTAATATTATGTATATGTAATTATTATACGCCATTTCTCAGCTGTTTTTTGCCGTTGCTTACCTTTACGAAACACAATTAGTATTAGAAACCGAAACGCGTGAAACATCTGCATTTACAGCTGTTTTCATAGGCGAGCAGCGACCAGTGGCAAGTGTAAAATTTCAATGCCGCTGCCTATATTCCTAACATAATTTCAATATATGTATGTATACACTGAGAAAAGAATCGACCAAAAATTGGTTAATAGTACTATTTTTGTGTTAAAAATGAAATCAAGCAGAGTTTTGGTTAAAACAAAATTTCTAATTTTGTGCAATATTTCGTTTTAGAAACAAAAAATAACCCAAAATTGGTTCATATGGAATAAGTTTGAGTTCAGTTAAATATTTCATAGTTCATTTTTTCAATATTTTGATTTGAATATAAAAAAAATCAGCATTGTAATATTTACCAAAAATCTGGTTGATTCTTTTTACATGTGAAAATAGTATTTTTTCTCTGTGTATGTTCTTATGGTATGTTTATATCAGAGTTGTAATTATTATAAAAATAAAAATCAAAAAATAACACAGTGCTACAAAATCAGAAAAAAAAATATGCAGGGGCTCTCACATGGTTCTTTGGTTTCGTCATGGCCCATAAAACACTACCTCATTTGCGGTTTTCCCCATCACTTCGTTTTTAAATTTTTTGAGTACAAATATAATACAACTCTGAAATTATTGAAATTACAACTTCGAGATGCTATAACTTTCTTGTTTCTTGATCGAATTCAATTTTTTTCTTTTATTTGAAAGATGCTACTTTTACCTTTCAAACAAGCAAAATGGTTTGCAAATCGAACTAAAAATGACCAATTTTTGGTCTCTTATTCCAAAAAAAAAAAAAAAATAAAATTTTTCTAAAAATATTGGTTTTCGGTACGTTTTTATTGGATTTTGAAGTTACAAACAATGGGTTTGAAACCTTTATAACAAAATACATAAAATCAGCTCTTCAAAAAGCAAAAGTAAATTAAAATTGATTCAAAATTACAGTAGTAGTGTTTCATAAAGTGAGTAGGCCTTGTTTTTTTTTTGTTTTTATACCTTTCATGAGAATGAAATGGTATTATAACTTTGTGCCAAAAAATTTTTGTCGAAAGTACCAGAAGGAAGCGTGGGGGACCCGCCAAAATACATACCGATATGATCAGAATCACGAGCTGAGTCGATTAAGCCATGTCCGTCTGTCCGTCCATCCGTCTGTGTGAACGCAAACTAGTCCCTCAGTTGTTGAGATATCTGAATGAAATTTGGAATATAGGTAGGTTGTTATATGCAGCTGACCATTTGTCGGAATTGGCCGAATCGGACCACTGTAACATATAGAAAACAACCGATTATTCAGATATACATATATGAAAATTTTGGGGTGTAATTTCTGCATAGCTTCCCCATTTAAACAGCTAAGGATATGAAACTTTGAAGTATTTGTACCCATATTGGCCTAAACAAGGTTACCGAAAATTGTCAAGATCGGACCACTATAACATATAGTTCCCCTACAACCGATTGTTCAGATAACCACATTTTGGTGTATAACTCCTCCATTTTAACAACTAACGGCGTGAAACTTTGAAGTATTTGTACCCATATTGGCCTAAACAAGATTACCGAAAATTGTAAAGATCGGACCACTATGGACATTTTGGGGTATAACTTCTCAATTTTAACAGATAATGACATGAAACTTTGAAGTATTTTTACCGATATCGGCCCAAATAGAGTTACCGAAAATTGTCAAGATCGGACCATTGTAACATATAGCTCCCATTCAACCGATTGTTCAGATGTACACATTTTGTCGTATAACTCCTCCATTTAAATAGCTCAGACACCATTTTTTCTAATAAATCCTTCCATAATTAACCCACACAATTGAAATTATAAATTATACGTACTAAATCAGGCTATGTACATACATGCATAGGTAACTTTTCATTTCCCCACTCATGAAAGGTATGTAGTCTTCGGTACGGCCGAAGGCAGCCGCGCTCTTACTTGTTTGGATTAACTACAAACGATGTACGTGGAGCCCAATCCTTTTGTTTGTAGTGTAGGCTAATTGCTCGGCTGTCCCATTCGCAGAAATAGCATGGATACTTCGTATTTCCACCCTGAATACCATTTAAAATATTGAGTACCTTGAAGTCAGCTACAATTAGCCATACTGTCATATGATTCTTTAATATCGCTAGCGTAGGCCAGTGGGACTGATGGATATATGCCACTGTTGTGTAAAAGCATAGCCTTCAAACCTTAAAAATTAAATGAAACTAGAATATGTAATTACTAGGGCAACAGAAAATATGCCCTAAAAAATTCGTTTTTAGCGCTAAAAATATGTCCTTAAAAATATGGTTTAAGCGCTAAAAATATGCTCTTAAAACTTGGTTTAAGCACTGAAAATATGCCCTTAAAAATTTTTTTATATACTTATAAAAAGATATACGGCATAGTAGGTTGTGTGCTCACCTTTCATGCAAGAGGTTCCAGGTTCAAACCCTGGCCCGGACAAATATCAAAAATTAGTTTTAAATAAAATTAGAACACTTTTTGTAATAAAAAACATATTTTTGTTAAAGGTACATATTTATGTTTTTATGGGTACAAAGGACGAAATAAAAAATTCACATTTTATTAAATTACAATACTTTTTGTAACAGAAAATTATTTTTATTAAAGGTACATTTTATAGGTACAAAAGACGAAATAAAAAAATTAACATTTGCGAAACACATCTTCGTTACCAAAAGAAAACAAATATTTTTACATACGAAAATATATATAAGTACATACATATATATATTTATGTGCATGAATTTTAAATTTTATGTGTTGATGGCAATCAAAATTCCAGTGCAAAACTTGCATACTTATTTATTCAAATTGCTATTGCTGTAAACTACAAAATTTTCAAATAGGGAACTATGTCGATTGTCGCGGTAAAAGTTTTTAAACGTAGAAAAAGATCTTTCCACGTCAACTGAAGTTATCGGGGCGTATTTAAAAGCAAGAATTTCAGTCACGTGTAGCGTTCAAACACTGACGACTGGTTGTTTGTTTGAGAAAGTTGAGAAGATATATTTTTCAGAATCGTAAACCCAGTATTTATACTCAGCTGTACTAGTACACAGAGTATTATAGTTTTAATCACATAACGGTGGATTGTAACACCATAAAATAATCGAGATAGATATAGACTTATATATATATCAAAATGATCAGGGTGAAAAGAGAAATCGATTGAGCCATGTCCGTCCGTCCGTCCGTCTGTAAACACTCTAACTCGCGCAAAAAGTGAGATATTTTGATTAAATTTGAAATGCAAGTTGGTATCGAGACTGGGACGGTTGGTATTGAAAATGGGAGAAATCGGACCATGACCACGCCCACTTTTCCTGTATAGAAAAAATCGGAAATTTGGTATCTCAGTCACTAATATAGCTGGAGCGATGAAATTTTACCCACGTGTTGAGCTCAGGCTCCTATGAATAAATTTGATGAAATTTTGGAAAATGGGCGGTGCCACGGCCACTTATTAAGGGTCAAACATTGAAAGTTTTATGAGTCATAACTCAGGAACCAGTGAAGATATATCGATGAGATTTGGTACGCGTGATATACTTAGGCAAATGTTTGGACGAAAAATTGCCAAAATCGGTTGACGACCACGCCCACTTTTATATATGTGTATTATGAAGTGGCCCAATAAAAACATTTTAAGCGATATCTTTGTCAAATATAAAGATAACTCATTGAAAGTTTGTGGCATGAGTTTCACAATAGACCAGAAATAAAAAATAGAAAAATTTTGGAAAATGGGCGTGGCACCGCCTCTACGTATTCACACTACATCCGGCCCGACTAAATCGATTTAGTCGCAAGTGTGTATAGGCTCTAAACATTTTGCGATCCAGAATCGCGATCCACGGATTTCATCAATATATATTGACCGTCTGACATACGCCTATGTATGTAGATACACAGCTGATTCGTGTAGCACATTTGAATGAAGCATTGCGCATGGTACAATAATTTAGAGGTAGGCGCATGGGCGAATTCAGAAACTACTTTTTTTATTTCCAAAGGTAAAGTGTAATGTCAAAATCCAAGCGAATTGTAATCATGGCCAATAGGAATGAGTGAGTCCCAAGCGAATTCAGATTTTAACCACGGCGAAATATAATTTTGACATTACACTCTACCAATTACAACAACAAAATACATATGGATTTTCTGAATTCGACTCTGCGCCTACCTGGTATATCTGCCTTGGCATTGCGAAAATTATTAAATTCGCCTTGAACTTGTCAGACAAAGAGGAATGGCAAATAGTATACGTATATACAAAACAAAGTTGCCAGAGTAAAAAATGTAAATAAGAACAATTTTACGAGCGAGAAGAAAAAATATGAATTTATAGCAAAATATGCCAAAAATATGCAAATAAGTCAAGATATGCAAAAATAAGCCTTTTGACCTAAATATGCGAAAATATGCCCTAACAAGTTAGGCTTATTCTCTTCGTCTTGAGCTAAAACGCCGATATATATTTATCATATGTAAATAGGACTGCAACAGAAAAATATGCATTTGCATATCTTCTGTTGCCCTAGTAATTACATAATAAACATTTCAAGGGTACTTTTGTTGAACCGTCGATGAATAGACGCCAATCTCTTGGAAAAAAATTTAAAGTAGGTAAACTGACCAATTCTGACAAGTAACAAAGAGCACACTCAGATCGCTCTATACTAAGTTTTGTGAAAGTTCATACCTACTTTGTATGCAAATATTAATCTATAAAAAAAAAAAACATTTTTAAAACACAAAAACAAAGGCTTACTCACTTTATGAAACACTACTACCGTAATTTTGAATCAATTTTAATTTACTTTTGCTTTTTGGAAAGCTGATTTTATGTATTTTGTTATAAAGGTTTAAAACCCATTGTTTGTAACTTCAAAATCCAATAAAAACGTACCGAAAACCAATATTTTTAGAAAAATTTTATTTTTTTTTTGGAATAAAAGACCAAAAATTGGTCATTTTTAGTTCGATTTGCAAACTATTTTGCTTGTTTGAAAGGTAAAAGTAGCTTCTTTCAAATAAAAGAAAAACAAGTAAGGAAGCCTAAGTTCGAGTGGAATCGAACATTAGATACTCAGCTGTATGCTTTCATTGTTTGTTTGCGTTTGTGTATTTTATATAAAGCGAGTGCTGCATAAAGTGGGCGTAGCCACGCCCATTTTCAACATTGTTTATCAGACATCCAACTAAGCATATGAATATTATTCTTTGTACAAAATTTCATTCCTTTATGACTTCTAATTACAAAGATGTCACGTTACAAATTCCCAAAGGGTGTTCCAGAAATATCTTTGTTAAAAAGTAGGCGTGGTCATAAACGGATTTGAATAAATTTTTGCGTGTCTATTAGCACAAGTTATAAAAGTGTATAAACCAAGTTTCGTCTTAATGTCTCAATTATTTGTCGAGTTATGGGCTCCGAAATTTCGTATATTCCTTTGTCTAAAAAGAGGCGGTGCCACGCCCATTTTCCAAATTTTTCTATTTTTGTTTCCGGTCTATTGTGGAACTCATGTCACAAAATTTCAATGAATTATCTTTATATTTGACAAAGATATCGCTTAAAATATTTTTATTAGGCCCCTTTATAGTTCCCATATATAAAAGTGGGCGTGGTCGCCAACCGATTTCGCTAAAATTTTGAACATGTATTACCACAACCAATAAAAGTGTACACACCAAGTTTCGTCATTATATTTAAATTATTTGTCGAGTTATGGGCTCAGAAATCTCGTATATTCCTGCTTCTAAAAAGAGGCGGTGCCACGCCCATTTTCCAAAATTTTTGTGCTTTTCGTTTTATATCCGCAGTTGGACTCCTGCCATAAAATTTCAATGATATACCTTTACAGAAACCGTTGAAGATATATCGACGAAATTTGGCAGGCGTGATATACTTACTTAGGCAAATGTTTAGACGAAAAATTGCCAAAATCGGTTAACGACCACGCCCACTTTTATATATGGGTATTATAAAGTGGCCTAATAAAAACATTTTAAGCGATATCTCTGTCAAATATAAAGGTATATCATTGAAATTTTATGGCAGGAGTCCAACTGCGGATATAAAACGAAAAGCACAAAAATTTTGGAAAATGGGCGTGGCACCGCCTCTTTTTAGAAGCAGGAATATACGAGATTTCTGAGCCCATAACTCGACAAATAATTTAAATATAATGACGAAACTTGGTGTGTACACTTTTATTGGTTGTGGTAATACATGTTCAAAATTTTAGCGAAATCGGTTGGCGACCACGCCCACTTTTATATATGGGAACTATAAAGGGGCCTAATAAAAATATTTTAAGCGATATCTTTGTCAAATATAAAGATAATTCATTGAAATTTTGTGACATGAGTTCCACAATAGACCGGAAACAAAAATAGAAAAATTTGGAAAATGGGCGTGGCACCGCCTCTTTTTAGACAAAGGAATATACGAAATTTCGGAGCCCATAACTCGACAAATAATTGAGACATTAAGACGAAACTTGGTTTATACACTTTTATAACTTGTGCTAATAGACACGCAAAAATTTATTCAAATCCGTTTATGACCACGCCTACTTTTTAACAAAGATATTTCTGGAACACCCTTTGGGAATTTGTAACGTGACATCTTTGTAATTAGAAGTCATAAAGGAATGAAATTTTGTACAAAGAATAATATTCATATGCTTAGTTGGATGTCTGATAAAAATGTTGAAAATGGGCGTGGCTACGCCCACTTTATGCAGCACTCGCTTTATATAAAATACACAAACGCAAACAAACAATGAAAGCATACAGCTGAGTATCTAATGTTCGATTCCACTCGAACTTAGGCTTCCTTACTTGTTTTTCTTTTATTTGAAAGAAGCTACTTTTACCTTTCAAACAAGCAAAATAGTTTGCAAATCGAACTAAAAATGACCAATTTTTGGTCTTTTATTCCAAAAAAAAAATAAAATTTTTCTAAAAATATTGGTTTTCGGTACGTTTTTATTGGATTTTGAAGTTACAAACAATGGGTTTTAAACCTTTATAACAAAATACATAAAATCAGCTTTCCAAAAAGCAAAAGTAAATTAAAATTGATTCAAAATTACGGTAGTAGTGTTTCATAAAGTGAGTAAGCCTTTGTTTTTGTGTTTTAAAAATGTTTTTTTTTTTTTATAGATTAATATTTGCATACAAAGTAGGTATGAACTTTCACAAAACTTAGTATAGAGCGATCTGAGTGTGCTCTTTGTTACTTGTCAGAATTGGTCAGTTTACCTACTTTAAATTTTTTTCCAAGAGATTGGCGTCTATTCATCGACGGTTCAACAAAAGTACCCTTGAAATGTTTATTATGTAATTACTAGGGCAACAGAAGATATGCAAATGCATATTTTTCTGTTGCAGTCCTATTTACATATGATAAATATATATCGGCGTTTTAGCTCAAGACGAAGAGAATAAGCCTAACTTGTTAGGGCATATTTTCGCATATTTAGGTCAAAAGGCTTATTTTTGCATATCTTGACTTATTTGCATATTTTTGGCATATTTTGCTATAAATTCATATTTTTTCTTCTCGCTCGTAAAATTGTTCTTATTTACATTTTTTACTCTGGCAACTTTGTTTTGTATATACGTATACTATTTGCCATTCCTCTTTGTCTGACAAGTTCAAGGCGAATTTAATAATTTTCGCAATGCCAAGGCAGATATACCAGGTAGGCGCAGAGTCGAATTCAGAAAATCCATATGTATTTTGTTGTTGTAATTGGTAGAGTGTAATGTCAAAATTATATTTCGCCGTGGTTAAAATCTGAATTCGCTTGGGACTCACTCATTCCTATTGGCCATGATTACAATTCGCTTGGATTTTGACATTACACTTTACCTTTGGAAATAAAAAAAGTAGTTTCTGAATTCGCCCATGCGCCTACCTCTAAATTATTGTACCATGCGCAATGCTTCATTCAAATGTGCTACACGAATCAGCTGTGTATCTACATACATAGGCGTATGTCAGACGGTCAATATATATTGATGAAATCCGTGGATCGCGATTCTGGATCGCAAAATGTTTAGAGCCTATACACACTTGCGACTAAATCGATTTAGTCGGGCCGGATGTAGTGTGAATACGTAGAGGCGGTGCCACGCCCATTTTCCAAAATTTTTCTATTTTTTATTTCTGGTCTATTGTGAAACTCATGCCACAAACTTTCAATGAGTTATCTTTATATTTGACAAAGATATCGCTTAAAATGTTTTTATTGGGCCACTTCATAATACACATATATAAAAGTGGGCGTGGTCGTCAACCGATTTTGGCAATTTTTCGTCCAAACATTTGCCTAAGTATATCACGCGTACCAAATCTCATCGATATATCTTCACTGGTTCCTGAGTTATGACTCATAAAACTTTCAATGTTTGACCCTTAATAAGTGGCCGTGGCACCGCCCATTTTCCAAAATTTCATCAAATTTATTCATAGGAGCCTGAGCTCAACACGTGGGTAAAATTTCATCGCTCCAGCTATATTAGTGACTGAGATACCAAATTTCCGATTTTTTCTATACAGGAAAAGTGGGCGTGGTCATGGTCCGATTTCTCCCATTTTCAATACCAACCGTCCCAGTCTCGATACCAACTTGCATTTCAAATTTCATCAAAATATCTCACTTTTTGCGCGAGTTAGAGTGTTTACAGACGGACGGACGGACGGACATGGCTCAATCGATTTCTCTTTTCACCCTGATCATTTTGATATATATATAAGTCTATATCTATCTCGATTATTTTATGGTGTTACAATCCACCGTTATGTGATTAAAACTATAATACTCTGTGTACTAGTACAGCTGAGTATAAATACTGGGTTTACGATTCTGAAAAATATATCTTCTCAACTTTCTCAAACAAACAACCAGTCGTCAGTGTTTGAACGCTACACGTGACTGAAATTCTTGCTTTTAAATACGCCCCGATAACTTCAGTTGACGTGGAAAGATCTTTTTCTACGTTTAAAAACTTTTACCGCGACAATCGACATAGTTCCCTATTTGAAAATTTTGTAGTTTACAGCAATAGCAATTTGAATAAATAAGTATGCAAGTTTTGCACTGGAATTTTGATTGCCATCAACACATAAAATTTAAAATTCATGCACATAAATATATATATGTATGTACTTATATATATTTTCGTATGTAAAAATATTTGTTTTCTTTTGGTAACGAAGATGTGTTTCGCAAATGTTAATTTTTTTATTTCGTCTTTTGTACCTATAAAATGTACCTTTAATAAAAATAATTTTCTGTTACAAAAAGTATTGTAATTTAATAAAATGTGAATTTTTTATTTCGTCCTTTGTACCCATAAAAACATAAATATGTACCTTTAACAAAAATATTTTTTTATTACAAAAAGTGTTCTAATTTTATTTAAAACTAATTTTTGATATTTGTCCGGGCCAGGGTTTGAACCTGGAACCTCTTGCATGAAAGGTGAGCACACAACCTACTATGCCGTATATCTTTTTATTAAGTATATAAAAAAATTTTTAAGGGCATATTTTCAGTGCTTAAACCAAGTTTTAAGAGCATATTTTTAGCGCTTAAACCATATTTTTAAGGACATATTTTTAGCGCTAAAAACGAATTTTTTAGGGCATATTTTCTGTTGCCCTAGTAATTACATATTCTAGTTTCATTTAATTTTTAAGGTTTGAAGGCTATGCTTTTACACAACAGTGGCATATATCCATCAGTCCCACTGGCCTACGCTAGCGATATTAAAGAATCATATGACAGTATGGCTAATTGTAGCTGACTTCAAGGTACTCAATATTTTAAATGGTATTCAGGGTGGAAATACGAAGTATCCATGCTATTTCTGCGAATGGGACAGCCGAGCAATTAGCCTACACTACAAACAAAAGGATTGGGCTCCACGTACATCGTTTGTAGTTAATCCAAACAAGTAAGAGCGCGGCTGCCTTCGGCCGTACCGAAGACTACATACCTTTCATGAGTGGGGAAATGAAAAGTTACCTATGCATGTATGTACATAGCCTGATTTAGTACGTATAATTTATAATTTCAATTGTGTGGGTTAATTATGGAAGGATTTATTAGAAAAAATGGTGTCTGAGCTATTTAAATGGAGGAGTTATACGACAAAATGTGTACATCTGAACAATCGGTTGAATGGGAGCTATATGTTACAATGGTCCGATCTTGACAATTTTCGGTAACTCTATTTGGGCCGATATCGGTAAAAATACTTCAAAGTTTCATGTCATTATCTGTTAAAATTGAGAAGTTATACCCCAAAATGTCCATAGTGGTCCGATCTTTACAATTTTCGGTAATCTTGTTTAGGCCAATATGGGTACAAATACTTCAAAGTTTCACGCCGTTAGTTGTTAAAATGGAGGAGTTATACACCAAAATGTGGTTATCTGAACAATCGGTTGTAGGGGAACTATATGTTATAGTGGTCCGATCTTGACAATTTTCGGTAACCTTGTTTAGGCCAATATGGGTACAAATACTTCAAAGTTTCATATCCTTAGCTGTTTAAATGGGGAAGCTATGCAGAAATTACACCCCAAAATTTTCATATATGTATATCTGAATAATCGGTTGTTTTCTATATGTTACAGTGGTCCGATTCGGCCAATTCCGACAAATGGTCAGCTGCATATAACAACCTACCTATATTCCAAATTTCATTCAGATATCTCAACAACTGAGGGACTAGTTTGCGTTCACACAGACGGATGGACGGACAGACGGACATGGCTTAATCGACTCAGCTCGTGATTCTGATCATATCGGTATGTATTTTGGCGGGTCCCCCACGCTTCCTTCTGGTACTTTCGACAAAAATTTTTTGGCACAAAGTTATAATACCATTTCATTCTCATGAAAGGTATAAAAACAAAAAAAAAACAAGGCCTACTCACTTTATGAAACACTACTACTGTAATTTTGAATCAATTTTAATTTACTTTTGCTTTTTGAAGAGCTGATTTTATGTATTTTGTTATAAAGGTTTCAAACCCATTGTTTGTAACTTCAAAATCCAATAAAAACGTACCGAAAACCAATATTTTTAGAAAAATTTTATTTTTTTTTTTTTTTTGGAATAAGAGACCAAAAATTGGTCATTTTTAGTTCGATTTGCAAACCATTTTGCTTGTTTGAAAGGTAAAAGTAGCATCTTTCAAATAAAAGAAAAAAATTGAATTCGATCAAGAAACAAGAAAGTTATAGCATCTCGAAGTTGTAATTTCAATAATTTCAGAGTTGTATTATATTTGTACTCAAAAAATTTAAAAACGAAGTGATGGGGAAAAACCGCAAATGAGGTAGTGATTTATGGGCCATGATGAAACCAAAAAACCATGTGAGAGCCCCTGCATTTTTTTGGTGTAGCACAGTGTAATTATTATTGAAAGAAACATATTTTAAAAGTCTTTCCATAATAGTTATTTCTGAGATATATTTTTTTAAGTCTTTTTGTAATTATTATGAATGAGAAATTTTGTTTTATATCTTCAAAGACTTTTATATTGAGACAAATTTAAAAAAAATTTTTGAGTAATTATTATCCGTAACAATTTGTTTTTTGAGTCTTCAAAGACTTTTTCATTGAGACGAATTTCAAAAATATCTTTAAGTAATTATTTTGAATAACAAATTTATTTTTCATATCTTCGATAAAAATCTTTCATACAATTTCAAATTGGAAATTTGCTTGCATTTTGAAGTACTTATATGAAAGTTATTCTTATTTTATACTTATATGAAAGTTATTGAAAATTTTCTGAGACTTTTTTGAACTTTGTCTCAATGAAAAAGTCTTTGAAGATATAAAAAAACTATTTGTTACTGATAATAATTACGCAAAGACTTTTTTCAAATTTGTCTCAATATAAAAGTCTTTGAAGACTTAAAAAAAATATATTTGAAATAACTATTATGGAAAGATTTTTAAAATATAAGTTTCTGAATAATAATTATAGAAGATTTTTATCATTTTCATCAGAAAAAAATATTGACAAAAGACTTTTGTGATTCGGAAGGAAATTTGTGAGACTTTTTTATAATTTGAAAATGAAATAATAATTATTATTCATCTCTGGTTTATATATAAAAGAATGCAAACATTTTCTTAATATTGTACGTATAAAAAGAACATCTGTGAGATGGGGCCAGTACGTACAACGTACCCGCAAATATTTAAACTAATGACTTGCTCTTATTGTTTTGACTGCTTCATTCTTTTTACAAATTTAATGTGTTTTTTTTTTTTTTTCAAATTTCCAATTTTACTCACACAAAGTTTTGTCACATGTTTTATAGCAAATATTGTCACAACACAGAAGGTGGAAATATGAATAAATATCACATGCAATGGGAGAATATATTCATATGCACATAAATACAACATGTGTACTTAGCTATGCACATATTTACATTTCTTTTAATGATTGACAATTTTTACCAAGTTTCACTCAAATTTAACTTTTTTATTCACTGAGCTCCATCAAAGTCTGCACTTGAATGTGTTTCCCACAACGTTCCGAAATAAAGTCAATCTTTTTATATACATATGTATATTACGCTAAGCCATTTTTTGTACGCACCATAACTTTTACATCGTTATACCGATTTTCGAAAATGGGCTATCAAATGATGTGCAGGAGATTTAATTTTTTTGAAAAGGGTTGTTATCTGTTTAAGGTTTTAATTTTTTGTATAGTTTGATTTCGGGTACCAAATGAAAGGACTTGGTCTGAAAATGAGTAGTTTATTATAATGTTTACAAAGAGCGTTGCCACCTGTTCAAAAATTCATTTTTACCCCACAGTTTGTTTGATGTTTGATGTATTACATGAAAGGACTTGGCCTGAAAATTAGTAGTTTATTATAATGTTTACAAAGAGCGTTGCCACCTGTTGAACATTTCTTTTTACGCTTTGCTTTGTTTAATTTTTAAGATTGAGCTGTTATATGAAAGGGAATGGCATGAAAATGTGTAATTTATTATACTTTTTCAAAAAGGGTTGCCAACTGTTTAAAAATTTAATATTCCGGTATAGTTTGTTTGATTTTAAATTCGAAGTGTCATTTGTAAGGCCTCAACTATAGATAGATAAGAAAATTTAATTTTTATACAAACGGTTGCCACCTATTTAAAAACATTTTGTTGAAATTTCTTTACTATACGAAAGAAAGGAACGAAAAATAAAGGTATGAGAGAAAAGTAAAGAATGTGATAGGAAAAGAAAGGAAAGTAAAAGAAGGGGAAGTGAAAAGTAATGGAAGGGGAAAAAGTAAGAGGAAGGAAAAAGGAAAAGCAAAAATTGGTCCCCTTTTGACTACGGGGATACTAGTTAACTTTATTACGTTTATCGTGATGGTCTGTGGGCCATATAAACATATAATTTTGGAAATGTGAGAAGTATATACCTACTACTAAGTCCCCTAATATAGAACCTGAAATTTCTCCATATCTGCAAGTGTTTTTTATAATAATAATGCTATAAAAAACTTGTTTGATCTAATAGAGCAGGGAGTCAGAAATTTAGGTTCCAACAAAATGAGACAAATGTACATACATACATACATACATCCTTTGTAGAAAGCATACAACTAGGGACACGAATCGAATCAAAAGCATCGATCTGGTACTCATTTAAAATATCGGTTAAAAAGAATCGCGAACCCGATAATATCGAAACTAAACTACTCGATACTCAAAGTATCGGTATCGAAAGCGGTTATTTTCCAGAAGGTGCAACCTTAAAATTTCCTCTAAAATAGTTAAAAGAGGTACCAATCGACGCGTTCTGACCTCTAGATTATGAATTCGAAAGCGGAAATAAAAGATTTTTCCACATTTTAAAGATATTTATTAAAACGGTTTAAAGTTGCACCGTCTTCTAGAAAGTTACCAAAAACGCAAAAAACTGCACCCTGATGCATACGCATATCGCTGTATTAGTGCTAATTCCATGTCATAGTATGCCATGGCTGATTCCAAAGTTTTGATTTTGACGTAAATCCTTTTCCAACTCATAAGAATAGTTCAAGCTGATTAAAAAAAATTATACAAGTTTATTAAGTTCTTGAAAACATTTTTTACAAACCAACAGCTTTTACAAAACAACAGGTGTATTTAATGCAATCACAGTTGTAAAAGATATTTGCAAAATATTTAGTATTTTGAAAAATAAACATCTTAAATAACATTAACAATTCATTTTAATTGAGATTATATGTATGTATCCATCATTGAATTTTTTTGGAAATTTGAACTTAAATTATCGAAACAAAAAAATTATGAAACTCAAGTGGCAGAATAGCTGTGCATTCCATGTTATAAAGAGAAGCCATTGCGCAGTATGATTTTTCTTCCGGACTTCTTCTTCCCCTTACGGCCAAAGCAGAAGCCTGCAAGAGGCAAATTTAAAATTTTTATTTCCATATATTTTATATTTTAAAAGTAATTTATTTTCTAGTTGTCAAATTGAAACAATTGTCAGAAAAAAGTGAAGAATGTCAAAAAACCTATCGAAATACAAGCTGGCTCATTGGTTTTTAACCGCCTAGATAGTATTTCGTTGGTTTTTTCCAACATAGCTTATTCCCTTGCACCAACACAAAACTATATTTGACCACCTCTTTCACACAAAAAACCTTGTAGAATACCAGGAAAAACACGTAGTGTCATAGGGGCATTAATGGAAAATAGCCCCTTTTTTGCTTACATGTTTTTAGCAAAATGAGAAAGAAAAAAAATATTGACGATTCCTTCGCTAAAATGACGATTTTTTATTTGCAAACGTCAAATTATCGTATGAAAATGAAAAATATATAATCCCATATCTCCAGTTATCATTATTTCTATCGCATGGTAATTGCAAATTGTAAGAAAGTTTCGGTGGTAAGTGTGCGCCTCGTTTAATGTGAAAATCAATAAACAGATTTGGGTAACTTCATACAAAAAACCTTACGAAGTAGCCCAAACCTGCAATTATTTCAGCACGTGGATCAGACCTATTTTTCGATATGTACAAGTGAAAATTACTCGTGCTTGTGCATTTTTCGGCCCTTTAGGAAGCAGCTTGTCACTTCTGCACACTCGACCGATTTTCGGCACTATTTTGCATTGCACAATTTTTTAGACAAATATGACACAATTTTAATTTTCCATCACTGAATGTACTCATTTGTTCGATACCGTGGTTGAAGTACTCGATACCAAAAAATATCGTTGCAAAAGAATCGAGTAAAAAGTATCGGTATCAAATGCAAAAAATATCGATTTGGTATCGTATCGTATCGATATTCGTGTCCCTACATACAACCGTAACTCCACACCGCATTTGAGCAAGATTAATAACACCTGTTTCAGTATTTATTCGCTAGCATTTTTTATCTTTTCTCAAAGCAAAAAGCAAATATAAATGCGCGTGAAAGAGAGTCTGTACATTACAAATCAAATAAAGGAAACATGGGTATTATACTTTACATAGAGCAATATTTACTATGATGTTATTGTTTCAAAAATATTTACACACGTGCAGTTGAAAGTCAGGAGATGAAATCTGAATGATATACATAAGTACGTATGAAGGAAATACATTGTATCCACCATGCAGCTAATATAATGAACAGTCCCGAAAAACCACAGTCTAGGACTAGAGAGTTCACAACTAGCTCAGAACTGATTCTACAGCGATGCAGAGCGGAGCAGTTTATTATTGTGACTTCATGACAAATTTATTTTTACAGCTATTACTTTAAAATTGAGCAACAACAAATGTTGCATTTTGGAAAAATGTGCCTTTTTACTGGAAATTGGTTAAAAAGACGTACATATAACCAATTATTCACGGTGGGCACAGGAAGCGACGATAGGTTGCATGAAAATGTCGACAAAAAAGGAAAGTGGGGTTGTGTTATGCGATGTTTATAGATCAAACATCCGTTGAAATTAAAATCCGAGCTGCTCCTTTTTCAAGGATATCCACATTTTTTTTTTTTTTTTTTTTTTGAAAGGATCAAATATTGACGAAATCGAAAATTCGCTAAAGTCCAAATTTTTCCGATTTCAGTAGATTATCTGGTAGCTAACGGATACAAAAAAAGGTATTAAAAAGAAAACAGGACACCTGTAGTGGTAAAATCCAATGTGAACAGGGCCTAAAGGATAACCACTGAAATATAAAAAAATAACACAAAAAGTATCCACTTTAATTTGCGTATAACTCCTAAAATGTTAATTCTAAGTGAAAATTCCTTATGATACGTTTCATTTAGAATAAATAAAGCAATATTTCTGTAATACACAATTTTGATGTACATACCTGCAGTGCTTAATGTACTTTGGTGCATCTAAAGTAAAAATTTCAAAAAAAGTACGTTTTTTTATGGTGGTATTTTAAGTTCAAATATTTTGCTAGTTTATGTAAATATTTTAATGTAATGATCCAACTCTCATTCCTACATATCTATACGTTAATACTCAAAAAAAAAGTTTGAGCTGAGATACGCGCTAGCTGTGCACGGTGGGCGGGAAACAACAATAGGTTGCATGAAAATATCGAAAAAACGATGACCCAACGAATATGTGCCTAGCTGTGCGCTGGTACTAATTTTCGTTTAAAGAAAATGTTGGAGATGTTATTCACGCTTGCTGTGTGTTTATGAAGTAGATTAGAATATCATTTTACGTAAGTTTTTAGCCTATAAAAAATACTATAAAATATTAAATTCCTCAAGAATTGGACCCCTTCCATTCTTTATCATGTAAGTGAGTCAACCTTTTTGCAAATATTTACGATTTAACTAAAAAAGTGGTTTTCAACGTTAATCTATATAGGTATGTATGTACTAGGGATTCCAATCCCGGGATCCCGAGATCCCGCCCTTTTTGACTCCCCGAAAATCCCGGGATTGCTAGAATTTCATCCCGGGATTTTCGGGATAAAATAAAGAGAGAATAGTCCCCTATTATAGCAAAGAAAAATTGTATTTTACATAATTTTTATTGGTCTCAGATCTGTATACTAATCTCGCTTCCTATTCTGAACGAAAATGTTGCATTATTACATGGCATGTGCCCTGTGCCCTATGAAAATGGTGAATTTTTCATGTGATAAACGAAACAAAAATAATGCAACCATTTACTTGTGCTAAGAACAGAAAATGTTGCCCCTTAGTCGGGCCAGTTTTACATTTTGTCCATAGAACAAACAGCCCTATAAAATGTGTGGAATCTCTGTGGAAGAGAATAAAAAAAATTGACAGTCCGAAGAAAATGCAGAATAAGTTTGACATTTTTGCCAGAATAAAAAAGGCAAAGTAAGGATTAATATTTTTGGTTTAATACAAATAATTAAAAAAATACCAAGAAATTCAGGTTTGGGGGAGAATAGATATGGGCCTGCTGAGCTCGGAACTATTTTTTTTTTTTAATTTTTAGTATGGTTAGGTTTCATTGAAAAAAATTATTTTCGCCGGAGTCACAAATGCGATAATCACAAGCAGTACCTCGTTCGAAAGATAATTCAAATTGTCGATGTACAACTTATAGTAATTGGACATAACCTCGCTGAGTGAAAGCTGGTCGAAATCAAAATTTTGTTAATTACTTGCGATTTTTGAAAAAATTTTGATTTTAAAATTAAGTTTTTTTTTAGGAAGTTGTAAAATTCAGAAAAGTGTTATTCTTTTAAAAATTAGCCTGCTTAATTGTGGTTATCGCATTCGTGATTTCAGAAAATAATTTTTGAGTGAAGTGATAACCAAAAAAATACCAAATTACGGTTTTTTCAAAAACCTAACAATGCAACACATTAAAAAAACAGTTCCGAGCTAAGCAGTTCCATACCTATCCTCCCCCATAACTGAATTTTTAGGTATTTTTTGGCGGTAACCTAGTGTAATTAAATTTTTCTTTTTGTGAAGTACGCGTTGTAAAGAAACGTACGTTAGGTATTTTTAAAATCTTTAGAATTCTTGTGGTAAAATTCATTTGATAATTTCTATTTCCTGATTTTTGGCCATTTATTTCTCAAAGGTTTTTGCAATTTCATCCCATGAAAAGTAAATAATGGAAGAAAATGCAAACAACATTCAAAAAATAAAATAAGCAAAAACCAGGAAAAAGTTTAATTTTATTTGAGAATTTCGCATTACGTACTAAAATAAAATACGCAGCTGTATACTCGGAATTCAGCTCAAAATTTGTGTATCCGATTTTTAATTTTTTTCGAATGTTGCATTAATTTTCAGTATTTTTCGCAAGCTTGGAAATATTCGCTTAAACGAAGTACGTCGTTAAATTCTAAAAATTTTTATTGGAAATTATCAAATGATCACAAACTTTATTATTAATATCTTAAAAGTACCAACTGTAAAGGCAAATGTTTTGTTCACCAAATGTATGTAATTTTCTTTGTTGGTTGGTTAACTCTTATTATTAAATAATACGCATGATTTTACGTTTCTATTTTATTTTGTTACTAATGAAATAATAGAAATGGCAATAAAAATCAATTTTTTCTTTGCACTTTAAAGTTGTAGCGTTCCTCGAAATATACATTTACTTTTTTCAACCCCAAACTGTGGGCAAATAACACTGGATCACAAAATGAAATTTTTTGTCTGTACTTTGGACGTGACTATCCTATCTATATGTAAAATCGGTCGCTAATTCCGAAAATCGGGTTCATTTTTAAATCTATGGGAAGGTTTTTAAGATATCGGCAATTTACCGTTATTTGGCGAATGGCTCCACTTAATCCTGTATACCTCTTTAACGCAGTGAGCTATCTTCCTTAGGGTGACACCAAACGAAAGCAAATTAAATTTCCTTTTCATGGCTGCTATAACATTTTTCCCTAACTCTTATAGTTTCTGAAATATTAACGATTAAATTTGAATTTTTTCGATTTTTTACGATTTTTTTAAGAAAAAATTGATTTTGTCAGGCAATATCTTTAAAACCAATATTTTCACCTTCGGTTTTACTCCTTTACGTGAAGCTCCATTCTATTGGGAAAAAGATAAGCTATCAACGAAGAAAATCCATGGTAAAATGGAAAAGTTATAGGCGATCAAGTAAATACACCTAAGTCGCGCAATGCCTCTGCACGGGTATATTCTATGCATGTTATACCCGTAAATGGGCTCCCTGTAGGAAATTTAATTAATTTTAAATCACTTTATAAACTACTTTATTTTCAATAACAACTAATTGAAAATGTGACTTTTTCCTTTGCAATGAACTGACTTTTTTAACACGGCGATGTCATAGCAAGCAGTCAATTGCCCTATCCTGCATTTGTTTTCAACTACTTTACTAGTAGTTTAAAATAAATAACTTTATCTTGAGTTTCTTTTCAACTACTTTACTTGTAGTTTAATATAAATAACTTAATCCTGCATTTGATGTCGAAATTCAAGAAATGGTAAAAATGCGAAACAAATTTTCCTCAAATATCGCAAATTGTTCTCAAGTTGATAAACAATATTTGAGAAACAATTGAATTTATGTTAATTTTCAAATGATAAATATGAAACAATATTTTCTCCGTTTGAGAATTTCGTTTTCAGTGTTTAATGGGAAGTGAAGCTGAAAAACGGTAACCAAAAAAAGGAAAAAACAATAGGACCGTTCGCCGGCAGCAAATTGCTGCAAATTGCAGAAAAAACTGCAAAATCGCGTTTTTTGAGGCAAAAACTCAGTCAAAATTTGCAGAAGAGAGCGCAATTTTGACAGTTCATTGACGGAGAAAGCTGCAAAGTTTTACTGACAAAATTTGTCATTGCAAAGTTCAGTAGACTGAAAAAACATATGATTTGCGATCATATGGTTGCAATTTAAAAAAAAAGTCGAAAGTGATTTCAAGTCAAAAAACTAAGGAAATCGGGAATATATGTGATTCAATAGAAAATGAAGTGAGAAAATTATATTATTTTAATTTATAAAGTTTATTTTGAATGATTTAATTTGTTAATAAGGTACCAGCTGAAAGGAAACGTGTTAATGACAGCGCAGTGGGATCATCGTCTGCACTCTCGGGATTCTGCGTTGTTGAATCGCAAATAGGAGATAGTATACTACTTAAATGGGAAAATTGTCCATTAATGACGCACGCCCCGAAAAAATAACTTTTTCACAGATGTCATAACAGAAATAAAAACTTTCCGGAAACTTATAGTTTATGAGATATTTGTTGGTAAAGTTGTAAAATACACAAAAAAAAACACCAAAACTGCGTACTAATTCCGTTGACGCCCTTGGGCCGCACTTTAAAAAGATAACCCTCAGCCGGCTGAATGCCTTTTCTGGATTTATTCCTGGACCAATCCACAGTGCTTTTGTGTAGAACATAGGACACTGCACATTTAGCTTTCCCTTCGATTCCATTTCGTAAAATTTTAATTTTGTTATTCACTTGTGAATAAAGGCGAACAGCTGATTTGCTGCAAATTTTGACAAACTTCTGTTCGTTGAAATGCCAGTAAATTTGCATAAGTTTCTCTCTTTCGGAGAGCAAGACATATTTTTCTTTGATTGCAAATTGCGGCAATTTGCAGCCGCCGAACCTAATCTTGGCATACTTAGATCTGAAAACATGTGTTTACATACATATAAATATGTACATATACAAGAAACTGTCCCGCGCTGCATTTGTTTAAAGCTACTTTAAAATTAGTTGAATATAAATCACTTTTTAATATATTTATTTTTGCAACTAACTTTTTTTTTCCGTGAGGGCTTGTATCTACTGCGCTGCCAATGTGCTGCTATTGCAGATGTGTAGGTATTGGTATAACATGTATAGAATATACCCGTGCAGAGGCATTGCGCAACTTAGGTGTATTTACTTGACCGCCTATAACTTTTCCATTTTACCATGGATTTTCTTCGTTGATAGCTTATCTTTTTCCCAATAAAATGGAGCTTCACGTAAAGGAGTAAAACCGAAGGTGAAAACATTGGTTTTAAAGATATTGCCTGACAAAGTCAATTTTTTCTTCAAAAAATCGTAAAAAATCGAAAAAATTCAAATTTAATCGTTAATATTTCAGAAAATATAAGAGCTAGGGAAAAATGTTATAGCAGCCATGAAAAGGAAATTTAATTTGCTTTCGTTTGGTGTCACTCTAAGGAAGATAGCTCACTGCGTTAAAGAGGTATACAGGATTAAGTGGAGCCATTGGCCAAATAACGGTAAATTGCCGATATCTCAAAAACTTTCCCATAGAATTAAAAATGAACCAGATTTTCGGAATCAGCGACCGATTTTACATATAAATAGGATGGTCGCGTTCAGAGTATTTTTTGGCTGTAGAGCAGTGTAATTAATGTCCAAATCCCGGGACAAATCCCGGGATCCCGGGATTATAAGAAAAAATATCGAAAATCCCGGGATCGTAAAAATCGGAAAAATTGGAATCCCTAGTATGTACATTAGGCATATAACTTTTTACAATTTTTGCAAATACGAAAAGCGGCATACCATAGTCGAATAGAGCATAAAAAAGTATGAACCCCATTATTTTTTATTTTTGCGAAATTGCAAAAAAGTTTCCGCGCAAAACGAAATTACTTTTTTATCAGAACTGCTGAAAAAACAAAAAGTTTTGTACAGTGTACACGTTTTTCTTCATAATAATAAATATTTATTTAACTAATAATCTTCCTATTATTCCAAACGCCTTTTAATGGACCTAAGGGAAGTGCCCCACCCACCCCAAACTAATTTTTCTGCAGAAAATTCTGATTCAATATAATAATAACAGCTTTGCGCGGAACGTTTTTGAACCGAAATCACCTAAAAAGTGATATTCATTACTTGTACAATATTTGCCATCACGTGGTGGTATGCCAAATTTTTCGTCAACATTTGTTATATGCCTAATGTACATATATACCCTGCCAACGAGATAAGCTACGAAAAGGTGAAAAATATAACGCAGCTTTAAGACAAGTGCCTACACGTAAATACAATACACGAGCTGTTTGTTTATGAGAATATTAGCAGAGGCATTAGTTTGTTTGGTCAGCTCGTCTGTGTTGATTTTTGAGTTGAAGAAAAATGATTGCATTGGCGCCACATTTTAATTAACAACACAGCAACAATAACGTGCATATCAATTGCAGCGCACAAAAATATTGCAGATCGAAGAAGAACATACTATGTATGTAGTCTTCAATTGCCAATCCATGCCAATTACAATTTATAATGCACAGTTGATCTACTGAAACGCTTGATTGGCAGATGGGCGCTGCGCAGTCGCGCTAACTGACATACCAATAGAGCCATGGCTGACGGCTACGTGTCATACGGTTTACAAAATGAGAATTTTATTTACATATCTATACATAATAATATAATAATATTAATAATATTAATTTTTGCACTGTACATATTGTTTTTCTGCACATGCCTGAACTTTGAAATTCCTTGCGTTCCATAACCTGCATAATTTCTTTCCATGTATTGATGTCTTTCGAGCGTTGGGTAGGTGTAAGCATGATACAAATAATCAAGGTAGTTCCATTTCACTTTGACTTTGTCATTTTTGATTATAATATGGATTTTTGACGTCTCATTTTAAGTAAAAAATTTAGGATAGCGTTGCCCAATCAAAAGTTTTTGGCTGAGGGTATATTTGAACAAAATATTGGGTATTTTAAATGAAATGGTGTTTTTCACATATGCTAATCAACAAAACAACTGAGCCGATGTAATGAGCTTTTCAAAGAAAATAAAAAATAAGTTATTCATAAAAAATAAAATAGATTTATGCAGTTATTAAAGTCGAACAATGGTATCAAAACGTCCTTTATACAATATTTGAAAACTGTTCGATTTTTTATGAATAAGGTAAGAGTTCTTGATTTTCTTTATATGTATTATTTATTGCGTACGTATAAATATATATATATGCATATTTGGTTTCAATGTTTTATACAAGAATATTTCCACATTTAAAAAATATATGTATTTATTAAAAAAATTGTTTAGCAGTTATATAACAATGTAAATTTAGTTTAAATTTTTATGTTGCAGTTTTCTTTAGTTTTTACTTGCGTTACTAAATTTGTTTTCCTTTATTTTATTATTTACCTAATTCTGAAATAGATTCTTCGCAAAAAAATCTTTTTAGTACCTTTTCATCTAAATTAAATTTTGTATTTACTAATAAATTTTGCATATAACCATGCCATCGACCGCACTTGTTTTTTCGGTTGTAAGTTCATAAGTCGTGCCAAAATTCATAATTTCTAAACCACTGAGATTTTTCAATGAAATTCACAGGAGGTGTAGTGGGAATGTAGTATCTACTATATTCCACAAACTTGCCGCAACTTATTTTAAGAATAAATCTTATTTTTTATATAATTATTTTTGATCTGATGTTATGAAGAATTTAACACGTAAATGTGCGTATTTATATATATATATATATATATATATATATATATATATCAATATTTAAATTTAAAAAATTCGTTTTGTTGCAATCGATACCATGATTACCATGGAAATAAAAAATAACATAAATGGAGGATTTTTAGCACTGAATATGGCAGCACGAAATGTCATAATCCATATAATTGTCAGGTGGTTAATATGGCGACAAAAATTTGACGTTTACACTACCTTCTTTCTTGTATTATAGGTGTAAGTATTTCGTTTGTCATGAAGAGCGATCGTTGACCGTTTGTCATGAAGTTTATAAGCACATTAAATTATTTGTAATTAATTAGAAAATAATAAAAGATTTATTTTATGTGAATTTTATATGAGCTATGTATTGGCCAGTTTTTAATTAAGGAAAATTGAAAAAAAAAATTTTTTTTTTTGGTAGAAGTTATGGATCCATTTCGGAGATCACCACATCCCCTCATCAGACGTAAATAAATAAAAGATTTAGTTTTGACTTGGCTTTGCAACGTAGACCCCCTTTACAGGATGGGCCGAATGTGTACATAGAAAAGTTGCGAAGAAATCCTACGAATCCAATGAATGGACCATATCTCGAGCTCTTGGAAAATCGACGTCATTCATTTCCCTCATTATTTCTTTTAAATAGCACTATTTTGTATTTGCATTCAATATTTTTAAAATAAAATTTTTAATAGGACACAAGTGTACGTACATTTGTATACATTTGTATGTACATCAAAAGACGTTCCGGCAACTGTGGCGCCAACAAGCGCACATGTCTGATCCATCAACCGGAAATCATTTTACAAATTAACGTTAGCATTAGCATTATAAATCTGTTATGAAAATACTTATTTATATTTGTGTGTATGTATGTATGTATGTATGTATGTACTATATAAAAATAATATTCCCCAACAGCCAACCGGGTGCTAGGCCAGATTTGGCTCATAAAATTGCATCAATTAGTTTTACCTCTCATGCGTTAAGCAAATGCATTTTTGTGCATTTATTTTTGCAATCAAAACTAAAAAATTACAAACAAAAATATGCTTCACAAAAATGTGCATTTACTGAAAATAAAATAAAAAATAAATAAAATTAGAAATAAAAGTAAAAAAGACGCGAAAATATTTCATAGCTCGTGCGTACACAAAATTTTGTTGTACCAAAATATTTACAGATCCAAACGAACTCGCTGTGCAAAGCAATAAAATTATACAATTAAAAGTGTCGGACATCTGTTGCATGCAAAATAAAACAGCAGAGACACAGAAGCAGGGAACGAAGGCGAGGACGAAGAATTGTAGACAGACGGCTGAAAAAGAATGTGCCGGACCCGCGCGGACATTTGCGACCAAAGCGCCGAAAAATGCGCACACAAGACAGATCCGCCGCACTCACCGCCATCTGCCGTAGCTCAAGTAGCAGAAGCAGCAAAAAAAAAAGTCATATCTAAAACGAAAACAATCTAATGGAATTGCTTATTTAGTAAAACGCACTGTTTAAATTTAGATTCATAACGTCTTAGTTGGTTGTGATTTCATTTGCACGAATTTCTTTCTTATTTTTTTTCTGCTCATTTTTTCTCTATCGGCGGCATTTCAAATTCATTGTTGAACCGCCAAACACAAACCAAGCGGCCAGAAGCTAGCGAGACTAGCCAGACCAGCAGACAACGGCCGACAGCTAACATGTAGCAACTGAAAAAGCCATCCGGCCTACGGGCAACAGACGGCCGAAACCAAAATATGCGCCCCGTTTCGTGCAGTCGCATGAAATGAACTTTTTGCGTAATTTTACTGCGAGCTGCTACTCGGGCAGCATCGACCGCGAAAATGCTCAGCCAACTGTCGCATCTAATGGCATTCCCGTGCGCCATTTGACAATGCAAAAAAACGTTTCAAATGATCGCTAGAACGGCATTTGGCGGACCGTCCCGCTT
The DNA here is from genome assembly GCA_960531455.1 of Urophora cardui. Classification (NCBI taxonomy): domain Eukaryota; kingdom Metazoa; phylum Arthropoda; class Insecta; order Diptera; family Tephritidae; genus Urophora; species Urophora cardui. Next base: position 39,248,184 of record OY482674.1, on the reverse strand, counting down.
CTTGACAGACGACCATGAGTTCGTTGGCTGGCTAATTTACCAACTGACTGACTGTAGGCGCACAGCGCCTCTATTGTGTTCATTTCGACAACAGCCGGCTGTTGTTTTTTTTTTTTTTTCTTGTGGCACCCTTTGGTCGCTTCGGCCAGTCAGCGCCATTCAATTTTCTAAATTGGTCGCATTTTATGTACGTAGTGTTGGTCGTATGGCCAAAGTGAAAATGTTAGACATGACAACAATAAGCGTGACAAAAGTGTGCGATATATCGTAGTTGCGGGAAACGAAAAAAAGGGACATTCCGCATAGTAGATAATTTTTGGATCAGAAATAAGACGAAAAGAACAGAGCCGATCCAGACAAAATATTACTGAAACTAACTATGCTATTCTGGAAGAAAAATTGTTGCTCTCGAAATACAATTGTCTTTGGAAAGACAGTTGCCAGAATAGCCTTATAAAACTCGATCAGCAGAAATCCTTCGATTCAACAGAGATTGTTTGCAGAATTCACTGAAAGTACAAGTATGTTTTGTCTCATATATTCTCATTTAGCGTAGATCACATCTTACACTCAAAAAAAAAATTTCTCTCGATCAAAGACATAATTTTCCTTATTTTGAACACGCGTCCCAATACAAAATTTTCTTTGTTTTGTGTAAATTTTCTCAAAAATGTGGAAAAAACATAAAAAAACTTTCAAACAAATTCGTTGCCCATTTTTCATTATTTTAATGTATGAATTTTTTCAAAACAAGTATACCATGGTAACGCATGTAACAACAATATTTTATAAACCTTTTAACATGTTCTAAGGAAAATTTACTCAAAACAAAGAAAGCAGTGTTCAAAATAGGTAAACAATTTCTTTGACCCCTCCATATATTTTTTTCTCTCAGTGTAGGCATCCTTTTAAATCAGTGATGCACACCGCCGAATGCGCTACTTACACAAGCGCAACATATTTTTGCATTAGTGTGCGCGTATAAGCAGATGTCGCATACCTATTGCTCAGAAAAAAGAAAAAAATTCTTTGCGCGATCGATGTACACAGCATGAAATTCAAGCGCAGACTAATTAGTGATGGGCGAGTCCGAGATGTTTTATTCGATTCTCTCGATTGTTGAAACATCTCGAATGCTCTCGATGGTTTTCATTCGTATTCGAGTCAAGTCGTAAATGGCCGTCAGTCGAAACAATCGCTAAAACATCTCGGACTCACCAATGATTCCTCTCGTTTTCAAAGCAACCCTACATTTCGGACTCTCTGCAAAAAATACATAACATTTGTTGTTGCCGCTTGAATATCAAAATTGCTTAAAAAAGTATACAGTGCTACAAATCTATTGCCGTTGTTACTGCTCGTAAAATTAATTTGTTTCGTAAGCGTCTCACTTCAGAAAATTTATTAATGTATTAATGTTTAAATAATTAATTGTATTTATTAAGCCCGACATTCTTTAATTGTGATTGCAAAAATGCAGCGTCTATATATATGTAGCATATTTTTCAATTTGGTTCATTTATTTACATATGTATTTGCCTCACTTCCATTAACAATCCTACTTTCTTCATCAACAACACTCATTCAGTTTATTTTATCAACTAAAACAAATCATCAAAACAACAGCCGGCCCGCCGACTCGGAACAGTCGCAAAAACATCTCGCTTGTGTAGTCGAGATGTCATCGAAACAACCTCCGACTCGCCGACTCGGAACAATCGCAAAAACATCTCGATTGTGCAGTCGAGATGTCATCGAAACAACCTCCGACTCGCTGACTCGGAACAATCGCAAAAACATCTCGATTGTGTAGTCGAGGAGCGAGTCAACTTTTGACTCGATTGTGATTTTGCAACGATGGCGATTCTCTCGATTGTCTAAACATCTCGGACTCGCCCATCACTAAGACTAATTGGTTGTAGGCGTCGCAATTGCTTGCTAGCAGCACACACACGACTCGTATGTGTAGCCGAGCAGCTCCGTTTTGCTCCGTATTGCTCTTTCGTTCAACACTGTTTTAAATTAAAGTCAATGTTACAAGATGTGCTCAATACTTTGACGGTTTTAGCCGCTGGATTTATATATTTTTGTACTTCCAAGAAGCTGATGGCATTATTACTATCATCCTTTATTCTCCGTGGCCTCCTATTCTCCGTGGCCTCCTATAAGCTTAATTTCTGCATCCCATAGTACGAGTATTATATGGATGCCTGTCATATCGGCTGACAAGTCCATACACAATGCAAATTAGCTAAAAGTGCAAATGCAAACAGTTGGCGTGTTGAATGAGGATAGTGATGATGATCTGCAGAGCAATTGGCGGCAAGGGGTCTATGTATGTATGTTATGTACATTAGACCGTATTGCAAAAAAGAAAGTTCGACACTTTAACCCTCTAGCTACCTCAAAAACACACTCAGAGAAAAGGCAAGCTAAATTTAAGTATAGCGGGCTTGAATCAAGCCAAAAACGTTATGAAAGTATCAAGCTTGAAAATGCTAAAATAAGGAAAATATTCTTATTTTTAGAGGGGCATTTTTGAGAAGAAAAAGCTTAGATTAAGAACCTTCCGGTTTGAAATAAACTTGAATAAATTTATTTTAAGCATTGCTCATGATAGATTTGAGAAAGTGCATCTTATTTTCAGAATGTTCAACTTTGTTTTAAGAATACTTATACTTGCTTTCCACTTTTTCGAAATTCAAAATACGAAATCATTTAACCCACCTTACAAAAATTGGAGAGTACATTTTTTTTATTTTCACCACCCAAACCATTTTGAACCAACACCGATGGTCTGGAATCCAACAATTTTGGCCACGATTTAAAAAAGTCAACGGCTTCCAAATTATTCAAGTTTTAATCTATTTCAAATTATTAAAAGCCATATTAAAACATAAACTAAATTCTCATCAACGCGATAACTCCTACCTGTTCCTTTTTCCAAGCAAACGACTTCATGCGAAACTCCATTCACAATTCCAGCTGGGGAATAGCTAAGTTGTTTTGTTGTTTTATTAATCTTTTTCACACAAAAATCAACAGCTATTGAAAATTATATATTTTCTGGTAAACATTTGGCTCTGGTGCTCTTATTTTAGGAATTTCATTCTTAAAACAAGATTTTTTCAGTTTTTTATCTTGTTTCAAGAATACCATTCTTAATTCAAAATTGGGGAAACTTAAATTTCATTTATTTTTCATTAATTTCTGTAATTCTTAATTCAAGTGCGACACAGCTTGTTTTTGGCCCGCAACTTTTCTCTGGGTGTACTATTTTTTCCTGATCTTCTGAAAAAGGGGTCAAAATAACGCTTTGGTGTGGCTGATAGAGGGTTAGGATGTTCTAGAAAATTATTCGCCATAAAAATTTAGTAGGAATCTCCTTAGAAAAAATCTTTGTAAAATGAACCTAAACGACTAGAGGAAGCGAAAAACATATTGGCGAATCCGTGTAAAAAAAAAACAGAATGAGGAAAAAATTAAATGTTAAAAATCTTATTGACTAGCTGATCATTTGTCGGAATCGGCTAAATCGGAGCACTATAACATATAGCTGCCATACAAGCGATTGTTCAGATCATGCATTCTTGGGTATAACTTCTCCATTTAAACAGCTAATGACATGGAACTTTTCAGTATTTGCACTCATATTGGCCTAAACGTTACCGAAAATTATCCAGATCGGACCACTATAACATATAGCTCTCATACAACCGATTGCTCCGATATAGACATTTTGGGGTATAACTTCTCCATTTAAATAGTTAACGGAATGAAGCTTTGAAGTATTTTTACTCATATGGACCTAAGTACTGGGCAGTAGTTACCCTAATGGCGAAAATAGGGTTAATGTGATTATATGGTCTAAACCTTCCTCTCAACCAAAGACATTGGTCTATTAAACTAAGAATGTATTTTAGCGACATCTAGCGGCGTTTAAAAATTAAAGAAATTTCTGCAAATGTTTTCCAAAAAGATATCACCTGGGGGTGGATTTTTTTTCTTGGTCCATATAAGGCGAGACAGCCTAATGTATGTAGGTACACTCAGGGAAAAAAAAATATAAAAACATATGAAAACGTGCTTAAAATGACAAAAACGTATTTAAAAGTGATGTAAATACCAACATTTTTATTTTAAAAATTTTCATTGTAAATGATAATGAAAAAACATTTTAAATTTAAAAACGTTTATTTTTATTTTAAGCACTATGAGAAAAAAACGCTATTTTATATTCTCTTCCGGATTCGAAATTGAATCCAACGATATTCTCTTCATCTTCTCTTAATCCGAGTCCCAACTACAAAAATATAGCCTCCGCTTGTTCTCCTCTTGACTTCTACTTCGCCTTAACTGTTTGCTATCTTTATTTCTTATTCTCAGGGACCGATTTTAATCGTTATTTTCATTTCTTCGGATGAAAAAATCATTATGAAAACTTCGTTAACAATAAAATGCAAGTATGCCGATACAATGATTTTAGCACATTCTATCCAAATATGAGCTCATCATAAGTTATTCTCCTAATTCTTCTTTTTCTTCTTTATTTTATATTATCCTCCGGATTCGAACCATGACATCAAACTTAATCCAACGCCGTCACATAGTGGAACATTAAACATTATATTGAATTGTAGTAACCTATTTATACTTCCCATTTTCTAAAAAAAATCCATGAATTATATGAATCATTGTAAAACCAAAATTTAAAAAAATCGATTCTTATTATTTTTTTTTCGGATTTCTCACAAAAGAATATTTTATCCAGGGTTTGAAATTGCTTAACTACTTTTGCTGCATTTGCTTTTGCTTTGCTTTTGCTAACGAAAAGTAAATTAGCAAACTCGGCCAGCCGCACAGTGGGGGCACCTCCATACAAACGCGGCCAAAAATAGTAATAATTGAGCTAGAAACTTTAAACTCGGAACTTAAGCTTTCTTGATTGAAGATAGTAAACTGTGAAAATTTGAACAAAATCGGCCCACAAATACACCCCCCTCCCATATAACGGTATTTTTTAAATTTCAATATTTTGTTAACTATTATAGCTAAAATGCTCAATTTTAATAAGGGCACACATTTTTTAAATATAAATAATATACAGTAATCATTTTGGAAAAAGCCCAAAGTATTCCATGGTTTTCAAATTAAAAATATATGCACTTTTGAGCATTTTATAAGCATTCATCATAAAATTTTCCTTCAAAACAATCACATTTAAAAAAATTTTTATACCACAAATGAAACTATACTTTTCTAAAGGATTTCAGTGTGCTGAATCTGAATCTGAAGTCAGAATTTTCAAATTGGTTCTAGTTTTTGAGATATTCATGTCCAATTAGGCAAAAAAACACGTTTTTGACTATATTCCCTGCTTAATATCTTGTATGTAATATTTTTTTATTCAAAATCAAATACACCGTTAGAAAGCATAAACCATCCCCCTGAATATGGCGTTTAAATTTTTCAGATATCTTTATTAGAATTGGAGAAATTGTTGTTTAAGTTTCATTAACTTGGCAAATTTTCCCCATACAAAATTATTAATACTTTTTGAAGCATACTTTTGGGGATTTTGTATGGGAAAAATGTATGAAAACTTAGAAAAACTCACTCCATAAAAAAGTTCATAAAACAAAAAAGCGCAAACGAATTTTTAAGATTTCTTCACCTGTTTATAAAGCACGTTCACTAGCACCAAATATTAAAAATTTGGAGAGGTCATATTTTGTATTTTTTTTTTATTTCATGTTGAAATTTTCCAATTTTTACACAATTTTTTTTTTGTTCGAAAAGAAAAAGGCTGCAAAAAAATAATGATAACGCTGATAAAAAAAATTCTTTCATAATTTGAAAGTGTGAACCATTGCCTACAACACGGTGAACAAACTATTCGATTAGTCGCCTAAGAATAAGATTTTTCATAATGTCAAAAGTAGCCTAATTATTGCGTTTTGAAAAGGGCACTTTTAGTCAAATGGGAAAAAGATTATTTAAGCGAAAAGCGCAGGTGGATTTCAAGAATTAAAATGCAGTTTGATTAAAAATATATCATTTCAAAACATATGAAAAAATTGGGGAGGTCATATTTTTTATTTTTTTTTTTATTTTTTTGTTTAAAGTTGAGCAAAAATTTTTTTTTACGACTTTTTTTGTCAATATTTGAAAGTTCATATAAATCTAAGAGTTACCGCTGGTTACAAAAGGTTTATTGTTTCTAAAAGGCCAAATCAATATCTATGTAATGATGTATCACTCGATTACATACGTTAATAATTGAATGAGTTACAGCATTTTGTATAAGGTGTAATTGTTGAGAAATAAAAGGAAATATTTTTTGCTCAGTTTTTAACACCCTGTACGGCTAAACAAAACGAGACTCAAAAAATTTTATATAAGCTTTTTTTTTACAAATTGTTATATCTGTCAATCACTTTCAAAAAAATTTGATTTGCTAATACTTTAATTTCGATTTTATTTTTGGCCGCTATCACCCAGTGTGAGCCGAGTAAAAAACGAGTACACGATTCATTCGCTTCAGTTTTCAGCTGAGCCGTGTTTGCTTGTATAGTTAAGCAAAGCAACGCGATTTGGGAGATTTCATTTTACTTCCAGCAATTAGTTGTGTCTTTGCATTTTTTCTGCTTTTGCTTATTTTGCTGTAACGATTTGTTGTTTACGCATATTTCGATTTTTTATACATATTTACTTATGAATGTATGTATGTACACATAATATGTATGTATGTCCATTTGTAAACATCTTTTCATGTTGAATTTTGCTTAAAAACTAGTTTCAGCAAAATAAGCAACTGTAAGCAAAAATTTACCACTCAACTAATTGCTGGAAAAAAAAGCAACCCTCTCAAATTGAGTTGCTTGGCTTAACTATACAAGCAAACACGACTCAGCTGAAAACTGAAGCGAATGATTCGTGTTTTCGTTTTTGGCTCGGCTGAATTCAGCAATAAGCAAAAAACATCGGCTATTGCTATTTTGCAGCAAGCAAGGCAGATCTAGGAAGGTAGGCCCGGTGGCGAATTCAGAAACTACTTTTTTATATGCAAAGGTAGAGTGTAATGTCAAAATCCAAGCGAATTCACATCATGGCCAATAGGAATGGACGAGCCCCAAGCGAATTCATTCATTTTGACATTACACTCTACCGATTACACTAACAAAATACATGGGAAATTTCTCAATTCGCCACCGAGCTTACCTTCCTAGATCTGCCTTGGCAGCAAGCAAATTCAAACCCTGATTTTATCACAAAAAAATTTTGAACAAAGATCGAGTTTTTGAATCAACATTCATTTTAGTTTTTAATTTAAGTACATACATATGTTTCTTTTTAAATCCAAAATGCATTTTTACTTTAAAAATTACATTCTTAATTCAAAAATTTCTCTTTTAATTTAAAAGATTTTCCCTGAGTGTACATGCCTACACAGTAAAAATTTTAGTTTGATTTTAATACCATTTTGGTATTTATATATAACAATGCCAAAAAGTATAAAATTAAAACCAATCTGGTTTAAAAAAAAAGAAGAGAATATGAGAGACAGCAATTATTCTCGGTGTCAAATTGATACTTTTTTGGAATTAAATCAAAACCAAATTTTAATTATTTTTAGAATATTTTTGGTAAGATCTATCCGAAAATTGGACTAAATTCTATACTTTTTTGGAATTAAATCAAAACCAAATATATGTAGAAATGCTCATTTTATTTCATATACTATACGTAATATTACAAAGATAGGAATTATCACATAGTCTTTGTTGTTTTTACTCCTCGATAATAGGATGGGCTGCTCCCTTGTCGAATTGTACCACCGTCAGTATAAAAACTGCAACAGCTACTGGCCTTTGCCAGAGAAATTTCGGCACCGTCGCGGTCTTGCAGGGATATTGTGGTATCAAGAAAGACCATCAGCTACCTCAAGACTGAAAAAAAAAATTAAACAAAATTTACCCTCAAAATATTCACTTAATCTCCTGTATTACTTACTTGATACAATTGTTCCATCAGGCTTGTAAAATTCGCTTCACTATGCAACAATGCCAATGGGGCACTTGTGTACATATGTATGTATGTATGTATGTATCTTTACACAGATGCATGTGCGAATTGATGTGCCGTATTTAGGCGCCAATTGTTGCGGCAGCACAGACATGCCGCCACTGTCTGGCCTCACCGAGTATGCAACGAACGAGCAACGGTGGGCGCCAAATGTCTTGCTAAAGAATTTTGAATTAAGTTGAAACAAAAGTATGTAGATTTTAACACTTTCAATGCGATTACCTTTAGAACGTGTTGGTCGTTTAGAGGAAGTAATGGCAAAATCCACATTATTCTGATATTTTGTCTTGAAACCACCCCATAAACATTTTTCGCAATTCTCAACTTGAGATAGATTTGAGAAATAACCTTATTCTCAAACCTCAAACGTTTGTTCTCAAATGCATCTCAAATGACCGTTGATAGCATTCAACTCATTTTTCTCAAACGTTAGAGAAATTTTTCAGAAAATCTTAATTATCAAATTGAGAATTAAGATTTTCTCAAACGTTTGATATTTTTTGGCCTGATGTTTATTGGGCACTATCACTTTTTTCCAACAACTGGGTATATGCAATAAGCAGCTCCACTCGCACAAATCTGTATTTATGTTTTTTTTTATTTATAACAAAACTGGCATTAGGAAAGTGCCAAAGAAGATGACAAGATTGCTAGATTATGCACTTTCTTTAAATTTTTTTATTTGTTTTTTTTTTCTGTCACTTGTACATATGTACTTACAAAAATATGTACATACAACAAAGTAAGAATGAATTAAGCGACGTGATGAAAATTACAACAATAATTGAACGACAAAACATAATGAACATATCATAGAACACAAGTATAGAATGGGCTGGGGGAGGGAGTAAGATGGTGAGGACATCCGACAGCGACTATTATTAATAGCCAAAACCAAAAAGGCAGCTAACATGGCCAAGTTGGCAACCAGCTGTGTGTGCCACTGTTTTCCCTTCAGTTCGGGGGGAAGTCATCTGTACGCGAGGAAGGCAGTGCCGCCCGATTGTGTCTGTTCGCATATCATTGTGTCAAAAATTGCCATAATTGTCATAAATCTCAAGTAGACCGCGACAAGCCGGCAGCGGGAAGCATTAACTTAACGTTCGACTGGACTGTCTAGGAGCAGCAGCGAAAGCGACGGCAACGTCAGTAATGCCATCACTTACCCACAAATCAAATATGCAATAATTCTTCCTCCCTCTCTTCGCCTTTTGCCTTGTCCTTCGAATAGCATTTCCCATCAACGTTTAGACTGATTACCAATATCAACTTGAAAATCAATTTATTGACAATATTTTGTTGTTAACTTACACAGTGGGAATGAAATGAACTATGTATAACAAAAAAAAAAATGAAAAAATATTCGCATATACATATATGTACGTACAGATGTACCCAATTGTGGCCCTTTTCTCTAATTTAACTATAAACAATATAGATAATTGTCACAGCTGGGTATACAAATTTTTGTATGCATTACGATTATTGATTTAAAAGAAAGAATCAAAAAAAAAAAAACAAATTCGCAAAATCAATAAACAATCTCAGGCTTCAAAACAACATACATATGTATGTGTATAAAAAAAAAAACCGCTAAAATAACTAGCTAACAATAAATATTTTTATTTATTTATTCAAAATGCACGTGAGTCGCAAACGTAAATGGGAATTATAGTCATACTATTCGTATCTTCAACTTATTACTAGCAAAAACGAAAACAATAACAAGTTAAAATCTCAAAACAGCAAAAAGAAAACAAATTGCATAATAAAAGTTTTTACGTATTCACTTAGTAACTAACCAGTAAGAATATTCCGTTGTACAATATGATAATTTTGTATTACATGACAATTGCATCTTTAATAAACGTCCGCTTCCCTTAGAGGTAATTTAAGATCGTGGAACACGCAGCTTGAAATTCCAAAAGCAAAAAGGTTATTGATTTCAAAATAAGCCTGTAACTAAAATAAGCTACACTCACGAATATCAAATTAAATATATTTAGTGTTTTCCATGTTTCCCAGAAATTTACATACAAATCCGGGTAGTTGGAGAATCCAATTGCTTTTGCTATCAGGCCTGAAAGAAAATTGAAATGTTTGCATGGATTACAAAATTTCTTATGTCTTTGAACTTTTCTCCTTAGATATTGGTTGATGTTTAGAATAGTCTCTTTTGCAGATATCAACTGATGACAATGTTAGTCATTTCGTCGGTGATACTGTTCCATGTCACTTTTCACTTCCTGAACTCTCCTATTATTTTATTTTATTTTACTTTATTATACTCAGCTGTACTAGTACACATAGTATTATAATTTTGATTTCATAACGGTGGATTGTAACATAATGAAATAATCGAGATAGATATGGACTTATATATATCAAAATGATCAGGGTGAAAAGAGAAATCGATTGAGCCATGTCCGTCCGTCCGTCCGTCCGTCCGTACGCACGATAACTCGCGTAAAAATTGAGATATTTTGATGAAATTTGAAATGCAAGTTGGTATCGAGACTGGGACGGTTGGTATTGAAAATGGGCGAAATCGGACCATGACCACGCCCACTTTTCCTATATAGAAAAAATCGGAAATTTGGTATCTCAGCCACTAATATAGCTAGAGTGCTAAAATTTTACCCACGTATTGAGCTCAGGCCCTTATGAAGAAATTTGATGAAGTTTTGGAAAATGGGCGGTGCCACGCCCACTTATTAAGGGTCAAACATTGAAAGTTTTATATGTCATAACTCAGAAACCGTTGAAGATATATCGATGAAATTTGGTACGCGTAATTTGCTTACTTAGACAAATGTTTTGGCGAAAAATTATAAAAATCGGTTGACGGCCACGCCCACTTTTATATATGGGAACTATAAAGGGGCCTAATAAAAACATTTTAAGCGATATCTCTGTCAAATATAAAGATCTATCACTGAAATTTTGTGGCACGAGTCCAACTACGGACGTAAAACAAAAAATACAAAAATTTTGGAAAATGGGCGGTGCCACTCCCACTTATTAAGGGGCAAATATTGAAAGTTTTATAAGCCATAACTCAGAAACCGTTAAAGATATGTCGATGAAATTTGGTACGCGTGATATATTTACTTAGCCAAATGTGTGGACGAAAAATTACCAAAATCGGTTGACGACCACGCCCACTTTTATATATGGGTATTATAAAGTGACCTAATAAAATCATTTTTAGCGATATCTCTGTGAAATATAAAGATAATTCTATATGTTAATAAGAGCTTTTTGGCCGGTAATAGTGAAGCAAAAACTCAAGTTTTCCTTACTTTCTCCTACGCGTTTCGGCTTGATTCTCAGCCTTCATCAGGGAGTCTGTTTATTTAGATAATTAAAAAGAAAACACAACATAAATACACAGATTGATACTATACATATATACATAAATAGATTGTATAACATCCATAGTTATTATATCTAAAAATTATACATTTTCTCACAAGAAACTTTTCACTTACATTTAAATATTCAAAAGGTTACAATACACTACACTTTACATACATATATGTACATGATATCGTCGTCTATGTTACCTACTGTCATTCGTCCGTTCTGTTTCTACTCGTTATGATTGATCTGTAGGCGCAATTTATGTTATCGACGTCCTCTTTAAAATTCATTGTATCTTGTATTTGTTCCTGTATTCGCAGACTTTCCAATGTTAGTCTTGTTCTTGTTCTTTTTTCTATATCTAATATTCTTGTGTTTTCAAAATCTGCTACATGTCCCGTGTTGGTCAAGTGTTGCGCTAGTGCTGTGGTCGACTTTCTGTTTCTAACGTCGGTTTTATGCTCCCCTATTCTTATTCCTAATGCACGCTTTGTTGTGCCTATATATTTTTTGTTGCAGAGGTCGTTTTCTTTTCCTTTACATGTTATTTCATACACCACGTTGTGTTGTTGTTCTTTGGTGATTTTGTCTTTAGTTCGGCTAAATATTTTGTTAAGAGTTTGATGTGGTTTGTGTGCAAAAGTTACCTTGTAAGATAATAATATAAAGATAATTCATTGAAATTTTGTGACATGAGTTCTACAATAGACTGGAAACAAAAAATAAAAAAATTTTATAAAATGGGCGTGGCACCGCCTCTTTTTATACAAAGAAATCTACGAGCCTATTACTCGACAAATAACTGAGATATTATGACGAAACTTAGTTTATGCACTTTTATAACATGTGTTAATAGACACGCAAAAATTTATTGAAATCGGTTTATGACCACGCCTACTTTTTAACAAAGATATTTCTGAACACCCTTTTGGAATTTGTAACGTGGTCTTTGTAACTAAAAGTCATAGAAGGATGCAATTTTGCACTAACAATAATATTTATATGCTTATTTGGATGATTGATACAAATTTTGAAAATGGGCGTAGCTGCGCCCTGTTTATGCAGCACTCATTTCATATAAAATACACCCTATATCGAACAAACGCAAACAAACAATGAAAGCATACAGCTGAGTATCTAATGTTCGATTCCACTCGAACTTAGGCTTCCTTACTTGTTTTTTTTTATTTTATTTTTTTTTTATTTTATTTTTTTTTATGTATTTTATTTTATTTTTTTTTTATTTTATTTTTTTTATTTTTTTTTTATTTTATTTTATTTTATTTTATTTTTTTCATTTTTTTATTTAATTTTGTTTTATTTTATTTTATTTTATTTTACTTTATTTTATTTATTTTATTTTATGTTATTTTTAATTATTTTAGGTTATTTTGTTTTATTTTATTTTATTTTATTTTTCGTATTTTTTAATTATTTTTATTTTTCTATTTTTTCTATTTTTTTTTTGTTTTTTTTTATTTTATTTTATTTTATTTTATTTTACTTTAATTTACTTTTTTTTATTTTATTTTTTTTTTTATTTTATTTTACTTTTTTTCTTTATTTTATGTATTATATTTTATTTTTTTATTTTATTTTTTTTTTATTTTATTTTTTTTCTTTATTTTATGTATTTTATTTTATTTTATTTTTTTTTATTTTATTTTTTTTATTTTTTTTTAATTTTTTTATTTAATTTTGTTTTATTTTATTTTATTTTACTTTATTTTATTTATTTTATTTTATGTTATTTTTAATTATTTTAGTTTATTTTGTTTTATTTTATTTTATTTTATTTTTTTTTATTTTATTTTATTTTGTTTTTCTTTATTTTATGTATTTTATTTTATTTTTTTTTATTTTATTTATTTTATTTTTTTTTATTTTATTTTATTTTATTTTAATTTATTTTATTTTGTTTTATTTTATTTTTTAATTTTTTTATTTAATTTTGTTTTATTTTATTTTATTTTATTTTATTTTACTTTATTTTATTTATTTTAATTTACTTTGTTATTTTAAATTATTTTAGTTTATTTTGTTGTATTTTATTTTATTTTTCGTATTTTTTATTTATTTTTATTTTTTCTATTTTTTCTATTTTTTTTTTTGTTTTTTTTTATTTTATCTTATTTTACTTTATTTTATTTTTTTTTATATTTTTTTATTGTATTTTATAAAATACCATACCATACCATTTTATTTTATTTTGGTTTGTTTTATTTTATTTTATTTTACTTTATTTTATTTTATTTTATTTTTATTTTTTTTATTTTTTTATTTTATTTTATTTTATTTTATTATTTTATTTTATTTTATTTTACTCTATTTTATTTTTATATTTTTTTATTGTTTTATTTTATTTTATTTTATTTTATTACATTTTATTTAAAAACTAGTTTTATATACATATGTTCTCCAATGATGTACAAAATAAAGTAATAAATCAGTTTGCTAATTGCTTTGCGAGTAATACTAAATATAGCCCATTAAAACCATTTGCCCTCGACAGAATCAAATGTTACTCTTTGAGTTACGCCAAATTGAATTGATATGAATTAGTTGCAACAATTACGAAACGTAAGTGTTAATTAATTGTTTTTACGTGTTCAGCTGTAAAGCCAGTGTACGTCACGAGGCCAACTGACGCTCCAAAAATTAGTCCAGCAAAAAAAAGTAATATCGATAAATAAGTTGTAAATATTGCTAAGCTTTTATTGCATTAAATCAATTACGTAGTTCGAATTCATCCATATTGATTCTGAAACACAGTTGCGGGCAATATAAATGCAACAAAGATCCATATGGACGTACCTACTCACTTATTGAGAGCAAACCATATGTAAATTGATAATGGATAAATTTAGGCCAGAAAGTATTTCTATGGAAAGCCGCTAAAAGCAGGAGAAAACGGGGATCATCAGGCGCCAGACAGCACGAAACAGAAAGAGTGCCGCGATTTATTGGACTCGGTTAAAATGGTCTAGACGGTTACGCGCCAATTAAGAAGAGGAAGAAGAAGAATAAGAAGAAGAAGAAGAAGAGAAAGAGAAAGAAGGAGATAAATTTGGCCATCTGACCCCGAGTGCAGGTATCTACCAATCCAATTGTTTATCTTAATCTGGCCAAGAATAGAACTATTACTTTTGAGAATAATACATGCGTACTTAGCAAAGTGCAGCTCCAACCGCCAAACTTTCAAGCTTTCTACAGTTTTCATCAAACAATCTAGCATTTAAAATTATATTTGAGACAATCTGAGCAAATGTTTTCCCATTTTTATGTCACTGGCAACTAGCCAATCGATCGATTATTTGAAAATAAACCTACAGATGAAAAGTTCCACATATTTCGCGCTACTGTAAAAAAACACACCAGCACATTCAAAAGTATTTTGTCATCCAACACGTGGAGGAAAAAGCCTAAAAAATTAAAAAAGTAATAAAATCGTATGTAATATTTTATTGCGCCCAACCTCCGCTGCTCTGCGCGGCTGCGTCGTCAATGCAAATTAGCATATCAATCACAACAAGATCGTTAGGCCAATGACAGCTGCCACAACATTTAATTATCATAAAAACAGCAAAAATTAAATATTTTCAGCAACAAAAAAACAACCAAAAACAACATATTAATATTTATTAAAATGTTTTATTAATTACCAATTGCTAATATTGACGTGAGTTTCTCTGACAATTTATGGGTCTTTTTGTTCTTTATTATATTTTTTTTTGGTTTTGAATATGCGCCGAACATCAGCAGAGAGCGCAAATCTATTTAATTGACATGTCAACGGAGGCGTATCGCACCGCAATGCAGGGTTGTCCAACACGCTTTTTTTTGTTTGTTCATATGTATGTATGCATGTGCGTTCGTTCATTCATTCGATTTATTATACGTTGTAGCACATGTGGACCTTCATTCATTCTTTATTGTTGTTGTTATTGGTCGTTGTGGCTTTTTTGCTGTTGTTTATTCGGTGCTTGCCTTTTGCATATTAATTATGAATCGTTTGGGCCATAGCATCTAGTGATTTTTTAAATGCCTGTTCTCACACATAAAATTGTCATAATTTAGTTTTGATATATGAGCTGCCGCACTAGCCCAATAGCAACACCAGCCAGTAACAACCGTAGCTAAAAAAGAAACAACAATAACTAATCAAAATACCAACACCAAATGTTGGCTTGCCGTTTCCTCTAAATGGGGCCCCCTGTCCGCTATAGATTATTGTCCATTCCCGGTTGGTATTTGATGCGATCGACCGCCCACTGTCATCACCTCTGTACATACATATGTATGTGCTGCATACTTTTTTGATTATACCTAGTTGTGGTATAATTTCCAATGTGAAAATAAATATAGATTTTGGGAAAAAGGTAGGAATTTACAAATGATGAAAGCGGGTAAATGGCTAAATCGCCGATTGCTTGAAAAGATAGAGAAATAGTGCTCTATCATTGTTCATCAAGGTAGAGCTAGAGATTTTTTTCACTGGAAAAAAATCCCAACACAGATAGATCGTTGATTAAAAAAAAACACCATTTTAGAATAATATTCAATAGTACTGTAAAATTGTTGTGACGCCGGGTTTAGTCAATTTCCTCATACCCTTTGCCTTTGTCTAATTAAGCATGTTGCCTCTAAGGTTTGTAGAAAATTTCATCAGCACATACTCATCGAGAAGACATGTCGCAACTATACGTCCTACAACTAACTAAATTGAACCTAATTTCTGAATATATATATAAAATCAAAAAAGTATGTCTCTTATCAATATTCAAATCTTCACTTGGGTATATGTGTAACGCCCAGATCCACCTGATGCGTGCAATTAAACTTTTTTTTTAGTTACATACATATTTGCCTCCGCATTTTTATTTTCTTTCTTCCACAAACGCGCAAGCAATTTAATAAATTTCGATTTCCTCTACGTGTTCAAAATTTTAAAAATCTCATTGATTTCATAATTAGTTTTCGATTATTAAATTTTACGCTTGTTTTATTGTTGTAACTCCTTTTGAACGATGATTACCTTTCGGTTCTACTTGCAAACATACACATGAAAATAATATTGACAAAATAACTATATTTCTAAGTTTTTTTTTGAAATACGTCGCTCCAATTTGGCAAAATAGGTACTTATTTTCACATTTAACGAGCATCTTTATCGATTTTATTTGAATATTGAAAAAGGAATGAAACAAAAAACATTAATAAGAGCGCTAATGAATTGTAATGTATTACAAAACTATTTCTAGTGAAATTTTATGAAATCTTGTTGATAAATATGAAATATGAATTATAGTTATAGCCCGAGAAAGCAAAGGTATATCACGACCTTGCACAACAAATTTTAATATATTCAGGTCTTTTAAATGTCTAACGTTTGCCCATAATATTTAAGATTTCACGGTGTGTCGTAGGCCAGTCTAAAAGGGAATATCATACATATATTTATGTACATTGCGTCCCCTCAATATAACAATAGCGTATGTGCTCATATGCCATTATTTTTTTATTGGATATTTAGAATCTCCATCATTGATTCTATGTCTGGTCAAAATTTCGTCAAATTCTACTTCCACAAAGTGGGTCAAAATGTCATTGGAAAAAATGGTGTATAATTTCTTGTTCAAAAATTTAATAGATATCTGATTTGACAAAAACTTTGAACTCGATTTTCTCGAAACCCAAAAAAAATTATACGCTATTGTTAATTGGGGGGACGATTGGGGTGGGGCGATTTACTAACCTATATGGCGCCATCGAAATTTGGATTCCTCTCATTTTTCTGAGTAGAAAATTCCTCCACGACATTTGTCTAGAATTAATTTTGATGTTCCGGAATTTGGTTTTTATGAACCAAGACGAATTTTTGAAAATAAAAATTGGGCAAAAATCGACAAAAAGATATCCAGGCCAATATTCACATCGAATTGAAGCAGAATTTTATACTGAATCGAGATATGAAGTCCGAATTAAAATCGGATGATCCGTTTTCGAGATAGAGCCTGATTTCCGGTTATGGAGGCTGAATGCCCAAAATCGCATATTTTCGCGATTATTTCTTGTTGTGTACATTACATCTTAATTTTTTTGAAAACTTCTTAAAGATAAGTCAATATAATATATGAACAGCATTTTAAAATATTAATTTATCTTCCGGTATAGGAAAACTAGAATGCACTCTTTTTTCCTTGGCCCAAGATCGCGGTATGGGTTCTCTATGTTATAGTCATCCGAAACCGATAATTTTCGCCGATCGCGCTTTGTGTACAATAAATGCTCCAAATCCAAAATTTCAGAATTTTAGCTGCATATCTGGATTCAGCATAAAATTCTGCTTTAATTCGATGTGCATATTGGCCTGGATATATTTTTGTCGATTTTTGCCCAATTTTTATTTTTAAAAATTCGTCATGGTTCATAAAAACCAAATTCCGGAACATCAAAATTAATTTTAGACAAATATCATGGAGGAGTTTTCTACTCAGAAAAATGAGAGGAATCCGAATTTCGATGGCGCGGTATCGATTAATTTCCCTCCATATGAATCGCCCCACCCTAATGTACATAGAAAAGTTATAAATTTTCCATTGTTATGAAGAGATAGTAATGCTGTCAATTTATTACTCAATCAGGTGGCCCAACAACCGAGCAAATGTTTTATTAGCACAACGAAATGGAATGCTTTTTGATGGCTATGCCCAAAAGATTGTGATAATGATATGATGTCAAATTTGATAATACATACTATAGTAATATTGTACATACACATATACATAAATACGTATACCAATAGTTTAGGAATCTGTCAGCCCAAAGACTTTAGAGATTTGAACTGCGCAGTGATTGGGATGGGACATAAACGCATTGATTATGATGTTTTCAATTAAGATCAAACAGAGGAAAAATAAATTTGACTGACTTAGTTTGTTCCAATTTAACGTATTGGGCTTATCAAACAAGACGCTAGATGATGGGCGTATGGATCGAATACTTCTCTAGAATTGTGATAATAATTTGACATCGCTAAATTACGTATAATACTTCAATTCTGCGCCATTATGTAGTAAAATTTTATATACGTTCTCAGATTGCACCGCCAACTTCCGCACGCAGAAGCGTTGGTGAGCGCAACGGCTGAACGATCTCAGCAACCGCGCCCTTCGGAGTAACCAAGTTTCATACAGTAGCATTTGGCCAACTGTTGCCACCATTAAAAGCAACAAAAAAACTAAACTTGTCATTGTGCCACATGCGCGAAAGCAGCACCGTTTCACGCACCCTTTCCCCACGTAGGTATCTACCATTACGGGCAGTGAAGTCGGCAACAAAAGTTCCTTAATGTTGCAAATAAATTTTGTTAATAACAACGGCAGTGAACTTGCTCATTTTATTTGGCGTTTGGTTTGCAATTTGTTCACTTTCTGCGTTTTCTCATGCAATCTCTTCCTGTATAGTATTGCATTCGTAAACTTAAGAATTCTTCTGATTTTGATTTCGCATGCGGAATATAAATGAGATTGTTTTTCTTTTTTTTTTGTTGTAGCATTTTAATCTGAAACCAAAAAAAATTATTTCATTAATTTTTAATGAGCTTCGTGATGATTGCGATCGTAAATTTGGATGATTGTTGCTGTTGATATTGCTGCCGGTATTGCTACCGATGATTGGAGTTTCCTTCTTTTGTGGGTCGTTCAAGGATTTTATTTATTGAGTTTAGTTTTTCATGAACGTATGCAATTTTTGTGAATGTGGATTTGATTACATATATAGGTTCATATATTTTAATATTGTTCAACAACAGTATCTGTCCTATATTTACAACCGAAGTTATCCAGATTTAACTCTTCGGCCAACAGTTGCTGCTCTGGCGAGGGATTTAATCACATGAGCCTCCAACTGACTTCATTTTCTAAGCTTTGTACGTTTTTATAACTTTCATTAAAATGAAATAGTTTTATAACTTTGTGCCGAAACTCAAATCTTGAAAGTATTTACCAGAAGGAGGCGTGACGGACCCACCAATATACATATACATATATGTATATAGATATGATCAGCATCATGAGCTTAGTAGTTTCAGGCATGTCTGCCCGTCCATCTGATCTTAATGCGCCACCCCTTAACCGCCACGAATCGGGACCAAAATTTATGTGTGACAAATTTGACCAAGTTAGTTCCAATTAGGGGGCGGGACTCTAAGATATCGTTAATTTGAATTTTAAACGCACTCTAAGGTACATACATATTATGTATGTGTGTAATGGCGTTTTCTTTTCTGACAAAAAATGTTGCCCTTTAATATCTCAATTATCGAATTACGTAACATGACTTTCTATAAAATGGCTGAATTTGTAGTTAATGATGCCCTCTTACTTAGTCAGAGGACAACATTCGTTGAAATCACCACACAAGCTTACAAAATGGCTAAGAAAATCAAACAGGGCAACATTTTTTCGAGAAAAGAAAACGGCATAAGTTTTGGTGTCAAATAGAAAATGCAGAATTTCATTTCATTGATCAGCACAATAACAAATGTCAAACAGCGTGTGCACAGTGGGTCAGCGTTCATTGCCTTGCAATCCATATATACATATGTAGATATATATGTATGCCCAATCCGGCATTATCATTCTAATTTGTTAGCTGTCTGAATTTAGAGCATTCAATATTTTGATAAGAATGACAATGAATATACATACATACATACGTACATAAATATGGAAATAATATAAAAATAGAAAGTTTGCAACAATCACACCCGCCTTTTTAGTCACTTATTGCGCTGTGTAGCAATTTCATTTATTCTATTTTTTTTTCGTATTTTCATTATATTTTTTCGCATATAATTAGCTGATGTGCTGATGTAATTAGTTGTATTTATTGCGCTGGATTTTTTATTATTAATTAATTTGTTTGTTTATTGTTCAATGGAAAATTGCTCGGGCGTTGTGATTTGCGGAGACATACATATGTACATATTTTTATTTTATTTAAAAAGCACTCAATTAAATGTATGCACTGCAATTTTATTACCATTTTATTTTGTACAAATGTACATACATACATATATGCCATGCGCGTACTGTATGTACATATGTATGTATGTATGTGTGTATTTTTATACATACATATGTATATGTATACAGTGGCGCACACAGAAAAATATTTTGGGGGGGGGTTCCAATATCCAACGGAAAATTAAAAAAAAATACTCAAAACTCGTCCAGACAATTTTTACTTAAATCTATGTATGTTTGGGGAGTGGATCTACGTATGCACACATTAAACAAAGGCACCTTTTAAAGCTCAATTCATTGCATTTTCTCTGTATTTAAACTAAAACTAAAAAGGAAAGGTCAACTGTATTATTGCGTCATGATTGCAACTGAATTCATATTTTTCGTCATGTAGCAGCTATATTGTAGCTTTGGTGGAACGAATTGGATTATGGTGAATTAAGTATTCGTTAAGTCCACATCGTTGCACACTGGTCAGCCGCCATACACAAAAGTAAAAATTGTTGGTGTTTCAAAAAGAAATTTCTATCACGCATTTCCGTGGGAAAAATATTGAATTTTATGGAAAACCTCCTTCTATACGCAATAGACACCATTAAACGTTACTTTAGAAAAGTCAACACATTTGAAAAAAAAAAATTTTCTTGAAAAAGTTTGTGTATATAAGAGTATTATGATTTTTGCGAGATTTCAAGTTTGAGTGCTAAAAAAATGCGGATAACTATAGAAACGTAAGAAAGAGGTATGTTTCATGATTTAGCGAAAGAAAACAGTGAGAACAATTTATCTTTAGCAAAATACAAGATGAAGAAATCTTAGTTTTTCTATGAGCGTAATTTCCAAGCATTAGCATTTTCATTTAAACTTTTAACAACTAAGGACCATGCTTGACCAGGTCTTATAAGCAGATTTGAGTTCTTTCAAGTCTTCTCTTAAGAAGCCTTTTTATACATTTTTCCCTTTTTTCCCCTTTTTTTCCCTTTTTCTTAAAATATTATATTAAATCTAACTACTCTATACAAAATATTGTTGCCCTTTTACGATTTTTGTACATATTTACATCGACTGTTTTCGATAAAACTTTATTTTCGATAAAATCTGAGTAATTGAGTTCTGTCCCACTCTCCATACAATTTTTTTTTATCCCGCGAAATATCGCGGAAATATTTTTTTTAATTGTAACTTTGTTATTTGACATCGGATTTTTAAAATTCAAATGTCATTAGTTTAGTCTTTGGAAGCTCTATATATCCTTCTAATGTCCTTTTGACCTATAAAGTCATTTTCACATAGTTAAGCCACCTAACCAAGTTTTTCATCCAAAATATCCTTTTTGTTTCACAAGAAAATAATCGCCAAAAATAAAGTATTCATCGCATCTCTCTGATATTACGCTTAAACTCTTTGCAAGTAAATGGGCAAATTTTTAAAAGAATAAAACTTTCCTGATTTTTACAACTTCTTGTAAAAAACTTTCTTTGAAAATCAAAATTTTTTCAAAAATCGCAAAACATTCACAAAATTTTGACCAGCTATCGCTCAGCGAGTTTTTATTAGATCACTACAAGTTGTATGTCATTTGAAGCGTATTTTAATTGCATTTCGAACGAGATACTGCTTGTGTTTATCGCATTTGTAACTCCAGCGAAAATAATTTTTGAATGAAGTGATAACAAAAAAACACAAAATTATCGTTATCTCAATTCCTATCCCCCCCATTCCTGGTTTTCTTGTTTTTTTTTTTGGCTGTAAACTAGCGTTAGTGGTGGGCGTGGATTACAACATATATGTTTTTAATTTTTCTGAAAGATGAGTCGTTTAGTGGGACACCAATGTGCAAAATTTGGTTTCGGTAGGTCCATCCGTTTCCAAGAAACTGAGTTTTGTCCCACTCTCCATACAAATGTGACCAGTGTGCGTTGGTAAATTATTTTAAATTAAAACAAACCTCTGCGAATATCCACAGCATACTTTTAGGGAAGTGTCTCCACACTGCTTGTTTATAAACATAATCAGTAGATGTTGACAAACATTGGCAATGTACATCCACGAATATTCATAGATTTTACACCATGTATTTACACAAATATTTATGCATTTACCATCTTTTATAAAATTATTATTTTTTTTTATGGTGTGCTGTCAAATTTTGGGGGTGGGGGTTTTTTAACCCCAAAAGTCCCCCTTGAGTGCGCCAATGTATGTATATGACCATTTTTAATTGTTAATTTCATTTAATGTCAATCCATTTTGATTTCATGGCATTAATTCGTTTAATAATTTCAGTTGCATTGGAACAATTGTCGAGTGTTGATGACTACATCTGTATGTATTTTTGTATGTATTTCTCATTTCCATATACAGTGCGTTTCAGGCAGAATGGTCTGGACTAGGGTTCCAACGATACCATTAAGGTATCGATACTTCTACTTGCTTCTACATAGTATCGCCAAAAAGTATCGGTACTCGAGTATGTATCGGATGAAAAGCATCGATGCCTACTTGGTATCGAAAATCGTTAAACAGCCTTATTCTGGAGCAGTTACAGAATTTTCCGCTAAAAGTCAGTAACTTTGAACAAGATTTTCGTATTATTCCAACGGCTCAATAGGCTTGTAAATGGTAAATGGTAGCTTAATTTTCCTGTTGCAATAATACGAAAATGGTGTTTAAAGTTCCCAATTTTTTACCGTTAAATTATGTAAACGCGCCAGAATAAGGCTATAAAAAGAAAAATTGTAATAAATTATATACATGCACTAAATAAAAAACACACCGTTATTTTACTTCATTTATTTAAAGAGTATCAGTATAGTAAGTTTTTACACAGTGCAACACTAGTTCTGGGGGCTGAATGATTCTACCACAGAATGAAAGGCCTTGGTACATATAGTAAAACCTCCAAAAATTCTTCCATTCTCAGGTCAAAGTTGTTTGCTATGGTGACTTCAATTTGAAATGTTTTTGAAAAAGTGTTTTTAGAAAAAGTGGAAAAAAGGGTTAAAATCCATATCGGATCGAAATATGAAATTTAGGCGCTTATATTAAAATTACGCGAAGAAAAATTTTATAGAATATCTTAACACATTGGACCCTTTTTTCGAAAATTCCATCAAAAATATTATTTGCGAGGTCGTGAGAGGGTTAAAATGTGCGCCGGAAAATTTCACTAGGAGTCTTCTAAGGCCAAATCTTTATAAAAAGGTTTTGAAGTCCCAAGGAAACAAAAAAAAGCAAAAAAAAAAAATGCCCCTTTCTTTCTTTTCCTTTCCTGTCCCATTGCAAAATACGTATGGTAGTCCCAAAAATCGTATTGTTGGGCAGAGCTTGGCTTGGATTTTTCTTCATATGTACATTAGGGTGCAGTGAATTGGGGCTTTTTTGAGAAATCATTGCTCTACCTGCAGAAAGTTGCCTTTCTAGTACAGAAGTAAGACTGCAAAATATTATTGGCCTAGTCCTTTATTTGGAGGTTCCCCAATTCCAAAGTATCGACACTTATTGGTATCGGCGAAATATCGGAGTGAAAAAGCATCGAGTAAAAAAGTACTCGGTTTCGCAACAAAAGTATCGAGTATTTACTTGTACTCGGTGGTATCGTTGGAACCCTAGTCTGGACAAATCACAAATTTCGAAACTGCTTACCGGCCTCTGTAACGTACCCAATAAACACAACGGATTCGCCTCGAATTCGAGAAGAATTCGCTTCTCTGATTATATTATCGCGGCGATAGTTCGCGACGATAGATCGGCGAATTCGAATTCCCAGGCGAGTCACCCCTCATTAGCGATTCGCGCATTTTTATATTCTCGGATCGTTGGCGATTCGAGATTTATGCCCATTGGCGAATACATTCTAGAAAATCTTCTTCTGCGAATCCACCTCGAATTCGCCACGATATCATCTGAGCTTTTCAATCTCTTGAGTAGAGTTTTAAATGGTAAATTAAAGCCCAACAGGGAATTTCTTCGTGTAAAGCAAGATTTAATAAAATTAATAAATGCTTTTGCGATAATTGATTTTTCTCGAGTCCATCTCGAACTCGATACGAGTCCGAAAAATTACATTCACCTCCGCGAATTCTTCTCGAATTCGCCACGATATCATCCTCGCTTTTGTGTTTATTGGGTAGTTACATATCTTAAGGTATGCATGTATACTTGCTTTGAAAGTTGAAACTGGTCTCCATAAGTCGCAATGTAATTAGATAAACAGACAAAAATTATCAAATGAAATGTTATATGACGCAAAAATTTTGGTAGATACATATCAGCTTAAGGCCCTTGGCAACTTACAATCTGGATTGAGAGGAAGTGTATATGTGTGAGTGTCGGGTGATTGACGCAAATATCCAAGATTTTTGATTTTCGTAGCCGTGAGCCGACAACAAGTACGTGTAGCACGACGGCTGCCGATTGCACTAACACACACAGAAAAACACTCAAATTTGATTAACTCACTCAAAAAAACACTCAAACTGGACTATCCAGATTGTAAGTTGCCAACGGCCTTTGGATTGAGTGCGCTGCTACTCTCAGTGCAATGCGGTAAAGTATACTGAAAATTTGATATTTTTTGTTTGCATTTTTTTAGGGTTTAATATTTCAGAATAAATAACGACGAAAGTCTTATATCTTTGTGTCATCCTAAATGCTTGTTAAATCATCAACATTAACATCTTGCAAATATTTACATATCTCTTGCACACAAGATCTATACTTTTACATATAACGTCATAAGGAAGTTGAGTAAATCAAAGCTAATGGAAAGTTTGCAAGAGAAAAAAGTAAGCAAAAATAGCAAATTTTATCACTTCCGTAATTTTTTTTTAATGTTTGACTTATGCAAATAATGTGCGTATTGTATGTATGTACTTGTTGTTGTGAAGTTTTTATCTACTCATATTTCTGTAAATTCTATGTTACTTAAAGCGCAATTTCAAACGCTTGTATATTCCCAAGACAACCACTCTCTCTTTTCTTTCGGTAATGGGCTGGTTTTCAAATAACGAAAGGGAAATACAAACAGCATATAAGGAAGGTGCCGTTTTGCTAGAGAATGCTCTAGCTATCGAATAATATTATCTACAAACTTTTCTACATGCATCATCGAAGGTGAGACTTGAATTGCGATTTGGTTTCCAATTGCTTTCTTACTTTTTTGTAGCTGAATATTTGACAATGCTCAATTCTTTAAATAAAATGTAAATCGGGCAGTGATTACTGTTACTTTGTAGATAAAGTGTCTATTTAAGCTCTTCAAGGCAATTTAAAAAATCACATGATTACATCGAAATGTAAAGTTTGGTAAGGTATGTTTAAATATTCAAATTGTTCTTAATTTTTTTTGCAACCACTGTATGTTTTTGTTGCCTATCATGTCATAAAAAAAATATAAATGCAATGCGAATCAAATTGCTGCTACTGTAGGCAAATACTAACGTAGCCACTTAACACACACAAATACATATATGTACATATGTAGATACTACATGCATAAATGCATAATTAAGTAGCGTATTATGAGGACCCCCTCCCGACAATGCGGAAGCGGGGCGGTACAGTTCAGTGACCCCCCAACGTCAGCTAGCATTCTCGGCCCACTGTTGCCAACGCCAACAGGTGTCTCTTTCATTCGATAACGACGAACGTTTCATACTCGAGCTATTTTAAGGCATTTTTGTTTTGTTGTTTTTATTTATGTATTTTGTATTTATTCCATTTAAAAATGTTTAAATTTTTCTTCTCGCTTGTTTTGATTTGCCACTTATTTTGGAGGAACTTACTCTAATTTCAATTGACGACACAGTATAAAGTTAGGGTATGTAAATATTCAAGAATAAATGCACTGCAAATAAGGTGTATGACCTTGTATCTGAAGAAAACACGTGTTCTATATCATCGGCACTGTAAAAAAAATCCATCGAATAATTTGGCCATTATTAATTTAACAAATTTTGTAGTGAAAGCTCAATTAAGTAAAATAGGGGCAATTACTCATATAAGTTTATAAAGCTGTGCAAACCTGATAAGTTGATACATTTGTCAGCTTGATAAGTAAACTGTCGCCGATTTCGGTTTGTAAACGGCTGGTAATATCCCTTTGATCATAAAAACAGTATGAATATTTTCTAAACTTATTCTAATAATGCTTAAGCATTTATAATAATAATTTTATCATTTCATTTCAGCCACACCCTCACGCCCTCACAAATGAACTAATAAATATGTATTTCTTTTTAGCGTCACTAAACTTTGATTTTTTTCTGCGAGTTAAAAACAGGTCTGTATTTCCTCATGAAATCGAACTTGAAAATTGCATCAGTTCATTCATGCAAAACCGATGCATACTTTGTTCCATTAACAAATGTAATTGTAATTTATCAAATGCCAATTGCTTAGCGTAAACAACTGTAACAGATATTAGATAATAGTAAAAATGACAACAATAACAGCGGCAACAATAATGCCATATATACATACATACTGTACATATATGTATGCTAATAGATACAAGCCACAAAGTCAGAACGCAGACGGCTGAAGGCAGCAGAAGATAGGCAAGCAGGTGTTCTCACAGCAATCGATCGATCGATCAGGAATTAGATCATTATTATTTTTATTTGTCTATTGAATTGCAATATACATACATACGTATGAATGTATGAATGTGCATAGTTTTGCCTACTCGATTATGACGCAAAAAATTATGGCGTGTGCAGCGTTGCCAGAATGACGATGGCATCGTCATTTTGACGATTTTTGGACTCCATGACGATGGGACGATTTAATGTCACAAAATGACGATTTTAGGAAGTACAGAGAAATATAGATTTATTCGTAATAAAAATTAATTACTTTATACAAATTTCCATAATTAAAAAAAAAAAATTAAGGCAATCTGATTAGTTTTCTTCAATCCTTTTCCAACACTGGTATTATGGTTTTCATAAATCCTTTTACTACATTTAAATGCAACATTGCCTTGGTTATGAGCGCACTGCCACACGAATGGAATAAGTGCATTGATTGCTCAACATAATCTACCATTCTCCGCCGTAAATGATCTTGTAAAGTGTATAAAAAGCAGTTTCGACGATTCTAAAACGACGGCAGCTTTATCGTGTGGAAGAACACAACGCTCTTGGGCAGTACCAGCTAGAATCGCTATGTGCTATACTCCGAACAACTAAATTTTCATTGTGCGTTGATGAATCCACTGATATACATAAGTAATACGAAATTACTCAGTCTTGTAGTGAGAGTATGTATGTATAAACTTTTCAGTGAAAGACTATTTTTTTTAGTTTGGTCCAAGGCTAATTTATACAGGTTAACCTACTAAACAGCTGATTACTAACTTTTTATACTCAGCTGTACTAGTACACAGAGTATTATAATTTTGATTTCATAACGGTGGATTGTAACATAATGAAATAATCGAGATAGATATGGACTTATATATATCAAAATGATCAGGGTGAAAAGAGAAATCGATTGAGCCATGTCCGTCCGTCCGTCCGTCCGTCCGTACGCAGGATAACTCGCGTAAAAATTGAGATATTTTGATGAAATTTGAAATGCAAGTTGGTATCGAGACTGGGACGGTTGGTATTGAAAATGGGCGAAATCGGACCATGACCACGCCCACTTTTCCTATATAGAAAAAATCGGAAATTTGGTATCTCAGCCACTAATATAGCTAGAGTGATAAAATTTTACCCACGTATTGAGCTCAGGCCCTTATGAAGAAATTTGATGAAGTTTTGGAAAATGGGCGGTGCCACGCCCACTTATTAAGGGTCAAACATTGAAAGTTTTATATGTCATAACTCAGAAACCATTGAAGATATATCGATGAAATTTGGTATGCGTAATTTGCCAACCTAGACAAATGTTTTGGCGAAAAATTATCAAAATCGGTTGACGGCCACGCCCACTTTTATATATGGGAACTATAAAGGGGTATAATAAAAACATTTTAAGCGATATCTCTGTCAAATATAAAGATCTATCACTGAAATTTTGTGACATGAGTTCTACAATAGACCGGAAACAAAAAATAAAAAAGTTTGGAAAATGGGCGTGGCACCGCCTCTTTTTATACAAAGGAATCTACGAGCCTATTACTCGACAAATAACTGAGATATTATGACGAAACTTGGTTTACACACTTTTATAACATGTGTTAATAGACACGCAAAAATATATTGAAATCGGTTTATGACCACGCCTACTTTTTAACAAAGATATTTCTGGAACACCCTTTTGGAATTTGTAACGTGAAGTCTTTGTAACTAAAAGTCATAGAGGGATGCAATTTTGCACTAACAATAATATTTATATGCTTATTTGGATGATTGATACAAATTTTGAAAATGGGCGTGGCTGCGCCCTGTTTATGCAGCACTCGTGTCATATAAAATACACCCTATATCGAACAAACGCAAACAAACAATGAAAACATACAGCTGAGTATCTAATGTTCGATTCCACTCGAACTTAGGCTTCCTTACTTGTTTCTACTTTTTTTTATTCATATTATGGAGCTTATGTCAAACTTAGGTCAATTTTGCCCTTGATGCAAAATGATTTCTACAATGCGGACTATGATTTTGACAGAAGCATCACAGAATACACAAACAATTTACATAGTGTGTATGTATGTATGTACGTATGTCGTACTGCGAAAACCTATCATTGAACCATGGATTGGTCCGTGTTGAAACCTGCGACGCTATCAGTTTACATAATGCGATAAAACAGTATTTCATCGAAAACAATGCGCATTATGAAAACAACATGATTGCATTTGTCGCAGATGGGGCAAAAAATGGATGACGATTTTTATTTTTAAATTGACGATTTGGGACAAAAAAAATCTGGCAACACTGGGCGTGTGCAAAATTATATTGAGAATATTTTTTTGGTACAGTGAATAGAGCAAATGCGCCATTTGGTTATACATACATAGGTACATACATACATCATCACAGGGATGGGCGGTTTTGAATAAAATTTTATTCAAATAAAAAATAAATTTTTATTCTTCATTCTCATATCCTTGAATAAAGAATAAATTTTTATTCTTCATTCCGGCGCGCTTGAATAAAGAATAATTTTTTATTCTTTATTCTGATACCCTTGAATAAAGAATAAAAATTTATTCTTCATTCTGATACCTTTGAATGAAAAATAAATTTGTATTCTTCATTTTGGTGCCCTTGAATAAAGAATAATTTTTTATTCTTCATTTTGATATCCTTGAATAAAGAATAAAAATTTATTCTTCATTCTGATACCCTTGAATAAAAAATAAATTTTTATTCTTCATTCTGATGCCCTTGAATAAAGAATAATTTTTTATTCTTCATCCGAAATTGGTTGAATAAAAAATAAAATTTTATTTTTCATTCAGATAATTTTGAATAAAGAATAAATTTTTATTCACGTTATTCAAATTATTCTTGCAGGTCACACAAGTAAATGATTTTTCGAATATTTTTCTGAATACGAACCAAGTATTTTCCCGAGCCCCAACCGAATATTTTTCCGAATACTTTCCCGAATCCGAACCCAAATACTCAACCGAATATTTTTCTGAATCCGAACCGAATATTTTACCGAATACTTTCCCGAATCCGAACCGAATATTCTCCCAAATCCGAAACCGAATACTTTGCCGATTGCGAACCGAATACTTTCCCGAGTCTGAACCGAATACTTTTCCGGGTCCGAACCGAATACTTTTCCGGGTTCGAACCGAATACTTTTCCGAGTTCGAACCGAATACTTTTCCGGTTTCGAACCGAATACTTTTCCGAGTTCGAACCGAATACTTTTCCGGGTCCGAACCGATTACCAGCTGTAATTAACGAAGTTATGGTAAAAATTAAAATGCAAACGAATATGCATACAGTACATACATATTTACATATGTACATATATACATATGTACATACATACATACATACATATGTATGTATAAGCAAAAGAAGTATGTAGTTTCTTGTTGTCATTATGTTCTGGTCATCGGTTTTTAATGAAATTTGGCGCCGTTCTATTCAAATACAAGGACATTTTCATTTTTACCATAACTTCGTTAATTACAGAGCCAGCGGGTCCCGGACTCGGTACAATAATCGGTTCGGACTCAGAAAAGTATTCGGTTCGAACTCGGAAAAGTATTCGGTTCGGACCGGGAAAAGTATTCGGTTCGAACTCAAAAAAGTATTCGGTTCGAACTCGGAAAAGTATTCGGTTCGAACTCGGAAAGTATTCGGTTCGGACCCGGAAAAGTATTCGGTTCGAACTCAGAAAAGTATTCGGTTTGAACCCGGAAAAGTATTCGGTTCGAACCCGGAAAAGTATTCGGTTCAGACTCGGGAAAGTATTCGGTTCGGAATCGGGAAAGTATTCGGTTTCGGATTTGGGAGAATATTCGGTTCGGATTCGGGAAAGTATTCGGTAAAATATTCCGTTCGGATTCAGAAAAATATTCGGTTAAGTATTTGGGTTCGGATTCGGGAAAGTATTCCGAAAAATATTCGGTTAGGGCTCGGGAAAATACTTGGTTCGTATTCAGAAAAATATTCGCAAAATCATTTACTTGTGTGACCTGCAAGAATAATTTGAATAACGTGAATAAAAATTTATTCTTTATTCAAAATTATCTGAATGAAAAATACAATTTTATTTTTTGTTCAACCAATTTCGGATGAAGAATAAAAAATTATTCTTTATTCAAGGGCATCAGAATGAAGAATAAAAATTTATTTTTTATTCAAGGGTATCAGAATGAAGAATAAATTTTTATTCTTTATTCAAGGGTATCAGAATAAAGAATAAAAAATTATTCTTTATTCAAGCGCGCCGGAATGGAGAATAAAAATTTATTCTTTATTCAAGGATATGAGAATGAAGAATAAAAATTTATTTTTATTTTTTCGTTATTGAATTATTCAAATTTTGAATAATGCCCATCCCTGCATCATCATATATCGTTGACTTCGTGAGCAAATGTGCTAAGTCCATTTATGGTAATTTTTCAGGAGAGGCAAAAAACCTCCTAACTTTTTTTGTTTTTACTATTTTAAAAATCTGAAAATGCAGTTTTCTTCCTCAGATGGTCGTGCTAAAATACCAGTTATCGGCACATTTTAATATAAAGCTTGTTCAAAGTTATGAGTTTCTTTAGGACTGAGCACATTTGCTTTCTATGATTTTGTTTTTTTTTAGGTGGACTTAGCACATTTTCTCACAAATTATTATACTGAACTGTACGTAGTAAAATTGAAATATTTTGATGAAATTTGGTACAGAGGCTCCTAACTGAACAGGGAAGGTTGGTATTGAAAATAGGCGAAATTGGATGATAACCACGCCCACTTTCCCTATACAGTATATATCGAAAAACACGCAAAAAGTGATAATGGATGAAATTCCATCCATGCAATGAGCTTACGCCGTTATAAAGAATTAAATTAAAATTCTCGAAAATGGGCGGTGCCACATCCACTCATGAATGGATAAATTCTAAAAGTTTTATAGGTGATAAATAACTCAGAAACCGTAGTAAATATATAGATGAAATGTGGAAGGCGTAATTTACATGCTAGGGCAAAGGTTTGGACGAAAAATTGTCCAAATCGGTAGACGACCACGCCCACTTTTATATATGGGAACTATCAATGGAACTAATAAAAACATTTTAAGCGACGTCTTTGTCAAATATGAAGATAATTCATTGAAAGTTTTTGGCATGAGTGCAACTATGGACAAAAACAGAAACCATAAATATTTTTGAAATGGGCGTGTTTGTATGTAAACATTATTTTAGGCGAACACGTGTGTATTCATACTTACGCGGAATGGGGATTTTTTAATAAGGGATATGCTTATTTATACACAGCTGTACGTAGTACAAGACCATAAAATAATTGAGATAAATATGGACTTACATAAATCAAAACGATCAGGATGAAAAAAAATTGATTGAACGGCCGGCCGTACACAATCTAAAGCCGAGATCACACGATTTACGCATTTGTACATTTTCATTTTCATTTATTCAAAAATGACAAATTTAAATGTTGTCCACATTTGCCCATTTTGATATCGATGTGCAAATGATTTGCTTTGCGTTCACACGATTTGCCCGATTTATTAGCTTTTGATTTGCCACACATTTGTACATAGAAGTAAAGTGGCAAATTTGTTCACATTCGTCCACACGAATTAACCAATCATGATAAAACAGTCGTATGAAAAATATAGAAGCATACTTTTGGGCATTATTTGGAAGAAAATTTTATGAAAAGTTAACAAACAAAAATTAATCAAATAGGTATTAAATCATTATATGTACATGTATTTTCACGATTTCAAAACTGGATAATACTTCTTTTAATTCTCTGTAAGATGATATAAAGTTAATTTAATTCATTCAATAGAATACGTGTGCTAACGAGCTCCAAAAAAACGTTGCAGATACGTCGAAATCGTATATGAAGAAATTGTTTATGTACTCATATTGAATGAAAGTGATTATGTTACTTTTTTGCTCGGAATGACTTTTTTCGGAGTTAGAAACAAATGAAGGATCAAAATCATATATCAATTTCGATTATTTTTAGAAATGGTTTGGGTAATAGTAGGATATAGTCACGTGCAAAGTTTTGTTAAATTCGCTCGGAAACTGACTGACTGAGTTATTACCAGGGGTTCATGTTTATTTATATTCGGTTCGGATTCGGGAAATTATTAGAAAAATAATAGGTTAAGTATTCGGGTTCGGTTTCGGATCCGGTATTTGGAAAAATATTCGGTTCAGATTCGGGAAAACATTCGGTTCAGATTCGGGTAAATATTCTTTCCTGATTTGGGAAAGTATTGGGGTTCGGTTTCGGATCCGGAAAGTATTTGGAAATTTTTCGGTTCAGTTTCGGGAAAACATTCGGTTCAAATTCGGGCAAATATTCTTTCCTAATTTGGGAAAGTATTCGAAAAATCACTTTATGAAAAAGTATACTTGTGTGACTAGCAAGAATAATTGAATAACGTCAAAAATGTATTCATTATACAAAATTATCTCAATAAGGAATAAAAAATTATTCCTAATTTTTTCTAGCTAAACGTTAAAAAATGCTTCTTCGGCCTATATGACACTACGTTTTTTCTCTGGTATATTTGGTTTGAAAAACCCGCCGAAAGTCAAAATACAAAAACAATTCTTGAAAAGAGACAAAACCTGTGTTCAATTACTAAAAATTTGTAACTTATTTTTCATAAAAACTGTCATTTTCATATGGAGAGCTGTCATTTTTTACGAAAAATTCGTAACAATTTTTTGTTATTGAACAGAGCTAAATAATAATATAATAATACAATGGCGCTTATATAACTCTGACGAGTTTTATGGCCGGGCTTCTCTCCCAATTCGAGGTGTGTTCCTTTTGTTTGTCCTACTAATTGGGTGGCCGGTTCCGAACGGCGAATGCATTTTTTTGAGAAGCTTTTTCATGGCAGAAATACACTCGGAGGGTATGCCGCTCACTGCCGAGAGGTGACCGCTGTTTCTAAAACCCCAACAATTGAGTTTTAATTAATTAGAAAAAAATTTTTTGGTGTTTGTTCGGACTGGGGTTTGAACCCGAGACCTCTGGTATAGCAGGCGCACTCTACCCACTGCACTACAGCGGCCACGAACAGAGCTAAATACTCCATTAATAAAAATAGGTAAAAAAACTTTTTAAGTTAAACGGTTTTATGTTATACATACATTGCAATGTTTAAGATAAATGTACTAAAAACCAAAAAATAATAAAATAGATACAGTCGTGGGAATTATAAACATTTGCATAGACTAGACTAAAATAAAACCGTGGGGCACGTCAATTGTCTACAATCGTTGATTAAAATGTTTGTTTTGTAATGTTACACTATAATTAGGCAGTTGTTCAACCGACAACGATGGACGTGTGATAAGTAGGGCTAGAATGTGGAAAAAAGCTAGCAAGCTCGATTATAAGCGAGTTTTAGGGTTTCATAGTGGTGAGCGAGTAATACTTTTATCATATGTTTTGTCGATTAAAGACAAACTACGAGCAGTGAAACGATTCCTCGTGTGAATGTCCAACGATAAACTAGTTGAAACATCTCTTTTATTAACATGGAGTGTATAACTATTGGAATTTCCATGAGCAAGAAAATAGTAAGTATTTTCCTCACCGTCTGCGGGCCAACTGCCTAACGACGAATTAAACGATTCTTCTATCGCACATTAAGTCGATAATTTGTAGACAATTAACGTGCCCCACGGTTTTATTTTAGTCTAGTCTATGCAAATGTTTATAATTCCCACGACTGTATCTATTTTATTATTTTTTGGTTTTTAGTACATTTATCTTAAGCATTGCAATGTATGTATAACATAAAACCGTTTAACTTAAAAAGTTTTTTTACCTATTTTTATTTTCTAGTTTTTAGTTTTTATTTCGCATTCTGTTTAATTCATTTAGTGCTTCATTATTGCAAGGTTTCTTGCCCGTTAGTTTATTGCAGTCCAACGCCTCTATAGCGACCCACGCGCCACCTATCGGAAGTTTTTTTTAGGAAAATATTTCCTTTCAAGGTAGTAATACATGTTCCGAATTTCAGCCAAATCGGACCATAAATGCGATTTTTGTAAATATAGCGACCCACGCGCCACCTAGCGGAATTTTTTTTTTTAAGAAAATATTTCTTTTCAAGGTAGTAATACATGTTCCGAATTTCAGCCAAATCGGACCATAAATGCGATTTTTGTAAATATAGCGACCCACGCGCCACCTAGCGGAATTTTTTTTTTAAGAAAATATTTCTTTTCAAGGTAGTAATACATGTTCCGAATTTCAGCCAAATCGGACCATAAATGCGATTTTTGTAAATATAGCGACCCACGCGCCACCTAGCGGAATTTTTTTTTTAAGAAAATATTTCTTTTCAAGGTAGTAATACATGTTCCGAATTTCAGCCAAATCGGACCATAAATGCGATTTTTGTAAATATAGCGACCCACGCGCCACCTAGCGGAATTTTTTTTTTTAAGAAAATATTTCTTTTCAAGGTAGTAATACATGTTCCGAATTTCAGCCAAATAGGACCATAAATGCGATTTTTGTAAATATAGCGACCCACGCGCCACCTAGCGGAATTTTTTTTTCATAATATTGCATTGTCATCGGGGTTATACATGCGTGCAAAATTTCAGATTAATCGGTTGACAGGAAGAGGGTGAAATTTGAATTACTAAATTTGACCCAACAATAAAACAAACGGGGTGAGCTAAATAAAACCGTTTAAAAACAATTTGATTGACATTAAACTTCAAACTAAATGAAAATAATATTTATTTCAAAAATTAATTTTTTTCGAAATTGGAATTCAAATTACTGAAATAAAAAAACAAGTAAGAGCGCGGCTGTCTTCGGCCGTACCGAAGACTTCATACCTTTCATGATTGGGGAAATGGAAATTTGCATTGTCTGATATTGTTTAATTTATACTTCCAATTCTGTTAGTTATTTATGCAAAGATTCACTAGAAAAAAGTGTCATGATTTAAATGGAGAAGTTATACCTTAAAATATATATATCTGAACAATCGGTTGTATGGCAGCTAT
This sequence comes from Urophora cardui, assembly GCA_960531455.1. Lineage (NCBI taxonomy): Eukaryota > Metazoa > Arthropoda > Insecta > Diptera > Tephritidae > Urophora > Urophora cardui. Next base: position 39,212,046 of record OY482674.1, on the reverse strand, counting down.
ATGTTATAGTGGTCCGATCTAGACAAATTTCGGTGACATTATTTAAGTCCATATGGGTACAAATAATTCAAAGTTTCATGGCCTTAGCTGTTTAAATTGAGAAGTTATACCCCAAAATGTCCATATCTGAACGATCGGTTGTATGGCAGCTACATGTTATAGTGGTCCGATTCGGCCCATTCCGACAAATGATCAGCTTCTCCTTAAAATACACTCACATTCCGAATTTCAAGCAGATATCTCAAAAACTGAGGGACTAGTTTGCGATCAAACAGACAGACAGACGGACAGACAGACGGACATGGCTTAATCGACTCAGCTCATGATCCTGATCATATTGGTATATATTTTGGTAGGTCTGCCACGCCTCCTTCTGGTACTTTCACCATTCGAGTTTCGGCACAAAGTTATAATACCATTTCATTCTCATGAAAGGTATAGTTATGCATCTCAAATGGCAGGGTATCTGTGTATTCCATTTTATAAAGAGAAGCCAGTGCGCCGTATAATGTTTCTTCCGGACTTCTTCTTTCCCCTTAGGGCCAAAGCAGAAGCTTATAAGAGGCCAATTTAAAACTTGTATTTCTATATATGTATTTTTTATTTTAAACATAATTTATTTTATAGTTGTCAAAAAAGATTTGTATATGTATTTGCCGCAATCATTTGTATTCAAGTGGCAAATCAAAATTTGTCCATTTTCATCATTTTTATTTACCTTCTGTATCACATTTGTGTTTACACGATTTGGCTACAAGGGCTGTTTTTGATTTGCCACAAGAGGCTAAATATTTGGCTTTTGTGATTTGTGTCAAATGAAATTTACCGTTCACACGGTTTGCCTATGAATTTGGCAAATTTTTAGCCAAATGTACAAATCGTGTGATCTTAGCTTAACTGGCGCAAAAATAGAAATATTTTAATGAAATTTGGTACACAGATTCTAATGGGAACAGAGAAGGTTGGTGTTGAAAATAAGGCATATGTATGTATTTCGAAAAACACGTAAAACATGATCACTAATAAAGCCCGAGTGATGGAATTTCATCCATGCAATGACCTTATGCCGTTATGAGGAAATATGCTGAAATTAAAAAAAATGGGCCAAGAGGGGCAAATTTTCAAAGATTTATAAGTCAAAACTCAGGAACTGTAGGAGATAAATCGATTAAGCTTCGGCCACTGATTTGCTTGCCAAGGCAAACGTTTGGAAAAAAATTACCAAAGTCGGCAGGGACAACATATATGTACATAAAAATATATGTAAAATATATAAAAATATAATGCACATGCACTGCGGGAAAAAACAACGTATATCCAACAAAAACGACGTCAACTCAACAAAAAACAGTCATGATAGTCAGCCTACCTTGAAAATTGTTGCATTGACTATAATAATTGTTATTTTCCCATTTTACAAATATTACAATGAAAACAACCTCATTTATATTTAATATGACTGTGACGATTGCCAATTTAACATATCATATGAGTGGATAATGCATCAGGACATTGACAATTTAAACACATTCGATTATGAAAGAGCAACTAAAATTTTAATTCAACGTTTTATTGGTCGAGGCAAAGTAGCTTTCAAAGTGAATATTATTTGAAACAACATTAAAATGTCAATTTGAAATTGTTGTTATGTTACGTAAAAGCGCTTTTATTGTTGGGTTAACAATGATACGTTGATATAACGTAGCTATCGTAGTTATTTCAATGTGAAGATTATTTGAAACAACATTAAAATGTCAATTTGAAATTGTTGTAATGTTAGGTGAAAGCTCTTTTATTGATGGGTTAACAAACGGCATTGTTGACTAGGTTAATATGCAATATAAATCTATTTTCAATTTAAAAACGCAGAGTGTTTGTTTTAGAATTCATTGTTTTTTTTATTTACATAGATAAACACAAATGTAATGTACATTTTTGTTATTTTAATACATAGATTACACAGTCAACATATTTACAAAAATTTCACTCAACACGAACAAACCAATAGTAATACATAATAGTTTGGCTCAGATTTCAATCTGCTGACCAAAAGGGTCGGCTTTACATTAAGGAACCACGGTTCGAGAAAAACAAAAGTCTTACCTACCGGACGCTTATCTATAGTTGGGGAGATATTCCTTGATAAAGTAATTTGTGTGTTGTAATTTTCCCGTTGGCGGCCTTTGGCTGCGCTTTAAAAAATAACCCTCAGCCGGTAATATCTATAGACCCATCCAACTAGCAACAAATTACGAACAAATATCTCGTGAACTATAAGCCTCCGCCAAAATTTGATTTCGGTTTTGATATCTGTGAGAGCCCCCTGAAAATGTAATTTTTCTCGGATCGTGGTTCTTTAATGTAAAGCCGACCCTCTCGCTAGGCCTTCTAGAATTCATTTAAAAAGCTCCACCAACGCATGCTCATTCACAGCAATCGCCAACACTTTAAATCCACCCAATAATATGCCACCAATCTGTATTAATATGCCTTTCAGTTTTCCCTTGGCATCCGCCGCTTGATTCTCCACCTCACTCATTGCCGGAACAAGATAGAAAATCCGAGGAAACTTTGTTATTTTGTAGAATATATAATACACACGATATCGAAAGGAAGTGCTTAATTTTTTATAAACAATCTAAATTCCACTGTCACGCAAAACAAAAATTGGGAGTCGAGTTTGCTTTTTACGCACGCCATTCAATTTCGGCTACAAATTGTATACACGTTTGCATTTGAAATTTGTCAGATCAACAATGCCCACTATAAGTTGAAAATGTAGCTAAATCGAATTAAAATTTCTCAACGTCAAATCGAGAATGCCCACTTTAAGCTGACAATGTAGCCACGCCAGAGTAAAATTTCTGAACGTCAGATCAACAATGCCAACTTTAAGTTGAAAATATAGCCATGCCAAATTGGAAATGTTGATGTTGTAATGAAATTGCTTATATTGTTAGATTATTTTTAACTACGAATTATTGCTAAATTGACTATTTTACATTTAAACTAACAGAAAAATATTTACTTTAACTATAAAAAAGTGTGATTCAACAAGAAATTAGTCGACATTGAAAAATGTAACATTGTCACCGTTGGGTGTTACTTTTACAATTGCCTTTTTCCTTCAGTGTACCTACGTATATAGGTATAATAAAAACATTTTATGCGATATCTTTGTCAAACATATAGGTAATTCATTGAAAGTTCCATAAGTTCCACCAAACCAAATAAATAATTAGGTGATTCACAAAGTGTCATAAAGTCATATGTCATATTAAAATATTGTACGGAAATAGTTATAAAAGACTTTTCCGAAGCCTTGTGAAGAAGTAAACAAAAACAGCTGATCAAATACGACGACCCAAAAACATATCGTGCACAGTTGTATTTATTTAGTACACATATAGCATAGAATGCAACAACAAAATATTATCACTTATGACGATATGACGCAATATGACAGGTTGTGAATCCCCTAAATAAGTTTTTTAAAATGGGCGTGACAGCACAAAACATACCGACTGGCGCCACGTATGTTTTGTTATTTTTTGCGCAAGATGCGCACGGGTCCAGCTAGTTATATATAAAATTCATTGTATGGAAAATGTACATATGTAACGCGATAACTCAAAAAGTACGGGACCGATTTTAATAATTCTTTTTTTTAAAATGTCACAAATGGTAAATTCTCGACAACCATGTAGGTACTTTTTTTTGCGCATTTCTAAGACTTTAATACCTTTTTCCCGGTTTTAAATTTCGAAAAACTCAAAAAAGCACAAGCATAGGCATTTTCGTTTGGTCATTTGCCGTGTTCAGTGGAGGCGTCGCAGTCGTGCCAGGCAGCGCAGCGTAGGCGACTCATATGTTTGTTTTTGCACGGTTTGTTGTTTGGCTCGGTGGCAATCAAAAACCTGTTTACACATGCATACTATGCTATAACTCAAGAACGCCTGCACCTACAAGTGCGATATTGGTATCAAATGAAAGGTGTTGAGCAGGGCTTCAACATAGAGTTATTTTCATTGTGATGCCTAGACATCCTCCCCAGTCTGGGTAAGAATGTGGACCCAGATGACTCCGGAATGTTTTTGAACGATATTGGTATGAAATTAAATGTATTGAGCAGGGCTTTAACACAAACCTATTTTCATTGTGATTTTCATGCTGGGTCTCCTGATATGGGCCAAAACGTGGATCTGGATGACGTCGGGATGTGTCTGAGCGATATTGGTATCGAATGAAAGGTCTTGATCTGGACTTCAATATAGAGGTGTTTTAATAGTGATGCCTAGGCTGTGTCTCCAGATAAGGGTCAACAGGTGGACCGGATGACCCTCGAATATTTCTGAGCGATATTGCTACCAAATGAAAGGTATTGATGAGGACTTCGACGTAGAATTATTATATTTGTGATGCCTGGGTCGGGTCCCCAGATTAACCCGGAATGTTTCGGAGCAATATTGGTATGAAATGAAAGGTTTTGAACAAGGCTTTTACATGGAGTTCTATTCATAATGATTCCTATACCGGGTCCCCAGATATGGGTCAAAATGCGGACCCGGATGTTTTTGAGCAATATTGGTATCAAATGAAAAGTGTGGGGAACGGCTTCAACATAGAGCTGTAGTGATGGCTAGACAAGGTCCCGGAATAACTTAACTTAACTTGACTTGGCTTGACTTGACTTGACTTGACTTGACTTGACTTGGCTTGACTTGACTTGGCTTGACTTGACTTGACTTGACTTGACTTGACTTGACTTGACTTGACTTGACTTGACTTGACTTGACTTGACTTGACTTGACTTGACTTGACTTGACTTGACTTGACTTGACTTGACTTGACTTGATTTGACTTGACTTGAGTTGAATTGACTTGACTTGACTTGAATTGACTTGAGTTGAATTGACTTGACTTGACTTGACTTGACTTGACTTGACTTGAATTGACTTGACTTGACTTGACTTGACTTGACTTGACTTGACTTGGCTTGACTTGACTTGGCTTGACTTGACTTGACTTGACTTGACTTGACTTGACTTGACTTGACTTGATTTGACTTGACTTGACTTGACTTGACTTGACTTGACTTGACTTGACTTGACTTGACTTGACTTGACTTGACTTGACTTGACTTGACTTGACTTGACTTGACTTGAATTGACTTGACTTGACTTGAATTTACTTGAGCTGACTTGACTTGACTTTGGTTAACTATTATTCCTCATTGCGAAGCAACGGGTATTTGCTAGTATATATATATGTACATACTGTTAACGAAACTTTATGATTTGCATGATAATTAGGGTTGCCAGATACCTTTCCCGAAAAAATCAGTACATTGCCTTCCTAAAAAAAAACAGTATATGCGGAGAAAATCTTCTTTATTACTGGCATTTTGTTTTTGTTTCCGTATAGTTACAGCCTCATTCCCTTTGACGATATCGTGTCCAAAACGTTGTCGTTCGTGTGTTGGTATTATGAATGACGATACGTAGGGTTGCCAGATACCTTTCCCGAAAAAATCAGTACATTGCCTTCCAAAAAAAAGAGCAATATATGCGGAGAAAATCGACTTTATTACTGGCATTTATATTTTTTTGTTTCCGTGTCGTTAACTGTCGATCATGTTTCTATGACATTTAACGTTCGCGTTGCTTCCTCCTTCTTAATCATTTCATGCTTATGCCGTGGTTATGCTTACGAGCAAAACACCGATGAAATTCGGACACATTTTCGTCATCGATGAGAGGTGGTTACGCTTAAATCGATGATTAGAGCGCACATACCCAACATAACACATTATTACCCCGAAGCCTCGGGTGCTTGTTTCACCCAGCAAATTTGATCGATGTCCGAAATTTCTCTCACTCGTCGGAGTGCACAACAACAATTACACGTTGGTCGTCGAGTATTATCGCAGGGTGATAAAAATGAATTTTTTTAGTGTCGGCTAAAAATCAGTACAAATCAGTACAAAATCCAAAAAATCAGTATTTCTTAAGGTTTTTAAAACCATCAGTACGGGGCACGCAAAATCAGTATTGTACTGATCAAATCAGTACGTCTGGCAACCCTAATGATAATTATTTTTCTATTTTTAGATAAATATACCTACATGAATATATGTATGTGTTGTATGTCCTTGTGGCATAAAAACGATAATTTCAAGTTAATAAAAGTTATCTAATCTAAATTTGCTTGGTACGTACCAAACGGGCTGAATTTGGCTTTTGGGTCAGAATTTTTCAAATCAGCACAAAAAAATTTTTTTTCTTTGATTTTTATGATTCGTGTCTTAATCGATAGCTCTCCGTGTCAAGAATTAGTTCCCGAAATATTTTTGCAAAATGAACATTTTTGCAATAGTTATTCGCCAAGAAAGTTTTACATCAACTTCTTTAAAAAAAATTATTGTTAATCGACGGTACAATTAAATTTAACGCGAACTACGCCAAATATTAGGTAATTATGTATATTTTAAAATAGTTTTTGAAAAAAATTAAAAAAAAAAATGTCTGTATCCTTTTTAAGGATAATTGTTGTTATCAATGTTCTCCGCCTAGGAAAAATTCGGAAAAAATATTGTAGATGTAATGATGCATCGTAAGCTGAATTCCGAAGAAAAAAAGATAGGGACTCTTACCGTTTAAATGCAAAATGCGATTGAACGATTCCCCTCTTCAGCTTAGTAACATTACACTATTCTAAAATTATTAATTTGAAATAATTCCAAGAGATTCAGGTATAGGGGAGTTGGTCCGGTCTTCCTGATCTCAAAAATTGTTTTCTTTATATTTTGTATGGTTATTTTTCGAGATAACGGTAAATTTTTGCAGTTTTGGGTATCACTACATTCAAACCTATTTTTCGCTAAGGTTGCAAGTGCGATAACCGCAAGCAGTACCTTGTTAGAAACATAATTAAAATACGCTTCTAACGACATGCAACTTGCAGTGATTGAACAAACCCTTGCTCGTCAAAATCAGAATTTTGTTATATTTTCTGATTCATTTTTTTATTCAAATATTTATCGTTTTTATAAAAAGGATTATGCACAGTATACACAGTAGATTCTCTACATTACAAAGTTTTGGCAACGGTTGTTATGAACGAGTGGTACGATCGAGTTCCAACTATGGTCACAGTTGATAGTAAGTAGATCGTAAAAGGATAAATAAAAAAAGTGAGCCAGAAAATTTAAAAAAGTGGTAGGTAATTAAATGCTCACTAGAGGAGCATAAATCGAAAAGAATGCTTTAAGCACTCGTTTCTAGTAAACCATGACCTGAAAATGAATCAGAAAATATAACAAAATTCTGATTTTGACGAGCAAGGGTGTGTTCAATCACTGCAAGTTGCATGTCGTTAGAAGCGTATTTTAATTATGTTTCTAACAAGGTACTGCTTGCGGTTATCGCACTTGCAACCTTAGCGAAAAATAGGTTTGAATGTAGTGATACCCAAAACTGCAAAAATTTACCGTTATCTCGAAAACTAACCATACAAAATATAAAGAAAACAATTTTTGAGATCAGGAAGACAGGACCAACTCCCCTATACCTGAATCTCTTGGAATTATTTCAAATTAATAATTTTAGAGTAGTGTAATGTTACTAAGCCAAGGATGCATCGTAACGTTAATATTATCGTTTACCGAAAAAAAGCAATCGTTTCCGTTGAAACTATTCAGGTTTTTACCGTTTACGCAATTATCAAAATAATTTATAGTCACAAAATAACGATAATGAAATTATCGAAATAATACCATTTCGTTGATTAGCGAAAATAAATTATCAAAATGATTTCATTTCGTTGATTAGCGTTATCATAACCAAATTTATAACGTTGAAATGCTTAGTGCGCTTGCAATGCCGTCGCGAACAATCGGCCGAGTATTCGCATACATACATACATATATGCATATGCACACGGACTGCTACGATTTGAGTGACAGCTGTGTATGTATGCGCCTCGTGCAGGCAATCTTTTTGTTGATTTACTTCGTTTCAACGTTACCGGTTGCATTTTGATAATTTAGTTTTGTGAATTATCGAAACGAAATGGTTTTGATAATTTAGCGTTGCGAATTAACGAAGCAAAACCATTTTGATGATTTAGCATTATGAATTAACAAAACGAAATAGAATCCGTTCGTTCGTTAAGCATCTCTGTACTAAGCTGAAGAGGGGAATCGTTCAATCGCATTTTGCATTTAAACGGTAAGAGTCCCCATCTTTTTTTCTTCGGAATTCAGCTTACGATGCATCATTACATCTACAATATTTTTTCCGAATTTTTCCTAGGCGGAGAACATTGATAACAAAAATTATCTTTAAAAAGGATACAGACATTTTTTTTTTTAATTTTTTTCAAAAACTATTTTAAAATATACATAATTACCTAATATTTGGCGTAGTTCGCGTTAAATTTAATTGTACCGTCGATTAACAATAATTTTTTTTAAAGAAGTTGATGTAAAACTTTCTTGGCGAATAACTATTGCAAAAATGTTCATTTTGCAAAAATATTTCGGGAACTAATTCTTGACACGGAGAGCTATCGATTAAGACGCGAATCATAAAAATCAAAGAAAAAAAATTTTTTTGTGCTGATTTGAAAATTTCTGACCCTTTTATTTTTAACTATTTTTCGGGTGCTATTTTTTCATTGATATCATTCAGCAGCTAATCTAAAAATTAGTCGTTCTTTACTAACCAAGAAGCCCTTAGCCTTTTTAAAACCATCCGTATTGTCACATCTCGAAATATATATAAAAAAAAAATAAAACAACTTAATTTCGTATGTAAAGTTGATAGCACCGATTCGAACATAAGTTAAATATAAGATTGGCTTTCGAAACGTCGAAATTGCCGACACCGTAGTTTATTCGGAATCCGTGATAGGTGTGTAAATAATTGCGCGTATTACTATTTGTCTCAAAACAGTAGATTAAAATTATTAAAAACAATTTTTTTTAGAATATCTACAGGGGCTTATCATATCAGGAAAGTAAAAGCATACAAAATTCGTTTAGTTTTTCCTAGATTTAGTTTCTACGTTATTCACACCAAGGTTAACAGATTAAAGTTCGCAATAAAAAATGGCTACACGGTTACGCGGCCGCCTAAAAAAAAAACAACAATAGTTTTATATTTTTTTTTTATTTAGACATCTAATCCATTTATTGCCTTACCTGAGTGCGTCAGAGATAATAAAAAAAAACTTATTCTAGGCCATACACTTTAGTACACATTTATGTTCTAGCCAATATACATATAGGTGATTCACAAAGTGTCATAAAGTCATATGTCATATTAAAATATTGTACGGAAATAGTTATAAAAGACTTTTCCGAAGCCCTGTGAAGAAGTAAACAAAAACAGCTGATCAAATACGACGATCCAAAAAAAAAAAAACCGTGGAGAGTTGTATTTATTTAGTACAAATATAGCCTAGAATGCAACAACAAAATATTATGACTTATGATGATATGACGCAATATGACAGGTTGTGAATCCCCTAAATTTTTTCGCAAATCTTAATAAACAACATTTGTTGACATATACAGATGGGCCTCTTTTTGCCGCGAATAAGAAAACCTTGGGTGTTACTCAAGCGATTAGGCAATATTTGCGAACTTGTATAACTAGAAAGTTAAAAATATTTTTTTGCGTGTCGCCAAGGTCGGCTAAATACAAATTATTTATTGTTTATTTAAAAGAAGCCTCTAAGAAGTTATACGAGTACAACATATACGGAGAAAAATATTATATATTAGGAGTAATTCAAAAGGTGTTTAATTAAGGCAATTGAGATTAACAGAGCCCCGGCAAATAACACTACTCGACACAAAAAATCACCAAGAGTAAGATAATACTTTTCTAAAGCGAAATTTTACGCTGATTCCGAATATCATACCCATTTTTTTTTGTGGCAGACCCAGTTTTTGAGATATTGGTAAAAACGTGGAAAAAGCCATATATGCAAACATTGCATCACATAAGTGCATCAAAAAGTTTTATTAGACATCGTGGCGATTTGACATCTAGGAGGAGCTAGTAGAGGGAGCTCCAACAAACATTTTTTGCCTTCACACTCCAAAATTGGTCAAGTAGTTTAGTTACAATGGCAAAAATAATGAAAAAAATTTGAAAAAAAAATCGAATTTTTTTAAAGAAATTTCAGATTCGACTGTCCAAAAATCAGAAAAATTGTATGGGGGACAAAAAGTTAGCCCCCCTATCCTATAGAGAATTTAATTGTGAAGATTTTAAGACTAATTGTGCAATAATCAGATGTACCGTTTTTTATATTTATTAGTGTCCGACCGAATATTCGGCCAAGCTTCGGTATTCGGCCTATTCGGCTGGTATTTTTTATTCGGCTTCGGCCTTCGGCTGAAAAGGCCGAATAGTCGAGGCCGAATAATAGATGTGTTTAATAACAAAAAAAAATTGACTGGATTTTACGAATTTTTGATTTTTTATAAGCGACAGAATATCGTAACTTCTAGTAATATGTTTTTGTTATTGAACAGGCCTAAGATTCCGAACGATAACTTACGCTAATTATTAAATATCGTCACCTTAGTGTGTCGATCAATTCTTTTAAAGTGTCATTAAATTAAACATAGTTTATTACACGAAAAAGTGGTTTATTCACTTATTGGCCATAAAAACAAAGAGATCATAAGTAAAAATTCAATACAGTTTCAAAAAAAATAGTTTTATGTATGTATAATACTATCATTGATGGGCACTTTTAAGTACCAGTAGTAATTCATTATTTTTACCCTTTTTACTGCTTACTTAAAATTTTTTACAGTAATAAGTAACGCGTTACTTATTACTTAAAATTTTTTACAGTATTAAGTATCGCTTTACTTATTACTTAAATTTTTTTACAGTATTAAGTACCGCGTTACTTATTACTGTAAAAAATTTTAAGTAATAAGTAACGCGTTACTTATTACTGTAAAAAATTTTAAGTAAGCAGTAAAAAGGGTAAAAATAATGAATATTTTACAGTAATAAGTAGTCTTTACTTACTACTGTAAAAAGTTTACAGTATTTCAGTATTATTTACTGTTTACTGTAAGACTACTGAAGTAGCGAGGATACAGTAGTCTAAGAATTGGCATACACACACACGCACATTGATGAGCACAAGCGCATGCGCTAACGAGCATCTGAGGTATGATGCCCAATAAACATAATAGAAAAAAATCTCGAACGCGAAAAACGTTTATACACATCTCTAATTCCAGAGCATTTTGAAATTCACAATTAAACGTACCTATTCTCAATTTTTTCTCAAATATACCAAGGTAAGTACCCAGGTATGTATGTATAAAGTAAGGATATGAAAAAAAACTATATTTTTACCACAATGCTCGGTAAAACGTCAGGAAGCAAAAATTTACTTAATTTTTTTTTATAAAATCCTAACCTAGAATACAATTAAGATATTTGTTGCCACTGCTTCTAATAACATTTGGATGAAAAGCAATTTTATTTTTTCAATTGATTTTTAAGTAAATGTTTGCTTCCCGACGTTTTACCGAGCATTGTGGTAAAAATATAGTTTTTATTTTTATATCCTTAATTTATACATACCTGGGTACTTACCTTGGTATATTTGAGAAAAAATTGAGAATGGGTACGTTTAATTGTGAATTTCAAAATGCCCTGGAATTAGAAATGCGTATAAACGTTTTTTCAACGTTCGAGATTTTTTTCTATTATGTTTATTGGGCATCATACCTCATATGCTCGTTAGCGCATGCGCTTGTGCTCATCAATGTGCGTGTGTTTGTATGCCAATTCTTAGACTACTGTATCCTCGCTACTTCAGTAGTCTTACAGTAAACAGTAAATAATACTGAAATACTGTAAACTTTTTACAGTAGTAAGTAAAGACTACTTATTACTGTAAAATTTTTACAGTAATAAGTAACGCGGTACTTAATACTGTAAAAAATTTTAAGTAATAAGTAAAGCGATACTTAATACTGTAAAAAATTTTAAGTAATAAGTAACGCGTTACTTATTACTGTAAAAAATTTTAAGTAAGCAATATTCTTTTACTGCTTACTGTTTGCTTTACTGAATTACAATTTTACCTCAGTATGCCCATCTATGAATACTATGTTACAGCAAAACAATAACCAAGAAATTCAAGTACTGCTATTGTTTTATGGCTAGGTTTTTGAGATAATGGTAATTTTGTGTTTTCTTGGTTATCACTTCATTAAAAATTATTTTCGCGGAAGTCGCAGACCATGATTGGCGGAATACAATTTGAGTATACATACACAACTCCAACCAGCTGTTCGACTAACTTAACCTTAGTTGCTGGTCAACTATACACCGAAGCAGATAAACTCTTTTTTTGGCGTACAACAAAAAGCTGTTGAACTTTAAGTATTGAATTTTATTTACCTACATAAAGACTGAATTTTTTTTTATTTTTGTTTACAACTATGTATGTATTTTTGTAAGGTGTTTTGTTTATTCAAAAGACAAAAAAAAAATGAATTGTTATGAATAGAGCTCGGAAAAATAGGTGAATTCAAGCGCCTAAAAAATGCTACATTTTGTAAATTTTGGTTGTTTTCAGTGGCGGGATTACAATTTAAATATAAAGGGGTAGCATATTGGTATGGTGAAGATTTTATTAGAAAAGTTCTTAATCATGTTACACAAATTTGCAGTTTGAATAAACATACAGTGGTGTGTGATGAAATAAAGCTAAAGAGGGATTTAGTTTCTTTGACATTTTTACTGAAAAAAAGTATGAAGAACACATTTTGTATTTTATACTTTTGTACATCGTCAAGCTTTTTGAAAGCAAAACAAAACTAGCTGTAATGAAAATAAAATTTGGGAAAAGTAAGTAAATTATGGCATAGTTAATGTTCCAATAACTCATAAACAAAAATGCAGAACGGTTTTTACCACGACAGAAATTTGCATTTTTACAGATATGGAATTATGCCGAGTATCCAATTGGAAAATTGTAAACCCTGAAATGGTCATAAGAAAAAACAGGAAAGTTCAAGTCAAGTTTTTTTTACCTAAAATATGCAAATGTTTAAAGTCAGACCACTACAAATTAAAAAGCTGTATTATATATTCCATTTGCTAATATGCACTTGCCTCATTTTCATTCAAAATATATTTGGTTTGAAACTGTAATTGCTTTTCCTTCACGTGCGAAGATTTTGTCTCAAATTTAAGCGAGTCACTACAAATTTTTAATTTGTTTCTTTATTCTTTATAATTATATATTTATTTAATATACCTTATTTATTATTATTCTTTATTATTATATTTATTTATTGTTGCTTTCTTTGAAATTTTTCACGTGCAACCCATAAAAAACCTTAATAATTTATTTTTCTGGCATCCTAGTAAGCAAAAAATCCAATTGCATTCACGGGGGCTTAGACCTGAATGAACTCCACCCACCCTTAAAATTGCCACTGGATGTGCTCACAAACATTACGTAGCATAATTTTAGGCGTTTGATTTTCACCTATTATCCGAGCTCTAGTTATGAAATAAAAAAAATCTCATACTTAAGTATATATTTTTCTTATTTTGGTATTCGGCTTCGGCTTCGGTTTTCGGCCGAATAAAGGATTATGCCGAATATTCGGCTACGGCTTCGGCTTCGGCCTAAAATTCCAGCTTCGGTCGGACACTAATATTTATCTATTTATATTGAAAGTCCTTAACCAAACATTTTCCGGAAGAGTCAAATTTCAACAACAAAATTGGGTTTATTCATAAAACTTTATTAAGGAGTAATACTTAAGATTATTTTATTCCATTTATTACATGTTTTGAAGTGCACAATATCTCTCAAAACAGCGATTAATAGGAAAAAATTAATTGAATTAAAAAATTTCCGTATTTCGCTATTGATAAATAATGAGCGATGTGAGTAAGTACTTTTTACTACTCTTTTATAATCTTCTGTATTTGTTACACTTATGATTGGCCAAAAAATAGTCTCCCATCATATACTCGTACCAAGACCCTTGATATCGCCATTCAAAATCTATTAAGTCCTGATGAAATCTTTCACCATGTTCATTACTTTCAGCACCTAAGCTTGTAGGGAAATTATCAAGATGTGAACGCTATAAATGAATTTTAGGCGGCATATTACTTTTTATACCTTTCATGAGAATGAAATGGTATTATAACTTAGTGCCAAAAAATTTTTGTCGAAAGTACCAGAAGGAAGCGTGGGGGACCCACCACTGATATGATCAGAATCACGAGCTGAGTCGATTAAGCCATGTCCGTCTGTCCATCTGTCCGTCCGTCCGTCTGTGTGAACGCAAACTAGTCCCTCAGTTTTTGAGATATCTGAATGAAATTCTGAATACAGGTATTTTGTTATATGCAGCTGATCATTTGTCGGAATCGGCCGAATCGGACCACTATAACAAAAAACAACCGATTATTCAGATATACATGAAATTTTTGGATGTAATTTGCGCATAACTTCCCCATTTAAACAGCTAAGGACATGAAACTTTGAAGTAGACGTACCCATTTTGGCCCAAACAAGGTTACCGAAAATTATCAAGATCGGACCACTATAACATATAGTTCCACAACATCCGATTATTCAGATATACACATTTTGGTGTATAACTCCTCCATTTTAACAGCTAACGGCGAGAAATTTTGAAGTATTTGTACCCATATGGGCCCAAACAGGATTACCTAAAATTGTCAAGATCGGACCATTATAACATATAGCTCCCATACAACCGATTGTTCAGATATGGACATTTTGGTGTATAACTCCTCCATCTAAATAGCCAAGACACCATTTTTTCTAATAAATCTTTCCATAAATAACCCACAGAATTAAAATTATAAATTAAACTTAATCCGGCTATGTACATACATAGGTAACTTTTCATTTCCCCACTCATGAAAGGTATTAAGTCTTCGGTACGGCCGAAGACAGCCGCGCTTTTACTTGTTTTGCTTTATAGTTTTGCAATAAAGTAGCCTTTTTTTAACTAGAAATCTAACTATTTCACGATAGATCGGGTTCTTTTTGTTACTGCTTGGAGCAGTTTTTAACAAACTGTTTGTGGATTTTGTGGACAGTGGAATCTGAAATTTCTTTAAAAAAATTCGATTTTTTCTCAAATTTTTTTCATTATTTTTGCCATTGTGACCAAACTACTTGACCAATTTTGGAGTGTGAAGGCAAAAAATGTTTGTTGGTGCTCCCTCTACCAGCACTTCCTAGATGTCAAATCGCCACGATGTCTAATAAAACTTTGTGATGCACTTATGTGATGCAATGTTTTTTACCAATATCTCAAAAACTGGGTCTGCCACAAAAAAATGGATGTGATATTCGGAATCAGCGTAAAATTTTGCTTTAGAAAAGTATTATTTCATTTTTGGTGGTTAAAGTTGATCAAAATTTGTCGAGTAGTGTAATATGTACTTTATTACGATAGAAATGAGTGTGGAATCGGATCAAACATCTTTATTTCTTTGCAATCGACCTTGAAAACATGCTTTAACTTGCTAAAATAGTTTCGTCAGGTTAGTTTGCAACCTTGGTGTCAACTATCAAAATATAAATTTTGTGAGCGCAAAAAGTAAATAAATAGATTAATAAATTTTGCGTAAAATACGTAAATACAAACATATGTACATACATATACATATGTATTTTCATATAGCCAACCATAAATCTTAGATGAAACGCGTTTATCTTCAAATGCTTACGCACTATCAATTGTTCATTCACAATGGCTTCATGGCTACACTGATGTCGTGGTCGACAATTTCTTAAGCGCTTTCAACCAGGGCCTTGGAGTAAAATATTCTTTTCGTTTGCTCCGCTCCCAATTTTTTTTTTTTTTGCTCTGACTCCGCTCTTATGCCCCATTTTTTATGTTCGGAGCTCCGCTTCCGCTCTGTTTTTTTTTTTGCTCTGGCTCCACCTTTCAATAAACCAAAACGTTATCTACTTCTGTACCAGTGATGGAAAATGACTCGTCGTGCGTGTGCACTTTTCGTCCTTTTCGGAAGCATCTTGGCACTTATCGACAAGACTATCTTAAATCAGATACGATAATTTTTTAATGATGAAAAGAGACGCTTAATGCTTACTTGAGTTAAGAGTTAACTCGATACTATTTGGCATATAGGGCGAATGTTTTCAGGATAATCCAGTATCGCCTTAAAAACGTCTTCAATCTTTCTTTATTCCTTATAGTCTAGCTTAACAAAAAGTGGCCAAATGTATTTATATGTACATATTTATGTATACATATGTACATATGTAAGGAGCTAAGGAACTAGTGACTTTCAGCTCCAGCTGCGCTCCGGGCCCTGCTTTCAACTCAAAGCACTTAGCCAATTCGACTAGTATAGTTTTTGTTCTCCATATTATTCGCTAATCGAGCCAGTGTTTTTTTCGACTCGCTTACAAAAGCTGCAGCTATTAATCGCTTCGGCTATGTTCAGAAACGCTGCATGAAACGCAACAGCGGCAGTAATTATTTTTTTGATGATTGTGATGAGCGACGCTTCATGCAAAATTTACGTTTATGAACGTTCTGCTTGCACTACAAAAGCGGGTTGCGCTTCAAACTGAGTTTCTGAACAGAGCTTTCCTCTCATACTTCCTTAAAATATTGAAAATGCGCATACACTTTATTAATTCATGGCGAGCTCCTCTTAGAGGGGTTTTCTATTCAAGAAGTTTTGAGAAACGTTGTTATTGCAGCGGACAGTAACCCTGCTTAGCACTGATGAAGAGAAGTGTTAGATGCATAGATTTGAAGAGTCATGCGAAGATCTGGTTGGTGGTGTGAGGCGAATCTCCACATGCTGGACATACATACATTAGGTGCCGCTAGACGTTGGTCCCTTTAAATTGCGCAGGACCGGAAGACCGGAAAGTATATACCTCTGACTGCCTCTAAACGAATTTTTCCTATAGCTTGCCTGAAATGCTGTAACGACAGCCGGTTCTACTTATACACAGCAGAATGAGTCGAGATTTCCCCGAACAAGTGCTGACATTTCAGTCAAACGCCACTTAGTTCGACGTATTAAATTTAAGAAATGTCATTCTTCAGCGCGAGACCGTGTTTTGATTGTTTATACAGTCGATCAGATGAGATGGGGCTTGGAGTATTCGAGAAAAGAGTTCTTAGGAATATTTATGGACCTTTGTACGTTAGCGATGACGACTGAGATTGAATGATGAGTTGTAGGAGTTTTACGCACATATCGACTTTGTTCAGCGAATGAAAATCCAGCGGCTGCGTTCGACGGGTCATGTAGTGAGAATGGATAAAGGCGCTGAAGCTAAGAAAATATTTATTTTGAAACCTGCTAAAGGCAGCAGTATTGGAAAGATCTGGTGGAGTGCGAGTCGGCCTCCTTTGGTGTTTACAATTGGCGCCAAGCAGCACAAAACAGAAACAACTGGCGCGCTTTATTGGACTCGACCAAAATCGTCTAGACCAGTGATCTCCACAAAGCCCTTATGGAAGCGCGGGTACCGGTACTTTGAAATAAAAATCATGGCCGACAATAAGAGCAAAAAAATTGCGGCCGCCCACTTCCTCCATTATTAAAATTACACCCGAAAAGTTTCGAAAATTTATAAATTGATAATTGTTTGTTAGATAAAGATGTGTATTTTTTGAAATATTTTATATATTTTTAAATTTTTTTTTTTTAATTTTTTTACTTTCTTCTCCGTCTTAAAAAAAGACGATCTAGCGATTTCTTCTGCAGATCGTGCTGGTGTTGTGCGTTTTTATATTTTTCATTATTAGCGCACGCTTTAATAATTAAAGTTTAATTTATAGCTAAAACTGCGCCATCTGATTGAAATAATCTCATTAGTAAATATGTTGCGTAATTTTAAGCACAAAGAAATTACCCATATGCATACAGGTGAAGCTAATAAAAGGGTGTTATAAAATCTACATAGGTATATACGTAGATACATATGTACATATTAGGGATTCCAATTTGCATTATTACATTGCAGCATTATCAACATGTGTCCTGTGCCCTATTAAAGTGTTGCATTTTTCATGTGATGAATGAAACAAAAATAATGCAACCTTTTACTTGTGCTAAGAGCCCGTAGTCGCGCCAGTTTTATATTTTGCCAATAGAACAAACATCCCTAAAAAGTGTTGAGTCTGTGTGGAAGAGAACAAAAAAATGTGACAGCCGGAAGAAAGTGCTAGAATAAAAAAGTTCATTAGTCAAAGTAAGGATTAAAATTTTTGATTTCTTTTTAATAACACTGTAGGGAGGTCAAAATATCACAGCGAAACGCCGAGACACCCCAACTTAATTTTTGGCTGTAGAATACGGTGGCGTTTTCAGAAAGTCAAAGTTGGCTCTCGTTTTCGAGAAATTCAGGAAAGAAGTTTCAGAGCTCTGAAGGTAATTTTTTTTCGGTCTATAAACTTTACTTAGGTTTTGAACCCTTTTCCCGCGTAAAGATTTTGATGGTTGTTCTTACTTAATTGGGACATTCTAAATTCAATGCCATCATTAGTTTTTCCCAACTGGCTCCGGTTTATGAGATAATGGTATTTACCATCAATTTGGACTTTTTTGTTAATAACTCGGTCAGATTATGAGTTCAATTGCCCAAAATTTGCACATGACCATATTTTAGAATTACCTTAACTTTTCCTGAAAATAATTGAAATCGGGTGACTATAACATATAGCTGCCATACAAACGATTGTTCAGATGTGGACATTTTGGGGTATAGCTTCGCTGTTTAGACAGCTAAGGACATGCGCCTTTGGAGAATTTTTACCTGTATTGATCTTAATCTGTTCCGTGAAAATTGTCAAGATCGGGTCACTATAACATATAGCTCCCATACAACTGATTGTTCAGATATATGGTTTTGCACTTTTATTTTTTTATAACTCCGAAAATAGTCATTCTGCGTGAAAAAACAACATAAACACTTTCATTCAAAATTAATAGGTGAAAATTTTTCTCATATACGATTTCCACGTATCTGCATCGGTTATTGCACTTTTGTGCAACCAAAGTTGAAATTTCACCATAGGCATTTTTTTCAAGCCCAATAACTCATGTATCGTATTAAATGAATTAGATGATCTTTATATCGTCTTACAGAAGAATTAAAAGAACTATTACGCAGTTTTTAAATTAAATACGAAGCTACATACTCGGAATTCATATCAAAATTTTGCCTCCGATATTTATCTATTCAGAAGTTGCATTAATTTTCTGAATTTTTGGGCAAGCTTGGAAATATTCGCTTAAACAAGGTGCGTCGTTAACTTCTAAAAAAAGCTTCGTTTTCAAGAGAAATGAACGTTCTTTCAATAGCTGCAATCATCTTTTAATGAAAGTAACAGATTTAACAGATTGAGCAGTGAATATAGCAAAAAAATCGCATTTTTCGTCTGTTTGGACATGAATATCCCAAAACCTAAACGTATTACCGAAAATCCGACTTCAGATTCAGAATCAGCGCACCGAAATCCTTTAGAAAAGTAGAATTTTATTTGAGTTAGAAAATTTTTTGGAAATTTTGTCGGCCTGTGTAATTAAAGTCCAAATCCCGGTATAAATCCCGGGATCCCGGGATTATAAAAAAAATCTCGAAAATCCCGGGATCTTAAAAATCGGAAAAATTGGAATCCCTAGTACATATGTACATTGCACATACACATATCACTATCGAATTCCGTATCAAATCTTAAATTTCAAATAAAAGATGGAATCAATTTCTCTCAGTGTGTGGGCGTGAACTCGCTTTCGCAAGCTTCTGCAGAAAATAAAAAAGAAAAATGGAAGCCAAAAATGGCGCATCCACATACCCAGTCGAAATTGGTTGCTTTGAAAATTCAGGTTTCTTTGAATACTTTTAAAAGTGTTCAATATAATAAAATAAACTAACACCTAGACCACTTAGACCAAAATCAATTTAAAAATTATTCTTTTATAGGTAATTTTACATGAATTAATAGTAAATTTGCGCTGCTGTTCCTAATGGGTATAGCATTAAACTTCGTTTGTTGGCGAGAGGATAGAATGCGCGGCCGCGGTGATTTTCGGCGCGCTTGCCTATGCTTAAGCGCGGCACAAAAACAAAAAGCGCGGAAGCGCGGTGGCAGTGAAGACCCATGGTCTAGACCATTACGCGCCAATTAAGAAGAAGAAAATCAAAAGCTTATAAAATTTGAGTCACAATCCATCGATGAATAGCATTGAAGAAGACTTATTGTTGATGTAAGAAGTGTTGGCAGTGTCTTAGAATAAAGCAGTGCCACCATCAAATGATTATACTTACCGCGAACTTTAATTTTTTTCAATTAAGAAAATAAATAACGATATTTTTTAATTTTTTTTAAATTAATTTTGAGACCACAAAGCCTTGAACTTTATTTTGTTTAATTTTTCTGTATTTTTTGTTTGTTTTGAAGTTCCTTTCTAATGTTTGTATTATGTTGCTGTTTTTTTTATTATTTTTCTCAATGCATTTTATGGCACTTCAACTTAACAACTAAAAAACAATGAGAGTACAATTAAATATTAATTATTAGAATAAATTTACATACTTGCTTTATTACTTAAATATTTAGGAAAAAATAGTAGTATTAGGACTTGACTTTTTAGTTTTTTAAATTTACAATTTTTTAAGTATATCTTTAGCTCGATAGATGGATACATAGTATTTCAGCATTATTTCAAAGTTTATATATACAAAGCTAGACAGACAAACAGACATATATGTAAGTACAATAAATAGCGGTCATACATTGAAATATATACAATTTATTTTAATTTGTACAAGAGCAAAAGGTAAACTGATTATTAAGTTTAGTTTTGCGTTTTTTGTGGGAGTGTTTTTCTATATCGTCGTACCATGCGAAAACTAGCACATTTAAAATTTCAGACAAAAGCTGGCAATTAAAAAATTATGTACGAAAAGTAGCACATTTGACTTTTGGCCGACGAAAAGTAACAGTAATTATGTGCTGTTTTTACATTAAAATTGTTGTTGTTTAAACGTTGAACTTGTTACTTTTCGTCAGCCAAAAGTCGAACTTCTTACTTTTCGTCAGCCACAAAAAATCGTATGCTAGTTTTCGTATGGTACGACGATATAACAAAACGAAAATGCTAAATTTAAGCGAAAATTTGTAGTTTAAGAAGAAATAATTTTTTTTTTTTATGCTTTACATTTATTTATTGTCATTTTACTGTATTTGTGCGGAAATGTAAAAACGTGAAACATTTAATTTTTTTTATATAAAATTCTTTTTGCTGAAAATTCGCAATTATTGTCTTTTAAATGGTGCATAAATTTTTAAAATTAATTTTTATTAAAGCAAGCAATATTGTTGTTTGAGTTTTTGGAAACAATTTTGCTTGAACTTTGGCAAATTTTTTTGCACTTTTATTAATCATGTATGTATCTATATTTTTTAACACAATTTCAAAAAAAGGCGACCCATTGCTTGCTCTAATGTTAGTTTTTACGTTGACATTTCACAAATTTGTACTATTTTAATATATTCGAGTTGCATTATCGCTTCAAATTTTCATTTATTTTTAGTTTTTTTGTGCTCTTTCAGCAATTCTTGCATTCACGTACTTTTGTTGCATAAAAAAATATTCCAACATCGTGTCATTTTAGCAACTACCTGCATAAATAATTAATTTTAAATAGTTGAGCTTTCACACGAACTTTCACAATTGTGCGCTGCTGCATTTTACGTTAAAGTTAAACGCTATAAATCTAGCTGATCGTTTTTTATAAGCCATATCAACGCTTTTAAAGCTTTATTAAGTACTCTTCTTTCACACTCAACACATGGCATTTGCAATTCCTCTCCACTTTGTGCTTTTGTGTGCTTTTACAGCATACCCCGGCTCTCCAACACAATCTCTCTCATAATTTTGCCGGGGTTTATATTACAGTAATCAATTTTTAAACTCTACTCTCTAATTTTTAAATTGAGTCTTATATGCTAAAAGCTAAGCTGTTGAAACCTTTGTACGTGCTCCGTCAAAACTTCAAAGCTCCCAATCGCACATGTTGCTTCCACAATTTTGTGCCCCACATCTACAATTCTATTCATCTTTTTTCTTTCTTATTTTCCCCTCAGTCTGTATGGTTTCGGTGACTGCATCAAAACAATCAGCTATGGTTGGTTCTGAACCATCGGCGCTGTAATCATGCCCAGCCATACGGCTGAGCGTTAATATATAGGAACATGCAATACGCAACACCGAAAGCTTCGAGAGCTTTTGCGCATTCGAATAGGAGGGCACAGCGCGACGCAGTGTTTCGTAAGCTGCGGAGATCGTGTGCACGCGCGTTCTTTCGCGTGCATTCGCCTCGATGCGACGCTCTCGCGTCATATTCTTGTAGTTTCGTTGTTGAGGACGCGTGCTACCAGCACCACCACCGCCATTCGAGCTGCCGCTGCCGCTCGGCGCCTCCTCGAAGCCATTAAGTTTATACTGCTCTGCAATAGTTGCGGAACGCTGCGCTGTATTTGAGGTTGTTGCTGGCGTTGGCGTTGTTGTTAGCAAGTGATTCGTGGTCGCTGTTAGCGCCAGCGGGACGGACTCTGCGCTATTGGCATGTAACTTTAATTGACTATGCGCGGACGCTTGTTGCTTTTTCGGCACATACACAGCGGGTGCGCAGGGTAGCAGCGATTCACTGTTGGCCACTTGCGCTGCGGCGGGCTTTTGCATGTGTAAGCGTTCACTTTCCTTCGGCGGCTTTTTAGCGACCAGCGCCAGTGGCTCCACTTGCTCCTCCACCTTCAACGCTGGTATGCGATGCAATGTCGTCACGCCTGGATGTCGTACGAAAACTTGCGCTGGATTTGGCATAAGCTCATGAGGTAGCACTTGACTAGGATCCCAATTGCCATGTGCGGCGGGTGGCGGTGGCGGCGTCACTAGCGCTGGTGGTGTCAACACCACCGCCGAATCAGTGGTCGAGGTATAGCGAATGCGTTTCTTTAGCGGCGCCGTTGATAGTGAGGTCGCATGGGAGCCTACACTTGTCGCAGATGCGTCCACCACTTTGGAGGGTTCGGAACTTTTACGTTTGTTGCGCACCAGCGCGATGGGTGTAACCTTAACTTCCACGGAATCTTCAGAAGTCTCGGTGTTGGCGTCTGTGGTGGGACTGGTGGGAGAGCTGGTGGGTTCGAGGCGCGCATGATCGATGCGATCGATATCGTCGCCACCCTCCGAGCTGCCCGAGCAGAAGCCGGCATCGCGATCATTGGAATTGGGAGAACCTAGGGGAGAGAGAGAAGAAAAGAGAAACCAATTGTGAGTAAAATGTAGGCAAACAAGCGATGACTGTTAATATTACGCGGCTAGCAATGGAAAAAATAAAATAAAATAAAATAAAATAAAATAAAAAAATAAAATAAAATAAAAATATTTAGCTTACAATTTTTTAAGAGAAATCTATTATGAGTAAGCATGTTTCTATTTGTGTCTATATTGATTTTTATAAATTGATAAAATTATTAATAGAAGCAATTTATTATTTGCTTATGCAAATTTAAGTCTCTGTTCGAGTGTGTGGCTTAGATTAATTTGCATAACCAAATTATTTAGCCGGTTGCTATTAGTTCAGTGTGAGACATGGTTAAGCAAAAAAAAAAACAAAAAAAAATGTTGAAGACATAAAAAACGAGTCAGCTCGCCGCCTACGCGTCTGCGCATACGCACACTCATGCTCGTTGATTTGCCACTAGCGAGCGTTCAGCAGCGACAACGCCTGACTCGGTTGGTTGATTGCTTAGCGATGGTCGTCAATGATAACAATACAAGTTAATCTGCAAACAATAACAAAAAAAAAAATATAATCAATTCAAAGCGAAAAATTTAATCGTTTTTAAAAACTAGCTGAGCGCGCCTGCTGCTGAGTTTTGCCGACTTCGCAGCCAACGTCGCTGTGACGCGCCCAGATTCGCGATTTTAGGGCTTGGCCAAGACTACAAATCGCTACCAACAAAATAGAAAATTAACAAGCTTTTAGCTCATCTATGCTTGCGCTTCAATGTGCGCCATTAAAAGCTTCACCCGTAGTTCACAGCTCGCTTTGCTAGCGCAGGGTGCGGCGAGTCTGAAGTCGCAGTGGCAGTCGAGCTTTAATAATTATGCCCTTCTTCTACTTCTTCTGGCGCTTGTGCTAAGCAGGTGATGGCACTTGTTTTGGTTGGAAGTTTGACGTCAAACAAAATGTAAATTAAGAAAATAATTTACTGCATTTAATTTATGTATACATTTTGGACATGTCCAATTTATATAGCCATGAAATTTGGACATATCAAACTAGTTAAACGAAGCAATTAAACATGGTTTTATTATTTATATGTAATTTCTTTAGAAATGTCTTTAAAATAAATTAAGAAAAGTGTTAATTAATATTTTGTCTAAAAAAGAAATTTTGTTTTACATCCAATTATTAAAACCAGAGGCGGATTATCCCTAAGGCAAACTAGGCACTTGCCTAGGGGCGCGTAGTTACAAGGGGCGCGCGAGGTCAGAATTTTTAAACAAATAAAGAAAATAACATATCGAAGATTAAGAATTAAAGCTGATCTATAATAGATCGATAATATATAAATCGATTATATTGCACAAGCATCGATATATTGTGCAATATTGCGCGTTTGTTGCGTCGTCAGGCTTGCCAGTACTGGCGATTTGTCGCCAAATTGGCGATTTTTTACAAACTTTGGCGACCAATTTATGAAAATTGGCAATGGCGACTTTTTTGGCGATTATCAAAATATTAGATTATATTAATAAAAAAGCAATTACTTTTTCAAGATTTTTCTCAAATTTTGAAAGTTTCTTCATAAAAATTTTTGCCAAATTACAAAAAATTTGAGAAATAGCAATTGCTTTTTGTTTATTAATACGACCCATTATCTCCACTTTGCCAATAAATCTTACGATATGTAGAGATCTATTGAGAAAATAAATATATATGTACTACATACTCTGGCAACCATTTTCTGCACACTTGAGTGCAAACCAAAATTTTGGTCTGCACACTCGCCTATCTAAAGCTCACAGCAGATGAATCTGCTGAAGATATAACTACTTCATTATCGGGTCGGGAAACATTCCGAGTGACAGTATATCTAGTAATTATAGACCGAATTGTCGTTGAACTTGAAAAGAGACGAAAAGCGTACAATAATTTTTGCAATAAATTTTCATTTTTATGCAATTTGACGAATTTAAACACCGAAGAAGTTCAAAATAGAGCAAGTTCGTTGGTAACAATGTATTCCAATGATTTAGAAAAATGCTTTGTTGGTGAATGTATCCATCTACGTTCTTATTTAACAACGATAGCTCGAGACGGAGAACTGCCCCGAACAACGAACGCGGTATTAC
The DNA here is from genome assembly GCA_960531455.1 of Urophora cardui. Taxonomy (NCBI): domain Eukaryota; kingdom Metazoa; phylum Arthropoda; class Insecta; order Diptera; family Tephritidae; genus Urophora; species Urophora cardui. The sequence goes on along the minus strand of OY482674.1, from coordinate 39,186,568 downwards.
AGCTTCTGAGAAATAAAGAGCTTGACACAATTTACCCCAACATTGACATAGCCTTAAGAATGTGCGTATCGACGGCAGTCAGTAATTGCAGTGGGGAGCGGAGTTTTTCCTGCCTAAAAAGAGTGAAAAACTATCTTCGCTCAACCATGACAGATAAGAGATTAAATTCGTTAGCAATACTAAATATTGAGGCCCCTATTATGAGTTTCGTTCGATCTTCGATATTCGCTCGTCATCGAATATCGAATGTCGAAATATCGTCTTCGTATTATGAGACTTCATCGCCACCGATATTTTCGTTGCGTATCTAATTTTTTATCGAACAAATTTTTGCTTGCGACGCAGTACTATTTTCTGGTGAAATAATTAAAAATGTAAGTTTTTTATGTCTATTTCAATTTTTCCTCTGCAAAAAAATAATAAATTACATTCTTATTAATTTTACGCAGGACTAAAGTTGTAAGCACAAAGCAACAACTGGAAAGGCTGGTCAGTCTGATGAATGAAAATCCCCAAGTTGCAAAAGGCGTTTATTTTTTGGCAGAGGAAAAATTGAAATAGACATAAAAAACTTACATTTTTAATTATTTCACCAGAAAATAGTACTGCGTCGCAAGCAAAAATTTTTTCGATAAAAAATTAGATACGCAACGAAAATATCGGTGGCGATGAAGTCTCATAATACGAAGACGATATTTCGACATTCGATATTCGATGACGAGCGAATATCGAAGATCGAACAAAACTCATAATAGGGGCCTGAATCTGTCTTATTGCTGTCATTAAACTACGACGATGTTATCGACAATTTCGCGAAACAAAACTGTAGACGCAGAGATTTTTAATTTTTTAAATTTTGTTTGCTCTGTTACTACTTATACTTTTTCAATAAATAATTCAAAACTTATTTTGTTAATTTATTAAATACTAGCTGTTGCCCGCGACTTCGTATGCGTATAATTTCTCTTCTATTTTTCAACTCTGTTGGTAGATAATAAGCACCAACAAAAGACTGGATTTCAACTCTGAGATGATGCCTGCTTTCAACCAGCTCTTCGCGTCCGTGTTTGAACAGCTCGGCAGGTAGTCCGTCTTTTCCAGGAGCTTTATTGTTTTGGACCCGGGGTATAGCTGTCCTCACTTCATCATAGTCGGGTGGTGGAATGTTTTTTCCATCGTCAGGGATTGTGGTATCGGGTTCGACGACTCCCTCGCAATTTATCAATGAGGAGAATTTATCGCTCCATAACATAAGTACACTCTGTACGTCGGTTACCAGGTAGCCATTATTTTATTTCTTATAACAAAATAGCCATATTAAGCATTTTGAGATTAAGAAGGTTCACATTTTATGAGATATCTCCGAAGCCAGTTTAGGTATTGAAATTAATCAAATGGTTTATGGCAGCATTCACAAACACCTTTCGTTTGATACCCATATTGTACTAACACATTTTGGTGCACATATTGGCCGATTACTCCGAAACCGGTCGAGATATCGAAACAAATAATACCTTAAACTTTAAGTTGAGCGTCTAGCAATCCAAGTTTCGTTCAATTCCATTCAGCACTTTTTAAGTGATACGGCCACAAACATACGGACAGACAGACAGACAGACAAAAATTCTAAAAATGGTTGATTTGGATTCTACTGGCTTAATAATGCTTCCCCCAATCATTTTTTTCTCGATATTTGCAATGTACAGACATCGACCTGTTACAATTTTATTATATGTAGAGATTAACAAATTATCTAAGCTTTTACATCATCTATATCTACATCTACACTAATATTATAAAGAGGGAAGATTTTGATTGTTAGGGTATAAAACAACTAGGTAGTTAAAATGTATAGTATTATGATGGCCATTTATGGTCGGTACAGGGGCGCCGAGAAAGTGGCTGCCTAGGGCGCTCTGGACCTTTAATCCGCCACTGATTAAAACTATGCCATTTTGGGTTCCTGTTAGCTGCTGACAGGAAATTGTGGTTTGTCATTTTCTTTAAGCTCGCTTTTTTATGAGTTTCTATTTAGCATACTGATTTTTAATTCTAATTAAATTATTAGAAATTAATGCTTCACTGCAGTTAGTACTTCCGTCAGCATAGACACTGGCTTAATTATAATATCAGTACGTCAAAAATTAATTTGAGTCAATTAATAAATACATATGTAGATTTCCGGCTGACTTGTTAATCTCTTAATGCGCCACTGATTTTGGGCGTTGATTAATGCTTATTAATTAATTTTATACATTTAATTATATTTAAGTATTTTGCCGTTTATTTTTCTTTTATTTAATATATTTTTACGTTAACGTTTTCTGAATTGTTATTTTATTTAATTTATTTTATTTTGTTTTATTTTATTTTATTTTTTTATTTTATTTTGTTTTATTTTAATTTTTTATTTTATTTTATTTTTTTATTTTATTTTATTTTATTTTATTTAATTTAATTTTACTTTTTTATTTAATTTAATTTTTTTTTTTATTTTAATACATTTTATTTTAATTTCTTTTATTTTATTTTATTTTATTTTATTTTATTTTATTTTATTTTGTTTTCCTTTATTTTTTAATATTTTTTTAATTTTTTGTTTTCCTTTATTTTATTTCAATTTATTTTGTTTTATTTTTATTTTCTTTTTATTTTTTTCTTTATTTTCTTTTATTTTATTTTATTTTATTTTATTTTGTTCTTTACTTTATCTTATTTTTTGATTTTTTTTTATTTTTATTTTATTTTTATTTTATTTTATTTTATATTATTTTTTTTGTTTTATTTAATTTTATTTTATTTCCTTATTTTTTATTTTATTTTAATTTATTTTATCTTATTTTATTTTATTTTATTTTTTAATATTCTTTAAATTTTTTTGTTTTCCTCTATTTTATTTTAATTTATTTTGTTTTCTTTTCTTTTATTTTTTCTTTTATTTTATTTTATATAATTTTATATTATTTTATTTTATTTAATGTTGTTTATTTAATGTTATTTTTTAATTTTTTTTTATTTTCTTTTATTTTATTTTATCTTATTTTTCATTTTTTTTACTTTATTTTATTTTATTCTTATTTATATCTCATTTATCATCATGCCACACATTCTTCTGTTTTAAGCGCATTCGCCAGCGGCTTTCGGAGATATCTCAATAAAAGCAAACAGGCTAAATTTTCAAGTTCAAGCCAAGACAAAGGCAATAAACTTGCTGAAAGCAATTCTCGGAATATTAGTTACTTACAATTGAATGTGTCCAAATGCATGTACAATAAATAAAAGCAAAACAAAAATAAAGGTTAATGTTAAAAAAAACCCAAAATATTCATAAATCCTGTTTGGTTCACAGTTTACGATCGTATAAAATTTATTTTCTGAATTTCTATAGCATATTGCATTCCTGAAATTGAAAACTTGTTCTGCACATCCGAAGCAAGTGTGCTCTCTTCGATTACCTACACATACACATGAGCACATGTGTGCGCATAAGCAATTAAGGATAAAATGTGTTTGATATGCAAATATGGTTTACTCAAGAAATGCAGACATTCCACGCAACTCACGGCGCAGCTGAAGTGAAGAAATGGGCGTGTTGAACAAAAACAGAAGATGAATGAAAAAATATGTACATTGAACATCAATCAAAATGTAAGGTCTGCGATGGGTAGGGCTTTGCTGCGTATTTTCGCTTTCGTTTGTTTTATTATTTCAAGAGCAAACAGGTGCAAGGGCAGGCGATGTTGTGCAAGACAGCCAATGAGTGCTGAACAGCTGTGTGTATTGATGGCTGATTTTGGCAAGATTAAGGAGACATACATACCTACATTGAGTGTTTTTTGGCTATTATCATTTATTATTTTTATTATTGTGCACGAGCACAAGCGAGATAAGCAATCAATGGCCATTTGGCTAAATTGACTTGTCAAAATATATTGCCAACGGCCTCGAATATAACGAAAGCAATTTTTTTAAACTTACTATTGCCTATGTATACTGGTTACCTATATTTCAAAATAATTTATTCAACCTTTTGCGCGATTGTGTGATCGTATGAAAAAAGCGAAAGTAAAGTCAAAGCAGTTTCATATCCGATTGCAAAAGTTTTTAATCGCTTGAAACAATTTATTACCGATTCAAACCCTTTCAACATATTCATTGCAAATTATTTTGTAAAACATAAAAATAATTTTTTTATAAAAAAAAAATTATGCAAAATATGTTTTTATGTATATGTTTTGAAAAATGTTATATTAAAAAATAACATTGCCCTTTATGCATTTATGAACTTAAGGTATGTGTGTGATTGCTTTACAACCAACAAATTAAAACAAAAAATTGCGAAAACCGCAACATTTCAGAAACTGAACGCCCAAACAGGCCAGCCTGCAATCGCTCCTCTCTGGCATATAAGCATGTCCAACCGTAACCCAACCACCATTCAGCAGTGTGTCAGTGTGCTACGAAGTTAATTAGCTCATAAACAAAAAAGTCAATAATAAACGTAGAAAAAAAATTTGTATTTATAAATATGCATGTACCTACTCGTATTAATGATGAAAATATAAGCATATGCCAATAAAAAAAAATAACGCATGCGCCACAATTTATGCACATATGTATGCACATTCACACACAACACAATTAACAACAACAAAAAACACGACAAACACCTTGCCAATTTGCTTAAATTGCCAATTAAAATATTAAGGCAATGACCAAAGGCAAGTGTCGGGCATCTTAGAAGACTACAAAACAGCTGCGGAGAGGTGTTTGAGAGGCGTTTTGCAATAACTGGTTATTGGGGTGAATAAATAAATACATATGTAGGTACATATGTGATATGTATGTATATGTACCTATGCAGGTACATATATATATATATGAGTATTTTGCTGTCAACGCCAGCAGTTGAAACCATTTTCTATGAACTATTTTTCTCTGTTACATATTAATTACTCGGCCGTCCCTTTAAAATTACTGCTTGCCCATGGCTAACTTTTTTTCTCCATATTTTCTAATCAGTTTCCAGAACGTAACTAAATTTCCAGATATGTACGAGAAAACATATATGTGTGTATATTCCCTGCAGCTAATACATATAAGGGACAGTCCTGAAAAAGAACAGTCTAGAACTAGAGAGTTCACAACTAGCTCAGAACTGGTTCCAAAGGTATGCAGAGTGGAACAGTTTATTATTGTGACTTCATGAAAAATTTACATATGTTTACAGCTGTAACTTTAAAGTTGAGCAACAAGAAATGTTGCACTTTACAATAATCCCACATAGCATTTTATGAATTTTTTGATCATATTCCATTCTTTTTCGATCCCTATGCACATTTAAAATAATGGAAAATGCGCTCATTTTCTGTTCATAAAAGAGCCTCCCGTCTGTAGAAAATGGTATTCTACGTCCAACACTTCTTGGGGAGTCGTTTTCGAGTCTTATTTTAATCGTATTTTAAGCATTTTCGAGTCCCTTTCGATTTTATTTTTTTCGATTTTGAATCTTATTTTGGTCATTCTTCAATCGTTTTCTGATCGTTTTTGAATCTTTTTAGGGTAATTTGTCTTCGTTTTTCTGATCATTTTCGATTGGCTTTCCAATCTTTTTTGGGTAATTTTTCAATCGTTTTTCTGGTCATTTTCGAATCTTTTTTAGGTCGTTTTTCAGTTACTTTCTGATAAATTTCTAATCATTTTCTAATACCTTTCTACCCTTTTCGTGTCATTTTTGGGTCAGTTTACAACCGCATTTCTTTCCCATCTTTTATCCTTATACATACGAGTATTCTGCCCTTAGCCTTACCTTTACCAATATCGCAAAAAGAACTTCCACGGTCACTCTCATATACGGCAATACGGAAGACATACATCCATATGTTCCTGCTCTACAACATTCGGAACCATCAATACCGAAATCTAATATAAAATTCTCTGAAATTTTTTTTTGAAAAATTATAGCTTTATGTACTAGGCTTGCTAAGGAATATTTAATTTTTTTCCAAAAAGGCAAAGTAATAGATCACATTTCTATCCTTAGCATGATCAATTTGTGATATATTATTTTTTTAATCAGCAAAGGGGATCGAAAAAGACTCATCTAGGTGATTTTTATATGATAAAAAAAATAAAATTACTTTTCAATCGCTGGAGTGACTCATTTTCGAGTCTTATTCTAATCGCAGAGGCGATTAATCAGTTTTTGATCATCAAAGGGGATCGAAAAAGGCTCGGCGCGGTCAGTTTTCATAAAACAATCTTCCAAATGCTATGTGGGATGTCCCAAATGGAACTCGGCTAAAAGTAATATTATCTATGTACTTGTAGGTGAATGTGGATAATTCCATCTTTTGTATGGTTACGTGTCAAAACCTTGGTATTTTATATTATAATGTCGCATTTATTTTCAGCATGTTAACAGTTCTGCCAGCTGAGCATTATTTTTGTAAAGCGCGTCCCAAGACCGAACATTTTTGAACTAGGCCTGAAGTGCTTCCATTTGAATTATCTCCGAACTATTGAATTTTTAACTATACCAGGACTGTCCATATAGGAAGTAATTTCATTTCATTTAATTTTTTATTTATATATTTATTTCCCTAATACAAAACAAAACTAATTCTTATTATAGTATTAGGTTGGAATAGCAAACATTTCTTAAAAATCTTTAAGTAGTTATAATAAAAAAAATATAAAATATAATATATTATTTATTAGATTAAGTAAAATTAAGTTAAATAAATTGACATTTGACATTAATATAATTTATAACCATAATTATTGAAGACTAGAAACTGAAGAGAGAGTAGAAAGTAAGAAGACTTTTTATGCGTTCCTAAGTTCTGCAGAGGTGGATAATTGCCACTTCGTAGGACATCGCCATGTTAAAAAATACAGTTGAGTAGATTGCATTGGGATATAGCGAGAACCAAACCTGTCTCTTTTTGAACTAATTCTGCTCTAGCCTGTAACTAGCGAGATTTTCTGCAGGGTTGATACATACTAAGCATGTACATATTTAGGTACTTGCCCTTCGACTCTGGTACTGGCTTACACCGAGTACCCTTTAAATTTGCTGCTTGTTTTTAATAAATAAATATATGGCATGTTATTTTTTTTAATTTTTTTTACGTTGCTTGATCCATTTGCGTAATTATGGCTGTTTCTTAAAGCATATAAAGCTGTTTTGATCGGTGAAGTTTGTATGTACATATAAATTCAAATATGTAAATATGTTGTATATAATTAAAATTTATTGTTAAAATTGATTCCAGTTTATGTTTCTAGATTCCTTGTTATTCACACTCTCATTAAGTTTGGCACTATTTTAATGCTAATTTTTGCAATCGTAGAATGATATACAAAACTTTTATTAAACTTGAAAAAAAAAAAATTAAACAATTTTGGCGGAGTCCAATAAAGCGCCAGTCGTATCTGCTTAATGATAAGTGGCGCCAATTAGAACATCAAAAGAGCAAAAATTTTAATTAAAAATATCAACCTGAGATTTTAATTATTTTTTTTAGGGTACAGCCAGACGATGCACGAAATTTCTTTCAGAAAGTTCTAATATTTGTATGGTTTGTTTATATACAAACAACAACCATATTTCAGTATTCAAATTAAGCATTTCAGCAGTTTTTTTTATAAATTTAGTTGATTGCTATTTGAAAAAAAAAAAAAAAATACCAAAAATACTTTGCAAAACTCTTATATGAAATGCCTTTTATGCAATCAACTCGCACGTGCAAAGCAATAATAACATACAGACATGCGTTCTCATGTACTAAGCTTCCCTTAAAAACACTAATCCACAAATAATCTCAAATCAAGTCATATATGTATGTAAATCGTATTTCAATATTAAAATATTTGCCCATTCATCTTCACATTCCCATTCATAAGCACGCCAAAACAACCATAGTAACGAACGATGATGATAAGGCAAAAATTTCTAAATTAATAAAATAATCTCTTGTTTACTTGTATGGAACACATGTTCGAATTGCAATGAAAGCACAAAATAAAATAAAAAAAAAAAAAAACACGAAATACAAAAACAAAACTTATAAAATACATATGTATGTATATATGTATGTACTCAAGAAACAAATGCGATTAAAAATTGAAAAATACCCAAACGTTATCAGTCACGTCTGTAATGTGACTAATATGGCATAGCCATATGGCGGACGTTTCATGTTAACCTTTGAAATGCATCTATAGTATAGATGCTATACATATATTAAGTGTTTTATATGTACGTATATGTATGTACATATATTTCCATAGGGTTATCAACCGTTTAAAAAATGAAGGGGTAGAGTAGTACCACGCGAATGAGAAGAAATATTTAAGAAAATTAGTGATGAGCGATATATCGCAAACGGTGATTTTTTCACTGTGAATAAAAAATCACAAATCGCAATTGCGATCACTTCTTCAAAATAGCAGTTCACTACTTATTGGCACTGCTATCGATGTAGCAAGTAAGCAGTTCACCTATGTGAATCGCAATCGCAAAAGCATTATAAATTTCTTTTTGTTTACACTTTTGAGCAGACCACATACGTACATATATAGAAATATAAGAAAAAAAAATTATTGAATTTACAATTTGTCTTTGAAAAATATTTACAAACAGTGATATTACTGCGGTATACGTTGTTATTGCTATCATTTTGTTAACATAAAATAAAGACAGGTTATATCGCTCAGAAAACGCAAAATTAATCTCTACCGGTAACTGATGATTTTATACCAGTCCATGCAATCGCAATAGCAGTTTAAAATCACAGTGATTTAAAAATAGCAATCACCGAAATCACAGATATCGAAAAATCGCAGTTTCGCTCATCTCTAAAGAAAATTATAACAGCATGAAAAAGTACCTCAACTTCAAATATTTTGCTATTTAAAAAAATTATTTAAACCATTTTAGGGTTAAGCAAGCGCTTTGTGCTGTGTAAACGTCTGCGATGCCAGATAACCTTTGGCCATTTAAATAATCATGTCGTTATTGTGACTGAATGACTGACTAAACTGTCAATCGAAATGAATTTACTACTACGCCATTTGATATATTGAGAAATTAATAAGTCAAGGAAATGAGAAGAATTTGAAAAAAAAATCAAACAAATTATAATAAGGCATAATATCTGTGGCAATTTGCAATAATCGCTTAAGTCGAAAAATATGATTTCGAGATAAATTGATTTTTATATTCGAAGGCGTTTCTTAACAAATCATAAAAATCGTTTAAAAACTATGGACACAAAATCAGTGAGCCATCCACAATATTACGATAAAATTTTGTAAATAAAGCATTTTGTAAATAACTCTAACTAGTTTTAGGCCAAGCTTCACGCCCAATTAGAGGCTTTCTTCTTTATTTATTTTTGGTTGGACCTACAATTTTACTCCGGCTCCGAACGGCAAATACATTTCTTGATAATTGCCTTTTCATGCCAGAAATACACTCCTATATTCATGCAGTGCAGAAGGAAACATTTAGAAGTATTTTATTTCTTTTAGTGATCTGTTCTTTTAGTTTTCTTCCCAATACACTAAGAAACAAAATATATGGAGGGGTCTTGGTTTGAGAAAATTTTCCCTAAAACGCGTGTTCGAATAAGAAAAAATATATCTTTGAACGCAATAAGTCTTTTTTTTTTTAGTGTGCGCTCATATTTCATGTCATTCAAATATTTTAAAGCAAGCCGCGAGTGCCGAATATACATACATATTTTATAAATTTTTTTTGCCACGTTCATGAACTAAAACCAAATGCGAAGCAGGTTATCTTCCACTCAAGGGCTACCTGAAGCGCGCTAAAAAGCGCTAGCAAAAAAAAAGTAGAAGTCTCACATTTTAAGACTATTTTTTGTTGCGCTCGTAGCATCGCGTTTCATCAGCATGCGCAACAGATAGAGATCGCTAAAAGGGGTCACGTTTCGTCGTCGCATCGTGGCCATAATTTATGAGAGCGCTGATCTTCGACAAAAATATTAACTCAAAAAAAAAAAGAATCAGAAAATAAAAAGGAGCATGAAACTGCATTAAAAGCAAGACAAATAAGGAAACCGAAACAAAAAAAGATTTTAAGCGGCATATGAATTTTTGTGACTGTTTTTTTTTTACTTTTTCGAAAGACGAGCAAAACAAAAGTATGCACTAATTTCTTAAGCGTAAAAAGGATAACTTTTGCTGGAGTCTGTAAAAGAGAAAAAAAAAAGAATAAAAATGAATGTTGGCGGCTTATCACGACGACACAATCGCGCTACCAGTAACAGCGTAAGAACAAGTGTAATAAATTAAAAAAATTTTATTCTACACACAAAAAAGTTCGTGCATAAGAAATTCTCAGAGAAAGCAATCTACCGAGACTTTAAGCCTGCGGGAGAAAAAAAGATTTTATTTTTCAATGCCGCACCCAAATCTTACGCTTTTTGTTGTTTTATTACCACAACAAAATTTTACTTAAAGGAAATGTAAAATATAGCTAAGGCAAAGAAACACCTGTAAGGGATAAAAGTCACGTCACACAACGTAGATTAAACCGAGTGTGTGAATATAAGGGGGAGCTGGTGATGATTCTTAGAGAGAACTCCAACTGCAACGCAACTGCTTGTGTCACAGCAATCAAAAATTAATATAACAAAGGTACATATGTACCTAGATATGAAACAATACATAAAAACAATACAAAAAACATGAAATATGTACATGAATTGAAGAAAAAAATTTAATAATCACACAATAAGTGTCACGATGCAGGAATTTCCACGGAATTTCACATATGTAAGTAAGTATGTAGTATGTGCGCGTAATAATAAGTGGGCAACCCCAAAGTAAATTACACTACAGTCGATTAGATAAAATCTATATATTAATAGGCTAACATTTTTCCCATACAAACAATTGCCAGGCTGTTTAGCACACTTAACATACTCATATCCACATAAAATTGATATTGCATATATTTTTTTCTATAAATTATTTAATTTGTTTATAATTAATAAATAAAATTTTTAGTTAAGAGAAATAGATATCGTAAACGTGTTTACAAATATCGTAAACACAGTTGAAGAGTTGCTTTAATTTCAAAGCGCTCTCTCTATTTTATATGCATTGGCCCAGTTTACGCACAGATCAAAATCAACGCGGCCAAATATCTCCTATTGCTTTTCCATTAAAGCGAAAAATGAGAGAGAGGGCGGGAGAGCACACTGAGTAATTTTAATTTTGACCAAGGCATATCTAACAGGTAGGCTCGGCGGCGAATTGAAAAACTTCTTTTTTTATTTACAAAGGTAGCGTGTAATGTCAAAATCAAAGCGAATTCATATCATGGCCAATAGGAATGGACGAGCCCCAAGCGAATTCAGATTTTAACCACGGCGAAATATCATTTTGACATCATACTCTACCAATTACAACAACAAAATACATGGGAAATTTCTGAATTCGCTACCGGGCCTACCTTCCTAGATCTGCCTTGATTTTGACCATGATTTCGCGTCGGACCGTGATCAAAAGGGCAAATCAGTGTTGCGGTACAACTGGAATTTGGAAAGTGTTGCTTGTCTCCGCGAAAAGGAATAATTTTTGTACCAATACAAAGTTGAAAAAATAAATTGCATGGTCGAATTTCGAGCACCGGCGATACTAGTATTTATTAATAGGTATGCTTTATTTTCGGTCTTTTTCTAAAATTATAATTATAAAGAGTGCATATATACACTATATTACAAACTAATTTTTACATCGTTTTTTATGATTTTTATAACTTGACTAATAAATCCTTCCCTCTATCTTTCCCTTTCTCTTTCCCTTACTTTTGTCTTTACCTTTACTTTCACCTTTACGAATCATAAATACGCATTTTCTGAATATCTCGACTCCAGCGCTACCTAGCGGGTTCATTTTTTGTAACGGGCTCTTAATTACATAAAAAAACATACGTGCCAAAAATGAACAGAATCGTCTCATAAATAGGGATTTTGCAATAATGGCGACTCCAGCACCATCTAGCGAGAAAAAATATAGCCTTGGTCGAAAGAACTTATACGAAGAATAAACTATCAAAATTTGTCAAAAAACCGTTCAGTAGTTTTTCAGCTATTTCCTCAAAAAAAAAAAAAAAAAAAAAACAAACAAACAAAAAAATTAAAATCTATAAAAGCGTTTAAGGTTGGGACCTGAAAATTGATCAGGAGATTAACGATATCAATAGCATGCTTATGAAAAAAACAGTAGTTTTGGGAAAAGGAGGCGTGGCACCTCCCATGCGTTCTTAATTTTTAAGGCTAATATCCCTAAAAGAGTTCATGGCATGTATATAGAAATCACTATGCAGATATACAATATCAATACCAAGTTCACCCAAAAAAAAAGACAAGATTTATCGAAAAATGGGGCATTGCACCTCCCATACGTACTAAACTTTTGAGGCTGAATATATCTAAAAGGGTTGGAGGAAGGGCCTGAAAACCATTATGGAGGTATACTATATCAATCCTCCTTAGTTAAAATAGTTAGTTATCGTGCCGCCTTAAACTGAATACTAAAATTATATATTTTTGAAGTTGTATACTCAATGAAGTAGTGAAAAATCGTTAATTTTCTATTAAAAACAATACCGGTGTAATAACAATTTTTGAAATGAAATTAATAAAAAAAATCTATTTTGGGCAGAAGGAAGTTTGCCGGGTCGGCTAGTTTTTTATAAAAAGTTTGGTGATGATTTCTAAAATAAAATTGTATAACATAAACTACAAAAAAAAATTGCATTACATTTTTTTATAAAACGTTTGGTGACGATTTCCCTAATAAAATTCTCTTCCTTGAAAACTAAAAGCAAAAAATGTTAACAATACTATAACAAACCATAGTGACCCATTTCAACTACCACTCACTGTACCTTTAAATTTTCGTCTTCACAGAAGTTGCATAAAAAACAGATTTTCCCCAAGAGACAATAACAATTCGTTAAGAAAATATACGCAAGAAGAAAGTAACGAAGGCAAAAATGGGAAATTCGAAATCAAAGTAAAATAAAATAAACCAATTTATTCAACAAATGTACGCGTTTTCCGTAGAATTTTCACAGTCACACCAGCTGTGACTAAATAGAAACAATCGAAGAGAAAATTCTCACACAGCACAATCAGCCAAAGCGGTGTGTGCGCAACCGTGAAGAGGGGAAAACCGATAACGCAGCAGTACATATTTAATAGGGGGAAAATTTTCGCTTTGGAAATTACACACATGTTGTGCACATACAAACATACATACTTGTATATAAATATGCACCTACCTAGTTGCATATAAAACATATGTGGCATTAAGGCAAACAAATTACTATACCAACAAGTGTCGGGTGTTGCTCACCTTTGTTGGCTGTTTACGATAGATAAATGTGTGTTTGTTTGTATACATACATATGTACGTATGTGTCAACATCGTGCGATTTTACCTGCTGAAAACAGTTGTTCAAAAACTCTAGCCTTGTTGCTTCTGGATGTGCATAGCCGTTCTAGATACAAATGGGAATGTGTTGCGTTAATTTTCGACTAAGGACTTTGTCAAACATTCATACAAATGTTATAAATTCTAACTAATCTGGTAGCTTGACAAAAAGTAAGTGGTTACTTTTTATTTCTAAAAGTTTAAAAGTCTACACTGAAGGGCACAATTATCGATTTTCTCTTGCAATTGGTAGACTGAGAGGTAAAATTTGTTGGCGAATTCGCTTCAATATAGGTATTTAGCTCATAATCCGATTCACGACGATCGTGAGCGAGCGGAAATTGTTGGCTTTTGAAATACGGCACTCGTTATAAACGATGACTCGTTCGAGCACAGCACCTACTAGTCTGAAATTACACTCGTCACAATTGCTCGCCGCAAACGAATGTCGTTACTTATGCAACTATAGGAGTGTTTTTTTGGGCTTTTCGCTGCCCGATTATACTGTATTCTGCTCTCTTGGCTGACAGTTTCCATACAAAATGTTAGAGACTTTAAGAGGCTTTTCGAGAGTATGACAGCTACTTATTAAGCCCTATACGCAGCTCCCAATAAAACCAAAAACTCTATATATTTTGATGTATAAGAAATGCTCAAGAAAAATTTCTTTTGTCATATTTTCTTATACGGTAAAACGTTCTAAAGAAATTCTACTACTTTTTTTTAAGATTTTTTAGAAAAAGTGTACAACTGAACTCTGGTTCTGCCAAGAAATAATGAATTTTCTATCATTTCTTCAAGAAAATTTTACAGAACAGGTAAATAAACTCAAATGTGACATTTCGTTTGAAAATATAATTACTTTCAAAGAGTTTTTAGTGCTTAGCACGAAATTTTTATTTTTATTCAATTTTTAATTGTTGGGGTAAGTGGAAAAAAATTCAACAACTATTTACAGCGAAGGTTGAGTGTATAGCTATTTCACGAAAAACCATTTTCGATCATCAGCACTCTTTTCGGAAGTGGATGCACCGGGGATTGAACCCGAGTCCATTCCATCTTCAGCCGCAATGACCCAACGCATAAACACACTCGGCCATTGAGACAATTAAAAATTTAATAAAAATAAAAATTTCGTGCTAAGCACTAAAAACTCTTTCAAGTAAAATTGTTAACGTTGTTTGGTAAATACATAAAATAAATACCAACAACAATGTTCATTGCGAACTGCCTACAACAAAAATTCAGCACGTTTGTGGAGAATATATGCAAAAGCATATACACACTAACGTTAATGTTGAAAATGAAAAAGGCAAAAGTGGGAAAATCCAACAGCTTTCACAGAGTCTCAATGGCTGAGTGTGTTTATGCGTTGGGTCATTGCGGCTGAAGATGGAATGGACTCGGGTTCAATCTCCGGTGCATCCACTTCCGAAAAGAGTGCTGATGATCGAAAATGGTTTTTCGTGAAATAGCTATACACTCAACCTTCGCTGTAAATAGTTGTTGAATTTTTTTCCACTCACCCCAACAATTAATAATTACTTTCCTACTACCATTTCAACGCTCAGGAAATAATGCAATTTTTTTCTTGAGCGTTTTCTTGAGAGTTGCGGAGAGGCCTTTAAACTGATCTTTACTGATTATACCAATTTTTTCTATTGTGAATAAGTGAAATGGTTTCAAATTTTTCTCAATTGATGTCTCCCCTATTTCGAAACTATCTTCGAATCTAGCCAAGACTGAACGCAATACCGCTCGTTAAAAATTTTTTTCCAATTCCGTACCTTAACGAACGGTGTTGGGTTGAGTCTTGGCTAGATTCGAAGATAGTTTCGAAATGCCCCCAGACATCTATCGACAAAACTTTGAAGCCATTTCATCAAATAAACACACCTTTTTCCAATTCCTTTAATTTAACGAACGATCGTATAATTTTCACTTGTTTTTATAACAGTGGTTGCTTTTTTCGCAATCTCTAACTCTGCCAAACGAATGCAGCTTACATATACATATAAACTGCTGAACTCGTTGTATTCCTCGGTGTTTAGTTTTCTATTTGCTAATTTTGCTTTAAAAAAAAAAAACAAAGAAATCTACATGATATTTTTATGCGACTTTGCAATAATTTTCTGACCTGATTCACCAGCCATCTCATTTGCCAATTGAACTATTCATATGTTTTACTAAATCAATTGATGACAGAAGCGATTTTCTACGCACAAATTATACAAGCTGGCGCCATTCGCAACATTTACAGACATTTCAATTGGCATAAAGGAAAGAATGGTAAATGCATAAATATAGCAGAAAGTTAGAAGCGGAAATACATACATATGTATGTACATACACATATATAAAAGAATTTAAAATATGCAAACACATGCTACATATAAAAATAAATTAAAAACAAGTAAAAGCTTCGGCCGTACCGAAGACTTCATACCTTTCATGAGTGGGGAAATGAAAAGTTACCTATGTATGTACATAGCCGGAATAAGTTTAATTTATAACTTTAATTTTGTGGGTTATTTATGGAAAGATTTATTAGAAAAAAATGGTGTCTTGGCTATTTAAATGGAGGAGTTATACACCAAAATATCCATATTTGAACAATCGGTTGTAGGGGAGCTATAGGTTATAGTGGTCCGATCTTAACAATTTTCGGTAATCCCGTTTGGGCCCAAATGGGTACAAATACTTCAAAATTTCGCGCCGTTAACTGTTAAAATGGAGGAGTTATACACCAAAATGTCCATATCTGAACAGTCGGTTGTAGGGGAGCTATATGTTATAGTGGTCCGATCTTGACAATTTTCGGTAACCCTGTTTGGGCCCAAATGGGTACAAATACTTCAAAATTTCACGCCGTTAGCTGTTAAAATGGAGGAGTTATACACCAAAATGTGTATATCTGAACAATCGGTTGTAGGTGATCTATAGGTTATAGTGGTCCGATCTTAACAATTTTCGGCAATCCCGTTTGGGTCCATATGGGTACAAATACTTCAAAAATTCAGGCCGTTAGCTGTTAAAATGGAGGAGTTATACACCAAAATGTGTATATTTGAATAATCCGATGTTGTGGAACTATACGTTATAGTGGTCCGATCTTGACAATTTTCGGTAACCTTGTTTGGGCCAAAATGGGCACATCTACTTCAAAGTTTCATGTCCTTAGCTGTTTAAATGGGGAAGTTATGCACAAATTACATCCAAAAATTCCATGTATATCTGAATAATCGGTTGTTTTCTATATGTTATAGTGGTCCGATTCGGCCGGTTCCGACAAATGATCAGCTGCATATAACAACATACCTGTATTCCGAATTTCATTAAGATATCTCAAAAACTGAGGGACTAGTTTGCGTTCACACAGACGGACAGACGGTCATGGCTTAATCGACTCAGCTCGTGATTCTGATCATATCGGTATATATTTTGGTGGGTCCCCCACGCTTCCTTCTGGTACTTTCGACAAAAAATTTTTGGCACTAAGTTATAATACCATTTCATTCTCACGAAAGGTATAAAAAAACATTTTAGCAGCTGCTTGGTGGCAAACGAACGTCAGCATCAGCAAATCAATCATAAAATCATACAAATGTTTTTCGCAAATGCCAACAAAAAAAAAGAAAAAAAAATTAAAAAGTTGCAAAGAAAATAAAAAAACATGATTCATTCAATATTTGCTGGCGGCGGAACGACGATACGGAAACGCAAACAAAATTTATCAAACAAAAAAAAATTTGCGAAAAGCAAATTTTCACAAAAAAATTCGCAAAAAAACAGACAGCAAATAGGTAACACAAGTACATACACAAGTACATATGTACATACCCTGCAGGGAAATCAATAACTAGTGAGCAAAATTTCTAGTTCCGAACTAGCGAAAAGGTGTCAAAAGGGAACTAGATCAATTGTAGTTAGACCCTCACCAGTTCACGAGGAGTGAATTGAGTGACCATTATAAGACACACTTTGATTTCTATGCAATTTGGAAGTGACAAAAATTCTATGAAAATTTTTCTTTCATTCAATTGCTGTCGGCTTTGTATATTTCTGCAATTCTCAGATGTTTAGTGAAGCATAAAGAGTTTTCTATTTGCATCTTGTATGAAATGAAATGTTCCCCTAATTATGCTTTTCCGATCCTAAGGCTTATTTTTAATTTTTTTTTAATTTTATTACTTTTTAAATATTATTGTAAATTTTTATTAAATAAATAAATAAAAAATATTAGTTAAAAAAAATGAAAAAAAAAATGATCATCCACCTTGACCCCGACAGGATTCGAACCCGCGCCCCTCAGATTGGGAGGCACATGCGTTAGCCAGTCGGCCATCGCGTCAATTGCGTGAAGTGTGTCGAAGGCTGCACTTAAGCGGCAGATGTAAAGCTGTAGAATTTGTAGGTACTTGTAGCTAGCTCAGAACTATCGAAAATGTGCCAATAAACGAACTAGTGTAAACTGTAGAATTTAGTACTAGTTCGGAACTATCGAAAATGTAGTGCAGAGGGTGACAATTGACACCGCCTAGGACATCGCCGTGTTAAATTCGCCAGTTGATAACATGCAAAAGAGATTTAGCTCGCACCAGTAGTGTCGAAAAATGCACTAGAAGCGACCTGGTTCGGAACTAGAGATTTTCCCTACAGGGTATGTATGTTAATATTAAATATGTACTTAGCATGCAGAATATATGTATGTATCTATATAAGCACCCATGCTACACTCTTGCTCTTATTTCAGCAAGCGTGAAATTTAGTTTTGAATCAATCAAATTTGCACATCTGTTTAAACGCGATAGCGGCCGCAATGAAGTGAAGGCTGATTGATTGAAATTCGGAATGAAAATAAGAAAAAATTGGTAAAAAAAATTAAACAAAAAAAAAAATTGATAAAAAAAAAGACGACACTAAAGTTGTCTGCCTTGGCAATCACACGAAACTCACTGACGATCGTCCAACTGACTGACTTGTTGACTTGCTGTCGGTCCCTGCTTGAAAGATCGCAATGCCTGTTTGCATATAATATTTACATACAATATTCTTGTGATGATCACTCTTTTCAAATTGCGGACATTGCTTTGGTCTGCGAAAATGCGAAAAAAAAAAATTATTATTGGTTTGCTTTGCTTGTCTGCACATCAGCCAAGTCAGCTGTGGCGTTGAACGTTGTGGTTTGCTGATTTTTGTAGATCAATGATCGACAGATAAACCAGCAATACAAATATAAAACAGTGTGTACATTGATATTTTGGAATTTGCCAAAAAAACAAAAGTAATTTGCAAACGAATATTTGAATATGGGCATTGTGTTTGAATATCATTCAAGCGCTGAACACGGTTATTAATATTTGGTGCATTCGAATAACAAAGTAATATGGAGAAATAGTATTTGGTGCCTGTGTTGTTTTATTATTTGTTCATTTGTGTTTTTTTTTATATTTTTTTCTTAATATATGATTACCATATTTTTTCTGCAAATGTTTCTTTGCGTAATCTATGTTCGAACAAGTAAGGAAGCCTAAGTTCGAGTGGAATCGAACATTAGATACTCAGCTGTATGTTTTCATTGTTTGTTTGCGTTTGATGGATTTTATATAAAGCGAGTGCTGCATAAAGTGGGCGTAGCCACGCCCATTTTCAAAATTTTTATCAGTCATCCAACTAAGCATATGAATATTATTCTTTGTGCAAAATTTCATTCCTTTATGACTTCCAGTTACAAAGATGTCACGTTACAAATTTCCAAAGCGTGTTCCAGAAATATCTTTGCTAAAAAGTAGGCGTGGTCATAAACCGATTTCAATAAATTTTTGCGTGTCTATTAGTACAAGTTATAAAAGTGTACAAACCAAGTTTCATCATAATATCTGAAATATTTGTCGAGTTATGGGCTCCGAAATCTCGTAGATTCCTTTATCTAAAAGGAGGCGGTGCCACGCCCATTTTCCAAAATTTTTATATTTTTTGTTTCCGGTCTATTGTAGAAATCATACCACAAAATTTCAGTGAATTATCTTTACGTTTGACAAAGATATCGCTTAAAATGTTTTCATTAAGTCACTTTATAGTTCCCATATATAAAAGTGGGCGTGGCCGTCAACCGGTTTCTCTAAAATTTTGAACATGTATTACCACAAGTAATAAAAGTGTACACACCAAGTTTCGTCATTATATATAAATTATTTGTCGAGTTATGGGCTAAGAAATCTCGTATATTCCTGTTTCTAAAAAGAGGCGGTGCCACGCCCATTTTCCAAAAGTTTTGTGTTTTTTGTTTTATGTCCATAGTTGGACTCCTGCCATAAAATTTCAATGATATATCTTTATATTTGACAGAGATATGGCTTAAAATGTTTTTATTAGGCCACTTTATAATACCCATATATAAAAGTGGGCGTGGTCGTCAACCGATTTTGGCAATTTTTCGTCCAAACATTTGTCTAAGTAAGTATATCACGCCTACCATCGATATACCTTCAACGGTTTCTGAGTTATGACTCATAAAACTTTCAATGTTTGCCCCTTAATAAGTGGGCGTGGCACCGCCCATTTTCCAAAATTTCACCACATTTCTTCATAAGGGCCTGAGGTCAATACGTGGGTGAAATTTTATCACTCTAGCTCTATTAGTGACTGAGATACAAAATTTCCGATTTTTACTATATAGGGGAGGTGGGCGTGGTCATGGTCCGATTTCGCCCATTTTCAATACCGTCCGTTCCTGTCTTGATACCAACTTGCATTCCAAATTTCATCAAAATATCTCAATTTTTGCGCGAGTTATCGTGCGTACAGACGGACAGACGGACGGACGGACGGACATGGCTCAATCGATTTCTCTTTTCACCCTGATCATTTTGATATATATAAGTCTATATCTATCTCGATTATTTCATTCTGTTACAATCCACCGTTAGGAAATCAAAACTATAATACTCTGTGTACTAGTACAGCTGAGTATAAAAAAAGCAAATGCATTTGAAGTTATGCGTTTTAATCGATTAGTGGTATGTAGTGTCCGTTTTCGGCTGTTATGGCAAAAGAGAGACACAAAGGAGAATAATTTTTTAGTCTGATGAGGTGGTCTCCGAAATGGAGTCATAACTTCTGCCAAAAAAATTTTTCAATTTTTCTTAATAAAAACTGGCCAATAGCTCATATACATATGTATGTAAAATACACATAAAGTAAATAATTTTAGTTTTTTGTTTTTATTTTTTATTGCTAATATTGTTTTTGTTTTTTTTTTTTTGCTTGCTTTTACTGCGTTTACAGCTTTTCTCCATACCCACAGCCGCCAGCATGTCGGTCATGTCCATGTCGTACGTCATCGTCAAAGTCTGCGGACGTTGTAATGCATAAAATAAGCATAATTAAGCGCATATCCGCAGACAGAGTAATAGCATTGACAGACGGCAGCGATAATCCCGATTACCGCAACACTTAATTCGATTAAAATTTTACCCTGACAGACGGCAAGTATTGCGGATTAACAAAACAGCTGAAGGAAGGTAGGCGCAGCGGCGAATTCAAAAACTTCTTATTTTATTTCCAAAGGTAGGGTAATGTCAAAATCAAAACGAAATCACATCATGGTCAATAGGAATGGGCGAGTCCCAAACGAATTCAGATTTCAACCAAGGCGAAATATCATTTTGACATTACAATCTACCAATTACAATAACAAATAACATTCGAAATTTCTGAATTCACTTATGCGCCTACCTTCCTAGATCTGCCTTGGGTTCTTCTTTTTCTTCCCTTTCATTCACAATAGACATTTTTCAGCAGGGATGTCATTACAAAATGCTCTAATCCGCTAAAATTTTGAGGACTAACTCAAGAGATATTCCGGATTACCTCCACTTAATTCTCAAGTTAAGTCCGAATTAGCTAGATATTCCGGATTAGCGCTGCCGTCTGTCAATGCTATAATGCAGCTCCAAAGATACATACATACATATATATGTATGTACATACATACATATGTGAATGTAATTGAAATTGCATCTCTGCTACAATGCGACTTAGCCTTCGATTGCCAATTGCATGTCTTACTTTTATTATTGTTGTTGTTGTTGTTGTTGTCGTTGTTGTTGTTGTTGTTGTTGTTGTTTCTGCTGTTGGCTTTTCTTACATACATATGTACATTAAGCCGTATCACGTTATATGGACAAAAAAAAAGTTTAGTGTGTGTCAGTTTTATTTGAACACTTATGTCGAAAAAATATTTTTGGTGTAAAAATTTTTTTTTTAGGCCCTCGTTAAAAACAGCTAAATCGCGTTTTTTGTAATAACTTCCTTATTTGATGTCGGATCTCTATGATCTTAATGTCGCAGAAAAGGTCTCGCTCAGCACTATATTTGGCCCATATAAAGTTTCGACCTCAAAGGTTGTCCTGAGTTTTACCTTTAAAAATTTTGGAGTTACTATCCCTAGATTTTTTTATTTTTATCACTAATACAAAGCTCTCAAAAAACCATGAGGAATCCCCCAAAGAAATTCTAGCCTTTATTCACAAACAAAAAAGTTATAACGTTGTAAAATGAAACACTTGTTTTTTTTATAAAAAATTACCACAGAGAAACGGCGAAACACGTCAACTTAATTTTTTGCTCCAGATTACGATGGCGTTTTTAGAAGTGCAGTGTATGCACTCCCATTTTCGAGATATTTAAGAAAACATTTTCAGTTTTCACATACAAAGCGATCCGATGTGGGGGCGTATGCGTAACTATTGTTGAGGTAATAAAAATAAAGAAAAGGGGAAAAAACTATACGTACATATATGTATATAAAATGCATATGAGAAGGAAGAGAATTCCCTGCACATAAATTCCAATTTGTTTTAAACGTTCGAAACCTGCACTGAAAAAACAACTTACCCAGATTATGGAAAAATGGGAATGTTTCGTCGCTTAAGACACATTTTCATTGTTTTGATGTACAATTTTCTTTAAATCAAGGAATAAAAACAACGTTTATACAACGTATACAAAACAATGAAAATATGTCATTAGCGGCGAATCATTCTCATTTTTCCATAATCTGAGTAATTTTTTTTGAGTGTGAGCAAAGTAATATAAGCGACGAAGAATTCACTTTCAGAGCTCTGAAACTGCTTTCATAAATATCTCTAAATTTGGAGGACATCGTCATTTTTGGTCTCGGTTATTATAGATAAGAAGATGTTTTGGGGATTAAAGTAAAGTGCGTTGTTTTCAATTGTAGGCTGAATAATTAACTGCATTTCTAGGGGCAGACGACGCATCCAGCGCAAGTATTGATAATACATTTAGACTTCTGTTGTCTCTTCTTAGGCGTGTATAATTTTACAACGAACTATAGCAGTTTTTCTAAATAACTTGGATGATTTTACGATACGCACGGATGCAGAAATCGTGAAGCCGTTGTAAGCCAGCGCGTTGTGCTTAGAGATCCCACTTGAATACTTACCAAATCTTCACTACAGCCATTATCATTCAATATAAATAACGTTGATCAGCACGAATAGTCCAATCATCAATAATTTTTGGCATATCATGTATCCAGTATTGGTAGCTGTTCCATCGCGGTACAAGATTCTCAAGTCAAGCGAGGACTTAGAATACTTTTTAATCAAAAACTCATACTATATGGCGTTACTGCCTCATATAAATAAGAACTTGGGATAATTTTTCAAAAAACAGGTTCTATGATTTTAAAACGGTATAACTTTTTTGTTTGTGAGTAAAGGCTACAACTTTTTTAGCGGAGTCCTCATGGTTTTTTGAGAGCTTTGTATTAGTGATAAAAATAAAAAAATCTAGGGATAGTAACTCCAAAATTTTTAAAGGTAAAACTCAGAACAACCTTTGAGGTCGGAACTTTATATGGGCCAAATATAGTGCTGAGCGAGACCTTTTCTGCGACATTAAGATCATAGAGATCGGACATCAAATAAGGAAGTTATTACAAAAAACGCGATTTAGCTGTTTTTAACGCGGGCCTAAAAAAAAAATTTTTACACCATAAATATTTTTTCGACGTAAGTGTTCAAATAAAACTGACACACGCAAACTTTATTTTCGTGATACGGCTTAATGTATGTACATATGTACTTCATAGTTGAACGCTTGTTTTACGCAATGCGCACTCTTTAACGAATCTTAATTATGTGCGGCGCTTGCAATTAATTTATATTGCAACTTACATATGTAAACATACAAATACACGTGTAGGTACATACATAGTCACACACCCTCCCAAAAAAACTACGCCTTATTTAAAATTATCGCATAAGATTTATAGGCTTACGAAACAAGGCCTGATAATTCTAAGCGAACAAATGTTCTATGGGCAAAAGCTTAAAATAAAGCTGATTTCCCTGTGTTGATGTCATCAGGCTGTAAGAATTACTCTCTCTCTCTCTCTCTCTCTCTCTCTCTCTCTCTACGAGAGAACACTTTATCTCAGAAACTTATTAGCTATGGAAAATAAGGCTTAGATAATTCCTGATAATAAGGCCTTCTGTGGAACTTAAATACCCTATAATTGGCGTTTTCGATTCGCCATCAGACAAGCGAGGTCGGATCGAACAAAAATTTTTGAACCCATAAGAGTAGTAGCCATACTCGCTAACTGGTCGATAAAAATTTCCTTCTGCTTGCTATCATTCACATACATATAAATTTGGCAGAGGGAAATTTATAGCTGGCAGAGAAATTGTGAATCGAAAACGGCTAATAAGGGATAATAAAATGTTTGCTCATAAAACTCAATTTCTCCTCTTTCTATTTGAGATATGAGCGCATATCAAAAAAACTTAAGTATGAAAACGTTTGAAGCAGAGCGAATGAGCGTTTAACAGCAAGCAGCACTGCCAGCGTATTCCATTTTGACAGCTTAGGCTTTTGAATCTTTATGCAGCGTACATATGTACAAAAATATACATCCATATATACTTTTTCCAATCAACGATCGTTTAACTCAATTCAGCTTCAATCGGACCTTTGCGTATGGAAAAAACGATCGTAGTAAATTCGATTGGTGTTTTTGTTTTTTTTTTTTGTTTTCTTATTTTTGCTTTCTTTGACTTTGTTGTCTTTCTTTATTGTTTTGATAATAAATTATTTATTTACTTGCACACATATATGTACATATATTTATAGCGATAGTGTTTCTTTAAGTATTGTTGTTTCTGTAGTTTGTTACTGTTGTTTTGTGACATGTTATATAAAGTTAATGAAATTTTTCACATGTTTCTACTAATTGATTACATTTCAATCAATAAAATGTGCAAAAAAGCGCAGAAGAGCATCAAAAGTGGAACAGCTTTTTGTCTGCTGAATACTTCTTTCTTTCTTGACTTTGCGAAGACGTTAAAATCTACATAGATATTTCTCTTTGTGTAAGGAAACTTTTTTGGAGAACTTGAATTCATTTTAATGGAAAAACAAATCCTAAATTTCCCAGCTTTTCAAAAAAAAAAGTTCTTACTTTTCGTACACATGCGAGTATTTCCTCATAGTATTTCCAAAATAAGAAAAAAAAAACGAAAAAGGAATTCAAATCAACTCAATTCAATCAAATCAGCGAAATGTTACAGATATCAGTAAATGATTGTGCCACGTTTCGATTCAACAAGGAAACCGAAAAATATTTCCAAGCGAAAAAAATCTCTTAAAGCCCGTCTCCACATAACTTGTTTCACCAACAAAACTTCTAGCAAAACATCTCGCTAAATAACCCGTCTCCACGTAGCTGATCGTGATTCAGTTTAACATTTCTCTTTCTTGCTCTTCTTAAATGTTTGTATGTTTGCTTATATTTTGCGTTTTTGTTTTGGTCTGTGTGAGATTTCGATAGATTTTCGATACAAAATTAGAGAAGGCATCGATATCATCGAGGTTGTCAAGATGATTCAGAATGAAACAGTGTTTCAATCTTCACTCGCTCTCAGAAATTTGTATGGAAATTGGCGAGTTTCGGCACTGGTTTCCGTGTCGAAACAAGATTGAGAGAGAAAATGCAGAAAAAAAGAGCGAAACACGTTATGTGGAGACATGGTATTACTGCAATGTATGTATAGCCAGAACAAAAAGAAAACCCCACTTAGAAAAAAATGCAAAAAATTCCGCTAAAAATTCAAGCGCTACAAACTAAAGATAAATAGACAGCCAATCAGATTTGAAACTGTCTGCAAATCGGCACATTTGATAGATGGCCGTTGAACGTTTGTGACATGCCACAAGTAGTAGTTTAGAAAGCAAGTAGGCAGCTAAACATAAGCACGTGGAGGGAGCATGCAGCTTGACGCTCAACATACAAAGTAAACAAAGATTTAAAGCAGCGCTTCGAATGACGACTGCAGAATACCACAAAGTCCTTGGTGCATTGCATGAAATACGGCCATAATTACATACATAGCTGTCCGCGATGCAAACGAAAGGCTACTTAACTGGCTTGGAAGTTGCATGCAACTTTTCCATATTCCAGAAATAAAATAATTACGCTAAAGAATGTGCCCATTTACCGATATGGTGCAGCATGAAATTCCTAGCGAATGAACGACACAACAGCGCAACGTCTGACCGGCCGGCTATTTAAAAAGCGCTAAATGACAAAACAATGGACTAAAACGAAAAGGAAATAATGAAAGAAAAAAGAAAAAAAATTAAAAAAATTAAAAATCAAAAAGCAACATTAAAATTGCAACGCATGCCACGGTCAATAGGCTGAGTTGGGCGAAATCAGACAATCACAGAGCGAGATTATCAATTGCAAGCAACGATAATAACAGCAACAACAACTACAGATGCATGCATGTTTTAAGTGGCATGCGTCCGAGTGGTAAGTGAGCTGCTTGCTGCAGTTCAACTTCAACAACGCACGCGGTCCCTGTATATTTATTTTGCTTAAGTGGCAAGCAAGCCAAGGCAGTCAGGCGGTCAGGCTAGCTGCCCGGTTCGCAGCGTCAAGTTTAAATTAAGCGCTGAGGCGCCAGCAAAAGCAAAACAAAGCTAGGTAACCGGCTACTGGCAACTGCAAACCGGCAACTGGCAACCGGCAACAGGCAGCTCCAAACAGTTGCACTCAACGCGCTTCAACTTTTGCTAGTCATCACATTCTCTCATTCTACGCTAAGTTAGCTTTTGTTACGCATATGGCACGCCATATTTCTATATATGTATGTAGGTATGTAGACAGTGTTGCACTTGAAGAGTCAGCGCTACAGTTGAGTTGATCATTTGCAGCGTTCAAGTAAGAAAAAAAGTGCAAGTAAAAAATTGAACGCGCCATAAATGATCGACACGATCGATCGCAATTGTTATGCCCTTACACGTACCAACATACAAATGTACATATGTATGTATATGTAATATATGTATTTACATACATACGCTTGTATTATGTACTATGTATTTACTCAAGTATGCTGTGAAAATTCCATTCAACCTTCTTGCCATAAATGCAAAGGTTCAAGAATGTGAGGGAAGTTGAAAATTGCCCTTTTTGAAAAACAACAAAATTAGTAAACGTTTACGCAAGTGTTAAAAATAAATTTTATTTAATTAGAAATGTCTCTTTAAGGAGCGGAATCTTTCATTTAATTTTATTTAATTTTTGAAGAATAAAATGTGCAATTTAATTATGATAAATTAATGATTTGTATATACGTAATAAGTACACTCAAAAAAAAACCTCTCGATCAAAGACATATTTTTCCTTATTTTGAATTTTCTTTTTATTGAGAAAGTTTTATCAAAAATATGGAAAAAGCATCCAATTCATACAAATTCGTTGCCATGGAATATTCACCTTATCAAAAGTAAAGAAATCAAACCTTCAAAACAAGTACATGTTGGGAATGGAATGGCGCTTAAGAAATGTTTCCTTATTTTGATGTATAACAGGGCTGCTCACCTCATAGGCACTCAAAGCACAATTGTTTTTGTTTTGTTCCGAATCATAGGCACAGATACATATTTTCACTTCAAATATGAAAATAAAAATTTCTTTGCACTCCCATAAGCACCCAGATATAAAAAATTTTTATATGTATGTGCCTATGATTCATATTGAATGTGCAGAGCAAAGGCACTTTGTATAGGAGCTCGAGCACTGCCGTAAGATATCGAAATTTACAATAACAAATGTGTAATGAAAAAAAAAATTCAAAAAATGAAAGCACTGTAAAAAATTAGTATTCAAAAAATTTTCATATAAAAAATAAAAAAAAAAATGGATGTATGTGATACTACCATTTGAAAATAAATTCTAAAATAATATTTTATTGGAATTCATAAAAAAATTTAAGAAACAAAATAGGTTTATTAAACTCTTATAATTGAAAATTTGTATGGAAATGTCACTTTAAAAAGCTCTATAAACCCTTGATATTTTAATGAATAAGGGGGTAAAATAATATTTTTTTGGAATTCATAAAAAAATTTAAATGAGCAAAAAATTTTTCAGTGCATATAAAAAAATTGTAGATGTATTGAGTTTTGTACTTTCAATAAGAGAGCGTTGAGGCCTGATGTATAAATTTCTTTAAAACAAGTAACCATGGTAACACATGTAAACAACTTTATTTTATAATCCTTTTCATACGTTTTAGGGAAAATTTACTCAAAACAAAGAAAGTAGCGTTCAATATAGGGAAGCAATTTCTTTGATACCTCCATGTATTTTTTTTTTCTCAGTGCAAGTTTCAACAACTTTCTATAAAGATTTTGTCTTAGGGGACCCCTAGTAAAATTTTATGGTGAATAATTTTCTAGAACATTTTAACCCTCTACTGAATTTCAAAATACAATTTTTTTCGTAATTTCTAAAAAAGGGGTCAAAATGACCTCTTCGTGTGGGCGTTAGTGGGTTAAAATATTCTATGAAATTAAAGCTCGTGCAATTTTACTATATATTTTCTAACAACATATTTCTATACGATATGTATTTTAACCCTTTTTTCCTTTATTTAAAAATCATTTAGATACAATTTCACAAATTCTAAATGACAATAAAAAAATATATGTACCTCAGGACCAAAATGATTTGGGGGTTTGCAATATGTATGGCAGTCTTTCGTTCTATGTATATTATTCCACCAAAGACAAACCCCCTCAATTTGTGTCAGAGTATTATTTATACTTAAATAGAATACATGATTAGAACACATTCTTGGACTGAATTTAATCGAATTATGTCATAAACTCCATTAGTCAGGGTTACTTCCGATTGTTGCAAAAAAATTTTGTTTTTGGTAAACAAACATTAAAAAAAATCTTTAAAAAATTAATAACTAAACTTTGTATTAAAATTGTCTACTAAATAAATAATTAATAATAATAATACAATGGCTCTATTATAATTCTGACGAGTTTTATGGCCGAGCTTCTCTCCCAATTCGAGGTGTGCTCCTTTTTGTTTTTTCCTACTAATTGGGTGGACCTACAGTTTTATGCCGGCTCCGAACGGCGAATGCATTTTTTGTGAGAAGCTTTTTCATGGCAGAAATACACTCGGAGGGCATGCCGCCCACTGCCGAGAGGTGACCGCTGCTCTTAAAAAACCCAATAATTGGATTTTTTACTAATTAGAAAAATTGTTTTTGGTGTTTGGCTCGGACCGTGGTTTGAACCCGAGACCTCTGGCATAGCAGCCGAGCACTCTACCCACTGCACCACAGCGGCCAAATCAATAATTATAATCTATTTATCGACTTAGTCAATGAGGAGCTTAACCCAAATAAGAATAAGAACAGTGATTGTTTTCGAAGTCAGGTGAGTCCAAGCCGGTGAGCATTTATAACGAGCATCAATAGCGAGTGCCATGAGCAGAAACAAACAAAATTTATTTGTGAATAATTTAATCGGCTTAATTCTTTTTCTTCAAATATCCTTTGTGTTAACTTAAAAAAGAATGACGAAGCAATAAGATTCAGCTAAAGCCAATTTTTGCTAAAAAAAATATTAATTTATTCCATCTCGTTTTGTTTGTTTGGAAAAGAAAAGCGAAACTGAAGCTGGCACTTTGCCGAAACCGGTTTATCTCAACAACAAAATTGACAAGGGATGACGGAAAATCGTTCCAACATACATACATACATCTGATTCCTTCCCCTTTGCAAGCATTTTGTTTAACAAAACATCAAAGCGGCAATCAAAAACTAAACCGCAATCTTATTACACATTACATGTAACCAGGCCCGACGAGAGGGGGGGGCTAAGGGGGTCAATTGCCCCGGGCCCGGGCTTTAGAGGGCCCGGGAATCTCAAAATGATATCCAAGTTTTTGCTTACAGAAAATAAACGAACAACACCTTTAATCACCTTTCGTAGATAGCAATCATTTTAAATTTCAACAAATTTTATAAATCTCTTAAAGTGTCTGCACCCCACTTAAGGAATTGTTGGTTTTTGGCGTCGACTTTGCAGCATAAATTTGAATTCGTTTTCTGTTGCAACAGAAAAATTCGGTATGATGCAAATTCTTATACAGCGATATGGGTATATCCTGGGCGTTTCGGACGGTATGTTCGCACGATTTTTGGAACTTTTGAGGCAGAAATATCGCGAAATATTGTATCGTTTTATGATAAAAGGAAAGATTTAGGCCACAGCTAATGATTAAAGTATGTTAGCGACAGAAATTTAGTTTAATGCCTCTGTTTTAGCCACTTAAACTGCGTTCCGGACGCTACAAAAACACGTCCATTTTTTTTTTTTTTGAGTGGCTAAAACAGAAGCCTGGCATAGCAGGCGAGCACTCTACCCACTGCACCACAGCGGCCATGTATAGATAAATTAAAGTTCGTAACTATATATTCATTGAATTTTGATTTTGAGAATTTGTTCATTTAGTATGGGGGCCCTTAGTTATTTTGACCCCGGGCCCGGATTTTCTCTCGGCGGCCCTGCATGTAACAACAACAACAACCTAGACTCATATGCATAATTTTAAAATTTAAAACGCTTGAACAACATTCTAAAACTCAACCAACAAATGCGGCTGCCTGCTGCTGCTGTAGCTTTTATTATACGCTGCGCGCTGACGTATTTGATGTTTTTGCATAATTTCATAAAAATTATTACAAACAAAGCTGCACGTACATAGAAACACTTACCCCCTACACCATAGCGTTTTAAGGTTATGCTGCGGATCATCGCAGGCAGCAGCAGCTGTTGCTATTCCAACACAAAACACTTAATAGGATTTCCCATGTGAAATGATGCGCTTGCCCCCATCGAAGACCCACCCTAATGCTAACACTAACGCAGCATCTATGTATGTATATTCTTTATGTTACTTAACTCGTCAACGTAGTGCAGCATTTGCCGGCACAAATGCTACACATTTTGTGGTTGATCTGTTATTTATCCCCCAAGCAACTTTTGCTGTTGTTGCCGCTGCTGTCATTGCGCTTAAAATTGATGCGTCGCACATCAGCTGCACGCGTTTACGCTATGCGTCAGACGAAAAAGCAATCAATAGCCAAAAGTATGTTGTTGGAGAATGAAGGAAACACAAAAACTTGGCGTATATGCCAATCGCACTTGCAGCACATCTACCCTAAAATGGCTGAGTTAAAGTTGTTGTTGTTGGTATATGGCCAACCACAAAAGTCGCAACAAATCGGCGCTTGTGTTTTCCTTCTTTGTATTTTTTGTTGTTTATTTTTGCATTCTATACATTTCCATAAAATGCTTCTGCTTTGCCGATAATTTTTATTATATTTTTTCTTTTCATTTATCTACAGCCACCCTCAATATTTGTATAACGTGCGCTTAAATAGTTCGACAGACAGACGACCAAAACCAAATGGTAGTATGTAGTTGCCACTTGCCGCTTGCCACTTGCCAGTAAGTAGACAATAATTTTTGTTTTTTTTTCTTTCTCCCATTCAATCCACTCAGCGCTGATGGTGCATGAACATTTCAGTGGTTGTCAGATATTTTCATATTTTAATATTTTTATTGTTTCTGTGTGTGCATGCATGGTTGTTGAATTAAGTGTGGGTGGGTTAAGTGGAAGAGTAGTAAATGTTGTAATTTGTTCGCCGTTTGTTTTTATTATTGTGCTGAGTAACACTATTTGTCATTTGCAACTTGAAGACTTAAGCGCTGATCGAAACAGTTATAGAAATTCATCACCAAATCTTTATTTATAACACGCTAAGGAATTTTTGTACAAACTATTAGATTTACACCGTTAACGCGATTTTGGAAAGAGAGGTGTCAAATGAAGGGGCCTGTAGATGTGTTGGAAGTTTTAATTTTTTTAAAAAAGGGTTGCCACCTGTTTGATTTTTAAATTTTAGCTGTCATATGAAAGGGCTTGACCTGTGAAAATGAGTAATTTTTTCTAATTTTTACATAGGGGTTGCCACCTGTTTAAAACTATATTTTTTCATTTTTAAATTTGAAGTATCGTATGAAAGTGCTTAGCCTGTAGATGGATATTAAAATTTAGTTTGTATAAAAAGGGTTGCCGCCTGTTTAAAAAAATTACCTTTATATATACATACATATGCAAAAGAATTTTTTGTAAAAGACATCAAATTTACAACGTTATACCGATTTTCGAAAGTGATTTGACAAATGAAATGAAAACTATTAATGTGCAGGTAGATTTCATTTTTTTAAGGGTTGTCAACTATTTAAAAATTTAATTTTTCGGTATACATTGTTTATTTGATTTTTAAATTGTAGGTTGGTCTGAAAATTTTTAATTTATTTGGCAAATAGGAAAGAATAGGAAAGAGTACGGAAAATAAGAAGAATAAAGGGAAAAAGTAAGCACAAATAAAAGGCACGGGGAACGTGAAAAAGAAAGAAAAGGGGAAACGAAAGAGAAAGGGAGAGAGAAAGAGAAAGGGAAAGAGAAAGAGAAAGAGAAAGGGAGAGAGAAAGAGAAAGGGAAGGAGAAAGAGAAAGAGAAAGAGAAAGAGAAAGAGAAAGAGAAAGAGAAAGAGAAAGAGAAAGAGAAAGAGAAAGAGAAAGAGAAAGAGAAAGAGAAAGAGAAAGAGAAAGAGAAAGAGAAAGAGAAAGAGAAAGAGAAAGAGAATGAGAAAGAGAAAGAGAAAGAGAATGAGAATGAGAATGAGAATGAGAATGAGAATGAGAAAGAGAATGAGAAAGAGAACGAGAAAGAGAATGAGAATGAGAAAGAGAATGAGAAAGAGAATGAGAAAGAGAAAAAGAAAGAGAAAAATAAAGAGAAAAATAAAGAGAAAAAGAAATAGAAAGAAAAAGAAAAAGAAAAAGAGAAAGAGAAGGTGAAAGAGGAAGAGAAAGAGAATGAGAATCAGAATGAGAATGAGAATGAGAAAGAGAAAGAGAAAGGGAAAGAGGAGTTCGAAAAATAGCATTTTGGGTTACGCTGGCGAGTTAAAATATTTTAGAAAATTCTTCGACATCAAATGTGTCACTATGGGTCTCCTCGTACAAAATAAGAATAAGCAGCAACTACTTACTTATATATATGTATGCCTCATTTATATTTTATTAATAGGAAGCTTTGGGCTTAAACCCGATTTACATATCGACGGCTGAGAAATTGATTTTGCTTCAAAATCGCCCTATTTCAGAGAAAATTTCATATATATTTCTCTGAAATATGGCGTTTTTGAATAATTGTCTGAAATAGGACGTTATTGAAACAATTTTTCAAATAGGGCGTTTTTGAAACAATTTTTGAAATAGGGTGATCTTATTCTCAGCCGTCGATATATTCTGCAACATTTAAGGGGAAGTCTCTTTATCAATTAATGAAATACTATTTTGTATTAGATTGGCAAATAAAAACGAGTCGCACTT
Source organism: Urophora cardui (assembly GCA_960531455.1). Classification (NCBI taxonomy): domain Eukaryota; kingdom Metazoa; phylum Arthropoda; class Insecta; order Diptera; family Tephritidae; genus Urophora; species Urophora cardui. The sequence continues at coordinate 39,153,283 of OY482674.1, read as the reverse complement.
CTTAAGCGGCAGCTAAAGTAAACTTTCGCGAAATTTTTAAAATTTAAAATGGCAATTTTACCATATGAGTAGTGGTCTTTTCACACTTAAATTGTCACACAGTGCAATTGAAACTTCATATTTCTGCAGAGATGTGCATCTAACTTAGTCTCAAGCTTAAACTTGGCATTTGTGCTATGCCGCTTAGACTATGATTTTATTAGTATGTATTAATTTTTGCTTGGATTTTACATTGACTTACATATCTCATAATCGCATTAGTCTGCCTGCTTCAATTGTTTGCACTGCTTTCGCTTCTCATTTCCTTTGCTTTGCCGCTTTATTTGAATACTACGGCGCCCAACCCTATTTATATTTGACAAGCATAATTCAGCCTAAAAGCTTTAAGGACTAACCAACGTAGGCCAAAGCATCCATTTCTCATATTCTCTATTTATGTAACTGAGATGGGAACAGTTGCATAAAAGACTTTAATTTAATTCGCCATTGCTACTGTCCGACGCTCCTGCTGTTTACCTACGCGGCTCAAATTTCTGCGAATTACAGAATTTTCCTTTCTTTATAGAAATTATTTATTTTTTATTTTCCTTTTTGTATTTTTTTTTCTATGCTATTGCTGTGCATGTTTCTTCATGTGTAATCTCTATTATTTTATTTTTTCAAAACAGTCATAAAAATTGATGTATTGTATATTGAACTGTACACTCGTGGTATGAAATCTGCTCTAAGGTCTTTTGCATCGCCTTTTGCTGATTGTTTTTTGCAGTTTCGTGTGTCAGCTGGTTACATGGTTTGTTGTTGTTGTTGCTGTTTGGCTGTTATTGCCAGCAGCAGACACCGGAATCAACACAAACAGTGGGTTGTTGTTAACCGATTACTCATTGTGCGCCTGATGTTGCCCATATATTGCTTTGCCGACTGGCGTTGGCGTTGAATTTACGGCCATCAAAGTTTTGCTGTGATATTTTTGCTATACCCAACATGAATATGAGTTATATTTTAACGTTCCATGTAGAGTATCGAGGCATTTCAAAACACTATTTGTGAAACCTTGCAAAACAAATTTCGAATTAAATGAACCATTTCGCCACTTATGCCATGACTTTAATAATCACTCCAGCACGTTTGACACTTCAGACTCGCTTTTTATTGTAAAAAAAATAGTTCTAGCCTCACTTAATAAATGATATACAATCAGCTGATGAATTTTGTTCTGTAGCTGAATAGTTTTAGATCTCGGCACCTAACATGAATATGAAGTGATGTTAGAAGTACAAAACCAACAGCGCCTACAGCAGCAAAAGCGAAGAATAGCGAGAAGAAGATAACGTATATAGGTAGGTAGAACTAACAAAGCAGGATTGCAAGTTACTGGCTCACATATCTAAGATAAAAGTAGATGATCATCAAGAGCAGCTCAGTAGCACATAGGGACCCGATACTTCTTATCAGGGACCCATAATAATCATTATTCGTTATATTTTCAGTGAAAAAAATCAAATACTTGCAAACATCGTAGAAGAGTATTGAATTTGTGTGTGTGCATGTCTGAAAGAGCACTATCCGAATTCACTATGATCGAAAAATTTTAAGCGATATCCATAAAAATCAAAAATCTATATATTAATAGGCTAACATTTTTCCCATACAAACAATTGTCAGGCTGTTTAGCACATTTAACATACTCATATCCACATAAAATTGATATGGATATGAGTCAGGAGCAGTGCATAGGCATATAATTTTTTGGTTTACGAATTATTCGCTTTTAAACTTTAAAGTGAGACTGAGAGGCTCACTTTAGAGGATTAGGGTTAACATACTCATATCCACATAAAATTGATATGGATGTGTTCGTATGTGTGAGGAGCAGTGCATATGCATATAATTTTTTCAATAAATTATTTAATTTCTTTATAATTAATAAATAAAGTTTTTAGTTAATAGAAATAGATATCGTAAAAATGTTTACAAATATCGTAAACACAGTTGAAGAGTCGCTTTAATTTAAAAGCGCTCTCTCTATTTTATATGCATTGGCCCAGTTTACGCTCAGATCAAAATCAACGCTGCCAAATATCTCCTATTGCTTTTCCGTTAAAGCGAAAAATGAGAGAGAGGGCGGGAGAGCACACTGAGTAATTTTAATTTTGACCAAGGCATATCTAACAGGTAGGCTCGGCGGCGAATTGAAAAACTTCGCCACCGGCCCTACCTTCCTAGATCTGCCTTGATTTTGACCATGATTTCGCGTCGGACCGTGATAAAAAGGGCAAATCAGTGCTGCGGTACAACTGGAATTTAGAAAGTGTTGCTTATCTCCGCGAAAAGGAATAATTATTGTAGCAATACAAAGTTGAAAAAATAAATTGCATGGTAGAATTTCGAGCACCGGCGATACTAGTAATCATTATTTTTTGAGTTTTATTTTTTTGATCGAAAATAATACTTATTCCTTGAGTGATATATTTATCGCTCAGAAATAAAAATTATTCTTTGATTTTCTCTGAAGTGCTCTGGAACATACTTAATTACTAAAAAATTCCCATCGATATAACTTCGTGAATGAGTGATATTTTTGATCGAAAAAAATAAAACTCACACAATAATGATTATTTCTGAAAGATTAAATATCGCTCAAGGAATAAGTGTTATTTCTGATCAAAAAAAATAAAACTCAAAAAATAATGATTATTTTTGATGAAATATAAAAAAAAACTCAACATATAATGGTTAAATGGCGATTTTTATTATAAAACTCATAATGATTACGGTCCCTGCTTCTTATAGACAAACTTTCTGTTCGTGAATGGCATAAAGTCATTAATAAAGCCTAGAACAGCATTTTATTTTTTTTTTTTTTCTGTTTTAAATGTATGCCCTGTTTTTTCCGTTTTATCGCTCTACCAAGCGCAGCTGTTCTTCCTCAGCTTTAGTCATTGATTCCTTTTCCATCTTTGCTTGCTTTACTTGTTTGCTTTTATGCCTTTTTTTGTGCTCTTTAAACAATTTGATATTCTACAATTTGGTCGGCATGTGGCGCAGCATGGCATATGGCATGACGGCGTGTGTTCTAGCCCACCTACACAACTCCCACTTTGCTTGCCATTTTGCTCAGTCTCTTAGCTTTGCTCGTGTCTACTCGTATCTATCCATTGCCTGTTGACCCCTTTTCACACTTAGTTTCCTTGCCATTGCCTTGGCTGCTGCTGTTGCTGTTGCCGCCATTTGGCGCCATCTGTGCGATAAAAATCCAAAACGAAAAAGTTGAGTTGTGTATTTGCCCCCAATGGGCCGGTGTTGGTTTTCGTTGTCGTCGTTGTCGTCGATGGCATTCAACGTTTTGCCCCTTCTCACATTTTCTTTTTTGCTTTTTTTTTTTTTGTTTATCCACTCTCGATTTCATGGCTGGCATGTGAATCACGCTTTTTCAAGCTGCGCTGCTGTGGCATTTCGCATCGTTATAGTCATAGTCAACCATGGCTTGCGCCCCGCCATGCCGGCATTGCTTCCCCATTTTGCAACATCGTCATCATTTGCTGCGGCCGCCGCCAACACATTCTGGGAAAATCAGACTCGATTTGTTGGCAAAAAGCTGCGAGTGGCATGCCAGTTAAGGTGGCTGTTGGGCAAGGAGGGGCAGCACAGCATGCAAAGCTTAGTAGTATAAAGATGTCATAAGTTTATATGGCTGTATGTATGTATGTATGTATGTTGTCGAATTAGGGTTTGTACATATATTTGCATTTATGTACGTTTTGCTTGCCACTGCTGCTGTTGGTGCCGCTGATGCTGCTGCTGCCTGGATAAAGATATGACATGCTGATAACTTTGTAAATTATGTACGAGCGTATTTTGTGAGTGTAACAGATGTGCACTTTTGAAAATTACAAACAATCGAAAAACTACAACAGCAACAACATTACAGGAAAACCATTTAAAATAATAAAAAAAAAACTAAAAGCAATGAAAATAAGAAAAACAAGCAAACAACTTTGCTTGCAACAAATGTTGCCATTATATATGTATATGTATATGTATGTATTTTTGTTAGAAGAATTTTGCAGTGAATATTTAATTGAAATATGACGCATGTGTCGAATTGTGTTGGAAGCATTTAACAGTGGTTAACAACACTTAATGGGGGGTTGCTTGGCTGAAAAAGAGTTTCGTATAAGATGTCGCATAAGATAATAAAATTATAAGGTTCTACTATGCATTGTCAACAGAAAAAGGCGGCACATTATGTGTATTGTGAATTTAATGCGATTAGTATGGCTTTTATTCTGTTTAATACAATTATATTGAGCCTTTGCAACTCGTCTCAAAGGACTTACAGTTACAGTAGACGCTCACAAATTAGAACCACTTTGTTTTTAGGGTGATTCTAATTTCTGAAAAATTCTAATTCCTGGAGGTTTTTTTTTTCAATAAAACCTTAAAATTTAAGTCAATTTGCATTGAGAAACTACAAAGAAATTTTTTCTAACGCTTCCCTTGAATACCTTGGTCAAGCTTTTCCAAGATCTTCACTTTGGTTTCCAAAGACAAAGTATTTTTCTTACGTTTATTTGGCATTTCAGCGAACAACTTTGAATTTTAAGCAAACAATGCCGAAAGACGTGCACGTATATCGAATTCAAACAAAAACTACCGCGCGTGAGCGTCTACTGTATTGAATAAAGCTGTTTGTTCAAATAGAGCTTTTGGCAATATTAAAAAAGTACTTGGGGGAGCTTTTTTTTAATTAGGTACTAACTCACTTATGTACATACATATTTACCACGGTAATACATAAAAAAAATATAAATAACTCTGTTACACAAATTGAGCGTTGCTGTCAGAACGTTGCTGACAGAACGAAAGACCACTACACAGAGAAAAAAACTACTAAGAAAAGGAATCAACGAGAGTTTTGGTTGATGTTACAATGCAAATTTTTTTTTATTAAACACAAAATTTTGAAGAAGTGAACTATGAGTATGTAATATTAAACAAAATTCACGTCTATTTCATTTCAACCAATTTTTGGTTGTTTTTTTTTTTTTTTGTTTCTAACACGAAATATTGCATAAAATAAAAAAATTAGTTTAAACAAAAGTCTAGGTGATTCCATTTCAAGCGAGAAATTAGTACTATTAACCAATTTCTAGTTATTATTTTTCTCAGTGTATTTGTACATTCAGGAAATAGCTTTCTGTGCTTCTTTGTACAAAGATTTTGTCGGAGTGGACCCCTAATAAAATTTTATTGCGAATAATTTTCTAGCACCTTTTAACCCTCTAACGACCTTCAAAATGCTATTTTTTCACACATTATAAAAAAGGCGTCAACCCGACCTCTTTGTGAAAGTTTTAGCGGGTTAAAGTATTCTGCGAAATTAAAGCTCGTGCAATTTGACTATATATGTTCTCTAACAATATATTTCTATACGATTTGCACTTTAAACCTTTTATTCCTTTATTTAAAAAACACTCAGATGAAATTACGCAAATTGAAAATGGCAATAAAAAAACGTTTGGCCTCAGTGAGCAAAACGGTTTGGGGTTTTTACTATATACATACATACATACATATATGGTGGTCATTCCTTCTGTGAATTATTGCGCCCCAAAAGGTGCTGTTACACAGTGTAATTACTCGTAAATAACATTCGACATCCAGCACAATCTAGCGGAAGTAATATTTATAGCGTCACATATGCAGGCGCACGTATGTAGGTGTGTGTATACATACACACATATTCGATTATAAATATTTGCTTATAAATATTTGGTAAAAATAATTGTATTGCAAAAAATTGTATTCTCTTTTGCGCCTCACGCGGTGATATTTCATTGCTTACGCTATTTTGTCGATAATTTATTACAGGGCTGCTCACCTCATAGGCACTCCAAGCACAATTGTTTTTGTTTCGTTCCGAATCATAGGCACAGATACATATTTTCACCCCAAATATGATAATAAAATTTTCTTTGCACTCCCATAAGCACTCAGATATAAAAAAAAATTTATATGTATGTGCCTATGATTCATATTGAATGTGCAGAGCAAAGGCACTTTGTATAGGAGCTCGAGCACTGCCGTAAGAAATCGAAATTTACAATAACAAATGTGAAATGAAAAAAAAATTCAAGAAATGAAAGCACTGTAAAAAATTTGTATTCAAAAAATTTTCATATAAAAAATTAAAAAAATTTGTATGTATGTGATACTACCATTTGAAAATAAATTCTAATATATTATTTTATTGGAATTCATAAAAAAATTTAAATGAGCAAAAAACTTTTCAGTGCATATAAAAAATTTGTAGATGTATTGAGTTTTGTACTTTCAATACGAGAGCGTTGAGCAGCCCTGATTTATTACATGTTATTCATTGTTTTGCCCTACGAATGACCCATACGCATTTACGCCCACACATAAATAGATATAAACACTCATACGCGCAGACTTTTTATTGTTAACAGATATTGTTGGCCAATGAATGAGTAAGCCTCCAGTCTGGAAATCAGCAAAAAAAAATCTATTTATTAAATTGCATGCAAACAAACAATGGCAAGGGAGGAAAAAAGAGCCAACAAAATCAGTGTAAAAAATAAAAATATTTATATTTATTTATAGCGCAAAGCGTGAAAATGTCGTCACAGTTGAAACATATATCTAACTATCCCAGCAAACATTCTCTGAGCACTCATAATTTGGAATGCGATACGATTCCAAAATACATATGTGTATAATATGAGCCTTAAACTTTTGGAATCCAATATTAGACCGAAATAAATACATATGTATGTGTGAAAAATGAGCCTCAGAATTTGGAGTCCGATATGAATCCGAAATACATTACGTAAATATGTGCGAAATATGAGCTTAAGAATTTTTTTGTTTATATTTTTTTTTGTTTTTTGATGATAATTGTAATTCATAGATACTGTTTCGAAAAAGCGGAAGTATAAAAGTATCACTAAAGTGCAATATAATGTTGAATGTTCCAGTATATGATGGCATTGGCTTAAATTTCAGGTTGATATCAGGTTCGAATCCGGAGGAGAATACAAAATAGACAACAATATAAAGCAAGCAGTGAAGGTTACTGGAAAAGAGGAGAACAAGCGGCGGTGAAGCTGTATTTGAAGAGGACTGGGTCAGGGAAAAGAAAATGCAAAAAAAAAAGTATTTTTTTGTTTTGCTAATCATAGAAGGAAAAAAAGAGTCATAAATATGAGTTCGATGAAATTAGGCTCGTATGTATATGTAGGGCGACCACGTTAGGAACAGAAATACATACATTTCGGACTCCAAAATGAGCTCATAATGAGTATAATTCCTTTCTGACTCTTTTATGACTACGAATGTCTACTGAGATGTGACAAAAATCCTGATAATTCCTGCATTGTGACTACTATAGAAGCCACCTATGTGATCTATAGGATAATTGGCTTGTTAAACAAATATGGATATTAAAATTAAATTTTATGTTTCATTTTCAATTAAATTAAATTAAATAAGAAATATTTCCAGAAAAGCATTACAGATTTCTTTCTCGGATTGCAGTTTTTCTTTGACTCTTTGACTTTTATACAAAAGAAGCTCCCCACAGCGCGCAAGTAATAAATTCGTAGCGCAAGATTGAAATGTTAATACGCACATAGGTTTGTATGTATGCATATGTAGGTATGTAGCTATGTATTTATGCATGCACTTATCCATTTCTAAGTGAATTTATTCCTATTTCCAAAAATGCTACTGCCACTGCAAATTTATTTATTTATTTTTCTTAATCTCTTATGATTTTTCTTTTTGTTTTATTTGTATTTGTTTTTGTTGCTAGTCGCGGTCGTGTCTTCTTATTAATGTATATTGTGCCCATATATGTAATACTTCTATATTGCTAACAATCTATCTAATCAATGTGTTTCAGTTACGCTATTCATGAACTCGGTTCTGACTGCATATGTAATTTGTGCGCATGCGTCAACACAAGCAAAAGTCGTGTATGTGAATATATGTCACATACACATTTGTAAAATTGTAGTAGCATTACAAAAAAAAACAGAAGGGGGTTTAAAAGGGGTCGTTATTCCCTTCATATAAAATTTTCATGATCGTTATAAAAACACAAAGCAGTAGATTAAACAATGAAATGCCAATCTTTCGAAAACAAAATAATGTATTTATTATTTCAACGTATTTCACAACCAAATAACATGCATACCTACATGCTCGTGAACGTCCAATGAACGCTCTTTGGAATTTCATTTTTATTTCATTTTATTCATGTATGTATACCCAATATGCACAAGTAAAATTATTAGTAAGTAATATTTTTTCATTTGAATCTAATTTGAAATTGGGAAACTAGTTGAATATCCATTCGAGCTCAAATCAATTTCCAACTAAAATGTTTCTTGGGTATGTACACACATATATATGTACATACATATGTACAAATTAATAAAATTCGGACTTATCTTTGTTAAATAAAATACCTATTTCATAGTATCAACATTTTTCTGTGGTTCCCCTTGTTTTTGGAAACAAAAGTTGAACGGCGCCCATGGAATCTTGCTTCCCTTTCTAACAGTATATCGTTACTGTGATGTTTGACGAACAAAACAAGTGAATACTAGCAATATAGAAGTATTATATATATGATTGTGCCATTTCAAACAATGGAATTATTATTTTGGCGCCAATAATATGAGCGCGCACAAAATGACAATCGCTCAGCGAACTAACGACATTAACCAACAAAACCATAAATTCAAAGAAATCAGATGAACGTCAACCCACAAAAAAGCAATCAGACAAAAGCGAATTACAAGCGAAAAAACAAAAAAAAAAACAAAAACAAAAACAAAAACAAAAAGGAAAAGAAAACAAAGAAAATAAAAGCACACAAAAGCAAACAACCATGCACAGAAATAATAAATATAATAATTGTGCCAAAATCGTGGTGGCTTAGCAAAAGACAAAGGAAAACATAGTAGGCAGTCAGTCTTGTAACAAAAAGCAAACGAATTAAAGTGAAAAAGAGATGTAGAAGAAGAAGAAGCTAGAGAAAAAATGTACATATCACTCCCTTGCCTTCAACAGCATTTTGCTGTATAGCGCCACTTTGGCTGCAGCTCGCAAAATTCATTTTACTTTACTTATACTATGTAGAGGTCGTACGTTGCGTATGAGTAACGCGCTTATGGTTGTGTGTGCGTGTGTGTGTGTTGGATTAAAGTGAGTTGTCCATGCTGGCAGCTTAAATGGCATGACAGTTGGCACTTGTGCGTTGTTGCATAATGAATGTGACCCTTGGTTAAATGGGAAATAAAAACAGCTATGTAAGTGGGAAGGCTCGCATATACCCAGTAGTGTAGATAATTGAGTTACACAAAAATGGAAATTATAGTAAAAAAATATACTTTTAATTTAAAGCGCAAGATAAACAAATTTCGCTCAATTTGCAGCACATAACTATGAAGCTTGATCTTACTTTCACATATTCTAAAAGTGCTTTAGCGCAGTTGGGTATATAAAGTAAAAAAGTACATAGTTACATACATGTCGACGCTTCCAAACAATACTGTACTAAGTCGACTTAGTACATTTTCCCGTTTTTGGCGTTTTCAAGTATTACGTGTCTTAATTTAGATGCTGTCTAATTTTGGTATCAATCTAGGGTTGCCAGACGTACTGATTTGATCAGTACAATACTGATTTTTCGTGTTCCCTACTGATGGTTTTAAAAACCTTAAGAAATACTGATTTTTTGGATTTTGTACTGATTTATACTGATTTTCAGCAGACACTAAAAAAATTTAATTTTATCACCCTGCACTGTTTTTAATTTTCCAACTGTTTTCATTTGACGTTTGTAATGCCGTGGTTATGCTTACGACAATACTCGACGAGCAACGTGTAATTGTTGTTGTGCACTCCGACGAGTGAGAGAATTTTCGGACTCTCACATCGATCAAATTTGCTAGGTGAAACAAGCACGCAGCACGCCGAGGTTTCGGGGTAATAATGTGTTATGTTATGTATGTGCGCTCTAATCATCGATTTAAGCGTAACCACCTCTCACCGATGACGAAAATGTGTCCGAATTTCATCGGTGTTTTGCTCGTGAGCATAACCACGGCATAACCATGAAACAATTAGGAAGGAGGAAGCAAGGCGAACGTTAAATGTCATAGAAACATGATTGACAGTTAACGATACGGAAACAAAAACAAAATGCCAGTAATAAAAACGATTTTCTCCGCATATATTGTTTTTTTTTTTTTTTTTTTTTGGAAGGCAATGTACTGATTTTTTTGGAAAGGTATCTGACAACCCTATATCAATCGGACAATCCAATCAAAAGTTTTAAGCAGAAGTGTACATATAATACAACTCGAGATTTTTACTGAATAAAAACTTTGAGAGCTTCCCCTGCAAAACACAGTTTTCAGACTTAGTACAGTTTTGTTTGGAAGCGTCGATATATTTTTTTGATTGTCATCGTTAGCTCGATTTGTTGGTTGGTTTGTTTGGCAGGCGACAGCAACATAATGCTTTTATGTATTTCAATTCGCATATTTATACGCACACACAGAATACGCCACATGGTGACAAGTGCTCGTATGGCAGAAACAGCACAGAAGTAACAGCTTTTCATAAAACAAAAGCCAAGCCAACTTCCAGAAACAATAGGGGTATTCGCTATCCATGGCACGATAGCAGGATAGCACGGATTGCAAATATCCTAGACCAAAATATGCTACACATAGAGAGCACCCTATTGCACAGTCGTAGGAAATTTTAAGAATCAGCCTTTCTTTTTTGCCAAGCGGACGCATTCATCACTCACTTTTTAATAAATAAATCATTTTATTTCAGTAAATTTAATAAATACACACAAAACCTAACATTTAAAGCAAAATTTGGATGCTTAAATTGAAATTGAAATTAGCAATTGGCAAATGTCAGCTGACGCAGGGTGGCAATTAATTTCCTACACCTCATAGCAAATAAATATACATAGGTTTTGCTGTAGCATATTTTTGAGGTCTAGCATATTTCTTTGCGCCTGTATTTTGTTGTTGTGCGTTGTAAAACTTTGCAATCCGTGCAATCCGTGCTACGTGCTAGGGTTATGCTATGGATAGCGAATACCCCTAATATAAATAAAAAAAGAAGAACAAATTTAGCAAATAACAATATTTTGCTCCAAATTGGACAACAAAAATAACAAAAACAGCTGAGTATAAAAAAACAACAACAACAAAAACAGCAATAAAGACAACAAATCAAATCACAAATTATGTACATACATATGTACACACAAACAAACTATAAAGCAGCTGTTACTGCGTTAACAACAAATGCAACAACAGCAACTTTTGTTTGGCCAACATGATTTTGTCAACGTTTCGGATTTTTGGAAGTTTCATTTATTTTGCGCAAATATTCGTAGAGAAAATAGCAGATTTGCTGTCGCCCACCCACTCGGCCGCACTTTTAGACACATACACATACAAACAAAGAAACATATTTGGCCACTTTTGTTTTGTTGTAATACTTTTTGCTGTCACTGCTGTTGCTGCTGCTGTTGCCACTGTGTAAACTGCTGCCATTTGCAAGCTGCTGTTTTATGTTTATTGTTTTTATTATTGCTTTATTTTTGTTGTTTTGCTATTGTTGTTGTTGTTGCTGTAGCTGTGGCTGTTGGCTTTTTTGCTTGTTTGCTGCCAAGCTGTTGACGAGATTTGTTATCGTCGCCCTAATAAATTCTATGGCTTTTTCTTTTTGCTCTGTAACATTTTTGGCGCTTCTGTGGCGACAGCTGCTTTTAAATGCTTTTAAGGTTGCCTAGTGGGTGTGGGTGTGTGTGCATGTATATGTGTGTGTTTGTGTGCTCTGTAAAGTTAAATGAGTGATGCTTAACAAACAAACTCCATTTGTGTTCAAGCAAAGTATGTAGACATGATAGTATACGATGTATTTGTAGCATACTTTAGGGGGGTAAGTGAGTTTGAGCAGTTAACAAATTTTTGAAGGGGAGGGGAGCTAAAAGCATGCCTTAAAAGTGCTATAAGAATAAACATGTATTTTCAATAGTGGTGTTAGGAACCGTTTATACCTAGTTGATATAAAAACCACCTAAGTTTTCCATTTCCTTCCGTGTTCCTTTTTGTATTAAAATTAGAACAATTTTATTTATTCTTTTTTCGTTTTGGCCCTTTCAAGAGAGTCCTGTTTGAGTTCCGAATATAGTTAATTTGGAGAATGAAATTATTCCTTCGAAAAAGTAAAGCGAAAACATGAGCTTGAAAATTGACTTACAAACTTTTCTGCACTTAAGACCGGCGCTTTAACCCTCTAACACCTCCAAGAAGAGGTGGTTTTGACCGTTCTTTTTTTTTTATCGTTCAAAAAAAATAGTATTTTCAAGGTCAATAGAGGTTTAAAATGTTAAAATGTTCCAGAAAATCATTCGCCATAAAATTTTACTCGTGGTCTCCTCAGACAACAACCCTAAATTTGTGTCACAGTGTAATTTGCGTAATAACATTTTTAACTCTTTATGAAACATGACCTTGCACTTCTTGGTTAAAACACGCGCTTAATTTTATTTATATTTAGAATTCTATTCAAAACGTTATTAAATCGGGTTTGGAACGGGTTTAAATCAGTTTTCAACACAGTTTGCTTGTTTCATCTTCTACAATTTGTCCTCTTATTGTTGCAGAAAAAACAATAGTCTGAGTATTTGTGTGTGTCATTGAACATAAAAATTTGTCATCTGTTACAAAGTCGAATACATTAGTCATCCATATAATAATGTTACAATGGCGCTATTATAAAACTCTGGCGAGTTTTATGGCCGAGCTTCTCTCCCAATTCGAGGTGGGCTCCTTTTGTTTTTCCTACTAATTGGGTGGACCTACAGTTGTATGCCGGCTCCGAACGGCGAATGCATTTTTTGTGAGAAGCTTTTTCATGGCAGAAATACACTCGAAGGGTAGGCCGCCCACTGCCGAAAGGTGACCGCTGCTCTTAAAAACCCAATAATTGGATTTTTACTAATTAGAAAATTTTTTTTGTTGTTTGCTCGGACTGGGGTTTGAACCGGAGACCTCTGGCATAGCAGGCGAGCACTCTACCCACTGCACCACAGCGGCCATCCACATATGCATATAAAAATACATACACAAAGTGTATACAAAGTCTTTTTTATTCAATTTGCCCTTAAGTCGCCGCAACATAAAAATTTTGTCATCATCTGCTCTTGTTTTCTTTTTGCTGTTTGTTAAATTTAAATCTTTGTCTTAAAAAAAAAAACATCCCGCTCAGTTACTTCAGCTATGCGCTTGAATCTTATGTTATTGAAATTTATCCACTATGCAACCCACCACCTCCACTCACACTTCCATACATACATATCTATGTAAGTAAATAAGTAAACAGCCAACATAAAAGAGAGTCATGTGCATACAATTTAATTTCTTCTTTTGTTAAAATGCAAAACAAAAGCTTTATGCATGTGAGTATTTATGTAAATTCTTCAATGGTTTGATTTTATTGTTACTGTTGTATTATTTGTAACAACTTTATTTGTGCTGCCGATCACTTCCCCCATTAAGCGAGCGTAGAAAAGAAAAGGCAGTAACTGCACTAAAACAAAAAAAAAAAACAAAAATAAAGTCTAGTCCAACAACAAACACAGAATAATTATTTATCAACATTTTCAGTTGAATCAGTGTACAGCTCTCGTAGATACCAGTGGCGGTTGCTTCTTACAAGCCGAAAAGCACGGCTTGCCTAAATATTTTCGTTCATTCATTTCATTTTACGAATTTCTTTAAAACTTAGTTTATTTTACGTTTGAAATGTGTTTAAATTCTCATAGCGCGTTAGTCTACATTCACGTGTATTTTCTTTGTACAGCCAATCACAGCGAACAAAACAAAAAGTCAGCTGGTCTCTTAGCACAACTTGCATTAGTGAGCGCTGAGTGTACTGTAACTGTTCCACACATGGGCTATTATGAGGCTTTTAAAACAGAATAACATAGCTTGTTTTCTCGCTTTCTCTACGGCGATGTCAATTGCTTATTTGCAGAGTTAAATTAAAAAAAAAAAATAGCAAACCATTTTTTTTATTCTTAACACCAAATTTTTATGCGAATTAAAAGCTCGCTTTGGCATTCGTTTTTTGATATTCAACAGTGCTGTTCACAATCTGATATTAAGCAACAAACCAAAAATGCAAAACGGATTTAATCAAATTCAGTGACGTAGCCGCAATCAGACGTTCATATAATACAACAAAGAAAATTGCATAAAATCGCTAATGGCTATGCTGCATAAAAAGGTTTGCTAGGCCGCCACTGGAGCATAAATATGTATGTATGTACATATCTGTGGACATTTGAAAGAACAACCTAAGTCGACCTAGGTGCATTTTCAGATTTTTTTATCATAAATATACATTTTAAAATACGCTTCTTTCTGTCTAATCGGTGTTACGATATCATTTCGGGTTCAGGAGATATGATGAATCGAAAATCATCTTAAGTCTATATTTTTCACAAATGCTTTTACCAAAGCAACTTAACTTAAGATAAGATAGAAGTGATAAGAAAAATTGCAAGAATTCCTCTTGAAAAAAGAACCTAATTTAATTTAGGTGGCATATTTTTTTCAATATGATTTTGAAAAACCAACCTAATTAGCAACTTAAGTCGATTTTCTATCATATTTCAGTTTGCCAAATGAACTTAATTCCAATTAGGAGGCTAAAATTCTATAAAATTTTGATGAAGATCAATCTGAAAAAAGAACCTAAATTGAGATAAGTTGGTGTTTTTTTCAAAAAAACAATTTGGAAAAAGCACTTATTTTATTTGAAATCCATTTAAACAAAAACCGTAACGCCAAGAAATAAAAATTCAATTTAAAATGAACAAGAGAAGATTGTTTTATCATGCCACGTTCTTACTTCTATGAAAATATATGATGGAAAGGCTCTGTGCACTTGCAAAACTGTTTTTTGCTCTCCTGTAAAATTGCGAATTTAGACTTAGGTTGCTTTTCCAAATGTCCACAGATATGTACTTTCATATGTACAATATGAATGACACAATTGCTTGTTGGGAGTACTTACGCATTGGTAGCCGCCTGCAGGGTCACTCTATGTGTGTGTTTGCGTGGGTGGTGGCCACTACTACCACGTGACCAACAACAAACAAGCTTTCGTGTGTAGCACCAGCTGTTACGCGGTGGCGCTGACCCGTGCAAAAAATAAAACTCCAGCAAGTGACAGTTGGAGATTAAAGCTCGCAAGCCCCACACGCATATTGTACAACATGTACATACATACATATGTACATTTTTAGTACCAATATATGTATGTGCTATGTATATCGTACGTATTTATGTACTGTGCGAACAGTTAGCAGCTGCTTTTGCTGTCGGTTTGTGGTGATTTGTTTGCACAAGTAATTGATAGCCGTTGGTATTGAATGGCGAGCGAAAAACAGAAAAAGTATTTCATTGTTTTAGCGAAATGAAATTTGTTTTGGAGATTAGTCGCGATTGGCAAATAAAGAGAAATTGTTTTTGTTTTCTTTTCTATTTTTTTAACCACCATTGATATCTATTCTGGAATTTGCCGTTATTTTTTTTTACTTATTTTTTTTTACTTATTTTATTTTTTTTTATTTTATTTTATTTTATTTTATTTTATTTTATTTTTTTTAATTTTAAAGCAATTTGTTAATTTTTAATTTTTATGCATCAACTTGCTGCTGAATGTCAATAACGCTGAGCTAATCAATATGAATGCCCCAAACGCTCTACATACAAATGCATGTAAATATCTGCATACATATATATATATATATATGTACATATGTACGTACGCGTATATCAGAATTTGCAATTGTAAACGCGCGCATTATTTTTTGTGATCGGCACAAAAATGCAAATTTAATCGAATCGCGCCGCACAAAAAGCAGACTTTATACATATATATGTTTTTATGTTTTATGCAAATTTTTTGAATTTTTTTAGCAAGTGTGTGTCAGACACCAGACGTTCACCTGGTTTACATTACAATTTCGCTAAGCCAATTGACCCCCGCCGTATGTAAAAAAAAAATAACAACAAAGCCATAATGAATTTAGTGAACAAAATAAATGAATTAAATTAATTTAAAACAAGTAAGGAAGCCTAAGTTCGAGTGGAATCGAACATTAGATACTCAGCTGTTGGCTTTCATTGTTTGTTTGCGTTTGATGTAAACACGGTGTACTTTATATAAAGCGTGTGCTGCATAAAGTGGGCGTAGCCACGCCCATTTTCTAAATTTTTATCAGTCAACCAACTAAGCTTATGAATATTATTCTTTGTGCAAAATTTCATCCCTTTATGAGTTACAAAGATGTCACGTTACAAATTCTCAAAGCGTGTTCCAGAAATATCTTTGTTAAAAAGTAGGCGTGGTCATAAACCGATTTCAATAAATTTTTGCGTGTCTATTAACACAAGTTATAAAAGTGTATAAACCAAGTTTCGTCATAATATCTCAATTATTTGTCGAGTTATGGGCTCCGAAATCTCGTTGATTCCTTTGTCTGAAAAGAGGCGGTGCCACGCCCATTTTCCGAAATTTTTCTATTTTTTGTTTCCGATCTATTGTAGAACTCCTGCCATAAAATTTCAGTGATATATCTTTATATTTGACAAAGATATCGCTTAAAATGTTTTTATTAGGCCACTTTATAATACCCATATATAAAAGTGGGCGTGGTCGTCAACCGATTGCGCTAAAATTTTGAACATGTATTACTACAAGTAGTGAAAGTGTATACACCAAGTTTCGTCATAATATATCGATTATTTCTCGAGTTATGGGCTCAGAAATCTCGTATATTCCTGTTTCTAAAAGGAGGCGGTGCCACGCCCATTTTCCAAAATTTTTGTATTTTTTGTTATATGTCCATAGTTGAACACCTTGCATAAAATTTCAATGAAATATCTTTATATTTGCCAGAGATATCGCTTAAAATGTTTTTATTAGGTCACTTTATAAGACCCATATATAAAAGTGGGCGTGGTCGTCAACCGATTTTGGCAATTTTTCGTCAAAACATTTGCCTAAGTAATTATATCACGCCTACCAAATTCATCGATATATCTTCAACGGTTTCTGAGTTATGACTCATAAAACTTTCAATGTTTGCCCCTTAATAAGTGGGCGTGGCACCGCCCATTTTCCAAAATTTCACCATATTTCTTCATAAGGGCCTGAGTTCAATACGTGTGTGAAATTTTATCACTCTAGCTCTATTAGTGACTGAGATACGAAATTTCCGATTTTTACTATATAGGGGAGGTGGGCGTGGTCATGGTCCGATTTCGCCCATTTTCAATACCATCTGTTCCTGTCTTGATACCATTTTACATTTCAAATTTCATCAAAATATCTCAATTTTTGCGCGAGTTATCGTGCGCACAGACGGACAGACGGACGGACATGGCTCAATCGATTTCTCTTTTCACCCTGATCATTTTGATATATATAAGTCTATATCTATCTCGATTATTTCATTCTGTTACAATCCACCGTTAGGAAATCAAAACTATAATACTCTGTGTACTAGTACAGCTGAGTATAAAAAGCAAAAAATTTGATTGTTTTGCAATAAATCGAAAACAATATGGTATGATTTCAGTTTGACTTTTCGCTGACAATTATTTTATTGTTAACAAAAACGAATTTTAATCAAAAGCAAAGGTAATTCAACTTTTGAAAAGCGCTTATTCGGCAAAACGGCTAAAGGCGCAGAAAGGGCATGCATATTTTGCGAAAAAAAAAAACAGAGAAAAAAAGAAAAAAAATTTAAAAATGTTTAATCAACAAATACAAAATAAAGCGCTTCTTTTTAACATTTTTTTATTGTTTATTAGTGATATTACTTTTTCGGCTTAGTCAATACATTTAATTTTCACAATGTTGAAGCTAATTGTTTTTTTTCATAAATTGTGTCTTTAAACTGGAAATTTTTATTTATTTATTTAAAATTATTTTATTCTTCATTTTTTCCGTTTTCTGCAATTTTTGGCATTTTTGTTATTTTATATACATATTTGTAGGTCATTCAACGCCACGTGCTAGGAATTCATATGCAAACTGCGTTATTGCACAAGCCAAAGTCAAATTTCTACTCAAACACAATAAAAACAAATTCTACAGGACAAAGTGGCGACACAGCGATAAATATACATATGTAAGTACATAAACACATCTGCACTGTCAGCTAACCATAGAAAATGTAGAGCGTAAAATCTACAGCAGATACTTAAACCAGAAAAAACTGGTAGTCCTTTTTTGCTCTTACTTTGTAGTGCTCTGAAAGTGTATGTATACATTTTACCTTAAAGATATTCTAATGGTTTCTCATTATAAACCTTCATCGATAATTTCAATTTATTAGAACCCAAATTATTCTATAAAATTTAACATATAAAGGGCGTGTTTTTCTATGTATAGTATACATGGCAGTGGCGGACGCTTCATACAAGCCGAAAAGCCGGCTTGCCTAAACATTTTCGTTCATTTCATTTTACGAATTTCTTTACTATTTGATTATTTTACGCTTGAAATGTATTTACTACTTAAGTTATCATGGCGCGTTAGCCCACCAACAATATGCATGTGTATTTTGTTTGATTTTGAGTAGATAATATGAAATCAGCACAATATCAAAATCAGAAAAACGCTTCCTTTTAAAAAGCGACGGAAATCAAAATCAAATAAAATCAAAAATTTCATGACTTTTGCCAATTTGACCTCAGTTTTGCAAACACGAAAACACCCATTTTTTTATATATTCTCTTATAGTGCTATAATAAGCAAATCCACTGGCTAATTCTTAAATTACCATTGGTAGCATAAGAAAACTAAAGATACATCGGCGCTTTCATGTCAGATTCAGCGATTTCTCTATAAAAGTTTGGCGTCAGCAAGCAATTCGGTTGCATTCTTCCCAAATGATTCTAATAATAATCTCTTCTCGGCTTTTGTAGATAATTTACGTTGTGATAGTGAAGAACTTGAACTGAGCCAGGCTTGTTGCTGTGCTGATCAAAAGTAGGTACAGCTAAAACAACAAGAGTCATATAAATATCTTCATATTATCCATGGTATGTCAAAACTTAATTATTCCTCATCATCTTCATTTTGTCGATTTATTTCAATCAATTTCAATTTAATCAAAGTCAATGACGGAACCGCAATCAGAATTTCAGATAATAAAGAAGATTACATAAAATCAGAAAATTACATAAATTTCTAATAGTTATGCTTCATACATCATAGGCTTGCTTGCCCAGCCAATTTATGCTAGAGCCGCCACTCGTATCTACAATGTAGATTCTACATATCTGTTGATATGGCAAAAATTCACGCAAAAAGTTAAAAAAGTCTTAAAAATAAATAAACAAAGTAAATTATATATGTTACTTTCGTACATAGTCGCCCTCTTATCGACCTTGTTTTATAAAAAAAGTTAAAAAACATTAATTTCAAATTTTTGTTTACCTTTGATCATGAAGTATTTAATTTGGAAATATTTTTGCTAAATGTATTTTTAACAGTACATTTCCAATGTGTATTTAAAAAACAAACTTATTAATATGCAATAAGTACTAGATATGTAAGTATGTTTTTTGTATCTATCGCCACACACCGACGCTCATTAAAGCATACAAATAGGCGCATTAACCCAAAAGCCACTAAGCAATTAAAATTCTCTATATTATTTGAACAAAAAAAGAAAAACGAAATCATTTTCCAACGCTTTTCTTCTCTACCTCTTTCGATTCCCATGCCACTTCTGTCTATCAACGGCTGAAATACTTTAGCACGGCGTGTGTTTTCACAATAAAATGCCACCCCCGCTAAGATTTGGAAAACTATTTGTATGTACTCATAAAAGCTAACAAATCTTACAACATGCCATAAAGAAAATAACACAATAACAATAACAACGGTCACGAATAATGTAGAAAACTACAAACTATTTATAATAAAAACATGGAAATTAGCGTTAGGGAGGTAATAAAAGAATTAAAACGGCGGCAGCGGCAATGGCACAAATGTTCTTTCTATACCCACACTGGAGTGGGGCGCGGATTACAAAAGAGCGCTGACTAGACAAGTTGTGTTTTTTGCTTTTGTATTTTTTGTTGTTTTTTTTTTTTTGTGTTACTTTCGCAGCTAGCCAAGCGAACGAAAACAGATGTTGTTTGTTGCCGTGATGGCGTGAGTATTGTTGTGGTGGCTGTGGCCCCCACCTGCGGACGTTGCGGTTGTGCGCCAATGTATGGTGGCGGTGTGTAACCGCACCATGAGAAAATGAGCATTCAGTCCATTTATATACATACATACAGAGGTATTGGGGAGGTAATGAACTCTTGCCTTAAGTGTGGCATTACCGCTTAATAATTGTATAAGAATTTTCTTACAATTATAGGTACGAATGTTTATGTAATAATTTTATTTTTTTTTTTTCGAAATGTACATATGTATGTACATATGTATGTATTGAGAATTAGTAAACAGAGATAATACCTTTAAAATAGTACAATTAAAAAGAAATATGTATGTAGGTAGGTATGTATAAATGTATGGCCTTAATAGGTTAATTGGTAATTGGCGCTAGAACAAATGCGCTGGTTTGCGTTCGATATTCAAAAAGCAGAGCGTAACGCAACTGGAATGTGCGAATTGTAGGTATAATTGAATAAAGTAAAATAAAAAATGTTAAAAGGAAAAATTTACAATTAAAAATGCAAAAAATAAGTGCTCGAAATATAATAAGTTGAAGTATCAAATTATGTTCAGATAAGCCAAAAATCGATTCGATTCGATTTTCGACAGCCAATTCATTGCGGAATTTATTAATTTTACGCGCTAGAAGTGTGACGCCGTTGCGCATAATAACGATAAAAAGTCATAAAATAAAGCTGGAAACATAAAAAGACGGGTAATAAATAAATTCGGCTAACGAAAAAAATGCCAACAGGTGGTGTTGGTGGCAGAGTCAAAAGCTAACCAGCAGGCAGACAGAATTTGGCAGGCGGCAATAAACGGCAATAAACTTGTACACAAGACAAACATACGCATATTTATGGATATATTTATGTATATATAGTAGTGTATCTTATGTATATACATACATGCACGAGTGCATTCAGGTAAACCAACAACGCGGTTGCTGCTCATTTTGGCTGGCCAACATAAAATCTCCACCTTTTGCTGTTTTTTCTTTTATTTGATGTTCTTTTTTTTTTTGTGTAATTTGATATTTTCATTTTGCGCACAAGTACGTAAAATGTGTTTGTATGTATGTATGTTAGTGCGTGCTTTGCTCATTCACCGTAGCCGTAGGATGATTTTATTAACTTGCAACATGCAATAAATAAAGCGAAGCAACAAGTTGTGACGTGTTGCAAATGCATACAACCACAAAAAAAAAAACATTATAAAACCAATGAAAACGTGCTTTAAATAGGCATAAACGTATTTAAAAGTGATGTGCATAAATACTAACATTCTTGTTTTAAAAATTTTCATTGCAAAATCCAGTAAAAAAATTTTAAATTTAAAAATTTTTATTTTTATTTTAAGCACTATGTAGCTAAAACTTTCGTTTTTAATTCATTCATTTTTAATTTTTAATTTAAATATATTTCTTTTTAAATCTAAAATACGTTTTTATTTTAAAAATTTAATTTTTAATTCATTAATTTTCATTATTAATTTAAATATGTTTCTTTTTAAATCTAAAATATAATTTTATTTTAAAAATTTAATTTTTAAACAAAAAAATTTTATTTTTTAAGTAAAAATGATCTGGTTTAACCCTCAGATTACGGCAGAAAGAGGGCACTTTAAAGTACCGATGGGATATTTTCTTACTAACATTAAGATAATATTGGATTTTTGCCAATTTTTTTAATTTTCAATGGAATCTATTATCCGCATGCTAGTGAAAGGGTTAAAATGTGCATGATAAAATTGAAAATTTTATTTTTGATTTTAAAATGCTTTTTTTCTCTGAGTGTATGACTTCTTTTAACCTTAAGCGAAGAAGTGCGTAAATTTACATAAAAATTGTTCAGTTTTTAACTTGTGTAATTCACAGAAAATGAAACAAAAACTTGGTAAGTTATCGGTTTTAGTTAATAGCAGACATACATATATCGGTACATATGTATGTATGAGAACCAAAATTTCCAAAAATTCCTTATTTTTTTTTAATCTGCTTCTTATTTTCGCTTTAGCAAAGCATTTTTTAAATTTAATTTAATTTTTAAAACAAATAAATTTCCTTTTTAATTGATTTTATCATTTTGGTAATTTTTGCTATATTTTTTTATTGTAATTTGTTTTTTTTTTTTCTTTTTCCTTTTTTTTATATTTCTTCTGCTCGCTGATTGGCCAACAACCACGTTAAACGTTTGTCTATTGTTTACAGGCACTTTGCCAACGCCACAACCTACACAAATTTTGATTGGCCCAGACAGACATTTTTTTTTTGTTTGAATTGTTTTTTATTTTATTTTTTTTTATTTTTACCTTCTTCAGTATTTATTTGTATTTAAACAGCTGATTTATGCTAGACAACTTTTTACATGTGTGGTTTAATCTTCAATGATATGTATGGACAAATATACGTATGGTATCAGCCATGGTGGGCACAATTTTCGTTGAGAGATCACTATAAAAGCAAGATAAAACTAATGGTGGAAGTTCTAGTTTTTGTTGACAGACTTTATCCTTACGCGTCAATTTTAGGCCTATTCTAACATCAGAAAAGCGGCTATGTTTAGGCTGACAGTTTCCATGCAGATTTATATCTTTCCCCAGCAGTAGCACTCGACAATAACCTTGTCTACCAAAAATTCTTATAAAAAGCTACGTTCTTATCTTCTTTTTTTTTTTGGTCTAGAAAAAGCTATTAGTAACAGATTTAAGCAGGCCAAATTTCACCTTCTACTAAGTAGGTAAGAGTATACAAGTAAATTCTAATCATCATAGCAACAAATGTCGTTAGACTCTTGCTAATTGTTTTGCCTATTAAGTATTTGTTTTCTAAAAATAAAGGAAGATAGCCCTGCAAAAAAGATTTGCTTATTTTTGACAAATGAGGTCTAAAAAAGGATTACGCTAACAGCTCTGCTTCTGTTATGCACTCAGTCTGTCTGCTCCTAACTTTCTAATACTTATCTAGGCCTTATTTCGCATGACGGATAAGCCTTTGAAATAAGGTGTGCTCTCCGATAGAGAGAGAGAGCGAGTCCTCCTAATGGCCTGTTGACATCAGCACAGGAAAATCAGCCTTATTTTAAGCCTTACGCCATACAAATTTGCTATCCTCATAATTTTCAGGCCTTATTTCGTAAGCCTTTAATCTGCTGTTTTAATTCTTAAATAAGGCTTAGTTTTTTTTTTTGGTGGGAATGTATGTAGGTACGAATGTGGATGTAACAAGTAAGAGCGCGACTGTCTTCGGCCGTACCGAAGACTTCATACCTTTCATGAATGGAGAAATGAAAAATTGCATAGTCGGAAATTGTTTAATGTATACTTTCAATTCTGTGAGTTATTTATGCAAAGATTCAGTAGAAAAAAGTTTCATGATTTCAATGGAGAATTTATAACCCAAAATGTCCGTATCTGAACAATCGGTTGTATGGGAGCTATATGTTGTATTGGTCCGATCTCGACGAAATTCAGTGACATTATTTAGGTCCATATGTGTAAAAATACTTCAAAGTTTCATTCTCTCAGCTGGTAAAATGGAGAAGTTATACCCCAAAATGTCCATTTCTGAACAATCGGTTTTATGGGAGCTATATATTATAGTGGTCCTATCTTGACAATTCTCGGTAACATTATTAACGTCAATATGAGTACAAATACTACAAAGTTTCATGTCCTTAGCTCTTTAAATGGAGAAACTATACCCCAAAATGTCCATAATTGAACAATCGGTTGTATGGGAGCTATATGTTATAGTCGCCCGATCTTGACAATTTTCAGTAAAATTATTAAGGTCAATATCGGTACAAATACTACAAAGTTTCATGTCCTTAGCTCTTTAAATGGAGAAAATATACCCAAAAATGTCCATATCTGAACCATCGGTTGTATGGCAGCTATATGTTATAGTGGTCCGATCTTGACAAATTTCGGTGACATTATTTAGGTCCATATGCGTACAAATACTTCAAAGTTTCATTCCCGCAGCTGTTCAAATGGAGAAGTTATACCCCAAAATGTCCATATCTGAACATTCGGTTGTATGGCAGCTATATTTTATAGTGGTCCGATTCGGCCGATTCCGACAAATGATCAGCTTCTCCTAAATATACATTCACATTCCGAATTTCAAGCAGATATCTCAAAAACTGAGGGACTAGTTTGCGATCAAACAGACAGACAGACAGACAGACGGACATGGCTTAATCGACTCAGCTCATGATCCTGATCATATTGGTATATACTTTGGTAGGTCTGCCACGCCTCCTTCTGGCACTTTCACCATTCGTGTTTCGGCACAAAGTTATAATACCATTTCATTCCCATGAAAGGTATAAAAATGCATATGTATTTACGCTGATTACATATTCTAGCATAAATGTACATACACCTGTGCTTAGTAAACATGTCAGCAACGTGAGATGCTACTTATAAGCTGTTTCCATCAAAACATCTGTCAGTTTGTGCTAAGCATAACTGAAAATTACGTACGTACGTATGTACCTACATACATATTTACATGGCTATTACAGCTAAATCTAGTTAAATAAATAACAAATGCCAGTAGTAATTACAACAACAATTAATATTATTTAATAATAACTAGGTACTTGTTGGTAGTAGTTATAATGTTAAATACATACATACATACATATAATCATATTTAGTCACACCCATGCACTTCCTAGAATAAAATGTCAACAACGAAGCATCGAGAAATATTATAGACAATAATGAATGGTTTAAACTTCATAACCGCATATCTTATGTTATGACTTAATTGCACTGAAAAAAAAAATTTGCTCATATTATAGAAAAGTGGTAATGGTTCGGCGCTAAAGACATATTTTCATTGTTTTGATGAACGATTTTCTTCAAAACGTGGTATTTATTCCTTGATTTGTAGAAAGTTGTACATCAAAACAATGAAAATGCATATGTCATTAGCGTCGCATCATTCGCACTATTCCATAGTCTGAGTAATTTTTTGTTGAGCGTGAAGTAAATGAAAATTAATTTTACAGGAAAACATAAAACTGCTTCATTCCAAACTTATTTCTGCGTATTAAATTTAAATAGTTATTGTATGTAAATTAATTTGTTGACTAAAGCATCAACTTCGTATAAAAGTAGGAACAAATTGAATTATGTATTTGCAAATTTTATTTTTGGTAAAAGTGCCGCTTAGGCTGTTATGAATTTTAAACAACGATATGTATATACATATGTACATACATTTGTTTAGTATATTATATATCGTCGGTGATACTGCAATACGTTCCATGTCACTTTTCACTTCTTCCTGAAAATACCTAAATAACCTTTTTACACTTTTTTACTATAAAAATGTAAAAAACACTGCGTAAAGTAAAAATATATATAGTTTTTTCTCCTTCCTCAAAAATTTAGTCACGGCGACATAGCACGTTTTGCAGTATCACCGACGATGTACTATATAATTAAAATATTATTTAAGAAGCGCTAAACTGTAATTGTTGTTATTTTCCATGCCATCTATGACAAAAGCGGCGTAAAATTGCCATGTTACAACAACTGTGATATTTTCGCTCAAGATGTCAACTTTTTGTAAAAAAAAAAATATAGTACCTATGGTCTCGGCGAAAATTCTTATTGGCTGCGAAGATTTAAAGGGTAAATTTGTTTTTTTTTCGCTTTTCTGATATAAATTTTCTGCTTTTCATGTAACAATAATCCGGTATCGATTACGGCTTTTAATGTTACGGAAAACGGAATTTTTATTGTGAAATCCAGCGCAAGTAAGGAATGGAAATTAGTCTAATTGCGCTATTTAAGGCCTTAGACTATTTGTATATAATTTATTTTTTGTCGTTTGCTTGCCCGACAGGGTAGGATTGCGATGTATTGTGGAACGAATTTCCGTCATCCCTTGCCAAGTTTGATTTGGTTATAAACCGGTTTCGGCTACGTGCCATCTGTGCTATTTTTATATACCTAAACCAAAGAACATACTCACATTTCCCTTCTCAGCTACAACTTCCAAAGTGGTAGTTGACTGAAATCAGTAATAAAAAATTGGCGGAGACGCGCGTAGTATTGATAATAATAATAATATAATACAACGGCGCTATTATAACTCTGACGAGTTTTATGGCCGAGCTTCTCTCCCAATTCGAGGTGTGCTCCTTTTTGTTTTTCCTACTAATTGGGTGGACCTACAGTTTTATGCCGGCTCCGAACGGCGAATGCATTTTTTGTGAGAAGCTTTTTCATGGCAGAAATACACTCGGAGGGTATGCCGCCCACAGCCGAGAGGTGACCGCTGCTCTTAAAAAACCCAATAATTGGATTTTTACTAATTAGAAAAATTTTTTGGTGTTTTGCTCGGACCGTGGTTTGAACCTGAGACCTCCGGTATGGCAGGCGAGCACTCTACCCACTGCACCACAGCGGCCACAATATTAATAATATAAGTAATATTATTATATTAAATACCTACTAAACTTTGATCAATCAATTAAATAAAAAAAATAATAAGTAAAAATAAAAAAAAATACAATCAAATTAGTGTTATTACTTAACTCTTTTCATGTTTGTTAATTAAATTTTATAGCTTAAGCACGCGATTAATTGCTGATTAGTTTAATGCATGTGCAAATTTGTGTATAGGCAAATAAAAATCTTATATGATTGAGAAAATTTAAGGGTTTTCCTATTTTTACTATTATACGAGTATAAATTTCAAATACGAATTATTATTTTTTCCGTTTTTTCTTAATTGCTAAGCCCTTAATTGCTATCTCCCTTTTGTGCTTACCTTTCATAATGATGGCCGTTAATTCGGAGGCATTTAATTGCATAGAGAATTGTTGCTCGCTGCCGCTATTGTTGCTGCTGCTGCTGCTGTTGCTCAATGCTGTTGTTGCTGTTGCAATTGCCGTCGTTGCTTTTGTATTGGCCATATAGTATTTATGTATGTATATTTGTAAATAACTAATATTTCTTTTTTTTTCTTTTTATTTTTTATTGCTTATATTTAAATTTTTATTGTTTTTCACATCTACTTTAATTATTAGCTATTATTTTTAATGTTTTTTGTTGTTTTTTTTTTTGTTTTTCTTACTCTGTTTATATGCCTAGTTTAGCGCAGTCTAGTCAAGCTTTGTTTTGCGCTTTATTCTCACATACATGCTATTATGTTTGCTATTGTTGTTGTTGTTGTTGTTGTTGTTGTTGTTGTTGTTGTTGTTGTTGTTGTTGTTATTGTGTTGTCGTGTGCGGTTCAGCGTCCGACTCGCGTTTGTTGCACGCCACCTTTTCCGGTCAACAACAAGCTTAACAACACACAAGCAAACATATGTTTGTACGCTTGATTGTTTGTCAAAATGATAATTGATTTGTTAAGTAGCGCCGCTAACCTGCCATCACAGCGACCGTTTCTGGGCGTATAGCGTGTAAAGTTTGATTTATTTTTGTTTTTGTTTTTTTATTTTGCTGATTACAAATGATTATTTTTATGCTACTAATAATAGCTTTATCAAAGCGGTGCTTTTGGGTTTTAGTTTTTCATGCAATTGAAAATAATTCTATCAATTGTCTAATTTTTTCTTCGCCACATTTTTTACTTAATTCAAATTGTTTAAGTTTTTTCGCACAGAATAGGTATATGTACATATATATTTCTAAACTTTAGTTAGGAAACCTTTCCAATAAATATTTTTTTTTTGCCGTTTTGCCACTACTTAGTTATTTTTCTGCATTTCAAACACTTGCTGTTTCTTTTTCTTTGTTCTATCGTAGTTTCATTCTTCAGAAACTGCCACACAAAATGTTAATACACCTGTCTGCACTATAAATATTTACTATTTATTTATCTGTGCATACGCACTAATATATGGCTGAACGTTGTATTGTAGTCGTAACTATTTTGCTCAATTCATTATTTTTTTAACGAAACAACGACTTGCTTATTTTTGATCTTTGTTCAATGCAAATTTTTTTCATGCTCAAGTACGATTTAGTAGCTTGTCGCTTTTTTACTATTTCTGAAACACTAAATTATTTAGTTAATTTTTTTTCACTTCACAAATTTTTTATTTGCTTAGTATTATGTTATTTTTTAATGCTCAATTTTTCTTCTTTCTAAAAAATCACTTGCACCTTCAATTGCGCATTCACAACTGTCAACGAGCGAGGTAGCGAACCGAATGACACAACTTGCGGCCGCATTTCATACAAAGACCCAACGAAAATCCAGCAGCAACAGCGATCGAACAAACGTATCTTGCAATATGTTCGATACGATTGAGTTTGTGTACAAAGGCAAACCAAACAAACGAACCAAAAAAAAATGTAAAACGAAAACAACAAAAACAAATAACTTTCTGTTGTGTTTTTGCTGTTTTGCTTTTCTGCTCTTGTTGGTTTTTGATGCCGGCAAAATTTTGCGTGCGCCTCTTCAAACAGCAGATTCGTCTCATACAAAAATTAACACTTGTGCTCGTACATATGTACATTAGACCGTATCGCAGTGTTGCCACTTAAAAAATTTTAAATTTACCAAAATCCAAAATAAAAGTAACCAAAACTAGAAACAAGTAACCAAATAAAATTAATAACATAGGCATATGTCCCATTAACGTTAGGGCTATTTATTTCGTAGCAAAACAATATTTACAAAAACTAAAATATCTATATTATTAATACGCTAACATAAATTTTTTTCCATCTTCTCCGTCGAAACTACTGAACCGATTTTAAAACTAAGCACACCATTAGAAAGGTATTGCTCTCAAATAGAACTGCGCCAATTTTCATGAAAATTGGTTGGCAAATGCGTCCACAATCGTCGTTGGAAAATTGCCGTGTGGTTGTTGTTGCATGCTTTTGCACACAACAGAGCTGTATCAATGCGCAAGCATACCTGACTTTGTGCGTGCAATTGTGAACATGTTTGGCTGGATGTGGTGTGTAGTTTCAAAGAAGTAGAAACGTAAAAAGGTAGCAAAAGCACTACAACAAAAACACAAAGTCAAGGACTAAAAAGGATAAGAAAGAATAATTAGGAAATGAATCGAGTAAAGAAAAGAGCAGAAATAGAAAGATAGAAGTGGGTAGGAGAATTTGGAAGACGATTAACGACAATAACACCACCAACAACAACAACAATGTATCAATGCGCAATCATACCTGACTTTGTGCGTTTTCACCAAACTTATTATGCAATTGTGAACATATTTGGCTGGATGTGGTGTGTACTTTCAAAGAAGTAGAAACGTAAAAAGGTAGCAAAAGCACTACAACAAAAACACAAAGTCAAGGACAAAAAGGATAAGAAATAATAATTAGGAAATAAATTGAGTAAAGAAAAGAGCAGAAATAGAATGAAAGAAGTAGGTAGGAGAATTTGGAAGACGAGTAACGACAATAACACCAACAACAACAACAAAATAGTAGCAGCGACGGTAGATCCTTTAGTTGCAGCATCAACAGTAACAAGAAGAAAATGGAAGATAACAGTGACAACAACAAACAATTATACAAAAACTATAGTTGCACTTTAGTCATAAGAAAACATCTAGAAAGACTGTCGAGTTTCGACAGTAGGCAGCACTCTAGTATCAATTATTTTACATCTTTAAACCTTAACCAGATCCAACGTTGATCGAAATATCGCCCTGTCGTAGCGTTCTATCAATATTTAAAAACTCGGCCAGGTATGAGAATGAACAGAGCCAAAAAGCTGACGAAAATCGCCCGACGAAAATTCGCCAGAATAGATTTATTTCTAATGTGGTCGCTTGCTCGTGTCAAATAAATTATTTGGACTTAAAAGCTTTTTAATGTTTAGCACGAAAATTATTTTATTTATTTTTTTATTGTTGGTAAATGGAAAAATTTCAACAACTATTTCCAGCGAAGTTTGAGTATAGCTATTTCACGAAAAACCATTTTCGATCATTAGCATCCTTTTCGGAAGTGAATGCTCCTCACGAGGATCGCACCCGTGATACATTCCATCTTCAACCGCAATGTGCGAACGCTTTTACACGCTCGACCACTGAGACTCTGCGAAAGCTGTTGAATTTTTCCCACTTTTGCCTTATTCATTTTCCTGAATTTGATAAAAAAAAAAATACAACAAAACCATTTGGATAACAAATAATTATATAGTTTGGAAAAATTAAAAGCGCATTCCCAAAAATTGAATTTAACCATGGTGTGCTCAATACATGGACCTTGAAGGTAACCAAAATCGGCCGAAAGTAACCAAACGAAAAAATTGTAACCAATTTTGGTAAAAAGTAACCAAAGTGGCAACGCTGCAGTATCGCAAAAAAATAAGTTCGCCGTACGCCTCCTACCCCTCACCTCCTCCCACGAATTTCATCGTACTTTTATATGTATGTATGTATCTAGATTCTACAATCATATTTTATCTAGAAATCATTTTTTTTTGACTTCCTCGGAATATTAAATCTGTTTATTTCCGATTCTACTGAAGCGATCGAAATACATACTTCTTTTGGAAGGGAGGTGAGTACGGTGGACTTTTTTGTTTCATATAAGGCGAGACGGCCTAATGTACGTATGTATGTAAACCTGGTGGTAAAGTAAAGTTTGTGTTTCGCATAAGTTTGCCCTCCACCGTTCCTCTTGCTCGTATTGCTATCAAGACCAGACCAACCATCAAGTAGATAATTATGTAGGTAAAAGTGATCTACTCTACTACAGCATTTCTATCAATTAACTTTTCGCTTTTTTATTTTTGTTCAATTTTCAGTTCACTGTGGCATCAAACATGTTGGCTGACCACTGTTTCCGTTTCCTTTTATTAGCGTTCAACAACGCAACAAAAAATCTACTTCCTTACAACTTGTATATTTTATTTTGTTGCTAACGTTTTTATGAATGAAGGCAGATATGTACACATGTACATATGTATTTGATTCTTCGCACATATGTAGATGCATTTGTAGTTTTACAATTTTTTCTCGCATGCTATAAAATTTGCTGTTCGCTTGCGTAAACATCCATACATACATATGCACATATGTATGTACTTCCAGACACTAGCCGTGTTTCACATAAGGTGATCCTAACCCAGATAAAAATTTTTGCATGTAAATGCAACAACAAAGATTTCAGCTCGATTAAACCAGATAAATTGCTGGTTCAATTTCTGATCCGCCCTGTTCGATTTGTTTTTTCCGTGCTGATTTGGCAGCACAGTGCTTTTTTGATTTGGTAGAACTGAAAGTGACATTTGTGTATGTATACATATATATACAAATACACTGCAGTAAATTTGTTTCACTGCTAAATGATCATTGATCATTCTTAGTTGAATATTCATCACTATCGTTTTGCGTTGGTGCAAGCGTGCAAACTATATTGAAAAAACCAAACGAAATACCATCTAGGCGGTTATAAACCCACGAGCCAGCTTGTATTTCGGTAGGTTTTTTGACATTCGGCAGCTTTTCTGACAAATTTTTCAATTTGACAACTATAAAACAAATCATGTATGTATATTTAAAATAAAAAATAATACAAATTTCAAATTTGCCTCTTGTAAGCTTCTGCTTTGGCCGTAAGGGGAAAGAAGAAGTCCGGAAGAAAAATTATACTGCGCACTGGCTTCCCCTTATAACATGGAATACATAGCTATCCCGCCATTTGAGTTTCATAATTTATTTCGGTAATTTAAATTCAAATTTCCAAAAAAATAATTTTTGAAATAGTTATTTTCATTTAGTTTGAAGTTTTAAGCCAATCAAATTGTTTTTGAGGGAGTATTTGTCTCTTTTTAACGTACAGAAGAATTGTTTTTGCGCTATTATAACTCTGACGAGTTTTGTGGCCGAGCTTCTCTTACAATTCGAGGTGTGCTCCTTTTGTTTTTCCTACCATTGGACAGTTTTATGCCGGCTCCGAACGGAGTCATATAGGCATGAGGAAAGCAAACTATTTATTTGAAAAAATTCAGCAGCTTTTATATGAAAGCATTCACTGATGCCTCCTCATGATGAATTTCATCAGTGATTCATAAAGGATTCATTTCAGATTTTTACTGCTGGGTATATGTTGTATATGTTTCTTCTTCTTTTTAGTTCTTTTCAAGTGCAGCCAATTTTCATTATGAGCCGGATTGTTTCAGTAAAAATTTATCTTAACCCAGACCCAGATGTAATAACTGAAATGCCCCTACTGAGTGCATATGTTAGTCCTGGACATGGGCACGGGTTTTACAAAGACTAGAAGTTCAAAAAGAAAATACACACGCGTACAAAAAAAAAATGGTTTGATAAGCGAATTTATCTACAATGTAGATTTTACATCCATTCCCTCACGGGAAAAAAAAGTTAGTTGCAAAAATAAATATATTAAAAAGTGATTTATATTCAACTAATTTTAAAGTAGCTTTAAACAAATGCAGCGCGGGACAGTTTCTTGTATATATACATATTTATATGTAAACACATGTTTTCAGATCTAAGTATGCCAAGATTGTTTTTTCCATTTTTTGGTTACCGTTTTTCAGCTTCACTTCCCATTAAACACTGAAAACGAAATTCTCAAACGGAGAAAATATTGTTTCATATTTATCATTTGAAAATTAACATAAATTCAATTGTTTCTCAAATATTGTTTATCAACTTGAGAACGATTTGCGAAATTTGAGGAAAATTTGTTTCGCATTTTTACCATTTCTTGAATTTCGACATCAAATGCAGGATTAAGTTATTTATATTAAACTACAAATAAAGTAGTTGAAAAGAAACTCAAGATAAAGTTATTTATTTTAAACTACTAGTAAAGTAGTTGAAAACAAATGCAGGATAGGGCAATTGACTGCTTGCTATGACATCGCCGTGTTAAAAAAGTCAGTTCATTGCAAAGGAAAAAGTCACATTTTCAATTAGTTGTTATTGAAAATAAAGTAGTTTATAAAGTGATTTAAAATTAATTAAATTTCCTACAGGGTTATAATAGGTACTTCAATGTATACACACATATGTATGTACATATTATATATG
Organism: Urophora cardui; assembly: GCA_960531455.1. NCBI lineage: Eukaryota > Metazoa > Arthropoda > Insecta > Diptera > Tephritidae > Urophora > Urophora cardui. The sequence goes on along the minus strand of OY482674.1, from coordinate 39,119,948 downwards.
TATGTATGTACGCTTTTATAAACCCAGCACCATTTCTGTCAAACGATTCTCCTTTCAGCGATTACAAAACCATTGTCAATGTAATCAAGACATTGCATCCGATGACCTTATGCATTACAATTTGGGGCAGAGTCAAGTAAAAGCACAAAGGTTACAGCCTTAGGTTACAGCTAACCGGTTATATAATGTCTTCTTAGTACGAGTATTGCAAAAGGTAAGCGCCTCCGCCCTACGACATGCCTTGGTTAAAATCAGAGACCCAAAATAACAATTATCCTAATATCGACAATCGTTAAAATTACGGGATTAGACAATTTTTATTTTTTCGATCGGCACATAATTGTTATGAGTAATTTATATTTTTTTCGATCTTCCATAAAAATTACTGGGTCACGGAAATTTTTTTAGATCAGCTCATAATTGTGGAAAAGCGGGCAAATATCAAATGAAAGCGCTTGGCTAGGGCTATTATTTGGTCGAGTTTTAATTTCGATAACGATTTGATACCCATATTGTGTGCATTAATTGAAATTTTTATGCATCACATTTTTATCGATAACTCTGTTATCGATTAATATATCGAAATTAAGACTCGGCCAAATGATAGCCCTAGCCAAGCGCTTTCATTTGATACCCATTTTGCGGTGTTCGGTATTCTATATTCGTATTCCGTATCCATATCTTCCCGCTTTTCCACAATTATGAGCTGATCTAAAAAATTTCCGTGACCCAGTAATTATTATTTAAGATCGAAAAAAATATCAATTGCTCATAACAATTATGATATGATCGAAAAAATATCGATCTTTGAATAATTGTTATTGATGATGGAAACATCTTTCCATTGCTCAATAATTGAGTGATTATGAGTGATTTTTATATTTATGTATATGTTATAAATGTTATGGTCTCTGGTTAAAATCATCGCTTGTTTCACGAGCTTTGTAATGCATTCAGCAACATTTATTGCATTACACATTAGATTATAGGCAAGCACAATATTTTGCTGGTTAAATAGACATAGGATCTCGAAAACGGCTCCAACGATTTTCAAGAAATTTACTAGTATGCAGGGAGCTTCGGAGGTGAACTCTCGAAAAATTTAATTTTTTTACTAACTTTTATCCCGGGTCCCGAGATATGGGTCAAAACGTGGACCCGGATGACTTAGAGCTCTTATAATTGTGATGCCTAGGCCGAGTCTCCAGATATGGGTCTAAACGGGGACCCCGTTGACACTCGAATGTTTCTGAGCGCCCTTGGTATCGAACGAAAGGTCTTGATAAGAGCTTCGGCATAGAACTATTTTAATTGTAATGCCTAGGCCGGGTCCCCGGATATGGGTCAAAACGTGGATGCGGTTGACCCTCGAATGTTTATGAGCGATATTGGTATCGGTTAAAGGTCTTAATGGGGACTTGAACATAGATAGCTCCGAAAATTGGCAATCATGGCTTCAATATAGAGATCTCTTCGATGCAATGCTCAGTCTGGTTCCCTAAGGAAAGGTAACATGAAAAGGAAAAAGAAAGTCGAATGGAATATAATGGGAATGGGAAAGGGTGGGAGAAGGAGAAGGGAGAGGAAACCAAAATGGAATGGGAGAGGGAAGGGGTGAGAGAGATTGGGAGAGGGGAAGGGAGAACGAATAGGAGGGTGAGAGAAAAGGAGGGGTTAGGGAGAGCGATAGGGAAAGGAAAGGGAAAAGGAAAAGAAAAAGGAAACGGAGATGAAAGAGAAAGAGAAAGGAAAAAGAAAAATAGAGGGAGAAGGACATGAAGAGGTAGAGGTATAACGGCCAAGCGAGGCGGATTTTATTTAGTTCTGAATCTCACAAATGGCTTCAACAATTTTCATGAAATTTAGTATACAAGGGGTCTCGGGCGCAAGCTTCTGAAAAGTTTCATTTTTCCGCTAATTTTTTTTTATTTTACCGTTTAATTTCGCTTGCGAGGACCTGTGAAAAAATGGCAGCCCGACATAAGCTCGGTCATCCAGGTACTATGTATATATGTATGAATTTAAATATGTATGTATGTATGTATGTATGTATGTATGTATGTATATATGTATGTATGTATGTATGTATGTATGTACTTATGTATGTACGTTTATTATATCACCAATCAAATACTTTTTTAACTAACTTTCTCGCGTTTTGGCTTTATATAATCCATAGTAGGTAATGTGCAAAAGCAAGACAACGATAAGTTTAAAGGTCTCCGAGCGATCAGAGGCTACTCACACATATACATATATGTATGTGCCCACCAAAAAATCTAAGCCTTATTTAAGAATTAAAACAGCAGATTTAAAGGCTTCCGAAATAAGATCTGAAAATTATAAGGGTAGCAAATTTGTATGGCGTAAGGCTTAAAATAAGGCTGATTTTCATGTGCTGATGTCAACAGGCCATAAGCAGTACTCTATCTGGGAGCACACCTTATTCCAAAGGCTTATCCGCCATGCGAAATAAGGCCTAGATAAGTATTAGAAAGTTAGGAGCAGACAGAGTGAGTGCAGAACAGAAGCAGCGCTTCCAGCGTAATCCTTTTTTAGACCTGATGTGTCAAAGCTTTTTTGTAGGGTACTGTCATGATATGCATATCTAAGGTATATGACATCTACTCACAAAATGCGTATAAGCAAAATTAAGTTATTTAGAGTATAATTTCGGTTTTATTATTTAATTTTTTGTTTTAAAGGGGCGTTGCTATTATAATTTGATTTAGGAAATACTCACATCACCTGTCGAATAGATACATACATATATCGTTGGCTTCGTGAGCAATTGTGCTAAGTCCATTTATGGTAACTTTTCAGGAGAGGCCAAAAACCTCCCAACTTTTTTTTTTGTTAGGTACTATTTTAAAAATCTGAAAATGCAGTTTTCTTCCCCAGATGGTCGTGCTAAAATACCAGTTATCGCCACATTTTAATATAAAGCTTTTCCAAAGTTATGAGCTTCTTTAGGACTTAGCACATTTGCTTTCTATGATTTTGTTTTTTTTTTTTAGGTGGACTTAGCACATTTACTCACAAATTATTATACTCAACTGTACGTAGTAAAATTTAAATATTTTGATGAAATTTGGTATAGAGAACTGAACAGGAAAGGTTGGTATTGAAAATAGGCGAATTTGGATGATAACCACGCCCACTTTCCCTATATAGTATATGTATATCGAAAAACACGCAAAAAGTGATAATGGATGAAATTCCATCCATGCAATGAGCTTACGCCGCACCTTCCATACATTCAGCGGAAAAAAATAGAAGGAGTTGTCGTAGGGCTTTGAAATTTTGTACGCAGGTTATATATGAGCTAGTTAAGAAAATCTCCAAAAATGGTTGAAATCCGTCAACTCCTAGAGGTACGTCCCTTGGACCTATAGTAAAAAATAAAAAAAAAAATTTAAATACAAATTTTAATTTCAGCTCAAAAAAGTAAGATATCTTAACGAAACTTTGCATATCAGTTACCCTCATAAAGGGCATTGACGGTACAAAAAATAATTGAAATCGTCCACTCCCTAGGGGTACCTCCCTTGGACCTATAGTAAAAAAAAAAAAAAAAATTAAATACAAATTTTAATTTCAGCTCAAAAAAGTAAGATATCTTAACGAAACTTTGCATATCAGTTACCCTTATAAGGGGCATTGACGGTACAAAAAATAATTGAAATCGTCCACTCCCTAGGGGTACCTCCCTTGGACCTATAGTAAAAAATAAAAATAATTTTAAATTCATACCTGTACTTAATTGTGAATAAAAGCGAAACGCGTTCATCGATTTTCATGATTTATGTATTATTTTGTTCATAGGTTATGCGACTTTACGTGAAAATAATAGGACTTTGAACTTTTTTACCGTTTTCGATTTTTTATGAATTAAAAAAAATTTATCTGTTGTACTATATAATACAATAAATTGAGAGGGGGCACCTGGGGGCACTTGAAATTGATTAAAAATGTAAAAACAGATATGAGACAATGTATTAGTAGTGATTTACAACTGGAGGCAAGTGGAGCTAAAATTGCAGGTCCAAATGTTTGGAGAAAAAAGGGATTTTTGTTATATGTTCATAAAAATAAACAAAAAAAAAACTTAAGTCTCTGCAGAATTTATTTTTTCAATTTTAGTAGACTGAAATATCCTACTTGAAATAAAAAATAAAAAGGAAAACGTTAGCTCACAGAATAAAAGATTATTTGTTTTGAAATTCTTAGGTTTAAATTAAGTTGGTTCGGTAAAACATACAAGTACTGAGTTTGAGACGGCTATAAAAAAACTAGCAGTCAGATCGGAGTAATTCTTTTTGATTTGGTTGTACCATTTAGTCTAAAATTCCAAAATATCACTGCATATTGCATGAAGAGTATGTTGACAATTTGACTTTTTTCCGCGAAATCCCCAGTGTGCGCCGTTATAAAGAAATAAATTAAAATTTTCGAAAATGGGCGGTGCCACATGCTCTTATGAATGGATAAATTCTAAAAGTTTTATAAGTGATAAATAACTCAGAAACCGTAGTAGATATATAGATGAAATGTGGAAGGCGTAATTTACATGCTAGGGCAAAGGTTTGGACGAAAAATTGTCCAAATCGGTAGACGACCACGCCCACTTTTAGATATGGGAATTATAAATGGAACTAATAAAAACATTTTAAGCGACGTCTTTGTCAAATATGAAGATAATTAATTGAAAGTTTTTGGCATGAGTCCAACTATGGACAAAAACAGAAACCATAAATATTTTTGAAAATGGACGTGGCATCGTGAATCTAAGACATTTCGAAGACCATAACTCGACAAATAATTGAGATATTACGGCGGAACTTGGTGTAGGTACGTACATATATAAGAACTTGGTGTAGGTACATACATATATAGGTGCACCGCCTTACGATCAAACGCATACAATTATAATAAAAATGTAAAAAGTACCGCAAACTAGTTTGCATATCAAATTGGTGGGAAAGCTAGCCACTCCCGCAAATTATTAACGTTTACAGTCCCAAGCCATGCTTATTAAAGCAATGTAGTAATAATTCTATATCATTCTACAAAACATATTAAAAAAAAAAAACAATAATTTCCAGGGACTGTAACGGTTATGAGTTATATCCAAAAAGTTGATTTTTAATCATTATTTGCTGAGTTTTATTTTCTGCTCACAAAATAAAAGTTATTTCTTGAGTTTTATTTTTCCCTCAGAAAATAAAAGTTATTTCTTGAGTTTTATTTTTCGATCAGAAAATAAAAGTTATTTCTTGAGTCTTATTTTTTCCTCAGAAAATAAAAGTCATTTCTTGAGTTTTATTTTTCCATCAGAAAATATGTTATTTTTAACACGCTTTTATTAGCTTCAGCTCTATGTATGTATGTATGTATGTAACTTCATCCCATCCTAAAGTTGCAACATTTAACGCAATCATTATTTTTTTGAAACATTCACTTTACTTTTATTGTGTTCTCTCTCTTCTATTATTTATATTCTCCTCCGGATTCGAAACATGGCAACATGAAATTCAGCCCAACGACATCATATAGTGGGACATTCAACATTATATTCCATGTTTCATTGAGGCTTTTAAGTTACCTTTCTTCAAAATAGCCTCTATGAATTACATTCAATTCACTCCCGTATGCAGGCCAATAAGTAACAAGCTTTCTGTTTTTTGCTGTTGTGTTTGCAATTAAAACAACCGCATGTACATACATACGTATGCAAAGCAAGAACTGGTTTTGTGTTTTCGTTTGATCAAATTCTATTTATAGCACTTATAGCACGGTTGCCGAACTTGGTAATTACCAAAATAGGTTATTTTTTCGCTGTTGGTTTCTTGGTAACTTTCACATGTGTTTGGCAATTTTTATTTTCAAGATGTTGTTTACTATTTTTGGTATAAAAGAAAAATATGGAAGTGATTATAGGACAATGAGAATATTTTGGAGCGCTGCCTGTTCATTGTGAATATGCACAGGCAAATAAAGAAGAGCATATCTCCGATTAAAAACTGAAATAGTTTTGCTTCGATACACATAGTACATATTAGTTGGTATCTTTTCGTTTAGGCTTTATTTTTGAGCTCTCATGACCAATGTTTTTTTTTTATATAAGGAAAAAATGTATGTAAAAAATTTACTTTTATTCTTGCGTCCACATAAAACATCCTTTAATGAAAAATTTCACTAAAAAGTTAAAAATGAATAATAGCTTAAAAAACTAAAAAACACGCTTTAATCTTAAAAATCGTACTAAAAATTGAGAAATAATTTAATTAGAAACAAAATGATGAACGAAAATATAAGTATTTAAGGAAAAGCGTGGGGGTGCTCAACAATATTTGAACATGAAAATATTTGATTCGTACAACTAGTACAAAAATATACCTACCTAGTTGCGAAATTAAATAGTACGTTATATGAAATCTCAAAAAAGTCAAAATAAAAATATTAGTAAAAAACAGCGATTTTAAATATTTTTTGACATACTGAGCACCCTACGCTTTTCCTCAAATACTTATATTTTCGTTCATCATTTTGTTTCTAATTAAATTATTTCTCAATTTTTAGTGCGATTTTTAAGATTAAAGCGTGTTTTTTAGTTTTATTAAGCTATTACTTTTTGGGGTTTTATTTTGCGATCAGAAAATAAAAGTTATTTTTTGAGTTTTATTTTTCGATCAGAGAATAAAAGTTTTTCAGTTTAATTTTGGCTATGGATGATGGAAAAATAAAACTCAAGAAATAACTTTTATTTCCTGAGAGAAAAATAAAACTCAAAAAATAACTTTTATTTTCTGATGGAAAAATAAAACTCAAGAAATAACTTTTATTTCCTGAGAGAAAAATAAAACTCAAAAAATAACTTTTATTTTCTGATAGAAAAATAAAACTCAAGAAATAACTTTTATAAAAATCGAAAAAATAAAAGTTAATGCGCCTAGAGATAGTCTGCGTTACGGTGATTACATCTGTGTACTTCTTTTGCGTTTAGCATTTCTACTTCAGTATGATTTTTTTAGTCCAAATTTAAAAAATAACGATTATTTGCAATCCCTGATAATTTCTCATTTTCACCTGGACTTAGCACGTAGATTTTTGAAAACAAAATTTTTTTATGGACTTAGCACATTTGCATAACACTGCATTACACCATGAAAAACAGACATTATGGTAACCTCTTTTTGGCAGACGATGTATTTTAGTTATACTATCTTACTGCATTGAAATCTCAGTTTTGATAAAAATTGGACTTAGCACATTTGCTCACGAAGACAGCGATATATGCATGTATGTAGTTTTGTACATACAAATGAGTCATATAAATTAAAAAAAATTAGGTGCCTACATACTAGGTATGTATATAGTAGCAATAAATACAATAAGAAACAGATTTTGTGTCGGCATTGTCTCTAGAATCTGATTTTTTGAACACATGAGTTTCAATAGAAAAGCAAAAGGAACCACAAATACTTATGAGTAATTATCAAATTAGCTAACAAGTTTGGCATCAGCGTCATATTTAGAGCCTATACACACTTGCGACTCAATCGATTTAGTCGAATTGGGCTGTTGTATTCACACTACGCCAACTATTTAGTCGAATCGGTGGCAGCTATTCACACTACAGACTAAATAGTCGTGCGATTGACAATGACATAGTGTTGCCAATGTTCACATTTTACACAGCAAATTTTACATTAGTGGTCTTCATATAAAGTGATGAAGTATTAAATTGCTAAAGTTGATCAGTTTATCTGCATTCTTACATGAAAGCACCTTCTTGTCAGCTGTCAACTTGATTAATAAATAAAAAACAATAAAATAAACAAAAAGTGCATACATTGTTTGGCTTTGTTTCTTATTAAACTAGCAACTAGCTGTCAAGTAAATGAAAAGAGAAAAACGGAAGGAATTACGCTCATAAAGGCGAAACGAACAGAAGTACAATAAACGGAAAAATAGTAAAAATTAGCCATTAATAATTTCCATGCAATTTCATTTTCATTATTTCTATTTTAAAATGCGATTAATGACATTTGAAGAGAACAACAATATCAAGAAACACATGAAAACGGAAGTAAATATCCTTAGTTAGATAATTCTTGTCTATAACTAGTTAATAAGAAACGAACCTTTTGTTTTTAAACATTTTGAAAATATTAATTGAAATATTCAATCTCTGCAATTTACCAAAATTTAAATAAAAGTAGTGCTGTCAGCATGGCAACTCTTTCCACTACGAATATCACTGTTGTTGTCGTAGTCGTTCGACTAAATTGTCTCTAGTGTGAATACGTAGAAGGGCGCCTTGCTGATCAAGCAGTTGTCCGACTGTTTCAGTTGGAATGAAATTGGGCTGCAAATCCAACTGTTTCAGTTGTTTGAGTAATTGAATGTAGTGTGAATGCTTCCATACATTCCCATGCAAATCAACATTCGACTAAATCGATTGAGTCGCAAGTGTGTATAGGCTCTTAAACATTTGCCGTCTGTTCTATATGAACATAAGAACAAATGTATCCACATACAGATGTGTGTATGAACAAACCTTGAATTTAATATTTTTACCTGCGTTATTTATTTATTTAGGTGCATAAAAAATTGCACAAATATTAGAATAAATGTGTTACGCACACACCAGACTGTCGCTGTTTACTTTCGTTTTATTAAGTAATATTGATATTGCTAAAATACTTACTTTATGTCACATGATAGAACAAGCTCTGGTTATGTAATTAAGTAAACATTACTCTATTTAAGTTACCTGAAATAGGTAACACATGCTTACATACATAAGTGAAAGAGAACCGCCGCGGTTAAAATACATACACATACATATTTCCTAGGTAAAATTTGAAACGCTGAAGACGTGAGTTAGGTTAGGTTAGACCGGCTGTTCATTAATGGCCCTGCATAGCCATAGAGTTCCCAGAACTTCCCGTACCTCCTCCTCGATGCCTGTTCCTGGTGCTTGCGCCAGGGCGGACTGCGAATGGAGTCTGGAGACAATTTCCAAACCAAACTCGACAAGGGATGACGGAAAATTGGTAAATCAGGAAAGTAGCGGAGAACATACTCCACCGTCTCCTTATGCAGTCCGCATTCTCTGTATTCACTTTCACCAACTACTCCCATTATTCAGCGCTTGTGATGCCAAAAGAGAGTTTCCTGTGAGGAGCCCGATGATAAGTCTAAATTCATCCCTTTTCAGAGATTGCAATCATTTAGTTAGCTTCGGATCGTACGATTTACACATAATTTTGGACACCCTACAGCCCTGCTATTATTTCCGCGGCTTATCGGCCTGGTCCATCATATATAGGTAGTACCTACATATTTCTAACTTCACTCTGTGGCATAAGAACGTTCATGGAGTGTTCTGCTTCGAGACAGGCACCCTTCTTTGCCAATTGATCAGCTTTTTCATTACCGTCTATCCCCTTGTGGGAGCTGATTTATAGCTCAAGAGAGAGCTCAAGCAGAGTAAAAGCCCGTCTCCACATAACTTGATTCGCCAGCGAAACATCTAGGGAAACATCTCGCTAAATAACCCGTCTCCACGTGGCTGATCGTGATTCAGTTTAACATTTCTCTTCGTTGTTCTTCTTAAATGTTTGTACGTTTGCTTATTTTTGCGTTTTTGTTTTGGTCTGTGTGAGATTTCGATAGATTTTCGATACAAAATTAGAGAAGGCATCGATATCAACGCCTTTGGCAAGAGGATTGAGAACGAAACAAGTGTTTCATTCTTCACTCGCTCTCAGAAATTTGTATGGAAATTGGCGAGATTCGGCACTCGTTTCCGTGCCGAACCAAGATTGAGCGAATGCAGAAAAAAAGAGCGAAACACGTTATGTGGAAACATGGTATAAAACGTTAAAATTTTGCACGGAGACGTCAAACAAAACTCAATATAATTGAATTCAATTTTATGCACAAAAGAAGTTAATAAGAATATCACGATGATAACTTCTATTAAATGCAGTTGCTCCTCATTTTGTGCCCGTTTCTCTATTTCCTTTTTGTTTATTACTAACCCACACAAAAAACTCTAACACTTCAATTGAACCAAGTAAAAAAACAGAGAACTTTTTGAGGGCAATAAAATTGCAACTACCGCTTCCACAGATTCCATTTCAACATCTGTAGCATCGCATGCACAATACACAGAAAAAAAAGATAAACAAAATTGAAATAAAAATACAAAAAAAAAGATTAAGTACGAATGCGAATAAATAGTCACTCCCAATCAACAAGCCCTAACAAAATAAAGAAGAAGAAGCCAAACAGAATGCAAACGAAACAACCAACTCAACCCACACTAGAACGTGTCTGAGATAATCGAATTCGCTGCCGCTGTCACTGTTTGTGCGGCGCGGCGTTTGCAAATTTCCATTCAGGGTTATTGCAGGGGACGATAGACGGAACGAAAGGCCACAAATCGAAGGATTCTTCTCAGATGGCACATCTGAAAGGGAAAAGTTTTGTTTTACTTCATTGCACGTTGTGCCTGCTGCATGGCACTGGGCTCTGGGCCCTGGGGGCCACCATCGCGCGGAATGACAAAAAGCATGATTTGCATGATTGCATGCATCGAAGAAGAGCAAGACGAAAACCAAACAAAACAAGAGAAACAAAAAAAAAATAAAATAATAACAATACACCACTGGCAACGAACAAAAAAGAAAAAAAGTTAAGTGTGAAGTGCTCAACCGAATGCTGGCAAAGCATGGTAAGATGGGAAAGCACGAACCCAAAGCAGCAAGAAAAAAAAATCATTTCAAGTGCAGCCGAACAAACAGCAGCAGCGAATCTGATGAAGGTGGTGGTGGGGGTGGTGGTTGGTGGTTGGTAGCTGTTGGATGGTGGCTTAATGTCCAGTGTGCCGGTGGCGCTGATGACTCGATATGCTTTTTTGCTGCAGCTGGGCGCGGCGGCACGATGGATGGTTGTGCCAGTGTGGCGACTTTGGCGCGCATGCAAGCGACAACAATAAACACACTTGCAAATAAGACAATGCGGCCGACGAAACGCCGACAGTCGCGCCACATGGCGAAATGGCTCAACGATATAACGAGTTTAAAGTTGAGGAAACGAGCGAAAAACGAACAAACGAAATACAAATTCTAAAAAAAAAGGTCTAAGCTTGAAGAAAAGTGAATATTATATACCCTGATTTGAGTTTATAGCGATAGGGAAAAGGATTGGGATAGGGATAGGGATAGGGATAGGGATAGAGATAGGGATAGAGATAGGGATAGAGATAGGGATAGGGATAGGGATAGGGATAGAGATAAGGATAGGGATAGAGATAGGGATAGGGATAGGGATAGGGATAGGGATAGAGATAGAGATAGAGATAGAGATAGAGATAGAGATAGAGATAGAGATAGAGATAGAGATAGAGATAGAGATAGAGATAGAGATAGAGATAGAGATAGGAATAGAGATAGGGATAGGGATAGAGACAGTGATAGGGATTGGGATAGGGATAGAGAAAGGGATAGGGATAGGGATAGGGATAGAGATAGGGATAGGGATAGGGATAGAGATAGGGATAGGGATAGGGATAGGGATAGGAATAGGGATAGGGATAGAGATAGGGATAGGGATAGGGTTAGGGATAGGGATAGGGATAGGGATAGGGATAGGGATAGGGATAGGTATAGAGATAGGGATAGGGATAGGGATAGAGATAGGGAAAGTGATAGGGATAGGACAGTGATAGGGACTGGGATAGGGATAGAGATAGGGATATAGATAGGGATAGAGATAGGGATATAGATAAGGATAGGAATAGGGATAGGGATAGGGATAGGGATAGGGATAGAGATAGAGATAGAGATAGAGATAGGGATAAGGATGGGGATAGAGATAGAGATAGAGATAGAGATAGAGATAGAGATAGAGATAGGGATAGGGATAGAGATGGGGATAGGGATAGGGATAGGCATATGGATAGGGATAGGGATAGATATAGGGATCGGGATAGAGATAGAGATAGAGATAGAGATAGAGATAGAGATAGAGATAGAGATAGAGATAGAGATAGAGATAGAGATAGAGATAGAGATAGATTTAGAGATAGGGATAGGGATAGAGATAGAGATAGAGATAGAGATAGAGATAGAGATAGAGATAGAGATAGAGATAGAGATGGAGATAGAGATAGAGATAGAGATAGAGATAGAGATAGGGATAGAGATAGAGATAGAGATAGAGATAGAGATAGAGATAGAGATAGAGATAGAGATAGAGATAGAGATAGAGATAGGGATAAGGATGGGGATAGGGATAGAGATAGAGATAGAGATAGAGATAGGGATAGAGATGGGGATAGGGATAGGGATATGGATAGGGATAGGGTTAGGGATAGGGATAGGGATAGAGATAGGGATAGAGATAGGGATAGGGATAGAGACAGTGATAGGGATTGGGATAGGGATAGGGATAGGGATAGAGATAGGGATAGGGATAGGGATAGGGATAGGGATAGGGATAGGGATAGGGATAGAGATAGGGATAGGGATAGAGATAGACATAGGGATAGAGATAGGAATATAGATAGGGATAGGGATAGAGACAGTGATAGGGATTGGGATAGGGATAGAGATAGGGATAGGGATAGGGATAGGGATAGGGATAGGGATAGAGATAGGGATAGGGATAGGGATAGAGATAGAGATAGAGATAGAGATAGGGATAGGGATAGGGATAGGGATAGGGATAGGGATAGGGATAGGGATAGGGATAGGGATAGGGATAGGGATAGGGATAGGGATAGGAATAGGGATAGAGATAGAGATAGAGATAGGGATAGGGATAGGGTTAGGGATAGGGATAGGGATAGGGATAGGGATAGGGATAGGGATAGGGATAGGGATAGGGATAGGGATAGGGATAGGTATAGAGATAGGGATAGGGATAGGGATAGAGATAGGGAAAGTGATAGGGATAGGACAGTGATAGGGACTGGGATAGGGATAGAGATAGGGATATAGATAGGGATAGAGATAGGGATAGATATAGGGATATAGATAAGGATAGGAATAGGGATAGGGATAGGGATAGGGATAGGGATAGGGATAGGGATAGAGATAGAGATAGAGATAGAGATAGAGATAGAGATAGAGATAGAGATAGAGATAGAGATAGGGATAAGGATGGGGATAGAGATAGAGATAGAGATAGAGACAGAGATAGAGATAGAGATAGAGATAGAGATAGAGATAGAGATAGAGATAGAGATAGAGATAGAGATAGAGATAGAGATAGAGATAGAGATAGGGATAGGGATAGAGATGGGGATAGGGATAGGGATAGGCATATGGATAGGGATAGGGATAGATATAGGGATCGGGATAGAGATAGAGATAGAGATAGAGATAGAGATAGAGATAGATTTAGAGATAGGGATAGGGATAGAGATAGAGATAGAGATAGAGATAGAGATAGAGATAGAGATAGAGATGGAGATAGAGATAGAGATAGAGATAGAGATAGAGATAGAGATAGAGATAGAGATAGAGATAGAGATAGAGATAGAGATAGAGATAGAGATAGAGATAGAGATAGAGATAGAGATAGAGATAGAGATAGAGATAGAGATAGAGATAGAGATAGAGATAGAGATAGAGATAGAGATAGAGATAGAGATAGAGATAGAGATAGAGATAGAGATAGAGATAGAGATAGAGATAGGGATAAGGATGGGGATAGGGATAGAGATAGAGATAGGGATAGAGATGGGGATAGGGATAGGGATAGGGATATGGATAGGGATAGGGATAGATATAGGTATAGGGATCGGGATAGAGATAGAGATAGAGATAGAGATAGAGATAGAGATAGAGATAGAGATAGAGATAGAGATAGAGATAGAGATAGAGATAGAGATAAATTTAGAGATAGAGATAGAGATAGGGATGGGTATAGGAATAGGTTTAAGAATAGGAATAGAGGAATAGGAAGACGAACAGGGATACCGATATCGATCCGCCTTCTAAAGTTCATGGAAAGTATGTATATGGACTCCATACATAAGTAGCGTGCAAATTATAAATCAAAACTTTACATTTTTAAGTATGTTGATGTTTATTGCTCTCTCTCCCTTCCAACACAATTGGGTATAGCAAATAGCAAGCGAAACAAAAGAAAATTTAATCGAATTTCAATGTGAACGACACAGATGCGCCAAAGCGCCGCCAACGCCGCTTTTTGCGGGAGACACGTACCAAATGGCTCTTCTTTTGGTTGTTTGCTATTGACTGGCTATTGTTTCTGTTGTCGCTGTTGTTGTCGTTATTGTTGTTGTTGTTGTTGTTGTTGTTGTTGTAATTGTTATCGTTATTGTTGTAGATGCTTGCTACCTACTACATACCTGCGAGTAAAATATAACAAAAATGTTATTGTTATTGAAAGAGTATTTGCTTATGTGATATTTGTTTTTGTTTTTGCGTCGGATGCAAACAAAGGCGCGCATGCAGAAATAATAATACTGATAATAAGGAAGAAGAAGAAGAACGAGAAAAGTAGAAGGAGTTACAGCAGCCGCTAAAGCTCACAATGCGATTGCAATCGCGCATAAATTGGCATTGGCAATTGGTGGTGGCGATGGCGTTGGCGTTGGCGGCAGCAACAACAAATGCACTTAAGGCAAATGCGAATGCTGAGGTAACAATTGTGGCAAGGGCAACAATAACAATAAAACAACAACAACAACAACAACAACAACAACAACAAAACAACAACAATTGTAACAGAAGGGCAGCCAGACGAACAAAAGTCAATACTGTCAGTTTCAGTTTGACTTTGCTTTAACAATAGAGAACAACTGTTGCAACAATAGCAGCAACAGTAACAAAAACATCATAACAATATGTATTGTGATATTTTAGGTTTGAGGAATTGTTGGTTGGTTTATAGAGAGTTCAAAAGTTTTTAGAGTATAGTGCCTAGTTTAGATATATATGTAGGTATATGGAAGGTAATCCCTTCAAAATATTGCGCAATGAACTGGCGGGTACTCAGTTTTAGCCAGTAGTTTCTTCGATTTCGAATATTTCTTAATGTATTTTTATACTCAGCTGTACTAGTACACAGAGTAATATAGTTTTGAAAATGAAATAATCGAGATAGATATAATAATAATATAATAAATAATACGATAGTACTATCGATAGTTAATTTTTTTAAGACTATCGAAAACTATCAATAGTTTTTTTTTTAAACTATCAAAAACTATCGATGGTGCTACTATCGATAATTTCCCAACTCTAGTAAACACTATAACACGCGCAAAAATTGAGATATTTTAATGAAATTGGGAATGCAAGTTGCTATCGAGACTGGGACGGTTTTTATTGAAAATGGGCGAAATCGGATCATGACCACGCCCACTTTTCCTATATAGAAAATAGAGGAAATTTGGTATCTCAGCCACTAATTGATGAAATTTTGGAAAAGGGGCGGTGCCACGCCCACTTATTAAAGGGCAAACATTGAAAGAGCCATAACTCAGAAACCGAAGCAGATGAAATTTGGTATGCGTGATTTACTTATTTAGGCAAACATTTAGAGGGAAAATTGTCAAAATCGGTTGACGGCCACGCCCACTTTTATATATGTGTATTATAAAGTGACCTAATAAAACATTTTAAGCGAAACCCAGAGCAGTGCAAGACTCTATAGTTCTGAACTAAGTTCTAGGTGCCACTAGACTTCTTGGCACCGGAAACATAAGTGCTTTGCTAAGCTCAATTCCCAAACAAAATTGATCTCAAGTCTCATACGCACTCGGAGGAAGATCACAACAGTTATATGTGTGCAATGGAAACCTTCATCGCACCCCAAATGAGACTAAAGATAAGTAGGTTTTTCGCTTTCGCCCGCTGCAACCAACAATCCCTAGCGTGTTATAAAAGCGCTATTTTCTTTTTGTTCTTATTAAAGCTACATACATAGCAACCCATACACAGCTTGTAATGTTTTACTCTGATGTATTACAGCTCCCAAAGGAAATTCAATTCTAATTGAAAACTATTTCAGTTTGACCAAAGCCAATTTGGTTCTTGCCTAATTAGGTATAATTTCAGTTTCAGATGCGGTAACTCTTCTAGTACGGTTGGTTATCAGATGGTGGTTACATTGCATTTATTTTCGATTTCGCTTATGCACGCTTTATTTGCACAAGAATCTCACAATCAGCCAAGTGCGATGTGCTACCAAGTCGGCGATGCCGCCGAACTGCCGCACTCAGCCGCACCGACAACAACGAATGTTATGAAAATCGAAAATGAATTTTAAATGAAAATGGAAATTGAATCGACGCCGAATGCCAACAAAAATTTCATTTCATATTTGTTTTTTTTTTGTTGTTGCTGGTAGTATTTCTTAGTTTTTTTTTTTTTTTGTGCAACAACGCCTACTCACCGACCGACCGACCGACCAACTTGCGCACATACACGGTCGACCACAAAAATGAGGGCTGCCTTACGAGTTGATATATGAATGGATGAATGGCTGGCTGCATATCTACATACATACATATGTGCATGTGTGCATGTTTGCCATGATGATATTAGCCGATGAGTGGCACAGCTGTTGTTGCAACAGCACTGACACCGCAGCGCACAAAGCGCCCACCTCCTCTTCAGCCCATCTCACCCCTTTCCGTTTTGTGTTTTACAAAAGTTATCAGCCCGTCGCAGTCACGGCGCAAGCAAATGACTGTTGGTTGGTTCGGTAACGATGGGCTGATGTGGCAGCAACAACAACAACAGAAGGCTTGAGCTTTAAAATAACAAAAACGATGCATATGTATGCATGTAATGGCTGATATGTGATGAGGCAGCATCTGAATACAATAAGGGATTTGTATGCACATTTGTGCTAGCAATTCCCAAAGCGCCTACTACCCAACAAACACTGAGTTTAGTTATCGATTTGAGAATGACTCGAGAACTAGCCTCATTCTCAAGCCTCTAACGTTAGAGGACGACTCGAAAATCTATCGAAAATCATAGCGTTCTCAAACAAAAGGGTACCTAATTCTCAAATCGAGAAAATTATAGTTCTCGAATCGAATTCTAATGTAGTTCTCTAATGAGATTCTAGTCAGAATTTGCAAATACTTCCAATTGAAATGAAAAACAAAGCTTTGTCTCCTTTTACATGATTTTTTCATTGTTTAGATTTTATTAACGCAATATGTGCCTAAATTGCATATGATTATATATATTGACATGTATATATTTACCACATTTATAAGAACTGGGCCCTCACTCTGTAGTTCGATTCGAAAGCGAAATTCGATTCGAAAGTACATTCGTACTGTATAGAATATATGGAATAGAATTCGAAAACGAACGAATTTTCTTTCGAATCGAACTACAGAGTGAGGGCCCAGAAATTTAAACAAAATTCAGTCTTATTATTTAAATTAAAGGTACTTTTTGTACTTTTTAATGGAAAACATTGTACTACGGTAATATTAACTTTACCATTTTTTAGTATCTAATTTCAATATATGTATGTATGTATATTCAATATATCACAAATATATTGAGAATTGATAAAAGGCGTGAGATATGGCTCTTTATCTAATCACTCGCAAATCGAATTCTAGTGTAGTTTTCAAACCTAGTTATCGATTTTAGAATATATAGAGAATTACACTAGTTATCTAAGGTAATCTCGATAAAATTTCTAACGTTAGAGACTGTGTTTGCTGGGTACACAGCCGCATATGCACGTTATGCATGTATGTATGTACATATGTTTGTATGTATGAAAATAGGTTTACAACAGTTACATTTGCACAAACTCATAAGACTTGCTAAACTTAGGCAAACTTAAGCAACGAACTTGAATACAATTATGCCTATACATTAGGGTTAACAAGTAGGAAGAAAAAATTATTTCTTCCGGCTAAGGTCGCCAATACGACTCCGTGAGCCGAAATGGCGAAGAGATAGCGTGTGGAAGAAGGAAGCGATCTCGATCCACGCAGACAGGTCCGAAATGGGCTCAGGTGTGGGTTCGGGGGTATTTTCTGAGCAACTGAACATCTCGGTCCCTTTCCGTCTGCCAGACTCAGCCAGCATATTCGAAGCGGAGTGGCAAGGCATAGAGTGGGGCTGCGAGTGCTTGTTAGAAAGTACATTTAGGGAACGCGAGGTATATATAATCAGACAGTCAGGCAGCCCTATGGCGCTCAAGTCTCAGATAACAACATCCAAAACCGCCAGAAGCTGCAAAAAATTCTGCTGAAGACATAGCAGCTGAAGGCGTGGCCATCTCGCATATCTGGGTTCCTGGTCACAGTAATATTGAGGGCAAAGAGTTGGCAGATGAACTGGCTAAAGCCGGTGCGTCTATGGACCTATCATGAGCAGCTATCAGCTATTAAAAGTGACATTCTTTACAAATATAAGGAACTGACCTTTGTGATAATCTACAGCAATATGCAAGTTCACGAAGTAAACCTGGCCAGAGTACCACACAGCAAGAACTAGAGAACTCATTAGCAGAGCAAGAAAATAAATCTTCAAAATTACAGGACTTAGCCAATTGCCGCCTAGCCGACCTTGACAGGTTCATCGAATGAACCGAATGGTTCGAAAAGGATGATAAACCGTAACAATAACCGATCTCAGAAGGTTTATCGAAGGATCCAAAATCGGTTCGAATTGATGTTGAACCGTAACAACACGTATTATTTGTCCCCGAGTACGTGCATCAAAATGGCGCTCTGTGTGTGCGCTGATCGCTAAAATCCATATACAATTTTTGTAGCGAACCATTTCATCCGAACGGGTTCCACACTGAATCATCCCACGAATTACGCTTTTATTTAATAATAACTAATGACCGTGTGGACGGCTTAAAATTACGAATCATTTGTCGAATTATATCGTCGCTCCGGAAGAAGAAAGACGCATGTCAGTAATTTGTCGACGAAAAAGGCGCATTAAAAATATGTCGGGGAAGAAAGACGCTTTACAAAACATGTCGACGAAGATAGACGCATTAAAAAATACTAGTATCGCCGGTGCGATTGTATTGGTACAAAAATTATTCCTTTTCGCGGAGATAAGCAACACTTTCCAAATTCCAGTTGTACCGCAACACTGATTTGCCCTTTTGATCACGGTCCGACACGAAATCATGGTCAAAATCAAGGCAGATCTAGGAAGGTAGGCCCGGTGGTGAATTCAGAAATTTCCCATGTATTTTGTTATATTATTGGTAGAGTGTAATGTCAAAATGATATTTCGCCGTAGTTAAAATCTGAATTCGCTTGGGGCTCGTCCATTCCTATTGGCCATGATGTGAATTCGCTTTGATTTTGACATTGCACTCTACCTTTGTAAATAAAAAAAGAAGTTTTTCAATTCGCCGCCGAGCCTACCTGTTAGATTTGCCTTGGTCAAAATTAAAATTACTCAGTGTGCTCTCCCGCACTCTCTCTCTCATTTTTCGCTTTAATGGAAAAGCAATAGGAGATATTTGGCCGCGTTGATTGTGATCTGAGCGTAAACTGGGCCAATGCATATAAAATAGAGGTAGCGCTTTTAAATTAAAGCGACTCTTCAACTGTGTTTACGATATTTGTAAACACGTTTACAATATCTATTTCTCTTAACTAAAAATTTTATTTATTAATTATAAACAAATTAAATAATTTATAGAAAAAATTATATGCCTATGCACTGCTCCTCACTCATACGAACACATCCATATCTATTTTATGTGGATATGAGTATGTTAAATGTGTTAAATAAAGCGTCTTTCTTCGTTATAAAAAAAAATAAAGAGTCTTTCTTTCGAAAAATATTTTTAATGCGTCTTTCTTTGAAAGAAAAAAAGTTTGCGACGATATCTATTGCCCAGCAGATTTTTCCAATAGACCAGCCATCGTATTTTCCTGAAAGAAGACGTCGTCCGGTTGAATTCTTTTTTATTTGCACTCAAAAGCAAGAGTGAAAACTCTTAAACATGCTTGAAACTGAGGCTGTGATGAGCAGCCAAAATGTTTTCCTATTTGAAAAAATTAAGCTCACCCTAATTTTAAAATACATACATATATGCAAAATAAGCCCGTGTATGCTTTCTGTGTCACATTGCATGCCACACCGACTGTCCACTTCAGTTCGGTCTTTTTGCTTCATTTGCTTACACCACCAGCTAAAGAACAACAGCATTTCGATCATCGCATTCTGAGCAGAAGCAAGCAGCAAGTAGGCAGTAAGTAGCAGCAGCAGTACAAGTAGCAAGAGTAGCAACAGCAACAAACTTTCGGATGTGACACGTGCATAAAGAGAAGAAGCCTTCTCAGCAAATAGCATGAATTCGTTGCCATGGCATAACAACTTTTGTGCCATATGCATTTGTTTGCACATTTGCGTATGTATGTATGTATGGTAAGTGATTGTGCTTCTGGTGTCATATGAGCCCAGCAGCATCACCACCGCAACCGTCGCCATCGTTGCCATCACCAACACCACCAACCCACAATCAGCAGCAGCGGCGGCAGCAATGCCATTATTATTGTCACCCAAACTGCGCCACCTTTCCCATCTTGGCTTTAACTTGCTTTATCTACATACATACATACCTATTGCTAAATATATACAGACATGAGTACATACATATCTACATATATATAATTTGGCATCAACATCAAACAAAACCATCGTTAACAGGCACTCGATGTAATACTCGCATTCTCGTATTCATACAGATAAATACCTATGTTTGTATGTACATTAAGGTGGAGTGAATTTTTTTTTTTTCGGAAATTGAATTTGTTCCATAGCCAGAACGGCACCTTTCTAGCCCAGAAATAACCCTGTAAAATTTTATTGACCTACTCGCATGTTTATGCCCCCCAGCCCCACAAAGTAAGAGGGTAAAAGGGGGGTTGACCCCCACAGGGGGGTTTTACTTTTCATATATAAAATGTATATCAAATTAAAGCAAATCAAAATACCTATTGAATGGTATAAAAATATTGGAAATCGATTCAATAGTTTTTAAGAAATTGCAATTTAAAAAATGCATAATATAAATTTTGACCGTTAATAACTTTTGTTGTTGTTGTTTCTAAAAAAAAAATTCACTTTAATACTCAGCTTAGCCATGTTTATCCATCCCCATACTTCGTTTTTATACCTTTCATGAGAATGAAATGGTATTATAACTTAGTGCCAAATAATTTTTGTCGAAAGTACCAGAAGGAAGCGTGGGGGACCCACCAAAATATATACCGATATGATCAGAATCACGAGCTGAGTCGATTAAGCCATGTCCGTCTGTCCGTCCGTCCGTCCGTCTGTGTGAACGCAAACTAGTCCCTCAGTTTTTGAGATATCTGAATGAAATTCGGAATACAGGTATGTTGTTATATGCAGCTGATCATTTGTCGGAACCGGCCGAATCGGACCACTATAACATATAGAAAACAACCGATTATTCAGATATACATGAAATTTTTGGATGTAATTTGTGCATAACTTCCCCATTTAAACAGCTAAGGACATGAAACTTTGAAGTAGACGTACCCATTTTGGCCCAAACAAGGTTACCGAAAATTTTCAAGATCGTACCACTATAACATATAGTTCCACAACATCCGATTATTCAGATATACACATTTTGGTGTATAAATCCTCTATTTTAATAGCTAACTGCCTGAAATTTTGAAGTATTTGTACCCATATGGGCCCAAACGGGATTACCGAAAATTGTTAAGAACGGACCACTATAACATATAGCTCCCCTACAACCGATTGTTCAGATATGGACATTTTGGTGTATAACTGCTCCATTTAAATAGCCAAGACACCATTTTTTTTCTAATAAATCTTTCCATAAATAACCCACAGAATTAAAATTATAAATTAAACTTAATCAGGCTATGTACATACATAGGTAACTTTTCATTTCCCCACTCATGAAAGGTATGAAGTCTTCGGTACGGCCGAAGACAGCCGCGCTTTTACTTGTTTGATTTTATAATTTTCAAAATTTCATATTTGTACCAGATCGTGCTTATTGCTTTCAACTTTGCGGGGCTGGGAGCAGTTCAAAACGTCATCCTATCGTCATCAAATTTTGTGGGGTTCATTAAATCGTATAACGACAACTTTTCATTGCTGTTACGTTCAAAACAAAAAAAAATCTCCATACACTGAGAGAAAAAAAATATATGGAGGGGTCAAAGAAATTGTTTACCTATTTTGAACACTACTATCTTTGTTTTGAGTAAATTTTCCTTAAAACATGTTAAAAGGTTTATAAAATATTGTTGTTACATGCGTTACCATGGTTTCATATACTTGTTTTGAAAAAATTCATACATTAAAATAATGAAAAATTCTTTAAGCGCCATTCCATTCCCAACTTTCCTTGTTTTGAAGACTTGATTTCTTTAATTTTGAGAAATTAAATTCCCATACAAATCCCCATGGCAACGAATTTGTTTGAAAGTTTTTTTATGTTTTTTCCACATTTTTTAGAAAATTTACACAAAACAAAGAAAATTTTGTATTGGGACGCGTGTTCAAAATAAGGAAAATTATGTCTTTGATCGAGAGAAATTTTTTTTTGAGTGTATGTTTTCACTCCACCTTAATGTACATATGGGTATGCTTGCTGGGGCATATCCACATCGAAGCATCATCTGCTGCTGGAAGGACAATGCAATCAAACTTTGTTCATTTCGTATTTATTTATCTTTTTTTGCTTTTGTTTTATATCGGCTGCTGCACAGTGGCTGTGGGTGTAATTTGAGTCGAAATATGTAAATTAAATTATTTGTATGTATGTATGTATGTATGTATGTGATTATGCGTGTTGCTCGAAAAAAGCTATTCGCTGAAATATTATAATAATATTATCTACCATATCATTTTGTTTCGAAAATACTAATTTATGCTCATTTAATAGCTCACATAAATATAACATAATCAAACATCGCACTGAATAAAAACACGATTCTATGACACATTTCAATCAGATGTTTGTCAATTTTCCTTTATTTTTTGTTTTTTTTTTTCGCCCGCAGCAAACTTTTGTCAATCAAATTATTTGTAATCTCGCGGGAATTATGCGGTCTTTAATCCCACTCGTTGGCGCAAATAGGCTTGTAATTTGGTGGTGGTTTTGTCGTGCAATCGATCTAAGCGCGTTGTAACGACTTTTTTCTCCCTGCTGTAGCAATCGTAATTAGATTAGAAAATAAAGTACTGGAAAAGGTACATAATATGTTGGTTTTTGTAAAAGGAAGTTGCTCTTAAAGTGAGCTAATTTAGGTTAGGGGTCGTAATAAAATATGTACGTTAACGAAATTTGTATGTAGTAATTGGAAATGTTAACATACGTGCATAAGTGGTTGAAGTACGAGAAGAAATGCTATCCGTAGAACAATACAAAAAGAGTAAGACTTCGAAGGTCTTCAACTACATGCCTTTCATGGCCCAGTAAATATTCGAAGTCATAAAAGAGTCGTAAATGAATTGTAAACCAGAGCGTTCATACTCATTATGAGCTCTCTTTGGAGTCCGAAATTCTATTCTTAAGGTGTTCGCCTGGTATGAGCCTGAATAAGAGTCATAAAAGACTGCTATTGGACTCATATTTATGACTCATTTTTTCCTTCTTCTGAGAATAGCAAAACCAAATAACATTTTTTTTAGTTTTTCGTCCCCTCATCCAGTTGTCTTCAAATACATTTTCACCCCCGCTTGGTCTCCTCTTTTCCGGTTGCTCTTCCTTCACTGCTTGCTTTATAGTGTTGTTCACCTCCGGATTCGAACCTGAAATCAACCAGAAATTCAATGCAACGCCTTCATATAGTTGGACATTCAACATTATATTTAACTTTAGTGGTACCTTTATACTTCCTTTTTTTCGAAAAAGCATCTATGAATTACAATTATCATTTGAAAAAAACAGAAATTATAAGGAAAAAATTCTTAAGCTCATTTCACACATATTTCGGCTTCATATCGCACTCCAAAATTATGAGGCTCATGTTTCATACATATTTCGCAGTATTATTGTATTATAAAAATTTATAGGCGGATTTATCGTTCGAGTTCAGAACTTTTTTGCCATGTGGTTGTTGTTGTGCTTTCGGAGTGTGAGAGGAATTCCGAAAAGTTCTAAACTCTTTTTATAAGTTAACTCAGATTCAACTTTAGTTCTGAACTCGAACGATTAATCCGCCATAAAGCTCATATTTTACACATATTTCGGACTGCAAATTATGAGTTCTCCGAGAATGTTTGCTGGGGGATTGTAAATACAAAAAAGTCGATTGTATGGACACTAAATGTTATACTTTAGGCGTTTGTTATCAAAACCAGCTCATTCCATATCTTTCTGAAATCCACTTGCTTGCATATTTATTTTGAAAGTTTTGAGGGTCCCTCATAAGCTGACGAAGGGATAGAGCTTAAATCAAGCCCATTCCAACTCAAAATTCGATAAATTAAAAATTAGCTTCAGAGCTGCGGTCGTGGGATTTTTTTTGTCTCTCCTGTAAAATTTCCAAAAATGAAATGAGCTGCTTTCTAATGCAAGCGCCTCACTTCCCCGATCTTGATAAATGTCAGTGACATCTTATGCTCTCGATGTTTTTGATACTCATTTATCGCCAGGTCCAACGACGTCATCGTTACCTATTCAGGGATCCGAGGCTATTTTTTATTATTATTCATTGCATCTGTTTTGTTGGATCGCTTACTGAAATGAGACCATTCGGCAACCTGGAAGTAAGCAAAGGAGGAAAGGGAACGGTCGACTACGGCGGAGCCGCAAGTCCACCGTTACTAGCGGAGGTGGACCAACGTCTCGGAGGCTCCGTAAAAATACAGTCTGTTACCCCTGATAGCAAACCATCCAATGGGCACGGAAACGCATAACAACCTAAATTAGTGGAGTTTTGTATGTTGGTGTGGTGATCTCCGCATAAGACACCTGGGATATATCGCGCTGACCCAAGGAAATCATCCGGAACTGTCCTCTTAGTTAATGGAGAGACAGGGTAAATCTCATCGCCGATTTAGTTCGTTAAGTTCCCCCCAGGGTCGCCGCTGTTTTCCAAGGGCATCATCCGGTGCTTTCCTCTAATGGAGTGACAGGGTAAATCTCATCGTCGATTGGGTTCGGTAAGCTTCCTCTAAAGTCACCTGTTTTCCAGAAACGATTCGAAGAGAAGTCCGTGGCCGAATCACGAGATATTCACTCTGGTCACCATTTAAGCCCCATCCCCAATGGGAAGGAGACAAACGTGATGGAGTTTATCGCACAAACTTAGAGATAAAACTAAAAAATTCAACATTTCATATCAATCCTGCAATCTATTTACCAGCCAATCGAGGAACATAACTACTGTTTTCTTGGCTTTCTTGTTAAGCTACACTCAGGGAAAAAAAATTTATAAAAACATATGAAAACGTGCTTAAAATGGGCAAAAACGTATTTAAAAGTGATGTAAATACCAACATTTTTATTTTAAAAATGTTCATTATAAAATTTTTAAGTCAAGAAAAAAAAATTTTAAATTTAAAAATGTTTATTTTTATTTTAAGCACTATGAGAAAAAAACGCTGAAGTGTTCTCTATATCATTTTCTCTTCCGGATTCGAAATTGTATCCAACGGAATTCTCCTCATCTTCTCTCAATCCGAGTCCCAACTACAAAAATATAGCCTCCGCTTGTTCTTCTCTTCTTTTCTACTTCGCCTTAACTGTTTGCTATCTTTATTTCTTATTCTCCTTATTCACTTTTTTCTTCTTTATTTTATATTATCCTCCGGATTCGAACCATGACATCAACCTGAAATTCAATCCAACGCCATCACATAGTGGAACATTAAACATTATATTGAATTGTAGTAACCTATTTATACTTCCCTTTTCCTAAAAAAGAATCCATGAATTATATGAATCTTTGTAAAAACAAAATTTAAAAAATCGATTCTCATTATTGTTTTTGTTGGATTTCTCGTAAAAAAATAATTTCTCACAAAAAAATTTTGAACAAAGAGCGAGTTTTTGAATCAACATTCATTTTCATTTATAATTTAAGTATGTATTTTTACTTCAAAAATTTCATTCATAATTCAAAAAATTCTTTTTTAATTTAAAAATTTTCATTCTTAAAATAAAAATGGTTTGGCTTAAAACGTGCATTATGAAAACAAAAATTTTATTTTTAATTTTAAAATGCTGTTTTTCCCTGAGTGTAGGAAATATGCAGGCAAAGCATTCGGAGAAAGTTGGAATTGATCTACATTTAATAGATGTCATTTCTTATTTTTTTCGGAATTTAATTATAAATATTTTTTATTTGATTTTCATTGCTGCACTGTGCGTGCACACTAACACAGGCATCCACAGCTTCCTCTTTACTTCAACTCATACTTGTTTGCACCAACTACTGTTGCTGTTGCTGAAGCAAGTGCCAACTGTGCACACAATCACCAGAGAGATCAAC
Source organism: Urophora cardui (assembly GCA_960531455.1). Classification (NCBI taxonomy): domain Eukaryota; kingdom Metazoa; phylum Arthropoda; class Insecta; order Diptera; family Tephritidae; genus Urophora; species Urophora cardui. The sequence goes on along the minus strand of OY482674.1, from coordinate 39,093,427 downwards.
TTAACGAATTGGGCGCCCTTCCGTTCAACTGACAGCCGAAGCCAAAAAGATGGCTTGCCTTCGCACACACAAACACACACACAGGAGTGGTTGCCCTTCCGAAGGTGGGTCGTGCGTTCAACCGTCGTCCGCCCATCCGATCCGACCCATGCCATAAGCCCCTATGCGTCCAATGTACGTCCGTCCATTTTACATGCATTCGCGTTTAGCTGGACTGTGTCGCCGCCGCCACAATAACAAAAACGCGATGCGATGCGATGCGGTCAAGCGTACAAATGGTGACGACTCTGCGAACTGACTTATTTGGTTGGCACTGGCCATTTGGCCGTTGGCTACTCGTGCTTGAAATGAAATGAAATCGAAAAAAAAAAATGAAAAGAAAAAAAAAACAAAAAGCACACAAGAGGGCCGTAGCAAACAAAAATGCAAAAAAAAAATAATAAACAAAAAAGTTTAAAAGTAAAAATAAATAAACGAAAATATAAAATGATTTCTGAGGCAAATGAACACAAGCAACAATAACCATAAGCAGAAAAAAAACAATAATAATATCCACCAAATAAAAAACGAGAAGTGTAGAAGTGCATGCCACAGTTGGTCATGGTCCGTGCGGCGCCAGTTGTGTCATATTTTTTGGAATTACCCCTCCTTCCCGCTGCGCTTGTGGATGCAAAACGAGAAAAGACACGAATTGGCAGCCGCAACCACAAACCCACACACATGCATACATACATACATATGTACGTGCTTACAAAAGTCAGGGCCATGCCGAGTTCAACTCACGCTACACTGAAACTCAGTGGCGTAAAAGCAAAGAGTTTCGGCAAATGGTTGCCGCCAGCCAGCAGCCAGAACGAAGCAAAAGTTCGAACAGAGAAAAAATATGCATTGTAAAATAAAAAAATTAAATACAACGAAGAAAAATGTTACAAATCTGTTGGCAGCTTCTCTGAAGCGGCAAAATGGCAAGTACAAAAGCTTGGCGCTGGAAAGTTAGGATCGATTTGCAGCGCCACGGCAGTAAGCAACACAGCGCAACGCATGTAAATCCGCAGAGCATCAGCCATAAGCAACAATAACTACCAAAGCTACTGACGCAGGGACGACGGTTCTGTTGTATTTTGGGATTTTATACCCCGCTGTGCATTCGCATTATATAAATTTTGTTTTATTTTTTTCGCAGCAGATAATATTGCCTGATTGTAAAACATAAGGAGAACTTAGGTTAGTTTAGCTTACGTTAGCCAAGATCCAGTGACCTCTCACATAAATAGGGTTGCCAGACGTACTGATTTGATCAGTACAATACTGATTTTTCGTGCTCCGTACTGATGGTTTTAAAAACATTAAGAAATACTGATTCTTTGGATTTTGTACTGATTTGTACTGATTTTTAGCCGACACCAAAAAAATTCATTTTTATTACCCTGTTTTTAATTTTCCAACTGTTTTCATTTGACGTTTGTAATGCCGTGGTTATGATTACGACAATACTCGACGAGCAACGTGTAATTGTTGTTGTGCACTCCGACGAGTAAGAGAATTTTCGGACTCTCACATCGATCAAATTTGCTGGGTGAAACAAGCACCCAGCGCGCCGAGGTTTCGGGGTAATAATGTGTTACGTTGTGTATGTGCGCTCTAATCATCGATTTAAGCATAATCACCTCTCACCGATGAAAATGTGTCCGAATTTCATTGATGTTTTGCTCGTAAGCATAACCACGGCATAACCATGACACAATTAGGAAGGAGGAAGGAACGAGAACGTTAAAAGTCATAGAAACATGATTGGCAGTTAACGATATGGAAACAAAACAAAATTCCAGTAATAAAGAAGATTTTCTCAGCATATATATATATTTTTTTTTTGGAAGCCAATGTACTGATTTTTTCGGGAAGGTATCTGGCAACCCTACTCTGAAAAAAAAACGTTGTAAATAAAAAGACTTTTGCAGTTAAATGAACAACTTTCCGCAGTTGAAATGTGCCCAACAATGCTCCGTTGTTGTTTCAAAGATGCGAGCGTTTTTGATTCAAATATTTTTCGTATTTAAGTTAACAACGGATACTTTTGAATGAAATACTTTTACATTTAAGTTAACAGTTTTTGCTTTTGAATTAACAGCAAAAAATTTTAGTCCAAAAGTGAGCACTGTTGATTCAAATACTCTTCGTATTTAAGCTAACAAATTTTGCTTTTGAATTAACCGCAAAAGTTTTTGGTCGAAAAACGGGCACCATTGAAGCAAATACTTACGCATTTAAGTTAACCTCAAGAAAATTGTAAAAATGGTATTTTTTTTTTAATATAATAGATATTAGTATTGCCAACGGCGTATTACAGGAACTTGGAATGCAAGACTTCGCAAGTTTTAGTATTTTGTGTATTTCCTGATCAGCAATTCCTTCTAGGGACGAGAGGTGTGCAGAACCAAAGCAGCTAAAGCGGAGTCTGTCAAAGGCTGCACATTGACAGAGAAGATGTTCCAGAGCGCCAACAGCATCGAGTTCGTTGCATGCCGTGCACGCCTGACTCTGCACCAGCCCCATTTTGAACGCATGTGATGGCGTGAGATAGTGACCGGTTAGTATTCCCACCGCCAGTCTGCAGTCTGCTTTAGGAAGTGTGAGTAGGTAGTTCGCGGTTTTTGCGTTTTATGACCGAAGCATGATTTTGGCGATCTTGCAGGACGACAGAGTCTTTCACTGGGAATCGCCTGTATGTATCAATGTCTAATCTATTTGAGATGTATCTATTCTAATTTAAAGAGGGGAAAATGTTTTCCATATTCACATTTGCTTGTGCTGCGCCGGCTTTGGCTAAAACATCTGCGCTCTCATTTCCCTCGATTCCCAGTTGTCCGGGTACCCAGTAAATAGTCACGCGCCAATTCGCACAGAGTTCATGTAGCTTGGTCCGGCACTGATTCGCACACATATACGTAGGTAGTCGTCGTTTCCATAGTCGCTTTGACTGCCGCTTGGCTGTCGATGAAAATGTTTACACTAGAGTTTGAGGACGTTCCGCTGCAAGTTCCGCCGCTTTTGAGGCAGCGTAAACCTTAGCTTGAAAGAAACTGCAATAGCCCGGGTTCGAGTCTAAAGTATTGTTGTATGCCAAGCTCCAGACAAAACACTCTAGCTCCCACCCTTGTGTCCATCTTTAATACGTCTGTAAATAGGTTGAACTTATGACGATTGATACGTAGTCCTTTCTTCCATGCATCCTGTTATATCAGTACACGTGTTCTGCTGTTGAGGCCAGTTTTGGGGCGGTAACTTAGTCTGAGCTGCCGTTTAGCCACGTATGTTGCTTTGCCCAAATGGTCGTTGGCTAAATTGTGCTGTTACTCTGAGCCTTAGCGCATTCTTTTCAGCCACGCTTTTAGCCACGAGGTCCGCGGAGTAGAGATTGAGTATTTTATTAAACGCTGCTGAGGGAGTTTTGCGTAGCGCTCGTGTTTTACATAGACGACAGAGCCTCTATACAGCCTCTAGTTTCTTTGCTTATGTCTTTTTATCAAGTGCCCCGCTGCAGGCGTACATGTATGAAGGGTTGCATTTCTTAGTATTAAAAATTTTTTTCATTTTTCATTAAAATTTCCAACTGGGTATAAAAAGTTCGGTTTATTTAATTTAATTTTTTATAACTTTTTGTAAGTAAATTTGAAGTGTCAATCGTGGTATAACTGATTTTAATATCTTTCCGCTTCTTTTGTGAACTGAGTTCCCTTCGCGGCGCACAATGCAAAATGCAATCGAAGTAGGTACTCCAACAGCCCAGCAGCCGGACATCCAAGCAGCAGTTTCGCTGTAGCTGTGGTGGCAGCAACCACAGGCCACTTAGCGACAGTCGTGCCGCCAGAAGCGCCAGTTGCAGGTTGTGTGAGTGTGTGTGTGTGTGATTCTTCTCATTCCTCTTCTTCTGTGCAACACTTTATCACGTTTCTTTTGGGTCATGGCGTGTGGTTGGCGGTGCGCGATTTCGCTACAAAAGCGCTCGGCAAAGCTGCTGATGCTGATGATGAAGCTTACGAATCGAACTGCTTTGACCGGCGATATGAAGGTACATACATACATACCTATGTTTGGATGTATTTATGTACGTCATGCATTCATTGTTCTGAGTGAAGTACAGTGAATGATTTTTGTGAAATGCGTAAACTTACATATGATACGAAGCGACGGATGAAAGCCTGAAGGGCATAAGTCGCTAAGTGTTAGTTCAATACCTACCAAGTCTGACAAGGCCCCGCAATTTGGGCTACCCGAAGATACATATGTATATCATATTCCGTCGAATGGTTTAGAGTGTATCCGAGTTATGTTACAGTGGCTGCTAGTTCCTACAGAGCACACTTAGGCCCCGAAGGTCCTATTGTGGTTCCAAAGACCCCTCCTACTCGAAGCATCGTCTGAACTCCACAAATCTTCTTGGATTCAAATATACCTAGATCTTCTAGATCCCTAAATTGGTAGGCTCCTAAATGCTTCAGTCGCCTCTTTCTTAGTGCTGGACAGTCGCAGCACAGGTGTTTTACTGTTTCGGGCTCTTCTTTCTTCTCACAAGCGCTGCAGTAATCATAATATGGAGCATTCATCTTTTCGGCATACTTTCCAAGGATTATATGGCCTGTAAATGGTCCAGTCATTAGCGATAGCTCGGACCTGCCAAGTGCTAGTAGACTCTTGGTCCGTTTGGCGTTCCAGTTAGGCCAAAAGAGCCTAATATGGTTGCAAGCACTTAGACAATGCCACCTGCCCTCCGTTATTAGAACTCCTTGAGTATGAGCCCGCTGCTGGCCGAGTTACCTACTTGAAAAATTAGCCGAAATTTTAAGATTTAGCATAAACTCGTTACTAAGCTGCTCTGGCCCACAGTTCGCAATATCTTCCACTACATTTCACTTCTTCGTTTATTCAATATCGCGCTACGAAGCTTGCACGGCCATTGGCAGTCGTTGCAACTATCAGCAGCGGCTTTAAGCCCCATTGCTAATGGTAGTGGTGCTGTTGGCGGCGCACCTTCAGAAGCGTGAAGAATTCGGTGTGACAATGAGATGCAAAATGAAATCGCAAAAAACAGTAGAAAAAACAACGACAACAACAAAATTTTATGAGCATAAAAACGCAATGAACTGAAATGGCGACAAAGAGTATTAAAAAAAAATAAAAAACAAATACAAAATAATTAAATTTAATATAGACATAAACTAAAGGAAACCAATAAGAGGCTGCAGAAAACGAAAGGAGGAGCATTATTTTTTTTTTAAAGCTCTTCGATAAGGCATTGTACCCATAAAAGTTTATTACCGAAAATCAGTAGCGACAAAGGTAGCGAAAATGCTTATACATAAACTTGCACGAATCATAAAGTTAGTTTATTTTTTATTTTATTTATTTTTATGCATCCAACGTCTAGACTTCAAAGCGGAAATCTTGCTTATTTGAAACAGGGAAGGAAGTTTTGAAAGTTTTTCCATGGATTCAATTGAAATGCACATCCGCCATTCTTTACCGAATTGCTTACAAGGTTTCTAAATATCATTCTTTAAGCGTCTAACAAAGCGTCTTAACAAATTTGGATGAGTCCAAGAAAGCACGCTTTTCATGTCTAAGTACTTCGCGATAACTGGCACCAATTAAAACACCAAGGGAAGTCAAGTCATTATCAACCTGATCTCTGCACTGTGGGGCTTCCCTCATCATCTGCTGTCTTTGGTAGCTGTTGATAGAAATACCTTATGGATCGGAGCATCTTCATTCATTCCCATATAGAGTAATCCACTTCGATATTCACCGTCGCCAAGGCGCAAAGGTCCCCATAAACCTTACGAACAACTTCTCTCTCGAATGTCAAATTGTCCATACGGCACCAAGGTATTAGGACAGGAACAATGAACGACTTGTGAAGAGCGATTTCGGTTCGTCGTGAGACGACTTGTTGTTTATGTTGAGAATAAAATGGCATCAACGGTCCATTTAAGACAATTGAGAGTGGCATTGTGAGACCAGACCACGAAACGCGAATTACTCCTCAAACCACTTTGATTAGGGCTCTCTCATTTCCTCTTCTGCATCTTCCTTGCATATTTGCCTATATATATTGTAATTACGGCCTTTAGAAAGGATCAGGTGTGTGGCAAAAGTTGGATAGTGAAATCAAAGTTCTTCTGCAAACTCGGCAGATTCTTTTATACATCTTAGAAGTTTATCTAGTGGTAAATAATGTGTATCTGCCATTTTCAGTACATCAGACCCGAGAATGGGCAATCTTAGTCTAGCGGAGGCCGGACAGCTGCAAGTGTACCGTTGTCGTCTTTCTGCAAACAAGATAGACATGATAAGCTCTCGATGATACCTATGGTGGCCATGTGCTGTTCCCATTGATTGTATCCTATAATTAACCGCACAACGGCCCGAAGCTCTCTCCTTCTTCGCTTGAGCAGGAAGTCTGCTACCACCCTGTTAGGTTTTTTCAGATAGCTGTTTGTAATTTAACAGGAATCTCTTGCGTTCCAACGTTCCCCGTGAGCTTCCCTTATGGAGTCTCTCATATACTTCACAGTGCCCGCTATTACTTAGTCCTATGATTGGCTGCAGTCCAGTTGGTTGTTCCACTGATCCGCAATTCCAATTCCAATTCATCGGCCAGGTCGTTACCTTGAACACAGCTGTTTCCGGATACCCACATATGTATGTAAATTGAAGCTTATTCCATTTTGCCACAACGCCAAGCTTCAATATAGGTAGATTCGTGAACAATTTTTGTAGAGGTTCGCGCTGTTTCCAGTGCCTTCATTGTAGTCTGGTGTAAACGCCACATCTCTTCTTCTACTTTTAGTATGGCACAAATCTCCGACTAAAAAATCGTCGCCATTGCATCTAAAGCATAATGACAGATCTAGGTGCCAGCCGGATCCAGTACCATATTTTGTTTTTAACCCGTCTGTGTAGATGATATCTTCGGTCGTCCCAGTAGAGCTCCTTGACCTCTCCATTGATATCTTGTGGCATTAATTTCCTTTGAATTCTTTGGCAGTATCAACCTGTTTGATTTCGCCTTGCTTTGAAAGTTCAGCCCTAGTTCAGTTTCAGTCCAAGACCCAGTGCCTCGAGAACCATATAAGTTGCAAATGGTTATGTTTCTCCATCTCCAGTAGATATTTGTGACAGTTAGTTCAGAATTTAAGGAGCTAAGGAACTTAATGGATGTCCTAGATATATTGACAGGTTATCTAGAATGGCATGCAGAGATTCGCTTGGCGTCGATTGTAACATAAGTTAAGATCAGATTGATTAATCGTAGGCAACTAGATTAGTTTAGCTGCCGAATGAATTCAACTAAATCAATATGATTTAATAATCGATATTAATATTCAATTATAACGTATCAACCAAATCGCGTCCTATTCTAAAAAAAAACAACATAAATTGGAATGATTTAAAATTCCATTAAGAATAGTTCTTGATTAGAAAGAATTTAGGCATCAGCTTCATGTAATCCATAATTGGGAAATCAATCAACAGCAGCAATGTAATGCTGCCACCAATTACTCTTAAAAAAACATTGTTGTAACAGCGACTGCTGTCAATCAATTGCAGTAGTCATACCATACATACAAACATATATACAAACCAAAATATGCACAGCATCATTATCACCTCCGCAACGTTAGTTTGCAACTGATAGTCCAGTTAGTCGAGAACGTAAACCCGTGTACCGTGTCAGCTGGTCCAACCTATTTAATGGGATTTGTATGTAACCGATTATTCAACGACGTACGACGCAGAAGTCCGTACCGCAGAAATCAAAATCATTTTGATTTTTTACGTAAAAACGTGTCAGCTGATCGCTCGCATGGTTGCAAGGTAGAAGGGTTGCCAGTTGAACATTTTTAGTTATTAAATATTTAAACAGTAATTTTCACAGCATCATACAACTAACTCAACAAGATTGTAAAATGTTATCAAATATACATATATGTATGTGTTCACATGGAAAAAATAGTATGTCTACTTAAACGAACCATTTATTATTACTTTAATTTTTAAAAAGAAAGGAAATAAAACGTTTATAACAAAATAAAAATGTAAATATATATGTATATAAATTAATAACAAGATAATAGCTTTGTTCAACAACTTTACTTGCAAGTACTTGCAAAAAGAGCGTCAATGTTAAATTAAAAGTAAAAACGAGAAAAAGAGAAAATTATCAACCAAAGTAATTGAACACAAAATCGTAAACATTCGCAAGAAAACAGCTGATACGCTGTTTTGACAATTGATTTTTAGGTTAGGTTGTAATTGAAATTTTTGAAATTGGAAATGAATGGAAATAACTGAATTAGGAAAACAAAATTCTACTTTGGCTATTCCACAAGAAATTTACGTTTAAAATGTTTGTATATTTCCAATTGAAATTTTTGTGATCATATATTTTTGACACTTCTATTTTTTTTAAAGCTCCTAGTAGTTGCAAGTGAAAATTTTACTTGGAGCTTTTATCAACTCTCTCGAGGTCTTACTCTCTCAATTTGGCTCTCTTTTGCGAATTTTTTGGGTTATTGAACATAAATTCGTAACTATTCGTAAAAATATGTAAAAATTTTGAGATATTGAACACTCCTAATAAATGAGGATATTACTGAAAATTAAAGCAAAAATTGTATTTATCCACATATGGTGGCTCTATTTTCTTAATTGATAACTCTTGGTGGTCTTCTTCTGCAACTTTTCTACATTAAAAAGTTATAAATTGCCACAATAAATCTGAGTTTCTGTAACAAAATCAATTAAAGTGATGTCACACTAATACAATCCACACTTTATCACCACCTATTTATACCAGAAAAGATATGAGTTACAGAAACTCAGTACAGATTTCTTAATTAAACACAGATTTTTGTGAGAATCTTGTTGCTTCCAAATATATTTTTTTTTATGGATTTTCAATTGTAAATTTAATGTTCTGACTGTGTTTTTTGTTATGTTATATTTTAGCCCTTGATAACTATCACCAAGGTGTGATGGAAATATATTGGGGAGCAACAAAATTACAAGAAAAATGTGTTTTAATTACCAACTAAGCCGTAAAAAAGTAACCAAATTAATAAAAAAAATCGTCAACGACAACTTTAAAAACGATTAAATTAGTAGATATTTTCTTGTCATTTGACAAATAATGCACAGTTGTGTATTGAAGAGTAATCCGGATAACACTTTGAAGATTAGTAAAAATCTTGTTTGTTCAAAAATGACTAAATGGCAACCCTGCCAAAATGTAAACAAATTATATATATATGTAAATATGTGTGAGTAAAGCAGCTGATTACTACGGGCTCAAAAAATCCTAAAAATTGCATACGGGCGTTTGCGTCAGCGGACGGGCCACACGTTCTTGACTAACTGGACTATGACTAAAGCATACGACGACATCACAAGGCGAGGCGACGAATAGATGGCGCAAAGCAAAGTAAATTGCTAACTATGCAACAACAACAAGAAACAAACAAACAAACTACCCACACACAAAGTGAGCGAAAATATTTGCCGCATGCAACACATTCCACATAAAATGTGGTACTTCACACATTCGGCGCACAATGCCACATGCATTTGAACTTGCAACATGCCAATGTGAAAATGAGCAAACACCAGTAACAAAAATAACAGCAATAACATCAACAACAATAACAGCAATAACATCAACAACAATAACAGCAACAACATCAGCAACAATAATATAATAGTCTAGCAGGTAATTGCCTCACACGTTGGCGTTGTTGATTGGCGCTGACGCCTTCCATGGCTACGATTGAAGTTACTACTTGCACAAATCACATTCACATTTGTATTGCACATATTTAGCTGCAAGAGTTGTTATTGTGATTTGCTGTGTGTTTTGTATTATTGCTATTGTTAGCACAGATGCTAGCATCTATAGCGGCAATATCGTCATTGAATCCGTTTGTATCAGTCAAGCTGTTGATGATTGCGCCGCGGTCTTCCTGGCTTAAGCCACTGCAATACAGCCTTTGTTGCCCACACACCACCCGCCGCTAGCTCTTTGGCTAATAAAGAATGTTGCCACTTAAAAGTGCATGTCTCACCACCCAACCTTGGTTGCTCAGTGGCACTCGTTGACTGGTTGCTGCTTTGTTTTTTTCCTCTTTGCTTTTTGTTTTCAACTCGTGTGTTGTGCAACACTTGATTTACCCGCCGTCGCTTACAACATTCATTGCCATGTGCTAGCGATTTAATCCTTCGTCCATTTGTTGCTGTGACGAAACGTGCATACCTGCCAGTGGCGGATCCACGGGGGGGTGGGGTTTTGGGGTTCAACCCCCCCCCCTTGTGGTTTATCATAGATCCCAAATTAATGCCTTTATAGATTCTGCGACCAAATTTCCCAAACTGATCAAGGAAAACTCTATCATTCCAAAAGCAATGGTTGGACCACATAACATCCAAAATATGTACCTACATGCGAAAAAAGTTCATGTAGGTACCTTTGGACGCACGTGCATAAAATCAAATTTGTCAAATGCTATTCGCAAATTGCCAAATCGCAAATTTATTTTCTTTTCTTTCTTATCCCTATTTTTATCGGGATTGTACAGAATTAATTTGGTCAGAAATGTCTGAATCGTTGGAGAAATTGCATTTTTCAGAGGCATTTCGCAATTCTTGTTTAAATTAATCTTTTAAAAATTTGAGTATATAAACACAAGAACTTCAATAAAGTAAAAATTCTATTAAAAATATAAATATAACCAAAAAGTACTACATACATATATTCTTATTTATTTTGGCTTTAAATGCAAGGGTAAGTGAAATTGATGATCAATTTGCCACCAATACCATACGATACTCATTCGCACGTACCAATGCAAAAATATACATACAAACGTTATACATGTTATTTAGAACTTCAATTGAAATCTCCTGCACTTTATGTGATGACATACATATTAGGTCCGTTTATTATTAGCTAGTTATGAATAGTTAGCCAAGTTTCGGCTGGAAAATCGTTTCTTGAGTCAAAAAAATAGCAGAAGAGAGCCATAGACAGCTCCAAATTTCAGCTAGTAAAATTTTCCCTAGCTGAAATTATTTGCTGCCAAAGTAAGAAACAGCTGTTGAAAAAGTAAACAAACGAATACTTTTGATTTTTATTACTTTTGAAATTTTCTGAATTTTTGAAATAGAAATAAAGAAAATTAAATGTTTTTTTTTAGAGAAAATAACCATTAACAGTCAAAAAAGGCATTCAAATTACTAATCGCTAATTTTTACTATTATTCCGTTTCTTGATTTTCTGTTCGTTTCGCTCTTTATGAGCGCAATTCTTTCCATTTTGCTCACTTAATAAGAAACAAACCTATTGTTAATTTGGAGGATTTTGAGTTTGGTGTTTTTAAGGTGCGTGAAATGGCGCAACTAGTATATAGAATAATAATAGTAGGTGGTATTAGTCCATATTTTCACCAGCGCATATAGGTAGATTTTCAAGTTTTATGCGGCCAAAAATATTTTATTGTCTACATCTACTCCAAATTGCTTGTTTAATGGAAAATTTTAATAATTTGTGTTAAAAGCAGGGACGGTAATCATTATAAGCGAAATAATAAAAATCACAGTATAATCATTATTCTTCGATTTATATTTTTCTAATTAAACATAATTATTATTTTGTAAGTGTTATTTTTTCGATCGGAAGTAATTATTATTAGGTAATTTTAATTTTTTTGATCACTAATAAGTATTATTCTTGGATTTTAAATTTGTTTCTCAAGCATAATTATTATTTCTTGATTTTTACTTTTTGCATCAAAAATAATTATTATACTTGATTTTTATTTTTTCCCTCAAGGCATAATGATTATGTGTAATTTTTATTTTTTTTACTCAAGAATAAAAATTATGGTCTGATTTTTATTTTATTATTCACAAAATAAAACTCAAAACGTCATACAGCCTGAACCAAGAGGATTTTTGGCTTAAAATTTTGCATGCACACACCTTCTACTCTGCTCTGACTACTTTCGAAGATAAATCGTTGGAAATTTTGTTTACGCTCATATGTAAAACTAGTTTACATCCTTGGGTTTCACGCCGCGTTTCTATAAAATATACAAAATAAATGAAAAAAGAACAACTTTAAATTTTGTATGCACCCTTTCCAGCTGTATTTCAGAAAATTCTATTGTATTTCAATGTGTGTGAAAATGTATTTATCGGCCAATCCGTTTAGGACGCAACTTGATGCATATCTTCAGACATACATATGTACATTTGATGCGTATTTTTAGATTATATCTCCTGCTCCGGAATATAAAAATAGGGTGTTTTAGAGTAAGTAAACTGAAAAAAAATTTCACTTTTCCAAAAACTGGATGGAGCTACACCAAAAACCGCGCAAATTCCCGGAATTTCAAGGTATGTTTAGATTTATGTATGGAAAAGTTAGGATTTTGCACAAGAAAAAAATTGATATCTACCCAAGGCGTGAAACCCAAGGATATAAGCTAGTTTTATATACGAGCATATTGCCGTGGCGTATACGTAACATTTTTGTATGAATTTTAAAGCAAATTACATGCATACTTCAACACCTTTTCTCCACCATTTATAACAAAATTTCCAACGATTTATCTTCGGAAGTAGGTAGAGCAGAGTAGAAGGTGTGTGCATACAAAATTTTAAGCCAAAAATCCTAATGGTTAAGGCTGTATGACGTTTTGAGTTTTATTTTATGAATAATAAAATAAAAATCAGACCATAATTTTTGTTCTTGAGTAAAAAAAATAAAAATTACACATAATCATTATGCCTTGAGGGAAAAAATAAAAATCAAGTATAATAATTATTTTTGATGCAAAAAGTAAAAATCAAGAAATAATAATTATGCTTGAGAAAAAAAATTAAAATCCAAGAATAATACTTATTAGTGATCAAAAAAATTAAAATTACATAATAATAATTACTTTCGATCGAAAATATAAAACTCAGGCTGTAATTATTACTTTCGATTTTTATGGATAAAAGTCTTAAAATAAAAATCTTTGCAAATAGCCGCAGATTATACAGAGATAAATATAGTGGTATTTCCAAATTTATTTTGCGATAGTGGGAACATACTGATTTTTTTGGTCAAAATTTTAAAAATAATAATTATTTTCCATCCTTGGTTAAAAGTCGATTTTATTGAAAAATATATACAGTGACTCAAAAAAAAAAAATCATACGCCAAAGTTTTTAAATTTATTTCAAAGAGTTCTGTCGAAAATTTTACTTTCTTATTTTAGTTTAAAAATATAGAAAATTTTTCAATAAAAATCGTTTTAAGCAGGATTTCTGAGCTTATGGGAAAAATCTGAAAAATCGTAGAAATTTCTGAAAGTGGATTAAAAATTTCAAAGCGCGGCCAGAATTTATGGAAGATTTTTAGGAGATTTCTAAGTGTACTGTTATGTAGCCAACAAATTTTAGTGTAAAAAGAGAAATTCTCAATGCTGTGAAAAATTCCGTCAATTTTAGAAGTTTTTTTCTGTAGGGTGTAGGGTGAGACCGTTCCAATTAAAATCTCCGAAAAGCCAATGAAAATTTTCAAAAAGTTGAATGTTGCATATTGCTATATTAAAATTGAATGAGCTGCAAAATTGCATACTCAAAACTCTTCTAAAAAATGTAGCTTTAGGATTCTTAGCCCCTTTTTATGATAAGTATTTCCTTGACTTTGAAAAATTGGAAATACTAAAAATACGAAATCAGGTAATTTTACAAATAGGCCAATTTTTAATCCATTGTTGACAATTTCTGGGTTTGCATTTTTCCGTAGAGAAATTGACGGGTAGTCGATCGGAGGCGATAATATAACTAAAATGCTTTTGAATTAAAAAATTAACAATATTTTTTCAAGAAAGGCCAATATGCTTAAAAGCTTCAAAATGGTGGGTCTTTTATTATGCTAGGTTGACGATTTCTTCAATAAATAATGATATTTACCTGAAGCACTCGAATCCATGATGTTTACTTTGATAACTGTCTTAAAACTGAAAATATTGACGTTTAAAAATGGGTTACTTAAAATGCGTAAAAAATAAAAAATCGAAAAAGTGGGAGAATTATAAGTTTCGACTAGCGGCAGGGACACCCCGGTCTATTATAAACGTAGAGCGATTTTGGATTTTGTATTTGCACCAATTTTAAAATTTTCACTTTTGGCCGCATAAATTCGTAAAATCTACCTATGTGCAGCGTCTGCCCTTAAAAAACATCTTCCAAAAAAAGAAATTTTCAAAACCCCCCCTTGCCGAAATCCTGGATCCGCGCCTGATACCTACATATACGCACATATGAACGTATGTATCTCCCGTAAGCAAGAGAGCAAAGCTGGCATTGAGGGTTCTGTTCATAGCAGTAGACAAGCGATTTTGCTGCTTCCGCTGCTGCCACTTTCAATTAATCTTCTCTTGATTGCTTACCTTGTAAATGGTCAGATTTGTTTAAGAAGAGATGGGGGGCTTTAGCTTATAGACGTTCTATGGAATTTGCACTTTAATGGATAGCATTCGTATAAATTCGTATTGGCAAATGGAGGGTGATGGACCCTGAAATCTTAATATCGTAAGGCCCCTTCTATATTACATATGGACGACTGAGTAAAAGATAACCCTTTTTCAGAACTCGCTTAAAAAAGCCCTGTTTCAGAAATGGATTCGAAAACGCCCTATTTCAGAAAATTATGTATGAAGTTTTCTCTGAACTGTGGTGTTTCTGAATAACATTTTGAAATAGGGCGTTTTTGAAACCAGTTATCTCTTACTGAGTCGTTAATATGACTTGCTAAAATAAACAGGCATAGATCCGATCCACTCTAGGTGGTTTATATGCATTCTATGCGGATAATAAATGTTTTGCCGGAGAGTATGTTTACAGCAAAAGCTTCCCTGTTTCATATTACTACGAATAGCTTTTATCAGTCTTAAAATACTCATGCCTTATTTAAGCTTTATTACAGAAGATTTAAAGGTTTGAGAAATAATAGCCGCATTCGTTTGGGCAAGAGGTAGAGACTTGCGAAAAAAACAACCACTGGTATAAAAACAAGTGAAAATTATACGACCGTTCGTTAAAGTAAAGGAATTGGAAAAAGGTGTGTTTATTTGATGAAATGGCTTCAAATTTTTGTCAGTAGATGTCCCCCTCCACCCCCCCCCTCGATCTAGCCAAGACTCAACCCAACACCGTTCGTTAAAGTAAAGGAATTGCAAAAAATTTTCTAACGTATGGTATTCGAAGATAGTTTCGAAATCGCGGAGACATCTATTGACAAAAAATTTAAACCATTTCACTTATTCACAATAACAACAATTGGCATAATCAGTAAAGATCAGTTTAATGAGTAGCTCGCATACTCTATAAAAGTCTCTAATATTTTGTATGGAAACTGTCAGCCAATAGTGCAGAATCAAGTATAAGCGGGCAACGAAGTGCCCAAAAAAACACTCCTAATGCCTGAAAATTCTAAGCGACAAAAGCTACATGGGCAGAGGCTTATAATAAGGCCTATTTTCTTGTGTTGCTGTTATCGGGCTATAAGGATTAATCTCTCTCTCTAAACCTTATTCCCTCTGGGAAACCTTATTCCCAAGCTTTATTCGCCATGGTAATATGTGGCCGCTGTGGTGCAGTGGGTAGAGTGCTCGCCTGCTATGCCAGAGGCCTCGGGTTCAAACCCCAGTCCAAGCAAACACCAAAAAAAATTTTCTAATTAGTAAAAATCCAATTATTGGGTTTTTTAAGAGCAGCGGTCACCTCTCGAGAATATTTCTGCCATCAAAAAGCTTCTCACAAAAAATGAATTCGCCGTTCGGAGCCGGCATAAAACTGTAGGTCAACCCAATTAGTAGGAAAAACAAAAGGAGCACACCCCGAATTGGGACAGAAGCTTGGCCATAAAACTCGTCAGAGTTATAATAGCGCCATTGTATTGTATTATTATAATAAGGCTTAGGTAATCCCTTATAATAAGACCTTAATGGTGTTTATATGCCTTATAATAACGCTTATTCTCCATACCAAATAAGGTCCAAATAATTTCTTATAATAACGGATTATGTGGAGTTTTAATACCTTATAATAAGGAATAATAAAGAGGCGTTTTTGTTTAGATGAATAATTCACATTTTTTGCGCAACTTAGGCTAACCAGACATTACGGTAGAAAACGCACTTAACTTGGGCAGAAAGCGCTAAAAACGCGCGTCTTCGGGGGTGCACATTGCTTAGCGCTAGCTTAGGTTTATGCATCTTTTTTCGGGGTGTCTACATATGTACATTAGGCATATAACTTTTTACAATTTTTGCAAATATGAAAAACGGCATACCATAGTCGAATAGAGCATAAAAAAGTATGAACCCCAGTATTTTTTTTTT
Organism: Urophora cardui; assembly: GCA_960531455.1. Lineage (NCBI taxonomy): Eukaryota > Metazoa > Arthropoda > Insecta > Diptera > Tephritidae > Urophora > Urophora cardui. The sequence goes on along the minus strand of OY482674.1, from coordinate 39,076,979 downwards.
TGCGAAATTGCAAAAAAGTTTCCGCGCAAAACGAAATTACTTTTTTATCAGAACTGCTGAAAAAAACAAAAAAAGTTTTGTACATCTGCGCAGAGCGCGCAATTAAAATTGTGCAAGACATTTTACTATTGTGTAAATCATCACATACTTTAAACTTAAAACTTATTTCATATAACAATTGACAAAAATGTAAAAATAAAAATATTAAAAAAAAATTAAAAAAAAAAATCTGACTTTTTTTAGAAATCCATTTTTGCGCGGAACGTTTTTGAACCGAAATCACCTAAAAAAGTGATATTCATTACTTGTACAATATTTGTCGTCGTACCATACGAAATCTAGCATATGATTTTTTGTGGCTGACGAAAAGTAACAAATTCGACTTTTGGCTAACGAAAACTATCAATTTCGTTTAACAACGACAATTTTAATGTAAAAACGGCATATAATTACTGCTACTTTTCGTCAGCCAAAAGTGAAATGTGCTACTTTTCGTACAGAATTTTTTAATTGATGGCTTTGGCCAGAAATTTTAAATGTGCTAGTTTTCGTAAGCGAACTTTAGTTGCGAGGTTATTGGTATTTTATAGTGATCTTTACATGCTCATAGAGACTAATTTCCCGGCATTGTTTTTATCGTGCACACTTCTCCAGAGAGAGTACAAATTTGAGAAGATACGCATTTTCAGCAAATAAAATAGGAATAATTCATGTATTTCATTTTATTCGGCAATCTAAGTATATTTCTAAATGCCAATACGCTGTGTTCGAAGATTAATTCAATGCTAGCAGCTGCAATAGAATATTTTGTCCTTGACATAGTAGTTGCTATGCGCTCAACCTCCCTTCAACCCTCAAGCAGAGATCTAATAAAAAATAATTTTTTTTCTTAATCAAAATCATTATCATATTTAATCCAAACAGTTTTTCGAGGTTTCTCATATCTATTTGAATTTGCAATTTTACCCCTTTTTTACAACTTTTCGTGTGTGCCACTGCCGTTACTAATCCCTTACGCAAATCCTGCCAAATTTGGGACGAAAGTAACCCAAAATGCCAAAATGTGTTGCAATGCCACCTTTCTATGTAAGTCTAAGCCATACTGGTGCTATTCTGCTTACTCATTTGTATGCCACTTACGTACGAGCACATTTTGAGCACACAGAAGAGTGCTTTAGTGATGAGAATGTTTGCGCAGCAGCTGCTGAGTTGCAAAAGGTTTTGTATTTGCTTATTGCTGGCGGCTCTTGCTTGTTGGTTTTGTAACTAAGCATGCGCTTCTATTACCTAAACATTGCATGTGTTTCCAATTGTAGGTACTCGTAGGTACGTAGACGATGTAATAACAACAAATATACGTATGTGTGTATATGTATGTGTATGTGCTTAGTTGCCACATGTTATATGCAAACATGCCACAAATGATACAATTGACACAGTTGGTGGTAGCGAAGGATGCTTGGCTTAAGGTAGCAATAAAGCGACGGACATTTGTTAATACATTGCATGTCGGGCGCAATAAGTGGGCGCACACGTCATCGCTTGCATGTGATCGTCTGTGACGTGCTGCATACATTCTGTGGAGTTTTATACACGTTTGTATGTATGTACTCGTAATAAAGCGTGCATACATAGTCAAATTCCGTGTTAAAATAGTTGAATGTTCTTGAGGCGCCAATTCGCATAGAAATTTTGGCAATGACAGCATCAGCCCTTACGCAATTTACTCCTCAATCATCAACATCACCACCACACAGCCCAACCCAGGCCACTGTATTCTTCCAAGTTTGCGCGTGTGTGCATTAGACATACTCTTTTCATATTCCTAGTAACCAACAAAAACAAAAAAAAAATCTGAAAAGTGTGCTTTCGCCGTACTCAGCAGGTCTCCCATCTCTTCTGCCGTAACAATAACAACTGGGCTGCCAGTATTAGGTCGGATTTTACGCATGAGTGAATGCATTTCGTGCATCTGCATTGTGATGATGGGTTTGTTTCTACTCTGAAAAAAATACCCGTAGTTAAATCAACAACTTTCCGCTGTTGAACCTCCGTCTTTGATTCAACATCAAAAGTATTTGCTTTAACGGCAAAGTTTTTGATTCAACAACTTTCCATAGTTAATTCAAAGACGGGCGTTTTTGATTCAAAAACTCCCTTGCTGTTGAAAAATTTTGAAGTAAACAAAAAATAGAAAAAATTTTTTTCAAACTTAAATTTTCGGGAAAAATATATACATACATATACATATGTGTGTATATGCAATATATAATTACAAATAAAGGTAAGTCACAATAATAATATTTATATATTATTATAATATATTAATATTATATGTACATACATTTGTACGTTTAAGAATACATACATATATTTTGTATTTTCAGAATAAATATGCTAGATTATCCCATTTTCCGATAGCGAGCAATCGAGGTAAAACTTGTCGGCGATGATTGCGCAGAAACCTACAAATCTGGCGGTCGGAAAACAATGTAAGTTAATATAAAGAATGTGTTATGAAATAATAAAATAAAATCAGTTGTGTTTATGTGTTTGTGTGTGTAAAAAGCCCTACAGACAGTGATAGTCATTTGATATATCATTTGAGGTGCAGGATTGATGGATATTTGTGCCACTACTGCCTACAAGTTTCCATAATCTTAATATTGGCGGTGTGAAAATGTGATGCAAACCTTTGTGGCCGTGTCTCTTTCCACACATCGCGTTGTTCAAATGATGCATCAAATGACCATCACTGAATGGAAAAAGTTTGTTTGGTGAAACCGGGCCTTAGTATTAATATTACTATGTAAACATATATTATATAAAAAAAACTAAATAAAATAATATCTATTATATTAAAAAAAAAATTACTATTGTTTACAATTTTTTTGAGATTAACTTAAATGCGTAAGTATTTGCTTTAATGGTGCCCGTTTTTGGACCAAAAACTTTTACGGTTAATTCAAAAGCAAAAGGTGTTAGCTTGAATACGAACAGTATTTGAATCAACAGTGCTCGCATTTGGACTAAAAATTTTTGCTGTTAATTCAAAAGTAAAAACTGTTAACTTAAATGTAAAAGTATTTCATTCAACAGTTTCCGTTGTTAACTTAAATACGAAAAGTATTTAAATCAAAAACGCTCGCATCTTTGAAACAACAACGGAGCGTTGTTGGGCACATTTCAACTGCGGAAAGTTGTTCATTTAACGGCAAAAGTCTTTGTATTTACAACGTTTTTTTTTCAGAGTACTAAAATCACCACTTTTCATCACTTTTAACCATTAGATACATCAATACACTTTGAAATAGGTTTGGCATAAATTTTCCTAAAAATTCGTTAAAAATTCATTTGCATTTTGTGAATATTTTTTTTGTTGTGTATCTTGTACAACAAAATGGATTTCAATGAGGAATAATATGTACATACATACCATTAGTTAATCGATGCCAGTTGGGGAATGAAAAGAAAAAGAAGAAAGAAGAATAACCTCTACCGATTATCGGATCCTCGAATCAGACAGAAGTGACTTAGATTACCCTTAATTAACCCATTTAAGTATTGAGTATCCAAGAACAAACCAAGTTTGGCGAAAAACTTTGAACTGAGCTCTCCAAGAGGCTGCCGACTGGTAATAGGTGCCACAAAACCCCGTCCGTTATCGGGGGGTGTCTAGCTAGGTGGGGTGTAATAAGGCCTTTAAGGCCTTATTTCGCAACCAAAGTGAAATAAAGCCTTTATTTTGTCATTTTCAAATAAAAGGTCTTATTTCACATTTAAAGCGCAATTAGGCCTTTTTTGAAATGTGCAATAACGCCTTTATTTATTTACGCGATAACTTATCCGTCTACGTCGACGTATGTGACTGACTTTGGTACGTTGCGGCGACGGATCCGTCGTACTTGTGACGATGTACATTTGAATGCTTTGTGGCCTACGCTGAAGGGTGTACTACGCAGAGGGACATCACCGTGGCGGTAGCCACGGTTGGGGCACACGTCCGGACGGATGGCGTAGCCCAGGGTTATTTTTTATAAGCGCGGCCGAAGGCCGCCAACGCAGAAAAGTGTTCTGCGCAAAAGCACTGTGGACCGGGCCATAGATATTACTCCGGAAAGAGAATTTTTTGTAAGCGCGGCCGAAGGCCCCCAACGCAAAAGCTGTTCTCCGCAAAAGTTTTTTCTTTATCTTCTCTTTCCTGAGTTATATCTATGGCCCATTCCACAGGGCTTTTGCGCAGAACACTTTTCTGCGTTGGCGGCCTTCGGCCGCGCTTATAAAAAATAACCCTGGGCTACGCCATCCGTCCGGAAGTGTGCCCCAACCGTGGCTACCGCCACGGTGATGTCCTTCTGCGTAGTACACCCTTCAGCGTAGGCCACAAAGTGAAATAAGACCTTTAAAACCTTATTTCACATTTGAAGTGAAATAAGGTCTTATTCTTAATAAAGGCTTTATTTCTCAATCGATAGCGAAATAAGGCCTTAAAGGCTTTATTTCAAAAGGCCTTATTACACCCCGCCGTCTAGCTAAGGTCAGGGATCAGTGTATCCTAGCTCAATAATAGCTTCGGTATGGCGAAATGATCTTTGATCGTGGTCTCAGTGTAGGGACTGGATCAAGGTGTCATGCGTTTACCTACCGTGCCGATGATCAGCCTTGGTGGGGGCCACTATAAAATAGCCCAGTCTCGTACGGAGCCCTCTGAGCACCGGACCATAGCCAGTCGTATTTTTTTGCTTTACCCCAGGTACTGCGGATCACTGCATGGGGCCCACCGACCCCTTTCTCCGTAATCCGTGTTTCAAATGGAAAATAATTCTAATCTTAAATTCAGTAAAGAGGCCGGCACTCTTAAAAAGTCAGAAGGGCTTACGTTAGTGTAACTAGGGGCTGATGGGCTGCAGGCTGCGCCTGCTATAGGGAGGAAAGAAGGCTTCAGGTGCTGACGAAGTCAAGCACACGTTAAACAAACAAGCTTTAGTGTAAGGGAGGGACTGCTAAGGGAAATGCGTTATCTGGTGGAGGTGAAACATGTAAGCAGCCTGCTACCGTGGACATTGCCGAAACTGGGGTGCGCAACCTGGACGGGCATCTCCTAACGCCTACAGCATTTTCCTGGCCGGTTGATAGACCGGCTCCAAAAGACGCCTGCAGTAGACTTAGGCGAACGACAATTAGAATGCTAAGGCAGGTAGGTTTCGACCCTGACCTGATCTCCAAGGCGCTTCCCGGGGATTTGGGCTAACTTAATACGGAGCTGGAATGGGCGAAAACCATTGTACCAGATTTCGTCTTCACTCCTGGGAAGGAGAAAAGTTCGAAGCGGAACAGGTGGATGTAGGCTGCGCCTGCTGTCTCTCTAGCCAAGAAGATCAGAACCCAAGCGCCCACCGTTACTAAAAGTAGAATACTTCTCCGGTCCTGAGGGGGAGCGCAAATTTAAATACCAATGGCGTCAGCGTCATCAAGAAGTCACCTGGTCCTATCCCCTCCTACAAAATGACTGGATGGCTTCAGGGATCTGTGATGTTGGCGGCTTGTGATGATAACAGATCGGCGACCTTTACAAAAGGGCGGTCTCCAAACTAGGTGAGGTCTACCCTGAAACGACGCTCAGGACGGTGGATTTTAAGGATATCCCATCTAGACCAAGAGCCAGCGTTTGGATACCGTCCAAGCCAGAGGGGCCGAAGGAGGTTATGGAGATTATCAGGCTCAACCATACCAGGCTCTTGTGGTCTCACTGGAATGCCAGACGAATAAAGAGTCTACTCGTGCTCGGAAGGTCTGAGCTTGCGCTAATGATAGCGCTAATAACAGTGCACATAATCCTTGGCAAGCATACAGAAAGCATGAATGCTCCATAGTACGATTACTGTAGGGCTTGTGAGGACGAAGAAGGGCCCAAAACAGTAAAGCAGCTGCTGTGCGATTGCCCAGCACTAGGAAGGGGGTGACTGAAGCATTTGGGAGGCTACGAATTTGGGAATCTAAGGGTTTTAGCTACAATTGAATTTAGGAAAATTCCAAAATGTGTGGAATCCACACAATGGTTCGAATAGAGGGGTCATCGGATCGACGTGATTTTACTGCAACAACTATTTAGTCGGTTTTGAACCGAGAGAATCAAAATCCAGTACTTATCAGTTTTCGTTTTGGTCTCAATTTTTATAAGCGGTATGTCACGGAATGTATCACTTCTGACAACCAAACATCTACACTTGGTCAAAGGATGCCAAACTCAATAAGAGAGCTTAACAGTCATTGATTCTCCGCCAGAGCTCACGAACTCTACTAACCATCACATATTGAACTTTACCTACGCGCTGCCAAAGATTAGCCAAGCAAGTCCCAACAACAGCAATAAAAAAAAAATGGAAACTAGCAGCACAGCAAGTGCATTACCTGCAACGACGGCAACACGTTTCCGTGTGGTCCAATGCAATCAAGTGTCATTGGACAAAATACAAAAAAAAAAATAATACAAAGTCGCAAAGTCGACCCCGCCGTATGCAAGTACGACTTCAACATGAATGCATCCATGCATAAGAATTCCAACCGATATACACAGGAGAATTGGGATGCATGTTGCATGTTGTATGCTGCATGCCACACACAACCCACCACCATCGCCGTTGCTTGATTGCGCAGCAGCAGCCGGCCAAGCAGTCACGCAGTCAGGCCTGCCACCAAAGTAGCGACACAAACGTCAGCAGTGACAGTTGAGATAAAATGAATTTAAAGAAAACAAAAAAAAAACAAAAATTAACTTAAAAAGATGTGCATAAGAAAACTTTGTTGCGAATTTAATTTATTTACAAATGCCAATTGCCAATTGGGAAGCGAGATTAAGCGGCAGAATGATGCATTTACGCGTACCTGTATATGATCTTTCGGAATTAACAAAAGTTCGCTAACACAAAAATCAAGTAAGTGAGCGTAAAAAGCGAATCGCTTCCAACAGCAAAATCGCCCAACTGGCCAATTAGTCCTCGGAAGGTATGCAGAAAGGCTGGACGCATTGACTAACACCAACAGCTCCGTTAGAATTGGGAAGGACCTCTCCGAGCTGTTCGAGACCAAACGAGGTTTCATACCAGGCGACCCACTTTCCTGTGATTTCTTCAACTTGATGCTGCAAAAGATAAATCGAGCTGCAGAACTCAACCGTACAGAAAGCATCTTGTATCACAAGAGTGTGCAACTACTGGCGATCGCAGATGATATTGACATTATTGGCACTAACACACGTGCTGCATGTTTTTCGCTCTTCAAGCTGGATAGAGAGGCTAAGAAAATTGTTCAGCGAATAAAGATCCAGCGGCTGCTTTGGGCAAGCCATATCGTGAGAAAGAATGAAGGTGCTCCGACCCAGAAAGTATTTCTAACGAAACCCGCTAAAGGCAGAAAGAAAAAGGGAGACCTCCGCCTCATTGGGAAGATCAGGTGAAGACTGACTCGTCCTCACTTGGTGTTTCCATGCGGCGCCACGCAACACGAAACAGAAACGACTGGCGCACTTTACTGGACTCTGCCAAAATCGTCCAGACCGTTACGTGCCAATTAAGAAGAAGAAGATGCACACTTTATTGCGTTTTCCGATGGAATATCGAACCGTAGTTAATTTCTTAAAGACTAAGTATCTACTGGTATGTACATTAGGCATATAACAAATTTTGACGAAAAATTTGGCATACCACCACGTGGTGGCAAATATTGTACAAGTAATGAATATCACTTTTTTAGGTGATTTCGGTTCAAAAACGTTCCGCGCAAAAATGGATTTCTAAAAACAGTCAGGTTTTTTTTTTTTTAAATTTTTTTTAATATTTTTATTTTTACATTTTTGTCCATTGTTATATGAAATAAGTTTTAAGTTTAAAATATGTGATGATTTACACAATGGTAAAATGTCTTGCACAATTTTAATTGCACGATCTGAAGAAAAACGTATAGACTGTACAAAACTTTTTTTGTTTTTTCAGAAGTTCTGATAAAAAAGTAATTTCGTTTTGCGCGGAAACTTTTTTGCAATTTCGCAAAAAAAAATATAATGGGGTTAATACTTTTTTATGCTCTATTCGACTATGGTATGCCGTTTTTCGTACTCTGAAAAAAATACCCGTAGTTAAACCAACAACTTTCGACTGTTGAATCTCCGTCGTTGATTCAACAGCAAAAGTATTTGTTTTTACATCAAAGTTTTTGATCCAACAATTTATTCAAAAACGGCCGTTGTTGTTTGAAAAACTTGCTTGCTTTTAAAATTTTTTTTGTGAGAAAATATTTTTTTGTGAGAAAACCAACAAAAAAATGATGATGGAGAGAAGATGAAGAGAAAAATCCAAACAAAAGTTTATTTTTAGCAACAATTTTCTCCCCGTTGTTGATTAAAAGGCAAAAGTATTTGACCCAACAGTTTCCGTTGTAAACAAAACTAGTGAGAACAAATTTTTTTAAATTTTGTTTTTACAATGATTCAAATAATTCATGGATTCCTTTTTAGGAAATGGAGGTATAAATAGGTTACTACAATTCAATATAATGTTGAATGTTACACTATGTGATGATTGGATAGAATTTCAGGTTGATGTCATGGTTCGAATCCGGAGAAGAATATAAAATAAAGAAGAAAAATCAGAATAAGAAATAAAGATCGCAACCAGTGAATGATAAGAAGGAGAGAAGAATAGGAGAACAAGCGGAGGCTACATATTTGCAGTTGGGACCCGGGCGGAGAGAAGATGAAGAGTAAAATGCAAACACAAATTTATTTTTAGGTGAAAATTTTTTCCAACAATCTCCGTTATTGACTTAAACCAACAACGCTCGCACCTTTGAAACAACAATGGAGCGTTGTTGGGCACATTTCAACTGCGGAAAGTAGTAGATTTAACAGCGAAAGTCTTTAGATTTACAACGTTTTTTTTTCAGAGTATTTGCAAAAATTGTAAAAAGTTATATGCCTAATGTACATTCCCTTGCTGGCTGTTACCTTGAAAAGTCTTCTTTTGCGGATTTGCCATACGGATTTCTGATTAGATTTATTGACTCGTTTGTCGTTTGTTGCTTTATTGCTTCACTTCAGATGGTTGCATGCGCAAGCTGGGATCGGGCAAAAGCGCATATCAACAGCTAACTAGACGTTAGAGCTGCACACACATTGTAATGTTTTTTGCAGATATGCAGTTGTAACTGCTTAAAAAAAAATCTAAAAAAAAAACTTAAAAAAAAAACTTAAAAAAAACACGAAATAAAATCTCACTGCAGACGCTTCAGCTCTTCACTAATGTAATGTTGCAATAAAACTGCAGATGTAAATTTGCTTGTCGAAGAATAACAACAACCAAAACGTAGACAAAAACAAACTGACTAATGTTGATAAATTGAGAATTAAAATGTTTTACTAACATTTATTTTATGTACATATGTCTGGCGCGGTGGGGGCGCATAAAAAATGAAGCTGCAACTGTAAAAATGCAATCGAGATGCAGATTTTAATTTACTTTGCGATCTTGAACTATTGCATTAGGGTGGTCCCCAAATATATGAAAATATATGAAGACAAATTGTATATCATATTTCGTGAACCTTGTCCTCTAGGTCGAAGCTAATATAGTCGAAGATACCACATATAAATTTGGGTCTATGAAATAACTCCCACGATATAAGTCCCACTTTTAAAAGCGAAATAAGTCCCACCAAAAATTGCTTAAAAAAATGAAATAACTCCCACGAAATAAGTCCCCCTTTTGAAAACGAAATAAGTCCCACCAAAATGAAATGATTTAAAAATTTACTTGAAATGAAATAACTCCCACTCAATATGAAATAACTCCCCCTTGAATAACATATTTCATAAATGAAATAAGTGCCACTTTCATAAACGAAATAAGTCCCACTTTTTCACTGTTTAAAGCGATTTCAAATAAGAAGTATTTGGCTGTTCGAAAAAAAAAAACACGTCGAATAATATGTATAATCAAAGCAGAGGAATAATACAGAGATAAGGACAAAAAATTATGGTTGTCCCTTTTACGAATTGTCCAATATATAACTTTTTCCATAAGAAAAAAAATGAGAAATAAAGCCATAATGGCCCTATATTTCATGGCTCTATCGCACCCCTCCATAAAAAAATCATTTAGTTAACAATAAATATTTGAAGGGGTATGAAATAACTCCCACTTTGCAAAACGAATTTATTCCCACTCAAAACGAAATAAGTCGCACTTAAAATAAAAACGCGTAACGAAATAAGTCTCACCAATTGACGAAATAAGTCCCACTTTTAAACACGAAATAAGTCCCACCAAAAATTGCTATTTTGAAAGTGGGAGTTATTTCGTTTTTAAAAGTAGGACTTATTTCGTCAATTGGTGAGACTTATTTCGTTACGCGTGGGAGTTATTTCATAGACCCATAAATTTTGGTTCCTATCGGAGACGCCTTAGGGGTATCGCATAGTGGTCAAATTTCACATTATCATGTGTGACCCCTGTGCGACACCCCTTAACCGCCTCCGATCGTGACCAAAATCTATATTTAATATCTTTGAGTGCAAGACTATCGATTTCAGGCATTAAATTTAAAAAAAATTAATTTTCCGAACTTTGGCCCCTGTGCAACACACTTTAACCGTCTCCAATCGGGACCAAAATTTATATGTGATATCTTTGACTGTGCGTTTACGGATTTAGGGGATGAGTCCGAAGAAAATCGTTAATTTTATATTTTAAGGACCACCTTAATGCGCATTTATACTATACAACTACAGCAAAAAATTATATTGTGGTAATAAATTTGTAAATGCTCAGGCTGTGGTACATCTTGTTGTCTTTTAAAGCCGTAGTTAATAAAAGTCAAATGACATTAACAAGAAAACCAAAAACACTAAACAACGACCACCTGTTAAACCGTGAAATTTTATTGTTTTTCTTTTATTTTTCTTCCTTTTTGCTTGTTTGGTGTACATATGTTTGTATATTAGTTATACGAAGTCAAAATTTCGCTGTTCCGCGTTCTCTTTCTCAAGATGTTACTGACATTTTAGTTATTAAGCAGTAAACACGGTCACGTGGTGCTGTGGCTTTCAATTACACTGTGTGACAATTTTAGGTGTGGAAGACCACTTATTGCCACATTTGGCAATAGATTTTTGGTTGTCATTTTACATTTGACTCACCCTTCAAAATTGCAGAATATAAATCGGGTTTAAGTCCATAGATTTTTATTAATATAAAACAAGTAAGAGCGCAGCTGTCTTTGGCCGTACCGAAGACTTCATAACTTTCATGAATGGGGAAATGAAAAGCTACATAGTTTGATTTTGTTTAATTTATACTTTAAGTTCTGTGGTTTATTAATCGAAAGTTTTATTGGAAAAAATAAAGTCTTAGCTATTTAAAAAGAGAAGTTATACTCCAAAATGTCCATATCTGAACATTCGGTTGTATGGCAGCTATATGTTATGGTGGTCCGATTTGGCCGACTTCGACAATTGATCAGCTTCTCCTAAAAATACACTCACATTCCGAATTTCGAGCAGATATCTCAAAAACTGAGGTTCTAGTTTGCGATCAAACAGACAGACAGACGGACCTGGCTTACTCGAATGAGCTCATGATCCTGATCATATTGGTATATATTTTAGTAAGTCTGCCACGCTTCCTTCTGGTACGTTCACCATTCGTGTTTCGGCACAAAGTTATAATACCATTTCATTCTCATGAAAGGTATAATGAAGCATACATATAGTTACTGGTTATTTTTATTTTCTGTGAACCTAGATTTTTTATACAAAAAATTTGTGATAATATCCCTATAATGAAATTTTATGCCGAATAATTTTGTAGAATATTTTAGCCTTATAGAGACCTCCAAAAAGCCATTTTTCGTACTCATCTCTCTTTATAGTTTTATTTCTAATTCTCTTTCTCTTCCCCTTATTTCCGCTTCTTTTTCACCTTATCCATTTAATTTTCTGTACTCTTTCGTCTTTTGCTTTCTTTACTTCGCCATTTCCGTCCGCTTAATTTCCTTTTTCCTTTTATTACCCATCTACAGGGCCAGACCTTTCATGACACTTCCTTTTTATTTTCCGTAGACTTTCCTCTTACATTTTCGCCTTTCCTTTCCTTTCATTTCCTTTCTTATCCTTTGCTTTTCTTTTCCTTCCTTTCTTTACTATAGTGAAAAAAGTTCAACAATATTTTCCAAATAGGTTGCAACCGTTTCAACTGAAACTTCAAATTTAAAAATCAAACAGGTGGCAACCCTTTTTGTAAAAATTACAATAAATTACTCATTTCATTCAAATCCCTTTCAAATGACACCACAAATCTAAAAATCAAACAACCTATGAAAATCCATTTCATATGACACTTTAAATTTAAAAATCTAACTTTAGCATAAAACCGGATTTTTTAACAGGTGGCAACACTTTTCAAAAAAGTTAAACCTTCCTACACATTTCAAGCTCTACAGGTCAAGCGCTTTCATTTGATAAAAAATTTTCGAAAATCGGTGTAAAGGTGTAAATGTATGGTGCGTACAAAAAATCGCTTAGCGTAATATATATAAAGATACTCTATTAAGTAGATGTGCTCTAATTGGAATTTCTTATCTTTTTCTGTTACCAGGATGATTTAGTTTTTGTTGTTGTACCTATATGTATGTATATGGATTAAGTAATAGTGCCCACTAGATAATTAAGATAATTGTCGGCTCATCACTGACGACATACATATATTGTTGTTTATGCTGTTGTAGTCATTCCACATCCAACTGAGCTTGCCGCAGCACGACAGCTGGTCAGCAGCGCCACACATGGACCAAACCACAACATATCTTCCAATCAACCAAACGTAACCACCCAGTGGCTTATCTGGCATCAAGTTGCTGCTGCCAACAAATTAATTGTCGGTTTATACATATTAGACATATACGCCGACAGTGATTCCGGCGGCGGCGGCGCTATTCCAAAAACATTTCGGCGGCGGCGGCGACGCCGGCGTGCTTTTTCGCTCCGACGCGCCTGCCCCAAATCTACAAATCACAATCCTTATTCAAATATTAATTTTATTTAGTTACCTTAATAGCGCTGGCTGTATGGAATAAATAAACAAATTTCCACCTTAAATTGTTGAAACTTTTTTATTAACAGCAAAAAACAATTGTTACATAAACTAAAATATAAAATAAAGAAAATAAATATTAAACAATATACACAAATCCATATGTAAGGGTAAATTTAAATTCATTTGCTTATTTTGTATGATAATAAACATGCATACATATAGTTACATATGTACATATTTATATATATATAAGGCACTTTAAAATAAATATATGTATATACAGTGTTGGAAAAAATAATAGGGACAAAATTTTGCAATTCTCCATTTATTTCATTTTAAGACCAAATAATAATTACCATATATTGATGCTCACACGGAGAGGACATGCTTCAATGACTCTGGGGTGGTTTTTGTATAATAATTTAATTTTTATGAATAAAAATAATGAAATGTATGATTTAAGTTGGAAATAATAATAGGGAAAAATTTTAAATTCGATTGTTTTTTCAAATAAACTACAATATTACTGCTGCAGCTAGATTTAAACTAATGTTTAGTTGAAGCTCCTTTACTTTTTATAACTTCCTTACTTCTTCGTGGCATAGGGTTGACCAAATCAGCGCAATTTGCAACTGGTATTAAGTACCAAGCTTCTTTAATTTTTATTTTCCATAACTCTTGCTGATTTTTCCATTTTTGATCCCCCATCTTCTTCTTTAATATTCCCTATAGGGCTGAGGTTCGACAACTGTGAGGGCTACTCAAAAACAGCAACTTTCTTACGTTCAAACTATGAGTTTTCGATTCTGGAGGCATGCTTGGGATCATTTTCGGCATCTAATGATATCAAGGAGGGTTGAAATGGTGCAGTTTTGAGTAGAACAATTAGCAACAGACCTCGAGAAGTAGGACTTAATGGAAGAGATCCCAGAAAAGTTCTGTATCTGAGAAAAAATTATGTAAGCCAATGAACTGAAATTTTCCAGTAGCTTAAATTCTTTAGGACTGAGGCTAGTAAAGTAGGGAACAGCCAAAGTTTTTGTTAATAACTTTTAACCGGCAAAAAACAAAACATTTCCGCATTCAGCTTCGTGGTCCTGAGGTCAAAACACGTCGATTGGTTCCTTTGTTTTAATTTTGAAGAACTTTAACAATTAGCAAAACTAGGAAAATATGTACACATCTCGCTCCATACGGGTATGGCGCGCCAGCGCACGCCGCCGGGCCGATACGCCAATTTCACGGATTATGGCGGCGGCGGCCGATTATGAAGGTAATCGGCGCGGCGGCGGCGGCCTCAATCGGCGGCGTATATGTCTAATACATATACCAATATGACTCAACTGCCCCCGCGCCAGTCGTCCAAGGTTGACAATTTTTCGCTTTTTTATTACTTTATATGTATGTGATGATCTTGCGCTGCGCAGAAGCAGAAAACGATTGTAATACAATACAAAACAGGAAAATATTGATGTCACATCATTATCAAAACGTCAATATGTCAGAGAATTAGAATAAATTAACAAAACATGCACCAGCTGCGTATCTGAAGTGCCTCGAGGGGTTTCATTTCATTTTTTCCTTACCTCCGTAATCGTCAATGGCCCAACACAAGATCTAACACAAGCACTCCGCTGTCATACTTAAGAAAGTTCATTCAGTGGACATTTGTAGCTTCAAGGTGTTCAAAGCCACATTCACATGCTGTAGCTTTTTCTTGTTAATAGCCGGAAGATTAGTGATGCTCTCACTTTGTTTTGTGGGCCCAACGTAGCTAAATCCGCTACCAGCTGTTGTTGATTAACGTACTTCTATTTGCTGCTTTTACCGCTTGTTGACTCTCGCGAGATTAGCTGTCTATAGGCCATGTTACACATACCAGTACATACCGTCGCTTAAATTTTATAACCGCCTAACAGACACTTGTACAAAAAATGGGGTTTGAATTCCTGACGCCTAGCTCTTCGATTGCAGAGCACAAAAATCTTTAGATGGAAATATAGAGCTTTTCAAGACTAAATCTTCATTATGGAACGATAGATCTGAGCGTCAGGACTCCAAGTTTCACTTAGGCGGTTATGATGTTTAAACAACGATATACCAAATATATCCAAAGCACATTTTCCTCTATTTACGCACGCGATGAAAACGAACTAACCAAACCATTGCTGAATATGCTGATCGGTGATCAAGTATAGAGATAGAGATGATTAAAGCAGGGGCCGAGCAATAAAAAATTAATGCTAAAAATGGTTCTGGGCGGAAAAAAATGCATTTAGTGTATTGTCGTTCGCATTCTTTGTACAAAGATTTTGTCTGAGATAACTCTTAGTGAAATTTTATGGCGAATAATTTTCTAGCACGTTTTAACCCTCTAACGACCTTCGAAATACTATTTATTTCGGACTTTATAAAAAAGGGGTCAAAACGGCCTCTTCGTAGAAATTAAAGCACGTGCAATTCTACTATATCGACATTTCATTGGAAAATTAATTCAATAACGCTCTATCTTAGAAAAATATATATGAAACTAGCTGACCCGGCAGACGTTGTTCTGCTAAAATTTATTCCTATGAGGCCTAAAGAAAAGTCTTCGATTACCGTATTCCTAATCATTATCTTAGAGTCCATCTTAACGACTGCAATAATAAAAAATTGTCTATATAAAAGTTATAGTTATATTCGCCGCGACAAACCTACTTCCCCCGATCAATATCTCTATCTCAATCCCTATCTCTATTTCAATCTCAATCTCAATCTTAATCTTAATCTTAATCTTAATCTCAATCTCAATCCCAATACCTATCTACCTTTACCTTACCGGAACCGTCCATCACCATCCGGGCCAACTACTCTGAAAAAAAACGTTGTAAATACAAAGACTTTTGCAGTTAAATTAACAACTTTCCGCAGTTGAAATATGCCCAACAACGCTCCGTTGTTGTTTCAAAGATTCGAGCGTTTTTGATTCAAATCAGGGCCGTGCGCAGGAATTGAATAGTACACGGAAAGAAAAATTAGACTTGATTTTGAACTTAGAAAATAATTTCTTAATATCAAGAAAATCCAAGAAAATAGGATTTTAAATAAATAAGAAAACATTTTCTTGCTTCAAGTAAAATTGGATTTTAAATAAATAAGAAATAATTTACTTAGGGTAAGTGTTTTTTTCTTGTTTTTTGAAATAAATTAAGAAATTATTTTTTTGTTGCAAGTAAAACTTTTCTTATACGAGCTTAAGTAAGTAATGCGAGAGACACACATCGTAGTATAGTAATAATATTTCGATCTATACCACATATGTGTCACCCTCATATTGTAGTTTAATTGAAAATTTTCATAGCATAGCCAAATCATAATATTGATATTCTAATATTCATACCACATGTGTGTCTGAGGCATAAGAAAATATTAAATATTAAATTAAGCAAATATTTTCTAAAAATATTAAAAACGTAAAAAATAAGTAAAATGAAAACTAATCATGAGGGATTAGAAAACCATAATTAGTCAACTAGTATTTTCCTAGGACTTGTTTATTGAAATGACAACATTTTATTTAATATAAATGAAGATGCAAATAGTGAACTCCTTATACCAAATGCTTCACTAACAATCTGAGAATTGCAAAAAAAAGAAATATGCAAAGCGGATGGCAAATGAAAAAAAATACATGTAACTTTGGAAATGCAAATTCAGCAAGAAAAATTTTACTTCGCTCAAGAAAACGTTTTCTTATTCATTTTACATTTTTTTTTCGCTGTATTTTGTTGTTCCAATTCGTCGAAACACAATTTTCTTAAATTCTTCTTCATATTAGCAAAAAGATTTTCTTCATTTAAGTAAATTTAAGAAAAGATGTTCTTAGGGCCGATTTCATAATGAAATTCTTAAAGCTCCTTTCCTTAAAGGAGCCTTTTAGTTAAAGAGCCATTTAAAAGTTCTTTAAAGTGGGAGTGATTTCATAATAATAAAAGGCTCCTTTAACGTCAAATAATTTTTTATAAATTTAAAAATATTGAAATTTGACTTTTATTTTTTTCTGAAAATAAATAAATTTTTTGATTATGGCTTTTTATTTTTTTTTTTTTTTTTTTGAAAAAAAAGAAAAAGAACAAAGAAGCATAATTTGGAAACCCAGTGCAGAAAATATAGGAAGCGGTCATCCAACATCACAAAAGAGAAGAAGATGAATATTGCATTATACGACTCAACAAACAAAACAACAAACAAAATCGGTTCAAAAATTTTAATAAATTTTTGATATTTGATTTTGACACATTACAGAAATGAAATTTTTTTCTGGCAAAAGGAACCTTTAAATAACTTAAATGCCCGTTTTTGGGTATTTAATTTTAAATGAACTTTTATCTTCAAAAAGACTTTATGAAATCGATCAGAAAATTAAAGGCTCCTTTAGAATTTAAAGGAACTTTTAATTTGATTATGAAATCGGCCCTTATTTATTTAAAAATTTTTTTTCAACATTTTTTTTCTATAGATTTTATTAGTGTTCTTGAATAAGAAAATAATTGTCTCATTTTTGGAAAACTCAATTTCGTATTTCCAGTAATAATTAAGTCAATTTTTCTTATTTCCCTAAAAATTTTCTAAATTGAGTTCAAGAAAGCATTTTTCTTGATTCAAGTATACAAATTTCTTTCCGTGTACTGTTTACAGTACTTGTTAATTGAAACTGCTCACTGTTTTCACAAAATGAACATTTTTTGTTATCAGTACAATTTTTTTAAAAATGCCAAACGAACATATGCTACACAATTTTGTAATTTCGGAAAGCTCCAAGTGCAATTCAAAGTGCCGAACCTATGTATTGGCCAACCTTATTTTTTGCAACTTTTACCAATTCTTCTTCCGTAAAATTATAATTATAAAATTTATAAACTGTATTTTGAAAATTTTTGCAAAATCATTGCAACTTAGATTTGGTCATGGGGGGGGGGGGTTTAACCCTCAAAACCCCCCCCGTGCGCACGGCCCTGATTCAAATACTTTTCGTATTTAAGTTAACAACGGAAACTGTTGAATGAAATACTTTTACATTTAAGTTAACAGTGTTTGCTTTTGAATTAACAGCAAAAATTTTTAGTCCAAAAGCGAGCACCGTTGATTTAAATACTTTTCGTATTTAAGCTAACAATTTTTGCTTTTGAACTAACAGCAAAAGTTTTTGGTCCAAAAACGGGCACCATTGAAGCAAATACTTACGCTTTTAAGTTAACATCAAAAAAATTGTAAACAATAGTAATTTTTTTTAATATAATAGATATTATTTTATTTTATTTTATTTTATTTTTTTTATATAATATATATGTTTACATAGTATGTAATATTAATACTAAGGCCCCCTTTCACCAAACAAGTGATGGTCATTTGATACATCATTTGAACAACGCGATTGATGAAAAGAGACACGGACACAAAGGTTTTCATCACATTTTTCACACCGTCCATATAAAAATTATGGAAACTTGTAGGCAGTGTGTGACAGAATTATCCATCAATCGTGCGCCTCAAATGATATATCAAATGACTATCACTGTCTGCAGGGCTTTTTACACAAACACAAACACATAAACTCAACTTATTTTTTTTTATTATTTCATAACACATTCTTTATTGTTTTCCGACCGCCACATTTGTAGGTTTGCGGAATTTTATCCTGTCGGCGATGAGTTCTTTTTTATTTAATATTTCGTCGATGTCGTGGGAGTGCATCATTGCAAGCAGTTCAATATTTTTGATACCGCATTCATTGAACTGCATCAATGCACCTGTACATAACTCCCACGACAAGAATAACTTGATTATTTTCTCATCGCCGACAAGTTTTACCTGCAGATTTGGCTCGTTCGATTGCTCGCTATCGGAAAAACGGGATAATCAAACATATATAATCTGAAAATACAAAATAAATTTTTCAACGTATATATGTATGTACATATAATTTTAATATGTTATAATAATATATAAATAATATCATTATTGTGACTTACCTTTATTTGTAATTATATATTGCATATATGTACATATAAATATTTTTCCCGAAAATTTAAATTAATTGAACGAGTTTGAAAAAAACAATGTTCTATTTTTTATTTACTTCAACAGCAAGGGAGTTTTTGAATTAAAAACGTCCGTCTTTGAATTAACTATGGAAAGTTGTTGAATCAAAAACTTTGCCGTTAAAAAAAATACTTTTGCTGTTGAATCAAAGACGGAGATTCAACAGCGGAAAGTTGTTGAGTTAACTACGGGTATTTTTTCAGAGTACTTTAGCCATCTCTGGGAAACAGCCTTAGAAATCACAATGAAAATAGCTGTATGTGGAAGCCCTGCTCAACGCCTTTCATCTGCTACCAATATCGCTCGAAAACATTCAGGGGTTATCCGGGTCCACGCTTTGACCCAAATCTTGGAACCCGGCCTATGCATCACTATTTAAAGAGCTCGTTGTTGAAGTCCTCAACAGCTTTCATTTGATACCAATATCGCTCAGAAACTTTCCAGGGTCACTCGGTCCCACGTTTTCACCCATATCTGCGAACCCGGCCTAGGCATCGCAATGAAAATAACTTTATATTGAAGGCCTGTTCAACACCTTTCAGTTGATACCAATATTGCTCGAAGACTTGTTGGGTCGATCTGGGTCCACATTTAGGCCTGTATTCCGGGAAGCTCCTACTTTTTTTGCTGCGAAAATTTTATAGAGATCGGTTGATTACTTTGGGAGTGTATAAAGGACACACATGCACACATACACACGGACTTTACCAATTTTCGGTCTTTTCCGGAGTGACTTTCGAAAATTTTCTTCTGTAGGAACCCTCTCCTCGAGAATACGAACAACTAAGTAGCAAACAATTTTACAGAAATCTGCCCAGCCGTTCTCATCTGATGAGGTTAGTAACATTTTTTACACCATTTTTATATATAGAGATTTTCTCTCAAATGGGATGTTTTTGAATACAATCTTGGAATAGGGCGTTATTGAAACAATTTTTGAAATAGGGTGATCTTTTACTCAGGCGTCCATAAGTTTTCTAACAACATATTTCTATACGATATTTACTATTTTAACCCTTTTTGATTTTTTTCTTTGAAATTAGCCAGACGAAATTTCCCAAATTTAAAATGGCAATAAAAAAAATCTGACCTCAGCAAACCAATACGGTTTGGGGTTTTTACTATATGGATTGTGGTCTTTCGCTTTGTGTGGAAATTATTTCGCTCTCAAAGGTGCTGTTGAACAGTGTTATTTTTAACTTTTTTTCGATCAGCTTTAATAAATTCTAGATTTTTTATGTAGCCTGCTGCAAATTAAAAACCTTTAATTAAGCCGAATTCTCGCTGGTAATTATTGTTTACTGGGTTTTGTTAGCTTTGCACCATATGGACAAACACACATGTATGTATGTAGACATGAAGACTATTTGTTAATCTTTGACATCACTCGTATTACTTTAAATATTTGCATACAAATAATAGACAACCCACGCAATTCGCTAAGCCCCGCAGTTGGTTCGCTTTTATTTGCCACTGACTCGCAAGTTTCGTTAACACTGGCGGACATGTCTGGTGTATTATTTTTCATTTCGCATTTTTAATTTCTAACTAGAAAAAAGTAAAAAAAACCACAAAAGACTTTTTTTTATATACAATCACATGTTTGTTTGTTAGTTTTGTTTTTTTTTTTACCTGTTCTCTAATATGAACGCGATATTTTATGCAGGTAGGTAGTTACCATGTGATTATGAATTTCTAATTCTAATATCAAATAATAACACAGTCCAACAACATTTTTTGCAACATAATAGCCATTGTACTTTTCTGAAAGGGGACGTCGTCCTGATCACTTTTGGGGAACAAAGTTACATCCCAGCACGTCTCAGTTTTTTTTTTTTTTATTCGCAGTTAAAGTTTGGGAGGGTCATACACGGTATTTGTACCGCAAGTACAAGATTTTTCAGAGATAGAGCTTTTATGTCAGAGAAAAAGTTGTTCCTAATAAAGAGCTCAACATTTCATCACTGCATTCCGACCTGCCACCAACCCCCCTTCCTGCTATTTTCTGACATTTTTTGCAATTTTTTTAATAAAATAGTAATATTCTTTTAAATATTGACACAACCCTTATGGCATTTACTTTAACCGCGAGTAAAAAACAAAACTCAGACGTGCTGGGACATAACTTTGTTCCCCAAAAGTGATTAGGACGGCATCGCCTTTCAGAAAGTACCATGGCTAATCTTTTGCAACAAAAAGTTCCAGTTTGTTTGACTGTGTAATCATCTATTGTGCAGAATTCTTAGTTTTGCTTAGCTTTTGCTATTTTTCTTATTTATACAATTGTTTTATATTTAAGCAACAAGTTTGGCTATGTACATAAGTACATAGGTATATACCCCCCTGATACACTGAAAAAAATAACCGTAGTTAAACCAACAACTTTCGACTGTTGAATCTCCGTCTTTGATTCAACAGCAAAAGTATTTGTTTTTACGGCAAAGTTTTTGATCCAACAATTTATTCAAAAACGGGCGTTGTTGCTTCAAAAACTTGCTTTCCTTTAAAAAAAATTTTTGTTAGAAAATATTTTTTTGTGAGAAAACCAACAAGAAAAATAATGATGGAGAGAAGATGAGGAGAAAAATCCAAAAAAGAGTTTATTTTTAGCAACAATTTTCTCCCCGTTGTTGATTTAAAGGCAAAAGTATTTGACCCAACAGTTTCCGTTGTAAACAAAACTAATGAGAACAAATTTTTTTAAATTTTATTTTTACAATGATTCAAATAATTCATGGATTCCTTTGTAGGAAATGGAGGTATAAATAGGTTACTACAATTCAATATAATGTTGAATGTTACACTATGTGATGATTGGATAGAATTTCAGGTTGATGTCATGGTTCGAATCCGGAGGAGAATATAAAATAAAGAAGATAAATCAGAATAAGAAATAAAGATAGCAACCAGTGAAAGATAAGAAGGAGAGAAGAATAGGAGAACAAGCGGGGAGGCTACATATTTGCAGTTGGGACCCGGGCGGAGAGAAGATGAAGAGTAAAATGCAAACAAAAGTTTATTTTTACACTGCTATTCCGAGCGTTACCGGAAAATTACTTTAATGGTAATTTATGTTGCTGAAAATTGTTACCATCATTTCAATTGGTATTCTGGCACAAATGTTAACGCTGCCAAAGCATTTCCATACGAACGGAATGGAATCGGGCTGAAATGGTAACAAATTGTTACCACGTTTTGAGGTGGTAACTTAATTTTCTGTTGCCAGAATGCGAAAAGAGTGTTTAAAGTACCAGATTCTTTATTTCACCAGTAAAGTAAATTATGTTACCACACCGGAATAAGGCCGGTAGGTGAAAATTTTTTCCAACAATTTCCGTTATTGACAACAACGCTCGCACCTTTGAAACAACAACGGAGCGTTGTTGGGCACATTTCAACTGCGGAAAGTAGTTGATTTAACAGCGAAAGTCTTTAGATTTACAACGTTTTTTTTTTCAGAGTACGTATTTAATAAGTATATATGCATATGTCTCGCTATGGTTAACCATAAGAAATATCTTTTTTCGTTCAAAGGAACAGCTTTTTAATGACATGTCTTAAACATAAAGCCACTATTAACATATGTTTATACATACTTACTTATAACTAAATTCCATTCACGTAGGTGAAATTTTGCTTTGTATAAATACAGAGAGAAAATCATTTAAATATGAATTTATATCTAGTAAAATAATTAGTTTATTAGCATAAGCGCATTTTTATTTATGTGATAACTGTAAAAAAAATAATTTGCTGCATCATTTTTTCCTTAAGGCTATGCTTCATTTTCTGCACTAAATTGCCTATAAATAATATTTTTTTTTAATCTTTTCTGTTGTTCTTTAATTCTTAACTCTTTGTTTGATAATCTAATATCAAATAATACTTATGCCATGAGTATTTGATTGTACCTGCTTCAGTTTAAAATGAACATTTTTTTAGTTAATCTACCTGTTCTTTTTTTATACTCAGCTGTACTAGTACACAGAGTATTATAGTTTTAATCACATAACGGTGGATTGTAACAGAATGAAATAATCGAGATAGATATAGACTTATATATATTAAAATGATCAGGGTGAAAAGAGAAATCGATTGAGCCATGTCCGTCCGTCATTCTGTCCGTCTGTCCGTCTGTAAATACTCTAACTCGCGCAAAAATTGAGATATTTTGATGAAATTTGAAATGGAAGTTGGTATCGAGACTGGGACGGTTGGTATTGAAAATGGGCGAAATCGGACCATGACCACGCCCACTTTTCCTATATAGAAAAAATCGGAAATTTGGTATCTCAGCCACTAATATAGCTAGAGCGATGAAATTTTACCCACGTGTTGAGCTCAGGCCCCTATGAAGAAATTTGATGAAATTTTAGAAAATGGGCGGTGCCATGCCCACTTATTAAGGGTCAAACATTGAAAGTTTTATATGTCATAACTCAGAAACCGTTGAAGATATATCGATGAAATTTGGTATGCGTGATTTACTTACCTAGGCAAATGTTTGGACGAAAAATTTCCAAAATCGGTTGACGGCCACGCCCACTTTTATATATGGGAACTATAAAGGGACCTAATAAAAACATTTTAAGCGATATCTCTGTCAAATATAAATATATATCATTAAAATTTTATGGCAGGAGTCTAATTATGAACATAAAACAAAAACCGTAAAAATTTTGGAAAATGGGCGTGGCACCGCCTCTTTTTAGAAGCAGGAATATACGAGATTTCGTAGCCTATAACTCGACAAATAATTTATATATAATGACGAAACTTGGTGTGTACACTTTTATTACTTGTGGTAATACATGTTCAAAATTTTAGAGAAACCGGTTGACGGCCACGCCCACTTTTATATATGTGTATTATAAAGTGACCTAATAAAAACATTTTAAGCGATATCTTTGTCAAATATAAAGGTAATTCATTGAAATTTTGTGGCATGAGTTCCACAATAGACCGGAAACAAAAAGTAGAAAAATTTTGGAAAATGGGCGTGGCACCGCCTCTTTTTAGACAAAGGAATATACGAGATTTCTTAGCCTATAACTCGACAAATAATTGAGATATTATGACGAAACTTGGTTTATACACTTTTATAACTTGTGTTAATAGACATGCAAAAATTTATTGAAATCGGTTTATGACCACGCCTACTTTTTAGCAAAGATATTTCTGGAACTCGCTTTGGAAATTTGTAACATGACATCTTTGTAACTGGAAGTCATAAAGGAATGAAATTTTGCACAAAGAATAATATTCATATGTTTAGTTGGATGACTGATAAAAATTTTGAAAATGGGCGTGGATACGCCCACTTTATGCAGCACTCGCTTTATATAGAATCCATCAGACGCAAACAAACAATGAAAACATACAGCTGAGTATCTAATGTTCGATTCCACTCGAACTTAGGCTTCCTTACTTGTTTTATATTAAATTTTGCTTTTAATTTTCCCAGCTAATGCATTTCCCACATACATATTTTTATTAACTCATCTTCCATTCCATTTGTTTTTATTCGAAATTATTTTCCGCATTTTAATAAGCACATTGCATCTGCTGTGTGAACACCCATAATTTACCAAACATCAAAGATCATTTAAACCAAATGTTTATTATTTATTTTGGTAAATATCTACTTTTCAAAACTTATTATTGTTTTATTGCATTTTAATTGCAGCATGCTTTTGACATGAGCTGACCTTCAGCGCTCTGATGCGTTTTGATTTGTAGGATTTGTCTGTTTTTTTTTGTTTTTGTTTTTTTTTTTTTTTTTTTGAGAATTTAAGGATAGCAATTAAGTATTAATTTGGTGTACATACATATGTATGTATACTCGTATCTGTAATTACATGCGTATTAAATAATTGGTGCACAATTAATGATTAATGAAGTTAAAGATTAAATTTCTCTATGTGAATTGCATTAACGAGTTGTAATTAGAAGTAAAATGTACATATGTATATAATACAATGGCGCTATTATAACTCTGGCGAGTTTTATGGCCGAGCTTCTCTCCCAATTCGAGGTGTGCTCCTTTTTGTTTTTCCTACTAATTGGGTGGACCTACAGTTTTATGCCGGCTCCGAACGGCGAATGCATTTTTTGTGAGAAGCTTTTTCATGGCAGAAATACTCTCGGAGGGTATGCCAACGACTGCCGAGAGGTGACCGCTGCTCTTAAAAAACCCAATAATTGGATTTTTACTAATTAGAAAAATTGTGTTGGTGTTTTGCTCCGACCGTGGTTTGAACCCGAGACCTCTGGCATAGCAGGCGAGCACTCTACCCACTGCACCACAGCGGCCACTGATTTATATTGGATTCACGAAAATCACAGTTATATATTCTGACCCTATTGTATATGCACTCAGAGAAAAAATCAAGAATTTTGTACTTAAATCAAGCCCAAATGAAGAATTTTGGTCACGAAAGTACGGCAATAATACCGAATATTCTTGTGCTGAGAATTTTTCTACTCCTTTAAAACTCATTTCGTTCGTATTTAAGAACGCTTGGTAGGTTTTCAAGAATAATTACTCTTAGGTTAATATTGAAATTTATCCAAACAAGAATATTTATTCCTCATTTAGAATTAATCATTTCGGTTTATTCTCTTACAACAATTGCTCTCTCTTTCTCACATATGTATATTTCATGCCTCCTAATATGACCTAAAAATAGCTTTTTTCCAACTAAAAATATGCAGCTTCACACCTCCGCTTGTTCTCCTCTTCTTCTCCCATTGTGGCATCCTCTTCGCATTCACTGCTTGCCATTGTTGTACATTTTATATTCTCCTCCAGATTCGAACCATGGCATCAAGCTGAAATTCAATTCAACGTCATTATATAGTGGGACATTAAACATTATATTGGACGTTAGTGATGCTTTTATTATAAAAGTTTTATACGTCCGTTTTTTCGAAAAAAAATCTGTGAATTGTTATCATCATTGCTAAAAGGTAAAACTAATGAAAAACTGATTCCCATTATTTTTGTTGCTAAATTCAATGTTATAGCTGAGAGTGCATGCCACGAAGCAAACTCGTGAGCGTCGTTGAATTGAATTTTAAGAATAGCTAAAAGTGAATGAAACATCGCGTTCTGACATCTAAATTACGAAGCTAAAATTTCCTAGTTTTTCCCCGTTATTCATGATCCCGGTAATACAAAAAACCTTACGAAGTACCCTAAACCTGCAATTATTTCAGCGCGTGGATCAGTCCTATTTTTCGATATGTACCAGTGATGGAAAATGACTCGTGCTTGTGCATTTTTCGCCCCTTTAGGAAGCAGATTGGCACTTATGTATGCACACTCGACCGATTTTCGGCACTATTTTGCATTGCATAATTTTTTTTAATAAATTTGGCACAATTTTAATTTTTCATCACTGATATCATTCGATACGATACCGTGGTTGACGTATTCGATACCAAAAAATATCTTTGCAAAAGAATCGAGTAAAAAGTATCGTTATCAAATGCAAAAAGTATCAATATGGTATCGTATCGTATCGAAATTCGTCTCCCTATCCATTGTCTGCTCAGTGCAAAGTAACACTAATATTTTTCAAAAACAACAAAGCAGTACTTCTCATTCTCCACTTTTTCGAGATTATTATAAAAAACTCAAAGTTATTAATGAACTCTAACTTTAGCTCTAAGCTTTTTCAACCCTTCATTCAACTTTGTATTTAATTGCCGGTAATATAAGTAGAAATATTTTTCAGCATATACTTATGTATGTAAATGTACACCTACACCGAATCAACCCTGAAAAAATAAAAAAAAAACGCCATAAACTATTCCATATGGAAAAAAGGTGTCTCATCAAGTGTGTAATGCTTCCGGCCGATTTGAAATCCAAAACCAATTAACAACTAAAAATCTGTGCTGCTTGCAGACTACCGAATAAAAACACAACTGTTGATTGGCACCAGTGCTAAAATAATCACAAAAAAAATATCGCAAAGTTATAGCAGAAAAAAGGGAATAATAAACAATGATACCAAAAATTATTATTTAATTTTTTTTGTTTTGCTTTTCTTGCATAGCAGAAGCCAAATCGATAACTGCAAGCATCAGCAAACTATACTTCAAGTGTTCGTTCCACCTTTTTCTTGTTTCTTATTTTTATTTTCTTGTTTCTTATTTTTATTTTTATATATACCAAGCAAACAAAAAAAGAAAAAATTTGGTGAAAAAAAAAACAAACAAAAAATCGGTTTAAAATAATTCCAGACTTGCCAAAAACAAGACATTCTACGCAACTAAAACCCTTCTTTATATACATATGTATAGTCTGCCAAAGCTGTGCAAACAAAATAAATTCAGCTGATTTGGCAATGATAAAATATCGAATTACGCCAATAACAATGAACCACAAAGCAACAAAGTCAAGGGAATGTGGCAACAAAGCATACAAAAGAAAAAGAAAAAGCAAAAAAAAAAATAAAATAAAATTGATATTCTTGTGCTTGTCACATGAGCAGAAATTGGCACAAAGTCTGCTTAAAAAATGCTGAAAAAAATTTGTTGAATTGAAAGAATTGAGTAGGTTTTTTTTTTATAAAGAAGGTTAGAAAAATACTCTTTCTTGAATATTTTAGCATCAAATTATTTGTTTTACTTCTTTGAGGTCAAACAACGCAGTTTACTACCGTTACTTTACTTCACTTCAAATAATAATGCAACGGTTTCCGTCTACAAAGGATTGTAGTTGTATGATACTCCATTGGTTAGATAGAGCACTGTATTTAGAAAATATTTTTAGAGTCTCAATTGATTTTGTTTTAGTTTTAGATAAGCCATAGCATTTGTGAAAAATTGGTGTAGGTAGTTACCTCGAAGTCACCCAAGCCTTTACTATACGACTTAATTCCATTCATTCTTCATAAAACATTTATCGTGGTTGAGGCTTCTGACAGAACCGATTGAAGAACCATGGCGGTTAACCAAGACAAGACGAAGTCATTAATTACACAAAGAAATAAGACGTTTCGGCAGACAAACCGTTAAGGATTTCGTCTATCTAGGAACCAGCATTGTAACCAAAAATAATTCCAGCAAGGAATTCCAACGAAGAAACACTTGCCAATAAATGCTACTTTGGACTAAGTAGGCAATTAAAAAGTAAGGCCCTCTCACGACGTACAAAAATCACACACTACACGACGCTCATGGTTCCAGTGCTCATGTACGACGCAGAAGCATGGACAATGTAAAAATGTCAGATGAGATGGCACTTGGAGTATTCGAGAGAAAAGTTCTTGGGAATATTTACGGACCTTTGTGCTTTAGCGAGAGCGAGTATCGACGGATAGTTAAAGATAAGCTGTACGAGCTTTACTCAGACATAGACATTGTTCAATGAATAAAGATCCAGCGGCTCCGCCGGGCAGGTCATGTCTTGAGAAAGGATGAAGGTGCTCCTGTCCAGAAAGTATTTCAATTTAAATCCGCTAAAGTGCAGGACATGTGTTGAGAAAGGATGAAGGTGTTCCTGTCCAGAAAGTATTTCAATTGAAATCCGCTAAAGGCAGAAGGAAAGGGAGACCTCAACTGCGTTGCCAAAATCAGGTGGACAGCCACGCTGCCTCCGTTGGTATTTTCAATTTTCGCCATGCTGCATGAAACATAAACTACTGGGGCGCTTTATTGGACTCGACCAAAATCGTCTGGATGATTACTCGCCAATTAAGAAGAAGAAGAAGAAAAATTGGAGATCTAAGTTTATGCGAGTATCTTACAGGCGGAGATAAGTTAATCAATAGTGTTATAGGCCCTAATTAGTAAAAATCCAATTATTGGGTTTTTTAAGAGCAGCGGTCACCTCTCGGCTGTGGACGGCATACCCTCCGAGTGTATTTCTGCCATGAAAAAGCTTCTCACAAAAAATGCATTCGCCGTTCGGAGCCGGCATAAAACTGTAGGTCCACCCAATTAGTAGGAAAAACAAAAAGGAGCACACCTCGAATTGGGAGAGAAGCTCGGCCATAAAACTCGTAAGAGTTATAAATGCGCCATTGTATTATTAGTTATAGGCCCACATTCCATCATCGCTGATTCCATAGAAGATGAAATGAAATTGTCGAAGGTATACTGGCACAAGATTACTGGACTTCGATAATGTAAGCGTACAATATAAATCATTTCAAAGCGATTCATTACCTCACAAAAACTAAATTAATAAACTCGACTGGAATCGTTTCAAGCAGTCTATATTCTTTTTCTGATATGTCCGAATAATCTGCATAGCGGATCTAATCTGAAACACGAAAAGTTTCTTGACCAAGGCCTTGGCCATGGCTAGCACAGAAGATTCAAACTCTCAATTGGCCTTTTATCCATCGATTTCTCACAGAGCTCGGTCTAGACTGGATAATTTGATAAGGAGAGGGTGCAATAGATCGTACAAAACAATTCTCAATTATTGAGCTCAATTCCAATTGCAACTTGTGCCATTAATATTTGACTACGGTCCTCTGATTTATCTATTCCTGTCACATTTATAAACTCCCTTTACTTTTTGATATTTAAATGTGCTGGATTCTTTCATTTCTAACCTGGTTTTCTTATTTATTTTATTTTACGCTTCTTGAGTCAAAGTGGTAGGCAACTTGGAAACTGGTCGCCGCAACCTGCAACTAGCAACGGCTCTCGTCGGGCCACTTTAGTACTTCAAACAAACTCACGCAACTTAACAAAAAAGTATTCACCAAAGAATTGCTTAAAAAACTTAGCTAGTTATTCATAAATAAGCAAACGCTTATTCACCTTGTTCAGCTACAACCATACATAACTACATACATATGTATCCACTTATTTACCTATAAAACTAAATATATGCACAAAACGTCTGGCATTTGCTTCTACCCCGACACTTGTGTTTTTTTTGTGAACAACTGTTTTGCCGGTAGTCGTGGCAACAACACAAAGAATGAAAAGAAAGCGAAAGTCATTATTGTTTGGTTAGTTGTCATCATTTCTCCATCCATCTCCGTCACTGGCAAAATGTTGCTCGTTTTTAAGCCCTTCTCTAACCGGCGATCTGTCCGCCTGGAGGATCGCGTGCATCGTCGCACATCTGCTAGCCCAAATATGTTTCTTCAAATGTGCAGACATCCAATCATATAGTATGTACATAAACTTAAATAGAAATTTATCTTCTGCTGAAAACAGGTATCAACTCGTACAAAAAGGCAACATCAAAGTAATTTTTTATGCTACCCTTCCGTTGCATCATTATTTCGAAGGTCGCTGTCGAGGATCGCGGTGCGTCTACATTCAATTGCCTTTGCTTTTACAGTTCTAACTTTTATTTATTTTTTTCTTGGCTTTTTTGGCGCAGCTTTGCTCCCTCTTTATGAGTCTTTCTCGTTATTTTTTGCCAATGGGGTTCTGTTGGTTTTTTCACTTCTTGGTTTTGCTGATTTCATTCTTGTTTATTTCCCTACATTGTCTTATTTTGTGTTGCTTTTTAGACCTTTTTTTTTCGTTGGCGCTCTATTGAAATTAAAGAATGAGTTGGCAATAATTTTTAAGTATTTCCTAGAAAAATCCTTTCAACGTCCCAATTGTTTTTATTATATCTGCGTCTACTTTTTGCCCCTTTTCTCATCTATACCTATACATACGTTCCAATTCATACAAAAATCGGCTAAAAATTCATCAAATCCCTTATGAGTCGTTTATGTTAATGTAGCATCACTCTGCGTCTTTTTCTTCTGTTTGTTTATTGTTGAAATACTTATCCTGTTTGGTAGGCGGACTGTTATTTTAGCGCTTTGCATCAATAAAAATCATTGTCTCAACTATTTTCTAAAGCAAACAAATGTGTGTGTGGTGAAAAGATTCGGGTTATTTCTTTGTAGTTAGGCTTTTAACTGTCTTTATTGTGTATAATAAAAATTATGAGATTTTTTGTCTTTAATCAAGAAACAGAAACTCATTACACATCAGTGATGCAAGAAATTGCAACTCAATTGAATTTCAAGTGCATTATGTATGTAGATATGTACATATGTACATTAGGCCGTCTCGCCTTATAGGGAAGCAAAAATAAAGTTCATGTGGCCGCTGTGGTGCAGTAGATAGAGTGCTCGCCTAATATGACAGAGGTCTCGGGTTCAAACCACGGTCCGAGCAAAACACCAAAAATTTTTCTATTTAGTAAAAATCCAATTGTTATGGATGAGATCGCCAGTGGAGACGAGTGCTAAGCAATGCAACTCTGTATTATTGTCATGTCTTCTTTGTTGAAGTTCACATATGTACCTCATTTCTCTCCCCTTTTGTTCCGCTATTTGCACATGCCGTCACTTCTTCAATCGAAATTATAAGAGGAACCTTTAAAGTAATTTCTGGCATTGGGAAAATTATCGTGCAGCGGGTCGAATCCTAGTTGCGCGATATATTCCCAACACCAATTATTGGGTTTTTTAAGAGCAGCAGTCACCTCTCGGCAGTGGGCGGCATACCCTCCGAGTGTATTTCTGCCATGAAAAAGCTGCTCACAAAAAATACATTCGCCGTTCGGAGTCGGCATAAAACTGTAGGTCCACCCAATTTGTAGGAAAAACAAAAAAGAAGCACACCTCGAATTGGGAGAGAAGCTCGACCATAAAACTCGTCAGAGTTATAATAGCGCCATTGTATTATATTATATTATAAAAATAAAGTTCGCCGTACGCGTCTTTTTGGAAAACATTTTCGGAAAAGTTTTTAATTTTTCTTTCGGACGCCGCTAGATGTCGCTAAAAATTATTTTTCTCATATCTTCGGTATTTATAGTCCGACCTCTAAGTTTAATACACCACTGTCTTTGGCTTGAAAGGGCGACTTATACTATGGAATATTATTAACCCTATGTGCGCCATTGGGGTCACTACCACCCAGTACTTAGTTTATAACACCCTAATGTACCTTTTTTATGCCTGCATGTTAAACGTAGTCAAAAATCATTAATCTTTTGCAAAATAAGTATTTCGATCGCTTGAGCAGAACCCGAAATAAAACACGTTTAAAGTTCCTAGGAATATAGGTTTTTCGGTTCCTTTGGTCTTTCAGGTTAATTTTACAGAAAAATTTTCTGAGGAGTCCCATAATGAAATTTTATGCCAAATAATTTTCTAGAACAGTTTAACCCTGAACTGTTGTCACGTTTCATCATCTATTAGAATCGATTTTGGTTCCCTCGTTAAACCTTCTGGAATTGGTTATTGTTATGGTTCACCATCCTTTTCGATGAACCAGTTATGGTCGGCTATCCAGCAATTGGATAAGTACCTTAGGCTTTGGAATTCAAAGCTGTCAATAGTTTTGTGCCTGATATGAGACAGTGTCGGACATTAACACAGGAAGTGTGTGATCGATACCTGTTACCTTGGTCTTGGTTGCAGCTTCTGCATCTAGTGTTGAATGAGATTTCCATCCTTTCGGCTTGTTTACCGAATGACCCGAGAGTCCCATGATATTGGCTGTAATTCTGAAGATTTCTGTACTTGATTTTCTAAAGCGTTCTATAGTTGTTGTTATGTTGTACTTTCCAGCAAGAACTCGCAGGCCCGCTCTATGCCTTGAAACTCCACTTTGAAAATGCTGGCTGAGCCTGCCAGACGGAAAGAGAGCAAAATATTTGGTTGCTCAGAGAAAATCCCAAAACGCACACTTGAGTTCATTCTGAACCCGTCTGTGTAGATCGAGATTGTTTTCTTCTTCTGCACGCTATCTCTTCTCGATTCTCTTCTCGGTGTGAAACTCAGCTTAAGGTTCCTGCTAAAGTCTAGCGTGGTGGTGCGAGGTAGTCTGATGTGGTTTGCATATTGGGAAGCATGTTTAAGATATTACCGTTACCATATTGCCTGTCAGTCAAGCCACCCGGCTCACGGAGTCGTAGTGCCGACCTGTACATACATATGTGGTATGTAGTAAACATTTTAAGAACAAAATGGAACATAAGAAAGTTTTCCAAAAAAATCTTGATTTTTTATGATGACCGCGACGGAGTTGTAAATAAATCACTTTTATATAAACTCATGCAGTTGAGATTTTTTTTAATGGAAACTTCATTAGAAACACTCAATTTTGATATTTTCAATTAATATAAAAATGCCAAATCCCAATAATTAGGGGTTAGAAGCGTAAGTGCTGCGAATGGCATTAATGGAAAACTGATTGAATTCATTTTACAGCACAGCACGCACAGCTGTCGACAGCGATCACTCACTCAGCATTTCAATCATATGGTGACAATTGCAGATTAGTACGTGAAAATAATTTGTCAACTAATCAATTACCTTGCACTTTTGTGTAATTATTATTTGACGAATGTATGTATGTTTTTACAGTAGACAAAGATCTACAAATCATCAATATTTTCCTCATTAAATTTCCTTTAGGGAAGATAAAAACTTCCATGACTATGTCCCATGACTATCGCACTGCCGATGGACGCCTTCGCATGAATGACTTTGTATAGTAAAAAAAAAGAAATGAAGCGAAAGCGTCGGGCTTTCATTCCAAACCGCATGCTTTTTTCATATAGTCGTTATTATTCTCTTGTTGGGTATTCAGCATGAATGGTAGCAGTATTGTAGTGCTGAATATGCAGCTGCCTATCATCTAACTTTGTTATGTACTTCATTCGTACAAATTCTTCTGTTTCGGTTCACTCTTCTCAACTCCTACTTTAGGCAGTGAAGAATTGATTTGTGCTCAATTTGTACGTGCCGCGCAACATACTTTAGGAGTACCTGCAGTATATCTAACAAAAGCAAGTATCCTGGCATGAAAAAAAAACGATACAGTGCCACACTCTTGGCTCGTTGAAATACTTAAAATTATAAAATTCATCCCCGAATAGTAAACTGTTTTAAGATGTTAACAAAGTTATGGAAGACCAAACTGTGTATGAATACAAGTAATGACCACAATATTATGTCAAACACAATAGAAATTAAGCGCGGAATTTACCAGGAAGACTCTCTGAGTCCACTGGTATTCTGCCTTGCGCTTAACCCACTATCACATCTTTTAAATAATAGCCAATACGGGTATCAACTCAATTCCGCAGACTCTAATAGAAGAATATCACATAATTTTTATATGGACGACCTCAAAATCTATACATCAACAAAAAACAACCTGAGTAAACTCCTACAGATAATAGAAATGTTCTCAAACGACATCCGGATGAGTTTTGGAATCGAAAATGTAAAACACAAAACATCACCAGAGGAAAATTTTCATACTCTAATCCATACTCAACATAGGACAATCAAAGCATTGAGCCGCTCCGAATCGGAGAAATCTATAAATACCTAGGAATACAGCAAACTATAAGAATTGAGCACACCACGCAAAAACACGAAATCTCACAAGAATTTATCTATAGACTACAAAAAATCTGTACCTCAAACCTAAATAGCCGTAACCTAACGAAAGCAATAAACACATATGCGATCTCGCTTCTAACATACTCATTTGGCATCATAAAGTGGTCTCACACAGATTTGGAAGCACTCGACAGAAGAATCAGAACGACTCTGAAAGCATACCGATACCACCACCCAAAATCGGCATTGGAAAGGATAAACATACCCAGAAGCAAAGGAGGGAGAGGAATCCTAAACATACACAAACTACACAACAGCCAAATAGAAAAATTAAGAACATATTTTATAAACAAAGCAGAAACCTGTATACTATATCAAGTAGTAGTGCAAGCCGACAATAATTTTACACCGCTAGATCTTAAAAATTTACCACTAATCCACTTTAAAACAATAATATAATAATATAATACAATGGCGCTATTATAACTCTGACGAGTTTTATGGCCGAGCTTCTCTGCCAATTCGAGGGTGTGCTCCTTTACTTTTATTTCACCTACCAATTGGGTGGACATCAGAGGCGGTCGCTTCATACAAGCCGAGAAGCCCGGCTTGCGTACACATTTTCGTTCATTTCATACGAAATTCTTTAAAATCTGGTTATTTTACGTTTTAAATGTGTTTACTATTTAAGTTGTCAATAATATAGCCCCCACTGTAATTTGCCCCTAGAAGCCTGCTAAGAAAATAGCGCAAATACACTACCAATCCACCTCACAATGTGTATTTTGTTTGTACAGCCAATCACAGCACAGTGAGCATGCTTCAACGTTTCCACACATTAGCTTTTACGTGGCTTTCAAAACAGAATAACATAGCTTCTTTTCTCGCTTTCGCTAAGGAGAAACCAATTGCTTATTTTCAGACTTAAATTGAAAAAAAAACTAGCAAAGACCTTTTTTTATTTTTCACATCAAATTTGTATGGCTTCGGCATTCAAAAGTTCAGTATTCACAGCCATATGCATATTTGATTTGATTTTCCTTTGCATGTACATAGGTACATACTTATGCACATAATTTCTTACATCTGTATGTTCATGCAAACATAAATATCAAATACCAGGTTAGAAAAGGGTTGATTGTGATTTTTGGCGCCTATTGGCACAATATCAAGAAATCAAATTGGACCTCAGTTTTTCAAACACTAAAGCACCAATTTTTTAGGCAATAAGCAAATACACTTGCTACTGCTGAAATTTCCGTCGGTATAAGGAAACTAAAAATACCCCTGCGCTTTCGTGTAAGATTTCCCTAGCGCACGTTTTTATATTTAAGAATTATGTAAATACGAAATTTTTTATTTTAAAAATGTTCAGAGTAAAATTGCAAAATCAAGAAAAAACAATTTTAATTTAAAAATGTTTATTTTTATTTTAAGCACTATGAGATTTTGAAGGAAAAACTTTCGTTTTTATTCCATCAATTTTAATTTTTAATTTAAACATGTTTCTTTTTAAATCCTAAATACATTTTAATTTAAAAAATTTTATTTTTAATTTAAAAATTTTATTTTCGATTCCTTTTCTCTGAGTATACAAACAAAAAAATATGTATCAGGAAAACAAAAATAAAAAATACATATGAAAAAAACAAAAAAAAAAAATAAACGAGAAAAAACGATCTTCAAATACCCGAATTGTTCAAATACCCGTACAAACATACGCGTAATAAACAAACAAACAAGTGTTCGAGCATTGAAAAGCATTTATTCGGGCCACTCGAAAATGTTAAAAAGAAATCGAGAACTCTAAATCAAATTCAGTGACGGAACGCAATCAGACTTTTAAATAATACAGCAAAGGAAATTACATAAATGGCTAATGATTAATGGTTGCTTCACACGTAGGCTTGCCCAGGCAATTTATGCTAGGTCCGCCACTGGTGGACCTACAGTTTTATGCCGGCTCCGAACGGCGAATGCATTTTTTTTTAGAAGCTTTTTCATGGCAGAAATACTCTCGGAGGGTATGCCGCCCACTGCCGAGAGGTGACCGCTGCTCTTAAAAAACCCAATAATTGGATTTTTACTAATTAGAAAAATTGTTTTGGTGTTTGTTCGGACTGGGGTTTGAACCCGAGACCTCTGGCATAGCAGGCGAGCACTCTACCCACTGCACCACAGCGGCCACATTAAAACAATAGTACAGCTTATAACCGATTGGAGATCGAAAGAAATCCACGGCAGGTATGCAAACACAATCGGCCAAAGTTTCGTCTACATAGAACACACAAATAGATGGCTAACAAATGGAAAGCTCTTCCCCGAGACAGAAGGAACAATCATTGCTATACAGGATGAAGTTATCCACACCCGCAACTATGCTAAATACATATTAAGTGAACCAGTAAACGATGATAGATGCCGGAAATGCAACTCGGCCCCAGAAACAATAGTCCATATCATTAATGCTTGCCCATCTTTAGCAAACAATCACTACAAAACCCGACATGACGCCTTTGGAAAAATAATACACCTCAAGATCTGTGAAAAACACGGGCTAATAAACGATGCCCCACCTCACTACAAATACAAACCGGAATCAATTAAAGAAAACAATGAATTCTTGATATATTGGGACAGATCCATCTTAATGGACAATCCAGAAAATGCTACACTACACAATAGACCAGACATGATTATCATAAATAAGATCCATA
Organism: Urophora cardui; assembly: GCA_960531455.1. Taxonomy (NCBI): domain Eukaryota; kingdom Metazoa; phylum Arthropoda; class Insecta; order Diptera; family Tephritidae; genus Urophora; species Urophora cardui. Next base: position 39,039,749 of record OY482674.1, on the reverse strand, counting down.
AGACATGTTACATTATAGATTGCGCCGTTCCACATGATAAAATTATGCTGCAAACTATTAATAAAAAATTAACTAAATATAATAATTTGGCACGATACCTACAAAGAACTCAAAATCTCAACAAAATAGAAACATTACCAATCATAATAAGCTCATCAGGCACAGTCCCAAAACAAACAGTCCGAAACATCAATAAACTGGAAATGAACGAATTTGACCTACAAGAAATGCAAAAGGTGATCCTAATTAAGACATCATCAATAGTGAGAGAGGGATGAACAACGTTTGAGAAGTAAAGTTCTTAACCATGGCTAACAAGCCCGGATAAGAAAAACTGGCCAGCACACAAGCTGAGAAGAACAAAAATTATAATAATAATAATAATAATAATAATAATAATAATAATAATAATAATAATAATAATAATAATAATAATAATAATAATAATAATAATAATAATAATAATAATAATAATAATAATAATAATAATAATAATAATAATAATAATAATAATAATAATAATAATAATAATAATAATAATAATAATAATAATAATAATAATAATAATAATAATAATAATAATAATAATAATAATAATAATAATAATAATAATAATAATAATAATAATAATAATAATAATAATAATAATAATAATAATAATAATAATAATAATAATAATAATAATAATAATAATAATAATAATAATAATAATAATAATAATAATAATAATAATAATAATAATAATAATAATAATAATAATAATAATAATAATAATAATAATAATAATAATAATAATAATAATAATAATAATAATAATAATAATAATAATAATAATAATAATAATAATAATAATAATAATAATAATAATAATAATAATAATAATAATAATAATAATAATAATAATAATAATAATAATAATAATAATAATAATAATAATAATAATAATAATAATAATAATAATAATAATAATAATAATAATAATAATAATAATAATAATAATAATAATAATAATAATAATAATAATAATAATAATAATAATAATAATAATAATAATAATAATAATAATAATAATAATAATAATAATAATAATAATAATAATAATAATAATAATAATAATAATAATAATAATAATAATAATAATAATAATAATAATAATAATAATAATAATAATAATAATAATAATAATAATAATAATAATAATAATAATAATAATAATAATAATAATAATAATAATAATAATAATAATAATAATAATAATAATAATAATAATAATAATAATAATAATAATAATAATAATAATAATAATAATAATAATAATAATAATAATAATAATAATAATAATAATAATAATAATAATAATAATAATAATAATAATAATAATAATAATAATAATAATAATAATAATAATAATAATAATAATAATAATAATAATAATAATAATAATAATAATAATAATAATAATAATAATAATAATAATAATAATAATAATAATAATAATAATAATAATAATAATAATAATAATAATAATAATAATAATAATAATAATAATAATAATAATAATAATAATAATAATAATAATAATAATAATAATAATAATAATAATAATAATAATAATAATAATAATAATAATAATAATAATAATAATAATAATAATAATAATAATAATAATAATAATAATAATAATAATAATAATAATAATAATAATAATAATAATAATAATAATAATAATAATAATAATAATAATAATAATAATAATAATAATAATAATAATAATAATAATAATAATAATAATAATAATAATAATAATAATAATAATAATAATAATAATAATAATAATAATAATAATAATAATAATAATAATAATAATAATAATAATAATAATAATAATAATAATAATAATAATAATAATAATAATAATAATAATAATAATAATAATAATAATAATAATAATAATAATAATAATAATAATAATAATAATAATAATAATAATAATAATAATAATAATAATAATAATAATAATAATAATAATAATAATAATAATAATAATAATAATAATAATAATAATAATAATAATAATAATAATAATAATAATAACAATAATTTGACGAGTTTTCGCAATGAAAGTGACATTATTATCCACTAAAAGTGAGGAGTAAAGTATAGAAACAAAAACGAAATTTAGGGGTTCACAATAATCATACAACTTATGTAAACACAAAACCAATTGACGCAAATATTACATTCATCGGACACTCATTCTGCTCACGCTACCTTCCTTCTGCCACATTTCGTTGCACGCAAATGGGCCATAAAAATGCATCATGCAACAGCATACGTGATGCAAATAAACTGCGTTGCAAGAAGATTTCCATATGTACATACGTAAGTAAATACGTATGTATGTAATTACCAAAAAAAAAAAAAACAACAAACAACAAACAAAATTTGAGTACCGAACTGCAAATCGACGATAGCAAAATCGCAAAAATGCATGAATTCGACAGACCGCTGTTGCTTTCGCAACAAATTGCCGCAAGCATTTTTTCAGCAATGTGCATCACATTCTACAACTACGCACGGCTGCTGAAACAGGGGGCGGGCTTAGTAGGAATGACAGCGATTCAATGGAGTAGAGGGGACGGGCGGTTGGTTGGCCTGCGGCAAAGTATTTGCCATGCATTTGAGCATGCATGCGGCAGCCGTTCGTGACACGTGACGCGGCATGTTGCATGCACAATGCCGTGATTTGTTTTAACACCCACCCCACCACCCACACCCAGCCACGAGCACAAAAGCGACGATTTGCTTGGTAAAAGGGCGGATTGATGGTTTTTGGCAGCAAAAACACAAAGGCAAAGCTAATCGCACAATTGAAACCGAAAATCCCAAAATCATCTTCACTCGCGCCATCACAACGCGGTCGCGGTCGTGTTGAAAACGTCATCACCCACATGGAACATTACCACCAACTTGCGAAACATGATAACAGCAATGGCGGCCATATCTACATACATACTAGTAGAGATGTAAATGATTGTAGCTTCTACCAAATTTCTCGGGATAATGTTTATCTGCAGTCAAAAATGAAAACACACCAAAATTCTAAGCTTATAATAGTCTAGAAATGGGATTTCTTGGAACGGCGATACTCTAAGCTTTTTCGCCAGGATCTCCAACATGCACTTACATCATCCATATTATCACCGTCAACAACGACCAAAACAGCAACAACAACAATTCGACAAGCAATTCGAACCGGCTGCCATTCAGCCCATGACGTCACATGGTTAAACATGTGCTTATTATATATTTACAGCTGATGTTGGCGCATGTATGTATGTATGTGCAACATAGCACTTGTGTGTATGGCATGCCGTGTTGCATGCCACATTTATGCCACTAGGCGTGGTCTTCATATGATATTATACCTAGTTGCGATATGGCCGTGATATCATCATGATATGACCTGAATTCTTGGGTTAACATACTCCATAGATATATGTACATTAAAGGGACTCAACATGGACTGCCTTTAAGATGTGAAGGCTTTCTTTTCAAATAGTCTTATATAAAAACTGCTTCTTCTTAAACCCCAGCAGATTAGCAACACAACCAACTGGACCGTAGCCAATCATAATAACGGGTATAGCGAGCACTGTGTAGTCCATCAGAGACTCCATTAGCGACTCCATTCGGGAAACTCACGCGAGACGCTGGAACTCTACAGATTCCTCTATAATTACAAAGTGCTTTCTGAAAAGGCCTAACAGGGAGGCAGCAAACTTCCTTCTCAAGTAGAAAAGGAGAAAGCGTTTCGGGCCCTTGTGGGCTTGCTTACTAGAAACAATCCATGCGGACAGCACATGACCACTACAGGCACTATCGAGCACTGATTATGCCTATCTTGTTTGTAGATGGACGACGACGGCACAGAGCATTTTCTCTGCACCTTTTCGGCTTGAGCTAGACTAAGATTGCGCATTCTGAGAATGGCAGATACACATTATCTACCACTCGACAAACTTCTCAAATTTATAAAAGAATCTGGGAAGTTTGCAGAGGAACTCGGATTTCACTATCCCACCTGTTCGCCACAGTCTTAAGTGTACAATGGGAAAATACATACTATGCCTGAGTGCTTGGAAAAGACATAGTTTTCCCGGCCTATAATAATTCCATTCCATTCCTTAAACCCCACAACTGGCTATACCGGTACTCGATTCGCAATTAACCATTTATTTTTTACTTTCCCGACTTGATTATGATTTTCCATGCTTCATACACGTTGGATTTCATAGTTTCATTGCCCAAGGAGGGATGAGAGGCGGGGTAATGGCACAACGATTGTTGCATCTACTTCAGGCAACAGCGGCCAAAGTGGACAGTGGGTGGGTTGCGGAAGCTAACACGCACACAAAGCTTCCACATATATGCAGCTTAACACACAAGGCGCACATTTACATGCACACATCTGTGCTTTTATTGTTCTCAACTCGTCGATTGGTGGTTCCCTATGCGATGCGGTGTGCACTTGCTTGGTTCCCTTGTGTCTGCTTACATTTTGAAAGGATATGAGTTTGCATGTGTGCCACCACTGTGTGACATTAGCCATGCCAGACGTGCCACTCAGTCCAACGGTGGCACAATTGGTGTAGCGTGTGCCCGTCTGTTGCTTAATCGAACTTCAGCAAATTGAAGTAAAAGCGACTTTGGAAACAGCTGTCAACTATAACTACGCTTCAGCATACATATGTATATATTTTCTACTGTGCTTGACAAGGGATGATGGTGTTTAAGTGGCGAAGGCGGAAAGAGGGGGATGCGTAAAAGTTCTTGTTTGCTATGAATTTTATACTTATTATTATACCTTATATTTTCACTCAGATATCTCGACTAAGGCATTAGTTGGTGGGTGGACAGTTTAAAAGAGAAATATATTTGTGCCTTAGAAGAAGTAGATTATGGCTATGAATATCATGAGACTTTAAATACTTATGTCGGCTACGCAAAGTCCTTCCGAAGGGAAGCTCTAAACCAGTAAACTGCACCGCGGACGAGTTAGCAAGAAAAGGAACCCATCTGAAGGCAACGATGGCCACTAGCTGGGTGACTGGGTAAAACTATATACGATCTTACCTTATAAAACAAGCAAATTGCAGATGGGCTGGAGAATCCGCTTGCTTGATTTAAAGACAAATATTGCCAAGACTGGACCATGAAAGTTCTAGATCAGTGACTCTTCTCAGTGTGACCTACATTGGCGCTCTGGTTGGTATAATAACGGACCACTGCCTCATGGACACCCATGGAACTCGCATGGGCCTCCTTACCAACAACTTCTGTGGCAGCTGCAGGAATGAGGAGGGGGAGATAGAAATCGTAGAACACTATCTATGCTCTTTTCCCGCGCTGTCTAACTACAGGTACGCTTGCCTCCACAGACACTCCTTTGGATGTCTGGAGGAGATCGAAGAGCGCAAAGGTGTCTGAAATCTTAGGCTATATGAAACGAACTAGATACTTCAGTTTTATAGGCGTATAATTTTTCTCTACAGCAGAAAAATCAAGAGCTCTACGTGGTATCACAACGGTCCGAAAGGCCTATGTTTACCTTCGTATTGGACGAACTATTACCTAACTCTAACTTACTTATGCCTCTTCAGGGAGATTACGATTTTGAGCTGTTTCTAGAGCTTGAGGTTTTCCTCGATTGAAATTTTATTACTCAGCTTTGTTAATACCCAAACACCGTACGTAGAAGTAACCGTTAAAGCGAATGGCATATTCAGTTTTTTGATACACTCCCCAGGGAAGGAAAATCGGGGCCTAAATTGAACATTTTGTTTTTTTCTCATTTAGTCATTCAACAAAACGCATTTATAACTTCTTTGCAGTGCAGTTTTATGCAAGTTTCAACATCACTTTATTTTATTTAGAAACGAGGGGGAATTCACTAAATTCACATAAAGTTCTTTTAGCGCCAGTAACACGCATGTAAAGGTTTATTTATTATTCGGTGTTATAAGAGCGACGAACCACGAACCACACGTTGCGTTGATAACTAGTAAAGCCGCCTTTAAGCTCGCAACAGTCGTTCAAAAACCAAATTGTTTGCATGCTGTGCCGCAGAATGATAATTCGGTAAATGTGCGACTAGCCACTAGTGACACACGACCGACTTATAAGTGCCGGAAACTCGATATTCCAACGACAAACGTCGAACACTTATTTAATATCCTTTTTTTCGCCACAGTAAGACTGGATGCATGTGTTTGGCATCTTAAATCGCTCTAACTTTCTATTGTTTGCTTGAATTGTCACTAAAAAAAAACGTTTGATTTTTCTTCTTACAAAAGCATTTGTGTTCAGCAACGCCCAATTCACCCCAGCACTAACAAGTTTTTCTCTGCTGTGTTTTTCTTTTTTTTTTTTAATTGCATATTCATCCGAGGATTATCATCAAAATGTTGACAGCTAGACTTTGACGTCATGCGCCTCTCGAAAAGCGTTACTGATGAGCTGTCCACAAAAGATGAAGAAGAGACACGCGTGTTCCAGCACAGAAAATGCATTATATATGAATCTGCACCCCATATACACATGTACATATGAATGTACCCTGCAGGGAACTCAATAACTAGTGAGCCAAATTTCTAGTTCCGAACTAGCGAAAAGGTGTCAAAAGGGAACTAGATCAATTGTAGTTAGACCCTTACCAGTTCAGAAGGAGTGAATTGAGTGATTATTATAAGACAACTTTGATTTGTCTGCAATTTCGAAAAATTTTATGAAAATTTTTCGTTCGTTCAATTACCGTCGGCTTTGTGCATTTCTGCAATTCTCAGATGTTTAGTGAAGCATTTTATATAAAGAGTTTTCTATTTGCATCTTGTATGAAATGAAATGTTCCCCTAATTGTGCTTTTCCGATCCCTCAGGCTTATTCTTATTCTTATTCTTATTTTATTTTTTTTTATTTTATTACTTTTTAAATATTATTGTAAATTTTTATTAAATAAATAAATAAAAAATATTAGTTAAAAAAAAATTTCAAAAAAAAATTAAAAAAAAAATTAAAAAAAAAGAAATTATCATCCACCTTGACACCGACAGGATTCGAACCCGAGCCCCTTAGATTGAAAGACACATGCGTTAGCCAGTCGGCCATCGCGCCACTTGCATGAAGTGTGTCAAATCCTGCACTTAAGCGGCAGATGTAAAACTGTATAATTTGTAGGTACTTGTAGCTAGTTCAGAACTATCGAAATTGTGCCAATAAACGAACTAGTGTAAACTGTAGAATTTAGTACTAGTTCGGAACTGTCGAAAATGTAATGCAGAGGGTGACAATTGACACCGCCTATGACATCTCCGTGTTAAATTCGCTTGTTGATAACATGCAAAAGAGATTAAGCTCGCACTAGTAGTGTCGAAAAATGCACTACACCTTTTTTAGTTGATATTCAGAAAGTTCCAATTGATATTCAGAATTTCCATTTGAAATTCAGAAAATTACAATTGAAATTCAGAATTTCCATTTGAAATTCAGAAAGTTACAATTGAAATTCAGAAATTCCATTTGAAATTCAGAAAATTGCATTTGAAATTCAGAAAATTACAATTGAAATTCAGAAAATTCCATTTGAAATTCAGAAAATTCCATTTGAAATTCGGAAAATTACATTTGAAATTCAGAAACCTCCTCACAGTACTCAAGAAGTTTTCTGAATTTCAATTTTTATTTTCTGAATTTCAAATGTAACTTTCTGAATTTCAAATGTAATTTTCTGAATTTCAAATGTAACTTTCCGAATTTCAATTGTAATTTTCTGAATTTCAAATGGAATTTTCTGAATTTCAAATGGAAGTTCTGAATTTCAATTGTAATTTTCTGAATTTCAAATGGAAATTCTGAATTTCAATTGTAATTTTCTGAATATCAATTGGAAGTTTCTGAATTTAAACTGAAAAAGGTGTAGAAGCGACCTAGTTCGTAACTAGAGATCTTCCCTACAGGGTATGTATGCAACAAAACACGCAAACTTGTTTGTATTCATTATTTTTGCAACACTCGTGTGCGGCACGTTTCCACATTGTCATTGTACTTATTCATTGGATAAGCAATAAAAATATTAGGGTGAAATGAATTTGTATAGAAAACGCTATGACTTAAGGGTGTTTTGTCTGTTTTTTTTTTTTTTCTGATAGAGATAATGTCGAAATTGGTGTATCTGCATATTTATGTTTATTTGTATAAAGCGTTGCATAGTATTTAAAATCCACCAACTCGTTATGCACATGCCAGATGTGACAGCATTTAATTTAAGGGTTCTTCATATTTGTCAGTTATATGCTTGGATGTGCATGCATATTTAATTATAATTGACTTTTTGTATGTGACCATTCTCTAAGTAATATCACTGTATATTTATGACATATTATTTATTGTTTTATTACACTTAATCCACTGCAATATGCCCATACGTTGCACAAAAGACTAGAAATGCAACTTGTTTCATGTATGATTTGCATCAGATACTGAGAAGCTTTTTTTAATGGCAGAATTACACTTGGAGAGTATGCCGCCCACTGCCGAGAGGTGACCGCTGTTTTTAAAAATCCCAATAATTGGGTTTTTACTAAATAGAAAATTTTTTGGTGTATGCTCGTACTGCGGTTAGAACCCGAGACCTCTGGAATGGCAGGCGAGCACTCTACCCACTACAACACAGCGGCACATTCGATAGGGCGACAAAACTCCTCGGCTGGAACCTCCAAGAGGTAGCTGCCTGGGCAATGGACTTCCGTCTCTCCTCCCCTATGCCTGTTTCTGATGCTTGCGCCAGTGCAGACTGCGGGGGGAGACCGCGAAAGGCTAGCAAAGGCTGTTGTTCGCTCGAGTAGGCCTCCACAAGCCAGGCGGAGAGTTGCGAGACGGCCTCAGTCATGGTTCGAGGTGCCTGGCGGACGGCATAAAACGCATTTATCTTGTTGTGTTGAAGGATAAACAGGATAAAGACTCACAACAACAACAACAAACTTTTCGAAAAGGTTCTTTACTAAAGGGAGTGTGATATGTGTCTTCTTTCTTGCTATTTCGGGTGCCTTTAGCAACGTCTCCACTACGACGCTGTTGAAGGGGCTCGAATGGATCCGAATACCGCCAATCGTTCGGCGCTGGATCGAGGATCTTTGGATTTTCCCGACGGTCACGAGTGAGTGGTGCCTATCGAAGATGTCAAGGAGGGCACATAGGGGCACCCCACAAGGTGCAGTACTCTCACCCCTGTTCTGGAAACTAGAGCTCAACAAAATACTCTTCATAAATACACAAAATACTCTTGGGAAAATACACAACATGCTAAAACTTGCGAAGTTTTGCATTCCAAGTTCAGTAACACGCCTCCAATATGATGTTGGTAACACTAAGCACCACTAAGCACACAATGTGAAGGATCACTGTTTTTGGACAACCTAACCTTCACATTCCATGCTTTGGAAAAGAAAACACACCCAACGAACTTGCTGCTGTTCAGAGTTTTACGGCTGTTCTTCATTCTAGAGCTCTAAAAGAAATAAAAAATGTCTGTATTTGACTTATGTACCTATCTCTTGCAGCAGGAAGCAAATAATTATTGGCATTTACTGTTGTTGTTATATTATGTACGTATGTATTTAGCTGCTGCTTTTGTTAGACCCAAAAATCACCTGCAGCATCTGTGACCTTAACAAAATGCCACAAACGTGATGAAGGTGCTCAAAAAATTCTACGCACATTGTAAATATTTATACACATACAGACATACATATGCGTGTAAATATGCAGCAGCTCTCGTTTTCAGTTTAATTCAGTTCAGCTGATCTTGATTTACATTCATACATTCATACATACACTTGCCTTTGCTTACCTTGCACTGCCTGCCCGGCTTCTCTCTCGCTCCGGCAGGTTGTTTCAAATTTAAAACGAATTAACCCCCAAACATTCTAAAGTCATCAAGGCGTTCATCCGACATCTCCATTCCTCATATTTTTGTATGTAAATACACACATGTTTGTGTGTGTAATCGCATCGTGTGTTGCACTAATTATACCCTCAGTGCACCGCAAAACATCCTCCGATCACAAGCCAATGCCAGCAGCAAAATTCAACCCAAAAATATATTTCCAACAGTACAAACATTACCACACGGCGCAGTTGCCACTGCCAACGCGGTGCACCACCTTTACCGACGCATCATCACTATCGCAACCGTCATTACCGTCATCATCATCATCAGCAGCACCCGTGCTCCTTGGCGTTATTGTTTGTGGTGTGGTTGCCGAAAATCTGCTGCTTGTTCATCCCATACTCGTAGTGGTACAAATGACCATCAGGGCAATTATTCATTTTATATCATTTTAAAGTCATTTTCGTGTAGAATTTCATTCTTCTCCTCGTAACTATACGAGAGTATTCATATTACTTTTGGTTATTTTCGGCAGCTCAATTTGTCTTTGCCTTTTTTTCGAGTTTTTAGGAACACATGTGCATTGCGTTTTCGCTTGTGTGCAATTCTTTCATTAACATCGTATACCCAGTGGGGCTAAGACTTAAGAAGAATAAAAACAATAGAAAATATGGCATTAATGAGTTTTAGCTCGAGATGATGTTCCAAATATAGCGTGATGATTGGTTGGTTGGTATGATTGGCGACTCCCACAGACTTAAATAAGCGACGTTTTAATACCATGACTCGTGACTAAAGAACCAGAACCAAAAGAATTGAGTGGAACAAAATATCAATTAGGAAACCAAGGCAGATCTTACGCTCTATATCCATCCTGTTGAGCTTAGGTATCTAAGAAGCCGCTCAAGTCTAACGTCCTTGAGTTCCGAGAGGTTGTCGAATAAAGGCTTGCTAAAGGAAATTCATTCTGCCAGGCAGTGTGAAGAACTTTCGCATACCAGTCGCCCCCCGCTTCTGGAAAATTACAGCTGCGACACTGAGTATTATAATCCAATTCCAATCCGGCCGCCTGGATAGCAAAAGCCCAATATCCCTTGAATACCGCTGCTAAGTGGTAAATGCCCCTCCTGTCCATCTTTAGCATGGCTGAGAAGCGCATTTCATTGTATGAAGTCCGCAGACTACTGCAGACCCTGCAAGTCCGCAACCTCTTCCGTTTGGTTCTTGCCTGCTCAAACAAGAGCTAAGTGATTCGGCTCTTGATGAAGGCCAGGAGCGCAAGAACCTCCATCGCCTCTGCGATAACAAGAGCCGAGAGTCCTGCCTGGCCAGCTTATCAGCCATTTCGTTTCCCTTGATGTCTCGGTGTCCCTGCTACGTCGACTTGCTAGACCCATGACCCACTGTCTACATTGCCCGACCAGGCCTAATGGAATCGTTGCAGATCCCAGAGCCGCCTGACTATCCGAGAAAATTCCTATCCTTTTCCCGACACCAGCGGCCCCTTGTATGGCGAAAACTTCTGTTTGAAAAACGCTCGCCATGTCCGAGAGGTTTATTGATATGGAAGTGTCCGGCTGACTTGCGAAGATACCCGCTCCCACTTCGTATGCGATTTTTGACCCGCGTTCGGGAAAACTTAAACATCGAATCACTGAGCTATTTTACCATATCCCCTTTTTATACCGTCCCCGAAAGGCATATCCCAAGGCAAATGGATTTATGTGGAAATGTTTTTCGACTAGAATAAAGCCCGATTCTTAGATCTCTTGCATTTTAAGTGAGTACTTATGGTTTCCTCAATCTTAATCAATACAGTTTCAACAAACTCGCTTCAATGGCTCACTAAAATTCACAACTGGCTATACAAATCCATCATTTATCCACTAATTGTGTTGCTTTTATTTATTCTTTTGCTTTTTTCCACAAATTTTGTGCTACACTTGCTATAGATTATTAATCAGGTGCAAATCTAGTGGAATTTAATTCCATTTGCTACCTGCTGCCTGTGTCTACCTGTCTGCCTTAGCCTTTGCCTTTGCCCTTGTCTGCCCTTCTTACATGCCTATATAAGCCCAATCGCACATTCTACGAATGTCTTACGTGGCTGCTGTTATGTATGACTGTCTAAAAGAACATTACGTGCAGCTGATTTCTGTTGGCGCAACTGCTCTTTGGTTTGTTCGACGCCGTAACAGCTGGCCTCTGGCCCGTTTGCCTACTGGCTTCGTCTGCGTCGACCTGCTGAACTCTTTTCAAAAACACATTTAAACATTCTTAATTTATGATCGTTGGTTGGTTTCTCTGCCCGTTTTTTTTTTTTTTCTTTTTTGAAGAAATTCTACCAATTGCAATACGTTTTTAATCAGCAACACGTAATTTCTGTGTCATTTTGCATTCTTCCTTTTTTAGCTAATTTTGGTATAAAGAAAAAATATTAGCTTTTACTTTCGTTATTTGGCACATTTGGCAAATATCTTAATTTATTAGTAATTGTTGGCACATGCTTTGGCGCCAATTACATGTGCAGGATGTACTTAAAGTTAAAGAAAAATACATAAGTTCGTATATACATACACTCAGAGAAAACCCGCATCTTAAAAATGACTATCTAAATATTCAGCTTTACTATTCGCTTTTTTACTATGAAAACACGGGAATATGACTATGAAACAACTTGATCTGAATATAAATGTATTATTTCAACCGTTCAAGTATGAAAGATATTCAACTTGAATATGAAAAACTTTGAGTTGACTAGTAAATACTAATCCAACTGGACAAGTATTAACACCTGTCATTATAAAATTTGTAATAGTCATCTTCAAGTTGAAACATATTTATTTTAACTACTGTTGATGCTTCAACTTCAATATGGTTCATAGTAAACTTAAATATTTAGCCCAGTAAAATCAATTTATGCTGCGTAGATTTTCGTTCCTTCATTTGAATGCGGCTTTTCAAATTTCCGTAATTCTTAGATGGTTTATACATTGTTCGAGCTATATAGCATGATTGAGCAACTCAAATATAACTCATTTTCCACAAGGGAAATGAGTTGGCTTATTTAAAGCCATTTTTCATACCCCAGAGGTTGGCACTCTCGCCGAACCTTGGAGCTACAGCGCTCCCCGCACGTGAATACATAAAAGGGTTTAAAAAAGCACATATGTATGTATACATATGTATGTATGTGCATATGTACACACAAAGTTTAGACACATAGTTAAATTCAATCTTATATTATAAATGTGAAATGGAAATTGTGTTTAAACTCAATTGGCGAGAAAAACGCTGAACGGATCCTCACGAAACTTTGCACACCTAGGTATTTTCACCCGGTAATAGCTATAGACATATTTTTAATCTGATTAAAAGTCAGGGATGGGCACCTCCCATACAAAATTTTCCTTTTTTTCGTAATATCTCTTGAAATATTTGTACTAGAATAATGAAAATTTTTGTGAAGGAATAATACAAAAATATATACTCAACGGATAAACAATTTAGGTCTTGGTAAAGCAGGGATGGGCACTCTCCTCCCATATAAACTGAAATTTTCACATCGAATATCTCTGGAAATATTTGTAGTAGGGTACTGAAAATTGGTGTGAGGGCATGTGAGATAACTATGTATTAAACGGGAAAACACTAGGTCTTGGTAAAGCAGGGATGGGCACCTCCCATACAAACTGAAACTTTCACATCGAATATCTCTGGAAATATTTGTAGTAGGGTACTGAAAACTGGTGTGAGGGCATGTGAGATAACTATGTATTAAACGGGTAAAAACGCTAGGTCTTGGTAAAGCAGGGATGGGCACCTCCCATACAAACTGAAATTTTCACAGCGAATATCTCTGGAAATATTTGTAGTGTACTGAAAACTGGTGTGAGGGCATATGAGATAACTATGTATTAAACGGGAAAAACACTAGGTCTTGGTAAAGCAGGGATGGGCACCTCGCATACAAACTGAAACTTTCACAGCGAATATCTCTGGAAATATTTGTAGTAGGGTACTGAAAACTGGTGTGAGGGCATGTGAGATAACTATCTATTAAACGGGTAAAAACGCTAGGTCTTAGTAAAGCAGGGATGGGCACCTCCCATACAAACTGAAACTTTCACAGCGAATATCTCTGGAAATGTTTGTAGTAGGGTACTGAAAACTGGTGTGAGGGCATGTGAGATAACTATGTATTAAACGGGTAAAAACGCTAGGTCTTGGTAAAGCAGGGATGGGCACCTCCCATACAAACTGAAACTTTCACAACGAATATCTCTGGAAATATTTGTAGTAGGGTACTGAAAAATGGTGTGAGGGCATGTGAGATAACTATGTATTAAACGGGTAAAAACGCTAGGTCTTGGTAAAGCAGGGATGGGCACCTCCCATACAAACTGAAACTTTCACAACGAATATCTCTGGAAATATTTGTAGTAGGGTACTGAAAACTGGTGTGAGGGCATGTGAGATAACTATGTATTAAACGGGTAAAACTGCTAGGTCTTGGTAAAGCAGGGATGGGCACCTCCCATACAAACTGAAATTTTCACATCGAATATCTCTGGAAATATTTGTAGTAGGGTACTGAAAACTGGTGTGAGGGCATGTGAGATAACTATGTATTAAACGGGTAAAAACGCTAGGTCTTGGTAAAGCAGGGATGGGCACCTCCCATACAAACTGAAACTTTCACAACGAATATCTCTGGAAATATTTGTAGTAGGGTACTGAAAACTGGTGTGAGGGCATGTGAGATAACTATCTATTAAACGGGTAAAAACGCTAGGTCTTGGTAAAGCAGGGATGGGCACCTCCCATACAAACTGAAATTTTCACATCGAATATCTCTGGAAATATTTGTAGTAGGGTACTGAAAATTGGTGTGAGGGCATGTGAGATAACTATGTATTAAACGGGTAAAAACGCTAGGTCTTGGTAAAGCAGGGATGGGCACCTCCCATACAAACTGAAACTTTCACAGCGAATATCTCTGGAAATATTTGTAGTAGGGTACTGAAAACTGGTGTGAGGGCATGTGAGATAACTATCTATTAAACGGGTAAAAACGCTAGGTCTTAGTAAAGCAGGGATGGGCACCTCCCATACAAACTGAAACTTTCACAGCGAATATCTCTGGAAATGTTTGTAGTAGGGTACTGAAAACTGGTGTGAGGGCATGTGAGATAACTATGTATTAAACGGGTAAAAACGCTAGGTCTTGGTAAAGCAGGGATGGGCACCTCCCATACAAACTGAAACTTTCACAACGAATATCTCTGGAAATATTTGTAGTAGTGTACTGAAAACTGGTGTGAGGGCATATGAGATAACTATGTATTAAACGGGAAAAACACTAGGTCTTGGTAAAGCAGGGATGGGCACCTCCCATACAAACTGAAACTTTCACAGTGAATATCTCTGGATATATTTGTAGTAGGGTACTGAAAACTGGTGTGAGGGCATGTGAGATAACTATGTATTAAACGGGTAAAACTGCTAGGTCTTGGTAAAGCAGGGATGGGCACCTCCCATACAAACTGAAATTTTCACATCGAATATCTCTGGAAATATTTGTAGTAGGGTACTGAAAACTGGTGTGAGGGCATGTGAGATAACTATCTATTAAACGGGTAAAAACGCTAGGTCTTAGTAAAGCAGGGATGGGCACCTCGCATACAAACAGAAATTTTCATAGCGAATATCTCTGGAAATGTTTGTAGTAGGGTACTGAAAACTGGTGTGAGGGCATGTGAGATAACTATGTATTAAACGGGTAAAAACGCTAGGTCTTGGTAAAGCAGGGATGGGCACCTCCCATACAAACTGAAACTTTCACAACGAATATCTCTGGAAATATTTGTAGTAGGGTACTGAAAACTGGTGTGAGGGCATGTGAGATAACTTTCTATTAAACGGGTAAAAACGCTAGGTCTTAGTAAAGCAGGGATGGGCACCTCGCATACAAACAGAAATTTTCATAGCGAATATCTCTGGAAATGTTTGTAGTAGGGTACTGAAAACTGGTGTGAGGGCATGTGAGATAAGTATGTATTAAACGGGTAAAAACGCTAGGTCTTGGTAAAGCAGGGATGGGCACCTCCCATACAGACTGAAATTTTTACAGCGAAAATCTCTTGAAATATTTATAGTAGGGTACTGAAAATTGGTGTTGGGCATATGAGATTATTACGTACTCAACGGACAAAAAAAAATAAGAAAACTATCTTTGACGTCAAGAATGATATTTTTCTATGTAACTTTTTTGGACTAACTCAATATGCTAATATTATTAGAAGCACGTGGTATGAAACCCGCGGGTAACCTCTAGTATGAAATATATTTAAAACAAATATGCTGTCTCTTAGAGTTGAATAAAAACATATTGAACTTCAATATGAATCATAGTAAACTTAAGAATATGTCATAGTCAGCTTCAATATGAACATTTTTTAAAACAACTATGTTGTAACTTTAACTTGACTATAAAAATATTCAGTTTGAATATGCTGCATTTTTCAACATATTTGGGACAACTATTTTTCATAGTTGTTTTTACTATGACAACACTTCAAGTCGAGTATGGTTAATTTTCATTTTAACTACTTAATATTTATTATGATGGTATGAAGTGCAACGTAGTCAGAATCACTATTTTCATCCTAGGCGCAAAACCATTGTTAAAAATAGTCAAATCAAGGTGTAAATAGTCAGATATACGTGCTTTTTTTGCAGAGTGTAGGTAAAACCTCCTATATGTTCTCTCAAGCTTTAGAATACGCTCCGTCACAAAAAGGCTGTGAGCTCTCGATGATGCCTATGATAGCCATGTATTGCCCACAACGAGAGTCCGAAACTCCCTCCTCCTCTGCACGAGTCCACTTCTTCCATGTCACGGTTCTTCACGGTTCAAATTTGTAGCCAGACATTCGGACAATACGTCAAAACGTTCTTATTTTAATGGATGGCGACGGACCCAAGTTCTTGAGGAAATCTCATTTTTTGCAAAAATGTCACGCAGTATTTTACTTGTTCGGTACGCGGTTTGGCACTTTAAACCACGATATGTTTGTAACTGCCTTCAATCTTGTTCTCATTGGCCGGCAAAGAAATCCAGCCAAAGGACTCGTCCGTTGGTTGGTTGCTGTGCTATCTGGCTGAGTATGCCAGATCCAATTAGCGCACTGGGCGCCATTTTGATGCACCTACTCCTGTACCAATTGAAAAACTGTTGTTACGGTTCAAACCATTCGGTCCTTTCTATTAACCTACTGAGGTCTTCTAAGGGGCAGTTGGCTATATCGTGCAGGTTTCGGGTTATGTGCCTGATGTGAGACAGTGCCGGACATTCGCACAGGAAGTGTGCGATCGATTCCTCGCTTCCGTTTTGGTTGCAACTTCTGCATCTAGTGTTAAATGGGATTCCCATGCGTTCGGCCTTTTTTCCGAATGGCCAGTGTCCCGTAATAGTGGACGTTATTCTAAAGATTTCCTTTCTTGATCTGTTGAGAAGTTCTCTAGTCTTTTTTATGTTGTATTGAGGCCAGATCTGCTTTGTGATCTTGCAAGTTGTCAAAGATTTCCACCGGAGAGTGGCCAGTTCTACGTGTTTATTGTGAATGTCTCTTTTGATTGCTGACAGCGGGCAGCTAATCGTGGCTGCCCCATCTATCGCCAGTTCATATGCCATCTCATTGCCCATTATGTTCCTGTGGCCGGGAACCCAGATGAGGGAGATGATCACGAACTCTGCTGCTATTGCTTTGATCGCATTTTCTGACTGTCTTAGAGGATGTTACGGGAGAGTTAAACGCCATGAGCGCTGCCTGACTATCTGAGTATATATTTACCTCGCGTCCCCCAACTGCACTCCCTAACAGAATCTCGCAAGCCCGTTCTATGCCATACAATACCGCTTGGAAAATACTGGCGAAGTCTGGGAGACGAAAAGAGAGTGAGATATCTGGTTGCTCTGAGAAAACCCCAGATCCGACACCCGTGTCCATTTTGGACCCGTCTGTGTCGATCGAGATTGCTTCCTTCTTAAGCACGCTATCCCTTCTCCATTCCCGTCTTGAGGGGAACCTCACCTTAAAGCTCCTGTCAAAAAGTCCAGTGTGGTTGGGAGATAGTCTGATGTTATTTGTACAGCGGAAAGCCTGTTTAGGATACTACCGTGACCATACTGCCTCTCAGTCCAGCAGCCCAACTCGCGCAGACGAATCTGAATAAGTTTAGCAAGCGAACCAGTCTCAGACATCACATCGTACGAGAATGTCTTTCATAGGTTCTCTGTCTTATTTTACGCATTACAAAAATGTATTTAATAGAAGAGGTTGGTAAAATATCCAAAGCACATTTTATAGGATATCATATGTGGTAATCAGAAGGCTGATCCGGCGATAGTTGGCGCATGTTGCGAGATCGCCTTTCTTGGGGAATGGACAGGCGGCACATACATAGGCTACAATGAGCTGGCATGAGACCATAATCTGCAAGGCTAGTCCCCAATATCTGGTCCCCAACATCTGCGATTAGAGATATGAGTTCTTAATAGCGATTAAGTATATGTATATGGGAATGGATATAAATGAGGAAAGCAGCATTCGATTCTGTACTCAGGGCTAAGGTTCATATTCACATATCTACATTCATATGTATGTACATATGTATATGCATATTATTAGGTACATATCACGTTCTGTGTGTGTTCTTGCTTCCATATGATGTTAACCAAATTGAATTTTAGGAACCATATCCTTTCTGCACACAACAAAAATCTCAAACAAAACTAAGTAAGAGAGGAGGAACAAAGATTTATCATCGTACGAGTATGAACAAACAAATGTGTGAAACATTAACAATTACAGTATTAAACATTACTGGCATACATGCCGACATGCAAACATTTGTGCAGCCATACATACATTCCTATAGGCACACATGGGAATGTACCGCACTTGGGTACTTACTTACGTGCCATAACAAATGTCGATGTGAAAACAAAAACCAGAAGTCACAATTTGAAGGCAAATTCAACAATCAAATTGCAGTCAATTTGCCGACAATCTGTTTAACATCTGAACTGTTTATTTTAAATGAATTCTAGAAAAACAAAAAAAAAACGAAAGAAACGGCAGTAAAACAATGAAATATCACATGTTTAAAGGCTTTGCATATGGTAGATACATATAAAATGACGTAAATACCCGCTAGGTAAAATTCATAATTCATTTCAAAGATTCATCTCATTTACAGCGAGTTCCTTTCACATGCATCACGTTTTCTTCGAGTGCGCAGGATTCTCCGAATCTAGAAGCAAGATTCGTAGAATATTTGCAGGTGAACATACACCCGAGTCGATCAAAGGCTTGCCAGTTCGACTTCGAGTGCTACGGTTACGTACTGGTGCACAGCCTTCTTCATCCGGCACCAGTTTCAGCAAGTTCAATGAAGGTCCTTGGGAAATACTTGCGGGTTCAAGCTTGACTAAGGGTAACGCAGGGTGACCGCAACGGACGTAGAGCCTAGCGCTGAAATCACCTGCCGACGGTAACTTGACGGTAGTAAGTACCGGCGAGATCGGTAGGCTGACAGTAGGAGGTTTAGTGCAGGTTAGAGTCGCACACTGACGGGGTAAAGGCTTTCGATGCTTCCTCCTCGTAAAAAAAAAATAAATAAAAAAAGATTAAAAAAAATTAAATCGAGGCCGTTCCTTTCAAATGGTCCGATTTTTATTATTTTCTATCAAAATGTCAATATCTGTTCAATCAACTTTAGGTGCGCTATATTTTGTATTAGACCAAAGGGACGGGCAGATAAACAGACAGAACGATAACCAGGTGGACATACAGACAGATGAAACTCCTCAGCTCATGATTTTCATTTTATAGGTAATTACGGGTCAATCATCTCACCTTCTGATACTTAAAAGAAATCTAATATTACCACTTCATGTTCCTGATAGATATACAATGAATTTTCAGGATCTAGAAAAATAACGAAGGATCTATAAAATTTTTCTCAAAACAACCTTAAATTTTGCTGTCGAAATTTCTGCCGAACTACATTCTACTTTTCCTATGGGGTCAGCTTAGGCAAATACGAATTCACATACATACATATATGTAAATGTTAGTACGTGGATGCCAACAAAATAAGCATGCTAATGGGAACGGAATCTTTCCAAAAAAAGGAAGAAAATTAAAAGGAAAACGGCCGAAAAATTGGGAATTTCTCTGAAGGGCATAGAAATGTGGAAAAGGATTGCCGCATTCGGTGCAACGTGTTCTACAAATGAAAATTCGCTTTGGCCTCAAAACACGTACTCTTGCAAACACATGGTCGATATGTCCGTTATATGTACGTACGTGCCCCACTTGCGTACAAGCGTACTTTCTTTTAATAAGTAAATGCATATCGTCGCCTGAGAAAACGAATGTCGTATGTGAAAATCGACGATTTCTACACTCAAAAAAAAATTTACTCAGATTATGGAAAAATGGGAATGATTCGGCGCTAAAGACATATTTCCATATTTTGATGTACAATTTTCTTTAAAACGTGGTTTTTATTCCTTGGTTTGAAGAAAATCGTACATCAAAACAATGAAAATATGTCTTTAGCGCCGAATCATTCCCACTTTTCCATAATCTGAGTAAGTTGTTTTTTCAGTGTAGTTTTTGATGCAGGTTAACTAAATCGGACCTAATCTTTTAATTTTTCCAATCCATTTTTTTCTATCTCTTTTAGTTCTTGAGTTATTTAGTATGCATTTGTCGTATGTTACAAAATTACTACCATTTGGGTAAGCTTTTCCATATTTCATATAAATTATAAATTTCCATATAAATTCGTGTTTTTTTTATTTTAAACAAATGTCGTATGTGCCGCTGAGCTACTGAGAATAAACCAAAATATTGTATCGGAGCTATAGGTTATAGTGATCCGATCTGAATGATTTTCACTGACATATTTTATTGTAGTATAATACCAATTACTGCAAAGTTTAGTATAATTTGATCCTTAAATATGGAAGTTATACCCGAAAACAGCTATATCTGAACAATCGGTTGTATGGGAGCTATATTCTATAGTGGTCCGATCTTGACAAATTTCGGTGACATTTATTAGGTCCATATGGGTACAAATACCTCAAAGTTTCATGCCCTTATCTGTTTACATGGAGAAGTTATATCCCAAAATGTCCATATCTGAACAATCAGTTGTATGGGAGCTATATGTCATAGTGGTCCGATCTTGACAAATTTCGGTGACTATTATTATGTCCATGTGGGTACAAATACCTCAAGGTTTCATGCCCTTATCTGTTTACATGGAGAAGTTATATCCCAAAATGTCCATATCTGAACAATCAGTTGTATGGGAGCTACATGCTATAGTGGTCCGATCTTAACAAATTTTAGTGACATTTATTAGGTCCATATGTGTACAACTACTTCAAAGTTTCATATCCTTATCTCCTCAAATAAAGAAGTTGTACCCGAAAACAGCTATATCTGAACAATCAGTTGTATGGGAGCTATATCTTATATTAGTCCGATGTGGTGGATTCCGACAAATGATCAAAGTATCATCAAAATATATGCAACTGCCAAATTTCAAGTCGATATCTCAAAAAATGTGAGCCTCATAACCATTCCGGTTTGAAAAAAGAGAAGCATTTTTGTCGTATGTGCTATCATAAACAGGTATTGGTGCTTAGACGTCACATACGACAAATGCATACTGAATGAAAAGTCGTTTATCTCCCATAATTTTAAAGATATCCAACTTTTGCAAATTGCAAGTCAAAATATATAATACTCTCTACAGCTCGTCCAAATAACAGAAAAATCTGTTGTACAGTTTTTGAGAATTTCCAATTTAAACTTCAAAGTCGATTTTCTCGAAACTATGTTTTGCTACATACGACATTCGTTTTCTCAGGCGACGATATGGCATGCTGTGCGCGGCGAAGTGCATACGCGGCAACGAACGAAACGAATATATGAATATGACACAAGCAAGGATATGGCTCTGCGTGCGCCTGTCGCTGACTTCCTTTGGGTGAAAACAGAATCGGTACGTAACGACACGACATTGCGACAACGACAGTACCTTGACGTAAAAATGTCGGTGCGAAGCCAGCGACTGAAACATAATAAATGCGGCAACGACCGTCCCTACAGAAGGCTCGTTGCTGCCACATTACAGTTTTTCATACACAGCTAAAGGTTCAGATCGTAATTTTTTAATGTAAAATAATAAATTAAATAGTTAAATTTATTAATTGAATGCTTTAAACTGTTATTATATTTGGTTGTGTATAAATACTTCTCCTTTTTTTGTAAAGTTTCGTTAGATTTATTGAGTTGTCAAAATTTTCATATTTTATAATGCAGTGGCAACTCATCGTCCGCTCGTCGTCGTCACCAGAATTAGAAATCGGCCTAAGTTGACAACGTAATTTTGTCGGTGGACTACGTCGTGCCGGGTCGTCTTTATTATAATTGCTTTCATAAGAATGCATGGGTTTTAATTTTGACAGGCTGTCGTTGTCGCAACGTCGCGTCGTTACGTCCCGATTCTGTTTTCACCCTTTAGCGGCACAAGGTCTTTTCGGTCTTTTCGTAATTTTGGTGTGTTATTCTTCCTCGCAATCGCTTTTTTTCGTTTTTTTTTACGTTATTGCTGTGGTTGTAACACATGTGCACTTCCTGCTGCTGCTGATGCTGCATGCCGCAAGCCGCCTGTGGCGCTACCACCATTCCAATGTGCCGAGAAAACGGAGTTATTGTGCGCGAATATCAAACGGATGATTGGACGCCTGAGCGGATGGATGGATGGACCATCCACTTGCATACATATGTATGTATGTGCAACGCTTCTAGAGCAACGATGCTGCCCGCAATTGCCTTGCTAAACCGACTGAGTCATACATATGGATGTACATATGTGAACTCGAATGTGGCTTCAAGTGTGTGCGCATGTTTGTCTCGTAGGCGACAAATTGTGCAGCGAATTGCTTTTCATATTCAAATGAATATTACTATTTCTTTTTTATCCACCATATGATGCCAACCAGCCCGCCAGCTTGTCAACCGAACAGCACATGGGTTAGAGTTTGGCGTCATAGTGACTCGCCTGTTCGTTCGGTCATATGGCAAAGCATTGGCATTATTTCCATTGGGTTTGTCTTAAGCTTTGGCTTTTTGCGCGCCTTCTGCGATAAAAGAGAAATCATTGCAACGTGCGTTAACCCGCCGTTACTCGCGCGGGTGTAAAGTGCACCCCAACACTATTAATTACCGTCATGCATTTTTTTCTGGTTGTACCAGGGCCGGGTTTTTTTCTAATAGCTGAGTATATTTACACACTTTATTAGTAGGTTAATGTTGGTTAGTTTCAGTTTTATCGTTTAGCTAAACGGAGCATCCAAATTTCAATTGGGGTGTCTGTTGCACCCCGCGAGTAAACGTGTAAAGAAAAGTGTTCAATAGTTCATATGTGCAATATCTGCAAGGATTACACTACCTTGGAGTGAGTTACCGTTCTACTTCTTTTTATTAATAAATAACTTATGTTCATTATTATTACTTGCTAAGAAGGCGAAAATCAGTGTCTGACGAAAAAAGACACTGAAGATGGCGCATATTAGCCGAAACCGGTTTGTCTCCAAACCAAACTTGAAGGCGAAAATCAGTTAATTTTCCCTCAGTTGAGGGTTTTTATAAAATGAAGTCTTATTTCTTAATTTTTTGTACCTTGTTTTATGTCTAAAATTGTTCAATAAAAATCAATCCTTATTTATTAAAAACAAATTAATTCGTATTTTCGTGACCTTATATACAACATGTATTAGTTATCGATCCGTAAGTTTTCACAATTCCAAGAAATAGTACATTTTAGCTTGGGGTGTATATGACACCCCCCGAGTAACGACGTCCTAAAATAAGTGCGCGAGTAACGGTGCGTTAAGCCTGTACGCGGCAAGCAAGATTGAGTTTCGCACATTATATATTCCTTGTAAATGATGATTTATTACATTTTATGTGGTCCCGAAACTGAAAGAGTTCTTGTTCAGAAAGAGTGTATCTAAGTCTTCCTGGTGAATAAGGCTTACGGTGCCTTGTACGCGTGCAAAAGATTGCTGGGTAAAAAGTGGGTTCTGAGGCCAGAACTCACGGCATGAATGTACAAAGCAGCTATTCGATCGATGCTAAGCTACAGATCAACCGAGCTGAGCTAGATGGCGGATATGCTAAGGAAAGTTCAACGAGCTGCTTGGCTTGCAATCATAGAGACGTTTAGATCATGTTCCACGGAAGCTCTGAATGTGATGGGCAATATCCCGCCATTAATCTTTTTGTCAAGGAAACGACATATCCGGATGCCCTTAGGAACGCGGGAGTTGGGACTCTGGAAGCAATGTACATACGGTAACGGCAGCTTTCTGCCCCAAGCCACTGACTCCCATATCATATCATATCATATCGGTTCTAGAACAGTCTTCGATACAAACTATGAGATTATCTTTCTATCTAGGAAGCACTGGGAAGATGGTAAATTTGCTCACAGATTCGATGTTTCAGTTATCACGGATGGGTCAAAGATATAAAAGGGAGCGGGCGGAGTAGGAGCGGACGTCTTTGTAACTTATCCGGAAACTTCCATTTGGCTGCCGGATATGGCGAGTGTCTTTTAATTCGAAGTTTTCGCCATGCAGCAGGCCTGCCTCGTCTAGTTACAGCGGAAAGTGCCGATACCGAAAATAGGATAGGAATTTTCTTGAATAGTCAGGCGGCTCTGAGTGCTTTGAGGTCTTTAACGGTGTCATCAAGCCTGGTCAGGCAGTGCAGAGAGTGAATCATGAGTTTGGCAAGTCGACATAGCTTATCCCTGATATGGGTGCCGGGGCACTACGTTATCCATTGCCGCTGAGCAGGCAGGCAGGACTCGGATCTTGACCTCGCGGAGGTGGAAGAAGTCTTGCGCCCCTGGGTTGCATTAAGGGTCGAAACTCTCATCACTGTCTCGACAAGGCTAAAACCAGTGGTTTCAGACCTGCAGTGTCTGCAGAAGCTTGTGGCCTTCATACAATGAGATGCGATCTTCACACTCAAAAAAAAAAAATTACTCAGATTATGGAAAAATGGGAATGATTCGGCGCTAAAGACATATTTCCATATTTTGATGTACAATTTTGTTTAAAACGTGGTTTTTATTCCTTGATTTGAAGAAAATCGTACATCAAAATATGGAAATATGTCTTTAGCGCCGAATCATTCCCACTTTTCCATAATCTGAGTAAGTTGTTTTTTCAGTGCAGTCATTCTAAAAATGTACAGAAGAGACATTCCCTATTAACTGCGCTTTTCACAGGATATTTTATCATTGGTACGGAGATTGGACGTTAACACGACGTGTCGCAGCTGCAGCTTTCCTGGTACGGAAGAGACGGTGGAGCACCTGCTATGCACTGCCAAGGCAGCATCAAGTTCCTTGGCAAACTTTTTTCGACAGCCTCTCGGAACTCAAAAACGTCAAGCCGGATGAAGTATGGAGTTTCTACTTCTAGAGAGTTTCTTCTCCCATCCACGAATGTAAAATAACTCCTAAATAATCTCACAATGGATTGCTCTGAGCAGAAAGTGAAAAATAAGTCCAAAAAAAGACTTCTCAGAGAAGTTCTGAGTCAGCAAGGACCCCACTAGGCACTACCTTTGGTAGGTACGCACACATTGTCGCGAACCTTGCCGTCAAATAATTAAAACGACATAAGAACGTTGAAGAGACGTTGTGAATTTTTTTTTTACAGCTAGCTACAATAATGGCGTAGCGATTAACCAATCCACTCAAATACTTAAAAAAAAATTTATACGTTAATAATAAAAAAGAGTTAGAGCTGAGATACGCGCTAGCTGTGCACGGTGGGCGGGAAGCAACAATAGGTTGCATGGGAATATCGTAAAACCGATGGCCCAACGAATATGTGCCTAGCTGTGTGCTGGTACTAATTTTCGTTTAAAAAAAATTTTGGAGATTTTATTCACGCTTGCTGTGTGTTTATGAAGTATATTAGAATATCATTTTACGTAAGTTTTTAGCCGGCGATCGTTTTTTCGATATTTTCATGCAACCTATTGTTGCTTACCGCCCACCGTGCACAGCTAGCGCGTATTTCAGCTCTAATTCTTTTTAATATTAACGTATAGATATGTAAGAATGAGAATTGGATCATTAGATTAAAATGTTTAAATAAACTAGAAAAATATTTGAACTTAAAATAGCACCATAAAAAAAGTATTTTTTTTTTTTTAAATTTTCACTTTAGATGGACCAAAGTGCATTAACCACTGCAGGTACATCAAAATTGTATATCAAAGAAATATTCCTTTATTTATTCTGAATGAAACATATTATAAGGAATTTTCACGTAGAGTTAACAGTTTAGGAGTTATACGCAAATTAAAGTGGGTACTTTTTGTGTTATTTTATATTTCAGTGGATATCCTTTAGGTCCTGTTCACATTGGATTTTTCCACTACAGGTGTCCTTTTTTCTTTTTAATACCTTTTTTTGTATCCCTTAGCGACCAAATAATGTATTGAAATCGGAAAAATTTGGACGGTGGCGAATTTTCGATTTCCTCAATATTTGATCCTTTCAAAAAAAAACAAAAAATGTGGATATCCTTGAAAAAGGAGCAGCTCGGATTTTAATTTCAACGGATGTTTCATCTATAAACATCACATCACACAACCCCACTTTCCTTTTTTCTCGACATTTTCATGCAACCTATCGTCGCTTCCTGCCTACCGTGCATAACAAAAACCAACTGGTAATAGATGTGTATTAGCTATTATCGTCGAATTTTATATGAGAACCAGAAGCAGCCAAATTTTAACTACATGCATGCGCTGAACCCCAGCTGTTGCAAGCAGAGAATTTATTACTTGTTAGCTACAAATACGAGTATTTCTTTATTTTTGCTAGTTTAGTTTTTTTCTTTCTTCCTTTTAGCTATCATAAAATTACCACGAAAATTGCAAAACTCTTAAAATTCAACAAAAACAACAACAACAAGCAAAGTAAACTGCAACATATGGACGACATAAGTGCATAGCTGAAAGTAGAAATACAGTTGCTGGTTGGAAATGAACATACATATGTAAATAGGTATGTATGCATGTTTTGGCTGTTTTATGTACATATGTACGTACC
This sequence comes from Urophora cardui, assembly GCA_960531455.1. Taxonomy (NCBI): domain Eukaryota; kingdom Metazoa; phylum Arthropoda; class Insecta; order Diptera; family Tephritidae; genus Urophora; species Urophora cardui. The sequence continues at coordinate 39,012,571 of OY482674.1, read as the reverse complement.
TACAAATGTGAGATTTGTCCTTGGTTTCTGGAAGTGTGAGGCCTTTTTGACTCTTTGTTCTTTGCAGTAAATGTGTGTTTTCGCTGCGTGCACTTCCTCCTTATTACTTACATACATATCACATCAGGCAACACCAAGGCGACAAACAAATCCACATATGTTTGCACAAACTGCTATGCATTATGGCCTGTTAGTGGCATGTTGCGCATGTGCGTTTATGCGTGCGAAATGTGTGAATTTGGCGATGTTGCACGTTCATATTTTCGACTACTCAACTGCTTTGTTAAAAAAAATAATAATAAGAAAAAGGAAAAAAAATCACATTTGAAATTTTAAATAATGAAATGCCAAAAAAACAACGACTGAGCAAATATAACACTACATAGACTGCAGTCATCTCAAGCTACTATATGAGTATTTGCTATGATAAAAACATCTGGTTGCATATTTCTATGATTATTCGATTATAAGTAGCAATGACTTATAGAAAACAGGAACTGATAAGGTTTTTTAGTCCTTCCATATTTCATTGGTTTGTTTTGCTCAGTAGGGATTATGCAGTTTTAATCCATAAAATTTATGGCATAAATTTACGCGGTCTCTTATATTTGGGCGGAAAATACACCCTCCTTCGATGTACTTACATACTCGTATATATTTAAATTATTTTTTATTAGCTTCTTCAAATATTCCTCCACATCATTTTCCAACTCCATAGAATTCTCCTTTCTACTCATCGCCAAACCGCAACGATATCCTTTTAAATTTAATTTGAAATTCTTAAATGACAATATAATTAATCTGTTTCCAACTTCTGCCCTTAGATGATTATCCAAATTTCATAAACCAAATGCCGCCTTTTGACAAAATTGCTTTTCTTAGCATTTTAAATGCACCTTAGTTCGCATAAATAAGCAATTTATTTTGCATAATAGCTTTGGTTTGCAATTTTCGAATAAAATTTGCATAGACTCAGAAGTAGATTGAGTGGTTGGGTTATATTAAAAGCAATTATGTACAGCTGCAAATTTTAAAAGCCTAAATCACAAAAGAGCAGTGATTTTGCATGGAGTCAGGAAAGTAGTAGGTACAGGGTGTGGTAAAAATAAAACAAAGAATTTCTTTAATCTATATATATTTATGGTGTAAACGATTAGCATCAATAAATTCTGGTGAAGTCTTTAACTACGAGCAAGGCTTCGATATATCTCAACAGTCTTGCGAATTAAAATGTTTCATGATTGTAAAACGTGTTTCAAAGGTGTTACTGAAGCACTACTGTGTCTTCCAAATGTAAGAACGGATTTGTGACTCTTATAATATCAATGCAGCACGATTGCAGTCAATGGAGCGTTGAAAGAGGCTATGAAAAATACAATTTAATGAAACATAGGAACTACATAGCAAGCTATTATGCGGGATGCTGATAAGGCCAAAAAACTGGCAGCGGTCTATGGGTTGCCAAAAATCATGTGCAAATCTCACAATTAACTGACTAAATGGCTACTGGACGTACGCTGAGAGAAAAACATATATGGAGGGGTTAAAAAAATGTTTTCTCTATATTGAACACTATTTTCTTTGTTTTGAGTATATTTTTTCTAAACCAAATTTAAAAGGAGTATAAAATAAGGTTTTCACATGCGTTGCCATGGTTTTATGTACTTTGTTTAGAGAAATTCATACATGAAAATAAGGAAAAATTTCTTAAGCGCCATTCCATTCCCAACTCGGCCTTGTTTTGAAGACTTGATTTCTTTAATTTTGATAAATTGAATTCCCATAAAAATCACCATGACAACGAATTTGTTTGAATGCTTTTGTATGCTTTTTCACATTTATGAGAAAATTTACTCAAAAGAAAGAAAATTTTGTATTGGGCAGCGAGTTCAAAATAAGAAAAAAAGACTTTGATAGAGAGAATTTTTTTTGAGTGTAAAGAGGTAGGATTTTCAACTGATACCGAGTAGTGCCTAACAGAGCTGTACCTACTAGCACTGACGGGAATTCAAGCCACAAGAAGAGACCTTAGGAGACCATCTTTGTTTATATCCTACGCTTTCCATATTAGGGCATTGGTCTTGAGAACAGCTCAATTTGATGACCCAAATTCAACTATCACACTCGCGAAGAGAAACTGGTTTATAAAGAACGCTTATTCACATGGTCCTATAACATATTTGCTGGTAACATTGATTACGTATTCACACTATAGACGACCATTACAGGCCAGCCTGAAAAAATTAAATCACAAAGCTTTCTAGAAAGGTAAGATCAGGACATCTTTTGGTCAATTTCAGAGAAAAAACTAATGTATGTAATGTTTTCAATGTTGACTGCAAACCAACTTTTGGGTCGGTTTAATAATTACTTTTCCTCAGATAATGAACTTAGTCAAACCTCGGCTCTCAATATTATTTTCATCTCTAAAAGTTTGATCTTATTGACATTTACATACATGCATTCTTTCGGCGAAATTTGGTTCAGGAATTTCGTTATTGTTAGCTTATTAAATTTAATGGGAGAATACATATTTATAAAGAAATCCATGTTTTCACTTCGATATTGAAGCCTTTAAATTACTTAAGTATATAAAATTTAGGTTTTTTAGTTACTTCAGTTCGCATAAATTATAGTCCTTCGATTTCACTTGTACATGTGATGGCTAAATTAATCAACATGAGAAACGTCAATTAAAATTTGCTACTGAACATCAAATGCGTGATTACTTCTTTATGTATATTTGTGTGTATACAATTATGCATATACCAGTGGCGGACGCTTCATACAAGTCGAAAAGCCCGGCTTTCCCAGCACAATATCAAAATCAGGCAAAAGCGTCCTTCTAAAAAGCGACAACCAAAATCAAATAAAATTAAACATTTCAAAACTTTTGCTAATTCTACCAAAAATTACGCTGAATTTATTTAAAATATTCAACTGAAATTACTAATTGAATTTAATTTAATTGTCTGTAAGGATTTCCAATAGACAGAAATAAATAAATAAATATTCTCTTATATTGCTTTAATAAACTTGCTACTGCTGAAATTGCCGTCGGTATAAGAAACCCAAAAATACCTCTGCGCTTTCGTGTGAGGTTCAAAGATTTCTCTGTTAGTTTGGCATTAGCAATCAATTCTTCCCAAATGACTCTAATAATAACTTTCCTCGGCTTTTGAAAATAATTCACATTATGATATGCCGACCAAAGAAACAAAAAGTCATATAACTACATATCTTCATATTATCGATTGTATATCAAAATTGAATTAGCTTTTGTCATTTTCATTTTCTCGATTTATTCCAATACATTCAGTTTCATACGGTACGAATATAAACAACAAACAAAATATGAACAACGAATTTAATCAAAGTCAATGACGGGACCGCAATCAACCTTTCAGATAATACAGCAAAGAAAATTACATAAATGGCTAATGGCTAAGCCTCATATATAGACTTGCCCAGCCATCTTATGCTAGGGCCGCCACTGTTGCATACACACATACATATTTGCAAGCCGTACTTATGGCTCTCTGCTGGGAACTTTGTGATTTTCGTTTCAATTCCAGCCGAAATTGCACACAAATTAGAGGTCAGGATCAGGATCAAGCCAATAATATATTTCGCCTTTTCGCCGCGAGTCCCAAATGCGACGTGACAGCCGCAAGGCGGGCAACCGTTGCCTGCCACTGCTACTGGTTACTGCTGTTGCAATCAAATGCATGCAACCAATGCATACGAACATGCATACATACATATGTATATATGTATGTACATAAAAGCCCACGTAAATACATATCGGCAGTTTGATAAACTTTAAACGATAAAATACGATTTACGATACGAGACAATCAATTGTCGATTGAAGGTTGTGTTACAATAAAAAATAACAATAAATCATCAAAAGTGAACGCTGTTAGTGGCTTTGGTGGCATCGATGGTAGCGTGGTACGTTGCTGTGTCGACTTGAGATGATGATGGGCCGGCCGCCGACAGTTGCCGCCGACGTCGATGAACTTCGTAGGCAATCTAATGGAGCATGCGAAATATAAAAATACGAAATGAAGTGGCAATTATAAATTCGTATGTGAACTAACTGCACACAACGCCGCACATTAAAATTGTATTAATTTAGAAGTTTTTATTTCGATTTTGCTTTGACTTGTTGCTCAAAACAAAAAATAAAAACAATTTTGATATAACAATTGTTGCACGCAATCGTCTGCTGCAACCGCACTACTCAGCACGCTAAAAAAATAAATACATAACTGCGTGTAATTTTTTATGTGAGAATCTGCCATGCGAATCAGAATCGAAACAGCTACTAAAAGGTTAGAGTTTGTTAGCAAATGAAGAACTCCGTAACCCAATCAATTTAAGTCAACTTTATTGGCATTTTGAGTAGTTGACGGTGGCGGTTTTGTTGTTTATATAACCAGTTGTGCTGGTGAATAATTTTAAATTTTCGAATTTTCATCTGATTGATTTTTAAATAAATTAAAAAAGGGTTAAAATACTCATATATCGTATAGAAATATATTGCTAGGAGACATTTGGTAAAATTGCACGATCCACGAAGAGGTCGTTTTGACCGCTTTTTTACAAAGTCCGAGAAAATAGTATTTTGAAGGTCGGTAGAGGATTAAAATGTTCTAGAAAATTGTTCGCGCATGAGAACGCAAAAGGCTACAGGATAAAATAATCACAAGTCGTGTCATAAAATATGCAAAAAACTTTTGTATGTATGTACCCTGCAGGAATTGTGTGACCGAAAGTACTACCACTATTACAAAGATATAATATTACCAACACATTTGCACTCGTATGTGTTTCTAGCCAAGTTCAAAACCAATGAGATAGATAAGGATAGAATGGAATTTGAAAAGACACATAAGGGAACGTGATGAATGAAACGGTCACAAAAGTTACCGATGACCTTAAGAATGTGACTAGCCGGACCCGTGCGCATCTTGCGCAAAAAATAACAAAACATACGTGGCGCCAGTCGGTATGGTTTGTGCTGTCACGCCCATTTTAAAAAACTTATTATTTATTTGGTTTGGTGGACCTTATGGAACTTTCAATGAATTGCCTATATGTTTGACAAAGATATCGCATAAAATTTTTTTATTATCCCTATATAGGTATGTATATGCAATATATTTTTATATATTTTATATATATTTTTATGTACGTATATGTGGTTCTTGCCGACTTGGGTAATTTTTTTCCACACGTTTGCCTTGGCTTAATCGATTTATCTGCTACAGTTCCTGAGTTTTGAATTATAAATCTTTGAAAATTTGCTCCTATTGGCCCATTTTTCAAAATTTCAGCACGTTTCCTCATAACGGCATAACGTCATTTCATCACTCGGGCTTTATTAGTGACTGAATTATCATGTTTTACGTGTTTTTCGAAATACACACATATGCCTTATTTTCAACCCCAACTTTCTCTGTTCCCATTAGAATCTGTGTACAAAATTTCATTAAAATATTTCTATTTTTGCGCAAGTTAGAGTGTAAACGACCGGACGGACGGACATGGTTCAATCATTTTTTTCATCCTGATCGTTTTGATATACTCTTATAGTATATTAAGGTGGAGTGAAAATTTTTTTTTGGAAATTCAATTTGTTCCAAAGCCAGAACGGCACCTTTCTAGCCCAGTAATAAGCCTTTAAAATTTTATTGACCTACTCGCATGTTTAGAGGTGCCCCCAGCCCCACAAAGTTGAAAAAATAGCACGATCTGGTACAAATTTGAAATTTCTACAATTATGAAATCAAAAAAAAACGAAGTATGAGGATTGATAAACAGGCTAAGTTGAGTATAAAAGTGAATTTTTTATTGGAAACAACAACAACCAAATTTATTAAAGGTCAAAGTTTATATTATGCATTTTTTAAATTGCAATTACTTAAAAACTACTGAACCGATTTCAAATATTTTTATACCATTCGATAGGTATTTTGATTCCCTTTAATTTGATATACATTTTATGTGGGTTCCATAACACTCCCCGCTGCGGGGGTAAACCCCCCTTTTACCCTCCTTACTTTTCATATAAAGTACCACGCCCAATAAAACACCGTTTCGCATGCATAGCTAATTAATACCTTTAAAACGATGCCTTACTTATTAATTTTGGTGAATTATGCGAGCAGAAAAAGGGATATTTATAAAACACCAATTAGAAATAATATATATGATGATAGGAAATATCCCAAAACTTTTGGACATGCCTGCCGGTCATATGACCGGTCAAATGACTACCACAGTTCTTGCGGGTATGTACAGTCATTGTATATGTGTGAACAATACATACAAAGAAACCTTGCAGCAAATCGCGCTATTTGCAGACTAGTGCAGATCTAGTTCAAAAGGGACAGGATTGATTCTCGTTCTATCTCAAAGCAATGCTTTCAACAATGTCTTGTTTTTATCAGGCCATGTCCTACGAAGTGGCAATTATCCCCCTCTGCAGAACTTTGGAACGCGTTTTAAACAACTTCATATATGGACAGTCCTGGGATGGCTCAAAAATCAATAATTCGGCTCAACTTTAATGTAATAGCTGTAAACCTAACTAGTTCATGAAATCACAATAAAAAACTGTCCCGCTCTGCATCCCTTTAGAACCAGTTCTGCGCTGGTTGTGATCTCTCTAGTTCTAGACTGTCGTTTTCGGGACTGTCCCTTGTATTAGCTGAAGCCTGCATGGAAACATTAGCTATTCCAAGGAATTCTTTTTTTTTTTGCTTTCTGTAGTCTTTTAGGTGCTTTGTACAAAGATTTTTTGTGAGGCCTCAATTGAAATTTTATCGCGAATAATTTTCTAGAACATTTTAAACCTTTATTGAGCCTCAAAATATTATTATTTTCACACTTTCTAAAATATGGTCAAAACGACCTTAACAAAAACTCACAGCTGGCTATATAGAATTCACATCGAAAGCAGCTTCAGTGTTTTTCATAAATAAAATTTTTTTTTCAATTTTTTTTGCTCATTTCATGCACGCCTGTGCTTGTAACCAACAGCGATTTCCCACGCTTATGCATTCGCTGTTTGCAACTTGCCACACAACGCAACACACAACACAGCACAGCACATCAACCACATCGGTCTCATCTCAATGACGTTCAAACACCCCCAAGCTATTAGCCAATAATAATAACAACATTAAATGCATTCACATACAGAAAGATTAAAACAAAAACCAAAAACAAAGGCATAAAAAACAACAAGAAAGCATTTGTTATTTTAAAATACAGCTACCTGAATTTACTGATTGTACATTTGATGCGAAAATTTTTATAACAATATCTTTTACAAGCCGCTTCTGTGTATTATGTTGCATGCAGCGCCCTCGCCCTCGAATGGCGGTGGTGGCAGGCAAATGCATGTACAATTTATGTGCTTTTTTTTCAAGATTAAATTCTTTTTTTGTTGCTGCTGAAACTTTGTTTAAATTACTCAAAGGCGGCGGCAAACAGTAGTTTTCTCAAGTGATGGCTATGAAATTTTGTTAATTCGAAAAACGAGATGGCCCTAAGCACCAAATATCGGCTGCGGACAATTATTGCTGCTTTTGTGATTATTTGTTGCGAGTTTTTTGTTGTTGTTATTTGTTGCAACGCTTTTAAAATAAAACGCTTTATAGTTGTGATTGCCTTGACTGTTTTGTTGCTTTATTTTCCACAAGACTTACTTATTTTGGTTTTTATTTTTATTTGTCGTCCAATTTTGTATTCATTAATGCCACCACCACCATCAGTTTGTTTAACTCGGTTTGCTTCCATTTCGCTGGAAGCTGTTTCAATGTTGTAAATAACGCGGCTGCATGTGAGTACTTTCCATCCGCCATTAGACAGTAGCCTGACAGTTCATTAGCCCAACAAACTTCTTGGCATGCGGTGTCAATCAATTTGTGTGTCCTTCGTCAAAAAGTTACTATTTTTTCGGTTTTGGGGAGATAAACGTTTGAGAACTTAGTATGTGACCTTGCGAAACAAAGCATTCAAACAATTTCCTTAACTGCAGTTCAGTTTCCAAATCATGCCAATATCGCGCAGAACATGATGAGGATGATGATGTCAATGGTGATGATGATGGTGATCTTGATGCTGATGAGGATAACGATGATGATGATGGCGATACTAATGTTGTTAGAATAGTCAAATTTCCATTTATATCTTAGCAGAGATTTTTACAGACTAATTTGGGTCTCTGACTGATCCTCCCGTTTCACTATAATTTGGAAAAAATATTGCTCCAGCTAAAAGCTTTTCTACACTAAAGTGGGTTGGTTGATTGCTGTGCTGCCCGGCTTCAACCGCGCCCAATTACTGCACAGTTCATCATCAGTTCGCACTGATTTTGGTTCCCGCGTTAAACCTTCTGAGATCGGTTATTTTTACGCTTCATCATCCTTTTCGAATCATTTGGTTTTTTCGATGAACCTATTAAGGTCGGCTAGGCGGCAATTGGATAAGTTCCTTAGGCTTTGGAATTCATACTACCAAGGGTTTTGTGTCTGATATGCGATAGTGCTGGACATGCGCACAGGAGGTATGTGATCGATTCCTCGCTGCCGTCTTGGTTGCAGCTTCTGCATCTAGTGTTAAATGAGATTTCCGTCTTTTCGGCTTGTCTATCGAACAGTCTGAGTATCCCGTGATATTGGCTGCAATTTTGAATATTTTTTTACTTGATCTGCTGAGGAGTTCCTTAGTTCTTGTTATGTTGTAATCTGACCAGGTCTGCTTCGTGATCTGGCATGTTGCTGTAGATTTCCACCGAAGTGTTGCCACTTCCTTATGTTTGTTATGGATGCCATTTTTAATAGCTGGTAGGGGTAGCTTAGCGTAGCTGCTCTTGATAGGCCCATAGACGCAACGGCTTTAGCAGGTTTATCTGGGATCTCGTTGTCCTCAATATTTCTGTGACCAGGAACCCAGCTGAGCGAGATGGTCACGCCTTCCATTGCTATTCCTTCAACAGCATCTTTTGTAGCTTCCGGCTGTCTTGACTGTTGTTATGTTAAAGTTGAGCGCCATAAGCTACGCCTGACTCTCTGAGTATATATACCTCCCGTCCACTAACTCTTCTTGATTGGCGCTAAACCGTCTAGACGATTCTGTCCGAGTCCCACAGAGCACGCCAGTTGCTTCTGTCTCTTGCAGAATGGCGCCACTTGGGAACACCTAGGGAGTCAGCATCGCTATCCACCTGATTTTCCCAACGCAGTGGAGGTCTCCCTTATCTTTTGCGTTCGGCGGGTTTCGATAGAAATACTTTCTTGGCCGGAACGCCTTCATCCATTCTCACGACATGACTCGCCCAACGCAGCCGCTGGATCTTTATTCGCTGAACAATGTCGATGCCTGCGTAAAGCTCGTACAGCTCATCGTTAAATCTCCGTCCGCTAACTCTAGAAAACAATAACTCGCAGGATCGCTCTACAGGCGGAAAGAGAGCTAGATATTTGGTTGCTCAGAGAAACCCCCCGAACCCACAGCTGAGTACATTTTGGACCCGTCTCTATAGATCAGATATAGGCAGCCCATAGGTCTTTTGTGCGGAGTCTATTCACACATACATGCGAACTAATGTAGCGGAAATCACTTTGCGCTCTCCGACACAATCTCTTACACAAATTTGCCGACCATTAGTATAGATCGAGATTGTTTCCTTCTTCCGCACTCTATCTCGTCTCCATTCCCTGCTAGAGCGGAATCTCACCTTAAAGCTCTTGCTAAGGTCCAGTGTGGTTGGAAGATAATCTGAGGTAGTTTTTAAATCGGGTAACCTTTTTAAGGTATTCACGTGACCATATTGCCTGTCAGTCGAGCATCCCGACTCACGGAATCGAATTGCCGACCTCGTTGCGGTTTCACGATTGTGAAGAATTGATGCAGAATTATATTCAGTGCGTCAGTTGGACACGACAATGCGCCTGTCATCCCAGCGCATGCTGTAAAGCGGGTAAACCGTTTAGTTCTATGAAATTTAGTTCTTAAAAAATTTGAACAAAGTAAACTAAATAAAATATTTTTAAAAAAATTTGCATTCAAAGACAAATGATTCTGAATCATAAATTTAATATATCACGGTTGGCGGTCGCTTTCGCATCCAACAATTCATTTTAATACACTTTCTCCAGACAGTGCTGCGCCCATATAATTTATCAGTTTGCGCATTTTATGCATGTATATATGTATGTTGTATGCCCATAACTACAACAATGTGAAGTATTAATTTCTAGTTTTCCTTTGTCGTTAATATCGCCGCCCCACCGCGCGAATGAACTTGCGTGCCTGAATTCATGTGTGTTTAAAGTTCAAAAAAGTCCACCATAGTCCGTCCGTATGGTGTGCCGCATGTATCACATGCAATACTATCATTAGTCTTTTACTACAAATTTATGTGTACATGTACAATAAGCACATTTTGTTGCAACTTACAAGCAGCCAAGAAATTTCTTAGGCAATTTGCCTCACGCCAACCGAAACTTGTCCAAAAAATTCCTTCCGCGCCTATAAAAGATCAAAAGTTGACATTTAACGCGCAAGTGAATTTTACTTCTTCGAGTTTTTTTTTGTGATTTTTTTTGCTGCTGCATATTTGTTGCATGCAACATAAACCATTTATGAAGAGAAGAGAAATTGTGATGAAGACACATACATATGTATGCGCAATGTACATCTGTAGCTGCACATACATAAATGCATTCGTTGGCTTGTCGAAATTTATCGAAGAATTTAATAGACCAAGTCGTCTTTGCCGTTATCGTCGTTGTCTTCGTACTCGTCGATGGTTTTGTGGCTACCATTTGTATTGCTTGCCTTTTTTATTGCCACTTGGCGGCGCATTCCTTAGCGGAGCGTAAATTTGGTAAAAATCGTTTCGTCTTCTGGTAATTACTCGCTTTTCGAATTTATTATGCACGATGTGGCGTTTGGTTTGGAGAATTTTGAAATTTACTATGTATGTATGTGACTCAGAAACGAAGTTTCACTTCAACAATTAAATGGATTCCTTTGTGGATTTGATGCGACGAAATTCCCAGTAAGATTTTTCGTTAAAATTGCAATTGTTTCAGAACATAAAATACTTACGGCTAAGTGGAAAGCTTGCCTGATATGTGACGGAAATTTGCTGCGACTTACATATAGTATAATTTAATACCTAAGGGCACGAATACGGTATACCTAGGTTAGTTTAGATTGGTCAGAATACAATGATTCGTCACATAGACGACATATAGTCCTTAGTGCGTAGTAGTAGTCAGCATGGTTTCTGTAGGGGTAAATCAACCATCACTAACCTTCTGGAATTTACAACAAGTGTTTCTAATGGGTTCAGGGAAAATGCTAAAACGGATGTTATTTATACTGACTTTAGTAAAGCCTTTGACAAGGTTAATCACAATTTACTTATCCACAAGCTTCAACTACTGGGTTTTCAACCTATCCTCCTAAACTGGATTTCTTCTTACATTTCTAACAGAACACAAAGAGTTGTTTATAAGAATGCATATTCATTTAGTATTTATGTGTCCTCTGGGGTTCCGCAGGGCAGCCATCTCGGACCGACTCTGTTCTTGTTGTTCATTAACGACATCTCATGTGCTATAAATTATTCTAAAGTTTTAATGTACGCAGATGATGTGAAACTTTTCAGGTCCTACACCACACCGGAGGAAAGATCGCTCCTTCAAAATGATTTAAACGGTATGGTTACGTGGTGCAATATAAATCTTATGCCACTAAATCTAAATAAATGTAAATTTATGTGCTTTTCGCGGAGTAATGTCGAACCCATAGCTTACGCCATTAATAATCATGATCTGGAGCGAGTTTATGAGTTTGTCGACTTAGGTGTAAGATTCGATTATAAACTTAATTTCAACCTTCACATCAACGTCATGATAAATAAAGCTAAAAGTGTTCTAGCGTTTGTAAAACGTTGGTCTAAGGAATTTAGTGACCCCTACGTAACTAAAGCCCTTTTCACAACCTTAGTAAGACCGACACTAGAATACGCATCTATAATCTGGAATCCGAGTTACAAAATTCATTCTGATCGACTTGAATCGATTCAAAAACAATTTTTACTTTTTGCATTAAGAAATTTGAATTGGAACCCTCATTGCAATCTTCCTTCGTACACTAGTCGCTTAAAACTTATTAACCTTCCAACTTTAGCTAGTCGTAGGGAAACTCTGGGTGTAATATTCGTAACGAAACTGCTGAAGGGATCAATAAATAGTCCATTTCTTCTTTCTGAAATAAGTTTAAACATTCCTGCCCGTCCATCAAGACATTACCAGCCCATATTTTTAAAACAATGTAAAACTAATTTTGAATTATATGAGCCATTCCGATATCTATGCAAAAGTTTTAACACATACTCTACCTACTTTGACATCTCTGACTCTCTATCCATTATAAGGAAAACTCTTCTTTCAATTCTTAACAAATAACAATTTGTCTACTAGATATAGTTTCCTTCTACTAATTTAGGATAATATGTATTTTATTGTTAACTAAGTAATTGCTTCTAAGTGTATATATAAACTTAAGTATGTGTAATCAGCTGATGAATTTATATTCTGTAGCTGAGCAGCATAAGAACTCGACGTTTAACAAACTCCAGCCACTCAACACCTTGGCAAAATTAAAAATATATATCCGTGCGTCATGCGGATTGCGCCCCTCGCGGCGGTCGGGCGGGATATGGAGGGTAAACCGTTGGGAATTATTATTATTATTATTATTATTATAACCGAGGCAGCTAAGGCAGAGTCTGTCAAAACGTGGGCAGAGAAAATGTTCCAGAGTGCCAACAGCATCCGCTCGTTGCTTTCCGTGCACGCCTGACTCTGTATCAATCCCATTTTCAACACCGACCGCCAGTCTGCATTATGCTCTAGGAAGTGTGAGTAGATAGTTTACAGTTTTTACGTTTTATGGCCGAAGCATCATTTTGGCGATCTTGCAGTAGGACTGGGTCTGCCACTGAGAATCGCCTGTATGAATCAATGCCTGATCTATTCGAGCTTTATTGTAATTTTGAGAGGGGAAAATGTTTTCCACATTCACTTGCACTAGTGATGCTTCGGCTTTGGCCAACACAACCACCCTCTCATTTCGCTCGATTCCCTGGTGCCCGGGTACCAGTGTTGCCAGGTCATGAAGAAAAACGAGGCTAGATTGGCAAAAAAAAAAAGTTAGAAAAAGCTGAAACTAAAAAAAAAGAAGCTAAAAAGAAGTCAGCATTTTTTTTAAGAAATTCATTCAAATTTTATTTATTTAAGTTTTGTTCATTTGCATATAAAAACTATAAACATTACTTAAAGGAACTATTCATGTTTGAACA